>OW799230.2:9744142-11186642 GCA_941918905.2 Xestia sexstrigata | reverse complement strand
ACCTAACCTAACCTAACCTAACCTAACCTAACCTAACCTAACCTAACCTAACCTAACCTAACCTAACCTAACCTAACCTAACCTAACCTAACCTAACCTAACCTAACCTAACCTAACCTAACCTAACCTAACCTAACCTAACCTAACCTAACCTAACCTAACCTAACCTAACCTAACCTAACCTAACCTAACCTAACCTAACCTAACCTAACCTAACCTAACCTAACCTAACCTAACCTAACCTAACCTAACCTAACCTAACCTAACCTAACCTAACCTAACCTAACCTAACCTAACCTAACCTAACCTAACCTAACCTAACCTAACCTAACCTAACCTAACCTAACCTAACCTAACCTAACCTAACCTAACCTAACCTAACCTAACCTAACCTAACCTAACCTAACCTAACCTAACCTAACCTAACCTAACCTAACCTAACCTAACCTAACCTAACCTAACCTAACCTAACCTAACCTAACCTAACCTAACCTAACCTAACCTAACCTAACCTAACCTAACCTAACCTAACCTAACCTAACCTAACCTAACCTAACCTAACCTAACCTAACCTAACCTAACCTAACCTAACCTAACCTAACCTAACCTAACCTAACCTAACCTAACCTAACCTAACCTAACCTAACCTAACCTAACCTAACCTAACCTAACCTAACCTAACCTAACCTAACCTAACCTAACCTAACCTAACCTAACCTAACCTAACCTAACCTAACCTAACCTAACCTAACCTAACCTAACCTAACCTAACCTAACCTAACCTAACCTAACCTAACCTAACCTAACCTAACCTAACCTAACCTAACCTAACCTAACCTAACCTAACCTAACCTAACCTAACCTAACCTAACCTAACCTAACCTAACCTAACCTAACCTAACCTAACCTAACCTAACCTAACCTAACCTAACCTAACCTAACCTAACCTAACCTAACCTAACCTAACCTAACCTAACCTAACCTAACCTAACCTAACCTAACCTAACCTAACCTAACCTAACCTAACCTAACCTAACCTAACCTAACCTAACCTAACCTAACCTAACAACTAACCTAACCTAACCTAACCTAACCTAACCTAACCTAACCTAACCTAACCTAACCTAACCTAACCTAACCTAACCTAACCTAACCTAACCTAACCTAACCTAACCTAACCTAACCTAACCTAACCTAACCTAACCTAACCTAACCTAACCTAACCTAACCTAACCTAACCTAACCTAACCTAACCTAACCTAACCTAACCTAACCTAACCTAACCTAACCTAACCTAACCTAACCTAACCTAACCTAACCTAACCTAACCTAACCTAACCTAACCTAACCTAACCTAACCTAACCTAACCTAACCTAACCTAACCTAACCTAACCTAACCTAACCTAACCTAACCTAACCTAACCTAACCTAACCTAACCTAACCTAACCTAACCTAACCTAACCTAACCTAACCTAACCTAACCTAACCTAACCTAACCTAACCTAACCTAACCTAACCTAACCTAACCTAACCTAACCTAACCTAACCTAACCTAACCTAACCTAACCTAACCTAACCTAACCTAACCTAACCTAACCTAACCTAACCTAACCTAACCTAACCTAACCTAACCTAACCTAACCTAACCTAACCTAACCTAACCTAACCTAACCTAACCTAACCTAACCTAACCTAACCTAACCTAACCTAACCTAACCTAACCTAACCTAACCTAACCTAACCTAACCTAACCTAACCTAACCTAACCTAACCTAACCTAACCTAACCTAACCTAACCTAACCTAACCTAACCTAACCTAACCTAACCTAACCTAACCTAACCTAACCTAACCTAACCTAACCTAACCTAACCTAACCTAACCTAACCTAACCTAACCTAACCTAACCTAACCTAACCTAACCTAACCTAACCTAACCTAACCTAACCTAACCTAACCTAACCTAACCTAACCTAACCTAACCTAACCTAACCTAACCTAACCTAACCTAACCTAACCTAACCTAACCTAACCTAACCTAACCTAACCTAACCTAACCTAACCTAACCTAACCTAACCTAACCTAACCTAACCTAACCTAACCTAACCTAACCTAACCTAACCTAACCTAACCTAACCTAACCTAACCTAACCTAACCTAACCTAACCTAACCTAACCTAACCTAACCTAACCTAACCTAACCTAACCTAACCTAACCTAACCTAACCTAACCTAACCTAACCTAACCTAACCTAACCTAACCTAACCTAACCTAACCTAACCTAACCTAACCTAACCTAACCTAACCTAACCTAACCTAACCTAACCTAACCTAACCTAACCTAACCTAACCTAACCTAACCTAACCTAACCTAACCTAACCTAACCTAACCTAACCTAACCTAACCTAACCTAACCTAACCTAACCTAACCTAACCTAACCTAACCTAACCTAACCTAACCTAACCTAACCTAACCTAACCTAACCTAACCTAACCTAACCTAACCTAACCTAACCTAACCTAACCTAACCTAACCTAACCTAACCTAACCTAACCTAACCTAACCTAACCTAACCTAACCTAACCTAACCTAACCTAACCTAACCTAACCTAACCTAACCTAACCTAACCTAACCTAACCTAACCTAACCTAACCTAACCTAACCTAACCTAACCTAACCTAACCTAACCTAACCTAACCTAACCTAACCTAACCTAACCTAACCTAACCTAACCTAACCTAACCTAACCTAACCTAACCTAACCTAACCTAACCTAACCTAACCTAACCTAACCTAACCTAACCTAACCTAACCTAACCTAACCTAACCTAACCTAACCTAACCTAACCTAACCTAACCTAACCTAACCTAACCTAACCTAACCTAACCTAACCTAACCTAACCTAACCTAACCTAACCTAACCTAACCTAACCTAACCTAACCTAACCTAACCTAACCTAACCTAACCTAACCTAACCTAACCTAACCTAACCTAACCTAACCTAACCTAACCTAACCTAACCTAACCTAACCTAACCTAACCTAACCTAACCTAACCTAACCTAACCTAACCTAACCTAACCTAACCTAACCTAACCTAACCTAACCTAACCTAACCTAACCTAACCTAACCTAACCTAACCTAACCTAACCTAACCTAACCTAACCTAACCTAACCTAACCTAACCTAACCTAACCTAACCTAACCTAACCTAACCTAACCTAACCTAACCTAACCTAACCTAACCTAACCTAACCTAACCTAACCTAACCTAACCTAACCTAACCTAACCTAACCTAACCTAACCTAACCTAACCTAACCTAACCTAACCTAACCTAACCTAACCTAACCTAACCTAACCTAACCTAACCTAACCTAACCTAACCTAACCTAACCTAACCTAACCTAACCTAACCTAACCTAACCTAACCTAACCTAACCTAACCTAACCTAACCTAACCTAACCTAACCTAACCTAACCTAACCTAACCTAACCTTTGGAAAGATCTGGACCCGGCTGGCCTTGTTGTTAAATTGAGATTCCGAAGACGCGCGAGGAATCCCCATGAATGCCACCCGGTCTTCGAACTTTCCCCAGAGCTTTGGAAGCGGTTCACTCAGGCGGAAAAGGTACATCTGGGAATCCAGAGGTGTCCAGTAGAAGACCAGTCTCCTCTAGTGCAGTGCACCAAGTGCCTAGGCTACGGACACGGCAGAAATCTCTGCAAAGCAGAAAAAGAGAACTGTGGCTATTGTGGCGGTGCGCACACTGGGAGAGACTGTTCAGTCAGGGCAAACGGCGGCCCCCCTGCCTGCGTGAACTGCACCAAAGTAGGGAGAGAGGGAAAAGACACGGTTCATCCAGCGTTCAGCTCTGAATGTCAAGAAAGACAGAAATGGGACAACATAGCGAGGTCGCGTGTTTCCTATTGCTAAGGACAACGACAAGAACAATGTGTCAACCACCCAGCAAAGCACAAGACGACCGGCAGGTAGGCTAAAGTTTATCCAGGCCAATCTACAACGCTCCAAGCTTGCAACAGCAGAACTCCACCATGCGGCCGAAGAGATGGGAATCTCAATCGCACTTGTCCAAGAACCCTATG
This sequence comes from Xestia sexstrigata, assembly GCA_941918905.2. Lineage (NCBI taxonomy): Eukaryota > Metazoa > Arthropoda > Insecta > Lepidoptera > Noctuidae > Xestia > Xestia sexstrigata. Next base: position 11,182,527 of record OW799230.2, on the reverse strand, counting down.
TTGGGAGAACAGGTGTGATGAAACAAAACCCCGGCACACAAGTCATCCAGTGCACTCTCAATCGGCAAAAACCAGTAAAGGCGGCAATCGTCGTGTTCGGAAACAACTTGGAGGTCATTCACGACCCCCAGATTGTAACCGAAAACGTTGCAGCCGTCCTACTGAAGGCGGGTCAGCTTAAGCTTGGAGTGATATCAGTCTACTTTGAGGGTGACCAAGATATAGACCCATACCTCGTCATAACCAAGCAGGCAACGACAAAGTTACGCACATCAAACATACTGGTGGGGGGAGACGTTAACGCATGGAGCCAGTGGTGGGGAAGCAACAGCGAAGACCACCGAGGGGCGGCGTACAATGCCTTCCTATCTGAACAAGACCTTCAGATACTGAACACGGGCCAGACTCCAACTTTCGAATGCTACAGGGGAGGCAGGCTGTACCAGAGCATAGTCGACGTTACCACATGCAGTGTGTCACTGTTAGGCAGAGTTGAGGATTGGCGTGTAGACAGGAATGTAACGACATCCGACCACAACGCGATAACATTCTCATTATGCCTAGAAAAAGCGTTAGAGCCTCTTAAACCAGTCTCTACACGCATATATAACACCAAAAAGGCAAAGTGGTCGGACTTTAACACGCGCCTCAAGGCATACCTGTTAGAATACAACATCACACCCACCACAGTATCTGAAGTCTCGGACCCTGAAAAACTGGATGCTTTGGTCTCAAAATACGTCGACCTAATACACCGCTCGGCCAAAAAATCGATACCGAAACTGGGAAATAAGAAAACTGTCTCGAGACCGCCATGGTGGACCGATTCTCTTGAACAGTTAAAACAAGCAACACTGACCAAGAAAAGGAGAATCAGGAATGCGGCCCCTAGTCGAAGGAACCTGGTCATTGACGAGTACGCAAAGGCCAAACTAGAGTACCAAACTAGAGCAGTGGAAGCAGCAACTGAAAATTGGAAGGAGTTCTGTTCCACACAGGACCGGGAAAGTATGTGGGATGGCATTTATAGGGTCTTAAGAAAGACGGCCAGAAGACAGGAAGATACGCTCCTGAGAAACACCGCAGGCGAAACATTAAGCCCAGAGCAATCAGCGAATCTTCTGGCAAAAACTTTCTACCCGGACGACTCTGTGGACGCCGAACAACAACACCACGCGTTGGTCCGGAGACTTACGGAGAAATGTACCCCTAATGAAACCCAGAGCCTGTCGGCCGACGATCCACCATTTACGCCCGCGGAGTTGGAAATGGTCCTTCAGCGACAAAACCCAAAGAAAGCTCCAGGACCCGATGGTTTGACGGCTGATATTTGCACAGCTGCTATAAATTGCAACAGGGAGGTGTTTCTGGCGCTAGCCAACAAGTGCCTGTCGTTACAGCACTTCCCAAGGCAATGGAAAATAGCTCACGTGTGCATACTCCGTAAGCCGGGCAAGGACGACTACACCCACCCAAAGTCATACAGACCAATTGGACTACTCTCGGTCTTGGGCAAAATCGTCGAGAAGCTCTTCGTGGGCAGACTGCAGCATCACTTCCTCCCGACACTAAACACACACCAATACGGGTTCATGCCGCAGCGAGGAACCGAGGACGCCCTCTATGTCCTAATGGAGCACATACGAGCAGAAGTAAAAGCCAAAAAGGTAGTGCTTTTAGTATCACTGGACATAGAGGGGGCCTTCGACAACGCGTGGTGGCCTGCTCTCAAAATGCAAATGCTACACAAAAAATGCCCCAAGAACCTCTTCGCTCTCGTATCTTCATACCTGGAGGACCGGTACATCAGGGTCAACTACGCCAGAGCGACTAGCGAGAAGGGTACCACAAAAGGATGCGTCCAGGGCTCAATAGCCGGTCCGACGTTTTGGAACCTTATCTTAGACTCGCTCTTGGAAGAATTGACGACGATGGGAGTATATTGTCAAGCGTTCGCGGATGATGTAGTCCTCATTTTCTCGTCTCACGAGGTCAGCTCCCTGCAGCAGTCAGCTCAAAGAACGCTGCAGACAGTTTCAGACTGGGGTGAACGAAACAAGCTTCGCTTCGCCGCTCATAAGACCAACGCAATGGTGATTACGAAGAAGCTCAAGTACGACACCCCCGTAATTCACATGTCTGGCATTCGGCTGAATCTTGTCGAGGAGATCAAGCTGTTGGGACTCATCATAGACCATAAACTCACCTTTAATGCGCACGTGACTGCAACATGCAAAAAAGCCGCAGACATCTACAAACAACTAGCGTGCGCGGCAAGGGTGACATGGGGCCTGAACAGCGAGATAATCAGGACTATATATGTGTCGGTGATAGAGCCAATCGTGCTGTATGCAGCGAGTGCGTGGGCCCCGGCAGCAGAGAAACTGATGACGAGAAATCAGTTAGACTCGCTGCAAAGAGGCTTTACGCAGAAGATCTGCAAAGCGTACCGCACGGTGTCTCTGACATCGGCTCTCATCCTGTCGGGCCAACTGCCCCTAGACCTCCGGGTCACTGAAGCATCTACCCTATTCAAGGTCAAAAAGGGTCATTCCCAAGAGTACCTACCACCGGGAAGAGAGGTCGAGCGCAAGGCCGGGCCCCTACAGATCCCCCATCCATCGCGGCTCATAATAACTGAGTATGAGTGCCTCGAGAATATGGATCCTGAAACCCTGAATGACCGCCGAGTAACCGGACCCCATATTTACACCGACGGCAGCAAAATAGAGGGCAAAGTCGGTGCGGCCTTTACTTGGTGGAACGAAGGCAGGGAATCCAAGTACTCAACCTTCCGCCTTGAGCCGCACAACACTGTCTTTCAGTCGGAAATGTACGCATTATATAGAGCAGTCAAAACGGTGAGAACGTCTAGGATGGCCTCCGCTAACATACTAAGCGACTCAAGATCTTCGCTTGATTTGTTGAGAAGCCCGTCTGTCACTCACCCGTTGGCCCTTGGTATAAAAAGGCTAGTACGTGAAATCCGAGAGGAGGGCAGAGATGTGAGGCTGTTTTGGTTGAGAGCACACGTGGGTACTCCTGGGAACGAGAGAGCGGACGAGTTAGCAAAGAAAGCGGCTCTTACAAAGAAAACAGCCCCCGACTACGACAAGGTACCAATTTCCTTCATCAAGAGACAGATTCGCGAGGAAACTGTAAAGAAATGGCAGCAGCGGTACGAATCTTCCAGCACAGGCTCGGTCACTAAAGTGTTTTTCCCCACCGTTATGGCGGCAAGGAAGATCCTTAAAGGTATGGCACTGTCACCTACCCATGTCCAAATTTTGACCGGTCACGGAGGATTCGGGGCCTATCTCCATCGCTTCCACCTTAAAGACAGTCCCTCATGCGTCTGCGATCCCAATTGTGAAGAGACAGTATGGCACGTGCTTACTGAGTGCCCAAGATTTGGTCGTGAGCGAATGGACCTAGAAACTGAAATCCAGATTTCAGTTATTCAGTCCACACTCCATTCCATCATGGATAACAAGGCCACCAGAACACCATTCTTGGAATTCGCGAGCAGGATCGTGCAAGTCGTAGCAAAGGCCAATGGATCAACACAGTTCACCCCACACACACACAATCCTACACCCACACCCACACACAACCCTACACACACACCCGCACATAACCCTACACCCCCACCCTCACCCACTCCCATACGAACACATCACACCGTGAGCCCAGCCGCAACCACGGGCACGCCCAGCCTCAGCATTTCCCAGCCGAGCCCTCGCACCTTGGCTTTACGCCAGTTACTTACATGCGGGGAGAGTGGGCAACCTGGCGTCAGAATCCGTGGTGTGGCTCTCTTTATGAACAAGAACGCCGAGAGACTCGGAATAAGCTTCTGCCGCGTGGAAAGGGGAAACAGCGTCGCCATTTCGCCGGGCCTAGCAGCGCTGATCAACGGAAGCACCTCAAAAGCGAGCATGAAACGCACGAAGTTCAACGCGTTGCCCAAAGCGGAAGTTGCCGAACACCGATACCGTGTAGTGCGATCACAAAACAAGACGATCGTACTATTCGAGTGGCGTGAGGAAACTCCGTTTGCACAAGCATGCTCCCTGCTCACCGAAATCGGAGAGGCCGGCCGGTACGCGAGCGGATGCCCTCGAATAATCAGCGTGGACGCAATGGCTATTGGCTACGATAGGGGGAGAGTGGCCGATCGGTACGGATGCATCAAAGCCTCACAAGACCATGAGGTGGTAGTGTACGAGGACAGAGGGGAAGACTTAAGCTTCCTAAAAGCACCTCGTAACGATGCCGATAAGACCGCGACCGACCACCAGGAGTCTTCCAAGTCGGCCCCAACAACGCCTTGCGGCTCAGAGCGACTACAGCAGAAGCTTGCTGCGGAAAAAGCCGCTTCAGACAAGAAAAGTGACAGTTCAAGAGAAAAGGCCAAGTCCGTGAGTCAAATAAAAAACATCTCCAACCTCCTCAGTAGGCTACTAGGTGTCAACAGCGCGAAGCCAGGAAACCCCCATCAAAACAGCCAGGCGGCCGCATTACGTGAGTTCACAAGGGTTACCCCGAAACCTCCTAAAGAGCAGCGACTAGCTCCAACTAGGGCCGACAAAGGAGAAGTCAGCCCGCCGAAACTCAAGACGGCAACGGAGCCTGCAGACCACATAGCGAACGCCTTTCTCGAGTTTCAAGCCATTACTAAAGCAACAAAAGCAGTCAGTCTCATGACTTGCCAGAAAATAATGCAGTCATACCAGCTGGAGATTGAAGGTCTGCTTAAAGTGAGACTCGAAGAGGCCGAAGCAGCCATATACAACAACGTCACCTCCCTAGTCATCAAAGGAGAAATGACCGGCACATACATGGCTGCGTACAACGCCACACACGGCTTCGTGCCGTTAGACGAGTCAGCAACGTCACAGACTGGCCACATAACCTTCGTGACACCCGAAAGTGACCCAATAGTGGTGGTGGCCCGATGTACTAAAATTATGCTGGACGACAAGATCCTCGAACAGGCGGAAGCAATCTCGAGGAGCATAAGTCAAAGCGGAGGTTGGTCACTACCGAAAATAAAGTGGGTAAACGGCGTTCCAGGATGTGGCAAGACGACCTGGGTGGTAAATAACTTCGATAAGGATCACGACGTTATAGTCACTACCACAACTGAGGCCGCGAAAGATCTGCGGCAAAAGCTGGCGCACCAAATCGGTGAAGACAACAGAACCAAGGTGCGCACACTGGCCTCAATATTATCGAACGGGTTCAAAGGGCCACACAAATGCAGGCGCATTGTAGTGGACGAGGCTCTTATGAACCACTTTGGGGCCATAGTGATGGCTGTTCGATTGTCGGGAGCAACCGAAGTTGTCCTTATCGGCGATATTAACCAACTACCCTATCTGGACAGGGAAAACCTATTTCCCCTTACGTACGCCCGTCCGAACTCTGTGGCGACCATCAGCCAAGAGTTGTCCTGTACGCATCGAAACCCGATGGATGTCGCGTACGCACTAGCAGAAGTCTATCCTGGCATTTACTCGTCGAAGAACCAAGTCCACTCCCTGCAGCTGAAAAGGTTTACAGGCGCCGATATACAAAGCACCCTCTCCAACACACTGTTCCTGGTCCACACGCAGGAGGAGAAAAAGTCCCTCATTAACCAAGGATATGGTGTGGGTACGGGATCAAGCGTTCTGACCATCCACGAAGCTCAGGGACTAACATGCGAGACAGTCTTCATCCTGAAGACCAAGTCCAAAAACATCGTCATCCACAGCAGCGTCCCCCATGCGGTAGTGGCCGTATCAAGACACACAGCCAGCTGTGTGTACTACGCCGACAACGCAGACGATGCTATTGGACGATTTGTGAGACGAGCACAGGAAGCCTCAACAAACGATATCATCAACACCAACATGATGAAGGCTATGCGACATCGGGACATGAAGGTCGTCGAAGCGCTAATACGACTCCAAAGGCAATAACCGACTATGCTTTTGACACAGGGTGGACACCCCTTTTCTGACTCAGAGACAATATTTGACCTTGGAAAGCCAGCTGCAGCAGCCGTTCCACGGTGGGAAATCTGCAGCTGACGAGAAACCCAAAGACCATCCCTACCTTGCGTAATTTAGAAGTTGGTAACTAACATAATTATATTATTAAGAAAAGTCTGTAAAGGTGGTGAGGCACAGCTGGCAACATGAACCTTGTCATACTCACTTAAACGACCCGCTGATGGTGGCGTGTGTGTTGGATCGTTCAATTCCCTCAAATATGGTTGAGTAGGGCGGTGCCAATGCAGGCGTCAGCTTTCGTGAACGAACGCTGTCAGTAGAGTCCGGTCAGGTTCCGGTTGCCAGGTGTGCGTCAAACTTATTGTTGCATGTAAACCCTAGTACATAAGTATAATTTAACATCTATTGTGTAAATTGAATAAAAAAAATATATTTATATATATATATTGACGATAATAATAAAATTAATTAAAAAAAAAAAAAAAAAAAAAAAAAAAAAAAAATTAAAAAATTGTGTGATGGACTCATCAGTAGAAAGTAATTAGTTTTAAGTAGAAGTAAGTTGTACTCCGGAGTCACCACTTGTACGTGGAGCTCAGAGTCTCAAAGAAAAATGTATTTAAACAAGGGCACGGACGCTTATGTCTGTGGACATGACTGTAAGGCAGGAGGTGGTTTTAGCTGGTTGGAGCCCAGCACTACTCAGACTGGCTCGTCTGTGAGGCAGCTTGAGTGTCCGACCGGATTTCCCCTCCTGCCAAAAAAAAAAAAAAAAAAAAAAAAAAAAAAAAAAAAACCTAACCTAACCTAACCTAACCTAACCTAACCGACTTCCAGACGTGCGATTTTGAAGCTGTTTTCAGCGTTTTTAGACCAAACTAGGCCTCCGCCTAAGTTCTGACCATATCGCACGCATTTACACGCGCGTCGGGACTTCATCCCTACTAACACTCGGGAATTTTTCGAATTTTCATAGTAAATCATCAAAATTAATTGTTTTTCCAAATTCTTTTGCAAAAATAACGTTAGTTTATAGTTGAAATAGTCCTCACCCTTCATCCCTGAATTCTGGTCCGCGATCCGTGTCCCGGTCTCCAGGTTGTGGGGTGAAATTCAAAATTTTTTGGTTCAAAAACTGGTTTTTTGACCGAAACTCAAAATTTTTGGTCGGCACCTAGTAAGTTTTATTCCTTATATCGCTAGCCCGCGCGGAGACGCGTCTCTGGACACCTCGCCCGCGCCCATAGCTCGAAAAAATTTAGCCCACCCGCCCACCCTGTGTTATATAAGGAAGTTAGACCGGGTTTTTCGGCAATAATATTTATATTTTTGCTTTTCGACAAACGCTTATTTGACTCAAAAAAGGATTTTTATATCGTTTTAAAGCTTTTTTAAGATAAAATCCCGTTGTAAGGAGATAATTTTAACGATTATTTTATTTTATTTTAATTACTAGGACTAAGTCTTAGTTTAGGACCAATTTTATTTTGACTTGTTTTATTTATACATTTAATTAATTATTATACATTTTACCGACTGCATCCCCCCTTTACAGGGATCAGTCTGTTCGTGTCCCCTGACTATATTCACACGATGTTAGGCATCAGGACCCCGCTGAACAAGGCGAAGGCTGCGGAGGAGAGCTTGGACGTGGAGGGGGCATGCCCAGTACAGGCAGGCCCTTCAGTGCGGCGTAGTATTGGCGAGTGGGAGGCGGAGAAGCACAAATCGGGGCAACCCCGCAAACCCCTTACACCTCCAAAAGCGATACCCGCCACCACTCCCCCAAAGAAAACACTCGTGCCCACTCCCCCCAAACAACTCAAAACCAAAGCACTAGCTACTCAGCGGGTAAGATCCGACACCTATGAGCTGCCAGGAAAGGCCCTGGAGAGTCCGCCTCGAGAAATGCCACCCGTGAGGTATCTCAATAGAACCACGGAGGCAAAGGCGTGTCTCTCCAGCGCCAAGCTTCAAATGGACAGCTCAAGGAATCTGAAAAAAGAAATAAAAGATGCCCTAACAAAAGCCGTGGACCGGCTATACCAGCTCGTCAAGGAGGGAGAATGTGAGAGGGCGAAAACACCGATAGAGGCAGTCGAACCCGAGAAGGCCCCCAAGGACCTGGCACCGGCTCCCAGCGCACCGACAGAGCTCATGATGCAGCTCATGGAGAACCTCCAGCAGCACAACAAGGCGCTGGAGGAATGCCAGCTGCACACGCGAGCCCTGTCGGAGCACCTACTACAGGCACCTCGCTTTGTCGCAGGCCAAGGACCCTCGTTCGCGGAGATGGCCGCCGTCCCGAAGCAACACATCCAAGCACCTCTTCACTCGATGATCGTGTCATCAGTCGATGACAAGGACACGGGTGAAGAGGTGATTGAGAAGCTAAGGACGGCAGTAGATGCCAGGAACGAGGGCACCAGGGTGGAGAGGCTGCGGAAGGCGAGGGACCAGAAGGTGGTGGTCGGTTTCAGGACCAGGGAGGAGCTGACTCGGGTGACGGAGAAAATAAAGAGAGCGGGAAACCTCGTGGTGGAGGAGGTTAAAAACAAGGACCCGCTCATTATAATCATGGACGTTCTCTCCTGTCACTCAGATGTGGAGGTCATCGAGTCGCTAAAGCGACAGAACACCCACCTGATTGGGGACCTCCCTGCAGATGATGTTAGGATGGGGGTCAAGTACCGTCGTAGGACGAGGAACCCCCATACATCTCACATCATCATGCAGGTGTCCCCTTCAGTCTGGCAGAGGCTGACGCACGCGGGCCGAGTGCACATCGACCTGCAGCGGGTGCGTGTGCAGGACCAATCGCCACTGATCCAGTGCACCCGCTGCTTGCGATACGGTCACGGCCGTAAATCGTGCACGGAGCCCGCAGACCTCTGCACGCACTGTGGTGACCCCCATCTGAGGGTCGACTGCCCCTCGCGGCTGGCGGCAAAGGCGCCGAAATGCAAAAATTGCGTTTCCGCCAAGCTGAGCCACACGGAGCACAACGCCTTCGACAGCCAGTGCCCAACTCGTCTCAAGTGGGACGGATTGGCGCGGCTGTCGGTGGCGTATTGCTAAGGGCCAGCCAGCGGAAACAGGAAACGTCTCATCCATGGATTCCCGAACGAACTCGAGAGCCCGTAAGGATTACCAGGTAATCCAAGCGAATCTGCAAAGGAAGAACCTGGCAACCCAAGAACTCATGATTGTGGCTAGTGAGCGGAGGGTTGCGTTCGCATTGCTCCAGGAGCCGTATGTGGGTGGGGTCAAAAGGATGCGAGACTACCGGGGAGCGAGAGTCTACCAGTGCGCTGAACAAGGAGATGGAACTGTGAAGGCGGCAATAGCCGTTTTCGATCACGACCTTGACGTGACACAGTGTCCGAAACTCACCACCAACAACATCGTGGTGGTGAGGATCCGTACCAGCGCCTGGGAAATCGCAGTAGTCTCGTTTTACTTCGAACCAGACCAGTCCATACAGCCATACCTGGAGCAACTTTTGCAGATTCGCGAGGAAATAGGCCCCACTAGGATGATCATTGGCGGAGACGCCAACGCCAAGAGCACCTGGTGGGGTAGCCTGGTAACCGACACCAAGGGAGAGGACATGTCGGGAACCCTGGAGGACATGCGCTTGCAGGTACTCAACGTCGGCAACACTCCGACCTTCGACACCGTCAGAGGTAACACCTTGTACAGCAGCTTCGTTGATGTAACAGCTTGCTCAACGGAGCTGCTGGACCTGGTGGAGGACTGGCGGGTCGAGGAAGGCCTCACGAGCTCGGACCACAACGGTATAGCTTTCAAAATTAATCTCCAAAAGTCTAAGGGAATTAATATCAACAGGACCACAAGACTCTACAACACAAAGAAAGCAAATTGGAGCCAATTTCATTCGAAATTGGCCCAATTAAAAGCTGAAGCAAATTTAAATTCAACAGAAATTGGTAAAATAGATAACAAAACAGATTTAGAACAAAACATTAACAAATACATAGCCAAAATTACAGAGTCTTGTGAAAAAACATTGAATAAAATTAGGAACAACACACAAGTTACTATACCGTGGTGGTCCAAGGAGCTCGCTGAGCTGATGTCGGAGGTGAACACCCGGAGACGCCGGATTCGATGCGCTGCACCGGTCCGGAGGCAAAAAGTCGTTGATGAGTACCTGCAAGCAAAAGCAAAATATGAGTCCCTTGCATTAAAGGCGCAGACAGAAGGATGGAAGGGCTTCTGTTTAAAACAGGACAGAGAGGGAATGTGGGAGGGGATTTACAGGGTCATAGGACGGACTGCCAAAAGACAGGAGGACTTGCCGTTGGTGAAGGACGGAGTGCCACTGAGTGCACAGGAATCGGCTCAGCTGCTGGCCGAGACCTTCTACCCGGAAGACCTAGAGGAGGGTGAAAATGCTGACCACTGTCGGACACGTGAAGCGGCCTGTCGTGTAAACGACTGGGCGCATGATGAACAACATGACCCACCGTTTACACTTCAGGAGCTGAAAACCGCGGTGGAAAGCTTCAACCCGAAGAAGGCACCCGGGGCAGACGGTCTCACAGCCGATATCTGTGCCCAAGCAATTTTTCGGGACCCAGGGACGTTCCTTGCACTGGCCAACAAGTGCCTGGAACACGGACACTTCCCTGGAGCCTGGAAAGTGGCAACGGTGGTAGTCCTCCGTAAGCCCGGCAAGGAATCCTACACCGCCCCTAAATCGTACAGGCCAGTCGGCCTCCTACCAGTCCTAGGCAAAATCCTGGAGAAACTATTGATTGCAAGGCTGAAGTGGCACCTAATCCCGCGGCTCAGTACTCGCCAGTTTGGTTTCATGCCACAGAGGAGCACTGAGGACTCCCTCTACACCATGATACAACATATCAAAGGGAAGCTGAGTGAAAAGAAGCTGATCACTGTTGTATCACTGGACATAGAGGGAGCCTTCGATAGCGCATGGTGGCCGGCCATCAGGACCAGACTGGCTGAGGAAAAGTGCCCGGTGAATCTTAGGAGGCTGCTAGACAGCTACTTGACTGGTAGGAGTGTCAGAATCCGATACGCTGGTGCCGAGTGTCGCAGAAATACGAGTAAGGGGTGTGTGCAGGGGTCCATTGGCGGTCCGATCCTGTGGAATTTAATCCTCGACCCTCTGCTAAAGGGGCTAGATGAGCGTGGCGTCCACTGCCAGGCGTTCGCCGATGATGTGGTGATGATCTTCGACGGTGAGACAGCGTTGGAAGTCCAGAGGCATGCCAATGCCGCCCTCGAATATGTTCGGGCGTGGGGCATCAGAAATAAGCTGAAGTTTGCACCTCAAAAGACATGTGCAATGGTGGTAACCAAGAAGCTTAAGTACGATGTCCCACTCCTGAGCATGGGCGGGGTAGACATTGGCATGTCAAAGGAAATCAAAATACTGGGGCTTACCGTCGACCACCAGCTCACTTTCAACTCCCATGTCGCAAACGTTTGCAGAAAAGCTGTTAATATTTACAAGCAGCTGGCACGCGCGGCAAAAGTGAGCTGGGGCCTTCACCCGGAGATCATCCACACCATATACACGGCAGCAGTGGAGCCGATAATTTTGTACGCGGCAAGCGCCTGGGCGCCGGCCGCTAAAAAGATCGGAGTGCAGAAAAGCCTTAACACGGTCCAGCGAGGTTTCGCGCAGAAGCTCTGCAAATCTTACCGCACCGTTTCGCTGAACGCGTCCCTGGTGCTGGCTGGAATACTCCCACTCGACCTCCGAATACAGGAAGCAGCCGCTCTGTACGAGGCGAAGAGAGGGGTGCCACAGCCAGCACTTGCGGGCAGGGAGGTAGAGCGGGTGGTGGCATTTGCAGAGACTCCGCACCCGGCAAAACATACGGCCATGGAGTTCGTGTGCCTGGAAGACCGGACGCTTGTGAACAGCCACAACAGTCAAGCAGTAAGGGTGTTCACGGACGGCAGCAAAATTGAGGGCAAGGTCGGAGCAGCACTGTCTCTGTGGGAGGGTGATGCCGAGACCAAGTCTGTCAAACTTAGCTTGCCTCCGTACTGCACGGTCTACCAGGCGGAACTTCTGGCCATATGCGTAGCCACGCGCGAAATCCTCAAGCGCAAAGAGGGAACCTTCGGTATCTATAGTGACTCAAAGGCCGCACTACAAACAGTCACAAACCAAGGTTCCCTCCACGCACTGGCCGTGGAGGCGAGAGCGAACGTTGCCGCAGCTTTATCCCAGAGCAAAGATGTATCCTTGTTCTGGGTAAAAGCACACGCAGGGCTCGAAGGCAACGAGCGCGCGGACCATCTCGCGAAGGAGGCTGCACTCCGGTCCAGAAAGAGGCCTGACTATGACCGCTGCCCGGTTTCATTCGTCAAGCGACAGATCCGTTTGGGGTCGCTCGACGAATGGAACCGGAGGTACCAGAATGGCGAAACAGCCTCTGTAACAAAATTATTCTTCCCTGACACAATCGAGGCCTTTAAAATAGTGAAGAAGGTGAAACCAACTGGCATCCTCACACAGATTTTCACGGGGCACGGTGGGTTCTCCGAATACCTGCACCGTTTTAAGCGTAAGGAGAGCCCATCTTGCATCTGTGAACCAGATGCAGTTGAGTCTGTCGCCCACATCCTAACAGAATGCCCCGTCTTTGGCGCGGAACGATACAACGCGGAACTAAAAATAGAGACGACGATAGATAAAAATAATATGGTCAAAATTATTGCGAACAACAAAAAACGCCAAGACTTTTTAGAATACTGTGTAGAAATAATAACTAGAGTAATACATAGAAATAAGGATATTTAAAAACTATGTTTTATCTTATATGGATATTTCGAAATGAAAGGATATACAGATCAAAGCATTGAATAACTAAGTAATACTATATATATAAATATCAATAAAATTCGGAATAACTATTTTTAAAAAAACTGAAAATTAACAAAAATTAAAGCCACTTTCAAAATTCTTTTCAAAATTGACAAACAAAATTATACACAATAGCAGGAAAAATTACATAAGTCTAAAAAGGTCTCTGACAACGTCAGGGGACACACGCACTTACAATAAAAAAAAAAAAAAAAAAAAACCTAACCTAACCTACGCCGCCAGCGTATGGGCTCCGGCCGTCGACAAGCTGGGTGTCAGAAAGCAGTTGGGAGCAGTACAGCGCGGTATTGCGCAAAAGCTGTGCAAAGGGTACCGGACGGTCTCCTTGAACTCCGCGCTAGTGCTGGCTGGGATACTACCTCTCGACCTGCGAGTCCGCGAAGCGGCATCACTATACGAGGCCAGAAGAGGGGTGCCTCAGCCAGCACTCGGCGACAGGGAGGTCGAGCAGACCGCCTCGGCAATGGAGGCTCCACACCCCGCAGAGCGCGCTGAGCTGGAGCTCGTTAGCCTGGTAAACCAAGAGCAATTAGATAATGCCCAGAACGAACTTGAAGTTCGTATCTTTACGGACGGGAGTAAGATTGGGGGCAAGGTTGGAGCGGCACTATCCCTTTGGAGCGGTGACGCCGAAACCAAAACCCTCAAGCTTGCTCTCCCTCACTACTCCACCGTTTACCAGGCTGAGCTTTTGGCAATATGCATCGCAACCAGGGAGATTTTGAAGCACAGTGCGCAATCGTTTGGAATCTTCAGCGACTCCATGGCGGCCCTCCAAACCATACAAAATTACAACCGCCACCACCCCCTGGCAGTAGAGACAAGGGCCAACCTTAGGTCCCTGTCGATCCAAAACAAGGCTGTTACCTTGTTTTGGATCAAAGCCCACGCGGGGTTGGAAGGGGAATGAGAGGGCCGATGAACTAGCCAAAAGAGCCGCTGAAAGTTCCAAACGAAAGCCCGACTACGACCTGTGTCCGGTCTCGTACGTCAAGCGATGCATTAGAACGGCAACTCTTGACGTGTGGAACCAGAGATACAGCTCCGGAGGAACTGCCTCAGTGACGAAACTGTTTTTCCCGGATGCGGTGGCGGCGTACAGGATAGTCAGGAAGATTAAAATCGGCAATATAACAACACAGATCATGACAGGGCACGGTGGGTTCTCGGAATACTTGAATCGCTTCAAGCGCAAGGAGAGCCCATCGTGCGTCTGTGATCCTGAAGTTGCTGAAACGGTGCCACATATATTATTCGACTGCCCCTTGTTCGACCAGGACAGACTTGTGGCTGAGCATGTACTCGACACCAAACTAGATCCAGATATTGTATGGCAAATCATGAAGGGTAAAAAGAGAGATTTATTTTTGGAGTTTTGCGTTAAAATATGTGAAAGAGTGATAAAGAAAAATAAAACAGCTTAAGCAAGAATGTTTGCATAATATTGTACATAATATTAGGGTCAAGCATTAAAAGCAGAAGTAACAAAGTTGGTCAGAAACGCCGGAAAAAATTATTAATATTTAAATGTTGCCATATTGATAAACTAGAGTGTAAGTAGTCGTAAGAAACTGTACTAGAAAATAAGAATCGAGAAATAAGATGGCTGTTGAATAAAAAGTTCACAAATGTAATATAGTTATGAAATAGAAATAGAAGTAGTCGTAAGAAATATGTAACTAGTAATAAGAATAGACATTATAAGATAGCTGTAAAAACGCAAATAAACATGTAATAGCAGTAAGAAATAGAAATAAGATAGAATAAGAAATTATTGTAGAAGATAAATAAAAACAGTTGTGTTAATGAGTTATCCCCGAAATAAAAATAAAATACGAATAGAATACAGAATAGGGACAAGTAGAAGGGCGTCCTACCCTTAAAAGACAGAAAGAAGAAGGAAAGATAGAAAGATAAAGTATGTAGAATGAAAGTGCGAGAGGAATAAAAGCGAGAACTTGTATGAATGGTAAGCCTAGCACAGGCTCCGATTATGTTGGAGGTAGAAGTATTAAAAAAAAAAAAAAAAAAAAAAAAAAAAAAAAACCTAACCTAACCTTCGCTTCCAGACGTGCGATTTTGAAGCTGTTTTCAGCATTTTTAGACCAAACTAGGCCTCCGCCTACGTTCTGACCATATCGCACGCATTTACACGCGCGTCGGGACTTCATCCCTACTAACACTCAGGAATTTCCGAATTTTTCATAGTAAATTCTCAAAATTAATTGTTTTTCTAAATTCTTTTGCAAAAATAACGTTAGTTTATAGTTTAAATAGTCCTCACCCTTCATCCCTGAATTCTGGTCCGCGATCCGTGTCCCGGTCTCCAGGTTGTGGGGTGAAATTCAAAATTTTTTGGTTCAAAGACTGGTTTTTTGACCGAAACTCAAAATTTTTGGTCGGCACCTAATAAGTTTTATTCCGAATATCGCTAGCCCGCGCGGAGACGCGTCTCTGGACACCTCGCCCGCGCCCCTAGCCCGAAAAAATTTTGCCCACCCACCCGCCCTCTGGCATATAGGAAGGTAGACGTGGGGTTTTCGGCAAAATTTATTTTTAGTACTTAGCTTCTTAAGTATAATTTAGGCCTGTTATTAGTGTTTTTGTAGGGACCGCTCGTTTTTAACCATCCTGACCAAGATTGAAAACTTTTAATATTTTGTATTTTAATCTTAATTGAATTTTGTAATCTTATGTGACAGTCTTCTGTGAGTAGGGGACTATAATAATTATATGACGTTATTTTATTTATATTTTACTGATTTCTAGTTTATTACTTACTGTGCATCCCCCCTTTACAGGGACACAGAAGTATCCAGTGTTCCTCTGACACTACTCTTCTCCCGAGCAGACCGAGTTGATCTGATCCCCCCTTTACAGGGGTCCGCTCGATTTTCACTGCCAAACCAAAATGTTTCGCACCCCATCTAGTACCGTGAGGGCCCAAGGCTCTAGTGGCTCGCCGCGATCGGCGGAGAAGGCGGTGCCTTCCCCTGCTGACGCAAGGAGGAGAATCTCCTTCGGAGAAGACACTCCTTCTGCGTCACAGGGGGGCCCTGCCATTCCGGGGACGCGCCGAGTCGCTATTGATGCCTCTAGACCGCTCAATAAGCCTGAGGCGAAGCACCGCAGTCGCACTGAGGAGGCGAGAGCTTGCCTAAACAAGGCAAAGCTGAACTTGGGCAACTCTCGCAACCTCAAGGCCGAAATTAAGACCGCGGTGCTCGAAGCCATAAACAGGCTTTATGAGCTGGTCAAAGAGTCGGAACGAGATAAGGCCCCTGCCGCACCCAATGCTGTACCAGAACCCGCGACCACTGCTGACCGTAGTCCCCGTCCCATTTATGTCGAGGTTCTTGCTGGCCAGACTGAGCTCCTAAACACTTTGAAGGAGCACATCTCGGAGTTAAGAGACAACTCCGAGAAACTCGACCGACTTCGAGACAGTCTGGCCAGCAGGGAAGGGGTGGAGGAGACAACCTACGCGAGTGTAGCGGCTGTCAGTAAGAGCCACACCGGGGCTCAGGCCCTGGAGCGAACGACGTTGCACTCGGTGGTTGTCACCTCAACTCAAGAGATGGACACGGGAGACGAAATCCTCGAAAGAGTGAGGAAAGCAGTGGACGCGAAGGAAGGCTGGGTGCGTGTCGAGAGAGTCCGAAAGGCCAAGGATCAAAAGGTCATCATGGGGTGCGCAACGACGGAGGAGAGGCGTAAATTAAAAGCGCGATTGGAGAAGGCCGGAGAGAACCTCGTCGTCGAGGAAGTGAAAAATCGAAACCCGCTTCTGGTCCTTAGGGACGTGCTGTTAGTACACAGCGACGAAGAAGTGCTCAGAGCCCTTAAGAACCAGAACCGGGAGATCTTTCACGGCCTCGATGACGAGGAACAGAAAGTCTCTATAAAGTTTCGCAAAAAGTCACGTAACCCACACTTGAGCAGCATTGTGCTGAGTGTCACCCCAGTAATCTGGAGGAGGGCACTCGAAGGAGGCAAGCTCCGTATTGACCTCCAGAGAGTGCGCGTCGAAGATCAGACGCCTCTGGTGCAGTGCACCCGCTGCTTATCGTACGGCCACGGCAAGCGCCTATGTACGGAGCCGGCCGACCTGTGCAGCCACTGTGGCGGTCCACATCTTAGGGTGGACTGCCCAGACAAGCACAGAGGCGAAGCAGTGGTGTGCATAAACTGCACCAGAGCCAAGCTGGGGGAACACTCGCACAATGCGTTCAGTGATTTATGCCCGATACGTAGAAAGTGGGACGCATTCGCTAGAGCATCAATAGCATATTGCTAAAGTTGTCGATGCGCCCACTTCCGCGTACAAAGTAATGACCGGTTTGACCCAACCAGATTGCAGATGCATTGAGCGAACCACTAGGGTTGGCTTAATGAAGAACGGTAACTGGAGTCACTTTCATAAGAAATTGGCTGCAATTATGCTGGACCGTAAGTCAACTCTAGTGGTATCGTCAAGTTGGGTCAGACGGGGTGAAAAACTTTGCAGTCGTCTGGTAAGTTCAGAAGCTCCATTCTGCCAATTATCAAAAGATTATGTAGGAATCAAAATTAAACTCACCAGTAAAAGTGAAATAATATTTAATTATATATTAAATATATAGTGTAAATATTATAAGTAAATAAGCTGAATTAATATTTTAAAACAAAATTTCGTAAAGAAACACAAATAAAACGCAGAAAAGAACTTTTATGGGCATTAATAAATGGGTTGAGTGTAGATAAATGAGTCAAAGAGTAAATTTATTATAAAGATATAGATAGAAAGAAAAAGTAAAACAACAACATTAAATTGATGATAAATAAGTATTATATTATAAGCGTAGTAAATGTTAGAAATGAAATAGCATAAAATGATAAAAACAAAAACAGTTAAATAGGTACAGAATTAAAAAAAAAAAAAAAAAAAAAAAAAAAAGAAGCAAAACGAGAGTATAGAGCAAGGTCTCTTCGGCCTCTTACTAAATAGTCGCAAAACAAGCCAAAAACTCGATAAAAAGGGCTCTGATCATGTTAGAGGAACACTGGCTAGGCAGGAGTGGTTTTTAGCCGGTTCGAGTCCGGCACTACCTCGACTGTCTCACAAGAGATATTCCTGTGAGATAGTGGAGGTGTCCGTGGGGATTTCCCACTCCTGCCCAAAAAAAAAAAAAAAAAAAAAAAAAAACCTAACCTAACCTAACCAGATGAAGCCGCCAGGGAGGTCAAAGAGGCCATAAAGAGAGTGGAGTCTGACCCAACAACCGAGGTGCCGTCATATGCCAGCGTCACGGCAGCCAGACCCGGGTATCGGCCGGCACTTCACTCGATGGCGGTCACCCTCGAGGGCAGCCAGGAGACTGCGGACGAGGTGTTAGCCAGAGTGAAGAAGGCGGTCGATGCCAGGGAAACTGGCTTAAAAATAAACAAGGTGAGAAAGGCCAAAAACCAAACGGTTATACTGGGGTGCGACACAGAGGATGAAATGAAAAGAGTACAAGAAAGGATCGAGAGCCGAGGCGAAGGGCTAGTGGTAGCGCCCATGAGAAACAAAAACCCGTTGGTCGTCCTCAAGGACGTCTTCTTAGAAGGCACCGACGAAGACATGGTCAAGGCGCTCCACTCCCAAAATAAGAACATTTTTAGGGACATGGACGAAGACGAGTTTGAAATACAAATTAAGTATAAGAAAAGGACCCGAAACCCCAAGACGGCGCACGTCGTCGTCCAGGTCAGACCCAGGGTTTGGCAGAGGATGACGGAGACTGGGGCCCTCTACCTTGACCTGCAAAGGGTCAGGGTGGAGGACCAGTCACCGCTCATCCAATGCACAAAGTGCCTGGCTTTCGGACATGGCCGGAAATTTTGCACCGAGAGTGCGGACAGGTGCAGTCACTGCGGAGGACCGCACCTCCGTGAGAAATGTTCAGAATTTCTTGCGGGGAACGAACCGCAGTGCTGCAACTGCTTGCACTCAAAGCTCCAGAGGACCGACCACAATGCCTTCAGTATGGAATGTCCGGTCCGTAAGAAGTGGGATTATCTGGCCCGGACGACGACGGCGTACGTCTAAATTGCTCCTTAGGGTACACGTAACACATGCAACACACACAGGAACACATACAGGAACACACCAAGACATTAACACAAACTGGGAGTACACAACAAAAGTAGATGACAACTACGTAACGAACAGATACATGGAAACCAGGAAACCACAACAAACACAGATATATAAAATATATAGTAATTATATACAAATATATCAGAACACACTTGTAACACCAAACACATACCACAAACAACACTTAAAAAAGTTGAAAAAAGTAAAAACCCAGGTCAAGAAATGCCAATAAATATGTATATATTAGTATATATATAAATTATTGCCGCAATGCTAAAGAGAATAAAGAATGCAACAATGCAAAAGAATCTACACAAGCCCTTAGAACAGTCAAGTAACTAGATGCCAACTAAAGAACCACTTTGTACTCAAATAAAAAATGGGTAAATGAATAGAATAAACTGTATAGTATAAACATAAAATAAGGTAATAGTAATGTAAAACTAGTCATGTAAGAAATATACTAGATATTAATTTAGAAAATAGAATGTACCAGATTAAGAAGCACAAGTCTATATAAAATATAGAAATAAGAGAAAATGTCCACAACTTGATGTCCATAATCAGGTTATCAGAAGTTTAGAATATATATAAACTTAGTATGATAGGAACATAGTTAAAAACATAGTTATGAAAAGAAATAGACTTAAGGAAAATAGCATGTAAACTAAGTAAGAAGCAAATAATGTAAATAAAACAGAGTTGTGTTACATATCCCTAAATAAAGAAAAGTAAATAATAAAAGTAGATAGAATAGCGGGAGTCCCACCCGGCTAAGAATGAGAGGATGTATAAAAGAAAGATAAAGTATGAGGCATGAAAGTGCGAGAGGAATAAATGCGAGAACTGGAATGAATGAGTACCTAAGAATAACAAGATCCCGTTGTTCCCATGAACGGGGAAAAGCAAAAAAAGATTAAAAAAAAAAAAAAAAAACCTAACCTAACCTAACCTAACCTTTTTTTTTTTTTTTTTTTTTGTTGCCGGGGTGGAAAATCCACACGGATGTCCTCTGCCTTGGGGCGGGCGGAGGGGTCTGTCGGACTTTAACCGACTAAAAACCACCCCGGTGTTCCATTCCCACACTTGCACCGGAGATCATGGGAACTAGTGCGCCTTCCACGATCCCCGGCTAGTGCTGGCCCGCCTCTGCGGGCCACCTCATGTCTGCGGGGGGAGCGAGGTGTACTCCCCCCGCAACGCCAATAGGGGCGCGCGCGGAACACTACGCGCCACCGCCTCGGGTCCAGTTATTCGGCGGGGCAGCGGACGTCCCCAAGTCCGCCGTCCCTCTGAACCCGTTTAGGGGGGCCGGAAGAGGGCGTTGTCTGCCCTCCGCCGACGCCCGGTGCGTCTGCTGCGGGTCGGGAGAGCGGTCTCAACCTCCCTCAACCTCTCCGCAGCCTCCTTCTGTGAGATGACCGTTTCACAGAAGGAGATCACCGCATCCCACGACTCTGCGCTCCCGACCATCGCGCGAGCGACGGCCGGCAGCGACAGGTCGGCTCCCACTTCTGTCACGAGGGCACGGCGCGGCTCCTCCCATGCGGCACACTCTGCCAGCGTATGCCGCGCCGTGTCCTCCAGACAATGGACGCAGTGATGACACCGGGCGTCCGGCTCCCTGTTTATGCGACACAGGTACTTCCCGAAGCAACCGTGCCCCGAGAATACCTGCGTCGCCCGAAACGACAGGGAGCCATGCCTTCTCTCGAGCCATTCCTCGAGCACCGGTCGGATCGCCTCGATGGTAGCGAGGCCGGCGGTAGGGCGCGAAAGCCTCTCCCGCCACTCCGCCACCATGACCTCGCGGAGCTGAGACCGACGCAGATCGATCTCTCGCTGCATCGGTCCACCTCCCCGCGTCCGCACCTCCTCGCGCCACCGGTACAGTGACGCGAGGACTCTCGCCTCTAGGTCCCAAGGTGGCGACCCGGCCAGTGCACAAGCCGCCTCGTAGGAGACCGTGCGATACCCCCTGACAGACCTGACGGCCATCGCCCTCTGCGGCTTTCGCAGGATCGCGATGCTGCCGGCCGTCAGGTCAGAGGCCCACACCGGGGCCCCGTACAGGGCCATGGATCGTAAGACCCCCAGGTACAATCTCCTACAGGCGGTGCTCGGGCCCCCCAGATTGGGAAGCAGCGTTGCGAGCGCGCCCGCTGCGCCCATCAACTTGGGCGCCAGCCGCTGGAAGTGTGGGCCGAAGCTCCAACGGCTGTCGAGCACCAATCCTAGATACTTCATGGTGGACTCGACAGCGATTGGAGTCCCCCCGACCACAATATGTGATCCCGGTGGCGGCGCCCGCCGGGGGCCGTGAAAAACCACGGCCTCCGATTTGTTGAGGGCCACCTCCAGGCCCAGGCGCCGTATGCGGCCCACAACCTGTGAGACCGCTGAGGTCGCCAGCAACGCTGCCTCCCTGTACGAGCTCCCCCGGGCCGTTACCAGTGTGTCGTCCGCGTAACACACCAGGGTTACTCCCGGTTGGAGCTCGCCTCTCAGCACCCAGTCGTACCCGATGTTCCACAGGGGTGGGCCAACGACCGAACCCTGTGGAACACCGCACGACATGGCGCGCTGGCCTCCGCCGTCGCGTCCCCTGTAGGTGACACACCTTTCCGCCAAATAAGCCCCAACGATGCGGCGGAGGTACGGGGGCACCCTGTGATAACACAGCGCCTCCCGAATGCAGCTCCAGGGCAGGGTGTTGAAAGCGTTGGAGATGTCCAAGGACACCGCCAACATCACCCCGCCCCGGGACACCGCTTCCTCCGCCAGGACTCTTACCCGCATTAAACCTAACCTAACCTAACCTAACCTTTTTTTTTTTTTTTTTTCTCTCGATGTGGAAATCCTCAATGGATGTCCTCCGCCCTGGGGAGAGCGGAGGGGTCTGTCAGACTCGTACTGACTAAAACCACACCGGTGTTCCCTCGCACACTTGTGTCGGGGGGCAGCGGGAACTGATGCGACTTCCGCTGCCCCTGACTAGTGCTGGCCCGCTTGACCTGCGGGCCTCGTCCCGGGAGGAGTGAGGTGTAGGACTCCCCCCGCCACGTCTAAGAGAGGCGCGCGTGGAACACAACGCGCCGCCGTCTCGGGTCCATTGTGATAGGGGGCGACGGATGTCCCCGAATCCGTCGCCCCTGGACCAATTTAGGGGGGCCGGAAGAGGGCGTTGTCAGCCCTCTGCCGACGCCCGGCGCGTCTGCTGCGGGATGGGTGGGGGCTCGTCACCTCCCTTTCCCTTTCCGCAGCTTCCTTCTGCGACATGACGGTTTCGCAGAAGGACATCACCGCGTCCCAGGACTCTGCGCTGTCGACCATTGAGCGAACGACGGCCAGCAGCGACAGGTCTCCTCCAACCTCTGCAACGAGCGCACGGCGCGGCTCATCCCACGCAGCACACTCAGCCAGCGTATGCCGTGCCGTATCCTCCGTACAGTGGACGCAGTGATGGCACCGGGCGTCCGGCTCCCTGCCCAAGCGACACAGGTACTTCCCGAAGCAGCCGTGCCCCGAGAGCACCTGCGCCGCCCGAAACGTCAGGGAGCCGTGCTTCCTCCCGAGCCAGTCGTCGAGTACTGGTCGGATCGCCTCAACTGTGTCGAGGCCGGCGGTGGGGAGCTCTAGCCTCCCCCGCCATTCCGCCACCATGACCTGTCGGAGCTGAGACCGGTATACTGTTATTTGTCGCTGCACCAGCCTCTCGCCCCGACAGTTGGCCTCCTCGCGCCACTGGTATAGTGTCGCGAGGGTCTTCGCCTCCAGGTCCCACGGCGGGGATCCGGCCAGTACGCAAGCTGCCTCGTAGGAGATCGTGCGATATCCCCGTACGACCCTGACGGCCATTGCTCTCTGCGGTCTGCGCAGAACTGCGATAGTGCGGGCCGTCAGGTCGGTCGCCCATATCGGGGCCCCGTAAAGGGCCATCGATCGCACGATCCCCACGTACAACCGCCTGCAGGCGGAGCTCGGTCCCCCCAGATTGGGAAGCAGCGTTGACAGCGCGCCCGTCGCGCCCATCAACAAGGGCACCAGCCGCTGAAAGTGGGGGCCGAAGTCCCAACGGCTGTCGAGCACCAATCCAAGGTACTTCATGGTTGACCCGACAGCGATCCGGACCCCCCCGACCACAATGTATGATCCCAACGGCGGTGCCCGTCGGGGGCCATGAAAAGCGATGGCCTCCGACTTGTTAAGGGCCACTTCCAGGCCCAGGCGTCGTATGCGGCTCACCACCTGTGAGACCGCAGCCGTGGCTAGCAACGCTGCCTCCCTGTACGAGCTCCCCCGAGCCATGACCAGCGTGTCGTCCGCATAACACGTCAGGTTCACTCCCGGTGGGAGCTCGCACCGCAAAACCCAGTCGTATCCGATGTTCCACAGGGGTGGGCCCAGAACCGAGCCCTGTGGAACACCGCACGACATCTCGCGATGGCCCGCGCCGTCGCGTCCCATATAGGTGACACATCTTCCCGAGAGATACGCCCCCACGATGTCGCGGAGGTAGGAAGGCACCCGATGGTATCGCAGGGCCTCCCTAATGCAACTCCAGGGCAGGGTGTTGAACGCGTTGGAGATGTCCAGAGACACCGCCAGCACCACCCCACCCTGAACCTAACCTAACCTAACCTAACCTTTTTTTTTTTTTTTTTTTTTTTTTTGACGCTGGGAAAAAATGCATTACGCATACCCTCCCATCGGGGGACGGGAGGGGTATGTGGGACTCCCCGGGCGGACCCGGTATACCCACTAAAACGACCCAGCGCATTCCCGCTTCGTCCAAGTGGCGGGGGACTGGGAAACCGGCACAGCCTTCACTTCCAGTCCTCCGCCGACGATTGCAAGGCAGACCCCTCACACCCTCACGGGTGTGGGGGGGTCGGGAATGACCGACGAAGGTGACGGGTGCAATGCGGGCGAAGGCACCCCCGCGCCTGTCGCCCGCCCGTCACCATGAGGAGGGAGGGCTCGACGCCTTCTCCCCCTTCTTCGTCTGCGGAGCGGCGCAGCGAGAGGATCGTCCTCCCGCGCGCGCTCCGCCTCCTCCTTTTGCGAGAGTACGTCCTCGCAAAAGGAGGCTACCGCTGACCAGGCCTCCTCGCTCCCCAGCATGGCGTCGACCACGCCGGGAAGCGAGAGGTCCGGTCCGACCACCGCGGTCAGACCGCGGCGCAGCTCGGACCATGCCGGGCACACCTCGAGGGTGTGCTGCGCCGTGTCCTCTGCCGCGCCGCAGTCGTGGCACGCCGGGGTCTCCTCCCTCCCGATCCGGTGCAGGTGCGATCCGAAGCAGCCGTGCCCGGACAACACCTGCACCAGACGGAAAGAGAGGAAACCGTGGGACCGCTCGAGCCAGCCCTTCAGGACCGGACCAAGCGCGTCCAACGTCCGGCGGCCAAAGGCGGCGTTGGCGAGGTCCTCCGTCCAATGGAGGACGATGGCGTCCTTCGCCTCCTGCCGCACGGCCTCCCGCTCTTCGGCGACGGGGCGCTCCCCGAGCGCCTTCCGGTGCGCCGTCCACTCGTACACTCTGGCGAGCACCCATGCCTCCAACTCCCAAGGAGGGGTGCCGGCCAGAGCGCACGCCGCCGAAAAGCCCACCGAGCGGTAAGCCCTCGCCACCCGCTGTGCAATGGCCCGCTGGGGCTTGCGGATGGCGGTCGCATTCTCTCTCCTATGGAGGGAGTCCGCCCAGATGGGCGCCCCGTAAAGGGCCATGCTCCGCAAGATGCTGGCATAGAGGCGCCGGCATTTCGCCTTGGGCCCCCCCAGGTTTGGGAGGAGCCACGAGAGGGCGTCCGCGGCCTTCAACAGGCGCGTCGACAGTCCGCTGAAGTGCGGGCCGAAGCGCCACCTGTCGTCCAGCACCAGCCCCAGATATTTCATCTGGGGCTGGACCCCTATACGGACGCCCTCCACGACGATGTGGGCGTCGGGAGGGCAGCGCTGCCGGGGACCGCGAAAGTACACGGCCTCCGTCTTGTGCAGCGCCACCTTCAATCCCAGGCGGCGGATCCTCTCTGCCACCAAGGATCCGCCAGCCGAGGCCAGACAGGCCGCATCCCCGAAGTTCCTCCCCCGGGCAGTGAGGAGAGTGTCGTCCGCGTAGCAGATGACACTCGTGCCCGGGAGGAGGGCTCCCCGCAAGAGCCAGTTAAACCCGATGTTCCACAAGGGGGGGCCAAGCACCGACCCCTGTGGAACACCGGACTCTGCCCCGTAGCGCCTCACGGTGGCCGTTTTGTCTACGAAGAGGACCTCTCGGTCCTCCAAGTAGCTGGCCAGGAGATCCCGCAGATATTGGGGCACTCCGTGATACCGGAGCGCCTCCAAAATCGTCGAGTGGGGGACGGAGTTGAAGGCGTTCGCAATGTCGAATGACACCGCCAGCACTCCGTCCCCCGCATCCACCGCCTCCTTTACCTGGCCCTTCAGTAGGGCCAGCGCGTCGATCGTCGAACGCCCACGACGGAAACCGTATTGGGCGTCCGACAGGTCCGGCCCTACCCCCCGCAAATGGCTGTCCAGCCTCCCGGCGACAATCCCCTCGAACAATTTACCGACCTCATCGAGCAGAACGATGGGCCGGTATGCCGTGGGGGAGTCCACCGGGCGTCCCACTTTTCGGAGGAGGCATAGCTGCCCCTCCTTCCACAGTTTCGGGAACCTCCCAGCCGTAAAACACGCACTGAAGAGGTCCCGAAACCTGTCCTCCATTTGGGAGGCGGCGATTGCCACCACCCAACCTAACCTAACCTAACCTAACCTTTTTTTTTTTTTTTTTTTTTTTTTTTACGCTGGGAAAAAAAAAAAAAAAAAAAAAAATGCATTACGCATACCCTCCCATCGGGGGACGGGAGGGGTATGTGGGACTCCCCGGGCGGACCCGGTATACCCACTAAAACGACCCAGCGCATTCCCGCTTCGTCCGAGTGGCGGGGGACTGGGAAACCGGCACAGCCTTTACTTCCAGTCCTCCACCGACGATTGCAAGGCAGACCCCTCACACCCTCACGGGTTTGGGGGGTCGGGAATGACCGACGAAGGTGACGGGTGCAATGCGGGCGAAGGCACCCCCGCGCCTGTCGCCCGCCCGTCACCATTAGGAGGGAGGGCTCGACGCCTTCTCCCCCTTCTTCGTCTGCGGAGCGGCGCAGCGAGAGGATCGTCCTCCCGCGCTTGCTCCGAGAGAGGGCGGTTTGGGGAGAAATACACCTCCACCATCGCTATCTCTCCCTACGCGGCAGCCACGTATCCCGGTCTCCTCTCTAAGAGCGAGAGGGGAGGGGAGTCTGTGGAAGACCGCGCCAAAAACGCCACCAAGCATGCGATGCAGAGGATGCGATGTTCGACTGTGTCCATCAGTCGGACATCGCACCCTCCTCCGCAGCCGCCGCAGGAACGGCGGTGTTAGCGGCAGCAGCAGGCGCAGGCCCGCTCGGCGCCTGCGCTTTGCCACGCTTAGAGGGAGGAATACACTTCCTCCCCTTTATTACGTGGCCTGATCGGCGGCCACTGGCGGCACACACCGCACAGTGCGGCGTGGCGGCCTTGCAGGAGGCGGCTTTGTGGCCCTCCTTGCCGCAGCGGTAGCATGTGTCCGTCCTGTCTACCTTGGACGGACACAGAGGCCTGGTGTGGCCGATGCCGAAGCACCGGAAACACCGCAGAGGCTGGTCCTCGAGTGCCCGGACTGCGCCCGAGCTGAACCCGACTTGAAGCCGTCCTTTCGCAAGGACGGCTTTGGCAGCGGCGATTGGGCACTCGAGGCGGATGGTGCCCATACCACCGCGGCCGGACCTTATGTCCCGGCCTTGGACCGCCGCGGCGCCACAGCCCCCTACCGCTGCGACCGCCGCCACCACCTCCTCCTTGGTGACGGAGTCATCTAGCTCCGTCACTTCAATGGCCGCCGACTTGACCGGCCGGGCCACCTTGGCCGAATCCGCGATGACCTCCTGCAACTTGGCTGCAAAGAGGACCTCTTTGCAGCCAAGTTGCAGGAGGCATGGGCACTCCCTTCTGCCCCCGGGAACTCGAAAATTCGAGCCCCGGCTTGGGTCCGCCGGCAAGACACACTGCCGATCCCCAGTTGGGTAGGATCGGCATTAGCACGCGCCCGCACCAAAATGGACGCGTACGTCTCCCCTCGATCCGCAGCCTCCGCGGTGAGCGTCACCACGACGGCCGCGGTTTTTGGGGGGACTAGCTTTCCCTTGCCCCTCCCTTTACCTTTCCCCTTCTCCTTTCCCTTGCCGGTCATCTGCGACTGGCTGGGAGCGTTGGCGGCGGGGGCGACAGGGACGGCCGCCACCGACTTTTTGCCTTTTCCCTTCCCCTTACGGGCCACTTCCGTCCACTCGTTGGACGGGGTGGTTGAAGGGAGAAGGGCGTCTTCCACCTGGGAGGAGGACGGCCCCGGCTCGCACTGCCTCTTATCCACCGCAAGCGGCGGTCGGGGGCGTGTCTCCGGCAAGAGCCGGTCCTCGATTCCTGCTAAGCAGGCTCTTGTGAAGGCCCTCTCCTCCATTACAACCTTGCGGATGATAACCTCAAGGTTGGAGGAGGGACCCTCTGCCACAGGGCTCGTCTCGGCTTGTTGTGGCCGGGCCGTGGCTTCAGCCAGCTTTTGATGAAGCTGGCTGACCTCCGACTGCAGGCGATCTATCTTCGCCTGCATTTGCCGGGTCTCGTCGGTGGCCTTCCGCCGGACAAGCTCCGCGACGACACCGCGCATGCTTGCGGCCCTGCTCTTGAGGGCCTTCTGAAAGGTCCCCTTTAGGTTGGAGGACTTAGAAGCGACCTCCACGATCTCCTCCTCGTCCTCCTCCGCCATTCTCTCCAGCTCGGCTAGAGAATGGTCCGCGTATAGAACGCGGGACGCACCGTACCCGGACTTGGCCCGGGCAGCGTGCGCCCGCTTCTCTTTGGCAGCAACCCGCTCCTCCAGCTCTTGCTGGAGCTGCGCCCGCCGAGCCAGGTCCAACTGGCGTTGGGCCTCCGCGAGCCCAACGACATGGGTATCCGCGGCCGCCGTCGGCTTTTTAGCCTTCGAGGCCGAGGAGCCCTCGGACCTACCGCTCCGGTGGACCCGCTTCCGCGACCGAGAGCCGCTCGCATCCGACATTCCAACAACCGAGTCGCTGTCAGACGACTCTGCCCCACCGAAGTAGCTAGCCACAGACGGCGCGCGGCTAGACTCTGATGCTGGAGCATCTGCCAACCCAAAGGCCCTGAGAAGGGCCTTTGGGTTGGCCCTGAGAAGGGCCTTTGGGTTGGCCCTGAGAAGGGCCTTTTGGTTGGCCCTGAGAAGGGCCTTTTGGTTTTAAAAAACGCCCGGAGGCGTCCCGCGTAGGTTTAGGCATGGCCTCCGCAGGATCGTAGATAAAACAAGGCAAAGATAAAATACGCTACGATATCACAGTGCACTTTGGCCAACCCAATCTGCCACTCCGTTACGGTGGTCAGACTGGGTCGTTTCCAGGGGACGCGACGTGGACGCAAGCACTGTGGGCGGTCCCCCAACCTAACCTAACCTAACCTAACCTTTTTTTTTTTTTTTTTTTTTGTTGCCGGGTTGGAAAATCCACACGGATGTCCTCTGCCCTGGGGCGGGCAGAGGGGTCTGTCGGACTTTAACCGACTAAAAACCACCCCGGTGTTCCATTCCCACACTTGCACCGGAGATCATGGGAACTAGTGCGCCTTCCACGATCCCCGGCTAGTGCTGGCCCGCCTCTGCGGGCCACCTCATGTCTGCGGGGGGAGCGAGGTGTACTCCCCCCGCAACGCCAATAGGGGCGCGCGCGGAACACTACGCGCCACCGCCTCGGGTCCAGTTATTCGGTGAGGCAGCGGACGTCCCCAAGTCCGCCGTCCCTCTGAACCCGTTTAGGGGGGCCGGAAGAGGGCGTTGTCTGCCCTCCGCCGACGCCCGGTGCGTCTGCTGCGGGTCGGGAGAGCGGTCTCAACCTCCCTCAACCTCTCCGCAGCCTCCTTCTGTGAGATGACCGTTTCACAGAAGGAGATCACCGCATCCCACGACTCTGCGCTCCCGACCATCGCGCGAGCGACGGCCGGCAGCGACAGGTCGGCTCCCACTTCTGTCACGAGGGCACGGCGCGGCTCCTCCCATGCGGCACACTCTGCCAGCGTATGCCGCGCCGTGTCCTCCAGACAATGGACGCAGTGATGACACCGGGCGTCCGGCTCCCTGAACCTAACCTTTTTTTTTTTTTTATTAAGCGGTGAAAAATGCCTAACGCATACCGCACCGTCCGGGGAGACGGTTTGAATCCTTATTGGGCGTCCGACAGGTCCGGCCCTACCCCCCGCAAATGGCTGTCCAGCCTCCCGGCGACAATCCCCTCGAACAATTTACCGACCTCATCGAGCAGAACGATGGGCCGGCATGCCGAGGGGGAGTCCACCGGGCGTCCCTCTTTTCGGAGGAGGCATAGCTGCCCCTCCTTCCACAGTTTCGGGAACCTCCCAGCCGTAAAACACGCACTGAAGAGGTCCCGAAACCTGTCCTCCATTTGGGAGGCGGCGATTGCCACCACCCGTGCGGGGACGCCGTCCGGTCCGGGGGCGGTCCTCTTTGCGCGGAGGCTCAGAACCCCCGCGCAGAATTCCGCCGCCGTCACCGGGGGGACCTCTGCCTCCGGTGGAGCCGCCCCTTGCGGGGGATCCATCGTTGGTGGGGCGAAGTCGGTCCTGCGCGGAAACAGGGACCGGACCACCCCATCCAACAATGCTGGCTCGAGGGTCTCCGACAGTGGGGGACCGTAGGGGCGGAGCTGGTTCCGCGCCGCCTTATATGGTCTCCCATAGGGATCCCTGTCGAGACCCTCCAGCATCTCGGCCCTCGCCGAGTCTTGCGCAGCGCCCATTGCAGACTTGAGGGCCGCCGTAGCCTCTCGGTAAGAGGCGTGCAGGCGGTCCTCCTCTGCCCGGACTCGGTTTTGGGCGCTGCGCCGTCGGCTCCGCGTGTAGGCCCTTCTGGCTGCCACGCAGGTGGCCCGTAGTCTCGCCAGATCCTCCGTCCACCAGTAGACGGCACGACGGGGAGGCGGACGGCGAGACCGAGGCATGCTGGAGTTGCACACCTCGGTCAAGGACCCCCTGAGCCGGACCGCTGCGGCGTCAACGTCCGGGACCTCCTCGACAAGGGGAGGCGACAGCCAGTCCTGGAGAAAAGCGGCCTCCTTGGCTGCCTCCCGGTCCAGGCGGGCGAGTGCCCACCGCGGGAAGGGAGATTGCCCAGCGCTGGCCGTCCCCCTCCCCTGCTGGTTGGAGATGTCGAACCGCACGTAACGGTGGTCCGACAAGGTCTCCACCAGCTCCACCCGCCAGTTCACGACGCGGGCGGCCAGCGCGGGGGTGGCAAACGACACATCCACCACCGACCCGCCCTGTTGTCGCACACACGTGTGGACCGCCCCCCTGTTGAGGAGGGACACACCGCACGAGGCCGCCCAAAACTGGACGGCGCGTTCCCGGACGTTGCAACCAGCGGCCGGGTTGCCCCAGGCCACCGACTTGGCGTTTAGGTCGCCCAACACCACGACCTGGCGTGGCGCCGCCCTCCCTACGACAGCAGTGAGGACTTCGAGGAAATCCTCAAAGTCCGAGAGAGGGCGGTTTGGGGAGAAATACACCCCCACCATCACTATCTCTCCCCACGCGGCGGCCACGTATCCCGGTCCCCTCTCTAAGAGCGAGAGGGGAGGGGAGTCTGTGGAAGACCGCGCCACCAACGCCACCAAGCCGTCCCGGTCGCCCAGCCAACGGCCAGGGACCGAGTAGGGTTCGGCGACCACCGCCAAGTCCACCAACCACTCAGCCATGGTCTGCATCAGCAGATCCTGGGCTGTCCTGCAGTGGTTGGTGTTCGCCTGAAGGATGCGATGTTCGACTGTGTCCATCAGTCGGACATCGCACCCTCCTCCGCAGCCGCCGCAGGAACGGCGGTGTTAGCGGCAGCAGCAGGCGCAGGCCCGGTCGGCGCCTGCGCTTTGCCACGCTTAGGGGGAGGAATACACTTCCTCCCCTTCATTACGTGGCCCGATCGGTGGCCACTGGCGGCACACACCGCACAGTGCGGCGTGGCGGCCTTGCAGGAGGCGGCTTTGTGGCCCTTCTTGCCGCAGCGGTAGCATGTGTCCGTCCTGTCTACCTTGGACGGACACAGAGGCCTGGTGTGGCCGATGCCGAAGCACCGGAAGCACCGCAGAGGCTGGTCCTCGAGTGCCCGGACTGCGCTCGAGCTGAACCCGACTTGAAGCCGTCCTTTCGCAAGGACGGCTTTGGCAGCGGCGATTGGGCACTCGAGGCGGATGGTGCCCATACCACCGCGGCCGGGCCTTATGTCCCGGCCTTGGACCGCCGAGGCGCCACAGCCCCCTACCGCTGCGACCGCCGCCACCACCTCCTCCTTGGTGACGGAGTCATCTAGCTCCGTCACCTCAATGGCCGCTGACTTGACCGGCCGGGCCACCTTGGCAGAGTCCGCGATGACCTCTTGCAGCTTGGCTGCAAAGAGGTCCGCGCGGGCACCCCCTTCGGCCCCCGGGAACTCGAATATTCGAGCCCCGGCTTGGGTCCGCCGGCAGGACACACTGCCGATCCCCAGTTGGGTGGGATCGGCATTGTTACGGGCCCGCACCAAAATGGAGGCGTAGGTCTCCCCTCGCCCCGCAGCCTCCGCGGTGAGCGTCAACACGACGGCTGCGGTTTTCGGAGGGACCAGCTGCCCCTTTCCCTTCACTTTCCTCTTTCCCCCTCCTCCAGTCTTGCCCTCGCCGGTCGCCTGTGACTGGCTGGGAGTGGCGGTGGTGGGGGCGGCAGGGACGGCCGTCGTCGACTTTTTGCCCTTCCCCTTCCCCTTACGGGCCACTTCCGTCCAGTCGTTGGACGGGGTGGTCGAAGGGAGAAGGGCATCTTCCGCCTTGGACGAGGACGGCTCCGGCTCAGACTGCCTCTTATCCGCCGCAAGCGGCGGTCGGAGGCGCTTCTCCGGCAGGAGCCGGTCCTCTATAGCCTCAAAGCAGGCTCTCGTGAAGGCCCTCTCCTCCATAACAACCTTGCGGACGATATCCTCAAGGTTGGCAGTGGAGGCAGGGCCCTCTGCCGCAGGGCTCGCCTTGGCCCGTGGTGGCCGGGCCGAGGCAGGGCCCTCTGCCACAGGGCTCGCCTTGGCCTGTTGTGGCCGGGCCGTGGCTTCAGCGAGCTTCTGGTGAAGCTGGCTGACCTCCGACTGCAGACAATCTATTCTTGCCTGCAGTTGCCGCGTCTCGTCGGTGGTCGTCCGCTTCACCAACTCAGCGACGACACCACGCAGGCTCGCGGCCTTGCACTTTAGGGCCTTTTGGAAAGTGCCCTTTAGGTTGGAGGACTTAGAGGCGACCTCCATGATCCCCTCCTCGTCCTCCTCCGCCATCCTCTGCAGCTCCTCCAGAGACTGGTCCGCGTACAGAACGCGTGACGCACCGTACCCGGACTTGGCCCGGGCGACGTGCGCACGCTTCTCCTTGGCGGCAACCCGCTCCTCCAGCTCTTGCTGGAGCTGCGCCTTTCGGGCCAGGTCTACCCGGCGCTGGGCGTCCGCGAGCCCAACGACGTGGGTGTCCGCGGGCGTTGTCGTCGGCTTTTTAGCCTTCGACAACGGTTTGGACCCCGAAGCCGAGGAGCTCTCGGACCCACAGCTCAGGAAGACCCGCTTCCGCGATCGAGAGCCGCTCGCATCCGACACTCCAACAACCGAGTCGCTGTCAGACGACTCTGCCCCACCGAAGTAGCTAGCCGCAGACGGCGCGCGGCTAGGCTCTGATGCTGGAGCGTCGGGGTGGCCCTGAGAAGGGCCTTTTGGTTGGCCCTGAGAAGGGCCGTTTGGTTGGCCCTGAGAAGGGCCTTTTGGTTTTAAAAAACGCCCGGAGGCGTCCCGCGTGGGTTTAGGCATAGCCTCCGCAGGATCGTAGATAAAAACAAGGCAAAGATAAAATACGCTACGATATCACAGTGCACTTTGGCCAACCCAATCTGCCACTCCGTTACGGTGGTCAGACTGGGTCGTTTCCAGGGGACGC
This sequence comes from Xestia sexstrigata, assembly GCA_941918905.2. NCBI lineage: Eukaryota > Metazoa > Arthropoda > Insecta > Lepidoptera > Noctuidae > Xestia > Xestia sexstrigata. Next base: position 11,149,419 of record OW799230.2, on the reverse strand, counting down.
GACGTGGACGCAAGCACTGTGGGGGGTCCCCCAACCTAACCTAACCTAACCTAACCTAACCTTTTTTTTTTTTTTTTTTTTTTGTTGCCGGGGTGGAAAATCCACACGGATGTCCTCTGCCCTGGGGTGGGCGGAGGGGTCTGTCGGACTTTAACCGACTAAAAACCACCCCGGTGTTCCATTCCTACACTTGCACCGGGGATCATGGGAACTAGTGCGCCTTCCACGATCCCCGGCTAGGGCAGGCCCGCCTCTGCGGGCCACCTCATGTCTGCGGGGGGAGCGAGGTGTACTCCCCCCGCAACGCCAATAGGGGCGCGCGCGGAACACTACGCGCCACCGCCTCGGGTCCAGTTATTCGGCGGGGCAGCGGACGTCCCCAAGTCCGCCGTCCCTCTGAACCCGTTTAGGGGGGCCGGAAGAGGGCGTTGTCTGCCCTCCGCCGACGCCCGGTGCGTCTGCTGCGGGTCGGGAGAGCGGTCTCAACCTCCCTCAACCTCTCCGCAGCCTCCTTCTGTGAGATGACCGTTTCACAGAAGGAGATCACCGCATCCCACGACTCTGCACTCCCGACCATCGCGCGAGCGACGGCCGGCAGCGACAGGTCGGTTCCCACTTCTGTCACAAGGGCACGGCGCGGCTCCTCCCATGCGGCATACTCTGCCAGCGTATGCCGCGCCGTGTCCTCCAGACAATGGACGCAGTGATGACACCGGGCGTCCGGCTCCCTGTTTATGCGACACAGGTACTTCCCGAAGCAACCGTGCCCCGAGAACACCTGCGTCGCCCGAAACGACAGGGTGCCATGCCTTCTCTCGAGCCATTCCTCGAGCACCGGTCGGATCGCCTCGATGGTAGCGAGGCCGGCGGTAGGGCGCGAAAGCCTCTCCCGCCACTCCGCCACCATGACCTCGCGGAGCTGAGACCGACGCAGATCGATCTCTCGCTGCATCGGTCCACCTCCCCGCGTCCGCACCTCCTCGCGCCACCGGTACAGTGACGCGAGGACTCTCGCCTCTAGGTCCCAAGGTGGCGACCCGGCCAGTGCACAAGCCGCCTCGTAGGAGACCGTGCGATACCCCCTGACAGACCTGACGGCCATCGCCCTCTGCGGCTTTCGCAGGATCGCGATGCTGCCGGCCGCCAGGTCAGACGCCCACACTGGGGCCCCGTACAGGGCCATGGATCGCAAGACCCCCAGGTACAATCTCCTACAGGCGGTGCTCGGGCCCCCCAGATTGGGAAGCAGCGTTGCGAGCGCGCCCGCTGCGCCCATCAACTTGGGCGCCAGCCGCTGGAAGTGTGGGCCGAAGCTCCAACGGCTGTCGAGCACCAATCCCAGATACTTCATGGTGGACTCGACAGCGATCGGAGTCCCCCCGACCACAATATGTGATCCCGCTGGCGGCGCCCGCCGGGGGCCGTGAAAGACCACGGCCTCCGATTTGTTGAGGGCCACCTCCAGGCCCAGGCGCCGTATGCGGCCCACAACCTGTGAGACCGATGAGGTCGCCAGCAACGCTGCCTCCCTGTACGAGCTCCCCCGGGCCGTGACCAGTGTGTCGTCCGCGTAACACACCAGGGTTAAACCTAACCTAACCTAACCTAACCTTTATAGACGAGCCTTTCTCACAAGCTTCCTTTTGGGGGTTGTGGTAACGGGCGATGTAGATGCTTCAGTTGGCGATGTAGCAGCAGCAGGCACAGGGTCACTAGGAGAGGCAGCACGGGCGAGAGCGGGATAAAGCGCGATTAAAGTTTCAAGCTCACCCATAGTTGATATCGTCCGGCGTGACTTGTCAGGCGTCAAGACAATAATCTTCCCTTCTGCAGACCAGCAGTTGTTGATATTGAAGTGCTTGCGGGCAGCCATAAAAACCTGGTGTCGTGTTTTGGTCAGGAACTCGGAAATAGTGATACCGCTGCCCTTGAGTGTAGTTTTACCGTCCCAAACTAACCGACGATACTCCATCCATACCACTGAAACGCACCAGCACCGGTCTAGTTTTACCCTGGGAGGCTCCCAGTCTGTGGCAAACTTCTAAATAGTCCGTTTTGAAGTCATCTATCTTCAGCCGCTTGGAGATAATGTCGAGAATTGAGTCACTCAATTTTTCATTAGGTTTCTCAGGAAAACCGTGGAACAGCAAGATCTTACGTCGCATCGCAGTCTCATGCCTGTCCAGACTCAAAGCTAAAAGTTCTATCTGTGTCTTGAAGTGAGAAAATGTTTGACAAACAAAGGACTTGAACTCTGAGAACTCCAGTGATAGTGTAACAAGATCTGAGAGCGCAGGGATGGTTCCAGCTGAAGCTCTCTGCAGCTTATCTTCGTACTCAAGCATGCAAGAGCTAAACAGCTTCTCCATTTGCTCCATGCTATGCACAAGTTGGTGATCCATGTAGAGTTGACAATTTGCAGTGTTGTGGTTGGTGTAGAGATAAAGTGATAGGATAGTTCAAAGCGACGGTGGGTTTATCAATTATTTAACACATTATTAAAGAAGAAAATAACTATTAACTATTTTTAAATAAATATAAATAATGAAGACACAAAAATACATTTGTATGTACAGCCTACCCACATGGGAAAAAAAAGCTATTCTCAATGTTAGTACTCTAAAATGACTACAGCCGTTTTTTCCTCTGAGGCGTATTAGTTTTTTATAAGTTTTACGGGCAGTTTTGTAACGGTCCCAGTCGCCTGGCGACCGTGTATTCATGGCTCTGTTGAGAAGCCTTCGCAACCTGTTTCGGTGTCTTTCTAGTTCTGGATCCCACCACGACTGCCTTGAAGACCACATATTCTGCCGCCCCTAATCCACGGCTCTTGGATAAGGGCAATGGTCTTTTGGTGTTGGTTGTCCAGCACTCTGCGCAAGGTAGCCGACGCAGATTGCCTGTGCTGGAGATTGGTCTGCAAGATTCTAGTTGTCCCGCATGGGAGAAGAGCAGATGCTGCTGTCATAGTCCTCTCTCTCCTCCCCTGCTGGAAAGCAGTCCTCGTCCAAAGTTAGTCCGGGCGAGGATGGATCCTGTGTAGGTGGTTTATTTAGTGATTCCGCCTCTATGGCCGGGGAAGAAGCCCGCTCCCCCACCTCCTCTACGGTTTCCATCGCGGATGGCAACGGGGACTGCCTAGGCGGTGGCGGATCAAGCTCCGGTCCAGGCACTGCGGGGCGTTGCGGTTGAAGGAGCAGCGACCCCCTCACTGGCTACACCCTCCTCCAGGAAACGGATGTAGATGCTGCCCATGAGGTAGTACACGCGTCTGTTTTGGTCTTTAATTGTTTTGACCATGGACTCTGGCACACGGAAGAAGAGACAGGTACCCGGGGGCTTCTGTCTTACCCTCTCATGTGTCAGGGTCCAGGTATTTATTTTTAGGTTGGCATTTTGACGGGTTAGGAGTTTGAGTAAGGCCGGAGTGTCCTCGGTGTTCTCCAGTACAAACAGCGTACACAGTGCCTTTTTTGGTATTTCGGCTTGGGGCCGAACGGTTAGGCTAGTCCCCGGTATCGGGGACGTCATGTTGGTAGTAATCCGCTTGAGCCAGGCCAGCGTGAAAGCGTCCTCGCACCAGGTTTTCAGAACGCCTTCGGCGAAGTGGGCCTTCCCTCGAAAGTGGATCGCGGTGCTTGCTTGGTTGGAGGGGTCGGGGTCTGCCATGAGCATCGCCCGCAGCTCTTTTTCAATGTTTAGGTGGATCCCCTCCGCCTGTTCTTGTGTCATGTCCTCAAAAGGCTCCGTCATGACGGCGACGCACAGCTCATTATTCCTGTACGACGCGGACGGTTCGGCGTAGCTCACCAAGGAACCGTCTACCATGTGGGAGCGAGCAGGCTTGCACCTCTTGCCTATCCCAGTCAGTGTGACGGTATCCTCGGGTGGTCGCTCACGCTTCTGCGCCCTAGCAGGAGGTTCCCTGCCGGTGGTTTTGGGTTTTTTGCGTCCCCTCGGTCTGGCACTGCGGTTGCTCTTGGTTGCCGTGGTAGCCGCAACCTGCCGGTGTCGATGTACTTACTGACGCTCCGGCAGTGGCCGCTACAGCGTCTTGCTGCGCAGGCTTGACTAATGCAGACAGACGCTTCTTGGAAGACGTTGCCTTGCGGGATACGGTGGTCCAGGTTTGTTTGACCGGAGACTGAATGGCGTCCCTAAGAGACGAAATGTCCATCCCGGTCGTGTTGGCTGTCCCTGCCGGTATGGCTTTGGTCAGACTCCTTAGGTCTCTCTCCGAGGCCACTGAAGCTGACGCAGCCCTAATTGGCGCATCCACGCCATCAGCCACCGTTGAGTCGCCATGTGCGAGACCTGCCCTAGGCCTTGCGGACAAGGTTGGGTCAGTGCGCGCATCGCCGGACGCAGATGGGGTTGGCATTGCCTTCGACGCAGCCTGGTTTGGCGCATGCCTGGCGACAGCCTTCCTCATCGCATCCTTGGACGCAGCAGAAGGTTTGTGTGTGTAGTGCCTAGGGGCATCAGAGGACGCAACCTTAGGCGGTTTTCGCTTAGGTGCATCCTGCGACGCACCTCTAGTTTTTGGTGTGATTGGCGCATCAAGAGACGCAGCCTTAAGTGATTGGTTGGTGGTTAAGTTTGGCGCATCAGAGGACGCAGCCTGAGTGTTGGTTTTATTTGTCGTCTCTTTGTCCATGGGTTAGGATTGAGATTCTTCACCGTCGGAGCTCTCCACCCGCCACGGAGCCTTCAAGTCGGGGAGGCCCCTCGTTCCACGAGTGGTCGCCAGAGCTACTCCTTCGGTATAGGACCAGCTTATTGAGAAGCAGACGAGCCCGCACGCAACGGAGGATCGCGGGACTGTAAACGGCACGAGACTATGCCGCTGCTCATCCCACAACCCCACGCCGCGCCGGCTGCCCCCCCTCCATAAACCGGCCCTCGCTTGACAACCCGCTTATGGGATGCCCCAGCCGATTGATCATGGGTAGCTACTCCACAACCACCCGTGTGAGAGGAAATCCAGGCCAAAGTGATGTGTTGTGTGCAACCTGCTCCACTCAATCACCAGGATTTCTTCATCCCTCCGTACGGGTCCCCGCGCACGGCAAAAACACCCGGGAGGTCATTGCTATCCGTCTCGTCGTCTTCGTCTCTGCTCTCGTTCGATGATGGACACCCAGGGGCATGACCTCGCCACCCCTGTGTTTTTATCGCCTGGTGATTTTCGTTGCGTCTATTTCTTAAGGAACTAGACCAAGAACAGAAGAACCTGTTATATACTGTTAATGATAAGAGAGCAGCGGTGGCCCAGTGGTGGCGGCCCCGACTTACGAACAGTAAGTCGTGGGTTCGAACCCAGACAGGCGCATTACTTTGTGTAATTTATTTCATCACCACTGCTCTCAAAACGGTAAAGGAAAACATCGTGAGGAAACCGGCATGTTCTTGAACCAAAAATTCGAACATATGTGACATCTACCAATCCGCACTGGGCCCGCGTGGTGGATTATAGCCCATTCCTTTTCATTGAGAGGAGGCCTTGTCCCAGCAGTGGGAACATTATAGGCTGATGATGATGATGATGATGACTGTTAATGAAAATAATTTAGTTAAGTTTGAAGATTGTATTACTTACTGTTAAAGCTTATATTAAGCAAAACCAGATTACGTTCATATTAGAGATTCCACTTATTGAAAACAGTACCTACATAAAGTTATCTTAAACTTTACTCCTTACCTGTGTTAACACAGATTTAAACGAAACTGTAATAGTCGTTCCTAAATATCCCTACCTTTTGGTGAAAGACTCAGATTACATACCACTCGTGAAAGCCTGTGCACAGATTGCAATAGATGAAAAATTCTTATGTACCGATGATGATGTGTTGACCTATATACCAACCACAGAACCATTTTGTGAAGAACAGCTGATGAAGTTCCATTCTAATACTACTGCATGCGAGCAGCACGCAGTTGACATTGAAGATTTGAAAGTTCAACGAATTGGCCGTGAAAGTTGGATTTTATATTCAAAATATAACATTATAGCAAGCAAAAAATGCTATGATGACGTCGTGAGCCACGAGTCTCTACAAGGAACATACATAGTTACTCTGGACGATCCTTGTACGTTTAACGTCGGGCACATACATCTACGAAAACACCAATTTTCTCCTACACATCTGAACTACCCAACAATTCCAATCGTTATGCTACCAGAATTGAAGGCTGAAAAACGCATCAATAGTGTCAGTGCAGTGAATATGAAAGGTATAAATCTAGATGAGCTGAAAGAATTAGCTCAAGTGGTGAAACTGAGCAAAGTGAAATACAGTGAAAATTATAGTGCGGTTAACACGAAAACCATTAGCTTAGGTACTGTAATTCTATATGTAATTCTACCTTTAGGATTCATAACCATTCTTGTTTTTAGATATAAAATCAAATTGTTAAATTGTCAGCGAAATGATCAGAACCTTAACAATTCTGATAATTTCGTTCTTGAGGAGGGAGGAGTTATGCAATCTGAACCACAACGCGTGATCATCGTGATAGCGTAAATTGCACCGTTGCAGTTTAGGTCCCTCTGGAACCTTCCATGCATTTTGTTAACTTAGCAGATAAGTAGCGTTAAGACACACATGTAGCGACTAGAGTCAGTATTGAAAATTACATTGGAGCATGCACTTCTGCTCACACGTAACTCTACTCTTTTATTTAATATATTAACGTTCCCAAATTTGACTACCTAGAACATAGATAATGTTTTGTGTGAGCAATCTGCCTGTGAGTGTGTGACTGCTACTCACTCTCAATGTTCAAGAAAAATGCTGATGACTAGGCAGCATGGTCTCAGACCTTAGCCTGTTCCATCAGGAATTGATTAAAAAAAAATCACTGTCAGTGTCAATGTCAAGTTTCCTGGAGAAATCGTCGAAATCGATTCGATTGTTTTGTTGTTGTTCTTGATGTCAAGTTAAAGAAATAATCAATAAAAAAAATAGTGGAAATACAGTAAATATTACAGAAGTAACGCTGCAAGGCGCTTGAAATAGTGTTTGTTACAGTTTTCAGTGAACACGGTCTCTTTCAATATTTGTTGACGCTGAAGTTGTTATGTTATTGTGAAGAAATGGCTAACAACTTTACAGATTTCACTATGAATGGTGAGTTTCTTGCATGATTATAATCAACAAACACTTGTTTACGTGCAGCGTGGTTGCCAGACAAACCATTTACTTAAGTACCATAATAACCTAAAAATTTGATTATTGCTGTAGCTACAAAGTGTTTCACGTTCTGGTTGGAGTGTAACCTTAAGGGCGTGACGGCGCGAGGACTTTCCAAAAAATAAGCTTAAAAAAGTTGAACTATCGCAAATCGTTTATTTTTTCGATTCTATCGTGTAAAACACCTAAATTAAGGCTAAAAGTGTCTTGGTGTTTTTTGTCTTCAACTAACTGTTTAGAACTGTGACCAAGCGAGCGAAGTGAGTACCTCGAAATTGATCGCGAAATTTTTTCAAGTCTGTTTTTCATCTTGCCCCCCCCCCCCCCCCCCCCCCTAAGACGACCCACTAACACACGTTCTTGCTCTGAGTTGTTTTCATTTGTTTTACTTAACTAAGTAGATGGGTACTAGTGAGAGAAGTAATGTCGAGCAGCATGAAGTCTGTTTCTCTGAGTAGCTATGGGAAGAATCACATCAAAATATAATATGATTTTACTGAGCCTCGGATGCATCAGGGGCGCGTGTGTCAGGCTAATCTTACAAGTACTGTCTAAATACTGTGTCCTTGTGTGTTGCCTGTAGCTTCAGAGAAGGGCATCCAATTGACCACAACATTATCTAAGGGAGCACCACAAATATACATAAATATAACGCCTGTATGTAATCCCCAAATGTTAGGCAGAGCTGTGTGCAGTTATGTTTAAGCCTCGTGTAAATAGAGATGAGCATATTAAGATAAGATCAACATTTATTTTCTTCTCACAATACTTATGTACATTAATAGGTTTTTTGAACAATATAATTGTTTTAATTACTGATGTAAGGCCTGTACTCAGGACACCAGATATTGCCATCAACCAAGCACAAATCCACACTTCATGACTAAAAATGTCTTATTGGAAAAACCTAATAACACTTTGCCCAATAGGAATTGCGTTGCAACCACTTGACCAGCAATGTATCAAAGCAAACACTTGAAAGTAAACACAAACATGTGGTGTCCTCTCATATCACGTCCTGTTGTGTTGTCTTTGCTTACCTACCCTGTGTTCATAGTATATTGTTGGGTACATACATCCCTGTATTTGGCATTTTCTTCCATCTGTGAGTGAAGCAGTGTGTGGTGTATGCTGACTGTGTGTATTTGTGTTTCAGATGGATTCAGCACATGGGTGAGTGTCGACGCACCAACTGATGGAAGGCAACCTGTCCTCAGATCAGATGAATATGATGCAGTGCTCCTTGTGAGCACATATACTTACAGGATGGACGAGACTACACATTGGTGTATATGCACCATCAAAGTGCCAAAATATACACTTAGAATGGATGCAAAATGCCTATGCACACTCAAAATACTAACTATTATTCGAATTTAAGTTTTTTATTTTGCACAAATAGTGCAGAAACCTGTTCCGGCAAGGGTTTGGCCGGTGCTGTTGTAAGGTCTGAGAACCAATCACTTTTCCGAATTTTGTTTGCTCGAATTTCATTTCTTTTTTTTTTGAACTCCTTTTTTGCCATTATGCATTATTTGACATATTTTTAGTTCATCGAAGTATCATGTGTCATACATAGGTATTATTTAACTGAACTACCTACGTTTCGCCGATTTACAAAATAACTTTTTGCTACTGGCCGAAGCCTGTTTTGAACTTTTTCATTTGCCATATTGTCACCACACCGAAACGAAATTTGAAGGAATATTATTTAGTCACAAATATGTAGCCGGTTACTTTTAAACCGACTTCCAAAATGAGGAGGTTAAAAATTCGTCTGTGTTTTTTTTTTTCTGATGTGTTTTCAGCCTTTTTGTCGCCAATTGTAAACCGATTTCAATGATTATTTTTTTGTTTGGAAGAAAATTACTGCGAAGTAATTTTCTTCCAAACAAAAAAATAATCATGAAAATAATCGGGTGGTCCCGTTTAAATCTGGTGAAGATCTGATGGTGATCTTCGGAAAAAGAATGTAACTCTTCAATTATAGACAGCAAATCGGTCGTGATTGCTGCAATCGCTTGGATGTTTGTTGTTTTCACAACATCATAACATATCATCACGCGTGTATGCTCTGAGGAGGTATACAGATGTGTACAGTACACCCACATTTGGACAGTTAGGTGTGTTAGGTTCCATTTTATTGCGGATAAGCCTATTACCATCATGACATGTATTGTTAACAATATGAAATAAATGATTGCCTCGTTGGCTAGTGGTGGCTACAACTCAGCATGAGGTCCTGGGTTCAATTCCCAGGTCGGGCAAAGTGTTATTGGGTTTGTCCATCAGGAATTTCTCAGTAGCAGCCACGGAGTCTGGATTTGCGCCGGCGCTCGACTCCTATTACATTGGACTTAAACATAACTGGCGAAATGTGGGTGTAGGTATTATTGGGTACCTACACCTCAGCCCAAGTCTTTGGGGATTACAGGCATGATGTTATGTTATGTTAAAATAAATGTTTAGCTAAAATTTGTATAGGATATTACAACTAAAAATGGAAAAATAAAAAAGAAACTGAATCAAACACACAGAAGTCACCGACTTCTGAAGCTAAAGTTATTTTTCACTTTGATGTGTTTTTGAAATTTGTTTTATTTTATGCAAAAAAGTTTTTTCAATGAGTGTGATACATTTATATTTTATATTTTCAATATTAAATTAAAATAGTGTCACAAAAAGGCAATATGTTGTGCTATAGTGACAGAAACGAATCGTTTCTAGATCGAGTTTTTTTTCCTGAGAAATCACAATATTTAAATTCGGAAAAAAATATACAGTACAGATACATGTTTCATATAGTGACTTTTGTGGTTAAAATTTAACATTTTGCTAGATAAAAAAAATCAGAAGTAACGTCGATTTTGAAAGTATTTTAAGTTTTATGAGACTTGGGGGAACGCAATTTTTATGAAAATTTAACATTTCATTTACTAATCGATCGAGTTTATCAGTGATATTTATTGGATAGATTTGTAATATGGCCCTTTTTTGTTTTTATATTAAATAAATACGCGAAAAATAGCTAGCACGCGGCGCGCGCCAGTGTCCTGCCGGACGTCATCGGGGGAGGACCTATGCAATTTTTGCTCGCGACCGCAATAATATCGTCGCCGCGCGCCTACTAGTAGGTACCTACATACTTTATTGTCCTTTTCTCTACACAGACTAACGAAGTCAGCATGACTAATATCTTCGCCAATTGTGAACCGATTTCGATGATTGTTTTTTGTTTGGAAGAAAATTAGCTTCCCTTTGGTGAAGATGTGATGCTGATCTTCGGAGATATATAATGGAACTCTTCAATTATAGACAGCAAATCGCTTGGATGTTTATTGTTTTCACAACATCATAACAACATCACGCCTGTATACTTTGAGGGGGTGCAGAATTGTCTATAGTACACCCACATTTCGACAGTTAGGTATGTTAGGTTCCATTTTATTGGGGATAAGCATAGGCTTATCCCCAATAAAATGGAACCTAACATACCTAACTGTCGAACAATACATGTCATGGTAATAGTACCATGACATGTATTGTTAACAATATAAAATTAATGACTGCCTCATTGGTCTAGTGGTGGCGACTACTGCGTATGAAGTCCTAGGTTCGATTCCCAGGTCGGGCAAAGCTTTATTGGGTTTTTCCATCAGGATTTTCTCAGTAGCAGCCTCGGAGTCTGGATCTGCACCCGCGCTCGCCCAGTATTAGGTACATGTGACTAAACATAACTGGTGAAATGTGGGTGTAGGTACTGTTGGGTACACCTCAGCCCAACCCTTCGGGGATTACAGGCGTGATGTTACGTTTTGTTAAAATATATGTATAGCTAATTTTTGTATCGGATATTAAAACAAATAATTTTTTGAAAAAATAAAACCGATTTCAAAAACACAATAAAGTGAAAACGTCACTTTGTTGTGTTTTCGAAGACGGTTTTATTTTTTTGCAAAAAAGTTTTTAATGTTTTTATTACGACGTATTATAGCAAAACAAACATTTTATAAATCAGCTGTTATCTACCGTTCTTACAGCAGGTAGGTACCTACGTGAACCTTTATTTGGTGTCACTAGTACCTACTACTTTCATTAGTAAGATTTCTGCATTGTAATGATTCTCAAAAATGAGTTAATTATCAAGAAAAGATTCATGACAATAACGTAGGTGATTTTATTAAATAATTTTAAAGACATTGAACATGGCTATCGGTTACATCGGTACCCTAGAGCACGGTTTACGGTCGCGCTGCGTTTATTAAGTAGAAAAAAGTTGTATCCTAGTACAGACGTATATATTTTATTTTATTATAATTAATCACTTAATTGTCTTTCATAAAAGTACTCACCAAATCTTCTACCACCATTCTTTAAATTCTATAGAATGATAATCGCCTGCCTCAGTCATACATTCATAACAATGTAAAGTGTATTAGTGTTACATAGTGTTATACGCACATCAAGCTATACGTGTTTGTTGCAAACTAGCTCTTATTACCAGCACGCAATACAATTTGAACCACTGATTTATTTTTCCTGTGGCGTGTTCGCTCGCCGCCATAAGTCACCGGAGTTCATATTGCGACGGCTCCCATGCATCGCGGGCGCAAGCCGTCTCGAGTTCTCGACTCGTCAAATGCCTAAACGGCCGGGAAAAGGAGCCCTTAAGCCCGCGTAGGCGCGGAGGGGTGGGGTGGCCCGCGAGCTAAGGAGCATTTGGTTTGAAGGCCCGCCGCCGCGGCTGAAGCTGCAAAGCCGCAGCAAGGCCGGCTTGCCAGTTGCCACCAAAGCTTGAAGCCAATATCTGTGTATGAACAATAGTACAGGGTCACAATAGTATGCTTCCCCGTTACGAGTATTAAGGATGTTGTCAATTTTCCAATGGACAACGCTTTACGAATTAAGTCATGGTGTAGTGATGATGATATTATTAGAGTTTCAGCGCATGTTAGTTGCATTTCCTTTCTGATTTATACAGGCTGTGGCGTAATAGTGGTCCACCGTTCAGAATTCGATGAACCAGATAATTAACTACTTATAACAATTAAAATTTTTAACCATATTTACCCAAGGGTTCCGAAAATATTTCCTTTTTGTCTTTTATTTACGAAATTTCTACCTTTTATTACAAATTTGTTTATAGTTTCGACAAAAACCATAATTTTTTCATTATGATTTCTGTTAATTACTGCTGAATACTAGAAGTAGTAGTTAAATGTAAAGTAATAGTTTAATGAAAATCTTCTTTTCTTCAATTAAAATTGAATATCTTTTTGTTAAATATCATTTTGAAATCGATATTTAGTAGGCATATTATTAAATGCATGGGCACTGACTATGTAGTAGGTTTTTTTTTTACAAAAATTGCTCTTGAATTTGATGGTGTGTTAAAAATTAGGGTAAAAATTAGAGAAGAACCAACTTTTTCTTCAAAAGATCTGAATTTACATAAAAAAAACATAATTAATCATGGTAGCTCTAGTATTCAGCAGTAATTAACAGAAATCAAAATGAAAAAATAATGATTTTTGTTGAAACTACAACCAAATTTGTAATAAAAGGTAGAAATTTCGTAAATAAAAGACAAAAAGGAAATATTTTCGGAACCCTTGGGTATAAATGGTTAAAATGTGTAATTGTTATAGTTAATTATCTGGTTCATCGAATCCTGAACGGTGGACCACTAATTACGCCACACCCTGTATATTTAAAACAGACAAAAATAAACTAGAATCATGAATGTTAAATACATTTATTAAAACATACAAATTATAATTCGGTTCAAACTTAATGGCGGCTCGGAAGTTAGCTGCGAGTGACGGTTTGTGCAGGAATAACGTTTTAAACTTTATGGCGATTCGGAATATCTAATGTAAAGCTGCGCAGACAACAATTTTAGGTATCAACGGGGCGCAGATATGCATCGTTTTGTCTGTATAATGCGCAGACCGTCACTTGCAGCTAACTTCCGAGCCGCCATTAAGTTTGAACCGAATTATACTAAAGAAATAAAGTAGAACTCAGTATTGAAAGTAAACACAAACTCACTCATCACAAACACCACTTTTTGCATTGGGTCTATTTACTTTAACACTTGCAGATAAACAATTTTCCTAGAAAATATCTCTAAATATCTTTCATCCGAGCTACCATTTTGGAAATATAAGCGTTTTGTAAAAACAAGAAAACAAATAAAAAGCTCCTAACTCGGAAACGGTGCGTCATAGGACTCATAGGGCCATGCTTCTCAGAACCAAATTGGATTCTATGGTCAAGGTTAACCCGAACCTGCAAAAAAAAACAGATGTCCGAAAAACTTTTTTTTTTTTTAAATTGACTCCCAAATTTTTTTTATGTAACCAAAAACCCTTTTTCGGTTTTCTTTGCTGCTCATAGTGCCCCTAAGCGTATACTCCAACTCCTAAGAATCCGCCCCTAAGACGACCCACTGACCGGGCGTGAGGAGCGATGACGATGTTTGTGAAAAAAGTGGGTGTGTAATGTACAATGCGAGCGTAGCGAGCGCGCGTCACATAGTCGTTGCATCTGACAGTCCTCTTCTCTATTTTTTATTAACCGATTTCAAAAAGGAGGAGGTTCTCAATTCGATTGGTATTTTTTATGTATGTAGGTACACGAAATACGGTTAAACATTTTTCGAACTTATATTATGTAACCATTATTTATGAGTTAATTTTCTTAGTTCTTAAGACTCGGTTTTATTACGGATATCCACTGCAATCTGCAACTTATTCCATTGAATTTATAAGTTTTAGATTTCATGGTTTTCTTTTCACTTAATTTATCATGTTTGTTAGAGATTTGATTTTAATAATAATAAATTGTTTTTATTTGTGTATTGTACATAATTATTATGATCCGACGTGTACTGGTGAGCGAGTAGTTAGGTGAGTTAGCCGGCGCTTGTTGCAGGCGTCGAGCGGCGACATCAGCTCGAGCACGGACCGCGTGCGCCCCCCGCCCGCGCCGCCGCGCCCGCAGCGCGCCCCGCGCCGCCCGCGCGCCCCGCGCCCCCCGCCCGCGCCGCCGCGCCCGCAGCGCGCCCCGCGCCGCCCGCGCGCCCCGCGCCCCCCGCGTGCGCTGCCCGCGCCCCACAAGCGCCCGCACTACGATACGTACTGTGAGTACCGCCCACATCATCTGCGGCGCCATTTGTCGGCTTCCAGTCTAACCGGAATCCGGATGCAACTTAATATGGAGCGACTGCCTGTCTGACCTCCACAACCCAGTTAGTACTGGGTAATACGATAGCCCTTGGTGAGACTGTTCGTCAGACTAATAGGGCCACTGGCTTCCTATAACGTGCTTTCCGAGGCACAGAGGGCACTTGGTATAATATATGTACCTATTGATGGTCACCCATCCCTGGATCGAACTTGGCAAGCACTGCTTCGACCCGTGCAGTCCTTCCTATGTACCCACGAGTCCCTCAGAAACAATACAGACTCGCGAGCTTCTGCTAAACGAAAAAATTATCACTCATATCGGTGAAAATACCTACATGAGAAAAAAAATTCTGGTAGAAAACATAACATCCTCCTTTTTGAGAAGTCGGTTCAAAAATGAATAAGTTGACTTCATTAGATAATGATTAGTAGGTAGTGATGTTAGTAAGTTTCGTCCTACCCCCATGTTTTGTGAGAGGTCGGTTGTTGCGAGTAGTCGCACAACTGTTGAGTGCTGACAGTTCAGTTGTGAGCTTATTGTTGAGTGTGCTGCTGCTGTGTGTAGTGAATGTGCGAGGCTGTCGAGATGGTGGTCCACATCGACACAGGTACCGCGATCAGCCGGCTCCAACAGTACATACGTCACTAGATGTGCTTCTAACTGCTAACTGTATATCACACGTCTTTTAACAAATTTGTCGAAATACGTAAATTGCGTAAATAACATTCACTTAGGTTATACGGTTACTTATTTTCGCAGAACACTTTTTTGTTTCAAATAAAGCAAGTTTAGTAAAACCATAATTTTTGTGTTATGACAGTTTTTTTTTAGGGAAAATTAGATTTTTACGTTTTGTTTACGTGTATCGTGTGTCCATGCAATGAGCTGTGTGCCAAGATAACCAGTATGTGGAGCCCTGACACAGCCAGTAGGCGTCGCGGGCGGACGTGCTTGGCAAAACCGACGACCGCCCTGGATCATGATGTAGCTACTGAAAACGTGTAAACGTTTATGCGTCGGAGTCCCTCCTACCCTTACAGGTATTTATAGTTGGTGCCAGTTAAGATGTCAATAGCGGTCGTTGTCCTTTCCCTAATATCTCTTCGTACGAACCAAAACAAATGAACCATGTATCGTTTTTCATTAGAAAAATGTTTAAGATCACGATAGATGACGATTCAAGACTTGAACAGGTTTATTTTTGGTTTTTAAATTTAAGAACTTTAATAAGTGTAGGTGAGTCAATGACCGCTATTGACATCTTGCACTGGGAACTGGCAACTGGCACCAACTATAGGTTCAAGTAGGTCATTTTTCTACTTAACCCTGTGTGCTCAATCCCCTGTGTTATGTGTACAAGTATTACAACTATACCAACGTACATACCAAAGGTCTGACAACCAGTCTTACCAAGGTTGTCGCATTACCCAGTACATGTCGAGGTCAGATGGGTAAGATACTGGTATTCAGCTGCATCCGTACTCTCTGAACTAGTGACTTGTGTTTCACACTAACACAACTTGTGCATATTGATGGTCGCAGACAGTGAGCCGCCGGCCAAGCGCGCCGCGCCTTCCATCCGCGTAGGCAGCGGCTTCAAGTGGAACCTGCAGGTCAGAACTGTTCATCTTGTGACTTGATGACGTTGCATGGCGTTCGGCAGTGAGCTCTATCTGTGTGTGTGTGTGCAGACGCTGGCGGCGGCCGCGGACGCGGTGGAGTCGGGCGGCAAGTCGCCGGTGTCGGCGCTGAACGAGCTGGGCGTGCGCGTGGCGTACAGCGTGCTGCGCCAGGGCGGCCCGGCGCACTGCCCCAGCTTCCACGTCGCCGTCACCGTGAGTACTGACATGTATACGTATAGCGTGCTGCGCCAGGGCGGCCCGGCGCACTGCCCCAGCTTCCACGTCGCCGTCACCGTGAGTACTGATACACTGACTGAGTTCTGGTACACAGTAACACAGCACAATATATACATCTGAATACGTTGTGCTCCGTGTCTAACTTACACGATACAAACATGCAGCGGGTCGCTCCTCACACGCGCCTATTTAATACAAGGCGTAAACAGACCCTTCACAAAGTCGTCAACCAAGCATTCTGTACATCAAACTGGGTAACTCTACGTAAACATTATTAATAAAAATAAGGGTATTATTAATAAATTGTAAGGGTCCTTTTACACTCATTGTAATCAGTCTTTGTTCCCATAACTTATGCGGGAATGTGGGCTCACAGTGAAACAACTTGTTTTATTCACTTACCAAGTTCTAGCACACTGCACACGTCTTCGTCGTCTTATCGTTTTACTCAAGCAGTAATAAATGCAAACTGTACTTAAAACATATTAATTACGTTAAGAATTTACTATTTCTCAAATTGTAAGACATTTTGTTGTTTTTAGGGTTCTGTACAGTCCGTCTGTCACAGCCAATTTGCTCCTAATCTACTGGACCAAATCAGGTGAAATTTTACAGGACCCAAGCCCAGATGTGCAAACAAAATATTTTTTTTTTAAATAATGGTCATTTTCGGGGGACAAATTTGCAAATTAAAAAAAAAAATTGCAAACCGTATTGTCTTTATATCAAATGAAAGGGCTCGGTATCAGGATCTCAAATATATTTTTGTTATTATTGTAAAATAAATAGTTTTGATTTTATTCAATAAAGGAGACAAAAATTTACCTTTCCCCCTTCTGAGCTCCGAAACTGCTGAGCCTAAAATTTTGAAAATAATACAAAATACATATACTTAGTTCATTGCTTGTAGATTACAGGAAAACCTATAGGAATTCTATCAATTGAGAATAAAGTGGTAAACTCTGTAAAAAGTAGTGCTTGGCGCTATGGTGACCTAACGCGCGCTGTCCTTGTGGAGCAGGACCAGCATTGAACCAAGCAATTTTTATCAGCGATATAATCGCTCAACTTGTAATATGCATGCTAACATAGTGTGCGTTTAATGCATGTTTTAAATTTCGTCTCATTCAGTTCAAGAATACTTGGTGGAATTTTATTATAGCATCTCAAACAGTACCCCATGAAAGATGAGTCTACTTTAGCGAGTGTAAAGCCTGGCTGAACTACACACATCAAAAGTATCTAGGGATCAACATATATTTTTGCAATAACTTTTCTCCTGATTGATATTAATTAAAATTTTCTTTAAGGATTCATCAAATAAAGTGTTTTCGTTTGTCACAGTAACGATAAACCAAGTCACCTTTGCATTAATAAAGAAATTTGCCATTTTCCTAATAAAGGGATTTTTGACATTTGAACCACTAACATTAAAGTTCGAAAAAAAGACTGAAATAACAGTTTTCTTTAAAATTTTATTGGGTAACTTAAACAATTAATAATCCGTGTTTCTACCGCGAACACTAACAACACAAGAACATCGGTTTGGCATACTCAAAATGAGTTCATCCAAATCACGCTGTGGAATGGCCGCCCATGTTCGTTGCAACAACAAAAAAAGGTCTTCTTGCGACTGGATACCCTCCATATTCGGCAGAGCTCTTCTCTGTAGCATATCCCATGCATGCTCAATCGGGTTCAAGTCTGGCGACTGAGCAGGCCAGGGCAGGACATTGATGTTAGCTGCGGCGAGAGTCTGTCTTACAACTCTTGCGGTGTGCGGTCGTGCATTATCATGCATTAACTGAAATAAGGGACCGATTTGCACTTGTAGAGGAACGATGACGTCTGATACAATCGTCTCAGCATAAATTTGAGCGTTGAGGTTGCCTCTGATCCAAATCAACTCAGTTCTTCCGCCGATCCAAATACCCGCCCATACCATGATGGTTCCACCACTATAAGGATGGACTTCCTGGCAGGATTTTAATCGCTGTTGGCGTCCAGGGGTTCTCCAGTGTCGTATACGTCTTGTATCCGGTCTCATACCAAAACGAGACTCATCAGAAAAGCACACGAAACGCCATTGTTCTTCTGCCCAATTTCTGTGTTCAAGAGCCCATTGATATCGAATCCTACGATTGTGCATTGCTATAGGTGGTACCCGTAGCGGTCTTCGGGAATGAAGGTTCACTTCATGCAAGCGGTTTCTGACTGTTTGGTCGCTAATTAAGTTCCCTGAAGAGTGATGAAGCCTCACGGCTAACATCATGGCGGTTATTGTTGGAGCTCTTCGAGTTAAGATTTGAATGTATCGGTCTTGTCTCCGTGTGGTGCAGCGATACCGTCCTCCATGGCGCTCAGCCACGGTACCAGTGCTTCGGTAACGTGTCCAAAGTCGACTGATAACACTCTGACTTGTATTCAGAGCTAAAGCTACAGTACGTTGCCGGGAACCAGCTTCTATCATTCCCACGGCTCTGAGCATTTCTTCCCTGCTTAAATGACGTCGCCGCTCCATAATAACGTTGGTTTTAATCAGTAGTAGGGAAACAGTAGCACTAATAATGTCTTCAATGCGTTGTATGTTTTTATAGGGAAAATATTGACAGCTTATTTTCATCTTTTACTCGAATTTGATTGAGAGTTCCTGATTCAAATTATGAAATGCACCAAAAAGGATCCATATAAATTTATAAAATCATAAATTTATTACAAAGCCACATCTCAATCTCAAGAAATCCGCATAAAAATGCTTGATCCCTAGACATTTTTGATGTGTGTAGTTGGTTCCTATTTCTAGTACTGTAATTATGTTTGTCACCGCTTTCACCAAAAAGGTGCAGATTTTTCTTATTATGTTTTCGTAGAGGTATTGACAATGTACCGTCATGATGCCAATATCTTTAAACAGTGCCCTTAGAGAATCGCGCCTACGAAGATTATACAATGGCTCTGATGGCCCTTTTCTGCAGAATAAATATACCTGTACCTATCTGAACACGAACTGGCCCACATTTTGGTGAACGAGCGAATATGCATACTTGCGTTCGATGCAATTATCATCGTTATTTTGGTTGACTGGTAGAGAATGCCATGTGGCATTAAGTCCGCCTATGTACCACTATTGTACATGAAGTTTAAATAAATAAATAAATAAATTATGCATTTTCGCTTAGTGTTCGATTTAAACTCGAACAAATTCAATATAATACGTTCAATTAAAAAAAAATTGACTTTGGCATTGTACAGAACCCTCTCCACGCGTGTTCAACTCTCAAATGTCCGGTTTTTTTTAAATAAAACGTTAAAATCAAAAAGTTTTATTTTTATTTTGATCGATTTCAAAATTTTCGTAGAAGTAATCCACGAAGTACCTATATGATTGAATATGACACTTACGATCGAATGTTTCAAATTTAAAGTTACGTAGACTATCAAATAATATATTTTAATAATAATAATAATTGAAAGTGCGTTTGCGTGAGCGTATCGAAAGAACCATTTTCGATTAATAACGTCATTGCAGTTACGTAGTACCTACCTTTTATAAGTACATAAAAAACTAATCATAATTAATAAATTAGTTTGTTTTCTGATGATTCGTAAACCCAACTCAAATATTTAACCAAATTTTTATACAGTTATAGTCTTTAATGACAAAGTGATCCTTAAAATAAACTTCAAATTGCTGTCCTGAAAAGTAAACATTTTCACTTTCGAAAATTTACCTAGGGAAAGTCGCTAATCGCTATGGTGCACTCGCGATTGGCAGTCGCACTGAGGTTGTCGTACGTAATGTGTGTTACGTGCATGTGGCCATGTGCTTCTCAAGGATACATCATATTATTTGTGTCCTTGTGTAAGATCTGCGTGGGCGTGGCACTCGTCGGTACTGGTCTAACAGCTACATCGTTGCCAACAACTAATTATCAGCCTACAATATAGTGTCACATTGTTTTTATCGACCGCAAGCGCGATAAGATAATGTCGTGTGGTATCGTGTCGTCAGTATGCTATGCCTTGACTTGACTTGATGTTGATAAACCAACCGCTTTGTCTTCAGTCAGTGATGTCTTGTGTTCTCACTCGGTCGCGCCCTGAATGCGTGATTGTCCGTGTGTGTGTAGGGACGGCACAGTTTGTCATCGACACAAGAAAAGAACTGTTACGAAGCCGAAAGTCACTTGGTGCCCCCCGTCATAGCGGTATAATTTATTTTAAAGTGAAACCCTCTTTTACGGAGATATTGGAGGACAATATAACACCTATTTCCAATTTTTCTGAAGTTGTTCTAATATTGTAGATGTAGGTAAAACTCAAACTCAAAACTCAAACTCAAAGCATTTATTTCAATTAGACCATTACGGCACTTTTGAATGTCAAAAATACAAAAAAGAAAATCAAAGCTACAGTCCCAGTCACAAGGCATAATACTCGTAACTTGAGAAAGTACTGTAGATGCCCATAGTGATGGAGATGTAGGTAAAGACCTACATCTCCATCACTATTCAATGCATCCATCAGCAATTCAGCACTATGTTTTGGGCGCATTACAATAAGTGCTATCGTAAACCGCGATTTTGCACCCCAAAAAAAGTCTTTAATCAATCAATCAAATAATTTATTTTTGCTGAAAACTGTTACAACCAGGGTTCGTATACCGGTAAATTGTTTACGATTTCGTATTTTCGTATACTTACGAAACGTAGGTATTTGTTTCGGTTAAGTTCGAACGGAACGTTATAAAAACGTTTTTGACGAACAACAACATTTAGGGTTCTTAGGGTTCTTAGGGTTCTTACAGACGAGCGGCACGTTGCCAACTGCACATAAACTGCAGCCGTCGCCACCTGTCGACGGCTGCCGTCGACGCTTGCAGTTGTGGCGTCGGCGGCTGCCGCCGGCGCGTTGACGGTAGCCGTCGACACACATTTACGCGGCATGCCACAACTGCAAGAAAACGTTATAAACCGTTAGTTTTTTCCAAATGTTGGGTTCGATACGAAACTACGAATATCACGAAGTTCATTCAGTAGAATTTCACGGCCGCACGGCTTCAATATGTCAGACGCGCATCGGAATGAAATGATGCAATAAATGAAATGAAAATAATACATACGGTAGGTACCATACAACCATCAAAACCAAACAACTAGCAAGTTCATGCTAGTCGCGCGACGCCGCCGTGTGCGGCTGCGTCTTGTGGAATAAACCAGTGTTTACCCCGCGGAATAAACGTTCTCATTTCGTTTTCGTTCTGAACAAAGTGATCTACAAAGAACTGTTCAAAACGTTATTTTTTAATGTTTCCGAGCCCGGGTTACAACACAACATTTGGTCATTTCGCCAGCAATTGTTTACTAGCTTGATTTGATCTAAAGAAGGGTAGTTGACTTGACGGCTTCGTGCGTAAAGGGTCCGTTTACACCTTGTATAGTACAGATGTAACGAATAGGTACTAGGCAGTCGTAAGTAACGAGTGTTGTGTGAGCTGAGAGCACATCGGTGACGTGCGGCGGTGCGGTGCGTAGCCGGGGGACAGTGGGCTGAGGGCACGAGATGGACGTGAGCGCGCGCTCGCGTGCGGACATGCGCGCCGCGCTGCAGGGCCGCGCGCACCCCATCAGCGTGCTGAACGAGCTGTGCGTGGGGTTCCGCTTCGAGCTCGTGCGCAAGGTGGGCGCCGAGCACTCGCCCGCCTTCCTAGTCGCAGTCACAGTGAGTCATATGTACAGTGTACTCTGCAGTGCGGCCACACCGCGGACAGCACGCTGATCATTTTGTCTTTACCCGACGTCACTTCATACCTTGTAACTTCGTACGTAGCTACTAGCTAGTGATAAAGATACAGATGATTCCAATGTTCAATTTCGCGAAGGGAAATCTCCTTTACTGTTTTAAGCTTTCAGTTCACGGTTTAAAACTAAACTTATACTGTCACTTACGTTACGGTATATCTTCCGTGATTGTTCATTGTGTTGAGCTCCCGATACCTATTCGATTTTGTTTTTGGAACAATCATCACCCAGGTAAGTGACAGTTTGAGTTTGGAAATCTCCTTGTTTGTTGTTATTTCCTCTTATTGTAGTCATACATAGTACTGCACGCGGCAGGTGGCGGACCTGCGGTTCTCGGGGTGGGGCCACAGCAAGCGCGAGGCGCGTGCGGCGGCGGCACGCGCGTGCCTGGCGGCGCTGCTGGCACGCGCCGGCCGCGTGCTGCCCGCGCCCTCCCCGCACCAGGACTTCACCAGCGACGAGCCACACCGGTTCCCGGGTCAGTGCAATACTCTTAACACCTCACATACCCTCAAATATGTCACTGTTTTGACAAATAGATCAATGCTACTCAATGAAATGTTTCTCTGTGTTGCACTTCGTGTTGGTTATGAATTAAATACCACAATATCGTGACACTTTATTTAGTTTTAGGTGCAAAAAAGCACGTGGGAACCTTTTATCTGCTTTTTCTATTAGAAGATTAGGTCCAGTAGATTCGGAGCAAATTGGCTGTGACAGACAGACAGACAGACGCACGAGTGATCCTATAAGAGTTCCGTTTTTTTTTTTGTACGGAACCCGAAAACCGTAGTCTATTTTGTGTAGTACCTTGTTTGTATAGTAACTAATAGTGCGTATGACGTCATAGTCGGTAGTTAAAAAATGGCACGCTTGTGTTTCATACGGTTCGTGGTATTGCGTTATCTAGGTATATCTGTCTGTTCTGTAGTCATTATCATATCAAGAGAGTCACCATATACATTTCATGTTATGGTTATTTTTGTGTCTGCCAGAACACGTTGCGCTGGCTTCGTAGCGGTTCTGAAAGTGACACACAACACGTTGTGGTCAATGTTTTGGTTCAACATGCGATGGGGTCATGGGGGCTACTGAAGGCGCCGCTCGTGGCTCAGTTCTGGGCCGCAACAGTTAATAGCGTGTGCTCTGTTGTTCAGTTTCGGAGTTCCAATGCCTGGAGCCGAAGGTGCGGGCGCTGCCTCCGCCCTCGCCGGCGCCCCTCGCCGCGCCCTTCGCTGCGCCCCTCCCCGCGCCCCTCCCCGCGCCCCTGCCCGCGCCCCTGGACGTCACCAACGGAAAGGAAGGTATCTTCTTCCCTTCGTGCTACTTGTGTACCTGTACAGTGTATAACTGCCTCGTCGGTTTAGGGGTTACAAGCGCGACTACTGAGCGAGAAGTCCTGGGTTCGATTCCCGGCTCGGGCAAATTGTTATTGGGTTTTTCCATCAAGATTTTTTCAGTAGCTGCCTCGAAATCTGGGTCCGATTCAAATAGAGTAGTTATGTTTTTATAATAATTCAGCTAGTCTTAGCTTAAATGATGTAACCACGGTTTTGTTCAACATTTTTCAATACACTTCCTCGAAATTATCGCACTACGATTAGATTCAACATGCAATGTATTTCACACGCGTGCGTTTTTTTTTCATTTACCAACATATGTGCGGTAATAAAAATTTCCACAGATAACTATACTTACAAAAAAGAAGTTTATATCGGTTTAATGCCTATAGTCGAAGGTGTTTTTGTTTTTAAATTTCGGCAAAGCAATATGCGTCTTTACAGCGTAAATATTTTTTGAACATTTAAATTGTGTTTATAAATAGAATATCATAGAATGAACTTTTACAAACAAATTACATTTATTTGTGTTCTAAATTCAAAAATTAAAAATTAAACTTTTTTATATTAGGCTGTTTAACGGCTTCATATCTTTCCTTCTCCATCGACCAGGCAAAAGTAAAGCGCGGAAAAAAAAAAAATAGTTTTAAATTATTTTTCTTTCTTTTATTGTATTTCTTCAAAAGTGTATTGAAAAACGTCGTTTGATACACGTGGACATTTGTTATTGCAGTTCTCGGCTCAATAACTGTTAATTCCGCCTCGAATGCAATAACAAAATGTCTCGATTTGTATCAAAATGTACTATTAGTTTAAGAGTATCCATGGGGTTCCCTTTCCACGGAGATCGTTACCGCTTTGGAATGCGCAACTGCAGTACTTTCACAAGGTGTTGTGTCGTGCCCGAATATCTCTTTTGCGATCATTATATCATCAGTGTTGACACAGTTGTTATGGCTTGTGAAGCGGGCGCGGACAGCGGGTCGCCGGCGTCTCTGTTCGGCGCCGCGGCGTCGGGCGCAGCGCACAAGAGTCCCATCAACGTGCTGTACGAGAGCTACTCCGGGCTCGCCTTCACCTGCACCTTCGGCGACGGCTCGCCGCTCTCCGAGACGCAAGGTACTGTCTGCACAGCGCACCTACACCCATCAACGTGCTGTACGAGAGCTACTCCGGGCTCGCCTTCACCTGCACCTTCGGCGACGGCTCGCCGCTCTCCGAGACGCAAGGTACTGTCTGCACAGCGCACCTACACCCATCAACGTGCTGTACGAGAGCTACTCCGGGCTCGCCTTCACCTGCACCTTCGGCGACGGCTCGCCGCTCTCCGAGACGCAAGGTACTGTCTGCACAGCGCACCTACACCCATCAACGTGCTGTACGAGAGCTACTCCGGGCTCGCCTTCACCTGCACCTTCGGCGACGGCTCGCCGCTCTCCGAGACGCAAGGTACTGTCTGCACAGCGCACCTACACCCATCAACGTGCTGTACGAGAGCTACTCCGGGCTCGCCTTCACCTGCACCTTCGGCGACGGCTCGCCGCTCTCCGAGACGCAAGGTACTGTCTGCACAGCGCACCTACACCCATCAACGTGCTGTACGAGAGCTACTCCGGGCTCGCCTTCACCTGCACCTTCGGCGACGGCTCGCCGCTCTCCGAGACGCAAGGTACTGTCTGCACAGCGCACCTACACCCATCAACGTGCTGTACGAGAGCTACTCCGGGCTCGCCTTCACCTGCACCTTCGGCGACGGCTCGCCGCTCTCCGAGACGCAAGGTACTGTCTGCACAGCGCACCTACACCCATCAACGTGCTGTACGAGAGCTACTCCGGGCTCGCCTTCACCTGCACCTTCGGCGACGGCTCGCCGCTCTCCGAGACGCAAGGTACTGTCTGCACAGCGCACCTACACCCATCAACGTGCTGTACGAGAGCTACTCCGGGCTCGCCTTCACCTGCACCTTCGGCGACGGCTCGCCGCTCTCCGAGACGCAAGGTACTGTCTGCACAGCGCACCTACACCCATCAACGTGCTGTACGAGAGCTACTCCGGGCTCGCCTTCACCTGCACCTTCGGCGACGGCTCGCCGCTCTCCGAGACGCAAGGTACTGTCTGCACAGCGCACCTACACCCATCAACGTGCTGTACGAGAGCTACTCCGGGCTCGCCTTCACCTGCACCTTCGGCGACGGCTCGCCGCTCTCCGAGACGCAAGGTACTGTCTGCACAGCGCACCTACACCCATCAACGTGCTGTACGAGAGCTACTCCGGGCTCGCCTTCACCTGCACCTTCGGCGACGGCTCGCCGCTCTCCGAGACGCAAGGTACTGTCTGCACAGCGCACCTACACCCATCAACGTGCTGTACGAGAGCTACTCCGGGCTCGCCTTCACCTGCACCTTCGGCGACGGCTCGCCGCTCTCCGAGACGCAAGGTACTGTCTGCACAGCGCACCTACACCCATCAACGTGCTGTACGAGAGCTACTCCGGGCTCGCCTTCACCTGCACCTTCGGCGACGGCTCGCCGCTCTCCGAGACGCAAGGTACTGTCTGCACAGCGCACCTACACCCATCAACGTGCTGTACGAGAGCTACTCCGGGCTCGCCTTCACCTGCACCTTCGGCGACGGCTCGCCGCTCTCCGAGACGCAAGGTACTGTCTGCACAGCGCACCTACACTCTTCTAGTCTAGCCTTCCAGTCTAACCGGATGCAGCTGAATACCAGTAACTTACATGGAGCGACTGCCTATCTGACCTTCACACCCCAGTTAGTACTAGGTAATACGATAGCCCACGGTAAGGCATGATTGGATTCAGTATAAATCAGTTGTTCCATATATTTTGAACATGCAGGTATTGCACTTTTGTAGGAAACTGCTGATTTATTTGTAAATTACTGATTATGTCTGCGGCGGGGTTCGGGATATGTCACTTTCACCGTGTATTAGTTACTAGCGGACAGCGGCGTGCAGTCGTCTACCAGGCTGGGTAGGCCACGAAATAATGATAGCAAAAAAAAAAACGCGCAACTCCACAACGTCCGTCGCTCTACATAATTATGATGGCCCTCAATCCTCAAAGTAGTCACATTTATTGATTTATAATATTTGAAAATAAGCCTGTAAAAACAAAAGTTATAAATGCAAGAATTCAAGAACTCACCTCATTATTCAAGGTTCAACTCACGATTTTCTAACGATGCAAACAGAAGAAAGATTCTGCCACCTCAAATATCTTAACCAAGTGAGTGGGTGATAGTTACAGAACACGTCACTTGCAAGATATCCGAAGCGGCCTTTGAAGGCCGCATGTATAAATATATTTAATAAGTTAACTATGGATTTGAAATCTGTAAAAAAATCAACTCATTTATAAATTAAATCTACTCGCCTATCCTTTTTCAAATATGATTTTAAGACCTCGTCATAAAAAGTAGGCTTGCGTCGTAGTTCGACCATTAATTCTTTTTCTATAGAAATTAAAGATAGATTTGTGAGTCGTTGCTGACTTTGTGTGTTTCGTAAATAGGTGTGGATACGTTTTAAGGACGAAAATGAACGTTCTGCCGATGCGCTGCTTGCTGGGATAGTAACAATAAACTTCGCCAAACGCAAAACTTCTGAAAAAACTTTATCTAAGTTACTTTTATACAAATTTTGAATGATATCATATATGCTACAATTCGCAAATTCAGGCGATCTATAAATACAGCGCAATTCATTTTTTAATCTATCAAAATTAAAATTTGCCTGATAAGTATTAGTGAATTCTCTGATTTCTTTTTCAGGGAATTGTTCACTATATTTACTAAAATTCTCATAAGAAAGTAACTCAAAGAATTTCAAATTTTTTATATTCATATAACGATCTCTTAATTCGGTGAGTACATTATCAATAATTTCGTTAAAAATTCGCCGAATAGTGTATTTTTATATTATCGACATTGCGCTTTCTTTTGGGTGGTCCGGTTATGAGGGCAGTTGCATCATAATTGTTCTCGAACTTGTCTCTGTAACGAGCTAAAAATGACTCGAATTGTTTTATCTTTTTAACACAATACGCGATGTCACAAGTTTTTTTCTGTATAATGTCGTATAAAACATCGGTTTCAGCAAAAATATCCGCGAAGGTTTTTAAAAAAAAATTGAATTCAAATTCTTTCATGTTAAATAAAAATGAAGTGACTTGTGACAATGTATCACCATCCCAGTGTTGTGTATTTTCATTCATTTCTTCAAACAACTGGAGGAGGTGTGTGGACTCGTTTTTAATTATATTTAACGTGCGCGAGTGATATGTCCACCTTGTTTCCGCGACACGAGGCAGCTTTTTCATAACGGCAAAGTCGTTATAATACGCCATTCGTTTCGTACTACTGTGAAAAAAAACCGCAATTGATTTTATTATACTAAAAAAGCGTTTGGTTTCAGGAACCCGTTCAAAAGATTTCGATAAAACTAAATTTAATACATGTGCGGAACACCAAACATACATAGCTTGCGGACATTTTTACCTCACCAAAGCCTGTACGCCGTTAATTTGAGAGGATAAAACTGCTGCCCCGTCATAAGTTTGTGCAATTAATTTAGAATGACAATCTAAGTTTTCTAAAATTTCCAAAATTATAGAACTTAAAGCTACAGCGGTCCGATCCGCGCTGACATCTACGTATTTAATAAATCGATCCACTACTTCGGAATCACGAAAATATCTTAAAATCAGAACTAATTGTTCTCGGCCGCTTATGTCCGGTGTTTCATCCACCATGACAGCAACATAATCGGACTGTTTAATTTCGTCTTTAATAATATCACTCATCACAGATGCAACGCTCGAGATCAAATCATTTTGCGTTCTGTTCGACATGCCCGTGAATGAGGTACTTGCATTTTGTAAGTGGGTTTCTAAAACTCCATCATACTTTGCTAATAAATCTACTGTTTCTAAATAATTACCTCTATTCATTGATGATAATGATTCATCGTGGCCGCGAAAAGCTAATTCTTGTTTTCCCAGAAAGCATACGACATCGATCAGTCTTTGAAAAATATTTCTATTCCTATCTACTTTAGAATTATGCCTTTCTATATCTAATCTTAACTGGCTGTTAATACTAGTTTCAATACGTGATTTACCAAATGTATTTAACTTTAAGCAAGCCTCTATATGTTTTTCTGATAGGTCATGCTTTTTGGCCGAGGAATGAAAATTATGCAAATCAATAAATCCCTCACTCCACTTACTGGAAGTATTAAACAAAATGCACGGAAAACAAAATAATTTATTTGTATGTATACAGCCACACAGCCAGGTAAATGTTGCATAATTTTGAGGATTGAAATGACGAGTACGCGCTGGATTACCATATTTTTGGATTAATTCTCGTAATTCGGGTACACATCTACCTTTAGACACAACTTGAAGCTTGTCATTATACGATAATAGAGAAAACTTATTGCCTTTAACTTCTAACAAACACACATTATCAGCACAAACTTCACAAGTAAACACCATTGTTAGGTGAATAAACAATTAATACACAACAAAATTAATATTTACACTACTGTTACTGTTAAATGTACGTTTTCTGTTTCAAAACAAATGTGTAAATAACTTAATATGTTAAAATTAAAACATTCAAGATCGCGATATAAATGGCTTGTCACAATGAAACAATAATGGCTTCCTTCAGAAAAATATAATTTCTAATTTGTCGATGGAAAAATACGACCAAATAAAATTGCATCATTTTCATATCGAGTTGGTTCACAACAGTGATAAACAAAATTTTGCAGGATAATACAAAATCCACTAAATTTATATTTAATTTGGAAAGGAACCGGAACCAACCCTGCTTAGTGCATTGCTGCACGGTAGCCCGCGAAATTCAAATTTCCTCACATTTTTTGCAATTTGCAGGCCAGTGCTAGGTTGTATGTTGATAATTATATGATTTGCGGCTGTAAGACGTATGTAGTCACATTTTAATCAACATACAACATAGCACTGGCCTGCAAATTGCAAAAAAACGTAAGAAAATTTGAATTTCGCGGGCTAAAGAACATCCACCTTGAATCCTGGCCTTGTGTTGTAGCAGCCAATCATAGCCCAGCTACACTCGCAGCAATCTATACATGTGTGCGGTTCATACACACGAAAATATGCACCAATGTGCCGCTGTGTGCGTAAATTTATCAATGGGATTAAGGCAAGTGGATTGCTTGCCTATAAGATGCGTCCGGCGGGTGAGCGTCGAGCTTCGTAGCAACTTCCAGTACAGTGTTAGTTACGTAACACGGGCGCGAAAAATTGCTATAAGTATTCGAACAGGAGTTAGAACTTTTTTTTAATATTTTGTACAAAGTGTTAGTTTATTACATAGTTCATTAGTTATAATAATTCCCCCAGTTGGTAGGGTAGGCCTCTTCGTTGCGCACGCCCATGCTAGCGGACGTCTCATGGATACGAGGGAGTACGGGTATAACATATACCCTATGTTACTCGCTGATAATGTAGCTATCCATTGCTGAAGGAATTTTTCAAATCGGTCCAGTAGTTTTTAAGTTTATTCGTTACATACAAAAATACAAATCTTTCCTCTTTATAATATTAAGTTTAAGTATAGACGATCACGTTTAGAGAGCAGCGGTGGCCCAGTGGTGGCGGCCCCGACTTACGAACAGTAAGTTGTGGGTTCGAACCCAGACAGGCACATTGCTTTGTGTAATTTATTTCATCACCACTGCTCTCAAAACGGTGAAGGAAAACATCGTGAGGAAACCGGCATGTCCTAAAACCAAAAAATTCGAAGACATGTGACATCTACCAATCCGCACTGGGCCCGCGTGGTGGATTATAGCCCATCCCCTCTCATAGAGAGGAGGCCTGTGTCCCAGTTGTGGGAACATTAATAGGCTGATGATGATGAGACGATCACAGCCGCAGTATTTGTTATAAAGGTCTCTGCGTATGTGTTCTCTATTCCACTTAGACTGGTCATTCTGTATTTGATTCCACTCGTCGGTTCCTTAGTTGGTCATGGTTAGAGGGCAGTATCAAATAGAGCTTTGCAATTTGAACCCTAACACCCGTACAGTAAGGATTCGTTTGTTTCAGCACCACTGCAGCTGAGCCACAGCATGCGCTTCAAGGTGGTCTGCCAGATCAAAGAGCACAAGTTCGAAGGATACGGTGAGTGTCACACCAATACACGATGTAAACGCACCCTTCACGGAGCATTCTGTGTATCAAACTAACTCTACGCAAATATTATTGCTGGGAAACGACTTTTATTTTTGGGGTAACGAGTCACGGTTTCCGGTACCTAGTCAAATAAAATATGGTTTTCGGCTTCGTTAAGGGTCTTTTCACGTCCATTATATTATCAACTATAATTATAGTGCGTTCACAGGTGCATCATTAAGCTTTACATATCAGCAAGGGTGCTGTAGGTACATCATTGTTGGTACTCGCATCATGCGATCATAACAAGGTCCCGAAGGCACCTAACAAGCCGATTCATGTCGGCTTCCCTCCGGGAACAAGGCACTCTACGTAGTGCTTATGTCTAGGTGTCTACTGTATTCAAATACAGGTATTTTAAATTACATACTCATATGATAACGCAAGACCTCACACTGCACGAGAAACCGTTGTAACTCTACAGGAGCTGCAGTTAGAAACTATACGTCATCCTCCGTACTCGCCAGATTTACTCCAACGGTCTATCATTTTTTTCGTTATTTGGACAATTTTCTACGTGATAAAAATTTTCTTCCCAGGAGGCAGTACAAAATGCTTTCACACAGTTTGTCGAATCTAGATCCTCAGAGTTCTATCGTAAAGGCATAAATGAACTTCCGTTTAGATGGCAGCAATGTATAGATAATGAGGGTAAATGTTTTGATTAAATAAATATGTTATGTCTTAGGAAAAAATAAGTTTCAATTTTTCAGTACCAATCGGCAATTTCATACTTTAACCCCTAATATTTTTGTGTTAAATGAGTATGATATGAGGAGCCTAAGTATGTGAATATCGGGTGTAAGACGGAACAATCAATTGTTTGACTGTGTTACGCGTTTTGTATGGATTGTTGTGAGTTATTAATAGTTCCTCAGTTTGAGCGTAGTCTAAGAGGAACAACATGTCATAATATTGGTATTACGTATCGCACTGAGTGGATATCACTTTACGGTGACTAACAGCCCGCGTACGGTGTAACGTCTTTCACGAAAGCCACTTCAAACTCAGTTGTCATCAATTTGTTGTCCACTCTGCTTACATAATCGAAATAATCAATTAGTTTCAATACGAAAGCGTCTGTCAAAAAGAGTTACAGTGACTGTCAGCCACGATGACAACCAATGATGTCATATTTGATCGCGATTGGTCATACATAATACGAAACTAACCTTTTGACAGTTAATTGATGGACACTGAGCCCAGTTACTATCATTTCGAACTGTCAACAGAGATACGTAATAGCCCTACAGGAATTAGGCAGACTATTCTTTGGCCACGTTTGTTTGAGTCTGGGAGAGGAACTTGACTATGTTTCCAAAGAGTGGTTCTGAGAACAAATAACTGTCGCACGGTTAAAAGTTTGAGCTCGGTGTAAAGGTTATGAGTCGAATAGCGAAAAGCCTTTTGCAACATCTTAAGTACCGCCTTTTGCGCACGCTCCAGCTCAAGGAACTTTGTTTTGGCCGATCCACCCCAAGCTAGAATACAATAGCCGATGATGGACTGGCAAAGTGCAGTGTAAACCATTTTTAGGGTCTCGTAAGTCACCAGAATGCCTTAATGTCTTAAATAGATGGATTGTCTTCCTGACTTTGTTGGCAGTAGACTCAATATACTTGTTCCATTTCAGCCCATCATCGATTATTATGCCCAAATATTTTGCCGATGTTATACTGAGGGGAGCGCTATACAAGAGCAAGTTGCAGTGTCCAGGCAGGTGTGAGCTCTAATTGCGAATATGCTTGGGGGTTTCGTGCTAGCAAGAATAGAAAACGGCATGAAGTTAAGTTTTTTGTAGGTTCAGTTTAAGGAGATTTTTGTGAAGCCATTCCATGACTATTTTCAGGGATTCTTCAGCATTATGTTTTACCTGGGCCCAGTTTTTCCCGTGTACTACAATGGCTGTATCATCGGCATAAGTAAATATATTAGCAGATGTTACAGTAAGAGTGCACAAGTCATTGATGTAGATTAGGAAGAGCGTTGGGCCAAGAACGCTACCCTGCGGGACACCGTATGACATTACCTCATCAGCACTAATATGTGATGCTATTTACATTCATTTATATTCACACAGTATTTTCGGTATTATCAAGTAACTCTTGAAGAGATCATGAACAATGCCTTGTATGCCGAATGCTATTCAACTTCGATAGAAGGGTGGGAACAGAGACTGTATTAAACGCTTTTGTTAAGTCGAGGAATAGATCCAAGCTTTTATGTTGATTATTTAATTTCCTTGCTACGAGTTCAGTTAGGTCTAGCACTGCATCTTCAATAAGTACTTCTTTTTTGAATCCGTACTGATTATATAGTATGTTGTGCTTTTGAAGGTATTTTACTAGTTTATTTATAAATTTCTACATTCGGAGTTCAATAAAACTTCTTTTCTTGAATTCAAGACTTCAAGATTTTACAAGTAATTTTGTGATATTATGTTGGCCTTTCCGAAGGGAATCCTCGTGTGTTTGTACTCATGACATATGTCGTAGGCTCGAGTAAGAAGCTAGCCAAGCTGGCGGCCGCGCGCTCCGCCCTCGCGGCGCTGGAGGACACGCGGCGCGACTCGCCCCCCTGCGCGCCGCCCGCGGGCGCCCTGCACCAGACCCTCGCTGACCACATCGGCAAGTGAGTACACACACACACACTGTAGCTCCGCCCTCGCGGCGCTGGAGGACACGCGGCGCGACTCGCCCCCCTGCGCGCCGCCCGCGGGCGCCCTGCACCAGACCCTCGCTGACCACATCGGCAAGTGAGTACACACACACACTGTAGCTCCGCCCTCGCGGCGCTGGAGGACACGCGGCGCGACTCGCCCCCCTGCGCGCCGCCCGCGGGCGCCCTGCACCAGACCCTCGCTGACCACATCGGCAAGTGAGTACACACACACACACTGTAGCTCCGCCCTCGCGGCGCTGGAGGACACGCGGCGCGACTCGCCCCCCTGCGCGCCGCCCGCGGGCGCCCTGCACCAGACCCTCGCTGACCACATCGGCAAGTGAGTACACACACACACACTGTAGCTCCGCCCTCGCGGCGCTGGAGGACACGCGGCGCGACTCGCCCCCCTGCGCGCCGCCCGCGGGCGCCCTGCACCAGACCCTCGCTGACCACATCGGCAAGTGAGTACACACACACACACTGTAGCTCCGCCCTCGCGGCGCTGGAGGACACGCGGCGCGACTCGCCCCCCTGCGCGCCGCCCGCGGGCGCCCTGCACCAGACCCTCGCTGACCACATCGGCAAGTGAGTACACACACACACACTGTAGCTCCGCCCTCGCGGCGCTGGAGGACACGCGGCGCGACTCGCCCCCCTGCGCGCCGCCCGCGGGCGCCCTGCACCAGACCCTCGCTGACCACATCGGCAAGTGAGTACACACACACACACACACTGTAGCTCCTCCCTCGCGGCGCTGGAGGTCACGCCCTGCACCACACTGTAACATGTTACCAGCGGCGATGTATGACGCTTAACCCGATTTGATGATCCGCAGACTGGTGAACGAGAAGTTCAACGAGCTAATGAAGAACGACTTGGTGCACTCCAAGCGCAAGGTGCTCGCCGGCATCGTCATCACCACTCACAACCGCATCGAAGACGCCAGGGTGAGTCGATCTTTAATACACACATCAAAAATGTCTAGGGATCAAGCATTTTTATGCGGATTTCTTGAGATTGAGATGTGGCTTTGTAATAAATTTATGATTTTATAAATTTATATGGATCCTTTTTGGTGCATTTCATAATTTGAATCAGGAACTCTCAATCAAATTCGAGTAAAAGATGAAAATAAGCTGTCAATATTTTCCCTATAAAAACATACAACGCATTGAAGACATTATTAGTGCTACTGTTTCCCTACTACTGATTAAAACCAACGTTATTATGGAGCGGCGACGTCATTTAAGCAGGGAAGAAATGCTCAGAGCCGTGGGAATGATAGAAGCTGGTTCCCGGCAACGTACTGTAGCTTTAGCTCTGAATACAAGTCAGAGTGTTATCAGTCGACTTTGGACACGTTACCGAAGCACTGGTACCGTGGCTGAGCGCCATGGAGGACGGTATCGCTGCACCACACGGAGACAAGACCGATACATTCAAATCTTAACTCGAAGAGCTCCAACAATAACCGCCATGATGTTAGCCGTGAGGCTTCATCACTCTTCAGGGAACTTAATTAGCGACCAAACAGTCAGAAACCGCTTGCATGAAGTGAACCTTCATTCCCGAAGACCGCTACGGGTACCACCTATAGCAATGCACAATCGTAGGATTCGATATCAATGGGCTCTTGAACACAGAAATTGGGCAGAAGAACAATGGCGTTTCGTGTGCTTTTCTGATGAGTCTCGTTTTGGTATGAGACCGGATACAAGACGTATACGACACTGGAGAACCCCTGGACGCCAACAGCGATTAAAATCCTGCCAGGAAGTCCATCCTTATAGTGGTGGAACCATCATGGTATGGGCGGGTATTTGGATCGGCGGAAGAACTGAGTTGATTTGGATCAGAGGCAACCTCAACGCTCAAATTTATGCTGAGACGATTGTATCAGACGTCATCGTTCCTCTACAAGTGCAAATCGGTCCCTTATTTCAGTTAATGCATGATAATGCACGACCGCACACCGCAAGAGTTGTAAGACAGACTCTCGCCGCAGCTAACATCAATGTCCTGCCCTGGCCTGCTCAGTCGCCAGACTTGAACCCGATTGAGCATGCATGGGATATGCTACAGAGAAGAGCTCTGCCGAATATGGAGGGTAGTCGCAAGAAGACCTTTTTTTGTTGTTGCAACGAACATGGGCGGCCATTCCACAGCGTGATTTGGATGAACTCATTTTGAGTATGCCAAACCGATGTTCTTGTGTTGTTAGTGTTCGCGGTAGAAACACGGATTATTAATTGTTTAAGTTACCCAATAAAATTTTAAAGAAAACTGTTATTTCAGTCTTTTTTTCGAACTTTAATGTTAGTGGTTCAAATGTCAAAAATCCCTTTATTAGGAAAATGGCAAATTTCTTTATTAATGCAAAGGTGACTTGGTTTATCGTTACTGTGACAAACGAAAACACTTTATTTGATGAATCCTTAAAGAAAATTTTAATTAATATCAATCAGGAGAAAAGTTATTGCAAAAATATATGTTGATCCCTAGATACTTTTGATGTGTGTAGATTATCATCTTTTCTTTGCATATTATTTCATGATCTTATTTACGCTTAGTTAGTAAGTACCGTCACACTCGTCACTCGTCACATTGCAGGTGATAGCGGTGACGACGGGCACGAAGTGCGTGTCGGGCGAGCACATGTCGGTGACCGGGCGCGCCGTCAACGACTGCCACGCCGAGGTACGTGCGCGAGTGTGTTGTGTTTGTGTGCTATGTTACTCGTATACAATCTAATGTCGCGACGAAAGTTTTCACTATGTATGCATCATTCGCCGAGCCAAAATATTACCGTTACGTAAACGTATTCACGAACAACACACGGCCGCGTCCATGACACATGACATGTCCCATTTTTTTTTTTAACTCACATCCTACCATTTCAGGGGTACGTTTAAGTAAGCCGGCGAATTTTTCTCCGGATAAAAATTAAACTAGCGAGGGTTCGCTGAACGGAGTCATAGGTCTATTATGGTCTAAATCAATGTTAACTATCAAATTCAATTGACAGCCCAGCTTGTCAAACAAGTAACATCTACCAATTCAACTCAACAGTCCATAATCCACAAATAAAATTCACGGAGACGATGAATTAAAGTACTCGGTAGAAATATTCGTTACTGGGGCGCGAATCGAGCAAATAAAACAACAAACAGCTCAATGTCAATGTCAATCTGACAGCAGACTAAAATTTAGCGAGGTAAAAAGGTCGCTAAAATTTATCCTAGTCAGGCGAAAACTTATACCAGCGGACGACCGTGAACGGGGCAGATTAAATTTTAGTCAGTTTAATTTTTCATCTCGCGGTGTGCTTGAACGGGGTGTTTGACGTTTAGTCAGTATACATTTTAAACTGGATAATTGACTTAAACGCACCCCAGGATAACCCAGTACGATAAATGCGCCTTTAATGAATCCTAACTTAATTGATAATATGCACTTGTGAATTCACCCAGAAAACAACAGAATAGTCTCACAGCTCACTCGCTATGAGGTTCAGAGTGTGCAGTGCACGCGTCAGAGGCAACTCCCTTAATAGGGATTGTATATGAATGTTATTATGAAACCCGAGAAACCGCGAGACCGAGAAACCCGAAAAACCCGAAAAAACGCGCGGGGAGCAGTCCCCGCGCGTCATCTCGCTCTCGTATATTATTGGTAACATTTCGTTCAATTTCGGCACTTTCTGGAAACCTTCGGCCTCTGCCAAAAAAGCCGAAGGTGGTCGCTGGAAAATCTTCGGTCGGACATTAGAACTATTAGAGCAAGATCCCAGAGCCGCCAGACCTTACTTATTTTCTCATGGCACAAGTTAGCAGGTATACATACGTTCACAGTACACACTAACACTACTTGATGCCACACATTTTGTTCATGAGAAAATAAGTAAGGTCTGGCGGCCCTGGGGTCTTGGACTATATGTGATGCGTTAAGTACGATTGAACCGGAGTGTCGTGTGCAGGTGGCGGCGCGGCGTTGCCTGCAGCGACACCTGTACGCGCAGCTGCTCATGTACGCCGACCAGCCAGGTGAGCACACACACACACACACACTCATGATTATACGTGTGTATAGATACGCTATTACGACCATGGAAGTACTTCGCGGCCTTCGTCCACGTGAAATTATTTTAAAATATTACTTCTACTTGAATTGGATTTAGTAATCAATTTCAAGGGTTTCAGTTTTTTTGCACGGAACCCTAATCCTTTTTCTTAAGGTGGATGCTCCAGGATAGTCCGCGAAATTCAAATTTTCTTACGTTTTTTGCAATTTGCAGGCCAGTGCTAGGATGTATGTTGATTAAAATATTGTTCGCGACTGTAAGACATAATTATGTAGGAATGACTTTGACCTTGAAAAAGTCGTTCCTCGACCTTTATGAACTTGAAGGGTTGTATTGATGATTTTGATGAATATAATTCTGTAACTAATACGTCTTACAGTCGCGAACAATATTTTAATCAACATACAACTTAGCACTGGCCTGCAAATTGCAAAAAACGTAAGAAAATTTTAATTTCGCGGACTATCCTGGAGCATCCACCTTAAATAAAAGTAGCTTACGTTAGTAGTAACGTAGCTACTAACGTATAACATTAGCTTTCGGCTCGTAAAAGTCCTGTCAAAATCGGTCCAGCCTTTTCGGAATTTAGCCTTAACAAACATACAGAAAGACGAAATTTTAAAAAATGCTGACTAAACCGGTCTTCACACAAGGAGGCTAGGAAGTGGCGGTTTAAGGTGTACATCAGCGCGAAATGAGCGATGATAAATCGCTCATTTCGCGCTGATGTACACCTACCCACGCAATTTTGAGAAATACGACAGCAGCTACATACGGCAAGAAGAGCAACGTAAGTAAGCGGACAATATGTAGGAAAATGGTGAAGCAGGATCTGCGTGCGAAGACTAGCTCGAGGTCCAGAACTGGCTCAGCACCATCGCGTAGCTTGACTGCGATTCGCTCGCGAACACTCAAATTGGACTCGTTTGTTTTTTTTTGCTAAGACCAGTCGAGTAAATTTCTGTCGACTGACGAATGCAGAGAGGCCTTAAGAGCTCCAGATAGCCGCGACCGTGTATGGAGCAGGCATGGGGAGAGGTTTCCGCCAATCACTAGCAGGCAAACCGTCAGTTTCCATAGTGGATCAGTTACGGTTTGACGAGCAATGTTTTCTGACGCACACACTGAGTCGGCGACGAGATTCTCCAAGTAAACGTTTTACCACTCCTCGGATTCATCGGTAGCGAAGATTTTATCTAATGCGGTGTACAACGTCCTTTCTTCCTTTTAGAATGACTGCAACGATCTGAGGGCCGCTTTCAGAATAGGCGAGACGACAAAAAAATACTAATTAGTCCGTCAGTTAGATTATCAAAAAATATTTGACCCGTGTTTTTTATTTTGTTACGTAAACCAATAATGACGAAGATATGACGCTTTTGAAATTCTCAATACGTCACGCCTAGGTATAATTTTTAGCTAGTTCTGACGTCACGAGCCCCCACTCCCGAGGTTTGATGCGTTTTGTCTTTGTCAATATTCATTGATTTACAAAATCAAAAAATACGTGTCCATTAATTTCCACTACTCTAACTGACGAACTAAATAGATTTGTACGTTTCTCAACAGTAGTTGTTGAAAGGGTAACAGTACATTTTGTGGGAGGTTGTTCTGTGGCGCGACATTCGTTACACAAAGCTTACCGAAAAGCAAATCTATTCTGGCAGTAGGGCTTTGGTGGCCCTTCGGCATCGGTCCCGTCTTACGATCTATTTAGCTCGTGGGTTCGAACTCAGCCAGGCGTGTAATGTATTTCATCACCACTGCTCTCAAACGACGATGGCAAACATCTCGAGGAAATCAGCATGTCCTAGAACCAGAACTTCACATCTACCAACTTCGCATTAGGCCTGCGTGGTTGATTTACAGACAATTCTCCATCATCGAGAGGAGGCTTGACCCAGCAGTGGGAACATTATTGGCGATTGTTATACAGGGTGGAAGGGACGAGGACGTACAAACGATTATCATGTATTCAGTACATCATTCCGAAAGAATTGCTCTCTCTTACAATAGTGCAGTACCTACACGGTCAAAATGTATGGAGTTGTTTTTTTTTAATTACCGGCAGGCTGTGCCCTGCGACTCTCGTCTCTATTTCAAGGGTCTTAACTTTTTTGACAGACAGACAAAAACATTTAGACAGACAGATAAAAAGTTTCGGATTTGACCATGCACGCTCACTTGACAAATTCTCCTTGGATACATTCATATTACGCATTCCTTAAAAATCTGTTATTTTGAAATTACAAACGGACGCTTCAATTTTATTTATTTGTATAGACGAACAATTTGTATTGTCTAGAAAGTCTCGGAATGATGTAGTGAATACGCGACGATCGTTTGTGGTCCGATGTCCCGTCCGCTTCCGTACTCATGCCCTGTTCTGCTCGCTCGGTCTCGCGCCCGCTCGGTAGACCCTAGCCGCGCGCTGGAGGACAGCGACGTGGAGCCGCTGGCGGGCGGCGGGTTCCAGCTGAAGGCGTCGCGCGCCGTGCACCTGTACGTGAGCACGGCGCCGTGCGGCGACGGCCGCATCTTCTCGCCGCACGAGCACCACCACGAGCCCGACAAGCACCCCAACAGGTCAGACCTACAATACCAACCGTAATGTGACGTAATAGGGGGTAGCTACCCGACACCACCATTGTTGCTACTACGCGAATAAAAGTTCACTGTAATTTTGACAATGACGTAAATTCCGAGTTAAAATAACTGTGAAAGTATCAGAAGCGCAGCCTTCATACAACCCGATTCCTATGCCGATTCCTGCCTCATGGTATAGTGCAGCGTAGGTAACTTAAACCTTGGAGTAAATAAAAACGAAAAAGAATAGTTTTCATAAAAGCTTGTCGCGTATTGTGTTTTTTTACCTTTTCTCTTCATGCTTCAGGCTCTCATTACTCCCAAGATTTATTTTCTTAATTTAAGTGCATTTTTATTAAGTGCTTATTTTTAAAAAGACTTTTTAGTCAAAAATGTTATTTATAGTGCATAGTCATATTGTCTCTTTAGTTCTGCTACTAAGGTGGGTAGACCAAGGAAGGCCACGCTAACGAATAAACACTTTATTCGTTTATTTACTGGATAAATGAAGGAAACAAATGATTAAGTAATACTTTGTTTTATTGTGTACCATATAAATCACTTTTTTTAACCTATCTTTTATAAATATCTATTATTGTTTTATTGTGTACCATATAAATCACTTTTTTTTAACCTATCTTTTATAAATATCTATTAAACTTAAGTTTTATAAAGCTCTTCCAATTGGCCTTGCAAGAAACAGGGCTCCAAACAAGGCCAATATTATAAATCAGGTGTTCAACTTAAAAATAGAGTTGTAACAATGAATATATCGGCTTTTCCTAAAACTACATAATATTAGGTCGTTACATATGAAATTGGTGTTTTGTCGTACTGGCCACTTTGATCTCAAATAACTCCCCTTTGGTTAGGAATTCCGAATTCAAATTTATACAGCTATTTACTCATGCATTTGTGTTTTGAAAACCATAATTCATTTGTTTTTCCTCTTTTGTATTTTTTCTTTGCGTCACCCAGTTTGCAAAATGGAAAACTTGAAATATCGCGTTATTTACGAGTACGAGTTCCACCGTGGCACCAGTGCTGCAAAAACAGCTCGAAGGATTATTATTTATTTATTTCTTAACAAAATACATTTGTGTCAAAATTTTTACACAGTAACACACAATAAGCACATAAACAATTATAATATAAGTAACCTCGTTCCTCACCCATCATCGAAGTTAGAACGTCTGTTAAATTAAAAATACTAACTTTACAAACATTAATATTCTTATTGACACAGAACAAAGTCTTTAGCAGTTAATGCTACAAAATACATACATTTAATGTCAAAATATTAAGAAAAATAAAAAGCAACAATTATAGAAATGTCAAAGAGCATTATGTACACATATTTAATTTAACTTTAATTGAATAATTAATTGGGTTTTTAAGTTTTTCTGTCATTACAATATTCGTCAATGCTGTAATAGGCTTTATTGATTAACAAAGCCCTGAGTTTATTTTTAAACATGTTCACATTCTGAATATTCTTTAATTCTGCTGGTAATTTGTTAAACAGATTGACCGACTGCACGCGTGACGAGTGTTTGACAACATTAAGCTTTGCCTGCAGAAAAGTAGGAAGATCTTTTCTGCGAGTATCTACTCTATTTTTTCTTTCATCGTCTGTTTCAAACTCGCTTAAGTTTTTAATTAAATGAGTAAGGAGAACTAAAATATAAAGTCATGGCACCGTTAAAATTCTAAGTTTAATAAAATGCTCCTTACATGATTCTGTCTGATTTAAACGAAGCATGGTTCTTAATGCTCGCTTCTGTATTGTAAAGGCTGCCTTAATATTGTATTTATAGGTGTTTCCCCAAAATTTAATGCTATATCTAAGTTTAGATTCAACTAGAGCAAAATAGACGGTACGAAGTTGGGCAATAGATAAAATATCCCTGAGAGATCTGATAGCATAACACGCACTACTTACTGTATTCGTAATTGAATCTAGTTCTGGCTTCCAGTTGAGTAAGCAATCAATTTGTACTCCCAAAATTTTTAAACTTTCTACTGTATCAATTTTCCTGCTTAAGGATTCTACGTTTACTAAAGCTTTGTTCCTAACTATGGATCTAAATATCATACATTTTGTCTTGCTTACATTTAATTTAAGATTATTCATAGAAAACCAGCTTTCACAAGCGGCTATTAATACATTTAATTTACATTTTAAGGTCTCTATATTGTCATCAGCTATAACAGCACTTGTGTCGTCAGCAAATATTATCAAGTCAGCATCTGGTAATATGTTTTTAATGTATTCAGTTAAATCGTTAAGAAATATTATAATGAAAATGGGGCCCAACACCGAACCCTGCGGAACACCTCTAGTTAGAGTATATGATTTCGATTTATGAATTTCTTCCACACCTTCGTGAAGTGATTTAATTTCGACGTACTGTTTCCTATTGGTCAAATAAGAACTTAAAGTTTTTAAAACATTTTCTCTTACACCGTAATGCTCTAACTTATCAATTAGAATGCTATGTTCTACAGTATCAAACGCCGAACTTAAGTCTAGGAATAAGCCAGCAACTTTAAGTTTATTGTTCAGCTTATTTACTACGTTATTGACTAACGAGTCTATTGCATCTAGTGTCCCTTTACTTTTTTGGTATCCAAACTGTACGGTATGGTTACTGTTAATTATTTTTAGACTAGTCAAATGTCTTCAAGCCTAGATTTGATCACCTTTTCTAAAAGTTTGGATAGAACCGGCAACAATGAAATGGGCCTGTAATTGCCTGGATCTGTTTTAGCACCTTTCTTAAATAGTGGTAGAACTCTGGCTAACTTAAATTGGTCAGGAAAGACGCCTTCATTGACGCAGTTATTTATTATTTCAGATATCGGGTGTGCCAGTATATCTATATTATCTTTGATTACGCTCAGCGGTATTTCATCGTGTCCAAATGACTTTTTACTACCCATACCCTTTACCATTTTGTAAATCTCTATCGGCGTGACGGGATTAAAATCCATAGACTGTATACTATATAATCTGTCAGTATTTTCAATTAAATGTTTCTTAGCCAGTTCTGGATTACCAGTGTTTACACCTTTACTGTTGTCAAACTTTTCCGCAAAAATGTTAGCAATGTCTAAAGGGTCACAAATTATGTTATTATTATGTTTAAGTATTATGCTATCATTTTCGAAATTATTATCAATTTTTTTCCGAGTGTTATTGACTATTTTCTAAATTTCTTTGCTAGAGTTAGCTGCTTTATTTATTTGATTAGTTACTTCCTTCTTTTTAGCGTTCCTAATCACCTTTTTATAAATTCTCAGATACTGTTCACGATATTTTAATAGCGATTTGTCACACTTAGCTTTATTAATAAAATTTAGAAATCTCTTCATTTTGCTGGATATCCTTATTCCTTTCGTTAACCATTTAGATCGGCTAGTTCTTTTTATGTTGATTTTAACTTTACTTTTTTTGAAAGTACTAGAATGTAGTTCTTTAAATTTTCGTATAAACGTGTTTGTACCTAAATTCCAATCGTGTTCCAGTAGTTTCTGTCTG
The DNA here is from genome assembly GCA_941918905.2 of Xestia sexstrigata. NCBI lineage: Eukaryota > Metazoa > Arthropoda > Insecta > Lepidoptera > Noctuidae > Xestia > Xestia sexstrigata. The sequence continues at coordinate 11,105,914 of OW799230.2, read as the reverse complement.
AATGCATTATTATTCTTCTCGTTATATTATCTTCTCTCTATGTATTTAAAACTAGCGCATTGTGTAGAAGTAACTTTTTCCAAATATGCTGTACAGAAGAGGGCTGCATGTCCATCCGCTAATTGATTGTGGTCAATGTCTGTACTGTCAATATTTGTATCACGAGTGTTGGTCAATATATTATCTATACACGATTTGGAGTTATTTCGCACAAATGTAATTGAATCAAATAAATATCTAAAATTATAGCATTTCAACAATGATGTAAAAGAACTGCTTTTATTGTCCTGTTTAGACATGTCAATATTAAAATCTCCGCAGATAAAACATATTTTATTGAAAAAGTACTGCAGCAATTGTTCCAATCTATTTAGAAAATCGTCAAAGTTTTTATTTACGGGTGTTCTATAGCAACAGATTATGTAAGAGTTTGTTTCAACGTCTCTTACTCCACATACCTCAAAACTATCCGTTTTATACAGCCTTTTGCAAATGTCCAAGTCCTCAGCTTGTCTGTTTTTATGTGTTAATCTTAATACTAAAGTACCACCTCTTGTTTTATTTAACCTTGTGTTGTAAGAGCTTACGATATAATTAGGAAAATCAAATTGAGAAACCATTATTTCATTTAAAAAATGTTCACTTATACAAATAAAGCTTATTTCGTTCGGTAATTCAGTGACATACATTTCGAGTTCATCCTTCTTATTATTTATTTCGCATTAATGATGTGTATGGCGGCGGTGTCACAAAAGAAAACACAGTGAGTTTTTGGATCCAACGTTTTCGACCTGCAAAACAAGCCCCGTGGACGGCCGGAGACCAAAGTTGATAATCAAGAATTGAAGGTTATTATGGAAGTGGATCCATCGCAAACCACGTCCGAGTTAGCTGTAGGCTGCGGTGTTAGTGATAAAACTGTTTTAATCCACTAATTGACAAGGTGAAAAATCTTGAAAGGTGGGTAACTCCCGAATTGAGTGAAGCAAATCGACAAACGCGCGTCGACTACTGCGTTACATTACTCAACCGGCACAATAATGAAGGGATTTTAAATCGAATCAGTACCTGTGATGAAAAGTGGATCCTATACGATAATCGGAAGCGCTCATCGCAATGGCTGAGCCCAGTTTAATAGTTCTTCTAAATAGAAATAATATAAATATAAGCCATTGTTTTAACTTTCATGGTACGTATTTATAACTAAAAACTAAGTGTTCAGTTGTTCATGATTTGCAGATGTTCCTTGTCAGGCTCATGTACCCTAGCAAGGCCAACCGTCAATTTTTATTGGCATATTTGATTGGCCTTTTATGGGACCACAGGCTTTCCTAGGAACACTACCAATACTTTAACTTAAATCGAGGCAAAATCATTACTTTTTTCGTTAGTACATAAAACAATACTTCGCCATTTCACAGTAAAAAAATATGAGAAAACGGTTATTAAACTAAAAACTTATGTTTTGCTATGCGCACGAATTACAATTCTAACGTCAATGACCGAAGACTATGAAGCGTGGGCTGGGTTCGCACTGCCAAAATAGCGGCGCGAGCGACTCGCCGCCGCGTCTGTGGGCTTGAATTTGATGGATCTTGGTGTGTGTAGAAGGAATATGTCCTAACATGTCAATGACTACGACTTTTTAATAGTTGGCCTTCAAAGGAGCGTGGTCTTCCATGGTCCACCCACCTTAGTCGATAAATGGCATCGGAAAATTTCAGGGATGAGTTAAATTTTAGTGTTAATTAATTTTAATGATGGAATATAAGAAAATATATTTTTTCTTCACCATAACCTATAATGTCGCTTCTCCGCAAAGGCTACCCTTACGCACGGCCGCTGTGTTGGTCGCAAGTGGTGTCGGGCAAACCGTTCACGTTCACGCTTTGTGTCACAGGCTGGCGCGCGGACAGCTGCGCACCAAGATCGAGTCGGGCGAGGGCACCATCCCCGTGAAGAACTGCAACAACGTGCTGCAGACCTGGGACGGCGTCATGCAGGTGTGTGTTACTGTAGCCGTGTTGTGAGTGTGACTCACTGCGTCCATGTCCAACTTGAGTGTGTGTGTGTGTGGCAGGGCGAACGGCTGCTGACGATGTCGTGCTCGGACAAGGTGGCGCGCTGGAGCGTGTGCGGGCTGCAGGGCGCGCTGCTGTCGCGCCTGCTGCGGCCCGTGTACCTGCAGTCGCTGGTGCTGGGCTCGCTGCTGCACCCGCACCACATGTACAGGTCAGTGTAGCAGACGCGAAGCTTGACTACTACCCGATTATTTCCGGCATCCCTCTAAAGGAACTCGCGCACTATGCGCCCATGTTATATCTACATTGAACTGTATGTTAGGTTTAAAGACTGGAGGCGTTTATTGACCGAAAAAACAGACCACAAGGCGTTGTAGCACTATAACATTGAACACAAGCGGTTGCCCGCGACCTTCGTTTGCGTGTAATTGTGATAAAAACATATTTTTTCCTTTTTTTGATCGAATTTTGTTACCAATTTCAAGGATTTTATTTTTTTTGCACGGACTCCTAATTATTTTTCTAAAATAAATGTAGCCTACGTTAGACCTTATAACATCAGCTATCTGTCTGTAAATGTCCAATCAAAATTGGTCCAGGCGTTTCGAAGATTAGCCGGAACGAACAGAAAAACATACAATAATTGAAAAAAAAAATGTTGATAACTGCCGTATTTATATTTTCATATAAATATTATGCATTCAGCAAAAAGCTGTTATTTTGATATTACAAACAGACACTTCAATATATTTTTTTTATATAGATGGCGGCTGCGAAACTTTACAAAATGTTTGTGTGCAAGGATGTCTTTTTCGGTTTTTAGAGCGTTAACGCCGATAATTAGGTCAAAACAAAAAAAATTGTCAGCCAACAGGCCCGAAGGCACCTAAGAAGCCGATTCCCCCCGGCTTCCCTTCGAGAACAAGGCACTCTACGTAGTGTCTACGTGTCAACTGTAATCAAATAGTATATTACATACACATCTGTGGGTATACTGGGTTTCACAGAACTGAGTGCTGCCATTTAATACGCCATAGGATTGAAAACATTTAAACAATGACATTTCTTGCAACAGGTGGCGCCAAATAAGCCGGTGCTCAACTGTCATAATTCTGAATTTTGTTTTTGTCGTCATGGGTCATGGTTTTCGGGGTCACTGATAAAATGAGGTCAAAATAAACATCGTGACTCAATTTTCACCCTTCGCCACTGATTAGCCAGTAAGGGCTGTTCGTGAGGAATGAAATGCTACATTTTGAACAGAATGTGGTAGTAAGTAGGATAAGATGGTGATAACATTGTAGGCGAAGTAAATAAAGGAACACTGAATATTTCTCAAGACTTATATTAACAACTAGAAGTACACACACGATACTGTCTACTCTATGGAGAAGGGCGCCGCGCGATGCGTGAGCAGGTAGTAGGTGCCGCGCGCCCTGCGAACACAACAGAACACGTCACTGATGGTCACATCATACGACACGAACTTACTGCTCTTTGAAAATTAACCCTGCATATTATGATACGGGTTTTATTTTGATAATGCGGTTCTTTAAATATACGTCGTATCATAAAAATACGGGGTGTACTCGCATAAGGGAAACCGACGCGAAAACGATTACCACGTATTCAGTGCAACATGCTGACCTCCCGCCAGAAAGGAGCTTTACTTTGATGTACTTTCTGAATTTCTTTGAGAGCAGCGGTGGCCCAGTGGTGGAGGCCCCGACTTACGAACAGCAAGTCGTGAGTTCGAACCCAGACAGGCGCATTACTTTGTGCAATTTATTTCATCACCACTGCTCTCAAAACGGTGAAGGAAAACATCGTGAGGAAAGTGGCATGTCCTAGAACCAAACATTCGAAGACATGTGGCATCTACCAATCCGTACTGGGCCGGCGTGGTGGATTTTAGCCCATTCCCTCTCATTGAGAGGAGGCCTAGTCCCAGCTGTGGGAACATTATAGGCTGTTGATGATGATGACTTTCTGAACTAGATTGATTACTATGAAAAATAAAAATTATATTAAGAAGGTATACAATAAGACTTTAAACAACACTAGAAAATTTTGTGAAACCCCTTTGTTTTTTGTACATCACCACAGCTCAACCGATTTTTTGTAATTACTAGGGGCTTACTAACTACATATAAGCGTACCCTGTAACCCTAAAGCGTGTGCTATCATACCTGCAACGCACCTCACCCGCTGCCAATAGTGAGGCGGTCCCCCTTGGGCGCGAACCCAAACAGTCTCTTGACGAAGGCCGTGAGCCTGGACTCGTTGCCGAGCTCCAGCGAGTACGTGACCGGTGGGAGCGCTGGGGGCACGACGCCCACGTACTTGTTCTGCTCCTTGGTGACGTGGTTGAGCTCGCCGTTGCCGCTGCGCACGAGCGTGTTGATGTCCCTCACGACGCTGATGATCGGGACGACGCTCTTGCGGTTCTTCACCAAGAAGTTCAGAGCTCGGAATATGAAGTTGTCTTCGTTCTCTGAGCGGCTGAAGAGCTGCAGGAATCGTTTCTGTCGTTTCTTCGCGTGTCTGTCTGCGTGTTTTATTACTTCTGTTGTAGTTTTTTTCCCATGGTTTTGTTTTGTCTTCTCGTTGGCATGTATCCAGCTGCTGGGTAGTATCTTCTTTGCTTCACCGTCCACTTGCTTTCCGTTGTGTTTGGTTGAATCGTGAGGATGTGTTCCTTTGTCTGCGACATGTGTACTTGTCTGATTGTTATTGACAACAGGTACCTTTTGTTCTTTTGTATCTGTGTCATTAGTAAATGTGTGCGTGTTGAGATGTTGTTCGCCTTTCTTGGGCAGATCGTTGGGGTCTGTACTAGTTGTTGTAATATTACGTTTGACGCGCTTCTTACGTAGATTATGGCTGGGCATGAAATACCTCGCATCATGTGTATTGTGTTTATCGACATCAGTATGTATTTTTGACTTCTTTTCTAAATATTTACGTTGTCCGATAAGTTCCACTGCGCGTTTTCTAAAGATTTCTGTTGTCGAGTCCAGTTTTATCCATTTTGATCCGGTTCGAAGCGGTTTGGCTTGGTGCAAAGCGGATTTTTTGTTGCTATCGTGTTGACGCGTTGTGTTTGATGTGAGATAGTAAGTGTAGAAGCCTTTAGTCTGCTCCGTGCCGTCACCTGCAAGCGTGGAGTGTATCATACAATTATGTGCTTTAAGCTAGTGACTATACAGTGCAATATTGTGCGAGATTGTGCTGCCATATCTACAAGTGTACAAACGTGGAAAGCTCGTGGGCTGCCAATACTAAGAATCATGTTGAGATCTCAAGCTCCTGAAATGAGCTTTATTCATTTTTAAAACCACTTTGTTTCTTGAAGCATCGATCGGCCGCAGCAAGCTCCTAAAGCTAGGGTGCGAAACAGACTCAAACACAACTCGACATATTATGCGTGCCCCACTTGCAAACCCGACTACCGTAGTAATCGTTTCTTACTTATGGTCGAGCTGGGCGCCCATGTGCACCGCGGGCGCATGCGCACAGCGGCCGCGCGAGTACTCGTGCCAGGAGGGGCACGCCGTGGCGACGAAGCCGCGCGGCCGCAGCACCGACTCCGCGTAGAACATGTACGAGCGCCAGTGGCTGCAGAAGACTGCGGGGAGCGGAGGGGTGGGGGGGGGGATAGGAGGGGGTGTTAGTACAGGCTGGTCTATCAGAATAATAGCTCATGTGCTCCACATAAGCCAGTCAGTAAAGCTAAGTTGGCCAAGTAACCGGGTAGTGGAGGTCATCTGACCCATCATATGGAGGGACTGCCTGTCTAGGCAGTCCCTCCGACGCCAATTTTGTTGGAAAAAGGCAGGCAGATGATGAGAGTTAAGCGAGTGGTCAGGTCAGGAGCCGCCGCGCGCTGTCTACGACGGGTGTACTCACATTTGTTGAGCAGCAACTGTTGCGGGATGACGACCTCCAGCTCGCAGCCGGGCTGCGGGCTCTTGCCGCCGTTCGGGAAGAAGTCGGCGTGCCCGATGGGCTCCTTGTAGCCTGACGAACAATTTTGATTAGTCTGGTTTAACCGAATAGTCTTTAACGTTCCCTCTGTGACACAAGCACAAGGCCCTGAGGAAGCCTCACGGCGTCATTTCCTACGTAATGTATCGAAGTGAAAAGTTTTTTGCGATTTGTGGATTTGCTGGTACTCAAAGCGATAAAAAAGTGGTTTTTGAATTGCCCATTTTCTTGCTGACTGTTCAGATTTTTTGATTTCCAATCACAGTAGTGATTGGAAATCAAAATTTCTCATAAAGTTAGGGACATTGTCCTGAGACCGTTGTCCTGTAGCTACAACGGTAAGTGTACCTGCTGTGACTCCCTGCCTGCTGTGTAAACGGTGGCTTACCAAAGATTCCTGCGTCGGTGTGTATGACGTCGACGAAGTGCGCGTCAGACGCGTCCAGGCGCTGCTCCAGAGGGAGCCCGCTGAACAGCGGCAGCGCGGGGTCCAGGCCGGTGATACGCGACACGCGACCTGCCGGGGGACGCGCACAAGAAATCAAAGGACCTGAACTGAAAATGTGAAGACTTCAAGCCATGTCTATGGCTCATTGTATTACTTGAATATAAAGCAAAAGTCATTGTAACAAACCGCCCGTTTGTGAAAATGACTCGTAGCGCTTTTGGTACCGGGTCTCCTTAGGTGTGTATGAAGCTCTCTACACACACGGGAGGATATCGTCACAAAAACATTTACCCCTCGTCGGTTTTAAAAGCCAGCAGATCCATACATAAGTGCAATACTTACACGAAGATAGAACAGCATTTTTTATATCATAAAGATCCTTAACGAAGCCGAAAGGCACTTGTTCGCCCCATGTTTTTGTACTGGACCATTCCTGGAAACTTTCTAGTTATGGAGATATTGGAGGTCAAAGTTAACCCCAAAAAAAATCGCTTTCCAGCAATAAACTTTGCGTAGGGTTACTTAGTTTGATGTAATGGTTGGTTGACGGCTTCGTGAAAGGTCCGTTTACACTGGATGTCACTTGAAGTGTTGATAAGGTATGAGTTACCGGAGGTGAGCGCGGCGCCCGCGACGCCGGCCGCCTGCGCGCCCAGGCTGTGCCCCACCAGGTGCGTGCTGTTCAGCTGCAGGCCCCTGCACACACGTGAAGACGTGACTATGTTAGCGACACCGACAATATTAGTGGCGGGTTATCACAGTGAAAGACCTCGGTGTACTGTTTGATAGCAAACTGACCTTTCATACACACATTATAAGCTTGGCTAAAAAATCATTCAGACGCTTAGGTTTTGTTTTACGTAACTGTCAAGGTTTTAATAACCAGGCAGTTATCAAGCTCTTGTTCAACGCCTTAGTTCGGTGCAAGCTCGAAACCAGCGCTTGTATATGGAATCCTCATGAGGTTACCTATACACTCATGCTGGAAAAAGTGCAAAAAGCTTTTCTGAGGTACCTTTACAAATATGTATTTGGATATTATCCATATATGTATCCTACTAAATTTATTTTAGGATGTTTGAATTTTAATTCCCTTAAAGTCAGGCGTGCTGTTGGCCAACTAACAATTGCGTATAAAATTATACATGGTTATACCAACGCCTCGGAATTACATGCTGAGCTGTGTCAATTATTTGTTCCAAATAATTATATTCGCTCTAGGAAACATAAATTGTTTAATGTTCCATTTAGTCGCACTGTAGCCCGATCCACTTCGCCTGTACCACGTATGCTTACGAAGCTCAACGCTCTCGTGGAGACCAACCCTGGATTGGACTTGTTTGCTGATGAATGGAAGACGATATTATTGGAATGTCTGTGGTTCTGCGAGAAGACCGAGTAAAAGGATTAGGTATTTAATTTAGTGTTAATGGTTTTAAATACTGTACTAAATAAATGAATAAATAAGTAAATAATAAATAAATCACTAGTCGACACGAACCAAGCAATCACATTGCGACCAACTTTGTTGTAAGTTTAATTGAATCGAATTGCCTCGGTATTCAATTGTATCGAGGTCGAGGGGCCCGATTAGATTGTCCGGGTCGAGTTGACGAAGGTTCGTGTGGTGTGGTCTCACCTGGAGACGAGGTAGTCGATGAAGGCGGCAGCGTGGCGGCCGATGTACCAGGTGTTCTGCGCCGCCGTGAAGTACCAGGGGCCGGCCTCCAGGCGCCTCGCGTCCACCATGATCACGTTCGTGTCGCCGCGCTGCATGTACGCTACGAACACGACCAAGTCCGCAGGATACAAGTGTGTGCGCAACACATACTCTCATCGCAGTCACAAATATATACAAATGAGACGGATAAATCGGCTTCTTTTGAACGTCGCCCAAAACGCCCGCCTTTCGCGTCTTCCTAGTGTTAAGCTAGGAAGAAGTGGCGGAACAAATCCCCAGCAAGCAGTCATAGTCCGGTGGTAGCCCCACTTCGTGCGCAACGAAGCGCGAAAGTGTCATACAACCAAGTTCCAAACTCCGTAATGAGACTGGATTTTTCCGTTAGGAATTTTAATAGAATAATCCAGTAACACTTTGTTTGACCCGGGTATCGAACCCAGGACGGGGGTCCTGGACATCATCAGACGCGCTTACGGGGCCGTTCATTTATAGCTGGTGGTTAGTACCACGTCATCACACACACTACATGCGTATGACCGCGTCTATCTCAGCAGTGCTTAGTACGTGAACACAGGACTACACGCGTATGACCGCGTCTATCTCAGCAGTGCTTAGTACGTGGACACAGGACTACACGCGTATGACCGCGTCTATCTCAGCAGTGCTTAGTACGTGAACACAGGACTACACGCGTATGACCGCGTCAATCTCAGCAGTGCTTAGTACGTGGACACAGGACTACACGCGTATGACCGCGTCTATCTCAGCAGTGCTTACTACGTGAACACACGACTACACGCGTATGACCGCGTCTATCTCAGCAGTGCTTACTACGTGAACACGACTACACGCGTATGACCGCGTCTATCTCAGCAGTGCTTAGTACGTGAACACAGAACTACACGCGTATGACCGCATCTATCTCAGCAGTGCTTACTACGTGAACACACGACTACACGCGTATGACCGCGTCTATCTCAGCAGTGCTTAGTACGTGAACACAGGACTACCCGCGTATGACCGCGTCTATCTCAGCAGTGCTTACGTATGCAGATTGACCGCTCGGTACTTGCTGCCTTCTCGATCATTCTAGAAAGCTGTTCCTCGAGCCGTCCGTGCGCTGGGTGCGTAGTTCTCTAGTAGCGGGACAGATGTCACGGGTACCTTCTCGCAGCATGATGCCGCTGCCGTCGTCTGGTTGCTCCATGAAGGCGTGGAAGTAGACGACGGTGGGCGCGCTCAGCTCCATGTTGGACGCGAACAGGCTCTCGTCGTCGTTCAAAGACAGCTCCTGGTACACCGTCGGGTTGTGTCTGCAACGTGGCACAAGCTTCCACTCAGTCTCGACCCTAATGTATGGCACTGATGTCTTAAGGTCATGGCACACTACACAAGCACCGCACCGGCACCGGCACCGCTCCAACCCAGCATTTAACTTGCCATTCAAATTAGACCATTATATCGTGTGACATAAAATATATTTTATAATGTCTGTATGAAAAAGCTTACGGCGGGCGGTCAGCGCCCTTGCCGCTACCATACGACTCGACTCGCGGGCGCCTCGGAGTAGGCGCGCGGACCGCGGGTGGCCGGCGCGCCGCCGTCGTGCGGACAGCGTGCTTACGGCGCGCCGACTCCGAATTGCCCGCGGTTGCCCGCGAAACAACGTCGTAAACAAATGCAGCAAGCTCATAGTCCGGGAGGTAGCGTTGCAAACAAAAAAGTCATGAAAAGTTTTTCATAAATAGTTTACTGAGCTTAAAAAAATCGTCAGCTGCATGGTGGTGGGGGGATTATGCGTCAGCCGCTTGCATAAACTTGTAAAAGAAACACGTAAAATAAAGTTATAGTACGCCGGATGAAAAACAAAGTGATTGTTTAAATTATCAAAAGTATGAAAACAACAATCAGCTGGGTAGCGGTGGAAAGACCGTCAGCTGACGCAGTAAAAGTTAAAAATATTGGAGCATTGCTACTACGCTGTCTCATTTTAAACTGTAACGGAAAGGGTGTTCGTGGGGGAGATGAATTAATCCACGAATCCACTTAACATAAAAATATAATTACTAGACTATGTCTAGTCTAGTAATTATTATAATAGGGGGTAGGTAGGTCTATGGTGACCATTATTTTTTCTTTATTTTTCACCTCTCCACCCACCGCGGGTGCGTCAGCTGACGCTGGGTTCATTTATCAGTCATTCAAAATCGACGAAGATGGCAAACGATCAGCGTGAATACACTACCTAAAATGCAATGCTAGCTCCCAGACTATCCCGGCCAGTGCGCGAACTGTGAGCTTGCGCCTCGCGGACGGCGCGCGGCCCGCGGGTGGACGCCGCGCCGTAGCCTAAATTCGAGGCAACGCCGGGCAACAGCTGTGCTGGTGCGGTGCTTGTGTGTGTGCCATGACCTTTATACTGTTAGCCGGCGTCATCCCACAACTTGGCAAAGGCTGACTTACAGTTTTTTCGATTCAGGCGAAGAGTTACTTGGTTTGACGTTCGGAATATCAGGTTGACATCTTCGGGAAGGGTTCGTTTGTATAAAATACTGGTATTCAGCTGCACTCGGTCAGACTGCAGAAACCCGACCTTAACAAAGTGGGGAAAAGGCGGCAGATGATGAAGACGCAACCTACCTGGTGAAGAGTTGGAAGCCGACGTCGTTGGCTTCCTTCACGAAGGGGCACTTGGACTTGTCCACCGGCGCCACCTGCAGCAGCGCGTTCTCGTACTGCACCCCCGGTGGGCCTGCGGGGGAAGGGGTTCTCTCAGTAGACACCAGTGGCGAAGCGCGAGCCGGGCCGCGGGACCTCGACGGGTTGTGTGACAATGTTTTAGTTTATAAATATTCCATTTTGGCGTGCGGTTATTTGTGTAGAAGTATTTATTTTGTTGTTAAAATCAAAGCATTTGCTTCTTGCCGTTTGTAGGTATGTGGTATCTCTAGCCATCCACTTTTTCTACCTACCTAGGTATAGTATAACTACCTAGGCACTAACTGTCCTCACTACATTTCCCTCACTCCTCCGCATCACATGCTCATACGACGACAAACGATTACTACACAACTCTAGTCACCGTCACCACTTTCAGACTACCTCTTTATGTTTTGCCCTTAATTCCGTACTTTATTACTTTTTTCTCTTTTTAAACGTTGCCCCGCACTAGGAATTACTCCTGCGCCGTGCGTGGGTACGTTTATAAACATCTAAACTCACAAGCAAAAAGTTATAACTATGTACTTAATCTGTGACGGCTGAACCTGAAGCGGTAAACGTAGCCCGCGTACGGCACGTTTTCATACATAACATCACGCCTGTAATCCCGAAGGGTTAGGTAGAGGTGTACAGGTACACCACTCACGCTCGGCAGTACCGCCTGCGAGCTCTAGACCGAGGCGTCGCACTAGTAATGCGGTATACACCCCGTCTGGCGGCGGCGGCGGCGGGGGGCGGGGGGGGGCAGTTTTTCACGTTTCCTAACAGCTAGTCAGGGCGGTTCGCTTGTTGCGCAACCTTACATATTCGAGCTCGTCGAGGTGAAAGCGATTTTCTTATCCCTTATTACGAGTACACGGTGCGTTACTGAGTTGACTCCGTTATAAACGTACCTTTGCGCCTATTGACCTTGTTTCGTTCTGTCTCCTGCTGATATGGAGGGAAGTGCTAATTATGATTTTCCCACTCCTCAGCTATACTTTTCTGATCAATTTCGTTGCGGGATCCAGGACAGTTAAATTATTTCCCTGGGACTTCGTCGAGCTTCATTGTCTTGTAAACTGTGATTTTTCACCCCAAAAAAAAGACGTGTCCCCTAAATATTTTTTACGCAGTTCCGTGCGCTGTGCATGTTCCACAACTATACAAGGTGTAAACGGACCCCCGTTAACATCTTGTATAGTTATGGAACAGTTACAGTTGTGGAACACTAAACACTAAACACTGAACATTAAGTGTGTCAGTCTGTCAGTGTCCGCTGGCCGCTAGCGTGACGTTCATACGTCATACGGTTATACATCATTGTATCGCCAGCATTATGGCTAATACAGTTTTAAGTAACCGACGTAATCGCGCGTGGCCGCCTTCCGGCACACGTACTCCGCACCGCAGAGTGTTTCCCTCGTGAGCACGACTTACATAGCTGGAAGAAGGTGCTTATCGAAGGTGTACGAGAACCGCTCGGTTACTACCTGTCGCGAATGGACAATAAGTTCTATTCTATTTCCGTTTTTGACGTTCGAAAGTGCCTTTTAATGGCCTCATCAGTTGGTTCCACTTTGAATTTGTTAACAGTCGCATATAATTCATTACCTCCCTGCCCTGCCCCATCCCATGTTACTTGTGGTCGGCGCAACACGTGTTCTTCTTCCACTCTCGTCTGTCACCCGTCACGCTATCATTTTCTCCTTTTTCCTTCATAACATTCCTCACACAATCCGTCCATCGTTTCCTTGATCTTTCTCTACCTCTCCATTCATCAACATTTATATTGATTACCCTCCTCATCACAAGCACATCAACACGTCCTGACTCCGAGTCAGGACGATGATATGCCCATCGCCCCAGTGTTGTTGTGTTCGGCGCAGCTTGTCTTATCCTTCCGCATATGCATCTCTTTCGGTCGTCATCTCAGTAGCCACCCCCTGGACGCCGCCATACGGTACTATACCCTCGAGACAGCGCACTGCAGTAGCTAGTACTTGCGACAGCGTCTCAATGTAGCGTGACAACGAGATCGGCATGTATCAACATCATTACCTCATTACTAGCAATTAGCGCGGAACGCGAAACACTTGTTTGTGCTGAATACTTCATCTGTTGCATACAGCGCATGCGCCGTGCATGTGCATGTGAGTGCGCGGCCGTGGAAACTGTTACATAGTTAATTGATAATGTTCACTATGCAATGGAGGACTCAGTGGAGCGCGGATAACGCAATTGTTACCATCAAGCTATCAGGCCCGCAGGCGCCTGAGAAACAGATATCCGGATCGGTTTTACCGTCATGGCTGTCATTGTCGTGGTTTTTGGTTTTTGACGAGGTCAAGTTGAAAATTGAAGATGGCACTGAAGAAAATTTTCGGTTTTTTAGTCATGGGTATCAGTATCGTGGTTTTCGGGGTCGCTGATAAGAAAAATATGGTCAAAATGTAAAACAATTAATTCATTTTTATCTTCGGCTTCTTCGACCATTCGCCACTGCAAGCTATCAGTGTTGGCGTCACTTGTAGAGCAAGTTGTCTAGTCACGAATGTAGTGTGCGCAGCAGTCAGTCGCGCGGTGACTCCGAGGTCTAGGCTTCGATTCCGAGACGTGGCTGCATCCACTTCCTGACATCACTGGGGGAGTCGGTACGATTCCCGAAAAAAAATGGCTTTTAAGACATGGATCGAAATAGTCTGCCTGCTGTTGTTATTGAACTTTTTTTTAGATTTTTAGGGTTCCGTACCCGAACGGTAACCAACGGGACCCTATAAAATATTTTTTAATAAATTTAATATTTTAAAATTATTATAAAATTTATATCAGATCAAGATGCAGATTATAATTAAGAATATAATGGATTACAATAAATTTATTTCAATGTAATAGGGTCCTGTTGGTTACCGTTCGGGTACGGAACCCGACCCCCACTCCCCCTCGGACCCGAGACTCGCACTTGCCCGGTTTTTTTTTCATGAATTGGATGTAGGTTTCTTTGGGAAAGTTGTAATATTATGCCGAGCAGATTCATCTCCTTAAAGGATGATGCAGGTGAATAAATTGCCATCCTGCATATCGGACACACAATCGGCTAGAGCCGGTACAACTATCTGTAGCAACACATATCAACATGTCGTGCGGGTATCGAACCCGCTATAAGCGCCTGCATAGCGCAGCAGCGGCCCGCTCAGTTACTGCGACAACAGTTCCCTCTGCCGCCTAAGTACCGAACACTGCTGGTGGCATCTGCCGTCAGCAGACTGACGCGTTGGGGCGGCGTGCGACATCACACTGTTTACGACATATTGCCGCATAAGCGCTGAGCAGATGATAGGGAATTCCAAACAGCCAATAGACGTCTACCACATAACGTAGCAAGACGCCTGTAATCCTACTGGGAAAGACCTGATAGAAAAACCCAATAATACTTCGCCCAACTTGGTGTCTGATGACATGACAAGTAATAGAGCGTGGAGGTCTTCCCTCATGCCGGAGGAGCCATGCCAGGAGGTCCTTCCCGTAGTCTAAGAACAAAGGAGCTGTACTCACGAATAATGGAGAGGAAGCAAGCCAACGGCACCATGGTCTGCATCGTGACACTTTGGAACACTTTACTTAACTACAAACAAAACTGTAAAACAACGACAACGAATTAATTTCGTGCTACATAAAATGATACATTTCAACTAAGTGAGTGCAAATATATGTATTGTGGGATAGCTCGGCTCGCACACTGGGCCTCGCGGACAGCGAGCGCGGCCCTGCGCGGCGCGGCATGGAGGGGACTCGAGCCAGCGGTTCAATAACGTTTATACAAGGTGTACCAAGCATTCTGTACATCAAAGTTTGGGAACCTCTGCTGTACATCAAAATAAGTAACTCTAAGCTAAAATTATTGATGGGAATCGATTTTTCTTTTGGTGTGAAAAATCAATGTGTACGTAAGCGCTCAATGTAACGCACTCAAAACCTTTAGCACACCCCTGTCATGGATGTATTTAAATTACAGTAAAATTTTATTTAAAAAAAAAGGTGTGAACTCGGACCTCTAATATCTCCGTAACTAGAAGGTTGCCAGGTATGGTCCAGAACAAACTGTCCGCGGCTTGGTCTACGAGGAGGACGGAAGTCATCCCACGGGGACCAACTACGGTCCTACCAGGAAGAGTACCGATGTGCCAAACATCGAAATCCGTTTAGATATCGTGTCGTGTCGTGTTTGAGATAACGTCGCAGAGTCAACTTAACTGAAATGTCCACATTTCTCCCATTTTCTTTAAACGTTGCCCCACCCTTGCAATGTTTCCTGTATCGTGGGTTCGTTGACAAACATTTAAACTCACATACACAAACAGCCAAACCGGATCAACTACTTGTAGGCCATAAAAATATGACGTGTTCCGTGCGGGGATCGAACCTGCGACACGTAGCGCAGCAATCCAATCGTTCAGTCACTGCGCCAACCGTGCCATCGGTGTACTATGAGTACTACTATGTAGATCGTACCAGCCAGGTTTCGCCCAGTTTCCACCGAGTGAAAAAATCGTTGCATACTTGTTAGATGTCCCTGAATAAAGCGCTGTATCAGTATTGCCGTTTAGTATAATGTTGGGCGCTCGCACATGCTCGACCACGCGCCACGACGAAACAGACCTTAAGTCGAGTGTCATAGAGCTTGCATTTCTTGTTAAACTCTCTTACTACTGATTTACAGTATGGCTACATAATGACAGCCGCACGGGTCGATCTTTAAGGTTAAGCCGTGCTTCTCAAGGTCGGTCTATGGATGGGTGACTATCCAGTACATGCCGAGTTTCCTCCGTGCCTCGGAAAACACGTTAAGCCGTTGATCCAGACTGTGATTTGTAGATCTTTGACAGTCGTTACAGGTAGTCAGTGGCCCGGAAATCAAATCAAACAACCAGTCTTACCAAGGGGTATCGTATTATCCAGTTTTGAGAGCAGTGGTAGTGAAACTAATTACTATTGCTGTTACGACAGTACAAAGAATCTTGTTATTAGAAAACGTGAGGAAACCGGCATGTTCTAAAACGAAATATTCGAAGACATGTGACATCTCCGAGCTGCTCCCTCTCATAGAGAGGAGGGCTGTGTCCCAGCGGGTGCAGCGGTGGGCATGTTATACACACAAGCCCCACATGATCAGTGACTCGAAGTAATTATTACGACTGGTCCTCGCCGGAAGGTGGCGCAACGCTCGGTGCCATACTAGGATAAGAGTTTAATGAACGTAACGCGTTCAGCTGGTTCTAGCGAAGTGGGTGACTGCCTACCTACCTACCTACCTACCTACCTACCTACTGTATCCTACCGCGCCACTTTCCTTTCCACATTTATTATTTTTCCATATTACACAAATAAATAAAATTCAAGTGTCTGTATGTAATTTCAAAATAATGCATAGTGTGAAAGTATGTATATACGGTACTTATAACAAAAAATCTTTTTATTTAAATTTTTGTCTGTCTGTCTCTATGTGTTCCGGCTAATCTTTGAAACGGCTGGACCTATTTTAACGGCACTTACTTACTGACAGATAGCTGATGCTATAAAAACTTGGGCTACTTCTATCTTAGAAAAAGGATTAGGGTCCTGTGCAACAAAAATAAAACCGAGACTAGAGAGTATTCTATTCTATTCCATTCTACGAAGTTGTTGAAAAAATACGGAAGTAATATTTAAATAGTAAGTATACTAGGTTTTGTCCGCCGCTTCGCTCGCGTTAATTTATAATTTTACACACTAGTTCACACCACTTAGGGTTCTATAATAATATAATTCAATCATGATTCGAAAGACACACGTGTCTTCGGCGGCATCTATTAAGTACCATAAGAACGTTATTGTTGTCTTCGACGGATATGTCCTGTTCTGCTATTTTATTTAACAACTCTGTGCCTACCATATCCGACGAATAAATGACTTTGTCTTTGAACAGTACTTTTTCAGGATGAAATGTACCCTGTGTTCGTTTCTGTACACCTGACAACTCACGCAAAATTTCAGGATGATCGTTTCAGTGGTTTAGACGTGACTAGATAACAAACAAACAAAATTATGACGCGGACGAAGTCGCGGGCCACAGCTGCTCACGGCTGGTCACGGCTGGTCACGGCTGGTCACGGCTGGTCTGGGCTGGTCACGGCTGGTCACGGCTGGTCACGGCTGGTTCTGTTCTACGAGTAGAAATATCATTTAGTCGGGTTTATCTAACTAGCTTACATTGGTAGCAAATGCGGTTGAATGTTTAGTGACAGCGTGTCCAGTTGGCAGCAACTCGGTGACGTATACATGACACAACATCGCGCCTGCTGTGTTTAAATCCCATGTGATAGGGCGCGAGCTTATTGCCACTTGGAATTTTCTGATGGAAAAACCCATTAACCCTTTACGCGACCTGGGAATCGAACCCAGGACACTGTGCTCAGAAGTCGCGGTGGCGACCGCTAGCCCAACGAAGGTGCGGGGCATTAATAAGTACCGTCAACAAAACATTCGTACGCAAGCTTGTAACTAAGAATAACGGAGGAGCTCGTGGCTAAATAATAACAGCCGCTCGGGTCGATCTTCAGGTTAAGCTGCGCTTGCCTAGGTTGATACGTAGATGGGTGACCGCCTATTACATACTGTCTGCGCCTCATCTACGCCTGACGCTTTTTCAATAGCATCAAGTTGCACAAGCGAGTGGTGCCATAATTTTTTTGTGTTGTCCGCGATTTTTTACTCACACCCGCACACTTTGATTATAAAAAATTACCTTTTTCTACTACTTTATGTTGAGTACACGGCTGCGTCGATTTTTCTGTTATAAAACGCAATTATATTGTAATCTTCAAGAAAATCCAAGATTAAAGCTGTTTGTGAAGAAACTGAGGTTTTAATTATTGTAAAACTTCCAAATGTCCACTACTGGACACATACAGAGTTTCCTCCGTGCGTGGCTGTCATTTGTAAATCTTTGACAGTCACAACAGTTAGTGAGTGTCCCGAAAGTCCGACTGCCAGTCCTACTAAAGGTAACGTATTACCCAGTACTAACTGGGCTGTGGAGGTCAGATAGGCAGTCGCTCCATGTAACAAACTGGTATTCAGCTGCATTCGGTTAGATTGGAAGCTGACCCCAACATAGTCGGGATCATGCTAGGCCTCTAAGCTGCTGTTGGCCGAGTGCCCGGCAGCTGCGTGCGCAATGCTGTTCTCATTTGTTGATTACTTAGATACTTATCCCCGTGGAGGATGCAGGTGAGGCAGGCAGACGGATAGCTCACCAGTTAGCAGGTGACGACTAGCCGCAGACACTCGGTGTCGTAAGGGAAATATCGTCGTGTATGTATTGTAGAGCAACGGTGGCCCAGTGGTAGCGGCCCCGACTTACGAACAGTAAGTCGTGGGTTCGAACCCAGACAGGCGCATTACTTTGTGTAATTTATTTCATCACCACTGCTCTCAAAACGGTGAAGGAAAACATCGTGAGGAAACCGGCATGTCCTAGAACCAAAAAATTCGAAGACATGTGACATCTACCAATTCGCACTGGGCCCGCGTGGTGGATTATAGCCCATTCCCTCTCATAGAGAGGAGGCCTGTGTCCCAGCAGTGGGAAGATTAATAGGCTGATGATGATGATGATGTATTGTAGAATATGTCGTGTGTTGGACCGAGATTTAGAAAACGAACTTTTGACTGAATTCAAAGTAATTACAGTAACGTTTCACATAGTTCATATTCTAATGATACCCTTAATGACAAACACTTGTAGGTCACACATACACTGCTTAGCTCAACTTTACCTCAATCGCGCTTCATCCAAAAATAAACTTTATTAGCATATTCCTACAAGCGCCATACGATCTAGCGTGTCATATGAATAAGATAACTTTGCGCCAATCGGCAAATGGCGACTGAGCTAAGTGTATGTGTTATTTCGCTATGTAGTGTGCGTGTGGTTGCAGGGCCATCTGCGGGCGCTTCGAGGCGTACATCTCGTCGCTGCCGCCGCCCTTCCACCTGCAGCGCCCGCTGCTAGCGCGCGCCGCCAGCACCGAGGTGCGCACCCCGGCGCGCGCGCCCTCCTTCAGCGTGTGCTGGAGCGCCACGCAGCAGCTGCCCGAGGTCATCAACGCGACCACGGGCAAGCTGGAGAGCGGCCAGCCCTCGCTGCTGTGCAAGCAGAGCATGTTCGCGCGCTGGCACTACCTCGTCAAGCGCCTGCCGCTGCTGCCGCAGGTACGCTACACACGTACACACCCCCCCTACCCCCTAGCTCAGGGTACATCACAAGCTGGAGAGCGGCCAGCCCTCGCTGCTGTGCAAGCAGAGCATGTTCGCGCGCTGGCACTACCTCGTCAAGCGCCTGCCGCTGCTGCCGCAGGTACGCTACACACGTACACACCCCCCCTACCCCCTAGCTCAGGGTACATCACAAGCTGGAGAGCGGCCAGCCCTCGCTGCTGTGCAAGCAGAGCATGTTCGCGCGCTGGCACTACCTCGTCAAGCGCCTGCCGCTGCTGCCGCAGGTACGCTACACACGTACACACCCCCCCTACCCCCTAGCTCAGGGTACATCACAAGCTGGAGAGCGGCCAGCCCTCGCTGCTGTGCAAGCAGAGCATGTTCGCGCGCTGGCACTACCTCGTCAAGCGCCTGCCGCTGCTGCCGCAGGTACGCTACACACGTACACACCCCCCCTACCCCCTAGCTCAGGGTACATCACAAGCTGGAGAGCGGCCAGCCCTCGCTGCTGTGCAAGCAGAGCATGTTCGCGCGCTGGCACTACCTCGTCAAGCGCCTGCCGCTGCTGCCGCAGGTACGCTATACACGTACACACCCGCCCCTACCCCCCAGCTCAGGGTACATACACAAGCTGGAGAGCGGCCAGCCTATTAAACCCGGCCCAGTAAACTCTTTATTAATCCTACGTTTTCGATGCCTCACCTTTCTACTCAAGATCGACAGCACTAAGCACCATCTCACGTATTTGACAGACGTTATACTTTTAAATGTTGTCATTATCTTCAAAACCATGTCATCATCAAGGAGTATGCATTGTGTAATTTAAGCATATCCATACTTAAATTACACAATGATTGCGTTCAGAGGGTAGAATATTATACTGGGTGTAAAAAAACTCTTTACGAAGCCGAAATTCGAAGGCAATTGTGTTATTCTTTATGTTCTGGGCCATGGGGAAGCTTATAGTTACGAGATAAGCTTCGTGAGGGTCTACCTTGTAGTCGCGCATCATGTTCGAGCACTAACGTGTACTGTGCCGCGTGCACTCCCACAGGACATAGAGCCGGGCCAGGCGCTGCCCGACATGCCGGAGAAGCCCGACGCGCTGCTGTACAACGAGGCCAAGCAGATGTGTCCCACGTACCAGGTACTGTACCCGTACTGGTTAACATGAAGCTACGCCGTGCGGTGCTCCGTGTGCCTCGTATAGATAGAGCACACCTCGCACCGTATAGCCCGATGTCGATCGGTCTCTCTGGTTCGTGTGAACGAGCAATAAAAAGGAATAATTTGTGATGAACAGCTCGCCAAGCAGCGTCTCATAGACGCGTTCGAGAAGGCCAAGCTGGGGCGCTGGATCAAACGTCCGCTGGAGCAGGACCAGTTCGTGTGCGAGGTCGCGGACGCCGCGCCCTCCCTGCTGTTCGCTTAGGCGGGCGCCGCCGCCCGCGGCCCGTCCGGCCCGACCGGTAGCCATACACACGGTAGGAGTAGGACTGACTGCCGCGACACTCACACACTACAAACAGTCAATCGTAATAACATTCACTTACCAAAAAGTAATCAGTCAAGTATTAGTATTCGCTTGCTTCGAGCTAGGATTAATCGTATTAATTTAAGTAATAATAGATCTATTTTGAATCGTGATAATTTTAGCTTTAGTGTTGATGATGATAATTATTGGAAGGTTAATATTGGCAACTACAAGAATGATGGAGATTCGGATGATGAGATAGACAGTAAACAATCGAATTACAACGATGGCGGTAACGTTAGTGTGACTAGTAATGACAGAAGCGTTATTACCGCGCTTAAAGATGATCTCAATGTTAAAGTAACGGAGAAGAGTCAGACGAACCGTTTTCATAATTATAAAGATATTAAAGAAATCACGAACAAAGTGATCAGTCTCACATCTCAGATGTCAGATCTCAGTTTAGGCGACGAGAAAAAGCGGTTCTGCAGCGATTTCTATAGGAAAAGATATGCAAAGCGCGCTGTAGTTGACGAACATGCCAAAGTCACAAAAAATGAGGTTATTTGTTCTGAACTTAGCAATGCAGTTGATGGTTTCGATAATTTAACTGATTCAATATTTGAAGACATCGATGTTAATTCTAGTAGTATAAGTTTCGACACTAGAGGTAGTATCAGGCCGCGCGTTTTGCAAAGCAAAGAAAAGCAACCAGATGAGTCTATCAGTAAATCAAACGTGTATCGCTCCACTGATGTGACTGATCATGTTTTAGAAAATAAGGCCCAAAGAGATTCCAAAGTAGTTGCTTTAGTCAAATTAAGAGGCACAGTCGTAAAAGACAAGAACTTGGTGACATTAAGACAACCTAAAGAAGTAAGATTTAATAATAACAATTTAACCTTTGAGGACGATGAGAAAGAGAATACAGAAAGTTATGAGAAACCTCGCGAGAAGTGCTCGAGCGGTGGCGCGACTGTGACCAACTCGCTCCTGTTGCGGAGACTGCAACTGTACGAGAAGATGTGCACGAAGAACAAATGACGATAGGGTGACGGTGATGCGTCATTTGTTCGGTAACGTGCGCTGTCGCGCCGCAGAGCTGCTTGTCGAGAGGTCGCGTGGTCGCGTCTGACCAACAAGACAAGTTACGAGAATAGTTTTCTTTTTCTTGTCATTTATGTTATCGTCAAAAGTGCCACATTTAGAGCTACTGTTATTATTATTAGAAAAACTCGTGATTTCTTTAAGTTTGTTAACCTTTTATTATGTTTTTTTTATAAAGTACATAGACATCTGTTAAGATATTCACTGTTAAGGTGTTTTAATACTTTCATAATTTTACTGATATATTACTGTCAATTTCATAGTATCATACCTTCAATATATTTATTAAATAAGATTTCACTAATAACATAAAAGTTATTAAACAAAAGTAATGGTAGGTTTTTCCACTTTTCTACTTCGATATCTCTAACGGACTCACTGGTTTTTGATAGTTCTATTCACGTTGCACAGAAGTTTAAACCTTAAGCCTGTACTGTGCGTGTGAGAATGGATGAGCACGTGTGTGATAATTATATTGAGTGTGTATGAAGTCTACCGGACGTTCCCGCGCACGACGCTTGCTTCAGTGATGTCTACCAAAGCGATGTATCACAGTTGCAGTAGTTTCGCCACAAGCAGATGTATCGTGCAACCACGCCCTTGTCGGCCACACTTGTAACTAGACTCAAGTCTATGACTGTTCTGCCGCAGGACAGAGAGAGATAGAGCAGTGGCCAGCACACCTAGCTCGCTCATTGCACGTTGAGGATTTCAGACTATATCTTTTTTATTTAAATGTTGAAACTAGATTTAGCCTTTGATACACTATTCATGTAAAATATTGTCTTTGTTTCCTCAACCCATCGCATTGCTCAGTATAAGAAACTCTCACAAGACATGAGATGGGTCCCCTCTGCTATCGGCACTAAACTGTTGTAAGAATAGTGTCTGCCTGTGCAAGGGCGTGTGTTGTGGCCGCGCGTGGCCCAGTGTGCGCCAGCGTGTACACGCTCGGAACGAAAAGGTTAAGCTGGTTTAGGTCATTATTGAGTTCCACCATGCTTAGTTCTCACTGACAACATGTAGTACATGTGATACTGCGTAACGTTTTCGTCCCGCTCGGGTACACCGCACACGGCTTTGGTAGAGTATCACGAGTAGCGACGCCACACGCGGGCGGTGTCGACCCGCCTTGGAAGCAGTGTACGTACGACACGATCACACGACTAGTCGCAGCACCACGCGACCGGCGGATGTGTCGCCGATATCATTACGCAACATGTAAACTGCCATTCATAATCTTTGATAAACTACATTTATTGCTACTCACTCAACTGTCTACTATAGCGTTATGTACTCTGAGTTGATTTTTGAGCGATCTTTTAAACGTCCCTTAAATATGGATGCAATGGAATCTGAACCTTATAACGTATGTCGTTGAGTTTCTGGTTTCAAAACATAATAATTATTTAAGATTCCGAATGCAGGTTTATTACCATGGTTCTAGTTACTGTAGAACGTAATAAGAGTTACTGTTGTACTGTAGAATGTAGTCGTAAGCAATGCAAATGCATATGATTCCAAATTCAAATAATGTATCATGTGAGTACAGGCAAACAGCGAGATATGTGTACAGGCAGCTTGCACCTCGCAACTATGTTCATGATAACAATATTGTCAGTGTTCAAGTATGTTTAGGAAAGGTAAATGAATAGTTCTGTCCGTATACCTCTCTCTCTGGTTGACTGTAGGTACTTCTCTTATGTATGATTAAATTAAAATTATTAATTAAACGTTTTTGAAATTGAAATATCTCAAAAAGTTTCCAAGGTTAATTTTAAATGATAATTAATTATTTTTGTGATATTAAATTACTAACATTAAATACGTACGTAGTAAACAAGTTTAATGGATGTTGAAAAATAAAGAGCCAGTATTTATTTTGTGGGTCAAGTAATTTTTTTTTGTAATATTCAGATTTTGTTTTTTTTTTTTAATGGTTTTGATATAGCCGTTACATGATTCCCTGAAAATATTTCGTACAAGAATAGATACACCTTATGTATCGTATCTCTCCATTTCTGTTCCACATTGAGCTGGTGGTTGTTTCCCTGAGCTCTATGAATATATTATGTATTTATGATGTGTGGTTGACTAATAAAATATAATTGTATAACTATTATTAGCGTTTCCTGTGTAGTACTTACTAACATACAGGGTGGAACGACTGACCGACGCACACACGGTTACCACGTAATCACTAAATCATTCCGAACCCCCACCCGCAACATATCATACACATGTACATTTTTTTTAAATCTGCTGTTCCATACACTTTGACCATGTATCACACTTTAGTACGACACCGTATTTTTAAATTACCGATAAAAATGTGTATGTGGTGGAGTTCGGCATGATGTAGTGTAGTAGACACGTGGTCACCGTGCGTGCGGCGATGTGTGACGTCAGCCGCCGAGTGTGACGTATGTACGGTGTATTAGTAGGTAGTGCCAATGATTGCCGCTGTTCTGTGTTGTGCTTACTTTATCTAGATAGGTTTGTTTAACACTTAAATATAATATTAAGTTCAAACTGTTTTAAGTGTATTGTGTTTTAAGTTCAGCACAAACTGTATGTACCTACTCACAGTAGGTTTTCATATAATTAAGATAAGAGTTTTAAACCACAACCTAATCACAATCATCTGATAGTTATTTTATATTTCGTTGTTTGTTTTTTTGCGTGATTGTCATAAAACGTAGCACACACCATCATTAAATTTTTTGTTGCATTGCATAACGTTGTTATTTGTATTACTTCGATAAACATCATAAATGTGTGAAGTTTAGCGGGTTAAGTCAGGGAGCTCCCTTAGGGTTGCGCCTCATCTATCTGCACGGCATGGCACTGCTTTATCTCGACGGTTCTGAGCGACAGAAAAGGATAATAGCATGGAACAATGCGGTTCAGTGCTGACAGATGTAGTGCAACCCTTACGCAGCCCTGTATTACTTGTACTAGGTTTAAGTCGCGTCTGTCGGTATATTGTGGAACTAGGAGTATCCTACAACAATCATTGTAATAATATTGTTTTCAACTCTTTGACCGCTAGAACTTAAACGCACGCGCGTGCCCTCCACGCTAAGCCACAATTTCACCTACCATTTTGTCACATATTTGTGTCATTTGGCGTACAGGGCACGCGCTTGCTTGTCACGTATACGTATGAGACTATTGCCGGTCAAAAAGTTAAAGGAAATTTTCGATGATGTTATAAATAACGAACCGCCGTCTTAATTGCCAAAGAAATATCAACAATGAGACGCGGCCGTGACTGAAAATACTTGAAAATGACAACTTGCCTTGTGAGTATCGCGGACTATTGAAGTTGCTGTTTTCGATTTTATTACAATATGCGCAATGTTGATATTGCGCTGAACTGCACCAGATATGTTCTAGTTTCTAGTACAATACCTACCTAATGTGATACCCCGTTAGTTCCACGAGTGCCCGACAGAGGCGCCACCGCGTTTTAAATAATATGATCTTTAGAGTGTAAGTTACTAATGTGAAGATTTTAATATATGTGATACCGATAGGTTTAGTCACTGAGTGTTTCAAACGTACATGAAAGAGTAATAAATCATTTTCTTTGTATTTTATTGTTTTATTTGGTACAAGGGCCGCCATATTGGTTTAACCAACATCCCTCTGTCAACGTCACTCAGGCGTCAATAGATCCATGTCGCACTGTACGGTCAAGTTAACCAAACTGATTTAGGTAAACTTTGTTGCCTGAGACCTTCGTGCGCGTCAAATTAAGATATTATTTCCCTATATTTTTTTAAATCTGGTTTTGTTAGATTTTAATTTTTTTATTAGGACCCTAATTCTCCATGTAAAATACTGGTATTCAGCTGCATCCGGTAAAACCGGAAGCCGACCCCAACATAGTTGGGAAAAAGCTAGGCAGATGATGATGAATCTTTTTTCTAAAATAAAAGTACCTAATAAGTTATTGCTTATATATCGGCTAACTGCCAGTAAAAATCTCATCAAAATAGGTCCAGTATTTATTTGTATAGAAAATTAATAGGTACACAAGCTGATTATAACGCGAATCGAAATTATCATTTATTTCAATGGGCACTTCTAAAACGTCGACAAAAAGGTGCCCGGTTCGGGTAGGTCGTTTGTTATAGAGAAGAACCGGCAGGAAAGTCCATGGCTACTCTTTGAAGGGTAATTTTACACCCATTATATATTTACGTGGCATTGCAACGCATGGTACAGCTAGATAAATAAAACAAGGATTTGGCAACAGGTAATATAATTTACTTATTGATACAATAAACATCTAGTTTTGCCCGCAAGTACCAACATCACGCCCCGCGCCGCTGCGGGGCCGGCACACATCTCACTCGCTATCACTTTGTTCTTTTACAAATAGGTTGGTATTATTGGGTGCCTGACCGCCTCGCGCCTGTATGTCGAACTAGTAATTACTATAAAACCTGTGATAAAACTCCAAGTGAATTGAAACTTCATTAAGAATTAAATAATTTATTACTAAACTTTTTGTTACTTTACTTTTTACTTATTTTTGTTCATCAAACTTGAAACTCATTATACTATTTGATGTAACATTTACAAACTTAAAATAAAAATATGCAAAGAATTGGTCAACTCTTTTCGTGACCGTTGGCCTGGACTCCGGCTGGGCTAGTTTTTGGCCAAACAATCAGCTTTGCGGTGGCAAAGCTGATTGTTTGCCTTCTGAACACTATTCCTGTTGACTGCGATGCGGACGAATTGTTTGACGTCCTCTCTTACAGCACTTGGTTTGTAGTTACAGCAATTACGCGTTCGACTGCAACGTACCGACAGTTGGTACCTACGTTATGTAATAACTACTCTAATGGCTACTCTTAGTAGCAAACAATACACTCTTAGATCGATGTTGGTGGCTTTGCCATCGCAACAAACTTGGCACAGTTTATAACACCGCCGGTCAAAGGGGTTTATCTGAGGAAAGGTAACAGTAAGCGCTACTACATACTCGTACCTACGTCTTTATGTTTGTCATTGATGCAGATGCGCCCCTCTTACTTAGGACGGCAGAATGTAATGTTATCACACTGTTGCGGACTACGACTACACGTGTTCACATCTCGTATCCGCGGTGATATCGTGTACCCGGGAACTGGGACGTGCAGGTTAGATAGGCAGTCGCTCGTTCCCACTGCTGGGACACACGGCCTCCTCTCTATGAGAGGGAATGCGCTATAATCCAGCACGCGGGCCCAGTGCGGTTTGGTAGATGTCACATGTCTTCGAATGTTTGGTTTCAGGACATGCCAGTTTCCTCACGATGTTTTGCTTCGCCCTTTGTGAGCAGTGTTGACAAAGTAAATGGTGACTCTATGTAAAATATTGACATTCAGCTGCATCCCGTTCCTGCAGGAAGCCCACCATAATTGAGACAAGGCAGGCACAGGCAAGCGACTGCCTATCAGACCTCCACGACACTGTTAGTACTGGGTAATACGGTACCCCTTTTTTTCAGATGGGAAATCAAAAAATGACCCGCTCCCTTCTGCGCCGCCCAGAGCGTGGGGGACGCTCTGGGCGGCGCGGAAAGGAGTGTCGGACTTTTACTGACTAAACCCCATCCACGTTCCTTCATTGCCCTTCGTGTTCCGGGGCCACGGTATCTCTTTCGAACAGTCCCGCAACCCCGGCAGGCATCCGCCCTTGCGGCCCTTCATATTGCTGACTCGCTTTGACGCGCGCGTGGTACACGAACGCGCCGTCGACACACGGCCTGTCGTCACAAAACGGACGGACGGCGAGTTAGCCGTCCAATACGGTACCCCTTAGGAAGACTGGTTGTCAGACTTTCAGGCCACTGTCTATCTTTACCGACTGTCAAAGATCTACAAATGACAGCCGGGACCAACGGCTTAACACCCCATAGTTGGGTCTTCTCTATGTTCGTGTCGCTGGCACGACATGATGCCACTTGCGCGGCTTCGTCGGTGGTTGCTACGGCTGCATATCTGGTGTCTACTGACAACGACACTTGTTGAGAGCGTCCTGTATGAGGTGCGCGAGCTCGGTGTACAGCAGACAGCTCCGGCTGGACGGCTTGCAGATCTCGCGGTGGTCCACCGATACACCGTGCAGCACGCCCACGCCTGCGTCTGTAACGTACAACGATACGTTAACACCACGCTTGTAGACTGCCTCTCGGTGATCTCGGTGATCTAGAGGACGCAAGCAAGACAGCAGAGCTGACCATGAGGTCCTGGGCTCGATTCCCTGGTCGGTCACAATATTATTTGACAGAGTTGCATCTAATAGCAGGTACAACCACGTTTTGCTAGTTTTTTTAAGTCATAGGGGGCGACCCTTTTTGCCATCAACCGGCCATAAATCCAAACTCCCTGGCTGCTACTGAGAATACCTGCTGGAAAACCCAACAACACTGCCCGACTTGGGAATCGAACGCAGGACTTATGCTCAGCATCTAAAGCAGTATCATTATGAAATCTGAATGAGAAGCGTCACTTGTAAGGCCACTGACCGGCGGAGTCCTCGGAGACGATGCGCAGCCACAGCACGGACATGAGCGTGCGCGCGGTCTCCACGAGCGAGCGCACGCGCGGCCGCGCGCGCCCGCACGCGCACAGCCAGCGCGCCTGCAGCTCCAGCACCAGCGGGCAGTCTGGATGTGTACAACCAAACATTCGAACACGCGATATCCACCCGCGCCTCCCGATGCTTCCCTGTGATACTCCGACGTAATCAGGTCGGGGTGGAATCGTTTTTCAAAGAAATAGACAAATATTTCATACATACCTAACTCTTAGGACCCTCGATAGGATTCGTATCAAGTTGATGTCGGTGACGGGTCGGGAGAGGAGGATGATAGAGGTTAAAATGACGAGTGTAGTGGTAAGTCGTAAAGTTGTCTGGAACCTCCGTTGTATCCATTACATTAGCAATATTGTAAAATAGAGCTGTGTATCAATTTTGGGTTACGAGTATAATGAAGTATATTCTATGAATCTATGATTGTATGCCGAGTGTAGTGAACATGGCGAGTGAAGTCGGTACCTTTAGCGATCTCCTGCAGCTCCACGCTGCGGGACGTGAGCGGAGTCTTGATGTCGGCGAGCGGGGAGCCGCGGTGCGGGACGGAGTAGAACATGAAGCCGGCGCTGTTCGCCCACAGCGACGCGCGCGCGGACAGCACCGCTCTGTCTTCTGAGGGAGGAACGAAAAACTTGTAACACTGAAGGTTATAGTGGCACGCAACGACTAAACATTAAATCGACCATCCAGTACTGCTACGTAGGATGTACAATTGTACACGCCAAGGTTTGCCACGCATCCGTGCTTAGCTTGGCCGTGTGTGGCAGTTTATGATCCCGCCATGTAAATTTTCAAACGAACTACAGAACGAAAGAGCATTTTCTTAAAACACACGTCGGTTTTTTTTGTGTCCACTCGTATAATTCGCCGTCGTGAAAGGTGTAGCTAATCAGGCTAGCTTGATTGGCTGCACGATTGATTAGCTCAATATCGTTTTGTGATGTTGAGTGACAATAGGCTCCCCTTTGTTCTGCACTTAACTCTTTCCATCCCTGTGACAGAAAGTGTTACGGTGTACAATATCCCCGTAAAACAGGTCGACCTTTGACTAAAACTAATCCAGGTTGCAAGCTGTACTAGTTTTTAGGTTAAGAGAATATTACGAACCTTCATTATTTGAAGACAGGACTTCACTGTTATCGCTTGTCGCATCATGATCTTCTGTATTCCTATATTGTTCATCATTTCTTACACTTATATC
The DNA here is from genome assembly GCA_941918905.2 of Xestia sexstrigata. NCBI lineage: Eukaryota > Metazoa > Arthropoda > Insecta > Lepidoptera > Noctuidae > Xestia > Xestia sexstrigata. The sequence goes on along the minus strand of OW799230.2, from coordinate 11,076,439 downwards.
TATATATTCTGAATCTTCATTAAACCTAGCCTGTCTATTGTCTAAAAAATCACCGTTTTGCGTACAGCCATACATTTCATTATCATTATGTTCCATATCGTAGTCTATGTCTAAATCTATATTATTTTCTTCGTCTTCGTTAAAGCTACTGTTACCGGAATTGTTATTGTTTCTGATCTCGTTCATCTCGTCTATACTTCTTAGTTTAGTTCCACCGTGTGTGGTGCAGGCAGCACTATTGTGTTCTTTAATGAAAGTGTTCAGTAGATTGTTACAATTCCCGTCTCTCTGATCCTTGCTCGTATGAACTGCGTCGTTGTCATTGTACCGGCTATACTTATTGTCTACACTACTACGAATATTATTATTTAGGTTATATTCTCTATCACTTTGGTCCTCGGAATTATTGTTTAATATACTTTGTGGTTGAACATCACTTTTGTTCATTTTCAAATGAGCTTCATAAGCTGAAACAAAGAAATTAATACCTATGTTAGTAAAATGTGTGATTTGCACTAATGCCAACTTGTTGTCTTTTTATTTTATTCTAAAGCTACCATTTGCATTTAGTTATCTTTCATTGACTTGAATATGCCTTGGTGGCTGAGAGAAAGTCATGCTCACTCAAATGTCTCGCTGATGGTGGCGGGTGTGTCGGGTCATTTATTGATTGGAGCATTTGAATGGCGCCGATACACGCGTCATTTTCGTGATCGGGCTCTTAGCTGCCACGGTTCATTTTAATTACTTTATTTTTAATTTGTTGTTTTAATCTTTTACTCTGGACGCTCATAATGTGCACGTCTTTCTACATCGTTCTCACATATATGTATAATCTCAACATGAATGATGTTACCAAGGTTTTGTAACAATATTTTGATTTAAAAGAGTGTCCATGGAGTTTCTTCGTTCTTCTCCATAGAGATCTACGCTAGGGAATGGGCAACTACATTACTTTCTCAAGTTATTATGTCTTGTGTCTGGGACTGTAGCTTTGTTTTTTTTTTGTATTTTTGACATTCAAAAGTGCCGTATTGGTCTTGACTCAAACTCAAAGCATTTATTTGCTTTGAGTTTGAGTTTTGAGTTTTTAAATCAACATTGAAGAGAAAATTGTAAGAAAGCCAGGAATTTTGTCAAAAATCAAATTCACATTCACATTCACATACAGCAGCGGAGCAGATGGCAATCTATGTGCGTCCCTTCTTTTTTGTATTACAATTAACGAGGAATCCTCTCCCCTAAATCTGGAAGCGAATGCAAGTATTACCTTGGCAGTAGATCTGCTTGATGAAGAGCCCGCCCTTGGAGTGGCCCACCCACACGACGGGTCTATGGCCCACGCCCAGGGCCAGCAGCTGCGACATCATCTGCTCGGCGCGCTCGTGCAGCCGCAGTCTGGACGCACGCAATAACATTAGTACAGGTTTCATTGGTCTAGTGGTCATAAGCACTATTGTTGAGCATATGAGGTGCTGGGTTCGATCCGCAAATCGGACTGACTGTTATTGGGTTCTTCTGCCAGGAATTTATCAGTAGCAGGCGTAACAGGGGCCCTACTCTCTAACGTTTTGTCCGTATATTCGGATCTATCCGTCTCTCTCGCGCGCGTCTGCAGATGAATGCGGGTGAGAGAGACGGATAGATCCGAATATACGGACGAAACGTTAGAGAGTAGGGCCCCAGCCACGGAGTCTGGTTTTGTAACCGGTTGATGACAATAGGCTTGCCCCCTATTATATCGGGACACAAACATAATGGTGTTATGTCATGTTCATGGTTCTCACACACGTGTGCTTTTTTCGGGATTGTTCGAGTTGTATTGACATGACAAGCTAAACTACTGACCACGTGTTGACAACCTGAGCTAAATATTAAACTACACACATCAAAAATGTCTAGGGATCAAGCATTTTTATGCGGATTTCTTGAGATTGAGATGTGGCTTTGTAATAAATTTATGATTTTATAAATTTATATGGATCCTTTTTGGTGCATTTCATAATTTGAATCAGGAACTCTCAATCAAATTCGAGTAAAAGATGAAAATAAGCTGTCAATATTTTCCCTATAAAAACATACAACGCATTGAAGACATTATTAGTGCTACTGTTTCCCTACTACTGATTAAAACCAACGTTATTATGGAGCGGCGACGTCATTTAAGCAGGGAAGAAATGCTCAGAGCCGTGGGAATGATAGAAGCTGGTTCCCGGCAACGTACTGTAGCTTTAGCTCTGAATACAAGTCAGAGTGTTATCAGTCGACTTTGGACACGTTACCGAAGCACTGGTACCGTGGCTGAGCGCCATGGAGGACGGTATCGCTGCACCACACGGAGACAAGACCGATACATTCAAATCTTAACTCGAAGAGCTCCAACAATAACCGCCATGATGTTAGCCGTGAGGCTTCATCACTCTTCAGGGAACTTAATTAGCGACCAAACAGTCAGAAACCGCTTGCATGAAGTGAACCTTCATTCCCGAAGACCGCAACGGGTACCACCTATAGCAATGCACAATCGTAGGATTCGATATCAATGGGCTCTTGAACACAGAAATTGGGCAGAAGAACAATGGCGTTTCGTGTGCTTTTCTGATGAGTCTCGTTTTGGTATGAGACCGGATACAAGACGTATACGACACTGGAGAACCCCTGGACGCCAACAGCGATTAAAATCCTGCCAGGAAGTCCATCCTTATAGTGGTGGAACCATCATGGTATGGGCGGGTATTTGGATCGGCGGAAGAACTGAGTTGATTTGGATCAGAGGCAACCTCAACGCTCAAATTTATGCTGAGACGATTGTATCAGACGTCATCGTTCCTCTACAAGTGCAAATCGGTCCCTTATTTCAGTTAATGCATGATAATGCACGACCGCACACCGCAAGAGTTGTAAGACAGACTCTCGCCGCAGCTAACATCAATGTCCTGCCCTGGCCTGCTCAGTCGCCAGACTTGAACCCGATTGAGCATGCATGGGATATGCTACAGAGAAGAGCTCTGCCGAATATGGAGGGTATCCAGTCGCAAGAAGACCTTTTTTTGTTGTTGCAACGAACATGGGCGGCCATTCCACAGCGTGATTTGGATGAACTCATTTTGAGTATGCCAAACCGATGTTCTTGTGTTGTTAGTGTTCGCGGTAGAAACACGGATTATTAATTGTTTAAGTTACCCAATAAAATTTTAAAGAAAACTGTTATTTCAGTCTTTTTTTCGAACTTTAATGTTAGTGGTTCAAATGTCAAAAATCCCTTTATTAGGAAAATGGCAAATTTCTTTATTAATGCAAAGGTGACTTGGTTTATCGTTACTGTGACAAACGAAAACACTTTATTTGATGAATCCTTAAAGAAAATTTTAATTAATATCAATCAGGAGAAAAGTTATTGCAAAAATATATGTTGATCCCTAGATACTTTTGATGTGTGTAGTTGGGGATCCAGAAACAAACGAGCGATTACAAAAGCCTAAAGTCCTAAAGAGTTAGTGCACGAGTTCTGTCTGCTAGGATGAAAGATATACCATCACTCATCAGACAACGGAGGTAGCTTAAACAAGGTGTAAACGAACCTTTCACGAAACCATCAACCAAGCATTCTGTACATCACACTAAATAACTAAACCCAAAACTCTTGTTTTAGGGTGGGACTCCATGTTACGCACTCAACACATTGTGCTGATCGATGTATTGAACAGTATGGAGGTGAAGGTATTTAAATTAAAGATATACATTACAAACTTGAATTAAAAAAAATACCTCTTCGTCCCTTTGACCCACAGCGGCCGCCACAGGTAGGGGTCGCTAGTGTAGTTGACGGAGATGACCCTGGCGCCCGGGAAGTCTTCCTTGATCCAGTCGCGAGGCCAGCAGTGTGAGTAGCAGTCGTCGCAGATACACCCGCACCCCGCCTCACACCCCCCCCGCAAGCCCTTACACTTGCACACCTGATCCACCTTACATTTACAGTCTACACCACCACACCTGCCGTCAAAGTTACATTTGAAACCGTTATATTTATATGTATCACAGTTGGCATCACAGTCGTTTTTGAACAATTCGGTCACGAACTTGGCTTGGGTCTCATAGTTGTGGACGTCGAGGAGAGTGTTGTTATAGAACTGCTCCGTTATCAACGAGTCCTCGTGTGGAAGGATCTTTTGGAAGCAGCCGTTGAGTTGCTTGAACGTGACGTTTTCGTTTAAACTCGTTTCATATTCGTACATCTGTTGCACGTTACTGCACGCGTGTGCTTGCGGGTGCGGCGTGCAGCTGCATGGCTCTGTGGAATGGTTTCTCAGAGGTACTTTGGTGGGGTCTAACTTGTATTTGGTCCTCCATTCACCTTGGCGCCACGTGTTCCCCAGGGAGCCTAGAAATATATAATAACGGTCAGTCATTTGTAGATCTTTGACATTCGTTACGAGTTGTCAAAACCCAAAGTAGAGGTCTTTACCTGTCCAACCAGCCATGAGGGGTGTTAGACCGTTGGTCCTGGCTAACATGTGTGGATCTTTGACAGTCGTTACAGATAGTCAGTGGCCCGTAAGTCTGACCACCAGTCTTACCTAGGAGTATCGTATTACCTAGTAACTGGGTTGCGCTGTATCTGATTAGACTGGAAGCAGACCCGAACGTTGTTGGGAAAAGGCAAGCAGATGATGATGAAGACGAATACAACACGTTCAACCTATGAAGTCTTCGTTCACACAGTTCTCAGTTCAGTTCTGAGCTGTATGCAAGGGAGAGAGTTGAAACCCACCACGCGGGCCCAGTGCGGGTTGCTAGATGTCACATGTCTCCGAATATTCGGTTCTAGCACATGCCAGTTTCCTCACGATGTTTTCCTTCACCGTGTGAGAGCAGTGGTGATGAATTAAATGACACAAAGTAAAGTCGAACCTATAACTTATGACACGGAAGTCAGGGCCACTACCACTGGACTGTAGGGTGTAGCTACACGGATATAGGAAGCAAGACAATGGTAATATAAAAGCCTGAAATCTAACGAGCGACTTAATTCTGTTTATAAAATTAGCAGTAAAACTGTGTTGTGGAGGTCAGACGCAGTCAATTGTTTAAAAGTTGTTTTTAAGTACAAATTATGTAGTATATTGAATAGCTTAGTCTGTAGTAAGCACACAAGGATGTTCCCGTCTGGAAATCCACTACAGTCGTACAGTTTTGTGGGCGTTCTTTAGTTTTTGGTGTGACATTATTTTAAATGTTGATTGTTCTTATAAAGATTTCGATCCGAAATGAATGTTTTGTGAGTCAACTCGTAAAATTAACATAACATTATTCATAACATTATTCTAAGTTTCACCGTTGTATTGTACTTATATATCTTGTCTGTTTTGCACACTTGTCGCACGACCGGCCGCTACCTTGAATACAACAGGTGGCACCCGGTCGCGCGACCACACCCTCGTCCTACTCGAAGCTTCTGCGGCCGAAGTCGTGGTCGTGGCTGTGTACGGCGCGAGGTCCCTTAGGGGTCTGGTGCACGCGGCTCGGGAGCGGGTGATAAGCTACCAGGGCGGCAGGCATTCTGAGGAGCTCTTACCGTACAGTCCGTGCACGAAGACGACATCGAGCGCGTGCGCGGAAGGGGGGGGCGCGTGCAGCACCGCGCACTCCACGCGCGGCTCTGGGTGCAGGTGCTCCGAGCTCGCAGCCCGGGGCTTCGCCACGCGAGGGGGTGGCTTCCCAGCTGCACAGAGAGATTTAAAACATTATGTGGCGCCAACTAAACAGACAAATCCTAAGTACATTTGCGCAATATTAAAGTTACGCGTTATAATACTTAATATACAAAAAGAGTAGGCAGAGGTGCACCTAGTAGTACACCCCACTTTTTACCGTTATATTTGTCCGATGTAACAGGCGCGGCCTATTGCCATGAATCGGGCACATAATACAGCTGCTACTGAAAAAATTCTGATGGAAAAACTCAATAACACTTGCCCGACCTGGGAATCGAACCTAGGACCAGCTCGAGGGGCGCGGCCAGCAGGCGCCGCAGCAGCTCGCCACACGTGCTCCACAGGCGCGACACGCACCAGCGACTGTATGTACTCACCGGTGATCTGCGGCAGGCGGGGGAGGGGCAGGGGGAGGGGCGCGGCCAGCAGGCGCCGCAGCAGCTCGCCACACGTGCTCCACAGGCGCGACACGCACCAGCGACTGTATGTACTCACCGGTGATCTGCGGCAGGCGGGGGAGGGGCAGGGGGAGGGGCGCGGCCAGCAGGCGCCGCAGCAGCTCGCCACACGTGCTCCACAGGCGCGACACGCACCAGCGACTGTATGTACTCACCGGTGATCTGCGGCAGGCGGGGGAGGGGCAGGGGGAGGGGCGCGGCCAGCAGGCGCCGCAGCAGCTCGCCACACGTGCTCCACAGGCGCGACACGCACCAGCGACTGTATGTACTCACCGGTGATCTGCGGCAGGCGGGGGAGGGGCAGGGGGAGGGGCGCGGCCAGCAGGCGCCGCAGCAGCTCGCCACACGTGCTCCACAGGCGCGACACGCACCAGCGACTGTATGTACTCACCGGTGATCTGCGGCAGGCGGGGGAGGGGCAGGGGGAGGGGCGCGGCCAGCAGGCGCCGCAGCAGCTCGCCACACGTGCTCCACAGGCGCGACACGCACCAGCGACTGTATGTACTCACCGGTGATCTGCGGCAGGCGGGGGAGGGGCAGGGGGAGGGGCGCGGCCAGCAGGCGCCGCAGCAGCTCGCCACACGTGCTCCACAGGCGCGACACGCACCAGCGACTGCGGGACACAAGCCGAGCTGTTAACTATTCATGAACCTACCACTATATATTATACAGGGTGAAATATTTCAACCTCACCTGGAGCGAAAGTACCTACTCTAAATACTGAAGATGGCAAATTTTACTCAAAGGAAACATTCCCGAGCGGCTGTTATTATTTAACCACGAGCTTCTCGAATCGACTTATTGACGAATAATATCGACGAATTGAATCGAACCGACTAAAATTCGAAAAAATAACAACCTGTATTTTTATTGCATCAATCACTAGAATCAAATCTCTCTAACAAACATGGTCAATTAAGTGAAAGGAAACCGTGAAATCCAATCTTTTAGATTCAATAATAATAAATAATAAAATTTTATTCAAAATTATGTATAATAATAATATATATTTTATTATTATTATTATTATTATTTTTTTGTTTCAATGGTATAAGATAATGAAAAGGTGCATTTGCACTTTTACTCAAAGGTCCATCCGAATGACTTATTAGTTGTTAGTACCTAATTAACAATTATCTGTGACGTCATGTGACAGGTACCACCAAGAGTACGAGGCATAGAATACTAAGCGCGTACGCACGGCGACCAATCAAGTAGTCATTGTACGGGAAGATCATACATATACAGGGTGGAATTTTTCAATGTCACCTGGAGGGAAAGTACTCTAAATACTGGAGATAGCAAATTCTAGGTACTTAAAAGAAACATTCCTTTCATTTTAATAAGAAACGGTTCGATTCTCGAGTGTGGCAAACGAAATTTCGAAAATCTGTGAATGCAGATTTGTTTCTTTTTAAAAATAAAGAATCGTTTCCTTTGAGTAAAATTTGCTATCCAGTATTTAGTGTACTTCCCCTCCAGGTGGCATTGAAAAATTCCACCCTGTTTAGGTATACTGGATATGCCGCTGCGTGTTCATACGTGTCACGGCGAACAATCACTGCCTCTAACTAATAGTACTACTTCAAGAGATCATTTGCTATCATTACAGTCCCCCTGATGTTCATACACTCGTGCGAAGACACGCGGCGGTCTGCAAGGCGTATCGTTATCTTGAGTCTATTCTTAGCATAGAACCAATGATATGTGAGAGTCTATTGTCTATGCTATGGAGCACGTAGCTCCAAAATGGCGGCAATGTTAGAAGTAGAACTCGCGACGGTTTTCTAAGGCAAAGTAAAATAATGTTATTTGTAAGTCATCACATATAATATTAATGCGCCACCCCTGCTTCGCCCACCTGTCGAGTCAAAAACTATTTTGAAGCTCAAGCTGGAACCGATCCCACACTTCATAAAATCTCATTGAAATCGGTTGAATATGAAGCTGCAACATCAAACTGTATCCCCCGATTTTGTTATCTAAGTATCGTTTTTTGACTTGGCCTTCGACTATGGAAGCAATTTTAAAGACGTTTCGAATTATTTTATTCACGTCAAAAATCTCTGGTGGAATCGCTTACACCGTTCCAGAGGCTCGCCTCGGCTGGCAGTGCTGGCACATATTATGGTGGACAGGCAGCCTATCCTAATGCCGCCTAAACTAGGTACCTACCAAAGCATGACAACGCACACCGACATGACGTGTCGACGAGGTTGGCGTCCCTCAAATCATTGCAAGTGGAATAACTTAGTCGGAGATAATTTCTTACTCTATAGCTTGTGTGTATCTGACACATCCCGCGTCAATCATAATACATATTTTCACATCAGTTACTGTTTACAGTTTCTTGGTGAAACATGAACCATGTTGTAAGTATGACAGAAAGGTTTGCTTGTTGTAAGTATCTCAGACACACGTAAACTCAAGACAAAGGTATTTTCGAAAACAGTAGGTAATCAATTAATGAACCCTAGCTTGCTCGCTATTAACGATTTCGGAGAGTTAAGTAGGTACTCTACTACATATAGATACAAACGGCTCAGTATGCACTGGTGTTGGTAGCTCGCACGCTAGCTGGGGCGGTGTGGGCTGCACTTTAAGGTTTTCGTAATGAACGACGGGCCCCTAAACACACGCTCTTACATGCTATTATTAGAACCCTGCACGGTCAAGGTCGGAAGCCCTACAGGACCTGTATCGTCTCGTGGGCTTACGAGCGCCTGCCACCTGCCGCCTGCCCAGGGTTGTCAACCAAACGTTATAAACAGCAGTACAGCAGAGAACTCTACTCTTTCCGGTTGGCACACTTTATAGTAGGGCTCGAAATGATACTTAAAAATCATCGTCTGCTTGACTTTTCCAAACCTTGGGGTCAGTTCCAGTCTAACCGGTTGCAGCTGAATACCAGTATGTAACATGGAGCGACTGCCTATCTGACCTCCACAACCCAGTTAGTACTGGGTAATACGTTACCACTTGGTAAGACTGGTTGTCACACTTTCGGGCCACTGACTGCATCTACAAAATGAAATAACAATAATATACGCTCTTTATTTACCCTCTGAAAGGAGACTTATGTACTTTATTTGTAACGTAAGTGAGCAGCCCTACCGGCTACCGGCGGCACCCGCTGAGCGGCTGACCGCGGGCGCACGGGCCAGCCGGCTGATAGTTACGTTCTGTACTAAGCAGATCCGCTAAACGGATTATTTATTACACGGACATAAGTCCCCGCCTGTGACGGGGGTAGGCAGAATGCTACATAACTGTTCTAAAGGGTGTAACAGTACAGTACCCCTAACGAAGCCGAAAGGCACTTTGTTCTCCCCGGCATTGCGATCATTCTTTTGTTCTAGACTATACCTGGGAAATATACGATACCCCTTGTTATGACTGGTTGTCACACTTTTTGGGCCTCTGACTACCTAACGACTGTCAAAAATCTACAAATGACAGCCGGGACCAACGGCTTAACGTGCTTTCCGAGGCACGGTGCCTGTAGTTCCGGGCCGCTGTGGTAGGCAAGCCAATGTGATTTACGATCCGCTACTCACCCGAACCGCAGAATAGATATCAGTACTAACGCACGGACGAGTGGTGGCGCGTGACAAGTTTGGATGCAGAGTAACCCAGGTCTGTATGGTGGTGGTCTATAACATGATCTAGGTCCCTGCGTGCCAAATGTTACAGTTATCCGTTCAGCCGTCAGGGCGTTAATTAAAAGGTAAAACCATTCACGAAAGGAACTTGGTACACAATGGATGCCATCCATCCATAAACCGACCGCGGAATGTGTAGTTATTATTTAGCCACAAGCCTCCTACAGGCCAGTAATGCGATGTTTTAGTTATTTTCCTATGATAACGATCAAAACAATTAAGAGTTATCTCAAAGGGTAACAATAATAAAATATCTAGTGAATCTTATCTGTAAGTACACTTACTCGTATTAATAGACAATACCTTCATATATTCACAATAATTTATGTACTCATGTGCATTACAATGTAGGTAAGTACATGATGACATTATCCATAACATTACATCACGCCTGTAATTGCCAAAGGGGTAGGCAGTGGTACTTAGTAGTAGGTACACACACATTTTGCCAGTTATGTTATTCACATGTAGTAGGGACGACCCTATTTCCATCAACTGGGAACAAATCCAGATTCGGTGGCAGCTACTGAGAAATTCCTGATGTAATAACCCAATAACATTATGCCCGACCTGGGTATCGAACCCAGGACCTTATGCTCATCCGACCGCTAGGCCAATGAGGCTGGCTATCCACACTAATTATAATATTTGAAACGCGAAAATAACTCTGTCTTGGTTGGTCCCGGCTGTCATTTATAGATCTGTGACAGTCGTTAGTCAGCGGCCGGAAGTCTGACAACCAGTCTTACCAAGAGGTATCGTATTACCCAATACTAACTGGGTTGTGGAGGTCAGACAGGCATCAGGAGGTCTACTCACTCTCTAAGCACGAAACCCGTAGTTTCGGCCGAAGTTACGGTCGTTTCCTACTCCGCGTATCACTCACGGACATAAGATTCGTTAGAAAGAATAGAATAGAAAGTTTTTATTTCAGACCGTAGTAGGGACCATACAAGACCATAGGGTTAGTAACAATTTTACTTAAGCTCTAGTGTTAGTAGGTTACAGATACACATGAAAATGAACAATCACATTTCGGCATGGAGCCGCATCCACCTCCGCATCATCGGGGAATCCCACCGATCTGCGAATACACTGAGAATACTGTTGGTGCCGCCGCGAACACGAGTCATCAGGGATGCACATCTATTTCTAATAATGGCGGCTAAACCATTAATATTATTATCTGTAAACATCCCTGACGCAGTACTACGCCACGGCAGCCGCAGCAGCACTCTCAGTGCATTATTGTATTGAACGCGTAGGTTAGGAGGCTGTACTAAAAATACTCCCAATATGTTTCCAAAACTTATGAATCCGAAAATATTAGGGAGTAGGGTTCATTTCAAAGTATAAGCTACACTCGGACGGGCCCCGTATCTTCGTTGACGGACTTAGAGAGTACCCCCTGGTTAGACTGGAAGCCGACCCCAACATAGTTGGGAATAGGCGTGCAGATGATGATGTGTTAACATTCGCTTGTGTTACTTACGACAGATTGAGGGGAAGTAAACCGTCACCGACTGAAGACAATGATAATTGAGGATCTAGTCGACTTGCGTTACGAAATTTCACGTTTTCCAGGACTGTCCTTTACCAAGTCGATTTTCGCGTCACTTTTAAACGAATCCGACTCGGCTGGGCAGCTCTTGGGGAGTTGCGCGGTATCTTCTCGTCCAACTTACCGTAGTATCTCAAGACTGGAGAAAGAAAAATAAGACGGAAGAAAGTGTGTGTTGCCACGTTGCCTGTGATTACATACGGGACTGAAACGTGGTCGCTCACAGTGATTACATACGGGACCGAAACGTGGTCGCTCACACTGATTACATACGGGACCGAAACGTGGTCGCTCACAGTGATTACATACGGGACTGAAACGTGGTCGCTCACAGTGATCATACGGGACTGAAACGTGGTCGCTCACAGTGATTACATACGGGACTGAAACGTGGTCGCTAACAATGATTACATACGGGACCGAAACATGGTCGCTCACAATGGGCCACATTAGAAAACTTAAAGTCACCCAAAGGGAATGGAGAGGGCTATGCTCGGAGTTTCCTTGCGTGATCGAATTAGAAATGAAGACATCCGCAAGAGAACCAAGGTTAGGTACCGACGTAGCCCGAAGAATTGCCAAACTTAAGTGGCAATGGGCAGGGCACATTGCTCGCAGAATGGATGGCCAATGGGGTCGAAACCGCGAACCGGAAGACGTTGCGTTGGAAGGCCTCCCACTAGGTGGACCGATGACCTGGTGAAGGTTGTGGGTATCCCTTGGATGCGAGACGCACGGGACCGGCCAATTTGGCGACACTTGGGGAAGGCCTATCTATACAGGGTATAAACGGACCCTCCACGAAGCAGTCAACGAAGCATTGTGTAGATCAAACTATTAAGCAACTCTACGCAAAAAATATTGCTGGGAAACAACCTTTTTTTTCTGGGCGGTAAAACTCAATGTTACGGACTCAAAACATTGTGCTGATGGACGCATTTAATAGTAAACGGGTTATGGAGGTATTTAAAGTAAGTTATCCCTTAAAAACTAGTATTTAAAAAAAAAACTTGTGAAAGTGTTGGAACTTTGAACTGACTTAGTAGGTTCCCAGAAAATGGTCCAGAACAAAAAAAAAATGATTGCAATGACGCGACGGGGAGAACAAGTGCCTTTAGGCTTCGCTATTTAAACCCTTTATGGAACGGAACCTCAATTATGTGAGTCCGATTCGCACTTGACTGTTTATCTAACAACAACGAACAAGCCCTAGAAACCGTTTCATCTAGGACTCTCTAGATACTTCAATGATCTACGACTTTACACTTTAAACCAATCACAATAAAATGTAATATTATTTTATAGTGATATTATTATTAGCCTTTAATACCTACTAACATATTTATTTAGATGAGGAATATTACCTATGTCAATCGGGTGTTTGTTTGGCAGGCGGCCATCTTGCGCGCCATTGCCACAGGTCAATGACCTGCGGCCACGTGTCGCGACTTCGCGAGTTATGTAACCGAACTATGTAAGTACTACCTATTAGTACATGTATAGTGATAACAAGAGCGGCTGGTGGTGTGGGGCCGCGTGACATCTAAGTAAGTATACAAATAAATACAATTGAAGTGTCTGTTTGTGATATCAAATTATCAGCTTTTTACCCGACTACGGCGAAGCCAAAAGGAAGGCTTATGATTTTAGCAGTCTGAGTAATGTATGTGTGGTTGTATTTACGTATGTTCCACCCTAGCGTCCAAACTATTCATCCGATTTTGATGAATAATCTTTCAATCGATTCGTTATTATGGCCCAGGTAACGTAAGCTACATTTTAACCGACTTCAACAATGGGAAGTGTCGATTTTACCTTGTGAACCCCGAATTTAAGTAGAGCGTGATTTTTCAGTAGTCGGGATTTTTACAAATTCTTGTTACTGAATGCGTAATTTATTATAATATGAAAATATATAGGTACTGCACTTATAACAAAAAGACAATTTTTCAATTTTTGCCTGTCTGCCTGTCTGTGTGTGTTCCGGTTAATCTCCGAAACGGTTGAACCGATTTTGACGAGACTTTTACTGGCAGATAGCTGATGTATAAGGTTTACTCTACACTACTAGGACTTCGGTTACTTTTATTTAAGAAAAATATTTAGGTAAGAGTTCCGTGCAAAAAACTTAAAACCCTTAAAACTGGTAACAAAATCGGATTCAAATAGTGAAGTAATTATTTTTTTTTATAATAAGGACGAACGTCGCGGGCAACAGCTATTTATTTTATACGCAGTGGTAGACACACCGACGTGAAAACGGTTACCTACCATAACATATTCAGTAGGTACATCATTTTGAGTCCCCCTGCAAAAAATCAGCTGTTCCATGCATTTTGACCGCGTAAGGTACCTTGCACTTTTGTAGAAAACAGCATTTTTTTTAATAACCTATGAAAACTGGGAAATACAATACACCTTGGTAAGACTACTCGTGGACTTTCGGGCCACTGATCACCTGTTACGTCTGTCAAATATCTACAATTGACAGCCGGGGACCAACGGCGTCCAGTCCTGCTGGGGGCCTAAAATGGCTGCTATATCTTAAAATGGTCTCTAACCATTTTAAGCCCCCTGTGAAATTCCGAAAAAAATATTTTTTGGATGATTTGTAACCTTGTTTAGCCAATATTCAGAAACACACGTCAGAATCTCAGGAAAACCAACATTACACTACAAAGTGACCACCACGTGACCACCCCAAAACAAAACACGAAAAAACAAACATGTCTGCTCTGTGGTGCTTTCCGTAATACAATACAGATGGTCAGTTAAATTAACATCCGCATAGGTCATAATGTCACGTTCAAACAAAGTAAACAAGGTCAAATTTACTAAAACTCAGACGAAACGAAAATTAAAATGAGTTTACACCTACCTATAAGTAATATTCATCATCATCATTTCAGCCGAAAGACGTCCACTGCTGGACATAGGCCTCCCCCAAGTGTCGCCACATTGACCAGTCCCGCATTCGACAGATTCCCGCAACCTTCACCAGGTCATCGGTCCACCTAGTGGGAGGTCTTCCAACTCATCGTTTATAAGTGATATTAATTTTTAATTTTAATTTTAATCTGTTTTGGTTCTGTTCATATTTTTAAGGTTTGTGAAGGAGACATATTATATTATTTGTCGCAAATACCTAAGTAAAACCACCAACCACCACCAAGTACCATCTCGATGTGCCTCCCATACGGCTAAGCGGTGTTCCTCTTGAGCGAGTGGAACAATTTAAATACTTAGGTCACTTGGTCACCACTGACCTCAAGGACAATGCTGACATTGATAGGGAACGGAGGGCTCTGTCCGTACGCGCGAATATGATGGCCCGCAGGTTTGCTCGTTGTACTGCGGACGTAAAGGTGACGCTCTTTAGAGCATTCTGTACCACCTTCTACACTTGCAGCTTGTGGGAGAATTATTCGTTAGCGTCGTATGGAGCCCTTCGTGTTCAATTCAATAATGCGTTTCGGAAACTGATGGGGTTGCCATGGCGTTGCAGTGCGTCAGGGATGTTTGCGGCGGCGCGTATAGATTGTTTTTACGCAAAAATGCGGAAGCGCGCAGCATCAATGGTGGCTCGCTTCATGGCCAGCCCTAACAGGGTTCTGAGAATGATTGCTGCAGAGTGGACTGTCCTTATGTGGTTCGCTGCTGTCAGTTACATGTGCCACCGTATCGTGTTGTTTTCTAACACTTAGTTTTTAAGGAATATGTTACTAACCCTATATGAGCCTCCGCTCGAATTAAAGTTTTTGAATTTGAAAACCAGTTTCATTTGATCAAATTGATTTATAATTTCGATGAGTTTAAATAGGCAAGAAACCAAGAAACAGAGATAATAGAGCAGGATTACAAAAATAAATCTTTCGAGTAGGAATACCTTTGTAATTTTTAAAAGTTCGCCTAGCAATAGCTGATGGTGACGACATATTGACACTACGCTACGCCACAAATGACGATGTGTTATCGTGTTTCGATATAGTCAGTTATAATAGGTCACGTTATCTCTCTCCGTGAGTGTCGCATCTCGTATCGTCGAAGCGATTGTAAAATCATTAGGTTTTCGGCCGAGTTTGATAAAATAATATTTGTTTTTTGTCTTCACAAAAAAAGAATTGCCATTGCCTTATAGTCCCTAGACGTACACATTTTTTTCGCACAAAAAAAGTGTTTTATTTTTCCTATTGTTATTTTACTGTTTTTCTTTGCAGTTCTAAAATGACGGTTTCCGCGAGCTAGACCGATCAGTAATATCCGGTTTGTTACGCAAATATTAAAAAAAAAACTGACTTCTAAGAAAATCTTTTAAAAGTGCAAAATAACTTTAGTTCCGGAATTGGTTTTTCGTCATTTAGTTATGATAATTAATGAGTACATAGGAACTTACAACTACACATAATTATATTATGATAGCAGAACAAAAATTTAATAGAATAGTCAATTAAAAAACTGTTGAGCATGAGGGTCTAGATTCGATTCTCCAGTCAGGCATAGTGTTTAGAGATTTTCCTTTAATTTTTTTTTTAGTAGTTAGTATCGGTACACCCACATGCCGCCAGTTACGTTTAAGTCCCATGTAATTGGGGGCGAGCCTATCGCCATCAACCTGGCAGTCAATCTAGACTTCGTGGGACTTCGTACTGAGAAATTTCTGACGGAAAAACCCAATAACACTATGCCCGACCTGGGAATCGAACCCACGACCTCATGCTCAGTAGTCGCGCGACCCCTAGAACAACGAGGCAGTAATTTAGAAGTGTTGACGTAATAAATGAATGAACCCCGGCCACAGGCTAGCTGTCCTCTAAACTGTGCGAGATCAAAAGCAAAGGTCGACGCTCGGCCGTGAACAGTGAACAGTGAACAGTGTGTCACCAGCACATACCTACATGCTTATCTATATTGACTCATTGTAACATCAAACTAATAAACTTACGCGGAGTTTTCAGGAAAAACACACGCTAGCACGTGACATACGTGATAATTTTATTAGAACAATAGATTCGAGGATTGACTTATTGTCTACGATGAAAGTACGTTTAGCAGTGGAGCGCTGTAGGCTGATTGATGGTGGTGAATAGATCTCACATTTACTTAAAAACCTGTATTTTCAAGGTTTAATTATTTAGAAACTTTTTATACCGGTAGTACGATGCCGTGGGACAATAAGTTCGTAATTTGTAAACGAGTAGATGTGTAGGGTAGGTCAAGAACAGTGCGAAATTGCACGACTCAAATGCCACCAAATGTTATGACGCTATGTTCAATATTTACTCCTCTTAAAATGGCTAACAGAGGACAGAGAGAGTTGACCTGCCCCAATAGGCTGCAAGCATATATTTGTCATACATACATAATCTTACACCGTTTTCTCAATGGAGTAAGCAGAAACTAGAGAACGCGACTTCTTGCGATCCTTACATGCACCTGACCTTTCTGAAGAACTAGTTTATTCCGCACTTGAACCCCATTTTAGGGCGCTCAACGACCCGACACATGACGCTACCAATCAGTGAGATATTTCCGTAGTGCGTAGGCAGTTGTTCTCGAGTTGGCAAGAGCTGTATGAATATCATCCACTAGATTTTGCTCGTGACAATCAATTCAGTTTGTACTCTGCTTGTAATAATTTAATTCAATCATGATTTAAAGACACGTGGCGCCATCAATGAGCATAAGAACGTTATGATTGTGTTCCTCGGGAACAGTACTTTTTTTCGGGATGACCCCATGTACCCCATGTCCGTTTCTGTACACCTGACAACGTATATATGCAAAATTTCATGATGATCGGTTCTGTGGTTTAGGCATTGTTTTCCCCGTCATTGCAAACGACGAACCTTCTAGAATTACGGAAAAATTGGGTTACAGAATATATTAGAGACTTTTTTTTAAATACAATAATTTATTAATGTTATAACTTTACTTTATATACGTCTACGACCTACGACATGAGCTATTCAATGCACCATACATCAGCACAATGTTTTGAGTGCGTTACTTTCATTTTAATCCTACAGTAAAACGTGATTTT
The DNA here is from genome assembly GCA_941918905.2 of Xestia sexstrigata. Classification (NCBI taxonomy): domain Eukaryota; kingdom Metazoa; phylum Arthropoda; class Insecta; order Lepidoptera; family Noctuidae; genus Xestia; species Xestia sexstrigata. Next base: position 11,059,004 of record OW799230.2, on the reverse strand, counting down.
TTTACCCCAAAAAAAATCTAAAAAATCGTTGCTCAGCAATAATGTTTGCGTAAAGTTACTTAGTTTTATGTACAGAATGCTTGGTTGACTGACGGCTTCGTGAAAGGTCCGTTCACACCCTTTATAGTAGGTAGAGGTTTCTCCGAGTGTTCAAGAAGAGCTGTATACTAATGACTTCTATTCAATAAGTAACTGGCATAATGGGATTGCACAGTGGTTTTATATCCGCCGTTTCTGTTGTTTTTTTTTTCTTTTAAAAATAATAAATTCATTTTTTCAGGTTTTGCTCAGCTCCTTCGGGGCGTGACGTTTAATACTCTATTAAGCTTCCTCAAGAGAGCAAAAATAATAATTTTATCGTATTTAGCTTTATTATATTAGACTAGTTGTCGCTCGCGACCTTGGTTCGCGTCAAAATAATATAAAAATATATTACTTACTTCCTCATTTGAATCGGCTTTTGTTAACAATTTCATGGGTTTTAATTTTTTTTTCAGGTAACCCCAATTATTTTTCTAAAATAAAAATTGTCCAAGTTCTTAATATAACATCAGCTGCTGCTATCTAACGCCTTCAACTCCATGCCCTGGAGCTGCATTAGGGAGGCACTCCGGTATCACCGGGTGCCGACCTACCTTCGTCGTGTGGTCGGGGACTACCTGACAGATAGAGCCGTCATCTACCCCGGTCGCAGCGGAGAATGGAACCGGCGTGAGATGTCGTGCGGTGTTCCACAGTTCTAGGGCCTTCCTTGTGGAACATCGGGTACGACTGGGTGCTGCGCGCCGACCTCCCTAGCGGCGTCAGCGTGGTCTGCTATGCAGACGACACGCTGGTGCTGGCACAAGGGGGGTCGCACGAGGCGGCGGCTGTAATAATTACACGCGGGGTTGCGATAGTCGTCGAGAGGATCCGGCAACTGGGTCTCGAGGTGGCATTGCGGGATCCTCACTGACGGTAGGAGGGGTATCGGCGTCGAGTCGACGCTGAAGTACCTGGGACTCGTCCTCGACAGCCGATGGAACTTCATGGAGCATTTCCGACGTTTGGCCCCCAAACTGGAACGGACCGGGGCTGCCTTCAGGCGGCTCCTGCCCAACCTGGGGGGGCCAAACGCCTCCTGCCGGCGGCTCTACGCGGGAGTCGTGCGATCCATGGCCCTTTGAGGGGCCCCGGTGTGGGCGCGTTCCTTGAGGCTGCGTGCAGCCCACTACCTGAACGCGCCCCAAAAGGTGGTAGCCGTAAGGCTGGCCCGTGGGTACCGCACGATCGCCCGCGAGGCGACGTGCCTCCTTGCCAGATTGCCGCCATGGGATCTGGAGGCGATAGTCCTCGCGCGCCTGCATGAATGGCGCGCGAAGGCGCTACGCCGGGGGGAAACTCCGCTGCCGCGACAAATTGTCGCTCAGCGGACAGACTTCCGACGGGATCTCATGGCGACATGGAGAGAGCGACTGTCGCAACCCCGTGCAGGGCACGCCACGATAGTGGCGATAAGTCCCCTCTTTGAGAAGTGGCTTGAGAGACGCCACGGCGTCCTCACCTTCCGCCTCACGCAGGTCCTCACCGGACACGGTGTTTTCGGGAGGTTCCTTCACCGGATCGGGCGGGAGGAAATGCCCGGGTGTTTCCACTGCGAGGATCGACCGGAGGACACGGTGGAGCACACGGTGAAGGTGGGCCCCGCGTGGGCGGAGCACCGCCGTGTCCTCGAAGCGGCGATTGGTGGCGGCGACCTCTCGCGTCCGGCCCTGGTGCAAGCCATGGTCCGGAGCGAGACGGAATGGGACGCCGTCACCTCCTTCTCTAGCATTACTCCTCATCCTCATCTCTCCCATTGAACCTCACAGCGTCCCGTCCGCCGCGGGAGACGCCCCGGGCCCGACGCCCGGGGCCACCACGTGGCCCCCGGCCACCGTAGGCGCGGGCCTGTGGACGGTGGGCTATGGGCTAGCTCGCCGTCCGTCCGTCTCATGACGACAGGCCGTGTCGACGGCGCGTTCGTGTTCCACGCGCTCCTCAAAGAGAGTCAGCAAAAAGGAAGGGGTCCGCAAGGACCGATGCCTGCCGGGGTTGCGGGACTGTTCGAGAGAGATACCGTGGCCCCGGAACACAAAGGGCGATGAAGGAACATGGATGGGTTTTAGTCAGTAAAAGTCTGACACTCCCTCCTGCTGCTTGCCCAGAGCAAAAACAGAAACAATTGCTGCTATCTGCCAGTAAAAGCCCCGTCCGATATTAGCTGGAACAAACAGGCAGGCAAAAATTGAAAAAATGAAAAAAAAAAAAGTGTTTGCATAGATTTTTACTGAATGTAAAAGCTGTTATTTTTGAAATTACAAACAGAAACTTGAACTTTATTTCTTGTATAGATTTGACACTTGTTTATTGCCTCAAGTCATAATCATAACAGTCGATAGTTAATAATCTAATAAACAGATAAAAAGTGGTTACGCCATGAGATTGCGTTATCGTGGATTAATGAACAGCGCGTCAGCCACCCGACTGGCCAGCTGAAGGTCGTGGGTTTGGTTACCGGTTACCGCATCGAGGCTATACAAGCAAGTACCTACTTACTTGTACGGCCTACTAATGCTTTGGTTTAGGTATAGGTCAGTATGTCAGTGCTACGTAACCAAATGTACGCTTGTAATCTCGAAAGGGTTAGGCAGAGGTGTATCCATACACCATATAGTACACCCACATTTCGCCAGTTATTTTAAAGTTCCTATTTCCATCAAACAGACTTCATGGCTACTACTAAGAGATTCCTGATAGGAAAACCCAATAACATCTTTGATGGACCCGGGAATTGAAACCAGGACCTCATGAGTTAGTATAAATAGTCACTTATCGGCATCACACTTGATGTACCTACGCTAGGAGCATAAAAGCACGCGCGTGCCGTCCACGCCAACCCACAATTTCACCTACCATTTTTTCACATATTTGTGTCGTTTGGCGTACAGGGCACGCACTTGCTCGACACGTATATGTGACTATGGCGGTCAAAATCCCAAATCTAAAAGCTTATATATTAAAAATCACTCTCCAAAATCATTCTCCGAATCGCACCCCGAGTCAATCAATTGGCCAGCCAATGCATCAATGGATGCCATCAGCGATGTTATACTTATTATAATATAATATTTTATAATATCCGGTGCCATGCAAATCATGGCACCTGGATGATACAATCTTATTTAATTATGTTTTTACGATCAATTAATCTATATACATCTATAGATCAATGCTATGTTATGGCTAAAGTTCCCACAACTTTAGATACTTAGACAAAACTCTACAAAACAGTTTTTTTTCTGTTAAATACCAACATTTATTTATATATTAATAAAGTACCTATTTGTTAAAAATATAAGTATAAATTATATTTTTCTATTTCACCAAATGATATTTTATGTCCCTAAGATAATGTAAGATATGTAACTAAAACAATCCTAATTTTACAACTAGCGTTGTACAAAGGAATACTTCATCGAATAAATATTACTTCTATTGTAAGTATCTGAATAAAAATAAAATATTAAAAAGTAATTTTGTGTCATCTCCCCACATTATTTGGCAACGTTCACACACCTAATCACCTAACCAATAAGATCAGCAGCAAAAAATGTTGACGTAACGCATGCTAAGTATGTCTTTTATTTTAAACGAGGAACGTTTCAGTATTTTTTATTTTTAAATTGTCTATGACTGGGGCGCGTGTAGGGCATTTTTAGGTACTAACTTTATCGTAGGCACACTGTGTAAGACAATATCAGTACATGTTATAACCACCTTAAAATAATACCTCCAGACTCCCGTCCTAATAAATGCATCCGTCAGCACAATGTTTTGAGTGCGTTACATTGAGTCCTACCTAGGGCTTGCAATATCCGTTCATTTTTACTATCCGGATAATACGGATATCAATATTTTACTATCCGGAATATCTGGATAATGCGGATAATACGGATTTTTTTAGTATTTATTATAAATAAAACTAAGTAACACATTTTAATCAGTCTCTCAAGCAAAATGACAAAAAAGTCAAGTAAAATGACAAAGAAATAATAAACTATACCAATATTTCAAGTAACAATCACATAACAAAACTAGTTCACTCTCTAAAATTATACAATAAAACATCGATACCGCACAAATAATTTGTATCTAATCTTTTAATACTTAGGTAAAACCATTCTAATTAAAAATGAGATCTTACATTTATCACAAAAATCAAATCAACCTAATTAAAACATAATAAATTAAATAATATCAGTTTCCTTGGCAAATCAGATCAATTATTAAACAACAATAGTATAAATCAAATATAACAAAAACAAAAATCAACAAAATATTTTTTTTTCTCGTAATTGCGTTTTAATTGATACGCTTACAGTGGAAGAGCAACCTTCTGTATCTTGTGTATTGTCCGCTGAAGTTATGACTGTTTGCTCTGGTTGTTGTGCTTGTGATTTTGTGAAGTGAATAAATAATTGCAAGATTGATTAACTCTATATTAAAACAATAAATAACGTAACGTAACTGTAATAACAGTTATGTACTTTGCAGATGACAGATTATTTAATAATTAAAATAGAAATACAACTATCCGTAACATTAGAAAAATCCGGATGATAATGCAAGTATAATCCGGATTTAAGAATCAGCGAATATCCGGATAATACGGACATCCGAATATCCGGATTGCAAGCCCTCTCCTACCGTAAAACCCCCAAAAAAAGTCGTTTCCCAGCAATAATTTTTGCGTAGATTTACTTAGTTTGATGTACAGAATGCTTTGGTTGACAGCTTCGTGAAGGGTCCGTTCCACCTGGTACAGCTGCTTGACATGTCGCCGTGTGAACGAATGTTTAGACTGTAGAAGCTCGTACTCCGAAGCTTCCTGGCTGAAGTACTCGTAGCAGCTCTCTCCTTGACACACAGGTGCTCGCGGCCCTGCCTAAGGTCACGACTCACGCCTTTAATGTCAACAATGTTACACAAACTACAACATAAATTACTTTTAAATAAGTACGAGTTAAATAAATCTAGTGAAGTAAAACGCGTTACTTAACACAACATCACTCCTGTTATCTTTGGTGGGGTAAGCAGCGGTGTACGTATAATAGTAAACCCACATTTCGGCAGTTGTGTTTAAGGCCCTCGCAAATCTTGTAATAGCGAGAGTCGAGACTTTGAATCAGCCGGGCACGAATCCAGACTCCGTGGCTGCTACTGAGAAATGCCTGAAGAAAATAACCATTTTGCTCGATCTGGGTATCGAAGCCAGGGCCTCGTGGTCAGCAGTCTTCGCATAACTGGCGAAATGTGGGAATACTATTAGGTGCACATCCGCTTAACCCTTCAACGATTTACAGGCGCGATGTTGTGTAAAGTTTGTAAGTTTTTTCGGAAACTACTGATCCGATACCGAACATTGTTTCACTGATGGGAAGCTATATTATCTCCGAGTGTAATAGTCCTACTACTATTTATAAATTAATGCGAAAGTTTGTGAGGATGGATAGATGGAGGGATGGATGTTTGTTATACTTTCACGCAAAAACTACTGAACGGATTAAGATGAAATTATTCCGGTAGTAGGTATGATCCCGTGGGACAATAATTACCGAACCCGCGGGCATAAGGTACTGGGCTATATTTCCGACACTCGTGTGTGATCACTCCTTCCATACTGCACGGAAACCGTACACAAAATCTAACACATAAAGCTAGATACTCACACTAAGGTTACTAGATACGGGTGCAGTTTGACGTTATCCTGGGCGCCATCGTGTGCCACGACGTCAGACGCGGCCATCTTGTTCTGTAGCTCCCGCCACTGCCGTACGCTGCGGACAAACAAACATAATACTTCTATAATTGGCCAATTAATCTTTCTTTTCGGGTTGTCATTTTTTTTCCTGTTAATAAGTTGAAAAGTCCGGACAGGTGGTAACTTGGTACGCCTAGGTGCGTGATGCTCGACCTCGCAAGCGGCGTGCGTGTAACCAAGCAACACGAACGTGGACGGAGCGAGAGGAGTGCTGGTAATTTCTGCCTACGAAAAAGGCGGGAGATTATGTATGTATGTGTAAATAACAAATCAGGTTTCGTAAGACTAAAAGCTGACGTGGAACAAAAAGCGGCCCAATTCAAATGGGACTGAGCAGGACATGTCTGACGCATGCCGGACAAACTGTGGGCCAAAATAGCCGAAAACTGGTGCCCAGACACAGTGAGGCAGTTTGCGGCAGGTCACGACGGAGGTGGCGAGACGAACACGTTCCGTCCGAACTGGAAGGAGGACGCGCGGGTTCGCGAGAAGTGAAGGAGTGGAGGGAGACCTTTGCCCAGGAGTGGGACAGAGCAGGATAGAAAAAAAAAAGGTATTAAAACACACATTTAATACCTATCCACCGATTTATAAAACTAGTTTGGCGGTTCTAAACGAAGTCGACCATTTTAAGAACAGGTCTCCGTGAGTAAGTAAACGTGTTTTGAAATGAAAACGTTTTATGATTAACATCGAGTACCTTCTACTATCTACAATACAAAGTGCACTTATACTGACAAAGGATAATTAAGTAGCAATATGACAAATGAACAAAAACATATATTTTCTCAAATCGATGACCCACATTTTGTGCGGTGAGTACCTACGTACCAACCAGTACGGCAACCTTTAGGGTTCTGTACCCAAAGGGTAAAAACGGGACCCTATTATACTAAGACTCCACCGTCTGTGACTCGTCTGTCTGTCCGTCTGCCTGTCACCAGCCCGTATCTCATGTACCGTGATAGCTAGATAGTTGAAAATATCACAGATGATGTATTTCTGTTGCCGCTATAACAACAAATAAATAAATTAAAAATTAAAGGGCGCTTCCCTACTATGATAGTACAGATATATTTATGCGCGAGTCCGACTCGCACTTGGCCGGTTTTTTTTATCCATTAGCTACTACGCACATTATTGACAAACTATACAAGATTAGAATAGTAAGAAAATAAGTACAAACTGTAACAAAATGGGAAAAGGATCACAGAGCATCCAAAAATTCGTCCACATCGTCACACAGCAGCAGCGTCACCGTCAACAGTGCCCAGAAGGCTGCAGCATCGCCACGGTGGGTGGCAATATTGGTTCTTTGGCCAAAAAAAAGGCCAGCCCTCTGGTCACGTGAAGAGTCGATCAACCGCTTGGCAATATCCCGAAAGACTACTGTTTCAACCCCAAACGGCTCAAACACATGACTACTTACCAATAATAAGGTATTGTATTTGCGCCGTTTGAGTGTCAACTATTTCATGGGAAAGTGCATCAAACATGGCATAGTAGACATTTTGTGAAGATGTATTGAAAAACAAAATGGCAGCGTAAGTAAATTACAGCTAGTGTGGCCACGCTCTAAAGAAATCATAATGTGACATCTACCAACCCGCACTGGGCCCGCGTGCTGGATTATTACAACCCATTCCCTCTCATGGAGAGGAGGCCGTGGGTCCCAGCAGTGGATCATTTAAGACCGATCAGCCGCTCGGGTCGAGCTTCAGGTTAAGCCGCGCTTAGCTAGTTTGGTCCGTGGATGCGTGACCACATACCGACGTAAGCCAATGGTCCCGGCTGTCAATTTTAGATCTTTGACAGTCGTTACATTTATTCAGGGGCCCGAAAGTCTGACAACCAGTCTTACCAAGGGGTATCGTATCACAGCTAATACGAACTAGGTTTAGTCTAAGATCCCTTAAAGGCTTCATACTCTTGATTGGTTTGGAATTTGTCTATTAACTAAATCAGTGAAATGTTAAAAAAATATATACCTACATATAAATTGTTAATTAATCATATTCTGGACTGAAATTTTTTAGTCAACCCATTTGCAATGTGTACATGTATAATGTGATATAAAATACTTTTTATCCATTAACTAGCTCGGTAAAGGTCATTCTTTAAAGGATCCTTTACTAGTCGTGGAGGTCAGATAGGCCGGATAATCCGGTTGGACTGGAAGCTGACCTCAACATAGTTTGGAAAAGGCTAGGCAGATGATAATGCTAAACGTTTAGTTTAGCCAATGGCCGGCAGATGGCGCTGTACCGAGCGGCTGAACAGTGGACGGTATGGTGAGGTCACAAGTCGGTACATTACAGTAGGTACAGCTCGGCCTAGAAGTCGCAATAGATCTAGTTGGACAACAATAGCGGTCAGCGACCTCTGACGTGCGCACAATGAGTTACGAGTCACGTGAATATATTTACTGTCTCCGGCCTAATAAATGATTCCCAGCATAAGCCCAGTGTTTGAAAGTTGGCGGTATGATAAAGTCGTTGGGCCTGATCTCTCTCCGGTCGTGTCGGGTTGCCGTTGCCGTCCCATCAGACTATGAAAGTGAGGGCCTGATATCCCGCGCCGATGGCTAATCTTGGTTGGCCCGCCTACACGTGTCCCCCGATGCTCTCAACCACTGAGCCGTACTCGTAACATCGCTATCAGCGCGTTATCACTTGCGCTATAACTTATTAAACTCAATGAATGACTTGTTATCAATATGAATATTATCATAATTACCACTTACTACGGTATTTAACCTCGAGGGGGCCGGGGCTCTTGGCTAACTGATTAGCTTCTTAGAACCTCTCGTGCCACGAGTATAATTTGTCATATGTAAGTATCATTATGTTAACTAATCTATTCATCATTTTTATATAAATAAAATTGAATAAGTGTCTGTTTGTTATGTCAAAATAAGTTTGAAGCTGGTCACTAAAGATCATCCAAAGTTACCTCTTTATCTTAGAATGGCGCAGCGGAACTGAGGCTGCCTTACGTTCTAAGGGTCGCGGTTTGGAATCCCGGTAGGGGAAAATTTTTGTGTGATGAGCATGGACATTTGTTTCCGAATCCGTTTAGCTCACTTTGTTCTAGTGGAGTGGAGGGACAATACAGGCTTATGATTCTGATGCTGTGACTTACGTCATCATAATTGTGTGTCTGTCTGACTTACGAGACTCAGACAAGGACAGTATTATACAGTGATAGCCTCTCATCAGGACAGCATCAGTCTGTAATTACCATCTTGCACGCAAGTCTAGGTGACCGTATAGAGTTAGGAAACGATACAGAACCTCTTTGTGGATGGCACATGGTAACAGTAGAGGAAGACCAAAGAAGCGATAGATCAAACTCAAACTCAAACTCAAAGCATTTATTTCAATTAGACCATTACGGCACTTTTGAATGTCAAAAATACAAAAAAGAAAATCAAAGCTACAGTCCCAGTCACAAGGCATAATAACTTGAGAAAGTACTGTAGTTGCCCATTCCCTAGCGTAGATCTCTATGGAGAAGAACGGGCAAGAAACTCCATGGACACTCTTTTAAAATCAAAATATTGTTACGAGCTGGGTATGGGATAAATTAATTACTACCGAAGAAACAATAAATAACTTTAATAATCACAAAACACTTAAAACTTAATCACAAGTACACTACTGATCACTATTCACTTAGATATCGCACTTACTAGTTCACTTCGATTCGCTTCGTACTGTAGCCAAAATAAGACTGACTGCTCCCGCAAACACGTCGACTATTTATATGGCGATCGAACGTTCGAGAAATATCCACGACTTCCTAGAATCTTCTAGACAATTCCATAGTGGGTCATTGTCCTTCGAGTAGGTACTTTATGCCCTCGGCGTACGGTCGAAATTACAATGATGTTCTTTTGTAGGTAGTTTGCGAATTTGTACCTACATTATTCGGGTCTCGTTTTACCTACCTACCTACTATTACCTACCTACTTACTAGTAGGTACCTACTACCATAACTGTAGGTAAGTACGGGTACGACGTAACAGTGCCCCCTCCTTAGACATGCTCGTCCCGAGCATCATTAGCCCCGTAGTATCGCGCCAATCTGTCTACATGGACAATCTTAGGCGCACCTCGTGGACCCTTCTGTATTCGGTAGGTGACATCGTTGATCCTAGTCACAACTCGGTATGGTCCATCCCATTTTGCTTGCAATTTCGGAGACTTCCCCTTGCTCCTTACTGTGTTATGCAACCACACCAGTGAACTTTCGTCGAAACCCCAACTATTTGCCTTCCGGTCATAACGGGTCTTCATCTTCTCAGACATCTGTTGGCCGGATTGTCTGATATGCTCATAAACATCATTCAACTTGTTACGCAAGTCAATCCAAAGTTCGCGAAGGCTGGCGTCACAGTCGTACTTTCGTGGACGGCGCTACGGTAGGACAGAAGAAATGGCTGTATATGCTTGTCCCAATCCCTTTGTCTGCTTTCCACGACTTTTGCCAGATATCTTTCCAACGTTTGGTTGAATCGTTCCACCATTCCATCAGATTGTGGGTGGTAGGAGGTGGTTCTGGTTTTGTGGGTACCCATTAATCGACAAGTCTCCTGAAATACTTGAGATTGAAAATTCCTTCCTTGATCGCTGTGTATTTCTAAGGGTACTCCAAAACGACAGAAGACTTCCTGAACTACTTTATCTGCGACAGTTGTAGCTTCTTGGTTAGGAATAGCGAAGACTTCTGGCCACTTTGTAAAGTAATCCATGACCACCAGGTACTTGTTTCCGCTCTCACTTTCTGGAAATGGGCCCGCAACGTCTACTGCTATCCGTTCCCAAGGGGCTCCAACGTTGTACACTTTTAATGCACCTCTACTGCGTGTGTGGGGTCCTTTCACGGCCGCACAACTGGTACATTTGCGACACCAGTCCTCCACATCATCTCGACAGTGGATCCAGTAAAATCGTTCTCGAATTCTTAGTAGAGTCCTTTTTACCCCCATATGTCCTCCTGAACATCCATCATGGTAGAGCCGTAAAACATCCGGTACCTTAGCTTTAGGGACAACCATTTGTAGATGACAGCTGTCCCCTCGAGCGTTTTCCCATTTACGGCACAAGACTCCATCCTGGATCACCAAGCTGTTCCATTGTGCCCAATAACTCTTCGTGATGGAACTCATTGCAGCCACATCACTCCACTTGGGTTTAGGAGCACCAGCTTTGATCCACTCGAAGATCGGTTTGATGTCCGAGTCATTTTGCTGAACCTGCTGTAGGGTTTCCTTCCATTCATCGCTGAGATCCGTTCTAAGCATCCTCACGGGCACTACTTCCTTAGTCTCTTGCCTGGCACAGTGCTTACAGTCTTCAGGACAAGGTCTTCTTGACAAGGCGTCTGCGTTACCGTGGGTTCTCCCACTGCGATGTTCAGTTACAAAGTCAAACTCTTGCAGTAGTTCAATCCATCTCGCCACTTGCCCCTCTGGATTCTTGAACTGTAATAGCCACTTCAATGCAGCGTGGTCAGTTCGTAATTGGAATTTACGTCCCAACAAATATTTACTGAAGTGCTGCAATGTCTTTACTACGGCGAGTAGCTCCCGTCTTGTAACGCAGTAATTTCTTTCTGGTTTGGATAAAGACTTGCTGAAGTAAGCTATCACAACCTCTTGGTTTCCTTTCCGTTGAGACAGCACGCCCCCAATTCCAGTATTACTTGCATCTGTGTCAACTATGAAGTCATTTTCAGTATCAGGATATCCCAAAATAGGCGTATTGCACAGACATTTCTTTAATTCCTGAAATGCGACGTCGCAGTTCTCGTCCCAACAGAATTGCCGCTTTTCCTCAGTGAGTTTGTGCAAAGGTTTTGCAATGTCGGCAAAATTCTTGACAAACCTTCTATAGTAGGAGCACAAACCCAGAAATGCTCTGACCTGTGTCTTGTCTTTCGGAACTGGCCAATCCTTGACGGCGATTACTTTTTCTGGGTCTGTTTGAACACCTTCCCCTGAAACTATGTGTCCCAAAAAGTTCACTTCTTGTCTGAAAAACGAGCACTTTTTCGGACTTAACTTGAGATTTGCTGTTTGGATTTTCGACAGCACTTGGTTGAGGTTTTTAAGGTGATCTTCAAATGTACGGCCCACGATGATTATGTCGTCTAAATAGACAAGACATGCGTCTCCAATCAATCCGGCGAGTACTTGCTCCATCAGCCCTTCAAACGTCGCAGGAGCATTGCACAAACCGAATGGCATAACTTTAAACTGCCACAACCCTTTTCCTGTTGAAAATGCAGTTTTCTCCTTGTCCTTGGGGTCTATTTCTACTTGCCAGTAGCCACTTTTCAGGTCAAGTGTGGTAAACCACTTCATACCAGTCAGCGTATCCATTGTGTCATCGATCCTAGGCAGCGGGTAGCTATCTTTTTTCGTGACATCGTTCAGTCGTCGGTAGTCCACACAGAAGCGCATGCTGCCGTCCTTTTTCTTTACCAGGACCACAGGAGAACACCATGGACTGGATGAAGGCTCTATAACACCGTCCTTCACCATTCCCTCAATCATGGTTTCCACCTCTTTTTCACGTGCAACTGGCAGTCTTCTTGGTCGCTGACGGATTGGTAACTCGTTACCTGTATTTATCTTGTGCTGAACTAGTCTAGTTCTCCCTATGTCAGCATCATTTGAAGAGAAAGTGTTGGCGTACTGAAGTAACATCTTCTTAGCCTTGTCCATTTCCCCTTTAGTTAAATCGCAGTTTTCCAAAAGCGTTGTCACGTCAAACTTTGGACTACGAATTTTATTTCCGGTAGGCAGATTTTGCAATTGACGCATCCAAGCTACTTCCTCGCAAGTGCCGATCAAGGTGCCCTTCTTAATCACTTGCGCCTTGTCACTTGCATTCAATATGCGTACTGCCGAGACGTTGGTGGCCTTGACCAGAGTCCGTGCTATCTTCCATGGAAAGTCATTGTTCACCCTTTCTATCAGAACACTGCGATCTTTTTGTCCAGAATTCCGTGGTAGACTAATTGGCACAATCGTTTCTGATCTGCGAGGAAGAACAATCTCCTTCAAGCAGTATACTTTCCCTGATGGTGCACCTTCCATGAAGACTTCCTCTGAACCACATTTCAGTACTCCTTGATCAACGTCGATCTCACAACGATATTTCCGCATAAAATCCAAGCCCAAGATGCAATCGTCCACTATGTCGGCCACGATGACATTGTGCTTGTAAAATCTGTCACCCAATTTTAACTCCACCTCCTTCTTGCCTCGGACGATTATGTGCTAACCGGTAGCTGTTAGTAATCGTATACGGTCGTGGTTATCGAAGTAGTCCCCAAGAAACCGACTTGCTAGGTGAGAATTGACGACCGTGTGAGAAGCTCCAGTATCCAACGTCAGTTTGCAAGGTGTTCCGTTGACTTCGCCTTTGATGGTCAGGCTGTTCCCGTCATGTGCTTGCGAGATCAAGATTCTCGGGGCTTTTTCAATACCAGCCAGCACCCGCCCCCCAGTCCTGGCATTTACTCGTTTCCCTGCTGTGGCTGGGCAGTCACTTCAGCCACTCTTCCCTGCTGATCTTCTCTCGGAGTGCTGCGCTTAGGACAGCTTGACCGAAGATGACCCCTTTCTCCACAAGTGTAGCACCTAGGACTGTACCCTTACGGCCGGTCGCGAACAGGTGATGCTACAACCTCCCTGACGCGGTGCGTTCGGTGGTCCTGCCTCACTGCCTCTACTTCTAAGGCATGGGCCAAGGCGTCTTTCAGCGTCTCATGGTGCCCAAGTCTCACAGCAGCTCTAACTTCCAAGTCACGTATTCCATCAACGAACGCTTGTACCAGATTCCCATCGATAAGTGCAGGGGCAGACTGGTATGCTTTTCGAACCAGCTTTTCAACTTCCAGGGCCCACTGCTGCAGGTTCTCGGCACTACGTTGAACACGATCCTTCAACTTAGCACGAAATACGTGCTCCAGGTGCGCGTCGCCGTATCTGGACTCTAACGCCTCCAGCAGCTGCTCGTAGGTTACATCCTTGCCGAGCGCCTCAAGAATGTTTAAGGCCTGGTCTCGAAGGCCCAAGGTGAGCGCGGTCATGGCTTGCGGTTTAGTCCATCCATTCGCCTTCATAACGGCCTCAAATTGAATTTTATAAGCCGACCACGAAGATGTTCCATCGAATGGAGGCACCTTAAAGCCCGCGCTGAAGGTGCAGCAACTACTGAAGCCACAGTCACGTCTCCAGTCTTCAGTTCTCCCCACCGATCCTTTTTCACCCCAGCGATCTGAACTTCGGCCTCTGAGATACGGTTCTCGTGCTGGTGAACCTGATCCTTCATCACTTTCAGATCTTTGCCAAAAGTTGCATGAAGATCCTTTATGAGGAGCATCTGTTCATGCTGGCGGCGGGCCTGCTCCTCTTTATCTCGCTGCAACTGCTCTTCCAACCGGCGAGCCTGCTCCTCTTGACGGCGAGCCTGCTCCTCCTTATCTCGTTGCAACTGCTCCTGTAACTGGCGAGCCTGGTCCTCTTGACGGCGAGCTTGCTCCTCCTTATCTCGTTGCAACTGCTCCTGTAACTGGCGAGCCTGGTCCTCTTGACGGCGAGCCTGCTCCTCTTGACGGCGAGCCTGCTCCTGCAGCAGCGCCATTAAAGCTGACAAGTCTGGCGCCACTGATGCTGGAGAAACTCTGGATGGGCCAGCGACTGGCACTGACGTAGGCTGGACACCACCCGGTGTCTGTGTCGGAGAATCTCCAAACCGCCTTTGGTCTATGTTCTGCTGTCGCTGACTCCTGGTACGGATACCGTCCGTGTCGTCCTTTGGTAGAATTGGCATAATTTATCCCTCACTTCTGACACCAAATTGTTACGAGCTGGGTATGGGATAAATTAATTACTACCGAAGAAACAATAAATAACTTTAATAATCACAAAACACTTAAAACTTAATCACAAGTACACTACTGATCACTATTCACTTAGGTATCGCACTTACTAGTTCACTTCGATTCGCTTCGTACTGTAGCCAAAATAAGACTGACTGCTCCCGCAAACACGTCGACTATTTATATGGCGATCGAACGTTCGAAAAATATCCACGACTTCCTAGAATCTTCTAGACAATTCCATAGTGGGTCATTGTCCTTCGAGTAGGTACTTTATGCCCTCGGCGTACGGTCGAAATTACAATGATGTTCTTTTGTAGGTAGTTTGCGAATTTGTACCTACATTATTCGGGTCTCGTTTTACCTACCTACCTACTATTACCTACCTACTTACTAGTAGGTACCTACTACCATAACTGTAGGTAAGTACGGGTACGACGTAACAATATTGTTACAAAATCTTGGTTACATCTTTAATTTTGAGATTATACATATATGTGAGAACGATGTAGAAAGACGTGCACACTAAGAGCGTCCAGAGTAAAAGTAAATGGACTGGTGAAGGATGATATATGGATAGAAAGGCAGTGACTGCTGAGATGACGACTTCACGAGTTATAGAGAACTATGGAAGCGGTATGCACGGCCCCGGTGACACGCGGGGGAGGTCTTAGTCCAGCAGTGGACGTCTTTCGGCTGAAATGATGATCACGATGGAAGAACACATCCCAAATGAAGTGGGATGATAATAAAAGCGCTTTTCTCGAAACTGTAATCTTCTCGTCTTGTGTACTATACTATACTTAATTAAATAATAAAATACTTTAAATAAATATGGTGTCGATTCTGTGCACAAACTAAACTTAATGTAGGCTATTGCTATCTTTTCCTCTCTAATAAAACGAGAAAGAGACAGACGTAATTTAGAGCTGTCAAATTTAGTTGGAAATAATATTTCCATACAAATAAAGGGTGCACGTAAAAACATGTCGACTAAAAACACGGTGAAGCGCAAGGCATAAACTAGTTTGACATCTCTAACTTACATAGTTCATAGCTATAGCCGTCCTTTTCTCGCACGGCTTTTTAGTAAAACATAGCAAAAGCATAAATTAAGTTTAGTTTGTGCACAACAAAATCGATATCAATATCTCTTGTTGTACGTCGATTGGTTTTAGTCTTTGCCAAACATTGCCAGGACAAGGACTAATTGCCAAAGTACAGAATAGGAACAAGCCTATTGCCATCAAGCAGAGCTAAACGTTGGTTAGGATGCTCATTTCCGGCGGAGTAGAATTATAGGCTCTCCCCCTACTACATTGAATAGAACTTAAGCTTATCTGGGGCTAAGTCGGTCTACCATTAGGGTACACTTCTGCCCAACCCTTCTTAGGGGATTACAGGCGTGATGTTATGTAGAACTTTCCATCGTCAGTAGGTACTGAGATGCATCCGATCTGCAGTGTCTCTTCTACTCGTTCATACTCTAGGGTACACTTATATGTTGCTACTCGTAGGAATGTAATAACGAGTAATGATACGTTCATTACGTGTAGGAGTTCATAATTCCGACATCTTTACCAATTGCTATAATGACTATGTATACAGGGTGTAAACCACAGATTCCTGTAGTGTAAACGGAACCTTCACGAAGCCGTCAACCAAGCATTCTGCAGTTCTGCTGTACATCAAACTAAGTAAACTCTTAAAAACTACCTAGTATTTGAAAAAAAAAACATGTGAAAAAGTTGGAGGTTTGACCTTCAATATCTCCGTAACTAAGTAGGTTCCCACTGTTCCCAGGGTATGGTCCAGAACAAATGAAAATATAGCAATTTACTTTAAATACCTCCATGACCCGTATACTTTCAATGCATCCAGCATGCACAGCATGCAGCACAATGTTTGGAGTGCGTTACACTGAGTCCTACCGTAAACCGTCATGGTACTTCGTTTCGGCTCTTCCAGTAGCTCGCGGTGTGAACCAAAGTATGACAAGCGCTGAAACGAAGCCTCGGCCGGCTAACTCACAAGCTCGCTCGCTAGCTGGCGATGGCGGCTGCGCTTTATCCACATGTTACTTACTTGCTTCAAGTTTTTAGGCAAATAAACTCTACCTATTGCGATCTGTGCTCATGAACCACACAGAACATTTTACTAACTTAAGATTAATTATGTTCGGACTTGGGCGATGTGGCCCGTAGGTGTCTCACATTTGCGATGTGACGCAATCATCGGAAGAGCCATCTTATATAAATGAGTGACGCCTCAGGACGCCGCTAAGGTCAGACTACTTGTGCCCACACGGGTATCATATTTATTTATTTCTTATTTTGCCCAGATCTGCATTGTGCCTAAAGAGATTAATTAACACATAGGCACTTACAGCGGTCATTGGGAATATCGCCATACAAATATTTGTATTTCGAATATTTTAGATTTGACACACGAATGCTATTGGTCGGTTCAAACTTTATAGTGGCTCGGAAGTTAGCTGCATTATTTGATATAATTGAGGTTTGATGGGTCTGCTAGCAGTCAGCTAGCAGACTGTTGATGGGTCTGTTAGCTAGCAGACTGACGCGTTATGTTGGCCATCTTGACAAATCAAATGACAAAAAAGTTCCGTAGCAGCAAGTAACATAATATAAAAGTCCTTGTAGTTCGTTGTAACTTTGATCGATGTTTTAATAATTAGGGTTTTTTTTTAAATTAAGTTAAAACCAGTTTTCGTGGAAGTTTACATGGTAATGTACATCATATATTTTTCTTAGTTTTATCATTCTATTATTTTAGAAGTTACATGGGGGGGGCACATTTTACCACTTTGGAGGTGTCTCTCCGCAAACTATTCAGTATAGAAAAAAATGATATCAGAAATCTCAATATCATCTTTGAAGACCTATCCATAGAAACCTAGATACACACGTATGGAATTGATGAAAAAAATAGTTTAGTTCAGAACCACCAAAATTTATTGTTTTTTTTTTTCTATTTTTGTGTGAAAATCTTAATGCGGTTCACAGAATACTTCTACTTACCGTAGAGAAAAGATAAAATTTGACGATACAACCCCAAGATCAACTTTTATAAAAAGCGAGATGTTTGTTTTCCCGCCATTTCCGATCCGCATGTTTATGTTGTACTTAAGTGCAAAAAGCTGTAACTATGTTAATCATCGTAATTTTATTTTTTTCATATTTATTGTTAGTACACGTATCTTAAAAACCTAATTAAGAGGATTTATAGATACAAATTTCTGAAAATAAATTTTGCTGTATTTTTTTTTAATCTGCGTAACCCTCCCTTCACTAAAATTATCTTCGGTATGGTTTTTTGCTCTTGTCAAAGTCAGCTGTTCAAATTTCCGGCGGCCATTTTGTGACTTAGCAGGGAGATAAAGGAGGGTCAACGGTCCTCTAACGTTAGCAGAGCCTTGATGGACTGATAGCGTTAACAGACGTTTATGAATCATGTTTTTTAGCATCGGGTCTTCAAGGAGCCTTCAAGGAGGCTCTAACTTTTTATGAATAAGGCTGTCTAACTTTAGCAGAGCCTTGATGGACTGATTAGCGTTAATAGACGTTTATGAATCATGTTTTTTAGCATCGGGCCTTCAAGGAGCCTTCAAGAAGGCTCTAACTTTTTATGAATAAGGCTGTTAGTATAGAATAGAATAGAATAGAATAGAATACTCTTTATTATGTACACCATTAAAATTACAGATACAAAATAAAGTAGTAGTAGTAGTAGTAGTATATACTGCCGTAATTTCAGGTATAGTATCAGCGGGGTGCAGATGACACATCGTCTTACCTGAACTGCGCAGACCGTCACTCGTAGCCAACTTCCGTCGCGCCATAAAGTTTGAAACTTATACAGCGCGAATCAGAATTCGATGTTAGTTCTTCCTTTGCGTCACAGATGGCGCTGTTGTACTGTTTCTGCAGATTATGTAGTGCCGCTAAATGAGCAGCGGTAACGTAAAGCTGATTATCTTTTCAATAACATAACTCCTGTTATCCCGAAGGTTGGGGCAGAGGTGTAGGTACCATAGAACTCCCGCATTTCGCCAGTTACGTGTAAGGGTCAGCGCACACCAGGAGCAGAGCAGAATGGGTTACATGAACTTAGGGTTGAATTGATGATTTTATTGATTATAATTCTGTAACTACATACGTGTTACAGCCGCGAACATATTTTAATCAACATACAACCTAGCACTGGCCTGCTAATTGCAAAAAACGTAAAGAAAATTTGAATTTCGCGGGCTACCCTGGAGCAGCAGCCTTAAGTAAGATTAAAACAATACTGTTCGGGGTCATGCTAGGACACAGTAAGTAGGTACACCTCTGAACTCTTCTGGGATTCCATGCGTCATGTTGGGGCTTGTATGTCATAGGCTTTCCAGTGGGAGTTAGTGCTCTTAGTTACTACACTATTGTCCCGTAGCTTGGAAGCGACCATGGTCGCTTCCAAGCTGCAGCTCTACACTATTTCTTCGCTCAAAAAACGTACAAAAGATTGACGGTCCCGTGTCAGTATATGAGCCGAGTGCAATTCGACAAATGTATTTGGGTAGGACACCTAGCAGGGTCCGTAACATAACTTCGAGAGTTATTTGTTTGATTAACGGGAAGTCGACTGAACGATTGTTCGAATGGAATTTATTGTGAAACAACCTTTTATCGCCAAACGCTACTTATAGACTGAACGATTCATCGAATACATTTTATTAATCTAAGGAGGCAGGTGGAGTAAAGTTGCGACCGAGTGGCGTCCGAGAAATGGAAAGAGAAGTGTTGGTCGTCCGGCGGCGAGATGGGCAGACGATATTGTTGCCATCGCGGGAATATCCTGGATGAGGCTGGCATGGGACCGTGGAGTTGGCACAAGCAAGGAGAGGCCTGTAGCCCTGTACCCAGCAGTGGGTGAAGTGGGGTTGTGGGTGATGATGATGAATTGGACAAAAAGGTGGACCGAAGTTTGTTTTCGTTTCCTGTTTGAGAGCAGTGACGATGAAATAAACTATTTAAAAGTGATGCGCCTGTCTGGCTTCGAACCCACAGCCCAGAGCTCAAGTCAGCCCCACCAGTGCGCTTGGCCACCTATCTATATAAAGGGTGTAAAAAACTTCTTAACGAAGCCGAAAGGCACTTGTTCTCCCCGTCCGCGTCATTGCGATCATTTTTTTGTTCTACACCATACCTAGGAACCTTCTAGTTACGGAGATATTGGGGATCAAAGTTACAACTTTTTGACAAGTTTTTTTTTAATACAAGTTTTTAATGTAAGATTTTTACTTCAAACACCTCCACGACCCCCGTACTATTCAATCCATCCACCAGCACAATGTTTTGAGTGCGTTACATTGAGTTCTACCAGAAAACATGATTTTACACCCCAAAAAAAAGTCGTTTCCCAGCAATAATGTTTACGTAGAGTTACAATAGTTTGATGTACAGAATGCTTGGTTGACGGCTTCGTGATGAGGTTGTTTACAGCCTGTATACAGGGTGTCCGGCAACGAATGGATAACCTTGAAATGGCCCACACCAGAACAGTGGTTCTTTTAGTACATACATAGTTTTTCAGCGTATTTTTACTGAATGGCCATTCAGAAAAAAGAAGAAAAAAGACCATGTTATAAAAAATTTCATCCGCAGATGAAGAATGGGGGGCCATTTTACATTTATTTGCTTCACTAATTTTTTCTCCTTGTCTACAATAATAGCAATAGTTCACTATTTAAGGCAGATACAATTATTAATTGTGCCATTATCAAATCTACTTGAAACCGACATTATTTTAAAATTATTGGTCACTCACACTTATTTTTACCCAAGATGTTTAAACTTTGTTTAAAAATTAATTCATTCTTATTTTCCACAATAAATGAACTTGCTTACAGATACTTATGATAGATTTCTTTCTAAATGGTCATAAGTTCTACTATAAGCCATTTCAAGGTTATCCATTCATTACCGAACACCCTGTACATATAGCTTCTGTCATTTATTGTATAGCCCAAAGGTTGAATGGTAGAAAATTAATCCGCATCTACTTATACGCTGGTAAAACATTGACTTTAGCCCACATGACGACGCATGCCATGTTCGGAATTTACTAAAGACTATTGTGATATGTAAATATGTCACATTCTTCAAGTAAAACTGGTGTAAACGTACAGAATAGAATAGAAACAATACAGTGACACGTTTACATTAAACAATGGCCGACCACTACAATACTGACACAATGATGTCTGCCCGCGGTTTCTCAACGTTAGGCCTCGTTTACATTGCCAAGGAATTGAAGCGAATTTTTGTAACAAAATATTAAGGCGCTTCCCCACCGGAGTATTCGCCATTGTAACAATCCAACATTTTGATCAACGATTTTGTGCAAAAACAGGTGATTATTACAAATTGTATGGTTTCAATTGGGACAAGCCTGCCACGCTATTCCCAGACCACTGTAGCTCTATCAACAATGGCGACCACCAGAAAAATGAAGCTCGACAAGTCCCAGAGAAACAATTTAACTGTCCTGGATCCCGCAACGAAATTGATCAGAAAAGTATAGCTGAGGAGTGGGAAAACCATAATTAGCACTTCCCTCCATATCAGCAGGAGACAGAACGAAACAAGACCAATACCACAGAATAATTAGTACAATACGCACAAACGGACGTTTACATCTAAAAAAAATGAATCGAATGATGAACATTTTATGGTTACAGGTTGCGCATGCGCATTGTAACGTTGTTGCTGCTCACCCACTATTATAGGGCTCGAATCTTAACTGTTACATTACGGCCCGGCCGAATGCTTCCGGTGAGGAAGCGCCTTTACAAACTATAATCAAATTTTAAATTCATTGTGTAACTTACAAAATAGAATAGACTAAGTAAATAACTGCGTGAATTCTCGAGAATTCGCGAGACAATTCCGCGGCAATGTAAAAAGAGCCTTAAGTAAAACCCAGTAAGTCACACAAAGTTACACAATCGAATTCGAAATGTATCGGACACAATAGCTCTGTGGCCGAATGGCGGGCGAGGTTAAGCTGCGGGCCGCGGTCAGTCCTTGGCTGGGTGACCGCTGCTACCCGTCGAGGTCTCTCCGTGATTTGGGGAGCAATTACTGTCGGTGTCTGTTATTAGATAGTATTATGACAATTGATAGTTTACGAGTTTGACCTCTGTCGCAACTCTGAGGCGCAGTTCAGTTTGTAATCTACCTGTGACATTAATCCTTACTTCCTACTTTCTTACCATATTATGCGAAAGTAAGTTTGTTTGTTACCTTACCATTGAACCGATCATCCTGCACGTTTACGTTGTCAAGTGTACAGAAACGAACATGAGGTTCCGACTGTACTAATCATTATGAACAACTTTTACTATGGGACCCCATATACAGCTGTTTTTTTTTTTTTTCGCGATTCAGGGTTTAGTCCCATAGTAAAAGTTGTTCATAATGATGAGTACAATGACCCCATAAGAGATTTCGTGTATGAATAGAACCTTTTATATTTTTGAATTTTTGTCTGTCTGGTTCCGGCTAATCTCCGAAACGGCTTGGCTGATTTTGACTGAACTTTTACTGGCAAATAGCTGATGTCATAAGGAGTAACTTATGCTACTTTTATTTTAGAAAAAGGATTAGGGATCCGTGCAAAGAAAATAAAACCCTTACTATACAATTGTTACCAAAATCTGATTCAAATAGGTTTGGGGGTATGAAGAACAGGGTGCAAAGCTCTTTATCCCCCACAGTAAAGGGAGGATCCTCCGACCAGACGGGCGCTGTGTCTGGTGGGCTACTGCCCCACAGTTGTTGTCAGGTTCTCGTATATCTAGTGTTATGTCGCGGATTACTCTGCTTGCGCGATGTAGGACTTTGACGAATATGGCGCTGTAGTACGTTTTGGAACAATTTGTTGCTGTAGTAGGTACTCTTTGTAGTGCCGCTACAGGAAAGTCATCGGTCGCGGACAACAGTTTTGTCATTGTACCGTAGGAATGTTCTATGGTAATACCTTGTTTTCCATAAAATGATTTGTACTATTATTGTTTTCCATAATCGTCCCCCGTCATAATATTTGCTTGCACTATTATCAAACTAATAACGCTTGTCATATCAACTTATTAGTCATTACTTTTATTTGACATAAAATGAGTTTCCATAACAACATGTGTGTTATAATCAATAGTTTCTAGTAACACATCATAATCGATACTTGACATAAGCAACATTTGATATAATTTAGAAACGTTTATTGTATAATGTCATTAAAGCATTTGACCTATCATAAAATGATTTATTACAGCAAACAATCTTTAGCACTTTTAATGATTTTAGTACTATGATAATTGAATCTTCTAATTTTACATGACTCATAGTCATTATATGTTCTGTACGTATTGTATTACATTAGGAGTATTATTCCGAACTTTCATACATTGTTGGTCATAAAACATTTTCTATAAGTTAGGTTTTAATGACAGAAACGAATCGCTGTAAATCAGACTCCACGCAGTCTTGTCTACCCTACCCCTAGAGTGTAATTTAGAAGCGCGTAGGCATGGAGGGACAAGGCGGCCCGCGAGTTGAGGAGCAGGTGGTTGAAACGCCCGCCGCCGCGGCTGATGCTGCAGCAAGCCGAAGCTGCGGTGGTGAGCGTTAGACACATCTGCGACGATGTGGGACCGCCAGAGCCCCGCAGCGCCGGAGCCATGACAGAAACCATGCCTGCTGCATGTTGTTTGCTCGCTTGCATACTGCATGCTTGCTGCATGCTTGCGACATGTTTGCTGCATGCTTGTTTCATGCTTGGTGCATGCTTGCTTCATGCTTGCTGCATGTTTGCATGTTTCTTATGGGGAAATAACAACCACATAACGTTCATAATCAACTGTTTTATAATGATTGACGCTTTGATTGATTGATTTTTCTCCCTTTTAATGACTATCGATGTGAAATGTATGCCAAAAGATTCGAACTGAGTTTTCATTACGCTTGTACTGAACTAGCATTGTTGTGCTAGTATGGGCAAATGAATGTTATGGTGAACAAATGTTATGGAAAACGAGATTATTGAAAATGAAAAATATAGCAAAACAATTTATGGATTAAAATTATTATGACACTTGATCGATTATGACCAATAAAATTAGTGAAAATTATTTTATTAATTATTATAAATTATGGCAAATACAAGTATGGTAAATAAAATTAATGCATTTTAAATTATGCTACCCAATCTACCCATGTAGGACCTCAAAGCCTACATCCAGGGTGTAAACAGACTCATCACGAAGCCGTCAACCAAGCATTTTGTACATCATACCTACTAAGTAACTTTACGCAAAAATTATTGCTAGGAAACTAGTGCTTTTTTTGGGTGAAAAATTATCTTTTAAGTTTTTAGCGGATGGATTGAATAGTACGGGGGTCGTGGAGGTGTTTTAAATAAAAGTCTTACATTAAAAACATGTACTATATAGAAAAAAACTCGTAGAAAAGTTGGCACTATGACCCCCAATATCTCCGTAACTAGAAGGTTCCCAGGGGGCCTAGTCTGCTATTACAATAGTGTCACAATGATCTATCATTGATTTCATAATTGTTGAACGATGCCATTGTTATTTTGTTAAAAGTTCGTAATCTGCTAACTTCATAATGGTCGATCATTGGTCGGTCAATGGTCTCGTAATAGAATTGTGTTACAATGACATTGTTGTATTGCCATTATTATAAAACCTGTTAATGGAAATGATTTTCGAAAATCTAGAATTAAATTTGAACATCTAATCATGTCAGATTTCATTTATATATATTTTTACATATTATTTATTAGTGTTCTATGCAATCTGAAGTAGTAAGAAGTTCGTAAATAACAAAAAACATTAACGCTGATGCTCCAGGGTAGCCCGCTAAATTAGAAAACAAAAAAAAAGCAGAGAAAGTCATTTCTACACCTTTATGAACTTGGAGGGTTGTATTGATGATTTTGATGAATATAATTCTGTAACTACATACGTCTTGCAGCCGCAAATAATATTGTATTCAACATTAACCCTAGTACTGGCCTGCAAATTGCAAAAAACGTAAGAAAATTTGAATTTCGCGGGCTACCCTGGAGCATCCACCTTAAGTTATGTGTAACGCGGATTAATGTGAAACTATACAATTAAATAATATTTTATCTGTTTAGCGTATTTAGCTGTCAAAGTCAAATGTGACATTACTGCTTACTGACTTTTTTATCTGTTTTTATTTCTAGCGGCCGGTGTTTTGATTTATTTTCATTTATGTGTTTTAAATTATCTATGGTAAAGAAGCTTATATTTATTGCAATACAAAATGGTGCTAATTGAGCAAATTTCGGCTGGAACTGTCAAAATGTTAGCAGATTACCGCGTAAGTCAGTCATACATTTGTTGTGTACGAGAGTACCATTTTACGCTATTTCTTTCAATGGAGTGTCAGTGGTTGATCATTGGAAAGCCATAATGACGCCAATAGATAGTAGATTACCAAACTTGTCAAAATCAACAATTATGAAATCAATGATAGATCATTGTGACACTATTGATAAAACAGACTAGGCCCCCTGGTATGGTCTAGAACAAAAAACCCGCCAAGAGCGAGTCGGACTCGCTCTTACAAACTTTTTTAGAGGGCCCGCCTATCGTCGAGACTATACAGGGCGTCCCCCGGATATGCCACATGGAGGGAAAGTACCTTGAATATTGTAGATGGAACATTTTACTGAAAGAAGACATTATTTGAATTTAAAAAACAAAACTGCATTCATAGATATTTAAATAATCACATGTTTGAATCGGGAATCGAACCCGTTACACGAGAAAAATAATCATTCTGTAGCTTTATTATACCGACCGAAAGGCTTCATCATAAGAATTATTTTTTGCTAAATAACATAGTGTCAGAAATAAAAGAAAGACCATGAATTTTTAATTCAAAATTAATCAATTTATCAAATACTCAAAATGATTCCTTCCTGTTGAATACAAAGTCGCAATCTTTTGATTATTTCGCTCCCTGCCGATTTTTTGATCTTGTTGTGGTGGATATTTAGAATAATATCTAACTTCTGCTAGCTCGTGGACACTTTCATACTGGTTCTTGTAAACTAATTTTTTTACATAACCCCATAAAAAAATCACTCACTCATTTTGAGCATTTGATAAATTGATTAATTTTGTATTAAAAATGTTAAAATTCATGGTCTTCCTTTTATTTCTGACACTATGTTATTTAGCAAAAAATAATCCTTATGATGAAGCCTTTCGATCGGTATAATAAAGCTACAGGGTTATTATTTTTCTCGTGTAACGGGTTCGATTCCCGGTTCAACCATGTAATTATTTAAATATCTATGAATGCAGTTTTATTTGTTTTTTAAATTCAAATAATGTCTTTCAAATAATGTTTTTCAGTAAAATGTTCTATCTACAATATTCAAGGTACTTTCCCTCCATGTGGCATATCCCTGGGACGCCCTGTATAATAGACCTCAGTATCTGGTATAAATTTCAACTTGCTAGGTCTACCCGTTTCTGAGAAAATTGGAAAATTGGTGGTGAACTGGTGACAGACGGACAGACGGACAGGAAAGTGATCTTATAAGGGTTCCTTTTTTACGTTTTGAGGTACGGAACCCTAATAATGATACGCAGTACTCACTGCAATATTATTAGTTTTATTTAAGTTATTAAGCAGACCATAACAGGGAAGTGGCTTGCCCTAGAACCAAGTACCTATGCGAATACATAACTGAGACATCCACCAACCCGCAGTGGGCCCGCGTGGTGGATTAAAGGCCACTCCCTCGCATAGAAGAGGCTGTGTGTCCCAGCAGTGGGAACGTTATGTACGCTGATAATCAATACATTTTATGCTACAATACCTACAATATGATTTATTATAAAGGGTGTAAAAAACCTCTTAACGAAGCCGAAAGGCACTTGTTCTTCCCGTCATTGCGATATTTTTTTTGTTCTACACCATACGGAACCTTCCAGTTACGCAGATATTGGGGGTCAAAGTTCCAAGTTTTTGACAAGTTTTTTTTTTTAAACACGTTTAAATTGTAGGAATTTTTTTAAACACCTCCACGGCCTCCGTACTATTCAATCCATCCATCAGCACAATGTTTTGAGTGCGTTACATTGAGTTCTACCACAAAACGTGATTTTTCACCCCAAAAAAAAAAGTCGTTTCCCAGCAATAATTTTTGCGTAAAGTTACTTAGTTTGATGTATGTATGTACAGAATGCTTGGTTGACGGCTGTTCGTGATGAGGTTGTTTACACCCTATATTGTAATGTCCGATGTTTCTGGTTTTTTTGTTGTGTTTTTTTGTTAACATCTATGTACCAATTAAGTACCCATGTTTGCAAAGAAATACATTAATTGATTTGATTTTTTAGCAGCTGATCAAATAAAATTGTATAGACGAATGGTGAGCGCAATTATGTCTAAATTGTCTAATAATTAAATTATACAGTAGTATTGTTGCCAAATCTGTATTCCGTTTGGTACGTTTTTAATGTAGGTAAATACTGACCAGAATTTCATGAAACTCAGCTTAGAAATAGTTAAATAACTGAAGGTACTAAAATCCCGGGAACTTTAAAAGTTTCGACGCAAAGGTTGCAGTTGCAAGCACAGATGAACTCCGATATCTTAGAGAGTAAAGAATGTGTGCCTTACCTCACTAGCAGAGCAATTAGAAGCAATCCTTAGAGTTAGGAGCATTCTCATCCATGATAAATTGATAACATTAAAACAATGCACTCAATTACGTACAATTTCCACTTATTTATACAACTAACAAGCAAGCACCGTAATACACTGATAATAAACTATTTGACTGCACACTTATATCGCTTTTTCGTAATTTGTAACAAATAATTCGCGGCTCCACACGCGTGCTATCGCGTCGCGGGTTCCCGCGCAACTAAATTCCCCATACCTATACCTATTGTAATTTATCTGAGCAACCAATTTAAACAAACGTTACTGAATCTTATCTCGCCTCAGTAGAGTTTAACTTACTTTGTTCTAACAGCAAATGTCACTTAGCAAACGAACACTATCTGACGTTTCCTACACAAAGATAAGTTTGCTGCTAAGTAGTGAGAATGTTCCTTTGTAATGTACTGGCGTTATAGTTTCGGGGCTGCAAAGTGTAAGTTTGTATGTTTGGGTGTATGGAACCATCGTTGACAATGTTTGTTATGACTAGTTTTCGCGTTTTTTCTTCTCTTTTTAAGATTTTTGTATTGAACAATGCGATCTATGCGTTGATGATGACTTATTTTAAACGACTGCTTCTTTAAAATATTAAATTACTAGTAGTAGGTGTATGTGTACGGTACTACGAGTAAGAGTAGATGAACTGATTAGGATAGAGAGAGTAGCAAAAAGTTGTTTCATCCAAAGAGGACTGATCAACACAGGATCAGGTTACCAGGCTACCTGTTGCCAACAATAATAAAAATAAACAATAATAATAATAAAGCTAGAGTTTGTTTGTTTGGTTGAACGCGCTATCGCTAATCTCAGGAACTACTAATTGGAATTGAAAATGTTTGTGTTGGATTGGATAGTCCATTTATCGAGGAAGGTTATAGGCTATGCAACATCACACTACAATCAATAGGAGCGGAACATAAAATATGAAAATGGGGAAGGCTGGTTAAAGCTGATTGTAGATGACGCGTCCATAGCTTAGACCCATTGTGACCAATGAGATCAATCCATTTTGAAATATAAAATTACATTGACAGATTTTCAACCAATGATGATGTTTGGTTCATGCGCTGCTAGCGCCATTAGTTCCACCAGTTGCCCACCCCATTGTTTCAAAAACGGGGAAAATGTAGGTATTCCTTTTATGAGCTTTTTCTCTCTTATGGGACGCAGACGAAGGTGCGTGTGTCAGCTAGTCTTATACAGGGTGTAAATTACCTCATCACGAAGCCGTCAACCAAGCATTCTGTACATCAAACTAAATAACTCTACGCAAAAATTATTGCTGGGAAACGACGTTTTTTTTGGGGTGAAATTGTGAAAATCATGTGTTGTGGTAGAACTCAATGTAACGCTAACGAACTCAAAACATTATGCTGATGGATGGATTAAATAGTAAGTACGGGAGTCGTGGAGGTGTTTAAAAATCTTATATTAAAAACTTGTAAGTAAGAATTAAAAAAAAAACTTGTCAAAAAGTTGGAACTTTGACCCCCAATATCTCCGTAACTAGAAGGTTCCCAGGTATGGTGTAGAACAAAAAATGATCGCAATGACGTGGAGAACAAGTGCCTTTCGGCTTCGTTAAGGGGTTATTTACACCCTTTATGTGTTTAGGTACTGGCTGTTGTCCGCGACTTCGTCCGCGTGGTACCCAACAACGTGGTGGCTTGTGACTTATTTATTGTCATGACAAAGCAAATTTTCAGAGGAAACTGAAGTCGCTAAAATTCAAGCGGCAAATCATAGTGAGTTCACAGTACCTACACGCGGCACAAACAATGTTTCTCCCTGGGCCGACCCCGTCAAAATAGTGATTTCTACTAAATTCCGACGCAAAGTCTTAACTTGCAGCCTAGTACCATTACATAGTTTCAGTGTTTGTAAATTCCGAAGTAACATCACAGGTGTACCGGTACCGAACTACCGACACGTAGCGAGTGCTTACCTATGATATGGGAGACCTGCTGGATAAATGGTATTCAAAAACTCAACAGGATAGATAGCTTCATCTGTATTTACTACCGCATATAGGTAACAACATACAATTTACTACCGCATATAGGTAACAACATACAATTTACTACCGCATATAGGTAACAACATACAATTTACTACCGCATATAGGTAACAACATACAATTTACTACCGCATATAGGTAACAACATACAATTTACTACCGCATATAGGTAACAACATACAATTTACTACCGCATATAGGTAACAACATACAATTTCTTCGCCTTGCAATGACTTGCAACAAAAGATTATTATTGTTTAATGCTGCTTGGTCATTTTTTGGCGTTAAAATAGCTCGTTTACGCAACCCTTCCAAAGTATCAAGTATCAATCCCCATAGGAACGCTATAACGGGAAAAAAATGTCTTAGGAGATCCTTGACTGTAGATTATTACTGTGCGTGTGCATGCGTTCCTACCTAAGAGGCAATTAGGCAAAGCCTACCCTACCAACTGGGCTTTTATTATAACTAATTAACTATGTAATCAATTACATTACACATTATGTACAAAATATAAAAAAAAGTTCAAACTCCTGTTAGAATACTTATAGCAATTTGTCGCTCCCGTGTCACGTAACCAACACTATACTGGAAATTACTACGAAGCTTGGAGCTCCGCCGGACAGGCAAACACTCAACTAGCCTAAACTCAAATTCAAATTCAAATATTTTATTTCAGAATTACATCCATATATTGTTAGTAGTAGTATAACTTAGCCTAATATAAGTATTAAATTAAATTTACAATAATAAACAACCAGAGTGACAATGAACTGTTCGTTCAATGGTACACCAGTTTATTTGGATAAGTGTGTCTGAACACTAACCCACCTTCGTAGGAGGGGAGAGTCCCACCGGTCTGAAAACACATTCAGGATGCCATTGGAGGAAGAGAGCAAGCGCGCCTACATGGAAGCGCATCGCTTCCGCATGATTGCGGCGAACCCGTCGACGCACGCTTCCGCGAACATCCCTGAGGCGCTACATCGCCACGGCAACCCCAAAAGCACCCTGAATGCGTTATTGTACTGTACGCGCAGGTCGCTGTATGCCCGCTGGGTATACTTGGTCCACAGGCTGCACGTGTAAAACGACTGGCAGTAGGCCTTAAGGTGGATGCTCCAGGGTAGCCCGCGGAAAAATAACTTTTTCAAGGTCAAAGTCATTCCTGCACCTTTATGAACTTCGAGGGTCGTTTTGATGATTTTGATGAATATAATTCTGTAACTAATACGTCTTACAGCCGCGAATAATATTTTAATCAACATACAACCTAGCACTGGCCTGCAAATTGCAAAAAAACGTAAGAAAATTTTAATTTCGCGGGCTACCCTGGAGCATCAGCCTTAAAGCGTTATCTTTATCGATTCAGTACAGCGTGCAAACCTGAGGGCCAGCATGTTGCAACGGACAGCCAGCGACCTGCGCTCCCTGTCTATGTCTACATTGTCTTTTAGGTCGTCAGTGACCTAGTGGCCCAAATACTTAAACCTTGAAACCCGACCTAAAGGAGACCCAGAGAATGAAAGTTCAAGCAACTGTTCGTAGGTTAAAGTACCCGATTTAAGGGGCTCCCCCATGCACACTAGCGCCACTTTAGTAAAAAAATCAGAACTTGTTAAATACACAATTAATATAAAATCTGATTGACAAAATCAATCATTTGGTCTTCTAAATTATTTACGTCTGCTTAACTCATTGAAACATAGCTCGCTGTCGTTACAGATACAAAATGGAAAAAAACGGCCGTTTTTAGCAATTTTTCTAACTGTAATTACAGTGAAGTATATTTTAATGAATTAAATAGACGTCAATAATCTAGAACTCTAAAGCATTGATTTTGTCAATCAGATTTTATATTAATTGTATACACAATTAATATAAAATCTGATTCGTATATAACGAGTTGATTTGTTTTACTAAAGTGGCGCTAGTGTGCATGGGGAGCCCCTTAAAAACCAACCATTCACTTTTATCGTTATTGTATTTGAGCCCATGAGCCACTGCATAACTTTCACAAATTTTAAGTAGCCTTCTCATTGCACCGATAGATGGGCTCAGCATCACCATATCATCAGCCTAACTGATGTTGTTCACGCAAACACCGTCTACGTGACATCCGATTTTAGTGCTACTGAGCCTACCTATCAGTTTGCTTATGTACAGGTTGAAAAGACGGTGGGAGCTCAGCCCCCACTGCTTCATAAAACCCATTGATAATTTTACGCACACAGTTTTCGTGTGTATGAACCGCACACATGTATAGATTGCCGTCATTTTAGGGAGGTAACTCCTGCGAGTGTAGCTGGGCTGTGATTGGCTGCTACAACACAAGGCCAGGATTCAAGGTGGTCTTTAGCCCGCGAAATTCAAATTTCCTTATGTTTTTTACAATTTGCAGGCTGGCCTGCAAATTGCAAAAAAAGCACTGGTGCTAAGTTGTATGTTGATTTAAAAAATAATTACCGAGGGTTATTGGCGCGTATTTTTATTATAATAATTAATAATATTATTGTTATTATATTTTTCTTCATGGGTGTCGTTTTCGTGGTTTTTGGGGTCGCTGATAATGAAAATGAGTTCAAAATGAAAATCCAAAATGGCGCCGACGAAAATTTACGGTTTTTTCTTCATGGGTGTCGTTTTCGTGGTTTTGGGGTCACTAATAATGAAAATGAGGTTAAAATGAAAATCCAAGACGGCGCCGACGAAATTGCTACCGGTAAAGTTTGACGAAAATATGCAGCCAGTAATATTGTTCTACCCATTAAAATATTGAGGTACCTAATGTCTTGCAGAGTCTTTGTGCCACAGAACTTTCACCCCAGACATACGTTAGCTTGACGAAATACTTCGGCAAGATTGCTTTGCTTACTTAATTATGGTGCACATTGCATTGGAGTCTCTACATTTACTGGCCTATTTATGAAAAGGTCTCTCATTTTGAAAGGAGATTCACAAAGTGTTGCTTGCCAATGTTCAAGAAGTTCTAAACCTTTGCAGGCTAATTTAAATTTAGGTTGTACAACGCCATTTACAGTTTGTAATGCTTCATAGGACTACCGAGTACTATACTCTGCCCAGAGCATACTCTTCTTTTACGCCGGGCCATCCATCCACGTTCGGTTCTGTTTTTCTTCTTTCAAATTGTTTAATCTTCCAAACGTAATAATTATGGTATTTCACAATACAGCAGATTTTTCGCAAAGTTATCTACTTGTCATAGATCGAAAAAAGACGTGAAATAGGGTATGAAAGTTTGTTTGGAAGTTCTTCATTTTTGAAGTTAGAATTGTAAAAATTGGTAGATGAGCTCACGGTTTGAAATAAAAGTATACTGTATCACTTTATTGGAACTTAAAAAATAACGAAGTTTCATACAAACTTTCAGCCCCTACTTTACCCAATTAATGAAAGTTTTTTTTATACATTGAAACAATAAACATTTGTTTTGAACCATGAGCTATAGTTTTTTACAGTTCTAACTTCAAAATTGCCCATTTGAAGTAAGTAATATTTTTTTTATTTTTAGTTGATATTGGTGTCGATTCTGTTGTGCACAAACTTAACTTGATTTAGGCTATTGCTATCTTTTACTAAAAGGCATTGCGAGAAAAGGACGGCTATAGCTATGAACTAAGTTAGAGATGTCAAACTAGTTTATGCCTTGCGCTTCATCGTGTTTTTAGTCGACATGTTTTTACGTGCACCCTTCATTTGTATAGAAATATTAGTTCCAACTAAATTTGACAGCTCTAAATTACGTCCGTCTCTTTCTCGATTTATTAGAGAGAAAAAGATAGCAATAGCCTAAATTAAGTTTAGTTTGTGCACAATAGAATCGACACCATTTTCTTGTTATTTTGTCTATACTGCTTTATTATTGTAAGTCTGTTATTTCATCACTTTTTTAGCAAAGAAGCTTTAATATACTAAAAATGTTGTGTACACCTATAATTGGTACCTACGTAGGTACATTAGAACCATAGCCAGTGTACTTTTATCAATAATGTTATACATATATACGTACTGTTGGTGCACCTACAAACTTTCAACCCTCGTTTTAACCCCT
This sequence comes from Xestia sexstrigata, assembly GCA_941918905.2. Taxonomy (NCBI): domain Eukaryota; kingdom Metazoa; phylum Arthropoda; class Insecta; order Lepidoptera; family Noctuidae; genus Xestia; species Xestia sexstrigata. Next base: position 11,025,387 of record OW799230.2, on the reverse strand, counting down.
TAGGGGTTGAGTTTAAAAAATTCCCTTCTTAGTGAACACTTACTCATTCAAGGAAGGTTTGTGCAAAATTTCATGCTCTAGACCTTACGGTTTCAGCTGTGCGTTGATCGATCAGTCAGCCAGTCAGTTCATCATTTCATACCCCTTTTCACCCCCGTAAGGGTTGGGTTTTAATCGTCAGCCCAAAACCAAAATTTGAAGAGCTTAACTTTAAAACTGACGGACTTTCATATAAACTTCCATCCCCTATTTTACACCTTTAGGGGTGGAGTTCCCAAAATCCTTTCTTAGTGTTATGTGTTAGTACCTACTCTTTACAAAGAACACCCCCTCCAAGTTACATGTCTCTAGGACCAGTGGTTTGGGCTGTGCGTTGATATATCACCCAGTCAGTCAGTTTCCCATTTTATATAATATGTCACCGGAAATGTATGAAATCCGTCATTGTTTACAATTCCTAGGAAATGTATACAATTCCTAAAATAGATAGGAAATGTATGATATATTTTATAAGATGCATTTTTCCTAGGACATTTAAACATCCTAAAGAGCGATCGGAAATGTGTTACATTCTTGATTCACACTTTAAAATGGTTTTAGCTTTACATTTTTTTTTAATAACTACGTGGGGCACACCGACAGTTTTTTTTTAAACATTCAGAAAACTTAACAATCTACCCCAAACAAACAAAAAAACCAACCCAAATTCAAATTTCGAAACAGTTAAAGTGCTCACCATCAAACCGTCAACATGTCTTTGACTTATTAAGACTATCGTCTCATACCTACTTCATAAGGAAGATGAGTAATTCATCTCAATAAAAATTCTGATTTCAGTTCTCAAACGTGTTTTATTTATTTTACTAACTTCTGCCCACGATTTCGTACGCGGATCCTGTTGCTTCTGCCGGCGACAACGGGGTCGTCATAATCGAAGATCTGGAACGTCTGATGGCGAATTCTAAGAGCCTGGGGACGGGAAAACAACGGGATGCGCGAGACGATTCGAGACGTTCCAGATCTTTCATTTTTGTAAGTCAACAGGAAATGCCCATCAAACTAAACAACTTTTGCTAAGAAGTCATTCCTATATATGTTGTAGTATCGCTGGGCTTTGGAGTTCCACAACAGGTGTTCCAGATCTTCAAATTTATTCTCACAGCAGAAAATGCTCTTCACGTAGAATAATTTTTGCTTTATTCTATCTCTTATACTTTAGCTGGTCTGTTGCGGTTATAATAATAATAACCCGGAAATTCTTAACTTCTTCTACAATATCATCAACATTCTCCATTTAAACTTCCCCCTACAAACTTGGCTACGGCCCGTGGGTAGGGTTTTTGTACTCTCTTACGAGAGAAGAAAATTAAAGAACAAGAAATAATAATAATAATCATTTTATTATCAGGCAACTAAGGCCCATAGGTAAAATACACAAAATAATAATTAACAATAATAATATACTAATACATATTTTTAACTATACGAGACTAAAATTATACACGCAACGTTGTCGGCGTCGTGTTTCGCTGCGTGGTGTCGCGTAACCGCCCTCGGAAACGTCGATATACGACACCCTTCGGCCAAAAGTCCTCCTTCATGCAGGTCTGTAGATGGTGGGTTGGAACTCGTACCAAGAATGACTTAAAGTTGATGTTGTGGCGCGATTCCAACCTTTCGACCCTCAGAGTCCAGTTGGTCTTCACTTTCAAATACTGCACCACTTCCTCAGTTGTAGTGGAATGATGCAGACGTGAAATGTACAGCTGCGTCGTAGGCACAGCAGGACGCAGCAGCATGTTGGGTCCACTCGGTGCGGTACCGCACAGGTTACGAGGACAGGGCTTCTTCTTCTTCCTCCTTTCCACTTTAATGAAGCCCTCCTCATCAACTTGGCTCGTTCTTGGCACGGAGCTACGGACCGCAGCCAGGGCTGGTTGAGCGCCCATTTTCAATTTTTCCCCTTTCCTGGTTTGTCGCTTAGGCTGCGACGCATCAGTTTTACCGCTGGTGACAATAGCAGCATAGGCACGTTTTGGGGTCGACGTACCTACGCGTGACGTATCCGCAGCCGGTGTTGTGGCGCGGGCGACGACGGCGGCGAGCGGCGCTTGCTCAGCGCTATCGGCAGCTGGTGACGCACTTGTGTTCGCCGATTCAAAACTGCCGATGGTTGCATTTTGCGCCCCTCGACGTGTGTTCACCTTTGAGGCCTCAGGTGACCGAAACGGAATGGGACGCCGTCACCTCCTTCTGCGAAGCAGTAATGCTAGAGAAGGAGGTGGCGAAACGTGAGAGGGAGAGAACCTCACAGCGTCCCGGCCGCCGCGGGAGACGCCCCGGGCATCACCGTAGGCGCGGGCCTGTGGACGGTGGGCTATGGGCTAGCTCGCCGTCCGTCCGTCTCATGACGACAGGCCGTGTCAACGGCGCGTTCGTGCACGCGCGCCTCTAAGAGAGTCAGCAATAGGAAGGGGTCCGCAAGGACCGATGCCTGCCGGGGTTGCGGGACTGTTCGAAAGAGATACCGTGGCTCTAGTGTTGCCCAAATGCAAGACCAAGACGAGACCTTAGCCAGTCTTGGTCTTTGTCTTGCGTCAATACACCTGTCTTGGTCTTGGTATTGCGCTCTCAGTCTTGGTCTTGCAGCAAGAGTCTCGCAACTCTTGCGAGACTCTACTACTTAGACTAGACTACTTTCAAATACATAATAGCCTATTGCTATATAATAAACACGTTAGTTTAGATCTTAGAACAACTTAGCAGAGTAGGTACATGTTCAGCTTAAATTGACATATATTATCTCGCCCACTGTAGTGTTCGAATTCGAGTTATTGTGAGAATGTATGCTGAGACATCTTCAAGGTCATTTAATATTATCCTCTTGTGCCACCCCTACCAAAAAAGGTAACAATTCTGTGTGCTTCTGCACTTCTTCTTCTTCTGATTTTGCTGAATATAAGAATAATATAAACTTTGAAACATAAGTACCTACATAATGTTTACCAACCTACTAACGATAGATCTGCACATTAGACTTCATCATCAGCTTATTAATGTTCCCACTGCTGGGACACAGGCCTCCGCTCTATGAGAGGGAATGGGCTATAATCCACCACGCGGGCCCATTGCGGGTTGGTAGATGTCACATGTATTCGAATTTTTTGGTTCTAGGACATGCCGGTTTCCTCACGATGTTTTCCTTCACCGTTTTGAGAGCAGTGGTGATGAAAATGACACAAAGTAATGCGCCTGTCTGGGTTCGAACCCACGACTTACCTACTGTTCGTAAGTCGAGGACACCACCACTGGGCCACTACTGCTCAAACTAGACTGCTCAGATTAGACTTATACAAGCATAATTTAATACTATAGGTAGATATACCTACAAAGTATGAAATGAACTTTGCTAGAAAGTTATGCTAGGTACATTTTTATCACATGGGAACATATTTACAAGTAACACGCTACCTACTTAATAAATAGTCGAAATATAAAGCGTGGAGATTTCAATACGAAAATAAATTAAACTTCGACGACCTTAGGACGTTCCCAGTCTACATACAAAATTCATTATAAAATATACATTTTAGTCACAGGATATTATTTTTAATTTTTAACATTTGCTACATTTATGATGTATCTGTTATTAAGGAAGCACTGGCAGGTTAACGACCCCCGAAATCGGTAACATCAAAACATTAAAGACACGTTGCCAACTCGCTACTTAAAAACTTTCGCCAAATTAGTTTTTACATTTTATTTATTTACTCTGATGACACGCTTTATGACTCTCACAACACTATAAGAGTCATAAAGCGTGTCATCAAAGTTAGATAAGAAAATAAATAATAATAATAATGTTTATTTCCAGTAAAGTGTTTACAAAGGTTACAAGTACAGTAATATGGTACAAATAGCTATAGCTATAGTACAAATAGCACATGCGGAAGTTGCTATGCACTCATATTAATAGAAAATGTTGTGTGTGCGAAAGAGATAAATCTAGTTTTGTTTGTTATGTTTATTACTTCACTTTCTTGTCGAAACTTGCAACTACAAATTTAGGTCACGGTCACTGGTCAGTGTGTCGCCGCAATCCTGTGACGATCCACGCGTCATCGCTTTGTAAGCGCACGAGTGCCGCAGGACGTACTTTCTTTGAGCGCCGCGCCGCCTTTCAAGTACCCGCCGCCCGCCGCTCGTGTTTGTAATTTGTAACTTAAGGTGGTTGCTTCAACGCGCTTTCCCATACATTCTTTTTGATATAAATTCTCGATACTTATATGCTTTTTGTAGAAGTAATGAAACAACTTGATATCATTACGAATTAGTGTTGTCGCAAACCCCTTCAAACATAAAGAAATAACAAGGATTGTAGGATTTCCAGGGCCGAAAAAAAACGAAAAATCTTTGCAAGTGTGCGTGCTTGGAGTCACGCCATCTATCGGATTTTCAAAGAACATTCGATTCTCTTGCTTAACAAAACTCGAAATAATTATCTGCTGATTACTAGATGGCGTGGCGTTGTCATTGTAAGGTAGTCGAAGTAAGTGCGTGCGGGAGTTTTGACTCGCGAATAATTCACATTTCGTTCGTCTAACAAGTAGGTAGGTAGGTACTGCTGCAGCGGTTTTGTTTGGGTGAATCAGATTTATCATTTTATTATGAATGATTTGAAGTTAGAAAAAATCTTATTATGTCATGTTGTTCACCCAAACCAAAGTTTAAAAGTACCTATTATGAATGAAATGTGTAGGTAATTCGGAGTTGGTTCTAATTTTATTGTGTGATAGCTAAAACTTATTAGTATTAACAAGTAGGTATTCAGACATACCTATAAACTTTAGTTTTGTACGTGGACTTTTCGCGGTTTATTTATTTATTTATTGATCACAAACACAACTAACATTAAGTAGGTACAGGGAATTCCTAATGCGTTAGTGTGGTAATTAATTAAACTATTTTAAATAACATAATACATACAACATTGTTTTTGTGAATTCATTCAGAGAGCAGGAAAATAAATCGATCTTGTCAGCAGTGTCATTCAGTGCGTGCAAGGCGCGCGTCAGTGGCGCTTTGCTGAGCAAGTTGGTTCGTGCGTGAGGCACCGCTAGTAACCGTGGCTTCCGGCGCCGGCGGCGCCGCAATACATAATTGTCAGGCACATTTAGACGTAGGTATCTCTTTCAAAACACCGGAATTATATGTCTTACCACGTAATAGTTTTAAAACATATGTGGTTATAGCTAGGTCCCTCCTTGTCTCGAGTTTGTTGTACCCGACCATACCGATAACGAATAAGGTCGGATTATATAAGTAATATTACATTCATTCATCACACTATTTATGAAGGTAGTTTAGGGTAGGTTTTATAAGAAGGTAGGTACCTACTACCTGCTTACTTACTAAAACTTACGCGACGCAGTCAAGGTCATGATGGGAGAAAAATAAGTGCCGTAACTATACCTACATAGTAATGAATAAAACCCAATGAAAAACACAAACCTTACAGTCCGTTCAATCAATTTTGACTTCTATTGCGTTACCTTACAAATGCAGTAAACACGACGAACAACACGACGTATTGTAACCACGTTTTTGCTTTTAATGCCATTCGTATGTCTACGGAATAAAAGTCAAAATCGGTTGACCGGACTGTAAAAAGGCGAACTAGAGCTTTTTGTGTTATTGTGTGTGTTACCACGTTTGAAGAATTTGGATTCTTAGCAACTAGCCCTGACGGTAAATTTATTTCAATATTGGTCTACGCATGTGTAGACCCGGTGATACATGCGACACTAACAACGTAGACTTACAAGAAATAATTCTACACCTTACGTAAAAAATGAAAATGATGAAAATTTTCGGTTTTTTCTTCATGGGTGTCGTCTTCGTGGTTTTTGGGCTGATATTGAAAATTAGGTCAAAATTAAAATATATTTTTTAATTAAAAATTCATTCATTTAAAAGTAACTTACCTATACCTAACCAAATCATAGTTTGCAGAAAACCTGCAAAAAAAAAAAGAAATGTGTGCTGGGCCACATACTAGAAGTGAAACTTCAACGGTCAAGTGGAAAAACGAATCGAGTTCATTTGTTTTTTTTTTTTCAATAAACCGCTTTCTATTTGCAAGCCAATTCGAAATTTAAAAATACCTTTGATATGTTACCTCCTTGGTTGCCCTTGCCATGTTTCAGAGTAAAAGATCATTCCATTTTTAAATAACACGACAGATATGAGTTTACTATGTAATTTATTTGGCCGCTAAACACGACAGATATGTATTTTCAACCGACTTCCAAAAAGAGGAGGTTCTCAATTCGACTATATTTTTTTTTGTGTTTGTTCGTTCCGGTTCCCATGTGGTCCCATTTTAATTTGGTGAACATTGATGCTGTTCTTTGGAGATATACAATGGAACTCTTCTTCTCTCTTCAACTTCAAAAATAGACGGCAAATCTGCCGTGATTGTTGGAATCGCTTGGATGTTTATTGTTTATACAACATCATAACGTAACATCACGCCTGTATGCCCTGAGGGGGTATATGGTATATGGGGTGCAGATGTGTACAATACATCCAGATTTCGACAGTTAGGTATGTAAAGTTGGAGCGTTCGTGTTCCACGCGCGCCTCAAAGAGATGGTAAACAGTAAGGTTTGGGAACAACTAAAAATGAAAAATTAAAAACTTTTATGAAAAAATAAAACCGACTTAAAAAAATACAAAAAGCGAAAAATAACTTTAGCTTCAGAAGTCGGTGACAAAAAAAACTAAATCAATCAAACAAAGGTCACCGACTTCTGAAGCTAGTTATTTTTCGCTTTTTGTGTTTTTTGAAGTCGGTTTTATTTTTTCATATAACTTTTGCCGGCCGCTGGTCGCATGTATCGGGCCAGTACAAAAATTTCGAAGAAGGTTGTAAAAATAATGCTCAAATTTCCAAGCATGTTTGAGGAAAAATCTTATTACCTAGTCATGTTGTTCACCCAAACCAGTTTAAAAGTAGGTATCTATAAAATAAACGCCCTAACTATACCTAATAATAATGAACACAATGAAAAACACAAACCATACAGTCCGTTCAATTGATTTTGACTTCTATTGCGTTGCTCTACAAATAGGTAGCTGCGCAGTTGGTATTGTAACCACGTTTTTGCTTTTAATGCCATTCTTATGCCTACGGAATAGAAGTCAAAATCGGTTGAGCGGACTGTAACAAAGGCGAAGTGGCGAAGTTACGCGAACTAGAGCTATTTGTGTTATTGTTTGTGTTCCCACGTTAGGGTATTTTCCCTAAATTTAGGGATTTTTTGAAAGAATTGTAGATTTTGGCAGAATCTTAGAAAACCAAAAATTAGCAGAATTAGATATTGACAAATTACCTGTGCTTCACTTGGGTATAATTAGACTAAAATATCTGTGGACCTCGATGCGCGCTCCGCCTCCTTCACATCCTAACAGAATCAAAATCACAAAATCGATGGGCGCTATTGTACAGTGCTCCCTGAAATTAGTTTTTCACGACTTTCTGTTCTAAAAGATTTCAAAGTAATGAAACATAAAAAAAAAAATTACATGTTCTGGACAGTCATCGGTAAGTGATTTTACCTATGTATGCTGCAAACACTTATTTTTGTGATTTAAAAACATTATTACACTAGCAGAATCTGGGCAAGCAGCTGGCATAATGTTCTAATTAAATCTGGTCACACTGCAGTCTGTGGTCACTATCAGTCAAACTGACAACTACCAACCTTACTCTATTCTCTGTCTACGTTACTTTAGGCTGACAACTCTGACGTTTGACCACAGAGTACTTTTTATATATAGGCGTTTGACTTGGACTTGTCGACACGAACAAAACGCTCCACTGCGCAACTCAATACTTACAAAATTTGCTTTTTACTAATTCAATTATTACAATTTTTAATAGGATACATTTTCTCTTTATTTTTCAGGTACAAAAATATGTTTGCGTCAAAGACGAACATTAAATCGTACAAGCGACATCAATGTAGCATGTGTAATAATTCTACATGTAAAAACGAAGTTTCATGCCTCTTCACTTGTAATCAAATGTTTGCTGAAAACGTTTTCTTTGTTACGGGTATTATAGTGAGGAAAATGTGGTTGTAGAGATAAAATGTTTTCCTTCCTTAGCACGGAAATCTCTAAATATGATTGCAGCATCAGAAAATAGAAATTTTCCATTGCATTTGGAAAATAATGTTTTGGTTATGAATAAAAAGCATAATTATTACTATCAAGTAAGTTACAAAAAATATTATAAATAGTTTTTTATTTATTTATAAAATTATGTTTCTATTTGTGTTTATTTGCTATTATTATTTTGATTCTAGGTCCAGGGTCAATTGCGAATCACCAAAATGAGTAAATGTTACTTCATTTGCTTCATATCTGTCACTCAACCTTTGACTGTCATAGAAGTCGACCGTGATGAGGAATTTATCAGTACTATGATGCAAAAACATTTTTCAAAACATGTGTACTACCTGAAATTGTTTTGAGAAGAGTCCGGAAGAATGCTAAATGTATTGACATCAAGGAATTAGAAGGTAATAAGAATAAAACTTTCTTGTTTACTAACATAATAACTTGATATCAAATACATTACAATACTTGGTTAGTCTAGTCCTAGTGGATGACTGCCTTTTTCTTGAGTCTCTGAGGTTTTGAGTTCAGTATACGAAAGTCTAACAAAACCGTGTAAATTTATCTGTTCTAGCGCAAACTCTTGCTTCTACATCGGCTTCCAGCTGTTGATTTCAACATTATTCACCGAGATTCGGACAGAGAACTAGACAGAGAGCTTCAGCCAGAGAGCCCCTCAGCTGACCAGGTCATGACCTCTGACCCATATACCTATCAACTGACCTAGATCGTTGACCCCCTGACCCTAGTACTCATCAGCTGACCAGGTCATGACCCCTGATCTTAGTACGAACCAGCTGGTCCATGGTCACCAACCTCTGAACCTCCACCCATGTACCCATGTGTAACCAGGTCATCAACCCCTACCTTATGTACCTGTCAGCTGGGCTGGGTCAACTATGTACTAATAAGTGTTCCAAGGCTTTGTATATGTATAAAGTGAAGATAAGAACTAAATAAGCTTTCAAGCCAGTAAGGAGTTTTTACTTGAAATCCCCAACAGTTTGTAAATATGTGAGCACCATGTACCTATCTATCACAGTCATAATTAATTTATGTCATTGCTCTATTTTTTATTCTTTTTACCTATTGTGGTACACTAATTTAATTATAAATGTGAGCACCATGTGGCCATTTAGTATATTTTATGTACTTTTGTGACATGAACGAGCATGGCAGTTGAATAGAATAGAATAGAATAGAATAGTCATTTATTTGCTCAGAATGTAGGTAATTAGCATAAGATGGTTACAATAATGTTACAGAAACCTTGTACATTCTACCATTTTGGCATGCAAACATTGATGCAGTTCATTATCAAACATACAATTGATTGACACACAACTAAAATGTATTAGCTCGGAAATCCGATACAGACATTGACACACAACTAAAATTTATCAGCTAGGAAATTGAGAATTTGACATGCTGTTTCGCTGATGTTGGCGCATGTGTTGGATCATAGTTTCCTTCAAAATGTTTGAGCAGAGTGGTGCTGATCCACATGTCATACTCGTGAATGGCCGCCGTTATTCGAGACTGGTCATCTCTTAGCTGCCAGGTCACATTGTTAATCTTTGTAGGTATTGAATTGTTATACATTGTTCTCACATGTTTGGATTTTGGATTTTGGACCAGGATTTTGTAACAACTTGTTTTTAAAAAGAGTTTCCATGTGTAACTAGAGACTGAGTCCTTGACAATTCAATAGTGCCTGTAAATGGTATTTAAATAAACGCTTTGAGTTTGTATCAATTGTATTTTTTTGCCTTTAACAATTTATTGTATAATGTAGTTGAAGGGTGGGCAGTGATGTGTAGGTTGTATGTTCAAACCCTGACAGGCTCTTTATTTTGGGTAAATGAATACTAATACTACTTGAATAAAAAGCATTACTTACAATAGTTAATTATATAATTAGTGTAAAACAACAAAACCACATTCATATTTTGTTAGAACAGAACTTCATTGCGGCATTGAAAACAGATGCAGTACTTTTATCAATGGCACGCAACACATATAACACAACTAATTTAGAAGTTAGTTAATTTATATCACAATTAATTTAGAATTTGTTATTTACAGAATGAGGAATCACTTTGACGTTTGGTGGTGGAACAAAATTAAATCGTGCTATAGTCATCAGACATAAACATTTCTTTACGTAATCTTTATGCTCCAGAGTAACTCAACTTTTGGACATAGCCGATTGCGTTGTCACCGTAAGATTCCCTCGTTGAAAGAACTGCTAGGCTAACCTAGGTACGGTATGAAAACTGATGTTTACTTCTAGAAGTTTAGTCCGTACAACCATGTCAACACTAACTTTCGGTAGATTCGAGTACTAGATGCTGATTGGTTGATTAAAACACGTTCCGTTTCAAGTTTGGTACTTTTGATTGGTAATTATTGTTAAAAATTCACATTAACTAAAATAAAAACGTTGCAGTGGCCCTTCTTGTATGTTTTTTTTTTTACATTTTAGCCACAAAATATTGATAAATATGATATCTGCATCTTTCCTAATTAAACGTTTTTGATGAGAACGCCATCAAGCGGTTCAGAAAGTAAACTATTTACGTGTGTTTGTGTGTGTGCATGGTGTGTACAGATTTGAAGTGGAGACGGCTGGTGGATTTGACACCAAATCTCCGTTTGAGAAGAGTTAACAAGTAAACTGTTTATGTGGAAAAATCAAGACAAAAGGCTAGTTCGCGCAATTAGAATATTGTCTATCTTAGTTATTTAAGTTAGGCGTAAACATAAATAATACCCAAATGCGAGACTACAACGCCATCTATTGAAAAATCGGCGGCGGGTTGATCAACGGAACCCCCTTAAAACGGTTATAATAAGTGCGAAATTAGACGCTTGAAAAACGAAAAATTTTGTGACTACCTACCCGTACTCCGTACCTACTTAGCGAAGTGATTGAACAGTGATCCTGATTGTGATTAATAATTTTATTAATAAATAACACGCGGGTGAGAGGTGCCTGATTATTCAGTTAATAATCTGTGATTCAGTGTTATTGTTTTTAGTGATCAGTAATAATAATAATGGCGCCAAAAGATCAAGTCGCTACAGGACCGGGCTGTTGCCGTTCTTACCACAGGTTATTTAACCCAATATTTATGAATGGTGTTCTATTTTGTTTCCAGTTTTATGCCATTTAGTTTGTTTGAATTTTTTTTATTAATTTTGGTGTTATGATTTTTTGATGGTTAGAATTATTCCTATTACCTAGTATTGTCCGTGTTTTCATTTATTGTCGTATTATCGTCTCTACTCTGCGTAATAATCAATACAATACCTTTTAGTGTTATGACAATACGGTTTTGATACTGGGGAACGTCTTTCAAAATCGGGATTGAAACCAAATACCTACTATAATGCCCAAATCTCAGTTTGACTTAACTGCGAGACGCAAGAGTCTTGCAGGCTTAGTCTTGTTCTTGCTCAAGTCTTGCAAGGTTCAATCTTGGTCTTGGTCTTGCTACATTAAGTCGGTCTTGGTCTTGGTCTTGCAAAAATGCAAGAACAAGACCAAGACTGCAAGACCAAGACCGATTTTGGGCAACACTACGTGGCCCCGGAACACAAAGGGCGATGAAGGAACATGGATGAGTTTTAGTCAGTAAAAGTCTGACACACCCTCCTGCTCCGCCCAGAGCGGGAGGAGTCATTTGACGACTTACCATCCGAAAAAAAAAAAAAAAAAAAGGCCCCCGGTGACCCAATTTCCGAACCCACGTTGCGCAATAATGCTATTTCCGCACGTAGTTCAGTATTGGTTTTTTCTGAAACCTCCATTCTGGACTGCATCCTGGTCATCTCCGCTTTCAAGGTAGTGATGTCCTTTAGCAGCCGTGTAACGTCGACGTGATCGAAAGTGACGGGAGACAGTCTACTTAGCTTCTTCGCCACGAAATCTGGCACGTCGTCCGGGTCAGTCTTCTTCAACATATCGATGATATCTTGAAGGCTCTTCTCAGTTCCATCTCTGCGCCGAGAGGGCATCTGGTCCAGTTTTCCAAGGGACTGGAACAGCAAGAGTTTTCCGCTGCTGATGTCATCCTCCTTGAAATTGGACCGGCAAATCTGCAGGATGCTCACCTCGTCCATGTAGTCGATGGCATGGACTAGCATGGCTAGCAATTAATTTACTATTCATTTACAAAAACTTTTCTTGCCGTAATTCCGCACCGGATCCCAAGAGTACGCTGAATTAACAATAATATAGCAAATAAAAAAAAAATCTTTATAAACTACTAGCTGCCCGTCCCGGCTTCGCACGGGTGGACTTTTTATTTTTTTCTATTCTATCCTATCTTTCAAGTTGGATCAAACTGCACATGGTGTGCGAATTTTATTATAATCGGTTAAGTGGTTTAGGAGTCCATTGAGGACAAACATTGTGACACGAGATTTATATATATTAAGATATTTGGGGTTTTTCCTTCAGGAGCTAATATATAAAGACCGGAAGCGTTGCTGACCCTTGAAAAAGCAACATAAAGTTGGCCATGAGAAAAACAGCTTAATTCTCTTTCCGTGAACGTCTCCGACTCGCGAGACAATGCATGACGTTCACGATCAGCGGTCAGTCGCGCATCATATTCTTCACTGGTCTCTAGAGACCTGGATGTAGATGCGTAAATACGCTGAGAACGCAGGCGTGCTTCGCGATCCGAAGAGGTTTACACGGAGCGAGTTGCAGCCAGATGTTTTTGAACAGCATCAAGTCTCTCCTGACGCTTTTCGGTAGATTCTTGGGATCTTATGATCCTCAATCTTTAAGCTCATTTGGAACATTGGGAAAGATTTGACCTCTTTCTAGGCATGCTTATAGTTTTATTATGAAGATACTTTATCAATTAAAATCTAAGTGACTGCTCCCCTGCGTTACCGGGTAGGCTACCGTGTCACGAAGATAAATGGAAAAGGAAATTAAACACTCAAATAACATAAACCAAATGGGAGTTTGGGCCAGTAGAGTCAAATTTTCAATGATATACCATCGTCATCGAAAATCAGTCCTAAACTGTTACCGCCTTCACCGCGTGGAGGTACTTCACTACTCCCAGCTTATGTTATTTTAATTGAAATTAGTGATAGCTTTGATTTCCACATCAGATGATTCTGATCTTCGATTTTTATAAGTCCTAAATGTGTTATGGTGTGAAGCTGGGCTCTTGGAGTTCCAGATCAGGTGTTCCAGATCTTCTAATTTATTCTCTCAGCAGAAAATGCTCATCACGCGGAACAATTTTTGCTATGGTACCATTTTTGTATCTCTTATAGTTTAGCTGGTCTGTTGCGGTTCTGCATCAGGTGTTCCAGTTTCCAAGATAAATTATAGCCTATATGTTGCCCAGACTTAATAAGTATACAACAAAAAAAAATACTCAAATCCATCCAGTAGTTCCGAAGATTAGCGTGTACAAACAAACAGACACAGACAAACAGACGGATTTTTATTTTTATTCGTGCTCTATTTTTTTTTCTAAACCCCCCTCAATTAGAATAGAATAGAATAGAATACTCTTTATTATGTACACCATAAAAGTTACAGATACAAATGTAAAACATTTTACAAGGGGAGACACAATGGGCGGTCTTATCGCTAAAAGCGATCTTTGGATGGAATTATTTCTTTTTTAATATATTCAATGTACAGACACAGTTTTTTTACTGTTTTATTATATGTGTATATTGTGGTGTGAAGTCACGTATATTGTTCATCAGCACATCACGTATAGTACATAGTTTAGGTTAAGGTAAATAAACTGTGTTTGTAGCTTTAGTATTAGCATAGTGTCACGTACTATCTATGTATATATATGTATATGCAACCAATTAAAGGAGAAGGGGTAGTTCTACAGTGGAAGAGTTAACGCAGTTGATATGTAAAATAGAAAAATTGTATGTAGAGACTATAAAGTTTGAGAACGGGGATAGAATCGAGCAAGAGATGGCGTCGGAAAGGTTTTCTTTGAGGACGGCGGTTAGCTTGCTACCGGACATGAGTGGGGATGAGCAGGTTACCGAAGATTCAATTGATGCCATAGGTTTATTTATATAGTTCAATGTTAGAGGAGGCTGATAATGCTCTTTTAATTAAATTCGTTCTAACCACACGGCTTACCCAGGGGCTAGGATTCGGTTGTCCTCCAATTACGCAACGGTAGACAGTCTGTTGGCTGACATGAGGAAGCATTTATTAGCGGATAGATTTAGATATAGATTCACAAAGAGCATTCGGTTTTATACATTTCCTAGGATCATTTCGGAATTACACACAATTCAAATGTAACAGTGGCGCAAATAGGGCCCGCAGTGCCGACTGAAGGACAAATAAGGTTACTACTAGCTCAAATGCAGGCCCAGTTAGACGAGTTACGAGTGTCCCGACCACGCAGCCAGAATCTTTGAAACATTATTTTACACATTTCCTAAGTGGGCTCGGAATTGTATACATTTACAATTCCATGGAGGACCTCAGTACAATGCTCGATGACCTCAGTAGAGCTTCCGAAAGAGTGGGGCTAAAAATGAACATGGACAAAACCAAGGTCAGGTTGAATGCCCATGTAACACCCACTCCTATTAAAATCGGAGACACTACACTCGAAGCTGTAGACGATTATGTGTACCTTGGACAAACGGTCCAGTTAGGTAGGTCTAACTTCGAGAAAGAGGTCAATCGTCGAATCCGACTCGGCTGGGCAGCGTTCGGGAAGCTGCGCGGTGTCTTCTCGTCCAAATTACCGCAGTGTCTCAAGACGAAAGTCTATGACCAGTGTGTGTTGCCAGTGATTATATACGGGACCGAAACGTGGTCGCACAATGGGCCTTATCAGAAGGCTTAAAGTCACCCAAAAGAGCAATGGAGTTCGGAGTTTCTTTGCGTGATCAAATCAGAAATGAAGACATCCGCAAGAGAACCAGGGTCACCGACGTAGCCCGAAGAATTGCCAAACTTAAGTGGCAGTGGGCAGGGCACATTGCTTGCAGAACGGATCGCCGATGGGGCCGAAAAGTTTTGGAGTGGCGACCGGTAACCGGAAGACGTTGCGTTGGAAAACCTCCCACTAGGTGGACCGATGACCTGGTGAAGGTTGCGAGAATCCGTTGGATGCGAGTCGCACGGGACCGGTCAATGTGGCGACACTTGGGGGAGGCCTATGTCCAGCAGTGGACGTCTTTCGGCTGAAATGATGATGATGATGACAATTCCTAGAGTTCATACATTTCCGGTAACATATATATAATTATAAGATTTTCCTTTTTTAAGACTTTCTTGAATTTTCACAATATAAACGTCAGAGTTGTCAAGCTGTTATTATTTATTTTTTTTCTTTCATAGATTTTCTCACCGACCCATGAAAGTCGCATTTGGATTGTATAAACTAAAAATCATTTTATATAGATATAGATAGTCTAATTCTGTATATCTAATTACGTTTTCTACTAACTAACATAATTCTTAATTATATTTATAAAATTTTTAACCCACTCTTGGTTTTATGAAGGAGGTTTGATAGTGTGCGTTACCCCAGCCAGATATTGCCGAAAATCGTCATCTAAGTGCAATAGATAATTAGAAATACAGCTTCTGTAATTGGTAAGCAGATTTTTAAATTTGGTAAACTGATAGTTTTTTAATTATTTGATAAAAACACTTCCAGCTGGAGTAACGTTACCCCAGCCAGATCTTTTGTTTTATAATGAATATTTTGAAATAAATCTTATCTAAATAATTAAAAATCAATTTGAAATAAATGGTACAACTTAATTTGTATTTTTAGTTGTTATGGTTGCGAAGATATTTAAAATCCTGCTGGAGTAACGTTTGCACGAGTGCTTTATCTTGGAATTGACTACACGGATGATTTGTACATGATGATTTTAATATTTGTACATGAGATTTGGCTAATTAGTCATAATTTGTTACGCAATAAACGAATCCACTATAATGCACCGTTTTGAAGTTATTTTAGTAAGTAGAAAATATACTTTAATAGGTCCTAGCACTTCCAATAAGCGCTCCAAAGACTAAACATAAACGTTATTATACAGGATGGAATTAACGCATGCCACCTGGAGGGAAAGTACTCTAAATACCTGCAGTATTTAAAAGTAGTAAATTTTACTCAAAGGAAACATTCCTCTATTTTTTTAAATAAATGAATCTGCATTCTATGATTTTGAAAATTTCTAACTTTAGATTTCATGGTTTTCCTTTCATTTAATTTATAATGTTTGTTAGAGAGATTTAATCCTTATGATTGACCCTATCGATTGGTGCCTTAGAAGTACAGGTTGTTATTTTTTTGGAATTTAGCCGGATCCAGTGTGGCAAGCGAATTTTCAAAATCTTTGAATGCAGATTAATTTATTTTTAAAAATAAAGGAATGTTTCCTTTGAGTTAAATTAGCTATCTCCGGTATTTACAGTACTTTCCCTCCAGGTGGCATGCGAAAATTCCACCCTGTATAGGTAATTACTGTCTATAAATGGTACTGAAGTTTCATTAGTATCCTATACGTAATTAAGTAGTTATGATGATGTTCCGGCCACGGCGCGCAGCCGAGTTATTTGACGACCGATGAACCGAGTTTACTGTAGTAGTGGTAACTGAATCTTATTGTTATGAAACGCACCTCACTATTGACTTGACGTTGTCTATGATTGACATTTAAGATAAATAAAATTGTCTATGGTCAGCTTCAGAAAAAGATGGTGGTTTATATTTCGTGTGCTCCCAAATAATATTAAATAAATCAACAGGAACAAAGTCCGATCCATTTCCCAGCAATCTTACATGTGGCGACCGTGATGGTTATAATGGAGAACCAAAAAAAGGAGCGTACAGTTCAAAGAAAATTATTTACGAAAACCGCAAATGACTTTGAAGCCGCCATATTCCAAGCAACCCAAGCGTCCAAATCAAAACTCGCAAGTAAATTCATCATACTAAAAGAAATTGCTGAAAATTTGTTCAAATTAGACATACAAATAAAAGAAGCAATGATAAACATACAAGATTTTAATGAGGAGGAGTTGGAACGCGAGATAAGTGGTGCTTATGAATATAAAACAAGATGGCTGCATTTATGCACACTCTGGCACGATCAAGAAAAGCAAAATACAGTCATTCAAAAACAAGAAAGATCATTCAAGCTACCAAAACTGGAATTACAATCCTTCGATGGACAACTCCGTAACTGGATCAGTTTTTGGAGTCAATACTCCAAAATACATGAGGATTCGTCATTGAATGATACAGGAAAATACCAGTATTTGACGCAATGTGTAAAGGCTGATTCGGAACCAAGGAGATTAGTAAAGGCTTTCCAGCGACAGCATATCAAAAATGTATCGAAAAACTAAGAAGTAGATTTGCACGTGAAGATTTAATGATACAAATTTATATTAGGGAACTATTCAGTTTGGTGCTGGGTGAGAAAAAGGAAAATCTAACAAAATTGTATGACCAATTAACTGCACACCTTAGAGCACTAGAAACATTGAAGGTAACAACCGAGAACTATGCCGCTTTTCTTCTGCCAATGGTAGAATCTGCCTTACCAAATGATGTTTTGAAAATATGGGAGAGGAATAGAGATCCGGGAGAGGATGTAGCTAATGATCTGAATAATCTCCTAGAATTTATCAGAAAGGAAGTTGTCGCGACGTGTAGTTCGCGAAGTAAACAGGTAACAGAGTCAAATTAATATTGTTAGAGCGAAACGTGTAACAAACTAGTCTAATAGCATAAGGTGATCTGCTGCTGGCAACATTAAAGCCACAGAGAGATCACCACAGATAAAGAGTATTTATAGTTCATGGTTATGACGTTAAGTAGTCTGTGGCGTTTGCCGGTACTTTGGACTACCTACACCAAATGTGGAGTATTTATTTCAATAAGTATTTAAGTACTATTTAGTGCAAAGTAAAGTGATTGGTGTTATGATGGAGGCGTCCAGCATGGTGGCGACTCTCCTGAGAGAAATATGAGCTAAGTGGTAGCACTAAGACAATAGTGTAGTGGTTCCCCACACAAATGCCTAGATTCTAAATTTCCTATCTTTTCTAAAGGTTTCTGATGCTCTTGGAAGTCGGTTACATTAGGAGGTTAATTGGCAGACTTGGGCTGTGCGATTCCTTCTCAATACCCAAACGTATTGTTGTACAAGTGTTGTATGTAATAAGAGGGTATAAAGTACATACAACCGAGTTAAATTATGAGAAATGGATCTGTGATAGAAACGGATATGGCAAGAGGTTAATAGCAGGCTTGGCTGCGGTTTCCTCGTATATTATGAGAAATGTATCTGTGATGAACACGGATATGGCAAGAGGTTGATTTAGCAGACTTGGCTGCGGTCTCCTCTTTATACCCAACATACTACGGTGACTAGGATCTCGTAGAGCATGTAACTGAATATTAATCCTAGCAAGATATGTACGTTGTATAACATATTCTGTGCTATGGACTCACACCTAAGACACCAGAAACGTTTATGTATTTATATTACAATGTATAGAATGGTGGGAATCAATTTAATTTTAACTACAGATGGCGAGCTGAATTATGGTGCGAGCTAGTAAGAACTAAACGCTGATTAATGCGAAGCAAACCTCCCAACATATTGAAGATTCTTCTCGGAACCAGCCCCAGGTACAAATAATCCCACCAACATAAATCTATCTAACCACAACAACAATTCCTGCAAAAAGAATCTCGCCGCCGCGTCGCTGCGTTGCGCCGTCTGGGAACGGGACGATGAGCCTGGCCAGCTCGTGCGTCCATGGTTCCGCGGATGGCGCGGCGGAACGACGCGGCGACATGGTGGAGGCGCTGGGATCCGAGAGGAAAAATCAATATCAAAATTATAGAAACAAGATTAAAACTGGTTAAAAAATAAAATACAGAGTTCTTACTAGTGCTGCCATCTGTGAAAGCTCAGTGTGAAACCTACTGTATCAAAGGTTGATGAAAATTTGCTAAAATGTTAAATAGGTTTGATACACGTTTTGCTGATATTGACTCTGATAATATTGAATATTTTCCAATGTAATTATCTTAAGATTAACTATCACAGGTAAATAAGTAAGTGTCGCTGGACATCTGAGGCGATGGATCGGTGCAACAAATAACCTAGATGGCGTTACTTGTTGTTGAAATTAATTAATGCAAGTTGATAAGTTTCTTTGTTTTGTGAAATAAACTAGGTGATGTTGTTTATATTTCGTGTTATGATTTATTCGATCATTTGTATTCATTAACATGCAAAGATACGACTCCACAAATCTATACGGATTTTATTAAGGCGGAAGTTGAAAACAAGAAAGTTTGCAACTTTGAAGCACAAACCGGAAGTTGAGCAAATTTGACAGAGACAATAAATTCTCGTCGCCCGCCATGTTTGCGCGAAAGTTTTCGTACCTGCGTTTTCAAAAGTTTTATTTTGTAAGTTTTTGTGAGAACGAAATATCTACGGCTTATTGATTTACCCCACGTCGGGAATAAAATAAGTGTGCTTGAATGAACAAAAAGGTCAGTACAGTTAAGATGTGTGTTGATTACAATTTCGAATTTGTGTTCTCAGCTCATAGGATACTATATGTGAAATTGGTAAATACTCTGTTAATTACCTAAATTTACATGTAATCAGTAAATTTCCCTTCTCTCTCGGCGATATCCCTTCATATTTTGGCGGTCATGACCCGCGCTTGCGCGAGTATATAGGGCCTGTCTGTGGGACCGCGCCATTTCGAGCTTCGGCGCGTTTGAATAAAAAATAAGCACAGACTGTGCTACTACCTACGAGGCTTCACCATATAACCGTCTAAATACAACAAAGGGATTATTAAATAAGTTGTTTGAAGAAATAAGTAGGTAACTACGTGTTAAAACCTGTGCACTTATCCTTCCACCCACTTCCGACAGGACCGGAATTGTTAGTCATTGGAGGTAATTGTCACCGAGAAAGGGAGATTATATTAGACTGCCAACGGCTAAAGAAATAGCTATTCTAATCAAGTTAATGACTGAAGACAACATTGGAAGTGAGTAATAGTTTGTAATCCTATATCTTGACATTGGATGAGTATCCTTATCTGTCTGGCTACCTTATTCACATTATATAAATGCTTGAGTGGACATCTTGGTCCTAGACTGACTAAGCCGGTACTAAGGATTTTGGTAGACAATACATACTGTGAATGAGAACTTCAGATACACAAACATTTGTCTAGGATGGGGCTCCGGGCTCAATCCCACATACCCAAGTTATGTGAACAGAGGCACTGCTGATTAGGCAGCGGTGTCATCAATACATACAAATAAATGATTTAAGAGAGATTATGGTTTGTAGTTTGTAAGCACATAGTAGTGTCTGTTAGCTGAAGACACACTGTACAACAGGAGTGATGTTTCCTTACCGTGCCCATTGATTATGTGCACTTTGTGATTGAGTATTTTTGTTATGAGCATCCTAAAGTATTAAGTGGTATTTATTTACCTTTACTGGGTGATTCAAAACACCTAAATAAATCTGAAAGGAGATGATTATTTCCAAGATAGTAAATAAGTTTTCCTGAAAGGGAAGTTGAATTTCTGAAATTCTATTTCAGGAAAGTAGGTAATGAAATTTTTTTAATACCTACCCTGTATGTATGATGTGTGATCTACTACAATTAAATTATGGGTTTTTGCCATTAAATAAGCCATCAGAATTTTTTCAGTAAATAATACAAACATCAATTTGTTATTCCTTATTTTAAAAAATAGGTGGTTTTAATAGAAACATGTTACATTATGATTAAATTTGTATAACAAATTAAAGCTGTACCTAGATAGTGTAATATTATATTACAGGACGTCAATATGGAGGAAGCCATGCTCGTTATTCTTCATGGCCTGTGTGATAAAATTAAAACTCTGTCCGAATGTGCTCGAAATACAAATAGGAAACTCGCTAGTGAAATAAATGACTTAACCTTGCATGAAGGAAGAGTGGTATCCTCTAAACTTCATGCCTTTCTGCAACGATTGGAGAGAGAACTGAACAATTATTTTCGACTTGTTAGCGAACCACAAGTGGACGAGATCTCTGCCATCTCTGCAATACAGCTGGAAGCTGAAGAAAACTGCTGTGAACTTAAAGTAAAAATTGAAGAATGTGAAAATTCAATGACAAATAGCAACAAGAATGAAGAACATTTATTATCGGGAAAACTACCAAAATTGGAGTTACCACAGTTTGAAGGTAACATTCTTGAATGGCACCAATTTTGGGACCAATTTAGTTCCAATATTCACAATCGGAATTTGCCAGACGTTGACAAGTTATTATATCTAAAGAATTCTTTAAAGGGAGAAGCTAAGGGAGTGATAGACGGGTTAGATATTACAAATAAAAACTATTCCATAGCCATACAATCTTTGAAAGATCGATATGGGAAACAAACTCAAGTGGTTGATGCACACTATTCCTCACTCTACAAAATAAAACCAGCAGACAAAACCGTATCAGATTGTCGAAGAGTTTTAACTGAAATTGAAAAACATTTGAGAGTTTTGGATTCAATGGGTGAAAATATTAACCATAACCACTTGAGGTTTATGGTAATGGAGAAATTTCCAGAAGATATAATATATGAAATGAAATTAAAAATAAAGCAAGAATCGATTGAAGAGATAAGGAAATATTTGGAAATCATCATTTCAGCACGTGAAGATGCAAATAGATTAACGCAAGAGAAAAACCTAAATGAGAAGGAATATTACACTGTAAAGACACTTCACTCTACTGGGAAAGGTGATCATCCAAATCAGACGAGAAAGGAGGACTAAAGGAGACAACAGAAAAGTAAATATGAAAACAAACAGGAAAAGGCTCGATACCACCCAAAACAGAATAAGAGGAATGCTTCCCAGAGGAACAACAGGAACGTGCAAAATTATGCAAGTTATCCTGGAAAAAACCAGGGAAAGGAGGGGCCACCTAGGAAGAAGTCTAAACTTCAGTGTATCTTCTGTAAAGAGTCACACTACAACGAAGAATGTACTAAATTCAAGGAACTAAAGGAAAGAAAATTCCTATTAAAAAATAGATGCTACAGTTGTCTTAAAATAGGACATTCTCGTGTAGAATGTAGAAATAAAAAGGAGTGCTTTCATTGCAATAAATTAGGTCATAATCGTGCTTTATGTCCTGTTAAATTCTCAAGTGTAGACCAGGATAAGTTAACGACAACCAATGTCCTGTACACAAGAGATAAGGGAGTCACCGTTCTACAAACAGCAGTAGTTACTGCCAATAAAGTAGGAGACTTTTCTAAGGAGCTTCCATGCAGAGTTCTATTAGACTCCGGAAGCCAAAGAACATACATCACGCAGAAATCTGCAAAAGATCTTAATCTAAAATTTGAGGAAGAAAGCACACTAACTGTATTTACATTTGGATCAAAAACTCCTCAAGAAATAGACAGTCCCGTGGTTAAGGTGCAGTTGAGGACAAGAGCAGATAAGACAATCACTCTATTTGCTAATGTGGTACCAGTGATATCACATAGTGTCCCATATCCTCATCAGGACCTCAGCCACTGGAAGGATAAATCAGAACTAGCTGACGATGGTTCTCTACAAGACCAAGTGGACATTCTGATTGGTAATGATTATTACTTTTCACTTATCTCAGAACATAAAATTAAACTAAAAGAGAATTTGTATATGGTACAGTCCGACTTCGGATGGATACTAAGCGGGAAAATGGATTCCAGTCCTATTCAAGAACTATCGGTGGTGACATACTTCCAGTCTAATGTGGACATGTTATTCAACGAACCTGACCTGCCACTGATCGAGACTAACATGAAGAGCTTATGGGAACTTGAATCCATTGGCATAACCGATTCTCCGAGGGAAAATCGAGAAGATGAGGCTGTAAAGAGGTTCAATGAAACTACTAAATATGTAGACAACAGGTACTCCGTATCCTGGCCCTGGATTGAGTACCCTCCTGCTCTGAAT
This sequence comes from Xestia sexstrigata, assembly GCA_941918905.2. Classification (NCBI taxonomy): domain Eukaryota; kingdom Metazoa; phylum Arthropoda; class Insecta; order Lepidoptera; family Noctuidae; genus Xestia; species Xestia sexstrigata. The sequence goes on along the minus strand of OW799230.2, from coordinate 11,002,156 downwards.
TTGAATTTTGGATTGGCTTATGGTCGTCTCGTCAACTTAATGAAGCGGCTAGATACGTCCATATTATTGGCATATGAAGACACATTGAAGGATCAAATGATGAAAGGAATAATTGAAATTGCACCTGATCTGAGAGATCAAACAGTAGGACATCCTGTTCATTATCTTCCACACCATGGGGTAAAAGTACCTGGCAAGCCTATGAGAATTGTCTATGACGCGTCATCTAAAACAAAAGACAATAAAAGTTTAAATCAATGCTTGTATTGTGGACCCATGATGTTGGAGGATTTGACTGGATTACTTATAAAGTTCAGATGTCAACCAATAGGTATATGTGCAGACGTCGAGAAGGCGTTCTTACAGATTGCACTTAATACACCGGATCGCGATGTAACTCGATTCCTATGGTTAAAGGATGCAAAGAAACCCGCTACAGAAGATAATCTGCTTCACTTAAGATTTACAAGAGTTCCATTTGGCGTTATATCAAGCCCATTTTTGCTTAATGCAACAATCAGATTACACTTACAAAGTTCAGGTAATGAACAGATTAAGAAATTAACTAAAGACATATACGTTGATAACGTCGTTACTGGAACAAAAACAGTGAAGGAAGCACTTCAACTTTATAAGAATTCTAAAGAGATATTCAACCAACTATCCATGAATCTTAGAGATTGGAGTTCCAACTCTGAAGAATTTATAAAACAAGTACCTGAATCTTGCAAAGAGGATAAGATCAAGGTTCTTGGACTAAACTGGAAACTGAAGGAAGACACAATTCAACTAAAAGATAAGGTTGTTAGTGAACCAAAATTTACAAAAAGAGGCGTCTTAAAGGTCGTAGCGTCAATCTATGATCCGTGTGGATTTGCTGTACCGTCACTGTTGTCTAGCAAACTGTTCATACAAAATCTATGGAAGGAAAAGGTAAAATGGGATACACCATTTTCTGAGACACTAAAAACCGATTGGTCAAAGATATGTGAAGAATTAGATGAGGTTCGAGACATATCGATGCCCAGATGTTACTTCAGTGACGCTACTACAAGTACTTGTCAAATTCACTGCTTCACAGACTCTTCTTCGAAGGCCTATGCAGCTGTAATCTACATAGCTAACGGCAAGGAGGTAAAGTTTGTCCTAGGGAAATCAAGGCTAGTTCCTTTGAAGGACCAAGACAATCTGAAAATACCACGGTTAGAGTTACTAGGCGTATTAATTGGAACTAGGCTGATCAGATATGTATCCCAATTTTTACAATTTAACATCACAAGTCAAACGTTATGGACTGATAGTCAAATTGTTATCGACTGGTGCAAGTCAGACAAACTTCTCACACCGTTCGTAGCCAGAAGAGTCGAAGAAATTAAAAGGAATAAAAACCTTATAATACGACATGTACCATCGGATCTAAATCCAGCGGATGTTGCCACGAGACCTTTCAGCTCTAAAGAAGATAGAGTAAAATGGCTGACTGGCCCTCAGTTTATATTACAACATCCGGATTCCTGGCCGTCAGGAATCAAAGAAGTTTCTTCTCTTTGTGCGGGGGAGGGTCTCCCGAAAGAGTCACAAGAATATAAAATGGATACAGAAAATTCACTCGGTGTGGAAAATCAAGAAGACCACAAAACAAACAAACAAAAACAAACAAAATTAAAAAAATTAAGCAGCTTAAGAAGCTACAAGCCGAACACTTTCCAAGAGAACTAGAAGGGAAAGAAACAAGCTTAAAAATTAATCTTGGACTATTTCTGGACGTAGACGGACTTTTACGTTGCAAAGGACGTTTAAAGAATACGGATTGGTCGTATGACCAACGTTATCCAATACTTATTCCAAAAGATTGTGATTACACTAACAAAATTATCACCCAGACTCATAGCGACAATCATCATGTAGGTGTTAACCATACACTCGCTATAATTCGTCAAGCCTTTTGGATTCCACACGGAAAGCGCCAAGTCCAGAAGGTTATAAGGAAATGTCCTAGATGTCAGAAACACGGAGGGGGGCCGTTCAAGCTACCACCAACCCCTGCGTTACCCACTGAAAGAGTAAATTACACTTCACCGTTTACATTTACAGGCCTGGACTACATGGGCCCTGTACTAATTAAACATGGAAACGAAACAAGTAAACGTTGGATAGCACTTTTCACTTGCCTAGCGGTCAGGGCGGTGCATTTAGAGGTTGTTCAAGATCTCACAGCAGAAGAAGGACTTCATGCTTTGAGAAGAATGATATCGACAAGAGGTGTGCCACAAATAATCACATCAGATAATGCTACAAATTTTAAGCTTATGTCAGAAATACTATCAAATTCTTATTGTATTAAACACGAAATTCGTTGGAGGTTCATACCCCAACTAGCTCCGTGGTTCGGGGGATTTTATGAACGATTAATTGGAATAGTGAAGAATTGTATGAGAAGAACATTGGAAAAGCACATGCTGACGGATAGTCAATTGGTTACATTAGTAAAAGAAATTGAAGCAACAGTTAATACAAGACCATTAACTTGTGTCGATTCTGAATTGGTACATATTTTAAAACCGTCTGATTTCTTAACTATGGGAAAATGCATAACGATGGAAGGTTCAACCGAAGACTTTCTAGTACAAGGCACTACGACAAAATCCGACCTTATTAAGGCTTGGAAAAGAGGATTAGTTATCCTCAATGAATTTATGGACATGTTCACAAATCGATATTTACAAAGTCTGCGTGAACGATATGGACATTCTGTCAAAGAACCTAGAATCACGGCAAAATTAATCCCGAAGGTAGGACAAATTGTTCAGATAAAGGGAGATAGTAAAAATCGAGAAGAATGGAAAGTTGGAAAAATTACTTCATTGGTCAAAAGTTCTGACGGACTTTGCAGAGTTGCGAAGGTCGAAGTTGGAAATAAGGAGTTTGTAAGATCTTTAACTCATTTATATCCATTGGAAATGGAGGACAATGAAGAAATAGAATACGATGCGAACGCATCAGAAAGAGAAAGTGAGATACCACGGAATATAATGGTACACGAATTGATACCATTGAAAGTGAAAGTCATAGATTCAAAAGAAACAGATAGTACAGAAAATGAGAAAGAAAATAGAGAGTCGATATTACCAACGGAAAAGAGTATGTTGGAAGACTTTGATAATGTATCAGAGAGCACGGACAGAGAGATAATATTGAGTCAGAAAGAGGATGAACCTGAGAAGATAGTTCAAGTAAACAATGAGGTTAAACAAAGAAGAGGCGCGGCCACCAGAGCTCTGGAGAAAATTGCAGAGTGGACGCGTAGCTTACTAACCCTGCTCTAAGACTATTCGGGCGGGAGTGTCGCGACGTGTAGTTCGCGAAGTAAACAGGTAACAGAGTCAAATTAATATTGTTAGAGCGAAACGTGTAACAAACTAGTCTAATAGCATAAGGTGATCTGCTGCTGGCAACATTAAAGCCACAGAGAGATCACCACAGATAAAGAGTATTTATAGTTCATGGTTATGACGTTAAGTAGTCTGTGGCGTTTGCCGGTACTTTGGACTACCTACACCAAATGTGGAGTATTTATTTCAATAAGTATTTAAGTACTATTTAGTGCAAAGTAAAGTGATTGGTGTTATGATGGAGGCGTCCAGCATGGTGGCGACTCTCCTGAGAGAAATATGAGCTAAGTGGTAGCACTAAGACAATAGTGTAGTGGTTCCCCACACAAATGCCTAGATTCTAAATTTCCTATCTTTTCTAAAGGTTTCTGATGCTCTTGGAAGTCGGTTACATTAGGAGGTTAATTGGCAGACTTGGGCTGTGCGATTCCTTCTCAATACCCAAACGTATTGTTGTACAAGTGTTGTATGTAATAAGAGGGTATAAAGTACATACAACCGAGTTAAATTATGAGAAATGGATCTGTGATAGAAACGGATATGGCAAGAGGTTAATAGCAGGCTTGGCTGCGGTTTCCTCGTATATTATGAGAAATGTATCTGTGATGAACACGGATATGGCAAGAGGTTGATTTAGCAGACTTGGCTGCGGTCTCCTCTTTATACCCAACATACTACGGTGACTAGGATCTCGTAGAGCATGTAACTGAATATTAATCCTAGCAAGATATGTACGTTGTATAACATATTCTGTGCTATGGACTCACACCTAAGACACCAGAAACGTTTATGTATTTATATTACAATGTATAGAATGGTGGGAATCAATTTAATTTTAACTACAGATGGCGAGCTGAATTATGGTGCGAGCTAGTAAGAACTAAACGCTGATTAATGCGAAGCAAACCTCCCAACATATTGAAGATTCTTCTCGGAACCAGCCCCAGGTACAAATAATCCCACCAACATAAATCTATCTAACCACAACAACAATTCCTGCAAAAAGAATCTCGCCGCCGCGTCGCTGCGTTGCGCCGTCTGGGAACGGGACGATGAGCCTGGCCAGCTCGTGCGTCCATGGTTCCGCGGATGGCGCGGCGGAACGACGCGGCGACAGAAGTTGAAAGCGAGCAGAGATTGGAAATTTCAAAGAAGACCTTCAATAGAATAGAAACAGAAAAACCGATTACAGCAGAGTGTTTAGTCTCTAATGTTAACAAAAAAGAATTTAGCATCACATGCATATGGTGCGATAAAAAGACACATGCAAGCATTTAATGTTATAAATTAAATAAACTCAGTTTAGAAGAGAGAAAAGAGAGGCTAAAGGAAAAAAAGGCCTGTCCAATATGCATAAGAAAAGGGCATCATGCGAAGGCTTGCCGAGCCAACGTAAAATGCTTAATTTGTGGGAAGAGGCACTCAACAGTTTTATGCCCAGACAAATTTGAACACAAAGAAGATAAAACCGCTCAAGCTTCTACTGCTACTGCATCACTGGCATCTACTGCTCAAAAAGGGGAAACGTTGCTTCAGACAACAATAATCATAGAAGTGGAGTTTGGAGTAAAGAAACAGAAAATAAGAGCGCTTCTAGACTCCGGATCACAGCGTACATATGTAAAGCAGGAAATACACACATCAAAAATGTCTAGGGATCAAGCATTTTTATGCGGATTTCTTGAGATTGAGATGTGGCTTTGTAATAAATTTATGATTTTATAAATTTATATGGATCCTTTTTGGTGCATTTCATAATTTGAATCAGGATCTCTCAATCAAATTCGAGTAAAAGATGAAAATAAGCTGTCAATATTTTCCCTATAAAAACATACAACGCATTGAAGACATTATTAGTGCTACTGTTTCCCTACTACTGATTAAAACCAACGTTATTATGGAGCGGCGACGTCATTTAAGCAGGGAAGAAATGCTCAGAGCCGTGGGAATGATAGAAGCTGGTTCCCGGCAACGTACTGTAGCTTTAGCTCTGAATACAAGTCAGAGTGTTATCAGTCGACTTTGGACACGTTACCGAAGCACTGGTACCGTGGCTGAGCGCCATGGAGGACGGTATCGCTGCACCACACGGAGACAAGACCGATACATTCAAATCTTAACTCGAAGAGCTCCAACAATAACCGCCATGATGTTAGCCGTGAGGCTTCATCACTCTTCAGGGAACTTAATTAGCGACCAAACAGTCAGAAACCGCTTGCATGAAGTGAACCTTTATTCCCGAAGACCGCTACGGGTACCACCTATAGCAATGCACAATCGTAGGATTCGATATCAATGGGCTCTTGAACACAGAAATTGGGCAGAAGAACAATGGCGTTTCGTGTGCTTTTCTGATGAGTCTCGTTTTGGTATGAGACCGGATACAAGACGTATACGACACTGGAGAACCCCTGGACGCCAACAGCGATTAAAATCCTGCCAGGAAGTCCATCCTTATAGTGGTGGAACCATCATGGTATGGGCGGGTATTTGGATCGGCGGAAGAACTGAGTTGATTTGGATCAGAGGCAACCTCAACGCTCAAATTTATGCTGAGACGATTGTATCAGACGTCATCGTTCCTCTACAAGTGCAAATCGGTCCCTTATTTCAGTTAATGCATGATAATGCACGACCGCACACCGCAAGAGTTGTAAGACAGACTCTCGCCGCAGCTAACATCAATGTCCTGCCCTGGCCTGCTCAGTCGCCAGACTTGAACCCGATTGAGCATGCATGGGATATGCTACAGAGAAGAGCTCTGCCGAATATGGAGGGTATCCAGTCGCAAGAAGACCTTTTTTTGTTGTTGCAACGAACATGGGCGGCCATTCCACAGCGTGATTTGGATGAACTCATTTTGAGTATGCCAAACCGATGTTCTTGTGTTGTTAGTGTTCGCGGTAGAAACACGGATTATTAATTGTTTAAGTTACCCAATAAAATTTTAAAGAAAACTTTTTTTCGAACTTTAATGTTAGTGGTTCAAATGTCAAAAATCCCTTTATTAGGAAAATGGCAAATTTCTTTATTAATGCAAAGGTGACTTGGTTTATCGTTACTGTGACAAACGAAAACACTTTATTTGATGAATCCTTAAAGAAAATTTTAATTAATATCAATCAGGAGAAAAGTTATTGCAAAAATATATGTTGATCCCTAGATACTTTTGATGTGTGTAGTTGAGAAAATACATATACCACTTGCAAAAAAAGAAGTCCTTACCCATGTATTATTTGGCGGAGTCAAAACCAAATCCAAAGAGTTCAATGTGTACAATTTTAATGTGTGTTCACATTAAAATTGTACACAAATAATTAATTAATTCTTGTATCAGCCATTTGTCACAACAATATTCGTTGTAGCATATCTAAGTTGAAACTTAACAACTTAACATAACGCCCACAATATCCTTAATTTCTGTTGCGGGCCACAACCACCCAAAATGACCCAAAACCTGGGCTATAGAGGATTCAAATGGAGCCACCATTTGAATCCTCTATAGCCCAGGTTTTGGGTTTGAATACTTTGAATTGACGGGTTATAGTACGAATCTTCTTTAATAAGTCTTGTAGTTTCGTGGCGTTCTGCATTTTTTTCCAACTCTAGACATGTTTTTAACATTTTTATTCTGATCTCTGCAAGAAGAAGATTGAATCTGTGCACTCATCGAATTCAAGTCCTAGACAGATGCTCCCTTGGCCTTCATTTCACGACGGCGCACTACTAGGCGCCAAGTGTCGTCTGACATCCAGTGTTGGTGGTTGCCTTTAATATGGGTAGGCTGTGTCGTACGTACAGTCTTTTTTATTTGCTCTTTTACGGATTGCCAGAGTGAGTCGGGGACATCATTTAGTGCTAATGACTTCCATGTGATACTATCGGCCGACAGTTGGTTTATAAAAGCCGTTTAATCTACTATTTCCAGCTTGTTTTTAGTTTTGCGAGGAATGGAGTTACGTAGCCTAAGTTTCAGGTTGCATACAAGAAGTTGATGATCCGATTTACAGTCAGCTCCGGGCAGTGTGTGTGCGTTCATAATTGAACTTCGCCATCTAGATCTTATCAGTATATAGTCAATTTGGTTCGGTGCTTCCCATCAGGGTATTAGAGAATGGGATACGGTTGCAGGAAGAAAATACTTATTTGTAGTGCAACAGAAAAATATATTTTTAGACTAACGTTATTAAGGTTGCTAGGACACCTCGAGCAGTAGACAAGATGTAGTTTATATTAAACTTATAGGTTAGTCGTCTGTGGTGTTGCTGGAACATTGTATTCGTTATGGTGAAATTGTTGTCAGCTGCGAATTGTATTAATCTCTCTCCCTGAATATTTTTTTGACCAAGACCATAGTTACCTACAACGCTCCGCAGTCCCACGTCCATCCGTGTGTCACCCACTTTTGCGTTGAAATCGCCAAGTATGATAAGCAATTCTCTATTTGGTATTGTTGCGATTGAAGATTCTAAGTTAAGTTGTTAAAGCTAATAACTTGTTGAAACTTTTCACCAATAACAGCATGACGTCATCATGTAACACTAGCACATCATCACATAATAACACCACAACCACCACCACACCACACCACACCACATTGACCACTTGGTTCGCAATAAATGTTTTGACTTTGACTTTTGACTTTGGCTATGGGACCATCCATTCTAAAAAGTGAAGTTCGTGCCGCAATTGATCACCTGAAAAGGATAAAGCTGTAAGAGCTGATGACATCCCATAGAAATATTCAAAGCAATGAGCGAATGCGGAGTCGATACGATGCATATTATTTGTAATCAGTTCTGGGAGTCCGGGAAATGGCCTCAAGACTGGGCACACTCCGTGTTCATACCACTAAATAAGAAGGGATCGACGAAGAAATGCAGCAACTATAGACTCATTGCCTTAATTTCACACGCCAGCAAATTTGTACTTCACGTCGTCAACACCAGACTGCAAACTTTTCTGATCTCGAAATAGCTCCAGAGCAAGCGGGATTCGTCAAGGGTCGAGGGACAAGGGAGCAGATTTTAATTCTTCGACAGATAACAGAAAAGTCTAGAGAGATTAATATCCCACTCTACATTTGCTTTGTCGACTTTCGCAAGGCCTTCGACACCGTTCAATGGGATAAATTGTGGGACGTACTCATACAAATGGGAGTACCTAACCATCTAGTTGGTATCATACGCCGACTTTATGAGGACGGAACTGCGACTGTTCGGATAGACGACGTTGACTCGATAACTTTTCAGAAACATGCTGGTGTTCGACAGGGATGCATACTTTCTCTACTCCTATTCAATACGTTTACGGAGTGCATTATGAGAATTGTTTTAGAGTTATGGGACAAAGGCATTTCGGGGGGAAGCCGGAAGACATCTAACTTGAGATACGCCGATGACACTACTCTTCTCGCTCAAACTAGGGAAGATATGGAACACCTGTTGATACTGCTAGAGACAACGAGCCTCTTCTTCGGACTCGCGATCAACAGAGATAAAACCAAGATAATGATCGTGGACCGAGCCGAACTAAACCAATCTGACATCCATGTGATTGGCAACTATGAGATTGTTCAATCTTATGTGTACCTTGGTTTCACAATCACGAACACTAGGGTGTGTGAGGATGAGAAAAAGCCCGCCTGATGAGAAGTTTGGTTTTTCCAATATTTCTGTATTTGGTTGTGGGCAGAAATTCGAGCTCCTTTTCGTCTCCCTCAACTTGCCAATTCGGGTCCAGAGCAGGTGCTCTCCATGACGGAGAATCAGAGGTCTCCGAAACTGCATCCTCTTCATCGTTGGAAAAGTAGTTTTCTTTGTCGGAATCACAGTCGGACTGTTGTCGCCGCTTTAGTCTTTCCAACAAAACCGCAAACATACCCTCCACTCTTTGTTTCAGAGCTTCGATTCTGGCATCCCGCGATGTGGAGGGTGAGTCTGAGTCCCTCCTGCGTCTACGTGTCGAAGGTTCTTGACTTCGTGAAGTTACAGAGGACGAACTCCTTCTCTTCCGACTAGTTTCTTCTGTTTCAGAGCGGGCACCGGAATGAATTTGATCAGCTTCGGCCCTAGTATGTAACAGTGGCCGTAGTGCATCGACTGACTGTTTAAAAAACTCAGTGCGCGCTGCTGAGCCCCATATGCGGTTTGCCACAGCTGGAGGCCCGAGAATAAGAGCCCGCGTAAAAGCCCAATCCAGAAGCTTACCTACACCTTATGTCTCGATACCCCTTCTCCAAAAGGTGATCCGCCTCTGGTATAAATTAGTAGTTGCATGCTCGCGTCCCAGCGCACACTGCAGGAGGCACGGCGGAGCGCATTTCCTTAAGAGTCCATGCAGAAAATTCACTTGCTAGAGTTTAGGCAAATTCGTTGCGATCCTATGTTTGTATGCATTGTTCATGCAGATACACGGGTGAAGATCGAGCGTAGTGATCGCTTAAACAATTTTGATCCTGTAGGTGTAGACGATAATGCTGTTGATTCTGTTGTGCACAAACTAAACTTAATTTAGGTTATTGCTATCTTTTTCTCTGTATCACTATCAAGATTTGTGTTCTAAAGATTTCCGGTACGATAGCGAATCGGTCCGCTGGCCTCCCACAAGCGGTTCTCACCAGTAGGATTGAGAAGGCGCACATATCGTGCTGGAGATTACAGAAGCACTAAGCAACAATATCAATCAAGAATTTATCACTTTATCCTCACTATCAGAGGAGAAATCATTTATCGAAGAATATCATTTATCAGTATCAGCATAACTTCAGGTATTTATCAATTAATTTTTATCATTTATCATGGAAGGCCTACAATCAATGTTCGAGCGCCAGAGCTTCCTCACCAAGGAAATTGAGAGAATACCCACCAATTTCCGGAAAGACAGTTCGAGCAGGAAGACACCTGAATACCTTCACAGTCGTTTAGCCGCGCTAGATAAATGCTGGAAGGAGTTTGAAGAAAACCACATCAAACTGCTGGAGTTTGAAGATGATCAATATGAATATTTCTCAAAAAATATTTATGGTTACATGAAGGAGTATTACATCAAAACCAAGGAAATGGTGTCATCATACAAGGAGCCTAAACTTCCGACTTTTTCCTTACCCACTTTTGAAGAATATTCTTATCAAGGGGATGACCTGCTTGGTCAGCAGAACACCAATATTAGAGCATTGGAAAGACTAATGAATCGAATCAACATTGAAGACTTAGAGGAAAAATGGGAACTTCAGGATGAACTAAACAATCTTCAGCATCTATGGAAGGTTATTGACACTTCTCATCTACGTCTCGATAACCAATTAAAAGGGAGCAACGATGAATATGAAACCAAGTTTCTGCAGATTGAAGAACGCTACCTTACCATCAAATGGGAGTTGAACAGAAAATTAAACTCCACTACTCACCTTGAGCAGGCCACGCCCAAATTGGAAGTCCCTACATTTTTCGGAAAATATACGCAGTGGCCGACCTTCTTCGACCTATTCGTCGAAACAATACATAATAACAAATGTATTTCTAAAGCGCAGAAAATGCAACATCTGAAAGGAAAGGTCAAGGGTGAGGCAGAAGGTTTAATCCAGCATCTTAATATACACACATCAAAAATGTCTAGGGATCAAGCATTTTTTATGCGGATTTCTTGAGATTGAGATGTGGCTTTGTAATAAATTTATGATTTTATAAATTTATATGGATCCTTTTTGGTGCATTTCATAATTTGAATCAGGAACTCTCAATCAAATTCGAGTAAAAGATGAAAATAAGCTGTCAATATTTTCCCTATAAAAACATACAACGCATTGAAGACATTATTAGTGCTACTGTTTCCCTACTACTGATTAAAACCAACGTTATTATGGAGCGGCGACGTCATTTAAGCAGGGAAGAAATGCTCAGAGCCGTGGGAATGATAGAAGCTGGTTCCCGGCAACGTACTGTAGCTTTAGCTCTGAATACAAGTCAGAGTGTTATCAGTCGACTTTGGACACGTTACCGAAGCACTGGTACCGTGGCTGAGCGCCATGGAGGACGGTATCGCTGCACCACACGGAGACAAGACCGATACATTCAAATCTTAACTCGAAGAGCTCCAACAATAACCGCCATGATGTTAGCCGTGAGGCTTCATCACTCTTCAGGGAACTTAATTAGCGACCAAACAGTCAGAAACCGCTTGCATGAAGTGAACCTTCATTCCCGAAGACCGCTACGGGTACCACCTATAGCAATGCACAATCGTAGGATTCGATATCAATGGGCTCTTGAACACAGAAATTGGGCAGAAGAACAATGGCGTTTCGTGTGCTTTTCTGATGAGTCTCGTTTTTATTTATTTATTTATTTATTTATTGGCCTATCTACAATTGTTACACTGTTTATTCTAAATAATACAAGCAATACGATACAAGCATAGTGTACAATATAATGCGATAGACACAGCATGCATAAAACAAAATTATATCAAAAAATGAAATTACAATAGTAGTGCAGAAATAACACTTTCAACAACAGTGGGTAGTTTTAGAAACACAGTAAATACAAAGATGACAAGAGAAAAGAGAAAATAGTCATTATGGTGAGTAGTTTTGATGGACCTGGTGCTTGAATTTCTGAAGTGTTGTGGAAAAAATATCTATTGATTCATCGCAATTATTAAGAAGCCTGCAAATTCTGGGGATAGGGGAGTTGGATCCTGACACAGTTTTGCGGAATGGGGGACGTAATAGTTTTATAGGGTGACGCGGATATTTGTGGGGTAGGTTAAAATTAAACTTACTTAACAACTGGGGGCAGTCTATTTTACTCTGAAGTATTTTAAAAAGAAAAATTAAATCTATATTATCTCGTCGTTTTTCAAGTGAGGTCATGCTAAATTTTTGAAGACGTTTTGCATAGCTCCGTATTTTTTTGCTTAATCCCGCAGAATAGGCAAGATGGTATAAAAATCTTTTCTGGATCCTCTCTAACCTAAGACTATGTGTTGCATAGTGGGGACGCCATACAACTGCGCAGTATTCCAATACTGTACGAACGAGACTGTTAAAAAGATAAATCTTAGTTTTAGGCTTGCGAAAACGTTTAGCATTACGTAACACAAAACCGAGTGTCTTTGAAGCTTTTTTAACAATGTTGTCCATGTGCGGAATAAAAGTTAATTTACGGTCCAGAAGGACTCCTAAATCTCTGATTACATCAACTTTACTGAGGTGCGTACCATTTATACTGTAATTAAAATCAATGAAGTTAGCCTTGCGAGTAAACGTAATTTGGGAACATTTTTCTATATTAAGTTGCATCTTATTATCATTACACCATTTTAAGAGTCTGTTCAAGTCATCCTGAAGTAATGTTGAATCGGCTAGAGAGTCGACAACGCGGACTATTTTCAAATCATCGGCGAATAAGAATGGCGTGGAGTTAAAGAAATAATAAGGAAGGTCGTTTACAAAGATAATAAATATTACAGGGCCCAGATGGGAACCCTGCGGAACACCGGAGGTTATGATCATGGTTTCAGATTTATAGCCATTGGCCACGACATAAAAGGATCTATCCGTCAGGTAAGAGTGCAGCCACTTAAGAAGTGGACCAGCAAAGCCATACGCAGCAAGTTTTTGAATCAGCACTTCATGGGAAACTTTGTCAAAAGCCTTGCTGAAATCGGTGTATATGGCGTCGACTTGCTGGTTCGAGTCAAGTGAAGCCGCAATAACCTCAACGAAAGCTACTAGATTACTGCAGGTGGATCTTGCTGCAGTAAAGCCATGCTGGTGGTCTGACAGATATTTCCTGAAATAGTTTTGTATAACGGGGCATACTATTGCTTCAAAAACTTTGGCAAATGTCGGAAGGATAGATATAGGACGATAGTTTTCTACTAAATCATCAGCGCCTGATTTATGAATCGGTACCACTTTGGCCAGCTTCCATTGCTTAGGGAAAATACCAGTGCTGAGAGATTTATTAAAAATCAAGCATAGGGGTGTTGCTAGTTGGTCAGCGCAAGTTGCAATAAAGTTGGGAGGAATTTCATCGCTGCCTGAACCTTTGGATATGTCTAAGATTTTGAGATGTTTGGCTATTTTATCCTTTGGAATCTGTATCAAGGAAAGGCTGTCGGAGTTGCAGAGAAGGTTTTCAAAGAAAGGCGAAGTTTGAACTACATTGGAGGCATGGGTAGCTGGACTGTAGACGCAGGAAAAGTAGGTCCCGAACAATTTGCACATCTCATTGCCATTACAAGTTTTGCTGCCGCCATTTGACATTGAGGCTGGATATGCATTAGCAACACCCTGCTTAGCCTTAATAAAGGACCAGAAAAACTTGGGATTCGTTGTAATTTTCTGTTCAATGTTATTTATGTACGAGTTGTAACATTCTCTTGCCATTCTGTCACAGAGCTTACTACACCAACGAAGGGATATCTTGTCCATAGGGTTTTTGTACGTACCATACCTTCTTCTTAAGTTATTCTTTTCACGCAGCAATCTTTCCAGCCTTTTTGTGTACCATGGTGGTCGCGAATTACTTGTCACTAAGGTCGATGGGACAAACCGCTTAATGATCTGATAAAGTACCGTATAGAACCGTTCCAACATTATATTAGGGTCGTCTGTATCTGAGAATAATGCATACCAGTCGGTATTTTCTAGTTCTGATTTAATAGCAGAGTAGTTGGCTTTTTTGAAGTTTAATCTAATGTTAGGTTCTGGTTTTAAACTATGATTTACTTTAAGGCGCAAGGAGATTTCAAGAGGAGGGTGATATGGATCAATCTTTGTTAGACTATTTAGGGCTTCAGTCACTTTACATTCCAGAAGATCTACAAGAACCAAGTCCAGGATTCTATTTTTAACATTACATACATTGTTATATTGCTTGAGGTTATTTATATGGATAAAGTCAAGAAGAGCCTGATTTAGTTTAGAATTAGTCCTTGAGATGGTGGGGTAGGTGTGAGTAACGCCGCTGCTAATGTTTTGATTCCAATGTATATTGCTCATATTGAAGTCACCGATAAGAATAGTACAATAATCATTTCTTTCTGCTACAGCGTTATAGCTATCCAAGAAGTGCTCCAAAACAGAATAATGCACTGGTGGGGGCAAGTAGAGAGCACAAATAGCTATTTTGAAGCCTGTTGCAACACTCACGGTGACCCATAAGTCTTCGCACCCACTTTCCCAAGAACATTGTCTGCTAGCAGCGTACTTTCTCGATACAGCGATCAAGACACCTCCTCCATCTTTTTTAGCATGAAAACGCGAAGTTTCTCTGTCACGTCTAAAAACTATGTACCTTTTATCAAAAAGCTCGCTGCTATGAATACAATTGTTAAGCCAGGTTTCTGTTAATACTAATGCGTCAAAATTTGAACATACTAAATTACAATAAAATTCTTGAGTTTTAGATCGCAATCCGCGAGTGTTTTGGTAATATATGTTGAAGGTAGCGAATTTAACTGAGAATAGCCTCAATAACAGCTTACGGTTAAAACTTTAAAATTAAACATTATACAATTGATTGTAGTGAATCCATGTCTTTCATAATCTTGGTATCGGAATCATCTGACTTTTTAACATAAATACGTCCTCCTCTGATCCAAACGTAACGATACCCTTTTTCTTTAGCTTTGAGACGTGTAGCCGTGTGTAATGCCTTATTAGCCGGGCTCAGATGTTCCGTCACGAAGATCGCAGACTTCACACCATCAAGCTCGAGATGAGAGGTGTTTAGCTTTTCACTAGCTGGCTTTGATTTGTTGAAATTTATAGAAGCTGCTAGGAAAGAGTCCCGTAATCTGGGAGTGGCAAATTGTACAACAATTGATTTTGGACGATTTGTGTTGTTGTTGAGCTTCATCACACGAGTACAATTACTGATGCTTTCATCTTTAATGTCGCAACCTATGGTTTTTCCCAACTGAGTAACAATATTGAGAAGATTTTCAGTTTTCTTCTGGGGGACACATTGGATCTCAACATTGCTTGCACGAGTGTATTGTTCCAATGTGTTTAAACGACTTGACATGTCTTTAATTGTGGATGATAACTTCTCGTTTCTATCCAGTAGATCTTTTATCTTTTCTTCACCCTGCTTTCTTTCCTTCAACATGTCGTCATATTGATTGCTAAGGAATTCTACGGAGCCTCTAAGGCCAGCAACTTCTTCACGTATTTCGGTTAACTCCTTGTTCAGCAGGTTTCTCATGGTTGATGTGATTTTTTCTAAAAGAGAATTCATCTTCGATTCCATCACATTCTCAACAATGGCACGAACACCCTCCTCCGTGACGGGGATAGTTGCCGGATTTGGTGGGGATTGCAATGCTTGCCTCTTGTTTGTGCGTGTAGTTATGTTGGGGTTAAAACGTACAGGTGTGATGTCGATGTTTATCGCTTCAGATGGTTTTATAGTGCAATGAGAACAGGACCACGATGTTAGGTCACATGTTGATTCTAAGCCAAGGCACTCAATATGAAACGCATTTTCGCATTCTTTACATCGAATAAAGCTTTTATCAGCGTGTTCAAGAGCACAGCAACCCCATTTCGGAGGTAATGTAGTCATCCTTAAGTCCAAAGTAAATTATAATGACTTCCAAAAAAGTGGACACGAACAAAGGCCCACCACCAAAAATAAATATTTCGCTAGTTGAAAGCGCACACTAACAAATGCCCACACCGAGTAAGTGACTCGGAGTTCGCGACCAAAAGGTATTAAGTGCGCGGAAAACCGGCGACGCTTACGCGTTCGCGTCAATGGCTTTGTATTCGGTGTGCGGTTGGGTATATTGACAAAAAGTTCACTTGTTATTTCATAAATAAGTCTTATTTGTTATGTTTATGTGTAATTTCTTCAACTCACAGATAGTATGTATGTCCAAGAACAAATTTATCACCAACACTGAGCCAAAACTTTGTTAAAACCGTTTAAAAACTTTTAACTATTGCGGAGCGTTATAACAGCACAGTACAATTTAGGACGGTCCGTGTGTTGCTGTCCGTGTGTTAGTTAAAACTGACTGTTTTGGTATGAGACCGGATACAAGACGTATACGACACTGGAGAACCCCTGGACGCCAACAGCGATTAAAATCCTGCCAGGAAGTCCATCCTTATAGTGGTGGAACCATCATGGTATGGGCGGGTATTTGGATCGGCGGAAGAACTGAGTTGATTTGGATCAGAGGCAACCTCAACGCTCAAATTTATGCTGAGACGATTGTATCAGACGTCATCGTTCCTCTACAAGTGCAAATCGGTCCCTTATTTCAGTTAATGCATGATAATGCACGACCGCACACCGCAAGAGTTGTAAGACAGACTCTCGCCGCAGCTAACATCAATGTCCTGCCCTGGCCTGCTCAGTCGCCAGACTTGAACCCGATTGAGCATGCATGGGATATGCTACAGAGAAGAGCTCTGCCGAATATGGAGGGTATCCAGTCGCAAGAAGACCTTTTTTTGTTGTTGCAACGAACATGGGCGGCCATTCCACAGCGTGATTTGGATGAACTCATTTTGAGTATGCCAAACCGATGTTCTTGTGTTGTTAGTGTTCGCGGTAGAAACACGGATTATTAATTGTTTAAGTTACCCAATAAAATTTTAAAGAAAACTTTTTTTCGAACTTTAATGTTAGTGGTTCAAATGTCAAAAATCCCTTTATTAGGAAAATGGCAAATTTCTTTATTAATGCAAAGGTGACTTGGTTTATCGTTACTGTGACAAACGAAAACACTTTATTTGATGAATCCTTAAAGAAAATTTTAATTAATATCAATCAGGAGAAAAGTTATTGCAAAAATATATGTTGATCCCTAGATACTTTTGATGTGTGTATCTGCAGAAAATTACGATACGGCATGCACAACATAATATTTGCCGTAACTGCCTTTACAAGCATTATGACAAAATGTGCATTTCTACAAAAAGGTGCAAAGAATGCAACGGTGATCATAATTCGATTATGCATGACGCACTTTCGACCATGCAACGTGACCCACTGGAACAAACAGACAAACCTCAGACTCAGCAGTCTCCTTCGTCATCGGACTCCACTTCAGCATCGCGTAATAACCACAATGTTAACCATGTTGCCAGCGAAAATGAAGAAGTCCTTTTGACTACTGTAGCATTGATCATCAGAGCTGCAGATGGCAGCAATATGCGATTCAGAGCGCTCATAGATCAAGGATCGCAAGTATCACTTATATCAGAAAATGCCGCCCAATTATTAGGGTTGAAAAGGCAACCATATCAAGCAGCAGTATCAGGAATTGGGTTGACACAAAAACAAAGCAGAGGCTTAGTGTCGCTTGACTGCATATCAATTTACTACGACTGTCATTTTAGAACGGAGGTCCTAGTCGTATCCCGAGTTATAAATAACCTGCCTAATACCTCGTTTAAGAAGCAAACTTGGCCCCATTTATCACACACTAGACTGGCAGATCCTGAGTATAACCTTTCTAAACCAATTGACTTGCTCTTGGATGCCAGCGTCTATTCAGCTATCATCATGAGTGGTCTTATCAAAGGACCAGTCCAAGCTCCTATCGCGCAGCAAACAAAACTTGGATGGATATTATCAGGCAACGTAAAGACGTTCTCATGTCATGCTGTCATCAACGATGTAGACAGCATCTTCAAGTTCTGGGAGGTTGAAGACATACACGAGTCCACCCACAGCCTCATTATCATCTGCAGATCAATATTATTATTATTTTATCAAGCAACCACTAAGAGGTTGAACTCGGGCCAGTATGAAGTCGCATTACCTATGAAACCTAACTTCGAACAAGAGATAGGTGCATCAAAATCAAAAGCAAAAATCCATCACTAGAACAAGGTTATCGCAAATTCATGCACGAGTATGAAGAACTAGGTCACATGCGCCAAGTCGAGCAACAAGATCACACAGCATGCTACTTACCTCATCACGGCGTACTGAAATTAGACTCGACAACTACGGCTCTGCGTGTTGTTTTCAATGCTTCGTCTAAGATGTCATCTGGACGCAGCTTAAATGACTTGATGTATAACGGACCGAACCTTCAACAAGACCTTCAAAATCTCATCCTAAAGTGGCGACAATATAAGTACGTAGTCACTGCGGATGTAGAAAAAATGTTTCGAGCAATCCTCGTAAGACTTCAAGATCAGCATCTTCAATCTATATTGTGGAGAAGTCATCCTCGTGAATTACTTCAAGAATATAACCTTACGACTGTTACATACGGAACAAGATCAGCTCCGTTCTTGGCGATGAGAACCTTGAAGCAAATTGGCATCGATAATGCTGAACAGCATCCTTTAGCAGCTGCCGCCCTGGAATCATCTTTCTATATGGACGACTTTATGGGAGGAAGCAATACTATCGAGCATGCCAGACAACTACAACTCGATTTAATAGCAGTCTTAAAGAGTGCTGGCATGAATCTAAGGAAATGGTCTAGCAATGAACCTCAGCTAATCGAAACCTTGCAACCAGAACAAATAAACGCTCCATTCGAGTTCAAGGATAGCGAATCTCGAAAAACACTAGGTCTGCGATGGATTCCCTCAAGTGACATGTTTACCTTCGACACTAAAATCGAACATCAAGACAGCGATAAGCCATTTACGAAGCGGCAATTACTGTCAGATATTTCAAAAATATTTGACCCCATTGGCTGGTTATCACCGCTCACTATCAGAGCAAAAATATTATTCCAGACCACTTGGACTGCGCAACTGACATGGGATGAAGAATTACCGGCCAACATATCATTACAATGGAAAAGGTTGCGAGATGACCTAAGAAATATCAACATTTTTCAAATACCTAGAAATCTAGGTCAAATGGAAAAAAACATACAAATACATGCATTCTGTGACGCCTCGGAAAAGGCTTATGCATGCGAAATTTACATTATAACAAATGATCATAAAGGCAAGCGCACATCGAAGCTAGTAACAGCAAAAACAAAGGTAGCGCCAATTAATAAAACAATTACGTTACCTAGGCTTGAGCTACTAGGAGCACTTTAATTATCACAATTGATGGAGAAATTTCTTCAGACACTTTCTTCAGAGCCAATAGAGATCTTCGCCTGGACTGATTCAATGGTTGTACTGGGCTGGCTACACGGGGATTTATCAAAATGGAAGCAATTTGTGGCTAACCGTGTACTAAAAATCACTAGGATCATCCCCGCATCGAACTGGCGTCACGTCAGGTCCTGTGACAATGCAGCAGACTGTGCTACGCGTGGATTGAGCTCTGAAGGTCTATCAAGAGATCGCTTGTGGTGGGAAGGGCCAGAATGGCTTCTTAATTTTAACTCAAATCATACCCCTACAACCGAATATCAAACTCCAACAGCAGAAAGGAAAAAACCCATTGTACACACAGCCTTATGTCAAACCAGCTGTTCATGGGTAATTGAATTACTAAATAAATTCAATTCGCTAACTAAGGTTGCACGAACAGTGGCATGGGTGTCACGTTTCATCACTAGCCTGCCCAATAAAAATTCACGTGCAGCGACAAGTGCACTGTCCGGCTTTGAAATACAACGCGCATTGTACCTTGTTATCAAAAATGTGCAAGGTATAGATTTCAAGGAAGATATACATCATCTGAAGCTAAAGGGCTTCGTCCGCAGCAACAGCAAATTGTCCTGCATGCGACCATTCTTAGACGATCACGGAATACTAATTGAGCAAGCGAATATCACATAGGTACGCGGCGAAGCATCCTATCATAATATCACCTGGAAGTCGCTTGGCAGAGTTAATCATTCAGCAAGCTCATATCACTACGCTTCACGGCGGGCCACGACTTACTTTATCATTCATCAGGGAGAAATATTGGCTGATTAGTGGCATCAGCAGCGTCAAAAAACTAATCAGATCATGCGTTAAGTGCCGGAGATATAGCCAAGAATCATATCAACAACACATGGCTGACCTTCCAAAGCCTAGAATCACACCGTCCCGGCCCTTTACTAATGTGGGTATAGACTTCACAGGGCATGTGGATATAAAATCCAACAAGGGACGCGGCATCAAGACTACCAAGGGATACATTGCAGTATTCGTCTGCCTGGCCACCAATGCGGTGCATTTGGAACTGGTGTCTGATCTCAGCACAGCATCCTTTCTGGCAGCATTAAGAAGAATGTGCTCCAGGCGTGGAGTACTCAAGAATATCTATAGCGATAATGGTACCAACTTTGTGGGCGCTTCACGACTCCTGAATCAAGAGTACAGAGAGATCATTGCCTCAATCAACCCAAATGCTATCAGTGACATCAACAACATGGAGATACATTGGCACTTCAATGCTCCCGTCTGGCCAAATGCAGGAGGTCTATGGGAAGCGGCGGTGAAAAGTTTGAAATATCATTTAAAGCGTGTGCTTGGCCATCAAAAATTAACCTATGAGGAGTTCACCACGCTGCTGTGTCAAATTGAAGCCTGCCTCAATTCGAGGCCTCTCTGCGCGCTCACTGAAAATCCAGACGATACGTATCTCACCCCTGGGCATTTCCTTATCGGTGGATCCTTGCTAACACGATCTCAGACTGATCCTGATCATATGAACCTGACTATACGTTGGCAATTGATTCAGGCAATAAACAAACAGTTTTGGAAAAAGTGATCCACGGAGTATCTTCAACAGCTTCAGTCAAGAACAAAATGGCGTACTACTAAGGAAAACCTTAAACTAGATGACGTGGTTCTTATCAAAGAAGACAACATACCACCTGGCAAGTGGGCGATGGCGCGAGTTCAGGCTCTACACCCCGGTTCAGATGGGTGTGTAAGAGTTGTAACGTTGAAAACTGCCAACAATACTATCAAACGTCCGGTCAACAAACTTATTCCTTTACCAGTACAAGAAAATAGTACCATGCGAACACCCTCTTCGAATGGGCCTCAAGAAACATCCCACGGGCATCGCAATCGGTCAAAATTCAGCATGAAATCATTATTAACATCAGCACTAATTCTGATAATGATGATAATATCACCAAGCATACAGCAATCAACTATATCATACAATATCACGTCACTGGACAGTCAAAGGAATATGTTTTTCGACAAGGTATCAGAACTCCAACACATCAAGGACGAATGGAAGTTAATAGTCTACTATAACATGTCTACATATTGGTCTGGATTCACTGACTTGGAAACATATGTTCGACATTTAAATCAACTGTGTCAGAGTACGTGCCTACCACAATCAGGAATACCGTACGGAGCTATCATATTACAACTGCAACATGAGTTGAACGAACTTCAACATTATAATTCTTTATTGCGAAACCCTAACAAACGATACAAGAGAGCACTAATAAATGGGGTCGGCAACCTGGCTAGCTACTTGTTTGGGGTTTTAGACGACAAGTTTGCAGAGCAGTACAAACGAGATATTGAGCAAATATCACTGAATGAAAATCATTTACAGAGCCTTATCAAAAATCAAACTCTCATAATTGAATCGGAAACAGCATTATTAGAAGAAACGAGGCCATAATGAATCAACAATTTACTTCTATGGATAAACAAATGAAGACTATATTAAAGGAATTAAACAACGTGCATGCGGACACAACGCAAGGCCTTTATTTAACGTCATCAGCACTATCAGCATATGCCGTTTTATCAACATTACGACGTATGCAGCAAGGCCTCATCGATGTGATCACCGATATCTATCATGGTCGCATAGACACTCACCTGCTCCCGCCTGAAGAATTGGAAGCACAGATAAATATCATTACACGGGAGGTACAGGATGATCTCAATGTGCCACTTGACAAATCAAGTATCAGAAGTCTGTATAAATTACTGCGGGTGTACGCTCAAGTATATAACGACTATCTTATAATGGAAATCAAGATTCCTCTGGTTACTACAGAAAAATATGAACTGGATAAAGTTATTCCCCTACAAAGAGAAGAATCTGGACAAACCTATCAAGTTATATCGACATATCCATATTTGGCATTTAATTTGAGAAAGGACTTGGTTTTATTCTTCACAGAAAACGACCTACAGCAGTGCCTTCACGCAAACCCAGAGAAGATATTATGTTCCATTGATAAGCCAATCTATGAAATACAAGAAAGACAATCCATTTGTGATGTTAAAATTAATTATATAATAACACCGGCCTGTATATACAAACAAGCAAGGTGTGAAAATAAGTGGGTCAAATTACGGCGCCCGAACGACTGGCTGTATCAATGTTGTCAGCAATGCACTATACGCATATTTAGCACCCGTAACACGGAAGTAAAAACTTTAACAGGCAATGGCATAATCAGCCTTTGTCCAGGATGCATACTTAAAGGAGAGCATTTCAAGATTTACTCTCATAAGAACTTCATCAATCACGTTGACTATTATACAGAAGAGATGCAGCTTCCACAGATGTCTGTAGTCAATGAAATAGTCAACACAAGCATTCCCTCTGTTGAGCCCTTTGTACCAGAGAATCATCACATTATGTGGAATCAGCTGAGATCTGAAATAGAGGATCTTAAGCAACAGTCGACACAAACAATCAGTGTCCACGACGTGCATCAGTACAGCGTGCTCTACTTGCTGGTGGGTGGAGCGGTCCTGACGGGCTTCATCTTAGTCGTCATGTGGATCCGACGAAAGCGGAGACAGCAGCCGACATTGGAGTCAAGATTGGAACTAGCAGGACTTCAGACTATCACCAATCCGCAGCCTGCCCTACGGAAGATCACCGAGAGCACATCAACCCCTAACTTGCAGTCAATTAAGTTTAACATTCCTTTATGTGAAAGTTAAAGGGTTCATTTTATGTTATTAATTTGTTATGTAACTATTCCTTCTTTTCGCCCGCGGCAGCATGTACAGACAACTGTACAGGTTTAATTTAGTTTTATATACATAATTTGCGCCGCGGCGTGCGTCAGCACTTTTTCATAGTATTTATATTGTAACTGTAGCAATATGTATCACTGCACTTTATCATTTCTATCAATAAGTATCAATTAAATACTTAGCACAGGAAGTTGAGTCGTTTATCATTTATTACGCGATCTTTCTGCCAATATTCTTATCAGCAGTCACATATCATTTATCATTCAAGTGTAGGCGTGATCAAAAACCCCTACACTCGATTTGCATGAACTTCCTTACTATTCTGCAGGTGTTTAAAATTGCGGCTTTTTGGAGTGTTATATAGATTCGAGTCCTTCGAGGTCTATTAATTTGAGGCTATGGTGGAAGTGATTGGGTATAACACCCGTAGCGGAGACTACTATTGGTACTACGTAAACTTTTTCCTGTCTCCAGAGGTCTATTAATTTGAGGCTATGGTGGAGGTGATTGGGTATAACACCCGTAGCGGAGACTACTATTGGTACTACGTAAACTTTTTCCTGTCTCCAGAGGTCTATTAATTTGAGGCTATGGTGGAGGTGATTGGGTATAACACCCGTAGCGGAGACTACTATTGGTACTACGTAAACTTTTTCCTGTCTCCATATTCTGGTCACCTCTTCTTTTAATTCTGCATATTTACTAATTTTCTCACCTATTGTTTTTTGCAAGTTATGTGTGTTAGGAACTGCTATGTCTATAAGGTAAGTGACTTTATTAACTTTATCCTGAAGTATTATGTCTGGTCTATTATAATGAATGGTCCTGTCAGTCATAATGCCGCGATCGTAGTAGAGTTTGTGTGTAGTATTTTCAAGAACTCTTTCGGGTGTGATTACAAATACACACCAGAAAGAGTTCTTGAAAATACTACACAAAATAAAAAACTACACATACATAAAATACTACATAAACTAATACAAGATACTAGTTCCTTACTTGTAGTAAGGACTAGTATCTTGTATTAGTTTGTTTGAGAGCTAGATGTTGGTGAATGACGTTTGCAACCTAATTGTGTCTATGGGTGTAGTCTGTTTGTGTGAGTGTTGTGCAGGCCCCAGTGATGAGCTAAATGGTCTCAGGTTGGCTGTGACATTTGCGGCACTTATCGTTCGTTATTGTGGGGTCCATAATAATGTATTTCCTGTAATTTTTAGTATTTATAATTTGATCTAGTATTGCAATAATAAATCCTTCGGTTTCCGGGAATAAACTACCTATCTTTAGCCATTTATTTGATGCTGTCGTATCTATGTGAGACTGTTCTAAATCATGGGGATGTCGCCCGTGCAATACTTTCTTTTTCCAATCTTCTATCTTTTTCTTCTGTGGGTCTTCATTATTAGTGGGTTGTGTATCTATTTGTTCGTTTAGGTGAAGTGGTGTGTAGTTGATATCGTTCATAACTATGGCTTTATGTTATTGCTTGTGTTAGATTTAGTGTGAAAGAATGTTTTCAATCTACTTATTTGCTTTTGCCAGAGGTGATGGACATCTATTAGGCCTCTCCCACCGTGTTGCCGTTTGATGGTCAACTTTTCTATTGCAGATTTAGGGTGTAGGTTATTATGTTTAGTTAGTGTCGTGCGTGTTGTTCTCTCTATTTGGTGGATGTTAGTTTGTGACCATTTGATCACTCCAAATGAGTACGTTAGTATTGGAATCGCGTAGGTGTTCAGCGCCTTTATTAAATGTTTTCCGGAGAGCTGGGTTTTACATAGTGCGACCACTCTTCTCTTGTATTCTGTGTTCAGTGTTTGTTTAATTGTTGTGTGATCTAATCCTTTGAGTTGTCTGTATCCTAAATATTTATATAAATGTAGTGTTTTACATTTGTCTAGCCCAAACTGCATGTTTATGTCTTTGCTAAATTCGGTCGTGATTTCTATTAATTTTTTCATGTCTGTTTCAGTTTTTGAGTATAGAGTTTAATCTCGTCCATATAAATAAGATGTGAAATAGTAGTTTCTTCTGATGCATGTTTAAGACAATATCCGGCCTGGTTTTAGAGCGAGACAAAACCATAAAGGGCTCAAGGAATCTCCTTGATAAATGCCCTTTTTTATGGCTATCTGTCTAGTTGTGCCAGTGTTATCGTGGTAATTTAACTGAAGGGTAGTTTTCCATCGGGACATAATATTTTGCAAAAAGTCAATTATTTTTGGGTTAATTTTATATATCTGTAAAATTTGGATAAGCCAGGAATGTGGAATGCTATCAACAGCTTTTTTATAATCTATGTAGGTACAGTGTAAATTTCTATTTTTTGTGTGGCAGCATGTTTGTGTATTACCGAATCTATTACTAGTTGCTCCATACATCCCATGTGGCCTCGCCTGCATCCCTTTTGTTCCTCTGCAATAATGTTGTGATGTTCTACGTGTTTATTGATTTTTGTAGTGATTGCTGATGTTAGAATCTTGTATATTGTTGGTAGACATGTGATTGGTCTGTATTGAGAAGGCTGTGGAGAGTATTGTGTTTTTGGCAACATTTAATTTATTCCTGTAGCGAGAAATTCGGGGACATATTGTTTCCCTAATATAATATCTGTAAAAATTTTGGCTAAGAGTTTGTGCAGTGATTCTAATTTTTTATACCAGTAATTGTGAATTTTATCAATGCCGGGGGATTTCCAGTTGTGAAGTCTCGCTGTGATGCTAGAAATGTCAGACTCGGTTAACTCATCAAAATCCATTTACTCTAATGAAATCCATTTTGTTTTTTCGTCTGTAACCCAATCAGATTTATCATTATGTTGTACTTGCTCTTCCCATATTCCAGCCCAAAATGATTCAAGTTCTTCCGCTGTTGGTAAATCTATTGTTTTCGGTTGTTGTGTCAGTTTGTGGTTAAGTCTGTAACTTTCTATAGAAATTCTTTTCATTCATAGCAAATAAGGAGTTATCATTTTTACGCTCTTGCGCTTCCTTGTATCTTCTTAATCTGTGTACTTTTACAGCTAATTTCTGTTTAAGAGTATCCAGAAATTCTTCTGGTTTCCTATTATCTCTTTCGTGTCTGGTTTGGATAGCCATGTTTTTAAATATGACTTCCACTCTTTTAACTACTTTGTTGGACCTATTATTATTAATATATTGTGATTTTATAATTAAGTTCTTCTGAAATTACTAATGCTGTGCAGTATATAAGAGTATGCACGTCTGTGAGTTGTGTTTCTTCACTAACATAGTGGTTTAAGATATTTTGATTGAATACATTAACTAGCTGATAAAGTTTTGGTGTGTACCTGAGTTTAGGCAATTTTGGTCGACCTGTCGGGTCCATGCCAGAGTATTGAGCGAGAGCTGTTTTAAATTTATCGTGAATTTCTCGGGTACGCGTATCTGTGGGCTGGATTTGATGAGTATCTGCTAGAATCTGAACATCATTTTCCAACATTATTGTTATACTTTCGGTTTGTGTGGATGTATGTGTGGTTTGTGATTGATAGAATGGTAGAGATTGAGTGGAAGGTTCTGATTGATTATACGGTTGTGGCTGTTCTTGTTAGGTATTTTCTAGTGTGTGTGTTACTGTGCAATTATTAGTATTAGTATCTTCATTATTTTCTGTTTCTAATTGTAAGCGCACTTCTACTTTTAACCTATCTAATTCTGCTAGTGACAAGAGTTTATTCCTAACTATGGCTCTTCTTTGATCGGAAATCTTTTGTTCTGAAACACTAATCTCTGGATATTGACGTGTAAAAAGTTCATGCAGTTGTTGTCTGTAGGTGGTCATATCTGTCTCTAATTTAGTTATGTGTAGGTAGGTTCGCATGATAAATGTGTTTACTTCTTTGCTCCATTTCATGCGAATTCTTGCTTTTCCAGCCTTGGTGGACGCGGGCAATAAGGTAAATACCCCCCGCGCAGCATTCAAGGTCGGCGTGGGTGGAACTGTGTTTGAACTAATGATGGGGGGTGATGAAAGTGTTGGTGACGATGGTATGGATGATGATGATCGCCTAGGTGTGTATGATACTGTGCTTGGACTATACGGTTCTACAGGGGTGTCTGTCCTGTCTGACAGTCTGTCACCATCGTTAATGATTTCGGCTGTAGTATCTTTGTCGGTGGGAGCCCGCCTGTTCAACTCCTCACCGCTGACGGATCGCATGCTGTGACACCCAGCGTCAGCTCCAGGTGCGCTCCGGCGATCGCCCCCGGGCAGCGGTCCTATACGTTTTCTCTTTGAACGAGTCTCCATTTTTAGTGGGTTTCCAGAGCCACGATTAGCCAGGACAGTAATTTCTCATTCATGTGTCCGCCCCCCACGTGATTAGATAGTCAATCAGGACGAGTGGTTGTTTGGGGGCGTATTATTATTATTATTATATTATTATTATTTTCTATTTACTATAATAACTTCAAAACGGTGCATTATAGTGGATTCATTTATTGCTTAACAAATTATAACTAATTAGCCAGATCTCATGTACAAATATTACAATTATCCGTGTAGTCAATTCCGAGATGCAGCAATCGTGCAAACGTTACTCCAGCAGGATTTTAAATATCTTCACAACCATAGCAAATACAAATACAAATTAAGTAGTACCATTTATTTTAAATTCATTTCTAATTATTTAGATAAGATTTATTTCAAAATATCCAACAATAGATCTGGCCGGGGTAACGTTACTCCAGCTGGAAGTGTTTTTATCAAATAATTAAAAAACTATCAGCTTACCAAATTTAAAAATCTGCTTACCAATTACAGAAGCTGTATTTCTAATTATCTATTGCATTTAGATGACGATTTTCTATAATATCTGGCTGGGGTAACGCACACAATACTAAGAGCAACCTAAATATTTGTCTAGAACCGCTGTTGCAATAATATTTGGGAATTGATTTAAGTATCGCTTGTTAAAAACGGTCATAGAGGTCTCCTGTAGGTTCTTAGGTCCCTAGTCACTGATAGTTAAGATAATATTATACACATGGGTTTACTAACTTAAGCCCTAAATTTGTAAACGTATTCATCGATTTAAATTTTTCACTGAGCCTAAATGTCAAGTAACTTCTCTAGTTGGATAATTAAGTGAAAAATTTGACATTGGTGTCGATTCTGTTCTGCACAAACTAAACTTAATTTAGGCTATTGCTATCTTTTATGAAAAGGCAGTGCGAGAAAAGGACGGCTATAGCTATGAACTAAGTTAGAGATGTCAAACTAGTTTATGCCTTGCGCTTCACCGTGTTTTAAATCGACATGTTCTTACGTGCACCCTTCATTTGTATGGAAATATTAGTTCCAATTAAATTTGACAGCTCTAAATTACGTCTGTCTCTTTCTCGTTTTATTACAGAGAAAAAGATAGCAATAGCCTAAATTAAGTATAGTTTGTGCACAACAGAATCGACACTACTAACTTAATTTAAAATTGACTTTTTGTAAAAATATCCCGATGGGTAGAGTATGGATGCGCTAAAAGTAATTCCACATTACGCAAGTTATGTTAAGTCCCATCACATGTAATAGTAAATAAACTGGGCTTGGAAAAATATGAAGAAGAAGAAACATCACAAAAGCCACTAAAGTGGAACTTATCAGGGCTTTAGTGTTTCCCATATTACTTTATGGTGCTGAGACATTTACTTTAAAAGAAAGCGAGAAAAAGACTCCAAATGTGGTGCTGGGGGAGAATGCTTGGCATAACCTGGACACAGTTCCGACGTCTCAATCCTCCAGGAACTTCGAATCAAACAGCGTCTTTAGTGCAGGGAAAGGTTGAAGGCACAAGAGCGCGCGGCAGTTCACCAATGCGTTGGACCGACCAATTCAAAACTGCATTCAATGGTCCACTCCACGAATGTACAAGAAAAGCCACAGTACGGGAGGAATGGCGACGGATTTTGAAGCTTGCCACCACCCCTGATGTGACGACCACGACCACTATGCCAAGAGTGTGACGACGAAGGAGAAGTATAGTAAATAACAGGTGAGCCTATTACCATAGTAAATAACAGGTGAGCCTATTACCATAGTAAATAACAGGTGAGCCTATTACCATCAATCTGACACAAATCCAGTTCGGGTTGCTACCGAGAATAACCGATGAAAAACAACAATAACTCTTTGCCTGACCCTAGAATCTAATACAGGTACACATGCTCAGCAAAAGAGCTATGCGACCACCAGACCGTTTTTACATGAATCAATTTTAAACCTAATGTGAAATGATTCACTTAAACAAAATAAAGAAGCTACCTGGCATCTTTGTTCACTTATTCGCGTTTTGAGTTGAAGCCACGTTGACTGCCGCTGAGTGTATAATAGTGATTCATTTATGTTTGAAAACATGATATTTCAAAGAAGCTTTTTGCAAAAAACTAATCGGACAAATATCACATTTGTAAGATTTCTCACCAGTGTGTACGAATGTGTGTTTTCAAATTACTTTGAGTTATAAAAGTACTTTGACAAATATCACATTTATAAGGTTTCTCACCAGTGTGTGTACGAAAATGAATTTTCAAATAACTACTCTGATTAAAACTTAAGGTTTCTCACCAGTGTGTGTACGAATGTGTGTTTTCAAATTACTTTGAGTTATAAAAGTACTTTGACAAATATCACATTTATAAGGTTTCTCACCAGTGTGTGTACGAAAATGAATTTTCAAATAACTACTGTGATTAAAACTAATCTGACAAATATCACATTTATAAAGTTTGTCACCAGTGTGTGTACGAATGTGTGTTTTCAAATTACTTTGCCTACTAAAAAACCTTTTACAAATATCACATTTATAAGGTTTCTCACCAGTGTGTGTTCGAATATGAATTGCCAAATTATTTTTTTGACTAAAACTACTCTGACAAATATCACATTTATAAGGTTTCTCACCAGTGTGTGTACGAATGTGTGTTTTCAAATTACTTTGACTATTAAAAAAACTTTGACAAAAATCACATTTATAAGGTTTCTCACCAGTTTGTGTACAACTGTGTGTTTTCAAACTACTTTGACTACTAAAAAAACTTTTACAAATATCACATTTATAAGGTTTCTCACCAGTGTGTGTTCGAATATGAGTATCCAAATTATTTTTTTGACTAAAACTTCTCTGACAAATATCACATTTATAAGGTTTCTCACCAGTGTGTGTACGAATGTGTGTTTTCAAATTACTTTGACTTTTAAAAAAACTTTTACAAATATCACATTTATAAGGTTTCTCACCAGTGTGTGTACGAATGTGTGTTATCAAATTACTTTGACTACTAAAAAAACTTTGACAAATATCACATTTATAAGGTTTCTCACCAGTGTGTGTACGAATGTGTCTTTTCAAATTACTTTGACTGCTAAAAGAACTTTGACAAATAACACATTTATAAGGTTTGACACAAGTGTGTGTACGAAAATGAATTTTCAAATAACTACTGTGCTTAAAACTACTCTGACAATTATTACATTTATAAGGTTTCTCACCAGTGTGTGTTCGAATATGAGTTTCCAAATTATTCTTTTGGCTAAAACTACTCTGACAAATATCACATTTATAAGGTTTCTCACCAGTGTGTGTACGAATGTGTGTTTTCAAAATACTTTGACTACTAAAAAAACTTTTACAAATATCACATTTATAAGGTTTCTCACCTGTGTGTGTTCGAATATGAGTTTCCAAATTAGTTTTTTGACTAAAACTACTCTGACAAATATCACATTTATAAGGTTTCTCACCAGTGTGTGTACGAATGTGTGTTTTTAAAATACTTTGACGACTAAAAAACCTTTTACAAATATCACATTTATAAGGTTTCTCACCAGTGTGTGTACGAATGTGTCTTTTCAAACTACTTTGAATACTAAAAATACTTTGACAAATATCACATTTATAAGGTTTCTCACCAGTGTGTGAACGAATATGATATACTAAATTATGCTTTCGATTATGACTGCTCTGACAAATATCAAATTTATAAGGTCTCTCACCAGTGTGTGTACGTAAATGATTTTCCAAAACCTTCTTATGACTAAAACTTATTTGACAAATATCACATTTAAACGGTCTATCTTTATCACCTAAACGATTGTGTCTTAAGCTATGTCTCTTGATGTCACTACTGTTAATACCGCTGTAACTACATTTCTTACATTTTAATTCACCTTTGTTGACATTATTACACTGAAATGAACCAGTATTCTCTTTACTTTTTGTTGTTTGAATATTATTTGTTTCTTTAATACGTGTAGTATTATTAGTAACTTTAGGGCTAGTTTTAATAGAATTGTTATTTGTTATATTTTTTGTGGTTTTTCTAATAGTTTTAGACGTACTTTTTTTGATATCTTCAGTATTTTTGGTTTGTTCTTGACCCTTTTTCATATGCTTGGGTGATATTAAATCTTCCCTTTTATCTTTCTGCACATCTAGCTTTGGTTTCTTTGCGGGTACACCTATTGTAAGAATAAAAAATTAGTATAATGTATGTTGGAAGTTGCCTAACTGAAAAACTGCTGGCTATTTTTTCATGTTAAATGAGAAGTATTTGAGTCAACCTACAAAATGATATCAAAATATTGACTCAACACCAATTATTTTAAGAGTTAAGTATAGTTATTTGAACATAGCCCTGCCCCAGCGCAAAGGCTCCACAATGTTGCAGGTATCCCAGCAGCCGATAGATAAGGCACCAAATTTACGAGTGGAAGTGAGATGCCTGTAAGGTAAGTAGACTCACCGTAGTCAGCACGGAAAAAACTCGGTATGTAATAGATGGTCAGCCATCCACGGACCGACCTAGGCAAGCAAAGCTTAACTTGAAGATCGACCCGTGCGGCTGTTATTATCGAACCATAAACATCACTTCCCTCCGCGCACTCGCTCGGGTTGGATGCGATCTATTTCGCTGTTGATTTTAATTACGATTTTCGTGTTCCGTGATCAATTCCCGGCTCGTGAGTTGTTACTAGTTGTGTGCTATTGTGCTAAGTGCTGGTATCGTAAGTTTTTAAGTGTTTTTACGTCGGTTTTACTTTAAGTTAATTTCGTTTACTTTCGGTGAGTACATTTACTTTCTTTGGTGTGTGGGTACCTCAAAATAATTCTACGTCCGTTAATTTTGTTACTTTGCTTACGTTCTAAAATGTTGTTTGAATGCCATAATTTACAATATGTTGTCCATTTATGATGACCCGCCTGACCGTGGCAGAGACGCATTCCATACTCCCGGGTCGCCGACGACCTCCGCTAGCTCAACAAAACGTTTGTTTCGCGAAATGTCTCCTTCGTACATCTCGCCAGAGGGGTCAAAACGGCTTCACACATCCAACTCAATTGAGAAGCCTTCGCCAATATTAAACGTCAGTACTGCGAGCAATGACAAGAATTGCGATCGAGTTTCACAGGCGTCTGTCTGCATATCTTTCTAAAATTAACGACCTTGTTAATGAGCATTAATGTCGCAAATAAATCAGCCATCATTTATTTATTTATTTATTCATATATTTAGTACAGTATTTAAAACCATTAACACTAAATTAAATACCTAATCCTTTTACTCGGTCTTCTCGCAGAACCACAAACATTCCAATAATATATCGTCGTTCATTCATCAGCAAACAAGTCCAATCCAGGGGAGGTCTCCACGAGAGCGTTGAGCTTCGTAAGCATACGTGGTACAGGCGAAGTGGATCGGGCTACAGTGCGACTAAATGGAACATTAAACAATTTATGTTTCCTAGAGCGAATATAATTATTTGGAACAAATAATTGACACAGCTGAGCATGTAATTCCGAAGCGAAGAATCATGGACATGACACAGCGCGTAACGGCCATTGTTTCTTTGTTAGCCATAAAATCATCCTCCAACGAAACCAAATTAGCCAACACGAAACGCGAACTCGATAAAATTAAATTAAATCCTAAAACTAATGTAAATACTAGTGATTGTAACAAATCTTCTTCGTATGCGGATTCTTTGAAACTTCGTCTACCTAAAGTTGCGCCAGCGGTTGAGTCGCGCGCCCCCCTTCCGTGCATCGTCGCCTACCCAACCGCTGAGCGGTTAGCCGATTACTCGTCATCGTCCGAGACTAAACAAGCGCTTATGAAAGCGATTAAGCCTAGTGACGACGGATTTCAAATAGTAGGCGTTAAGAAAAACGCGAAATCTGGCGTTGTATTACGTGTCGCTAATGACAACCAAATAAAAAAGTTGCAATCGGTCGATGCTATTAGATAGCATCGACCGATTGCAACTTTTTCCCTGGCCTTTTTCCTGGCCTGGCCTTTCGGTTTTTCAAGTCTTAAGCTGGCGCGC
Source organism: Xestia sexstrigata (assembly GCA_941918905.2). Classification (NCBI taxonomy): domain Eukaryota; kingdom Metazoa; phylum Arthropoda; class Insecta; order Lepidoptera; family Noctuidae; genus Xestia; species Xestia sexstrigata. Next base: position 10,968,565 of record OW799230.2, on the reverse strand, counting down.
CGGATTAAGACTTGAAAAACCGAAAGGCCGAAGGCCTCGTATATTAGGTAGTTAAGGACGTCCCAGCCTCAATGGAAGACAACGCTTTTCTGCACGGGCTATACTTACCGTCAAAACATTAAAGACGAGCTGCCAATAAATGAGGATGATTTTATTAAGTTAACTAAAATTATTCGTAGGCGTTCCTTAGATAACGGTCGCAACTGGATAGGCGTTGAAATCGAGTCTACAGTTCGTAAACATTTAGTGTCCACCAAAGATAAATTATTTATTAATTACTAAATTAATGATTAAACAATTATTACTACTACTATTAGGAGCGTTACGAAAAATTACAAAATGTATTCCAAAAAAAGTACGTCTAATTATAAGATAAGATAAGATAAGATTTCTTTATTTGTTTAAACATTGTATACATACAAGAGCATGCAAGATGTTACATTATATATTATATATATAACTCTCTAGTAAAATCAAACCTTGAATACTCGAAGTGTGGGGATCAGCCGCTAAATCTAACCTAAATCCACTGCAAAGAATACAAAATAAAATTATTAAAGTATTATTTCATCACCACTATCTATATCCAACTAAAAAATTATACGAAAAAACTAGACTACTGAATCTCACACAACTTTACACTTACTACACCTGCATTCTCATAAAAAAAATCACCACGAATTCTGTACAATCAAACATACAAATACATGAAAAAGTTATAAAATACAACACAAGAAGTAGTAACAAATTCCAACTAATGACTGCGCGTTCACGGACTAATTACGGCAAAAAAACAGTATTAGTGGAGAGAGCACAGCTGTTCAATGATTTACCGTAAAACATAAAGAAATGCAATAATATTAACATATTTTAAAGTAAGTAAATTAAAGAAACATGTTTCTACCCAATAACGTCACCATCGCCCCAGAGACAATTATTATATAAGTAATTATGGAGTAACTTTGTATCTCATTATAAGTGAACTGTTATTTATAAAGTTCATATGAGAAATAAATATCTTTATACTACTCTGTCAAGAAAGTACCGGGAAAAGATCAATAATACACAAAATGTCTGTTATTCATCCAAATTTATTTTATCACCTTCAAAGTATGCTCCTTTAGAAACGATACACTTGCGCCAACGAATAATCCATTCATCAAAACATTTTTTAAACTTCTCCTTTATGTCTTCTATCGATTGAAAACGGGTGCCACGAAGTGGTAATTTGAGTTTAGGAAAAAGAAAAAAGTCAGCAGGAGCCATATCTGGTGAATATGGTGGTTGCTGGATGGTATTTGTTGAGTGTTTGGTCAAAAATTCGTTCACAATGATAGCCTTGTGCGAAGGCGCATTGTCGTGGTGCAAAATCCAAGAATTTTCTTTCCACAAATCTGGCCTTTTTCGTCGAATTTGCTCTCTTAAACGCCGCATAACGCTCAAATAATATTCTTTATTACCGTTAGACCTTCCGGTAAGAATTCAGAGTGCACAACACCGCGATAGTCAAAGAAAACAGTCAACATGACTTTGACTTTTGATCGACTTTGGCGTGGTTTTTTCGGTTTCGGTTCAGTTGGAAGGCGCCACTCCGAAGCTTGTTGACTAGTTTGCATGTCAAACTCGTAAACCCACGTCTCGTCACCAGTAACAATGCGTTTCATGAATGTTGGGTCCGAACTGACTCGTTCTAGCATGTCCTCTGCGACTTTCATGCGATTGAGTTTTTGGAGAAAATTCAGATCTTTTGGGACTAGCCGAGCAGCAACATGTTTCATACCCAAATGATTAGTTAAAATGGTACGGATCGACTCGTGAGATACAAAAAGTTCGGCGGCTATCTCTCTCAGAGTTGAATGGGGATTTTCAGTCACTATTTTCTTCACTTTTGCGATGTTAACTTCAGTTGCAGACGTTGACGGCCTACCAGAGCGAGGCAAATCTTCCATCACATCTCGACCGCTTTTGAACGCTTTGAACCACTCATAAGCACGAGTTTTTGATAAAGTCGATTCACCGTAAGCCTTCTGTAACATTTTCAGTGACTCCGAACACGAAATTCCATTGGCGATGCAAAATTTAAGACAAACTCTTTGTTCGATATTTTTGTCCATTATGAAATTCGCAATACACACTATATATGATATTACTAAAACCAGCACTGTATTTAATATAAATAACAGATGCAACTCAAACTCCGCGCCAAAATGGAAAACAGTTGTGCCAATCTAACAACTACAAAAAAACAAAAATTTTAATTTGGAACCATAAACAAATCATCCATTCCCGATACTTTTTTGACTGAATGTACCTATTGGGCGACTTGTCGTTTCATCGATGATGTCGAAGTAGTTCGTTGTTTACATTGCCAACAGTTTGGTCACGTTAAGAAACACTGCGTTAATAAATCACCTACCTGTGCTAACTGCCCTGAAGCACATGAAACAAATAACTGCCCGCACAAGGATAATTTAAATTATATACCGACTTGCTATTACTTGACTTGCGTGGCGTGTAAACGTTTTAAAAAACCGTTTGACCATCGTTGCGGGTCTCCCGAGTGTACCACTTACAAACTTAAGCTCGAACAGTTAATAATGGAGCCAATAATGGATAGTTTAACTATAGGACAATTAAATCACCACAACGATAGGGTGGCGACCTCTGAATGAGACAAATTAATTATCGATTATAACTAGACATAGTACTTGTTCAAGAACAATACCAGAACGCTCGCTTACGTCACAAAGTAGTTCAGCTGGACAGCAAAGCACGAGACGTAATTTACGTGGCGCGTTCTTCTAACTTTACAGTAACGTCTTTGCGTAACCTCATGACGCCCCACCGTTGCGGAAGTCTCACCAGCTTCTTTTAAAGTTTACGTTGTGAGCTGTTACTTTCAATACTCAGACCCTGTTGCTCCTCATATACATAACCTCCGTCATGTCTTACAGTCACTCGCGGACTGTAAAGTTATCGTTGGCGCTGATGTGAACGCGTCATCGTCTCTGTGGTATGGCAAGGTTAGATCTACGGATTTCGACCGACGTTGTGCTGTTGAAGATTTTATAGCTGAAATGAACTTATCAATTCATAATACCCCTGATGCACCACCTACTTTTTCAGCCCAATGGGCGAATTTTGTATTGACGTCACACTTTCTAGTGCAGACGTACGCTTGGATAGGTGGCGTGTCCTACCAGATGCCTCTTGTAGTGATCATGGCCTGATCGTGTACGAATTTGTTCCGATGTCTTCTCAAGCTCCATCTCATATCACTGGTAATTTTAGACATAAAAGTAAAGGCGCGAATTGGGAATTTTTAAGCTCGCTTTTTGCGTGTCACGCCAAAGACTTCACTCGTGATGGGCTGTCAGCTGAAGAAAGTGCTGAAATTATGGCTGTCAGCTGAAGAAAGTGCTGATATTATGTCAGACACCTTCACTTACTGTGCTGACATCGCCACTGGTCGCGCTTCTATGACCATCATCCATAGATGTGATTGGTGGTGTGACTACTTAATTGAACAACGTAAAAGCTATCGCCGAGCGCGTAGACATTTAAACAAGCTTAAAAAAGAAAAGGTCACCGGAGACCCACTTAACTTTGCTTTTAATGCGTTTAGAGCATCGGTGGAAAAATCCAAGGGTAATTTACTGCGAAAAATAGTAGAAAAATTAGATAAAGAAGGTCCGTGGTCTCCTTTGTATCACGAGTTCAAAGCTAATCGATCAGTCGACCTGGCATTTGTCCAGAACATTAAGGTAAATAATAAACACACCACCGGTATTGAGGAAACAACCGTAGTTCTATTAAATAGTCTGATATCTGATGATTCGCCGGTAAATCACAATGACTACCATCAACAGGTCAGAGCGTGGGGGTGCTGTGCCACCTGAATCACCAGCGTCAGATTTTCCATCCATTGACGAATTAATTAATGTTGTCAGGAAACTGCCTCTTAACAAATCATCAGGTGAAGATAAAATATCGATAATATATATAAATACGAATAATTCCAAAAAGTGGTGATAAGCCACCGGACGACCCTAAGTCGTACAGGCCCATAACCCTACTGCCATCTTTGGGAAAACTCCGGGAGCGCCTTATCGTTCCACGTTTGCTGCCAGACGGGCCAGTTTCATAACAACCAATTCGGTTTCACCGTGGGAAAATCTACCGTAGACGCGGCACTTCCTGTTGGAAAAATTGTTAATAACTGGGAACACAAGTACGTGGTTGGAATCTTTTTAGATATTTCCGGGGCCTTTGATAACGCATGGTGGCCGATGCTACTACTTAAACTGAAGAATCGTGGCTGCTATAAAAACATATAATCTTGTTTATTCATACTTTTTAACTCGGACATTATTCTATGTCAAAGCCCCTTACCATGGGATGTCCTCAGGGGTCGTTAATCGCTCCTTATGTATGGAATTTAGGTTTTGATGATTTTCTCGCGATTCCCCTTCCTCCTGGCTGTTCATTAACCGGTTACGCGGACGACGGCCTGCTGCTCATTCAATCGAGTACTCGGGCTGGTCTCGAGAATTTAGCTGACACTTGCCTACAATTAATATTTCAGTGGGGCGATCGAAACCGTCTGACCTTTGCACCGCAAAAATTTATCAACTAATTTTAAAAAGTAATCTTAAATCGTGGCCTAGTATTAAATTTAATAACGTTCCCGTGAAAAGAAAACAATCCGTGTGCTACCTTGGTTTGGTCTTAGAGAGAAATTTTTCATTCATAGATCATATAAAAACTGTCGGTGAAAAAGCTAAAAAGAACTTTTATGCCTTAACGGGAATATCCAAATCTACGTGGGATCTGTCATTTATAACTTTAAAGACCATTTATGGGGCTACTTACTTGGGGTGTATGTGCTACGGGGCACCTGTTTGGGCCGATAGGGCCACCATAGGAACGGTACGGCGTAAATTGCTTCAAAGCCAGCATTTGGCTTTGATATTCTTATGCAAAGCGTATAGGACGGTTAGTAATGAAGCCTTACCGGTACTTGCAGGTGTACTTCCAGTCGATCTTGAAGTGCAGCGACGGGCTGCAATGTACTATAACGCACGTGACACCACGGACGCTGACTTTTTAAGTGACCATGATAAGATTGCTAGATTATTCGAACCACAGACCGACATCTGGCGGATCTAGGTGGGATAATTCCATCAAGGGCCGACACCTCCACCAGTTCTTTCCATCCGTTCGTGAACAGCTGGCCAGGACATGGTTGGAGGTTTTTAAGAGGAGGAAATTACGTTTTTTTCCTACTCCTCCACTATACTTTTCTGATTAATTTCGTTGCGGGATCCAAAACAGTTAAAATCATTCTCTGGGACTTCGTCGAGCTTCATTGTCTCGGCGCTTTTCTGGTGGTCGCCACTGTTGATTCTGGCTTTCAGGAGTTACAGTGGTTTGGGAATAGTGTGGCGGGCTTGTCCCAATAAAAAAATAACCATAAACATACATAACATTCCGGGGCTAATTTTGTACTAGAGTAGAAAATGTAAAAAGAATAAGTAATTTTTATGTAAAATTTCGTATATTTAGGGTTCCGTAGCTCAAAAGGTAAAAAACGGAACCCTTATAAGATCAATTTCTTGTCCGTCTGTCCGTCAAATAAATAAATATGGGCAAATTAAGATTGTCAATTCTAGGTCAACCGGAAATACCCTATAGGTTTTGGATCGAAAACCTATAATATGCTCCCGTTGAACTAGAATCACGAAATGGGCAAAAAAAAGGGTCCCGGCGGGCATCTTCGGGGGGGTTCGGGCGTCCCCGCAGTCTCCAAGTGAGTTTCCTTATTGTCGAACTTTGACTTAGAATATGAAGCGCTTGGTGTGAGAAAGCTAGTTTGCCGTTGGATACCGCATCTGCTTTCCGACGATCACAAGGTCCAAGGTGGCCCGCGTCAGATGGTGTAAGAAAACTGCAAAGGTTCAACCGAGGAGAGTCAAATCACGTCTACGACATCATCAGTGGTGACGAATCTTGGATCTATGCTACGATCCTGATTCCAAACAACAATCTACAATCTGGGTCTTTCAAGAAGAGCCAAAGCCGACTAAAGTTGTTCGTTCTCGAAGCACTTCAAAGAAGATGGTGGCCACGTTCGTTGAAAAAACCGGCCATGTTGCGAATATTGCACTTGAAGATCGTAGAACGGTTAACGCAGAGTGGTATACCACAGTTTGTTTACCACAAGTCATCGCCAAACTTAGAAGATCTAACTCAAAGCGACGCATCATCCTGCACCACGACAACGCAAGCTCACACAGCACTCGTCAAACGATTGAGTATTTGAAGCAGGAAAAAGCAGAAATTCTTGACCATCCATACAGTCCTGACCTAAGCCCTAACGATTTCTTTACATTTCCTAAAATTAAGAAAAGTCTTCGTGGTCAAAGGTTCCAGTCCGGTGAAGAAGCAGTCGAGGCTTTCAAGTCAGCCATTTTGAACACCCCCACTTTAGAGTGGAATAAATGTTATAATAACTGGTTTTTTTATAATTGGTTTTGTTTTTCTGGCAACCCTGAGCAGTGAAAAGCCAATGACATTGCCGGAGTTTGACAGAAAACGCGGTATTGCCAGGTAGGAAATTTTAGTTCCAACTGTCACCGCGTCAGATTCTTTTTGCCAAGCTGTAACACCTTTTCTAAACAAGCATTTCTCACTAAAAATGAAGTCCAGACGGAAACTACACTTAGCCTGCCTCCTGTTCGGTGTGGTTAAATATTAAATATGACCGGACTACTTATTCAATAAACTAAGTTGGTTAACCAGTAGACGCGAATGTGTGAGGCAATGCTCGCAACAACTCTCGACTCAGTCTCATATCACAGCAGCTTTCAGGGGTAAGAAAAGTATTAAAAGTTAGATTCAACTACTGCTTGTCGCACCAAAATATTACTATACGCTGTCGCGGCCATGATGTGACGTCATTATCCACAATCTTTTTTGTTTACATCTATTTTCTTTGGCCTTAATAAAATAGCTTTACTAATTGTATTTTATTCAAGTAAAAATTGCATTAACAGTATTTTAATAAAATATAAAATTTTAATTTAAATAAGTACTTTTCAAATAAAAGTGTTTTTTTTTTGACACAGTGAACTTTCACGTTATCGTGGCGTTATCAAGGACGATGAAAAACATGCTACATAAACAAGTGTACCACATGAAACTTAAACAAGTGTACCACAATGTTTTTATGCGCCAATACAAGGCATTTTTCATAAATAAAAAGAGTTTTGTATTTCATGCATATTCCCTAAATATATGATGTAAAAACTATCTTGCCCACACGTATTTTATTTTATTTGTTATTATTGTACACACATTTATCCTATTTAAGTATCCATTAATATACACACATATCGAATTAGGAACACAGACAGCACAGAACTGTTTAATGTCCATCACCATCTCAGGTCCTGTTGTAAACCAGCGTCGGGCACTAGCTGCTCGGCAGTTTGTTGGACTGGCCCTATTTGGCGCAGCCGTGAGACACGCAATCATATTTTTTTAGGGTTCCGTACCCAAAGGGTATAACAGGACCCTATTACAAAGATAAGATAAGAGATAAGATTTCTTTATTTGTTTAAAAGACAAAGACTCCGCTGTCCGTCTGTCTGTCATCAGGTTGTATCTCATGAACCGTAATAGCTAGAGAGTTGAAATTTCCACAGATGATGTATTTCTGTTGCTGCTATAACAACAAACAAACTAAAAACAGAATAAAATAAATATTTAAGGGGGCTCCCATACAATAAATGTGAATGTTTTCTTTCTTTCTTTCATTTCATTACAGAGTCCTATGGTTACCTTCCAGCTCCATCATCAGACCTTGGATACCATTTAGGGACAAAATACTCGTCAAGACGAATCATACGAACCCAAACTCGATGGGTTTTCGTCGTTTCATTACAGAGTTCCTATGGCCACCTTCCATCTCTCCATCATCAGATCAGCTTCATGTCATTATAATATTGCATCGCCACGGGATATACATTATGCGTGCAAAATTTCAGTTCAATCGGAAACCAAGAAGTGTGTCAAAGGACTTGACCAAAAAAAAAACCCAGAATCGCCTGAATCCACGGACCAACCTAGGCAAACACGGCTTAACCAAAAGATCGACCTGAGCGCCTGTTATTATCTAACCACGAGCTCCTCTAATATGATATACTCGTATTTAAAGAATATTAATTATTTTAATATATTATTACATAAAAAGTGATTAAATAAAAGGCAAGAAAAAACCAATGAAGTATGATTCTCTTAACGTATAATTACATCTATACTACGAGTATATGAGGCTTATGAGGCTGATTTTTTTAAAACGTACGGGTTTACCATATAGTGAACCTATTTTCATACGCTGGCGATTCTGGATCTTTTGTCTATGAACTTTTGGCCAAGCGGTCATTGACCCACCTACATTTATTAAACTTCTCAACTTTGAAAACCAAAAATAAGCCTGTTCAAGTCTTGAATCTTCATCTATCGTGATCTTTAACATTTTTTGTAATGAAAAACAATACATGGTTTATTTGTTTTGGTTCGTACGAAGGGATATTAGGGAAAGGGCAATGACAGCTATTCTCATCTTAACTGGCACCAACTATAGCAAGATTTGTCCACAGACAGGCAATGACAGGTAAAAGTAAATAAAAGCCTGTAATGAGGTTCCGTAGTTCACATAAATTTGATTTGTATTAAAAAAAAAACGTCATCAACAATAAAATCAGTAACTAAATTAAACTAAATAACAAATATTAAATAAAATAAAAAAAGCAATTAAATTGTAACTGAATTAGTATTGATGTAAGTATTAAAAAAATATGTAAATAGTTATAAATAAATGTCAACCAAAAGGAAAAAAATACAATATTTAAGAATCTATCTGCGATAAACAATAAAAGTTAAACTTATTTAAACTTCTTCGTCACCATCAGAATCCACTTCAGAATCAGGCTGTACAATTGACATTACATCTAAAAACTCAATCGGAGTTTCCTGATCCAGAAGTTTAAGTAGGTTTAAAGTTTCCTTGAAGTATGTCGTCTTCTTATGGGCATCCAGTTTTGGTCTTATTGAAGTAATAAGAGGATCAGAAGAGACTATAAGCATATTGAGGACATCCTCGTTTGATGCTTGTATGTTCTTCTTCCTCGAATGGTGTTCTCTGAACCTCCTAAAATCCTTGTTTCGGGCCTCTGACGCTTCTTCCGAAATACTCCCAATTGGCACAATAGCATTTTCTGCGATTATGTCCATGAATTAATAATTTGTGTACGGTCGAGGACATGTAGTACCAATTATATAGTTCAACGTATTTTACCGCGGTTATTTTGGAGGATTCTTTAAATTTAGGCACGTCTATAAGCTCTCCAGATGTGATAGCTTGCAGAATCACAGCAAACCTGCGGATCAGGTCCTCATCTAGTCCAGTGATCGCTGCAGTTTTATCAGGAAACTCAAAAAACCTCCTCGCTGTGTTACCATCGTTAGTTGTGCCTGATCCTTGTTTAACGATGTCGATCAAAAGATTGAGATCATCTTTTAATCGGTTATGGATAAGTTTTTTCCTTGCCTGTAACAACTCTTTGTGATATTTTTCTCTCACAGACCACTTTTTGAAATCGATAAGCTATGTGTAGAAGACATTCCATCACATTAATGCGAGCATGCAGTGACGATAACCCAAACTCATATACAGCAGGAGAAACGGTTTTTAACGCAACGGTATTTAACTTATTCATTTCCGTTGGCTTAGCCAAACACAGGTAGCAGGCTGCATTTGATTTAGCTTCAGAAAGATAAGTACAAATTTTTCCATCACTCATCGTCATCATTAATTGACGACTAACCTCATTTCCTTGGCATTTTGAAGGAATCAGAGCCTCGATTTCGTTATCCATTCTAGTTTTTTCATTTATGACAACTTCTTTGCTTTCCTTCAAAAAACTGAACTGCACTGGACGACAATACGTAGATGAGCAGGGTTTTGGATTCGACCAAAGTTGATAGCTGGCAATGATACCAATCATTGCCAGCTATCAACTTTAATGGAACCAAAGAGGTCATAAATATGCCTGAGTCATCTTGCTCGCTCCTCATTTTTTGCTTATATCTACTTTGGTTGGATGCACTTTGATATTAACATCAATTGTTTGCCTTGTATGACATTTAGTACTAGGAAGACTTTCAGTAATCTTGTTCACTGTTAAATCTAGTAATGCTTGTAGTGCAATCCGTAACAGTCACAAATGTCTTCGGAGGATAGCACTGCAGCTTAGCCTTTTGTATTTTATAGTAAGATGGATATATATCTTTTGAACCTTCTCGAATTGTTTCCCTCAAAGTGATGTATTGCCATTTCGATAGTTTTAATGAAAGTATCAAACCTAGCGCTTTCTTTGGTGAAAATAATGGTGAAGAAACTGTTTTCTTAATCATTTCCTTAATTTTGCTGCTCCTGGATTTTTGAGCATATATTCAATTACAGATGCAATATCCTCACGGCCATCTTGTTTTAATAGTGCAGCTGAATTTGCTAATTCAATAGGTTCTTCACCTTTATGTTCGTCAGATCGTCTGTAAGGATTGTGCAGATTGGGCAGAGTTTATAAGGAAACGTCCGTATGTCGTGCGATCCATTTATTAACTTTTTCAACATAATACTTATTTGCTATTCTACGTAAACTACTTGCAAGCTATTACTGCAAGCTTGCACATCATATTACATACCACACGTCTCTTCTTTTGCTTGTTACCTAGATCTTCAAACGGCTTTCGTGACGTTCAGCACAAATATGTTCAATTATTGGTTATTGAATGAGCAAATCGGTTTGCACGCAGCTTGGCCAGTCAACATTAAAATTTGCCTGAAGCCAATTACTGTTATCACATCTAAAATTTTCTCTTTTGCGGTGGGATCGTAACCATCTCTTTTGAACTGCCCGTGACACTGACTTCATCAGAAAGGCTAGAACCCAGTCGAGTAACAACTGAATTGAATAATATTTCATGATCGAAGGAAGAAGTTTCCTGGTTCCCCAGAATAACAAACAAATCCAAGTTTGTAATTATGCTTTCTATTATTCACAATCACTGATCACGCACGGAGCTATCAGATGTTAGCAGTAGAAATGCTCAAAATGAACTAAAGTTACGAACCCGATTTTTGACTATTTACTGTTATTGACTAATGAAGGTGAATTGTATTTACCTAATTTCCCTCCTTAAGGTGATCCTGCACTAATTTCAAAATTAACCTAATTATTTTTTCTGCGTATCCTTTTAACTAATTCATTCATTAGGTACATAAGTATTTAGACATATGAGGTGATTACCTCAATGAAGCCGTTAGCTAATGACGAGGACTTGACCATTAGAGAAGTACATTCAAAAGTTAATTTGTAAACCATGTCATTTAAATTTAGTAAAACTAACTTTGTGATTTCTTAATCTGTTTTGGCTTGTAGTGTAAATAAAATATTGTTAACTAGATTTATCATACTCATATGTAAAGTATTTAAGCATTAAAATGAATCGTAAACATAAAAATGATTTTTTGAACTTTGAGGATTTAAAAAAACAAACGCGCAAATTGTGCGACAATACGAAGTATGTCAAAAACATACAAATAAATAATAGTATATCTGTGTGTAAGGATATAATGGGGAACCTTATGATTCCAGAGTTAGCCTCATTTTTCATGTCAGTGCCATACAAATTTTTCTTAAAAAAATGATAACTCCTTCATTTGTACATGCAATTGCCTCATACGATTTTTATAGCATAGTAATGATCAGCATGATCATTAGGGTGATGAAGATGATCAGCAGAATCCATTTCCAGCAAAAAAAAGACCCTTGAAAATTCAAGTCTCTATGTCTATGAAAGGCGATTTTCACCCCTCCCACTTCAAAATCAAAATCAAAGCATTTATTTCAAGTAGGCTAGTTACAGGCACTTTTGAATTGTCGAAATTAAATGTAGCTACAGTCCCAGTCACAAGACATAAAAACTGTGAAAGTACTGTAGTTGCCCATTCCCTAGCGTAGATCTCTATGGAGAAGAACGGGCAAGAAACTCCATGGACACTCTTTTTTTAATCAAAATATTGTTACAAAATCTTGGTTACATCATTCATGTTGAGATGTGCACGTTAAAAGCGTCCATGGTAAAAACAAAAAATACAATTCAAAAATAAACATACAAATAAGCCATGGCAACTAAGAGATGACCAGTCACAACTGACAGCGCCCGTTCACGGACATGACGCATGGATCAGCACCATTCAACTCAACCATTTTGAAGGGAACTGAATGATCCGACACATGCGCCACCATCAGCGAGACATTAGAGTGAGCATGACATACACTCAACCGCCAGGGCACATACAACTCAAGAAAAGACGTAGGATTTCAGTGAATGATAGCTTTCTAGTACATAGTACTCACACAATATGGGCTATGCGATTATAAAATACTAGAGATTGATTCTATACAATGCAAAGACAGTTGTACAATCTTCAGCAGCTCCAACAATTCTATTTAATGCTATAAATTTATGCGCCCCTGTCCATGTGGAGCAGGACCAGCATTGAGCCACGCATTTTTATCAGCGATATAATCGCCCAACTTGTAATAAGCTTGCTTACATAGTGTGCGTTTGATGCATGTTTTAAATTTCGTCTCATTCAGTTCAAGAATACTTTGTGGAATTTTATTATAGCATCTCAAACAGTACCTCATGAAAGATGAGTCCACTTTAGCGAGTCTGAAGCCTGGCTGAACTAGTTGGTCCCTGTTTCTAGTACTGTAATTATGTCTGTCACCTCTTTTACCAAAAAGATGCAGATTTTTTCTGACGTACATTATGTTTTCGTAGATGTACTGACAATGTACCGTCATGATGCCAATATCCTTAAACAGTTCCCTTAGAGAATCGCGCCTACGAAGATTATATATGGCTCTGATGGCTCTTTTTTGCAGAATAAATATAGACTTAATATCTGCAGTCCCCATAGCAAAATGCCATAAGACATTATACTATGAAAGTAACTAAAATAGACCAGTCTAGCGGTATCTACATCAGTAAATTGACGTATTTTTCTAATAGCATATGCTGCTGAACTTAGACGCGCCGCAAGGAATGTTAAATGAGAACCCCATTGTAGCATTGAATCAAGCGTAATCCCCAGGAAAACCGTTTTATCTACGAATTCAAGTTTCTCTTTATTTAATATTATTTCACAATCACTACTTTTAACATTTGGTAAAGCAAATCTTATGCATTTAGTTTTTTTTTTCATTTAATACTAAATTGTTTGCTGTGAACCAATTATGGACCTGAAGTAGAGCATCATTCACGTCATCTAGATTCTGAGCCCGTGTATTTATCTTAAAAATAAGGGAAGTGTCATCAGCAAACAACACCATATTTTGAGGTTGGTTTTTCAATAATCAATCTTCGTCTCAGGGGCTGCAGTCAGTCGTGTGTGCGTTGCGCCAACGCAAAGCGCCGTGTGGACATAGCCTAATCTAAATCAATACAGTAGGAGAAAATAGCTTTTGAATTTAGCTAAGTGTGAAAATGTCCCACAAAGACAGGTAAATTATATTAGCTGTAATTTTCCCGAATAAAATAAAATAATCATGTGCGCTTGCAACACTAGCTCATCAGTCACGCGAAAGAAGCGCGGCTCTTTAGTAATCTGATCCCACACAGGCGGATCCCGCGGGATCAGTCGACCTCGCGACCGCCGCGCATCTACACACATCAACACGGTCTAGGGATATTTCATACTCAATTAAATAACTCGAAAAGTACTGGCCGCATTGGAATCTTTTATACACCGATTTGTTTGTAATTTATCTCAGACTAATTCCAAATTCAAATTTTTGAAAATTCTTTTGTTTCGGTGGCATAAAAATGTCTTGATGTATAGGAGAGGGAATTTTCATTTGTGCGAAATTTTGAAAACAATACGAATTACGTTTAGTTACAGTTTTTTTTTCATTTTTAAACGAAAGATAAAGTTAAAATTGAGGTATTGTAGCCATGCAACGCCGACATTTGACGAGGGCGGAGATGTTACGAGCTGTGGGAATGCTGGAAGCTGGATCTGTTCAGCGTAATGTTGCTGAGGCCATAGGGACCCATCAAAATGTAATTTCAAGATTGTGGACACGCTATCGTGCCACAGGTGAAGTAGCGGAGAGGCACCGGGGGCCAAGTCGCATCACTACCCCCAGACAAGACCGATTTTTGCAAATTACTGCGCGAGCACAACCAAATGCAACGGCGACTCAATTGGTCCAAAGGCTGCGAGTGGAACACCAAGTGCTTGTGAGTGACCAAACTGTAAGAAGGCGACTGCATGAAAGCAATCTACGCTCTCGTAGACCACTCCGGGTCCCACCTTTACGGAGAGGCAATCGTGGACGACGATTAGAATGGGTTCGGAACCACGTGGACTGGGGCCGTGACCAATGGTCCAATGTGCTGTTCACGGATGAATCCAGGTTCGGCTTCCATCCAGATTCACGAAGGACGCGTGTTTGGCGAGTTCCTGGACGATGGAGCCGTCTCCAGAACCCTCAGGAAGTTCACCCATACCAAGGAGGAACAATTATGGTTTGGGCAGGAATTCGTCTTGGAGGACGGACGGATCTCGTTTGGGTGCGGGGCAATATGACGGCAGAACGATACGTCCAACAGGTGCTGGGGCCCGTAATCTTGCCCCACAGAACACAAATGGGGCAAGATTTCCTGCTCATGCACGACAATGCCCGGGCACACACGGCGAGAACGGTAGCAGCTTGGTTACATACACATAATGTTAGGGCCTTAGACTGGCCTGCTCAATCGCCAGATCTAAATCCCATTGAGCATGCGTGGCATATGCTGCAAAAAAGAGCTCTGAAGGAAGTTCCTGAAAATCTGGCTACAGAAGATCAACTTTTTGCGCACCTCAGAAGGACATGGGACAATATTCCGCAGCAAGACATTGACAACCTTGTTCTGAGCATGCCGAATCGTTGCCGATGTGTTATGAACATCATGGGCGCTTTCTCAGACTACTAACTTCAAGTTTATAAACACAAATTAAATGATTTTTCTATTTTTTTCAGTTTTTACTCACAAATTAAAAGTTCATTCATATACGGTTTCCGTCTATGCTTCATTTTTTTTCCATAAAATCCTGAAATTTTAATCTATACCTTAACCATTATTAAAAAATGGTAGAATATTAAATAACGTATCTTTTAAATATATACATGTCATATAAATAATTAACACATTGATAGTAATTCGCTTTTTTAAAAATATCCCTAGACCGTGTTGATGTGTGTATTTAAATAATTAAGTTCTGACAACGCGACAGTACAGCTAAAGTCGCCTAAATTTGAAAGCGGTCTTAGAGTAAATAATTTAAATTAATTATACAGGGTGTAAAAAGACCTCATCACGAAGCCGTCAACCAAGCATTCTGTACATCAAACTAAGTAACTTTACGCAAAAATTATTGCTGGGAAAAGCCTTTTTTTTGGGGTGAAATATCATGTTTTGTGGTAGAACTCCATGTAACGCACTCAAAACATTGTCTTGGTGGATGGATTGAATAGTACGGGGGTCGTGGAGGTGTTTAAAGAAAAATCTTACATTAAAAATTTGTATTTATAGAAAAAACTTGTCAAAAACTTGGCACTTTAACCCCCAATATCTCCGTTACAAGAAGGTTCCCAGGTATGGTGTAGAACATAAAAATGATCGCAATGACGGGGAGAACACAAGTGCGTTTCGGCTTCGTTAAGAGGTTTTTTACAGCCTTTATGTAGTTAGTTATTATTTTTTATTATCATTTATTTTAAACTACATACTAGTATGTATACATGCAATGCGACGTTAATATTTGTATGGATTTTTTGGGCCAGGAACCTTCACAGGCGTACGCAGATGGAACCACCAAAGTTTCATTACAATCGGATCAATGGTTAAGGAATGCATAGAGAACAATCATACAAATATTCATATTTAATTTTAGAGATAATTTCATATAATTCAAGTAAGTCTCCTAAGACCGTTTTCCTGTAGCAACAACGGTTCAGGTACCTGCCGTTACTGCCCCGTCTCAGTATTCAGTCAGGACTAGGGTTACCATCTAACCGGATTTATCCGGATTTCGTTCGGATTTTACCGGTTTTTTCGACTCATGCCGGACGAAAGGAAGAAACAGACTATCAGTGAAGTCCATTAGAGCCACCGTACTTACGAAGTATAACTGGTAAGATTAAGGTTTTGAGCAATTCTTCAATCATATTTGCGGTCAAAACCAAATTATTGAAACTAGCTTTTAATAATTTATTCTAGTAATAAAAAATATAATTAACACTTTTCGCTAACTTTTGATAACTTATCATGAACTATTGTTTATTTTATAACTTAGAATAAAAAGTCGTTTGATTGTAGGTAAAATTTAGGCTAGGCTGGACTTTCTGTCGAAAATCAGGATTTTTCATCCTCTATTACCGGATTTCCGATTTAAGGCCCTGGTAACCCTAGTCAGGACTTGCTAGAAACCTAGCTTGGGCTGCAGCCAAAACTTCAGCACATTTTGTCCATTTCAAGGTATTTCCTTGGCTGAAGGTGGCCGAAGCGGAAGCTTAGGTTGAACACTACCTTCTATTGATTGGCAGGTCCTGCTGGCGATTTTTATTAACTACCACAAACATATCATAATTATACAAACAGGTGTGTGGATCTGAAGTGAATGTTAAAATTGAAAAAATTAAGCATAAAACAGCTCTCTGTTTTATGCTTAATTTTTTCAATTTTAACATTCACTTCCAACAATAAAATAAGAGTAGTCTCTCTAGACTACTCTTATTTTATTGTTGGCATCTCTGAGGGAGTTTACCACAAATTGTGTCATCCAGATGTATGGCCTTTGAATGCAGAATTTTCCGAATGGATCTGGTTTCGGAGACCAACAAATAGACCAAACGATGGAAAATAGAAATATAGAAATTTTCTATCAAAACGCAAGAGGTCTGCGTACAAAGTTGGATGTATTTTATAATAATGTAGAAACTGTAGGAGCGGATTTAATTGCAATAACAGAAACTGGCTGCAATGAATCAATAGAAGACGCTGAAATTATACCGCAAGGGTATCAAATCTTACGATGCGACCGAATGGACGGACGAAAACAAGGAGGCGCGTTTCTCGTGGCCAAACATGGGTTCGAGCTACGTAAAGTGACAATACCTCGTGACGACAATGTCGATAGATGCGCTTTTGAACTGATTTGTGCTACCATACATACCCGTAATAGATATATCTGTTTTTGTGTTGTGTGTGATTTTTATGGTCGAATCAAAAACTTTGGCAGCAATCGGATGTACTCCTAAGTTGGTTCAGTTCTTTGCTAACTACATGAGGGATCGACGGCAGTTCGTAGAATATGCTGGTTGTAAATCTGAGCCTTATTATACTCGACCAGGAGTAAGCCAGGGCAGTAATGTGGGTCCGCTGAGCTTCATTATTATGATAAATGACCTGCCTGAGGCTGTCAGGGGTGCCACTTGTCTGTTATTCGCGGATGATCTTAAGTTACTCATGGCCATTCAAGATAAAAATGACTGTGCACGATTGCAGCAGGATATAGACTCTGTAGCTGAGTGGAGTAGGAAAAATAAACTGCAGTTTAACGTTAAAAAATGCTCAGTCATATAACGTTCAGTAGAATGAGAGAACCACATCATCACGAGTACAAGCTAGAGGGCACAGCAATTTAGAGGGTAGAAAAGGTACGCGACCTGGGTGTACGCCTGAACACTGAGCTAACATTTCGTGACCATATTGTAAATGTTTTTAAGAAATCATACAGAAGTCTGGGTTTCGTTCTCCGACGGGCATCGGGTTTTACAAATATACAAGCAGTTGCAGCATTGTATAATGCGCTTATAAGATCTCAGTTTGAGTATAATGCTGTCATATGGGCTCCGCTTGAGACTAAATATGGTCTCATGCTGGAGCGTATTCAAAACAAATTCACCAGATTTTTGTATAAGAAACTTTACGGTGTCTATCCCTTCTATCCGTTGATGTACCCGACCTTATTCGTTATCGGTATGGTCGGGAACAAACTCGAGACAAGGAGGGACCTAGCGATAACATATATGTATTTAAACTTTTAAGTGGTAAGACCTACAATTCCGGTGTTTTGAAGGAGATACGTCTAAATGTGCCTGACAATTTTGTTATGCGGCGCCGGAAGACACGGTTACTAGCGGTGCCTCACGCACGAACCAACTTGCTCAGCAAAGCGCTTCTGACGCGCGCCTTGCACGCACTGAATGACACTGCTGAAAGGATCGATCTATTCACCTGCTCTCTGAATGAATTCACAAAAACAATGTTGTATGTGTTATGTTATTTAAAATAGTTATACGTATAAAAGATAGTTTAATTAAGGACCACGCTAACGCATTAGGATTCCCCATCGGTCAGAGTGTAGCTTTCTATCAGCGCTCTCTAGTAACTAATTTACTCTCTAGTAACTAATACAATACTTACTTTTGGTGTCCACGGCTCTGCGTTTCTTCTTAGGGGTTTCTTGTTGTTCTTCCTCTTCTATTTTAAACTCCATTATAGGTATATCGTCTTCTGAATAGAATTCAGAACTGTGTGCTGGTATATCTTCTTCATCTAGATGGCTATTGTCTAGATTTTCCAGTTCTAGATCTGTAAGTAAACAAAAACAGATATGAGTTTCACATTCACGCACAATGGTCCACTTCAAGGACTAAGTGCGGAAACCTAAACCCCATGATAGATAGATAGAGTTTCACATTTACTATTTTACTGAGCAGGTGACGTAAAGACTATAATATTGTAACATAAACTCGTTTTCGTTGTCGTACATCACACAATACACTGAAAATGTACATTTTGATTTTTTACATGTCTTTTGAAAATATACAGAAGCATCCTGAAGTTCAGTCAGTACAATGTGTTTGAATAACGGTAAACAATACTTTACTTAGAGGATCTTTTACTATATTCATTTGTCAATCAATCAGTTTATTTGTGAAACATAGGTGTTTACATAAATAGGGGGGTGCGCTATGTTTTGTCATAATTAAGACATACAAATCTTGAAGACATACCATCACATTGATTATCCTCCTTTGACGCAAGAATATCATCTTGTCTCTCACAATTAGCTGGTAATTCTTCTTTCACAACAATGCTTTCTGTTTGACCAACTTCAACTATACTTATGCTCTCAATTGGAGAGCAAATAAAACCATGGGCAACCTCTAAGTGGTCTTGGTGTAAAGGTTTTGGCTGTTAAAAGATCATTACAGTATTACATAAAATATGTTGATGATCACAAGAGCATTCTTACACATTAAACAGTTAATATCTGGTGAAGAACATCTCACCTCATAACTCCCATTCATTATCTGAGCAAACCGCTCTTCTGCTTCCAAACATTTCCTCAGCAATCTGAAGCTTTGCTTTAGTTTAGCAGAGCAGAAAAAACAAGCGAGGATCGGTCTACTGTCACGATTTACAAACTGCAACAAAACTTTGAGTTTCAGTTTTCTGGGATTGTGAATAACATTTTGCAAGCAATGTAGGCTACAGGTTTTGTGCAGTAAAGCTTTTAAACACTTCTTCCTAAGAAAGCATGTGCATTGATTACCACTCTTGCTCAAGGCAAATTAGTGGATGACGTATAATTTAATTTAAGCACAGGTACCTTTATACTTAAGTTGTCTTTCACCAATAGGGCTGATTTCCCTTTTCTCCAAACATCTAACGACGACTTCCTAAGATTCCTCGAATTTTTGGCCAGATTTTATCTGCCATTTTGATGTTTTTTCAAAGTAGCGGCCATGCATAAGACCTATATTAACCAATAGCTGGTATCAATACAAACAAGTTTTGTATGCGACAAAACGTTCTTATGTGTCACGTTTCCGAGTAGCGATCACACCACATATTTCAGAAACTTGAAACTTCACTGTAGAACATTTTGATACCAGCTATTGATTGATACACATGCGTGTCAGATCAAATCAAAGTTGTGCTAAGATGCCATCAGTGAATGGACTTTAACTTTGATAGCTCATAACTTGGAAACGTGACACTTTAGAATGTTTTTTTTTCATATAAAACTTGTTTGTACTTACATATTGATACCAGCTATCGATTAATATAGGCGCTACTTTGAAAAAAATTCAAAAAGGCGGAAGAAAATCAGGCCACGCTTTATACAAAAATATTCCAGGCCCTTTCAAGAAATATCAATATTAATAAAGTATCAACTTACTGGAATATCAGTCAGCCTCTCATATAGTTCATGCAAGTTCTTGTTGACTACCACATCCATGCGAATGTTCTCCGCTAGACATATCCTACACATTGGCAGTTTTTCCATCTTGTAACTTTATTATCACTGAAGATATTACTTCAACTTGGAGATTCAACTGCGTACAAATATTAGGCGAATCTTGATAGACAGTGCGACATCTTTTCTTATAATTTAAATACGAAAGCGTCGCGATTATGCTTAGCTTTTAGACATAGCTTGTAAATAATAATTATTAGTTATAACGACCCTCTGACCAAATTGTAATAACGTAATCCATTTTAGGACGACGGTACATTTATAGATGCTCTGTGCCACGGTAAGACTGCAGCCACAGAGTACATTATACTATATTGAAAACTGCAGCGGCCGAAGAGTGCTATTTATTTATTAATAATCCCTAGACTCCACACCTACTGTACGAATACTGGATTCAAATCAAATTCAAATTAACTTTTTTACACACACAACAAAAACAAAAGCGACTCGCTAACATTTGTTTTCATTGACATTTGACAGTGACACTGACAGAGTGACATTTCAAGGTTTTAAAAGCAGGCACAGATTACGTAAATTATAAAGGTGAACGCAGACTTAGCCGCACCGCAGTTGCCGCATTCGAATTTTTCTATGCAATCTCGCACACAGCTATAGACACAGATTGCACACAGACACAAACTGAATAGACTTTATCCCCTGGCGAAAGCAATAAACGATCGGATGCACTGCAGCCTGGTGAACAGATGACCGTGTCGCCAGCTATGGAGCTATAAAATGGAGAACAGCATGAGAACAGCCAACCAGGGATGACTGTTACAGTGTCCTCACACCATAAACTAACATAAAAGGTGAGGAGATTTCAAACTACTTCCTACACTTCCCCACTGATACCTACAGTATCACATCAATAGGCTTAATACAATAGCCAAATCAACCTACCTACATGATGCTCATGTGTGATGAGTATCATGTGTCCACATTGATTATTTTAGATTTTGTAATCCTGCCAGTTGTAAGCAACTATTAACAGAAATAATAACAAAATATTAGTACTCCTAACAGTAACTAATAAAGTAAAAAATAATACTCACAAGCTATTGGTATCCATGGAGGAAACAACAAGCACAAAGCGTAATACTCACAACAAATCAAACAAATACTATTAGTGCCGTGGAGGTACTTGGTAATGAACACAATAAATTACAAACAATCCTATCAGGAGCCGTGGAGGCCATTGAAAATGAACACTGCAAATGATGAAGTATTAGCCCTAAATTCATATTTAGTGATTGGGCAACTAGAGGTATCAGAAAAAGTAGGGAAAGACTATTTGAGCTTTATGGTCTTAAGCCTTATATAAACACCAAAACTTTTAACCGGTATGTTGCTAAGTATTCAAAAATTTTTAGAAATACATGCAAGGTTGCTAAAGCCCTGCACATTAGCAACAAAATCAAAACAGCAGAAAACAAAATAAAGACAGTCTGGAAAGTCATAAATAATGAGACTAACAGGAAGAAAATAAGTAACACTAACTACACATTAGATTCAGCATGTGGTCCTATAAGCTCTAATCTGGAAGTAGCTCAAGAATTTGTAAATTTCTTTACCGATATACCATTAAAAACGACGGAAGCTCTTAATTCCTCACCTGAAGTCTCAATTGGTTTATTAAAGGCGAATGTATCTGGCTGCACGGTTAAATTTAAATTTAAACACATAAACCCTATGATAGTTATTAAAGCTTTCCGGCAAATAAAAATCAAACTGACCGAAGATCTATGGGGAATGTCTACCAAAGTTTGTGCATCCATACTTGAGATTTGAGCCCCATACTTAGCTTTAATTTTTAATTTGTGTGTAGACCAAGGAGTTTTCCCTGATTTGAAATACAGTAAAGTCATACCTCTTTTCAAATCCGGGGACATTATAGATACTAATAATTATAGACTTGTATCCGTGTTGCCAGTTTTTAGCAAGGTGTTTGAAAAGGTAATGCTTAATCAAATGCTCAATCATTTTAGCACCAACAAAATTTTACACGATCAACAGTATGGTTTCACCAAGGGACGTTGTACGACTGACGCCCGTGTAACCTTATTAAAGCACATATTTACTGCATAGGAAGAGTCTCAAAACGCCATAGGAATATTTTGTGACCTTTCCAAAGCATTTGATTGCGCAAATGACGACACATTACTTTTGAAACTTGAGCATTACGGATTAGGTCAACTTGCACTTAGTTTGGTATAATCATATTTGAGTGATAGACAACCACGTGTTCAAATAAATGGTGTTAATTCACAGGGTTTAAAAGTAAAAATGGGGGTTCCGCAAGGCTCAATATTGGGTCCCTTCCTCTTTCTCGTGTATATAAATGATCTACCCTATTTATTGAAAAACCAACCTCAAAATATGGTGTTGTTTGCTGATGACACTTCCCCTATTTTTAAGATAAATAGACGGGCCCAGAATCTAGATGACGTGAATGATGCCCTACTTCAGGTCCATAATTGGTTCACAGCAAACAATTTAGTATTAAAAGAAAAAAAAACTAAACGCATAAGATTTGCTTTACCCACTGTTAAAAGTAGTGATTGTGAAATAATATTAAATAAAGAAAACCTTGAATTCGTAGATAAAACGGTTTTCTTGGGGATTACGCTTGATTCAAGGCTACAATGGGGTTCTCATTTAACATCCCTTGCGGCGCGTCTAAGTTCAGCAGCATATGCTATTAGAAAAAATCGTCAATTTACTGATGTAGATACCGCTAGACTGGTCTATTTTAGTTACTTTCATAGTATAATGTCTTATGGCATTTTGCTAAGGGGACGGGCATTGAGTCTATATTTATTCTGCAAAAAAGATCCATCAGAGCCATATACAATCTTCGTAGGCGCGATTCTCTAAGGGAACTGTTTAAGGATATTGGCATCATGACGGTACATTGTCAGTACATCTACGAAAACATAATGTACGTCAGAAAAAATATGCATCTTTTTGGTAAAAGAGGTGACAGACATAATTACAGTACTAGAAATAGGGACCAACTAGTTCAGCCAGGCTTCAGACTCGCTAAAGTGGACTCATCTTTCATGGGGTACTGTTTGAGATGCTATAATAAAATTCCACAAAGTATTCTTGAACTGAATGAGACGAAATTTAAAACATGCTTCAAACGCACACTATGTAAGCAAGCTTATTACAAGTTGGGCGATTATATCGCTGATAAAAATGCGTGGCTCAATGCTGGTCCTGCTCCACATGGACAGGGGCGCATAAATTGATAGTATTAAATAGAATTGTTGGAGCTGCTGAAGATTGTACAACTGTCTTTGCATTGTATAGAATCAATCTCTAGTATTTTATAATCGCATAGCCCATATTGTGTGAGTACTATGTACTAGAAAGCTATCATTCACTGAAATCCTACGTCTTTTCTTGACTTGAATGTGCCCTGGCGGTTGAGAGTATGTCACGCTCACTCTAATGTCTCGCTGATGATGGCGCGTGTGTCGGATCATTCAGTTCCCTTCAAAATGGTTGAGTTGAATGGTGCTGATCCATGCGTCATGTTCGTGAACGGGCGTTGTCAGTTGTGACTGGTCATCTCTTAGTTGCCATGGCTTATTTGTATGTTTATTTTTGAATTGTATTTTTGTTTTTACTATGGACACTTTTAACGTGCACATCTTGCTACATTGTTCTCACATAATATACCATCTCAACATGAATGATGTAACCAAGATTTTGTAACAATATTTTGATTTAAAAGAGTGTCCATGGAGTTTCTTGCCCGTTCTTCTCCATAGAGATCTACGCTAGGGAATGGGCAACTACAGTACTTTCACAGTTTTTATGTCTTGTGACTGGGACTGTAGCTACATTTAATTTTCATCTTTGTTTCGACAGTTCAAAAGTGCTTGTAACTGGCCTACTTGAAATAAATGCTTTGATTTTGATTGATCAGTAAAGTTTTTGAAAACTTAGTTTTGGCACAAATGCAATTTAATTCAATAAACATAAGTTATTACATAAAAAACAGTTCGGTTTTACAAGGGGTCGTTCAACTACTGATGCCGGCCGGAGTTGAACTTTTAGGACACATTTATAATGCCTGGGAGGACAAATGCGATGCTTTGGGCATTTTTTGCGATTTATCTAAAGCTTTCGATTGCGTTCTTCATGAAACATTAATCAGGAAACTACACCACTACGGAATCCGTAACGCCTCTATGGATCTTCTTATTTGATATTTGAGTGATAGGATTCAGAGAGTTTATGTTAACGGGTAAAGATCTCCTGGATACGTAGTAAGAATGGGGGTACCCCAGGGCTCAATTCTTGGTCCATTTTTGTTTCTTATTTACATAAATGACTTGCCTTACCTCATAAAGGATAATCATGACATAGTATTGTTTGCAAACGACACTTCTCTTTTATTTAAACTCAAACGTCAGCAGTTAGTTACGGATGATGTTAATAGCGCCCTGGCAAAAGTCGATAATGGGTTTAATGTTAATAATCTACTTAACATTAAACCAATTATCGAAAAAAAATTGAGAATCCATAAGAATCTTTAAATGAATTGGAAAATCCATTAGAATCCTTAAAAGATTTTGTAAATTGTACAGGGTGTAAAAGACCTCATCACGAAGCCGTCAACCAAGCATTCTGTACATCAAACTAAATAACTTTACGCAAAAAATATTGCTGGGAAACGACTTTTTTTTTGGGGGTGAAAAACCATGTTTTGTGGTAGAACTCAATGTAACGCACTCAAAACATTGTGCTGATGGATGGATTGAATAGTACGGGGGTCGTGGAGGTGTTTAAAGTAATATCTTACATTAAAATCTTGTATTTAAAAAAAAACTTGTCAATAAGTTGGAACTTTGACCCCCAATATCTCCGTAACTAGAAGGTTCCCAGGTATGGTGTAGAACAAAAAAATGATCGCAATGACGAGGAGAACAAGTGCCTTTCGGCTTCGTTAAGAGGTGTTTTACACCCTTTGTAACATCTTTCAAATGTTTTGAAAACCCTTAAGAACCCCTAAAACATTCTAAAAACTAATTCAACAAAAAAAATGTAAAAAAGAAAACCCCTAATACAATCTAAAACCCTGATTTAACATAACCCTTTTTTTTTTGTTTTTTTTCGGATGTGAAATTATCAAATGACTTCTCCCGCTCGGGGCGGAGCAGGAGGGAGTGTCAGACTTTTACTGACTAAAACCCATCCATGTTCCTTCATCGCCCTTTGTGTTCCGGGGTCACGGTATCTCATCTATCTATCTATCATGGGGTTTTGGTTTCCGCACTTAATCCTTAAAATGGACCATTGTGCGTGAGCCATGGTGGCCGTTTACTCCAACCAGCCCACCTCCCTCCAGAAGCAGATCAAACTTCCCGGTCTTCTCAGGGCATCCGCAAGGGATCTAGGTGTTCCCAGGGTCTCCTCGCGAATCTTGATAACGCCGGTGCACTCAAGGAGCACATGCGCCACCGTTTCCTCCGCCTCCATGCATGCTCTGCACAGGGGACTGTCAGTGATTCCTAGGGTATGGAAGTGTTTATTCAGTGAACAGTGTCCAGTGATGGTCCCCGCCACCAGTCGTAGGCTATCTCTGTCCAGGCGCAGAAGGCGCCTGGTCAGCTTTGTGTCCAGGGATGGCATAGCTTCCTTGGATGGGCTCAGGACCGCAGGGTTTTGTGTTGGATCCTCTTCTGGCAAGTTCATCAGCCGCATCGTTCCCAAGTGATCCACTGTGACCTTTGATCCATTGTAGTGTTACCGTGTTATGGTTTAGTACCGTGATTCGTTCTAGGGCATTATGGCATTCTAGTATTACACACATCAAAAGTATCTAGGGATCAACATATATTTTTGCAATAACTTTTCTCCTGATTGATATTAATTAAAATTTTCTTTAAGGATTCATCAAATAAAGTGTTTTCGTTTGTCACAGTAACGATAAACCAAGTCACCTTTGCATTAATAAAGAAATTTGCCATTTTCCTAATAAAGGGATTTTTGACATTTGAACCACTAACATTAAAGTTCGAAAAAAAGACTGAAATAACAGTTTTCTTTAAAATTTTATTGGGTAACTTAAACAATTAATAATCCGTGTTTCTACCGCGAACACTAACAACACAAGAACATCGGTTTGGCATACTCAAAATGAGTTCATCCAAATCACGCTGTGGAATGGCCGCCCATGTTCGTTGCAACAACAAAAAAAGGTCTTCTTGCGACTGGATACCCTCCATATTCGGCAGAGCTCTTCTCTGTAGCATATCCCATGCATGCTCAATCGGGTTCAAGTCTGGCGACTGAGCAGGCCAGGGCAGGACATTGATGTTAGCTGCGGCGAGAGTCTGTCTTACAACTCTTGCGGTGTGCGGTCGTGCATTATCATGCATTAACTGAAATAAGGGACCGATTTGCACTTGTAGAGGAACGATGACGTCTGATACAATCGTCTCAGCATAAATTTGAGCGTTGAGGTTGCCTCTGATCCAAATCAACTCAGTTCTTCCGCCGATCCAAATACCCGCCCATACCATGATGGTTCCACCACTATAAGGATGGACTTCCTGGCAGGATTTTAATCGCTGTTGGCGTCCAGGGGTTCTCCAGTGTCGTATACGTCTTGTATCCGGTCTCATACCAAAACGAGACTCATCAGAAAAGCACACGAAACGCCATTGTTCTTCTGCCCAATTTCTGTGTTCAAGAGCCCATTGATATCGAATCCTACGATTGTGCATTGCTATAGGTGGTACCCGTAGCGGTCTTCGGGAATGAAGGTTCACTTCATGCAAGCGGTTTCTGACTGTTTGGTCGCTAATTAAGTTCCCTGAAGAGTGATGAAGCCTCACGGCTAACATCATGGCGGTTATTGTTGGAGCTCTTCGAGTTAAGATTTGAATGTATCGGTCTTGTCTCCGTGTGGTGCAGCGATACCGTCCTCCATGGCGCTCAGCCACGGTACCAGTGCTTCGGTAACGTGTCCAAAGTCGACTGATAACACTCTGACTTGTATTCAGAGCTAAAGCTACAGTACGTTGCCGGGAACCAGCTTCTATCATTCCCACGGCTCTAAGCATTTCTTCCCTGCTTAAATGACGTCGCCGCTCCATAATAACGTTGGTTTTAATCAGTAGTAGGGAAACAGTAGCACTAATAATGTCTTCAATGCGTTGTATGTTTTTATAGGGAAAATATTGACAGCTTATTTTCATCTTTTACTCGAATTTGATTGAGAGTTCCTGATTCAAATTATGAAATGCACCAAAAAGGATCCATATAAATTTATAAAATCATAAATTTATTACAAAGCCACATCTCAATCTCAAGAAATCCGCATAAAAATGCTTGATCCCTAGACATTTTTGATGTGTGTAGTCTCGACGTTATCTGATTACTCTTTAAGGATTGAAGGACTGAGGCACTGTCGGAGAGTATTCGGATATTAGTGTCCGTAACCTCCCTGGCCTTTATGGCGTGTGCCACTTGGATAATACCTACACACTCTGCTTGGTAAACAGAGTTGAATATTCCAAGGGGTTTGGATATTTTGATGTTTAGGTCGTCGGAGAACTCCCCGACACCTGTCCCGTCGTTGGTTTTTGATCCATCAGTGTAGATTCTTAGCTCTTTTGTACCTGAGTAGTCACACAACTCCGCCGTGAGCTCTATGTTGTAGTGTTTTTGGAAGTAGTGGGTCTTCAGGATTCTGTCGCTGGGTAATGCCATCATAGGCTGTTGTTTGATTGCATCTTCTCTGACGCGTGTGTGTTTAATTCTGGAATCGTTACTTAGGGTGCTAGATACTCCGAGTCTGAAAGTCGCTATGGCCGCCTCCTCTCTTACGACGAGGTGTAGAGGTGGTAGCCCCAGCATTACTTGTAAGGCCGCAGTGGGGGAAGTTCTCATACTGCCGGTGATTGCTACGCAGGCAAATCTTTGTAATTTCTCGAGATCCTTTTGGGTCGTACTTAGGTTGGTCCTGGGCCACCAAACTAAAGAGCCGTATGTAATGATTGGTCGGATAACTGCGGTGTATAGCCAGTAGGTGATTTTGGAGCTTATGCCCCAATTTCTCCCGAACAGTCTCTTACATTGCCATAGGGCTATACTGGCTTTTGTGGTTATGTACTCAGTGTGTTTTGCCCAGTTCAGCTGTTTGTCCAAAAATATACCCAGGTCTTTGGTTTCAGTCGATAGGGTTAGGGTGGTCCCAAAGAAGCTTGGTAGTCGTAAAGTTGCCAACTTCCTTTTCTTTGTGAAGAGGATGAGTTCGGTTTTAGTAGGGTTCACTGTTAGTTTGTATTCCTTGCACCAGACTTCTACTATCCTCAAGGCTTGGCGCATAAGGTTGCATAGTGTGTTTTCGTGTGTGCCGTTTATTATTATGGCCAGGTCATCGGCATAGCCCACCGTTTAGTAGCCTCTGCTATTGAGGCGCTTAATGAGACTGTCTACTACGAGGTTCCATAGCAGTGGTGAGAGGACACCACCTTGAGGGCAGCCCTTCGCCGCTATAGCTCTGGTGGTGTCGTTTATCGTAACTTGTACGGCTCTTCTTTCTTCTTTAGTCTGAGCATATTCGTGATCCATCCTCGCAGGGTCGAGTCCACACCGTGTTCCTCGAGGGCTGCGTTGATGCTATGGAAGATGGTTTTGTCAAAAGCGCCTTCTATGTCAATGAAGACAGCTAGTGAAGAGCATTTGTTGTCCACTGCACATTCGATCTTGGAGATGACATTATGTAGTGCAGTTTCTGTTGATTTTCCTGTGGAGTATGCGTGTTGTTGTTTGTGAAGTGGTCGCTCCCGAAGAGGTCCGTCCCGAATGTGTCGATCACAGAGTCTCTCGAGAGTTTTCAGTAGGAAAGATGTCAGGCTTATTGGTCTGTACGCCTTGGGTTGTGTGTAATCAGGTTTGCCTGGTTTAGGGATGAAAATATTTTTCACCTCTCGCCATGCAAGTGGTATATATATAATACATACCACTTGGTACCAGGCTTGGTATATGACGGTCAGCCACGGCATTAGGACGTCTACTCCCCATTGTAGCAGGGCAGGGAAAATTTCGTCTAAGCCTGCAGATTTATATGGTTTGAAAGTCTTGATTGCCCATTTTATTCTCTCGGCGGTTTCTATGGTGCGGGCTCTGGCCCAGTCTTGGTCGTTTGGTGTGTGTATTGGTTCCCTTGGTTCTGTCCCAGGTTCTATCCTCGGAGACATTGCAGTCTGGGAAGTGGTTTTCCAGAAGAACTTTACTTGTTTCGTAGTCCGACTTAGTATAAGTGTTGTCTGGGGTTTTCAGTGACCCGAGGGTGCGATCCTGATCGGTAGATAGGATCTTTCTCACACGCGCGGCTTCGGTGTTTGATTCAATTTCTTCGCAGAATTTCCGCCAGGCGGCCCTGCTGGCGTTCCTGACTTGTTTTTTGAAGGTGTATTGTGTTTTCTTGTATGAGTCCCAGTCTTCAGTAGTCTGGAGTTTTTGGCTCTGTTGAATTGCTTGAGAATGGTTTGCCTGAGTTTACTAAGTTCCGCATTCCACCAGGAGTTACCCTTGCTCTTGGTGTTTTGATCTTTTAGTTTGCAGCAGGCGTGGTAGGCTTCGATTGTATAGTAAATAATAAGTGAGCCTATTACCATCAATGGGACACAAAACCAGTTCGGGTTGCTACCGAGAATTACCAATGAAAACCGCAATAACTCTTTGCCTGACCCTAGAATCTAACACAGGCTGCTTTTGACGTATGACCAAAATAGTTTTGGACTAGTACCTATTGTGGACTCAATTTTAGTCATGTAGGCCTTTTAACAAAGCTGTTCACTGTCATTTGCTCTATCACGAAGTAGCAGAAGTAAGTTAAGCGATCAGAAATACTACCGTAGACTTTAAGTGTCCTATAGTATTTAAACTTTTCTTTAGGTATCTTAATGAGCGCCGAGTTATACCAAAGTGGATATTTAAAGTATTTACACAGACGCTGAGGGACGTGTTTATCTCTTATTTCGTACAGAGCTGAATTAAATTTCCCGATAGCTTCATCAACAGTACCTTTCAATAATATGTCGTCCCAGTTAGTGCCTCGTAGGTCAGATCGAATAAGTTCGTAGTTGCCTTTGTTGTAATGATGCGTCATGCGTGCACTGGCGTTAAGTGACTGAGGTTTTTCAGTAACAAACTGGATTAACAATGCAGGATGATATGAATCCTCTATAGATAGGGGTTCTAAACATGCTGAGACAGTGACGGGAGTATTTGCAAGGGCTAGGTCTAGAATTTTCCTTAAACCTTTCAATAATATGTCGTCCCAGTTAGTGCCTCGTAGGTCAGATCGAATAAGTTCGTAGTTGCCTTTGTTGTAATGATGCGTCATGCGTGCACTGGCGTTAAGTGACTGAGGTTTTTCAGTAACAAACTGGATTAACAATGCAGGATGATATGAATCCTCTATAGATAGGGGTTCTAAACATGCTGAGACAGTGACGGGAGTATTTGCAAGGACTAGGTCTAGAATTTTGCCGTGTCTGTTATTAATAAGATTAAATTGCTGTAAGCTACAAAAATCAATGGTATCAACGAAATGAGTAAACAAGCTAGTTTGGGGCACGATAGATCTAATTCCTTCATTTGAGGTTGTCCAAGTTATCGAGCTCATGTTAAAGTCTCCAAGAATAATAAATTTATCAGTGGGGTGGTTATTTACTACGTCCGAAAGATTGTCTAAATAAGCATGTCTAAATAAGCATGTAACTGACTAGCGAAGCTATTGCCTAAATTTTGTTCACACAGGTAGAGAGTACATTCAGTCAAAAAAGTATCGGGAATGGATGATTTGTTTATGGTTCCAAATTAAAATTTTTGTTTTTTTGTAGTTGTTAGATTGGCAGAACTGTTTTCCATTTTGGCGCGGAGTTTGAGTTGCATCTGTTATTTATATTAAATACAGTGCTGGTTTTAGTAATATCATATATAGTGTGTATTGCGAATTTCATAATGGACTAAAATATCGAACAAAGAGTTTGTCTTAAATTTTGCATCGCCAATGGAATTTCGTGTTCGGAGTCACTGAAAATGTTACAGAAGGCTTACGGTGAATCGACTTTATCAAAAACTCGTGCTTATGAGTGGTTCAAAGCGTTCAAAAGCGGTCGAGATGTGATGGAAGATTTGCCTTGCTCTGGTAGGCCGTCAACGTCTGCAACTGAAGTTAACATCGCAAAAGTGAAGAAAATAGTGACTGAAAATCCCCATTCAACTCTGAGAGAGATAGCCGCCGAACTTTCTGTATCTCACGAGTCGATCCGTACCATGTTAACTAATCATTTGGGTATGAAACATGTTGCTGCTCGGCTAGTCCCACAAGATCTGAATTTTCTCCAAAAACTCAATCGCATGAAAGTAGCTGAGGACATGCTAGAACGAGTCAGTTCGGACCCAACATTCATGAAACGCATTGTTACTGGTGACGAGACGTGGGTTTACGAGTTTGACATGCAAACTAGTCAACAAGCTTCGGAGTGGCCCCTTCCAACTGAACCGAAACCGAAAAAACCACGCCAAAGTCGATCAAAAGTCAAAGTCATGTTGACTGTTTTCTTTGACTATCGCGGTGTTGTGCACTCTGAATTCTTACCGGAAGGTCTAACGGTAAATAAAGAATATTATTTGAGCGTTATGCGGCGTTTAAGAGAGCAAATTCGACGAAAAAGGCCAGATTTGTGGAAAGAAAATTCTTGGATTTTGCACCACGACAATGCGCCTTCGCACAAGGCTATCATTGTGAACGAATTTTTGACCAAACACTCAACAAATACCATCCAGCAACCACCATATTCACCAGATATGGGTCCTGCTGACTTTTTTCTTTTTCCTAAACTCAAATTACCACTTCGTGGCACCCGTTTTCAATCGATAGAAGACATAAGGAGAATTCGCGGCGAGAACTGAACTCAATTCCGGAAGCAGCGTTTAAAAAATGTTTTGATGAATGGATTATTCGTTGGCGCAAGTGTATCGTTTCTAAAGGAGCATACTTTGAAGGTGATAAAATAAATTTGGATGAATAACAGACATTTTGTGTATTATTTATCTTTTCCCGGTACTTTCTTGACAGAGTAGTATATATGTATGTTAAGTCGGTAGGTACGTTTATCACAGGTTCTCAATTGAATAGAAATCCAGATGTCTTCCGCACTGGATTGCCAGCCCACATTCTCAACTACAGGTGGTATCAGTATGACTCTTATATGAATTATGTATTAGGTTACTTGTGGTATTTGTTACATTCGTTCTACAGTTTCGTGTAAATTGAATGAGTAGTTTTACCAAAAAAAAATAAGATAAGGCCACAGGTCTTAGCGCGGCGAATTCTCTCATATCATCTATCTCATAACATAAGTTTATAAGACAAAATACAAATACAAAATTATTTATTACTTCTCAAACATAGTGTCATATAAAAATTGAGGCAGCCCCAGTAAGTTACAATAGTACTTGTGTCGGGGCTGTCTCGCTCTTCCCATAAGTGGTATCCTAATAATGAAAATGAAGTCTACGAATGAATAAAATTACAATAAAAAGAGGAATAAAATAAAATAAATGATAGTTAATTAATTAATTAATTACTTACTTAAGCAGCTCTCCTTGTGTTTTGTGCGTGCGTGTGTATACATTTGTGTGCGTGTGTGTGTGTGTGTGTGTGTGTATTTGTCTGTGTATGTGTGTGTGTTTGTGCGATATATAATCCAGATAATTATCCAGTATGTTAGCCTACCCTGATCAGAATGTTTTCTGTTTCTTCATATGTTAGAGATCTTAACCAATCAATTATTGTTATTTTACAATCGTATTATAACCGCATGGGATATATTTCACACTTAAGATTCAGTTTATTGTAGATGTAGGTGGATTGTGTAACATATTGACGTCCAGCAAAAGCTGATCGCACCCCTGGAGAGTAGGCCACAATATCTCTGCGCCTTCTGCTCCGAGTATCTGGGTCTAAAGGAAGACATTTATGCAGGGTTAAGGTTACATTTAGAACATAAAGCTTTCTAATTGAAAGCAAGTTGCTGACTTTATAGAGGTCTGTTGTAGGGAACCTGAACGGTTTAAAATACATCACCTTGATAAGTGATCGCTTAGCTCTTTCCAGATCGAGGAATTTCATTTTGGAAGCTCCACCCCATATCAGAATGCAGTACGTTATTACGGATTGCGCCAGAGCTACACACATCAAAAGTATCTAGGGATCAACATATATTTTTGCAATAACTTTTCTCCTGATTGATATTAATTAAAATTTTCTTTAAGGATTCATCAAATAAAGTGTTTTCGTTTGTCACAGTAACGATAAACCAAGTCACCTTTGCATTAATAAAGAAATTTGCCATTTTCCTAATAAAGGGATTTTTGACATTTGAACCACTAACATTAAAGTTCGAAAAAAAGACTGAAATAACAGTTTTCTTTAAAATTTTATTGGGTAACTTAAACAATTAATAATCCGTGTTTCTACCGCGAACACTAACAACACAAGAACATCGGTTTGGCATACTCAAAATGAGTTCATCCAAATCACGCTGTGGAATGGCCGCCCATGTTCGTTGCAACAACAAAAAAAGGTCTTCTTGCGACTGGATACCCTCCATATTCGGCAGAGCTCTTCTCTGTAGCATATCCCATGCATGCTCAATCGGGTTCAAGTCTGGCGACTGAGCAGGCCAGGGCAGGACATTGATGTTAGCTGCGGCGAGAGTCTGTCTTACAACTCTTGCGGTGTGCGGTCGTGCATTATCATGCATTAACTGAAATAAGGGACCGATTTGCACTTGTAGAGGAACGATGACGTCTGATACAATCGTCTCAGCATAAATTTGAGCGTTGAGGTTGCCTCTGATCCAAATCAACTCAGTTCTTCCGCCGATCCAAATACCCGCCCATACCATGATGGTTCCACCACTATAAGGATGGACTTCCTGGCAGGATTTTAATCGCTGTTGGCGTCCAGGGGTTCTCCAGTGTCGTATACGTCTTGTATCCGGTCTCATACCAAAACGAGACTCATCAGAAAAGCACACGAAACGCCATTGTTCTTCTGCCCAATTTCTGTGTTCAAGAGCCCATTGATATCGAATCCTACGATTGTGCATTGCTATAGGTGGTACCCGTAGCGGTCTTCGGGAATGAAGGTTCACTTCATGCAAGCGGTTTCTGACTGTTTGGTCGCTAATTAAGTTCCCTGAAGAGTGATGAAGCCTCACGGCTAACATCATGGCGGTTATTGTTGGAGCTCTTCGAGTTAAGATTTGAATGTATCGGTCTTGTCTCCGTGTGGTGCAGCGATACCGTCCTCCATGGCGCTCAGCCACGGTACCAGTGCTTCGGTAACGTGTCCAAAGTCGACTGATAACACTCTGACTTGTATTCAGAGCTAAAGCTACAGTACGTTGCCGGGAACCAGCTTCTATCATTCCCACGGCTCTAAGCATTTCTTCCCTGCTTAAATGACGTCGCCGCTCCATAATAACGTTGGTTTTAATCAGTAGTAGGGAAACAGTAGCACTAATAATGTCTTCAATGCGTTGTATGTTTTTATAGGGAAAATATTGACAGCTTATTTTCATCTTTTACTCGAATTTGATTGAGAGTTCCTGATTCAAATTATGAAATGCACCAAAAAGGATCCATATAAATTTATAAAATCATAAATTTATTACAAAGCCACATCTCAATCTCAAGAAATCCGCATAAAAATGCTTGATCCCTAGACATTTTTGATGTGTGTAGTCTCGACGTTATCTGATTACTCTTTAAGGATTGAAGGACTGAGGCACTGTCGGAGAGTATTCGGATATTAGTGTCCGTAACCTCCCTGGCCTTTATGGCGTGTGCCACTTGGATAATACCTACACACTCTGCTTGGTAAACAGAGTTGAATATTCCAAGGGGTTTGGATATTTTGATGTTTAGGTCGTCGGAGAACTCCCCGACACCTGTCCCGTCGTTGGTTTTTGATCCATCAGTGTAGATTCTTAGCTCTTTTGTACCTGAGTAGTCACACAACTCCGCCGTGAGCTCTATGTTGTAGTGTTTTTGGAAGTAGTGGGTCTTCAGGATTCTGTCGCTGGGTAATGCCATCATAGGCTGTTGTTTGATTGCATCTTCTCTGACGCGTGTGTGTTTAATTCTGGAATCGTTACTTAGGGTGCTAGATACTCCGAGTCTGAAAGTCGCTATGGCCGCCTCCTCTCTTACGACGAGGTGTAGAGGTGGTAGCCCCAGCATTACTTGTAAGGCCGCAGTGGGGGAAGTTCTCATACTGCCGGTGATTGCTACGCAGGCAAATCTTTGTAATTTCTCGAGATCCTTTTGGGTCGTACTTAGGTTGGTCCTGGGCCACCAAACTAAAGAGCCGTATGTAATGATTGGTCGGATAACTGCGGTGTATAGCCAGTAGGTGATTTTGGAGCTTATGCCCCAATTTCTCCCGAACAGTCTCTTACATTGCCATAGGGCTATACTGGCTTTTGTGGTTATGTACTCAGTGTGTTTTGCCCAGTTCAGCTGTTTGTCCAAAAATATACCCAGGTCTTTGGTTTCAGTCGATAGGGTTAGGGTGGTCCCAAAGAAGCTTGGTAGTCGTAAAGTTGCCAACTTCCTTTTCTTTGTGAAGAGGATGAGTTCGGTTTTAGTAGGGTTCACTGTTAGTTTGTATTCCTTGCACCAGACTTCTACTATCCTCAAGGCTTGGCGCATAAGGTTGCATAGTGTGTTTTCGTGTGTGCCGTTTATTATTATGGCCAGGTCATCGGCATAGCCCACCGTTTAGTAGCCTCTGCTATTGAGGCGCTTAATGAGACTGTCTACTACGAGGTTCCATAGCAGTGGTGAGAGGACACCACCTTGAGGGCAGCCCTTCGCCGCTATAGCTCTGGTGGTGTCGTTTATCGTAACTTGTACGGCTCTTCTTTCTTCTTTAGTCTGAGCATATTCGTGATCCATCCTCGCAGGGTCGAGTCCACACCGTGTTCCTCGAGGGCTGCGTTGATGCTATGGAAGATGGTTTTGTCAAAAGCGCCTTCTATGTCAATGAAGACAGCTAGTGAAGAGCATTTGTTGTCCACTGCACATTCGATCTTGGAGATGACATTATGTAGTGCAGTTTCTGTTGATTTTCCTGTGGAGTATGCGTGTTGTTGTTTGTGAAGTGGTCGCTCCCGAAGAGGTCCGTCCCGAATGTGTCGATCACAGAGTCTCTCGAGAGTTTTCAGTAGGAAAGATGTCAGGCTTATTGGTCTGTACGCCTTGGGTTGTGTGTAATCAGGTTTGCCTGGTTTAGGGATGAAAATATTTTTCACCTCTCGCCATGCAAGTGGTATATATATAATACATACCACTTGGTACCAGGCTTGGTATATGACGGTCAGCCACGGCATTAGGACGTCTACTCCCCATTGTAGCAGGGCAGGGAAAATTTCGTCTAAGCCTGCAGATTTATATGGTTTGAAAGTCTTGATTGCCCATTTTATTCTCTCGGCGGTTTCTATGGTGCGGGCTCTGGCCCAGTCTTGGTCGTTTGGTGTGTGTATTGGTTCCCTTGGTTCTGTCCCAGGTTCTATCCTCGGAGACATTGCAGTCTGGGAAGTGGTTTTCCAGAAGAACTTTACTTGTTTCGTAGTCCGACTTAGTATAAGTGTTGTCTGGGGTTTTCAGTGACCCGAGGGTGCGATCCTGATCGGTAGATAGGATCTTTCTCACACGCGCGGCTTCGGTGTTTGATTCAATTTCTTCGCAGAATTTCCGCCAGGCGGCCCTGCTGGCGTTCCTGACTTGTTTTTTGAAGGTGTATTGTGTTTTCTTGTATGAGTCCCAGTCTTCAGTAGTCTGGAGTTTTTGGCTCTGTTGAATTGCTTGAGAATGGTTTGCCTGAGTTTACTAAGTTCCGCATTCCACCAGGAGTTACCCTTGCTCTTGGTGTTTTGATCTTTTAGTTTGCAGCAGGCGTGGTAGGCTTCGATTGTATAGTAAATAATAAGTGAGCCTATTACCATCAATGGGACACAAAACCAGTTCGGGTTGCTACCGAGAATTACCAATGAAAACCGCAATAACTCTTTGCCTGACCCTAGAATCTAACACAGGCTGCTTTTGACGTATGACCAAAATAGTTTTGGACTAGTACCTATTGTGGACTCAATTTTAGTCATGTAGGCCTTTTAACAAAGCTGTTCACTGTCATTTGCTCTATCACGAAGTAGCAGAAGTAAGTTAAGCGATCAGAAATACTACCGTAGACTTTAAGTGTCCTATAGTATTTAAACTTTTCTTTAGGTATCTTAATGAGCGCCGAGTTATACCAAAGTGGATATTTAAAGTATTTACACAGACGCTGAGGGACGTGTTTATCTCTTATTTCGTACAGAGCTGAATTAAATTTCCCGATAGCTTCATCAACAGTACCTTTCAATAATATGTCGTCCCAGTTAGTGCCTCGTAGGTCAGATCGAATAAGTTCGTAGTTGCCTTTGTTGTAATGATGCGTCATGCGTGCACTGGCGTTAAGTGACTGAGGTTTTTCAGTAACAAACTGGATTAACAATGCAGGATGATATGAATCCTCTATAGATAGGGGTTCTAAACATGCTGAGACAGTGACGGGAGTATTTGCAAGGGCTAGGTCTAGAATTTTCCTTAAACCTTTCAATAATATGTCGTCCCAGTTAGTGCCTCGTAGGTCAGATCGAATAAGTTCGTAGTTGCCTTTGTTGTAATGATGCGTCATGCGTGCACTGGCGTTAAGTGACTGAGGTTTTTCAGTAACAAACTGGATTAACAATGCAGGATGATATGAATCCTCTATAGATAGGGGTTCTAAACATGCTGAGACAGTGACGGGAGTATTTGCAAGGACTAGGTCTAGAATTTTGCCGTGTCTGTTATTAATAAGATTAAATTGCTGTAAGCTACAAAAATCAATGGTATCAACGAAATGAGTAAACAAGCTAGTTTGGGGCACGATAGATCTAATTCCTTCATTTGAGGTTGTCCAAGTTATCGAGCTCATGTTAAAGTCTCCAAGAATAATAAATTTATCAGTGGGGTGGTTATTTACTACGTCCGAAAGATTGTCTAAATAAGCATGTCTAAATAAGCATGTAACTGACTAGCGAAGCTATTGCCTAAATTTTGTTCACACAGGTAGAGAGTACATTCAGTCAAAAAAGTATCGGGAATGGATGATTTGTTTATGGTTCCAAATTAAAATTTTTGTTTTTTTGTAGTTGTTAGATTGGCAGAACTGTTTTCCATTTTGGCGCGGAGTTTGAGTTGCATCTGTTATTTATATTAAATACAGTGCTGGTTTTAGTAATATCATATATAGTGTGTATTGCGAATTTCATAATGGACTAAAATATCGAACAAAGAGTTTGTCTTAAATTTTGCATCGCCAATGGAATTTCGTGTTCGGAGTCACTGAAAATGTTACAGAAGGCTTACGGTGAATCGACTTTATCAAAAACTCGTGCTTATGAGTGGTTCAAAGCGTTCAAAAGCGGTCGAGATGTGATGGAAGATTTGCCTTGCTCTGGTAGGCCGTCAACGTCTGCAACTGAAGTTAACATCGCAAAAGTGAAGAAAATAGTGACTGAAAATCCCCATTCAACTCTGAGAGAGATAGCCGCCGAACTTTCTGTATCTCACGAGTCGATCCGTACCATGTTAACTAATCATTTGGGTATGAAACATGTTGCTGCTCGGCTAGTCCCACAAGATCTGAATTTTCTCCAAAAACTCAATCGCATGAAAGTAGCTGAGGACATGCTAGAACGAGTCAGTTCGGACCCAACATTCATGAAACGCATTGTTACTGGTGACGAGACGTGGGTTTACGAGTTTGACATGCAAACTAGTCAACAAGCTTCGGAGTGGCCCCTTCCAACTGAACCGAAACCGAAAAAACCACGCCAAAGTCGATCAAAAGTCAAAGTCATGTTGACTGTTTTCTTTGACTATCGCGGTGTTGTGCACTCTGAATTCTTACCGGAAGGTCTAACGGTAAATAAAGAATATTATTTGAGCGTTATGCGGCGTTTAAGAGAGCAAATTCGACGAAAAAGGCCAGATTTGTGGAAAGAAAATTCTTGGATTTTGCACCACGACAATGCGCCTTCGCACAAGGCTATCATTGTGAACGAATTTTTGACCAAACACTCAACAAATACCATCCAGCAACCACCATATTCACCAGATATGGGTCCTGCTGACTTTTTTCTTTTTCCTAAACTCAAATTACCACTTCGTGGCACCCGTTTTCAATCGATAGAAGACATAAGGAGAATTCGCGGCGAGAACTGAACTCAATTCCGGAAGCAGCGTTTAAAAAATGTTTTGATGAATGGATTATTCGTTGGCGCAAGTGTATCGTTTCTAAAGGAGCATACTTTGAAGGTGATAAAATAAATTTGGATGAATAACAGACATTTTGTGTATTATTTATCTTTTCCCGGTACTTTCTTGACAGAGTAGTATATATGTATGTTAAGTCGGTAGGTACGTTTATCACAGGTTCTCAATTGAATAGAAATCCAGATGTCTTCCGCACTGGATTGCCAGCCCACATTCTCAACTACAGGTGGTATCAGTATGACTCTTATATGAATTATGTATTAGGTTACTTGTGGTATTTGTTACATTCGTTCTACAGTTTCGTGTAAATTGAATGAGTAGTTTTACCAAAAAAAAATAAGATAAGGCCACAGGTCTTAGCGCGGCGAATTCTCTCATATCATCTATCTCATAACATAAGTTTATAAGACAAAATACAAATACAAAATTATTTATTACTTCTCAAACATAGTGTCATATAAAAATTGAGGCAGCCCCAGTAAGTTACAATAGTACTTGTGTCGGGGCTGTCTCGCTCTTCCCATAAGTGGTATCCTAATAATGAAAATGAAGTCTACGAATGAATAAAATTACAATAAAAAGAGGAATAAAATAAAATAAATGATAGTTAATTAATTAATTAATTACTTACTTAAGCAGCTCTCCTTGTGTTTTGTGCGTGCGTGTGTATACATTTGTGTGCGTGTGTGTGTGTGTGTGTGTGTGTATTTGTCTGTGTATGTGTGTGTGTTTGTGCGATATATAATCCAGATAATTATCCAGTATGTTAGCCTACCCTGATCAGAATGTTTTCTGTTTCTTCATATGTTAGAGATCTTAACCAATCAATTATTGTTATTTTACAATCGTATTATAACCGCATGGGATATATTTCACACTTAAGATTCAGTTTATTGTAGATGTAGGTGGATTGTGTAACATATTGACGTCCAGCAAAAGCTGATCGCACCCCTGGAGAGTAGGCCACAATATCTCTGCGCCTTCTGCTCCGAGTATCTGGGTCTAAAGGAAGACATTTATGCAGGGTTAAGGTTACATTTAGAACATAAAGCTTTCTAATTGAAAGCAAGTTGCTGACTTTATAGAGGTCTGTTGTAGGGAACCTGAACGGTTTAAAATACATCACCTTGATAAGTGATCGCTTAGCTCTTTCCAGATCGAGGAATTTCATTTTGGAAGCTCCACCCCATATCAGAATGCAGTACGTTATTACGGATTGCGCCAGAGCTACACACATCAAAAGTATCTAGGGATCAACATATATTTTTGCAATAACTTTTCTCCTGATTGATATTAATTAAAATTTTCTTTAAGGATTCATCAAATAAAGTGTTTTCGTTTGTCACAGTAACGATAAACCAAGTCACCTTTGCATTAATAAAGAAATTTGCCATTTTCCTAATAAAGGGATTTTTGACATTTGAACCACTAACATTAAAGTTCGAAAAAAAGACTGAAATAACAGTTTTCTTTAAAATTTTATTGGGTAACTTAAACAATTAATAATCCGTGTTTCTACCGCGAACACTAACAACACAAGAACATCGGTTTGGCATACTCAAAATGAGTTCATCCAAATCACGCTGTGGAATGGCCGCCCATGTTCGTTGCAACAACAAAAAAAGGTCTTCTTGCGACTGGATACCCTCCATATTCGGCAGAGCTCTTCTCTGTAGCATATCCCATGCATGCTCAATCGGGTTCAAGTCTGGCGACTGAGCAGGCCAGGGCAGGACATTGATGTTAGCTGCGGCGAGAGTCTGTCTTACAACTCTTGCGGTGTGCGGTCGTGCATTATCATGCATTAACTGAAATAAGGGACCGATTTGCACTTGTAGAGGAACGATGACGTCTGATACAATCGTCTCAGCATAAATTTGAGCGTTGAGGTTGCCTCTGATCCAAATCAACTCAGTTCTTCCGCCGATCCAAATACCCGCCCATACCATGATGGTTCCACCACTATAAGGATGGACTTCCTGGCAGGATTTTAATCGCTGTTGGCGTCCAGGGGTTCTCCAGTGTCGTATACGTCTTGTATCCGGTCTCATACCAAAACGAGACTCATCAGAAAAGCACACGAAACGCCATTGTTCTTCTGCCCAATTTCTGTGTTCAAGAGCCCATTGATATCGAATCCTACGATTGTGCATTGCTATAGGTGGTACCCGTAGCGGTCTTCGGGAATGAAGGTTCACTTCATGCAAGCGGTTTCTGACTGTTTGGTCGCTAATTAAGTTCCCTGAAGAGTGATGAAGCCTCACGGCTAACATCATGGCGGTTATTGTTGGAGCTCTTCGAGTTAAGATTTGAATGTATCGGTCTTGTCTCCGTGTGGTGCAGCGATACCGTCCTCCATGGCGCTCAGCCACGGTACCAGTGCTTCGGTAACGTGTCCAAAGTCGACTGATAACACTCTGACTTGTATTCAGAGCTAAAGCTACAGTACGTTGCCGGGAACCAGCTTCTATCATTCCCACGGCTCTGAGCATTTCTTCCCTGCTTAAATGACGTCGCCGCTCCATAATAACGTTGGTTTTAATCAGTAGTAGGGAAACAGTAGCACTAATAATGTCTTCAATGCGTTGTATGTTTTTATAGGGAAAATATTGACAGCTTATTTTCATCTTTTACTCGAATTTGATTGAGAGTTCCTGATTCAAATTATGAAATGCACCAAAAAGGATCCATATAAATTTATAAAATCATAAATTTATTACAAAGCCACAT
This sequence comes from Xestia sexstrigata, assembly GCA_941918905.2. Taxonomy (NCBI): domain Eukaryota; kingdom Metazoa; phylum Arthropoda; class Insecta; order Lepidoptera; family Noctuidae; genus Xestia; species Xestia sexstrigata. Next base: position 10,925,973 of record OW799230.2, on the reverse strand, counting down.
CTCAATCTCAAGAAATCCGCATAAAAATGCTTGATCCCTAGACATTTTTGATGTGTGTATATAGATCTTGTTTATAAGTTGGACGGACGTAACATGACGTAAAGTTTTGAAGACCCAAATGAGCTTCCTGATCCTTTTCATGAGGATCTCAACGTGAGGGTGCCACGACAGTCTTTGGTCAACAAGTATGCCTAAATATTTTGTAGATCTGACTTGTTGTATATTCTAGCAGCCACAGTTACTTGTATAGTTATAGATGGAATAATTTGGACAGACATGAATAGTCAGTTCCAGGTTGTGATCTTTGGCTTGGGGAAAAACAAATAAAATTAGTAAGAAAAAAAAAATAGTTTAAGAGTTATTATGTGGAGCGATAAGCATTTATGGATTCCTACGGATTCTCAATATTTTATAAGGGTAAGGAATACTTCTCAAAATCACGAATATACCCTCACCTCCCCTCCCCACCCTCCCCTAAAATGAAAGGGCTGTAACTTCGTAACGGTTAAAGATAGCCATTAGGTGTTTGAACAAATATTATAGTAGGCGTCGAAACCTGTCCGGTGGTAGGTAGGTCCTGAGCGGAGCGAACTTGAGTTGCAGTTGAGTGGGTGAAGCGTAACTCAGGGGCGACGACAATGCCGGGGTTGCGGGACTTGCCGGGGTTGCGGGACTGTTCGAAAGAGATACCGTGGCCCCGGAACACAAAGGGCGATAAAGGAACATAGATGGGTTTTAGTCAGTAAAAGTCTGACACTCCCTCCTGCTCCGCCCAGAGAAAACACACATCCGAAAAAAAAAAATTAAAAAAAGGGGCGACAAGCAAACTTTAGGGTAATGTTTTTTTTGATGGGAAAAGGTCTGAGATTTAAATATTTCTTTTAGGTATTTTTTTTTATTAGTTTTTAGAATGTTATAGGGGTTCTTATGGGTTTTCAAAATATTTTAAAAATTTATAAAATTTACAAAATCTTTTAAGGACTCTAATGGATTTTCCAATTCATTCTTTTTTTTTATAGATTCTTATAGATTCCCAAAATTTTATAAGGGTAAGGAATACTTCTCAAAAACACGAAGACACGGCGCGCACAACGCAAATACTAGTTTAATTATAAACTCAAACTCAAACTCAAACTCAAAGCATTTATTTCAATTAGACCATTATGGCACTTTTGAAAGTCAAAAATACAAAAAAAAACAAAACAAAGCTACAGTCCCAGACACAAGACATAATAACTTGAGAAAGTACTGTAGTTGCCCATTCCCTAGCGTAGATCTCTATGGAGAAGAACGGGCAAGAAACTCCATGGACACTCTTTTAAATCAAAATATTGTTACAAAATCTCTGGTTACATCATTCATGTTGAGATTATAGATATATGTGAGAACGATGTAGGAAGACGTGCACATTATGAGCGTCCAGAGTAAAACATTAGATCAATAAATTAAAAATAAAGTAATTAAAATGAACCGTGGCAGCTAAGAGATGACCAGTCCCAACTGACAGCGCCCGATCACGAACAAGACGCGTGTATCGGCGCCATTCAACTCAACCATATTGAAGGGAACTAAATGACCCGACACACCCGCCACCATCAGCGAGACATTTGAGTGAGCATGACTTTCTCTCAGCCACCAAGGCATATTCAAGTCAATGAAAGATAACTAAATGCAAATGGTAGCTTAAAAATACATGGTCCTCACATGTGCTATGCAATTATACAATACTAGGAGATGGAATCTATACAAAGCAAAGATACTTTTACAATCTTCTGCAGCTAGCACAATAATTTGCCCAATTAGTTTTCCCCTATGGTTGTGGAGCAGGACCAGCATTGAGCCAAGCATTTTTATCGTCAATGTAATCCACCAACTTATAATATGCTTGCCTACATAGTGTGCGTTTTATACAAGATTTAAATTTCGTCTCATTCAGTTGTAGAATGTGGGGAGGTATTTTATTGTAACATTTTAAACAGTACCCCATGAAAGATGAATCTACTTTAGCAAGCCTGAAACCTGGCTGAACTAGTTGGTCCCTATTTCTAGTAGTATAGTGGTGTCTGTCACCTCTTTTACTGAATAAATGCAGATTTTTCCTAACATACATGATGTTTTCATAGATGTATTGACAAGGTACTGTCATGATATTAATTTCCTTAAACAGTTCTCTTAGAGAATCGCGTCTACGTAATTCATAAATGGCTCTGATAGCCCTTTTCTGCAGAATAAATATAGACTCGATGTCTGCAGCGCGTCCCCATAGTAAAATACCGTATGACATAATACTATGAAAATAACTAAAATAGACTAGCCTCGCCGTATCAACATCAGTAAATTGACGGATTTTCCTAACAGCATACCGGGTACGAGTTAGAGTATTTCATTAGATCCGGGAAGACCCCTTGATCCACGCACAAATTAAATATCAAGGCTAAATACGGTGCTACAGTCTCAGTAATTGAGGTACAAGCTTTGATAGACATACCCCATAGATCTTCGGTTAATTTAATCTTGATTTGCTTAAAAGCTTTTATGATTGTTATGGGGTTTATATGCTGAAATTTAAATTCATTTGAACAGGCTGGAACGTTCGCTTTCAATAAATCAATAGAGAGCAAGGGAGAGGAATTTAAGGTTTCTGTATTATAGTTTTAAGTGGGATACTGGTAAAGAAATTAACGAATTCTTGAGCAACTTCATTATTAGAGTTCACGAGGCCACGTGAGGTCTCTAATGTTATGTCATTACTTTGTTTTTTACTTCTATTTGTTTCACTGTTGATAATTTTCCAAACTGTCTTAATTTTGTTATCAGCTGATTTAATCTTGTTGCTTATAAAGAGGGATTTTGCTACCTTGCAAGAGTTTTTAAAAATTTTCGAGTAAGTAGCAACATATTTACTAAAAGTTTCTGTTTTATTATAAGGCTTAAGGCCGTACAGCTCAAACAAACGTTCCCTACTTTTCCTAATACCCTGTGTTGCCCAGTCACTAAAAATAAACCTTGGGCCAATAGTTTTTGTTTTCTTTTTTAAAGTATTATTGAACTCGGCGTGCACTACCGAAAAGAATTCTTCATACAATTCATTTACATTGTTTCTAATATGGCCTGGTATATTTAGTTTGCTTATATAATATTGCACTATTACACTTTTTTGCAAAATGCGGCGTACGGGCATGGTACGGGCAGGAATTCGTCAATTAAACCCACCCAGCACTTGGCAGAACTACAGCAGGCACTCAATAAAAAGAGATAAAAAAAAAAAACAATCGTATTGAGAACCTCCTCCTTTTGGAAGTCGGTTAAAAAATTGGTACGACACACGACCTTCGATGCTCCAGCACACGCTCAATAGACAAAGCGATCGAGCAAAACCGGGGGTCAAAAGTGTTCATCCAACTTCGCTGTGCCGGGAACATTATACGCTGACTATGCATAATTTTGTGTAACTTCAAAATAGTAGGAAAACCCACCTTACCGCTACAAGATAAAGGTGCTGTCACTGTTAAATTATTTATGACAATTTGTACGTAGACTTCGAGTCTATGTTTTTGGACCAAAAGTAAGGGTGGTTACTGACTGACTGCACCGAGGTCTGCGCTACATTAACAAAACGTGACCTAAGTCCCAGGGAACTCTTGGCCAAACAAAAACAGCCAGTTTTTAAATTTCCCGCATTTTTGAAACAGTGCGTTTCGATATATGCTAGGAAACAAAAACAGTAAGTTAATTTTGTGTTTGAAAAGTTTTAATTAAGCTTTCAAACGTTTTGCTTACATTCATATTTGTTTGTAATATTTACAGGGAAAACTAAACATTAATATCATAAAATGGAACTCTAAAACATGATGACCTTGGCAGTTTGACAGACTTGAATAAAGTTGCCAGATAAAGATTTCTGCTTTTGTTGGGGGACTTTTGAATAGTTTGAGACTTTACGCACTGTCATTTTTGTTTGCCACAAATGCCACAATATTATAATTTCAGTAACAATCTTTTTATCTAGTCAAAACACAGTCATGCTTTTTAATTAAATCGTTACATTCAATTAGGACCAAGATTTACCGTCTGTTGCTGTGTCGAACTTATTCTGAATTTCTGACTAGAATGGACATTATCTAAATACAAAAACACGAATACAAATTCTTGAAACAAATAAAATAGTATTCAAAATAAAAACAATCCAGGAAATAAAGTAAATTAAAACATTAAGTTGGCAACAATGAAATGACGGCCATAGCAGTTTACCTAGTCACGCGAGAAAAAAAATGTGAATTTACGAATTGAATATTCTTTGTTTTAATTGTCTTAATAAACTTTAAATAGTATTTTTTTGGGATAATTATTGAGTGTACTACACGTAGCATACGATGAACATGTTATTTAAAGAGTTTTGGTGGGAAAACACAATGAATTTCATCGTTAAAAAGTAATTTGAGAATTGGATAAAAAAGTGTTTTTTTGTGTTGTACGACTCAACATCAGGTAAGTTTTTTACGCCGAAAGTATCGATTAGTACGTGGAACGACATTCTGTGTGGTTTAAAACGCTGTTTTGACTTTAAAAGTGGTGCAAAAACTTATTTGTGTGTGGTGTTTACATGTTTTTAAGCAGACAGGTGAAGAAACACGTTGTTTTGATTTAGAGTTATTTTCAGTATGTGTGATGCTCGCGGTGTCAGGGTACAATCAATATTGTGTTCATTAACTTTAAGTTTTGTCTGTGTTTTAGAAGAGTTTTCCTTGAATTATAATGATCTTAGAACCTGAGGAACTCAGCAATGAGAAAATTTTAGTTTCGAAATCTTTTATTATAAGTATGTTTATTTTACTTTGTTGTCAGTCTTCTTAATCCCACTCTTTGCAAAGACATAAATATAGTCATAAGAGATATTTGAGGCTAGTTAATGAACCATTAACAATTCGGAAAAATTCCTAGGAAGATCCCAAGCATGTTAAATATAAGTTACAACAATAACCCCTTAAAGTGTGCTCACAATATACCAGTGTTGTGTTAATTTTTTTATTTTCGCGGCAAAATACTAACAGCCGCACATGTTAAAAATTAAACCGTGCTTGCCAAGATCAATCAGTGGATGGGCGCCCATCTATTTCTTACGGAGTTTCCTTCATGCCTTGGAAAGTATGTCAAGCCGTTGGTCCCGGCTGTCATTTGAACATTGACTGTTGTTTACAGGTGGCCCTAAAATCCGAAAACCAGTCTAAACTTTTAAAATACTATTTTCAGGTGTACAATATGAACCAAGCAGCGGCAACTATACCAGGGAACATGGATGTAGACCCACTGCTCCCATATGAGTACCCAGCGTACGACAGCTTCGCAGCCCAGCCCTACCCGTACCCCAGCAAGCTGCAGCAGTCCATCTACCAAGCATACCAACAGACCAACACCAACTATATCAACACCCAGCCGCAAGAACCTGTCAGCCATCCACTACCAACACCACAAACGTCTATTGACATAGAGGTACCGCCTAAAAATGAAGTTAAAGACCCTAAACCAGTCCTAAAAAAGAGAAGGAAGGAGAAGAACGGCCAGAAAAGTACTTATTGTTCTGAAAAGATCACAGATGCTGCGTTCAAGTTCTACGGTTGTGCGGTCTGTAATGTGAGTTACGATGCACTCCACGACCTCGACCAGCACGTGACCGTCCACAAGAACAGGATGACCAGTTATAGACTGCGGTTACGGAACCAATTTAAAAAGAAACAAATTAAAAAAGAAAAGAAGAAGTTAAAAAAGTTGGTTAAAATTAAGAAAGAAAGCGAGTTGATAGTGGACATCAAACCTGAGGATGGATACATTGGAGAAGAGAAAGCAGCAGATTTTATTAATAATGGGATTATTCCAAATTCCGAACTAAATGGCAATGTTAATAACGAAACTAGTGCAATTGAAGCCCCGAATAGTCAAATTAATACGCATAATGATATAAACTCTACAAATAGCGATTCTCAGAGTAATGCAAGTAATTGTTTGAGCAACGGCAATACTGGAGGCAATAGAGACGACAGTATGAACTGTAAGGAGAACAGTATGGACGAGGCAGAGTTAACTAATTTAGAGAAAATTTACAAATGTTTTGCGTGTCAGAAACAGTTTACTTTGAGCTATTATTTGAAACTCCATGTGAGATCACATACGGGTAAGAAAAACAGTTTTTTTTACATACATACAGAACTTCACGCCTGTAATTCCCGAAGGGTTAGGCAGAGGTGTACCGAATAGTACACGCTACACGCTGTACTGTTGTTTGCAGACGAGAAGCCGTACACGTGCGCGGTGTGCGGCCAGTCCTTCATCACGGCGAGCAAGCTGGGCCGGCACAACAAGCGCATCCACCTGGCCGAGCGCTACCAGTGCCGCATCTGCTTCAAGGTCTACTCGCGGTGAGTGCACGAGCGTCTGTCACTATCCGTGACTACTAGAATCCCGTAACTCGCCCCCATGATTACTCGCCCCCATGATTACTCGCCCCCGTGACTACTCGAACCCTGTTACTTGCCCCTGTGACTATCGGCCGCGTGGCTACTAGAATCGCGCAACTCGCCCCTGCGACTACCCGCCCCCGTGACTACTCGAAACATGTTACTCGCCCTTGTGACTATCGGCCCCGCGGCAACTAGAACCTCATAATTCGCCCTTGCGACTACCCGCCGCCGTGACTATCCGCCCCCATGATTACCCGCCCCCGTGACTATCCGCCCCTATGATTAGCTGCCCGTGACTATGCGCCCCATGATTACCTACCCCGTGACTACCCGCCCTCGTGACAACCCGCACCTGTGACTACTAATACCCCGTAACTCGCCCCTGTGAAAACTTGTGTTAAAATAACGTTGTATATTATGACAGGTTCGAGCTGCTGACAGCCCACTTCGACAAAACGCACCCTGAAGACAAGCTGGAAGGAGAGCCGTATGGTACGTCCTCCATATCGTGTTACTAGTTAAACCAACTCACTACTGGGACAGAAAGTCGTCTGTTTAGCAATAAAGTAGGAATTAATCAAACTCACAACACTTCTAATGCGTGTAAAAGTACCTTTAACGAACCCGAAAGGCACTTGTCCTCTCCGTCTCCGTGTCCTCTCCGTCCTTTTTGTTCTAGACCGTACCTAGAAACCTTATAGTTACGGAGATATTGGGGGTCAAAATTCCAACGTTTTCACAAGTATATAATTTTGTAACTTACTTATAACACCTCCATGGCCCCCGAGCTATTCAATGCATCCATCAGCACAAAGTTTTGAGTGCGTTGACGGTTTCTTGAAGGGCGCCCTATAACATGGGACTGGGACATGACTGACCAAATGTAGGGAACCAGGCATCATATCAGGTAGACCTCTGCTTAACCTTCGAGAGGATAACGAGCTTGTTATGTTCGTAGACTACAACGCGATCCTGCCGTACCTGAAGGAGCTAGAGGAACAGCTGCGCGCGCCAGAGCAGGACGGCGCGTGCGAGCAGGATAGCAAGCCTCTCGCCGACCAGCTGTTCTGGGAGCAGACGGTGGGCCCGCAGCTGCAGGCGGCGCACACTGAGGAACCCGCCGGGATCAAGGAAGAGGTCAGTACTACTCGCCGCTCCATGCCTTCGGTAGACTCCACAAACGACGAAACAGCCGCGACAGGCTTTGAGATCGTGCTGGCCTGCAGGTTGCACTTCCTTCCTTACTTGCCCTTGCCGACGACCTGATAGTCTCCTTCGGAGGAGGAGGCAGAGGACACTTTGGAGTACTCCAGGTCGGATACCGTGCACTGTTTGTGTCCATCTTCTCGAAAGAAGCGGACACAGGTTTGGGGCGTGCCATTTGGGAAACAATGGATTTTCAAACTAGTTTAATTGGTGCCGCTAAAGACTCCGGCATTCTCCGAACGCCGCGCCGGTGTAAACACGACAACAACTGTCAGACTCCGACCAGACGGGCGCTGTGTCTGGTGCTAGTTACCCACCAGACACAGCGCCCGTCTGGTCGGAGTATCCTCCCTTAACTGTGGGGGATAAAGTAGTTAACACCCTATTCTTCATACCTCTAATAAGCTATTATTGCTGACAGGCGCTGGACGAAGACCAGAAGGAGCTGGTGCCCAAACTAGACATACTCATCGAGGAGGTCAAAGTGGACTTTGACGTGCCGGTCAAGCGCGAGCTGTCGGACGACGAGACGCCCGGTGCCGTCGCCGGTGACGTCGCCAGTGACGGCGGCATCGGTGACGTCAAGGATGAAGATAGGTGAGTCGGGTGCTTTCTGTACCATACACCTTTTATTATTATTACTTTTTGTGCTTCATACAAAAAAATATTGGCTCAATTTGGTTGTACACATTTTTTTCTTCCCATCATTCTCTTGCCCTTATCCCAATTTATTAGGCGACCCCTAATAAATTGGGATAAGGGCAAGCGACGCGCAAGAGCGCAGCATGTCTACTTCTTCCATATTTCACTATTAGGGACTACTTACACTTATTCAGCTCTATTCAGCTTATGCACATAAAAATTCTATGGGCATAAGCTGAAATGAGCTGAATAAGTGTGAGTAGTCCCTTACTCGTCATCTCATCAGACACCTCCTTTCTAGCCATATCACCCTTCACACAGTCCATCTGAAACTAGAACGAATATCTGAAACTAAAGAACTTTTGATTTTTAAAATACGCTGCATTTAATTAGTGTAACAAGATACTGCTTATAGTATTGCTTTATTATTGCTAAATAATGTAGGATGAACTAACTCAAAACTGTTTTCTCCGCAGCCACTCAGACGAAGACTACTTCCCGGAGAACACGTGGGCGGCCCCCCCCGCCGCCTCCCCCGCGCCCCCTCCGCCCCCAGCCGACCGGCGCCGCGCGCCCCGCACCTGTGAGGTGAGACCCGACACACTGCCCCCGCCCCGCACCTGTGAGGTGAGACCCGACACACTGCCCCCGCCCCGCACCTGTGAGGTGAGACCCGACACACTGCCCCCGCCCCGCACCTGTGAGGTGAGACCCGACACACTGCCCCCGCCCCGCACCTGTGAGGTGAGACCCGACACACTGCCCCCGCCCCGCACCTGTGAGGTGAGACCCGACACACTGCCCCCGCCCCGCACCTGTGAGGTGAGACCCGACACACTGCCCCCGCCCCGCACCTGTGAGGTGAGACCCGACACACTGCCCCCGCCCCGCACCTGTGAGGTGAGACCCGACACACTGCCCCCGCCCCGCACCTGTGAGGTGAGACCCGACACACTGCCCCCGCCCCGCACCTGTGAGGTGAGACCCGACACACTGCCCCCGCCCCGCACCTGTGAGGTGAGACCCGACACACTGCCCCCGCCCCGCACCTGTGAGGTGAGACCCGACACACTGCCCCCGCCCCGCCCCTGTGAGGTGAGACCCGACACACTGCCCCCGCCCCGCACCTGTGAGGTGAGACCCGACACACTGCCCCCGCCCCGCACCTGTGAGGTGAGACCCGACACACTGCCCCCGCCCCGCACCTGTGACGTGAGACCCGACACACTGCCCCCGCCCCGCACCTGTGAGGTGAGACCCGACACACTGCCCCCGCCCCGCACCTGTGAGGTGAGACCCGACACACTGCCCCCGCCCCGCACCTGTGAGGTGAGACCCGACACACTGCCCCCGCCCCGCACCTGTGAGGTGAGACCCGACACACTGCCCCCGCCCCGCACCTGTGAGGTGAGACCCGACACACTGCCCCCGCCCCGCACCTGTGAGGTGAGACCCGACACACTGCCCCCGCCCCGCACCTGTGAGGTGAGACCCGGCACACTGCCCCCGCCCCGCACCCGTGAGGTGAGACCCGACACACTGCCCCCGCCCCGCACCCGTGAGGTGAGACCCGGCACACTGCCCCCGCCCCCCCTCCCCGCACCCATGAGGTGAGACCCGGCACACTGCCCCCGCCCCGCACCCATGAGGTGAGACCCGGCACACTGCCCCCGCCCCCCCGCCCCGCACCCATGAGGTGAGACCCGACACACTGCCCCCGCCCCCCCGCCCCGCACCCATGAGGTGAGACCCGACACACTGCCCCCGCCCCCCCGCCCCGCACCCATGAGGTGAGACCCGACACACTGCCCCCGCCCCCCCGCCCCGCACCCATGAGGTGAGACCCGACACACTGCCCCCGCCCCCCCGCCCCGCACCCATGAGGTGAGACCCGACACACTGCCCCCGCCCCCCCGCCCCGCACCCATGAGGTGAGACCCGACACACTGCCCCCGCCCCCCCGCCCCGCACCCATGAGGTGAGACCCGACACACTGCCCCCGCCCCCCCGCCCCGCACCCATGAGGTGAGACCCGACACACTGCCCCCGCCCCCCCGCCCCGCACCCATGAGGTGAGACCCGGCACACTGCCCACACCTAACATTGTGTCACGTGCTAGGTGTGCAACAAGAGCGTGAGCAGCGCGTCGTACATGCGCGTGCACATGCGCACGCACACGGGCGAGCGCCCCTTCAAGTGCTACACGTGCGGCCGCGGCTTCATCACCAGCTCCAAGATGCACCGCCACGTGCTCACGCATGCGCAAGGTCAGTAAGGGAAACGGAACACGTATACTGCAGTGGGAAATTGGAAACCACCATTGTTATTCGGAAACTACCATGGGAATTAAGAATGAGGAAATTTGAAAACTACCGTTAGATTTGGGAACTTAACCAATGGAATTAGACATTTTCCATGGGAATTATAAAAAAGTACACTAAGGGTTCTTACAGACGAGCGGCACGTTGCCAACTGCACCAACTGCAAGCGTCGACGGCAGCCGTCGACAGGTGGCGACGGCTGCAGTTTATGTGCAGTTGGCAACGTGCCGCTCGTCTGTAAGAACCCTTAGAGTGTTTTAGCACTACGTCCGATCCGAGTCCGATCCGTACCCGTGAAAATACACTAAAATAGTTCTCCGACTACTCCGTATCGGACGTAGTGCAAACCGATCTAAGAATTCTGAACAACCATGGGTATTGTAAAATAGCACTGATTTTAGAATTGATTGTTTTTTTTTTATTGTTACTCTTTCACGCGAAACTACTAAACGGATTTGGATGAAATTGGGCACACAGATGTTTATTACCTAGATTAACACAGAACACTTTTTATCCCAGTAGTACGATCCCGTGAAACATTACTCCACGCGTGCGAAGCCTACCATAATAATTAAATAATTGTCAGGAAACTGCCTCTTAACAAATCATCAGGTGAAGATAAAATATCTAATCGGATGATAATAGAAGCGTGTAAAACAGCGGGCGACGCCATTCTATCTGTTTTCAACCGATGTATTGCGGACGGCGTTTTCCCTCGCGTATGGCGACGTGGCTTTATACGAATAATTCCAAAAAGTGGTGATAAGCCACCGGACGACCCTAAGTCGTACAGGCCCATAACCCTACTGCCATCTTTAGGAAAACTCCTGGAGCGCCTTATCGTTCCACGTTTGCTGCCAGACGGGCCAAAGTTTCATAACAACCAATTCGGTTTCACCGTGGGAAAATCTACCGTAGACGCGGCACTTTCTGTTAGAAAAATTGTTAATAACTCGGAACACAAGTACGTGGTTGGAATCTTTTTAGATATTTCCGGGGCCTTTGATAACGCATGGTGGCCGATGCTACTACTTAAACTGAAGAATCGTGGCTGCTATAAAAACATATATAATCTTGTTTATTCTTACTTTTTAAATGGTTCCGCGAAACTCAAACTCGGTCATTATTCTATGTCAAAGTCCCTTACCATGGGATGTCCTCAGGGGTCGGTAATCGCTCCGTATGTATGGAATTTAGGTTTTGATGATTTTCTCGCGATTCCCCTTCCTCCCGGCTGTTCATTAACCGGTTACGCGGACGACGGCCTGCTGCTCATTCAGTCGAGTACTCGGGCTGGTCTCGAGAATTTAGCTGATACTTGCCTACGATTAATATCTCAGTGGGGCGATCGAAACCGTCTGACCTTTGCACCGCAAAAAACTTATCAACTAATTTTAAAAGGTAATCTTAAATCGTGGCCTAGTATTAAATTTAATAACGTTCCCGTGAAAAGAAAGCAATCCGTGTGCTACCTTGGTTTGGTCTTAGAGAGAAATTTTTCATTCATAGATCATATAAAAACTGTCGGTGAAAAAGCTAAAAAGAACTTTTATGCCTTAACGAGAATATCAAAATCTACGTGGGGTCTGTCATTTATAACTTTAAAGACCATTTATGGGGCTACTTACTTGGGGTGTATGTGCTACGGGGCACCTGTCTGGGCCGATAGGGCCACCATAGGAGCGGCACGACGTAAATTGCTTCAAAGCCAGCGTTTGGCTTTGATATTCTTATGCAAAGCGTATAGGACGGTTAGTACTGAAGCCTTACCGGTACTTGCAGGTGTACTTCCAGTTGATCTTGAAGTGCAGCGACGGGCTGCAATGTACTATAACGCACGTGAGACCGCGGACGCAGACTTTTTAACCCTGCGTGACCGTGTTAAGATTGCTAGATTATTTAAACCACAGACCGACGTCTGGGAGGAACTTTTGTCTGAATGGCAAGGTAGGTGGGATAATTCCATCAAGGGCCGACACCTCCACCAGTTCTTTCCATCCGTTCGTGAGCGGCTGGCCAGGACATGGTTGGATGTTGATCACTGTGTTGCCCAATTTCTCACCGGTCATGGTAACTTTAAGAGTAAATTATTTTCCTTCAAGCTTGTTGACTCGCCTTTTTGTCAATGTTCCACATCTGACTGCGAATATGAACAATCAGCACATCACATTTTATGGGAGTGCAGTCTTTGGCAGAATGAACGCAACATTATGTTGGATAGTGTACAGGTTACATCCGGAGTTATTTACTATACAGACCTTGTGGAAACTAGAACAAATTTCCGTGCGTTCAAGCGTTTTTGCCATACCTATTATTGGAATCAAATATAACAGCTCACAACTTAGGACCCATTAATGTTAATATTTATCCGTGGTGCTAGGCAACTGGGCCTATCCCAGTTGTAAACGTCCCTTTGTGCCTATTGGCCTTGTTTCGTTCTGTCTCCTGCTGAAATGGAGGGAAGTGGAAATTACGGTTTTTTCCTACTCCTCCACTATACTTTTCTGATTAATTTCGTTGCGGGATCCAAGACAGTTAAATTCATTCTCTGGGACTTCGTCGAGCTTCATTGTCTCGGCGCTTTTCTGGTGGTCGCCACTGTTGATTCTGGCTTTCAGGAGTTACAGTGGTTTGGGAACAGTGTGGCGGGCTTGTCCCAAAAAAAAAAAAAAAAAAAAAAGCCTACCATAATCAAATTAACTACCGTAAAATTTCTATCAAAATCTACCATATTCATTAAAACTAGCAAACCGAAATGTAAACCTTAATCCTCGTCGTTGTTCCCGCATAAACGAGATACAACTTTAGGCTAGTTTATATAAAGTCACTTTCTAAAAGACTACCACAGAAAATATCACAAAAAATAAACGAGATTTAACAGAAACCAAACTCTAAGTTGCGAAACCAAAAGGAAGGGTTATGATTTTAGCAGTCTATGTACCTATGTATGTTTGTACTTACGTATGTTCCACCGTAGTGCCTAAACTATTCATCCGATTTTGATGAGTAAGGTGTCAATCGATACGTTGTTATGGCTCGGGTAACTTAGGCTACATTTTATTCAGTAGTCGGGTTTTTAGTGGAAGTATAGCACACAAATTCTAGTTACAAAATCACACGATTTAATGACGAACTTTATTTTTTTCCAGACAAAGACGAAGTCAAAGCGGAAGGAGATGACACGAAACCGGAAGTGGGCGACGAAGAAACGAAACAGCAGGAACAGGATGTTGTCAAGAAGTGAGTAGCGACTGTAGCGAGACCGAGGGGCCATTAACACGACCTGGCATATAGATAATGCCTGACAACTTTTCGGCCCGCTTGATCATCATCATCTGTCTAGCCTTTTCCCAAGTTTTTATTGGGGTCGGCTTCCAGTCTAACCGGATGCAGCTGAAAACCAGAATTTTACATGGAGCGACTGCCTATCTGACCTCCACAATCCAGTTAGTACTGGGTAATACGATACCCCTTGGTAAGACTGGTTGTCAGACTTTTGCCCGCTTGATATCTTACTTAAAATATTCATATTTCACCAAAAAAAGTAACCAATTTGTTATAGTAGATAAATAACCGAAATACATATAAATCTAACCGGAATCTTGAAATCAGAATAAATAAGTTATATTTTGATACTTTTTTGCGAGTCAATTTATTCCTGTTATGGTCAATGTCATTTGACATGAAATATTGACGTGAATAGGGGCGTTTTTACGTTTATAAAAAAAAGTACGGTACCCAGTGGTAATAATATCTGCTTTAATTACAATAGAATATAAAAAGAAATATTATTTGACTGTGAACTTTTACAATGCTATTTTTAAGGCGACTACAGCAGCTTAATTAGCAACTCTATTTGTGGTGGTTCAAACTTCTTTTGAAATACTGTTAAAATACAGTTGTAATCAGCTTGCACTACAAAGCGGTTGTTACGTCAGTCACTGCGGCCGAATAGTGCGAAATGAGTGGTTTTTTGCGATTTACAAAAAATCTATTGATTGAACTAAAAAAAATAAAACACAAGACCTGCTTTATAGTTAGTTCAGTTAGTATGCAAAGTTTCATGATCTAATTTGAAGTACTTTTTGAATACCATCGGTTTATTGTTCGATTTGGAGGTAACTTTGGAATTTTTTTTTATTGAGAAATGTTTATGGAATCGTGTTTTCGTCACACATAGGACTTATTATTAATCCTCAACTTTACCATATATTTATTTCAAAATTAATCTGCAGTATTTTAGGCGTAACGGAGGATTATGCTAAGCCATTTGAGGTAGTATAGGCCCTGAAAGGTTTTCGCTAAAATCGCGTAGATGTATGTCCAGATGTATGAACGTGGGCGAGGCGCAAGGACCATGTAAGAATCGTAGGACGTCGCGTTCTGCCTACCCCCATTTGGAAAAAGGCGTATCTATGTGGATACATTAATTGATAAATATTCTCCATTTACAGACCAGCGAAGAAAAAATCCAAAATGAAGTCGAAAGTGCCAAAAACGAAGAACAGCGAAGACAAGCCGCGCCGCAAGCACCAGAAGAGACCGCACGCCTGTGAGTTCTGCAACCAGAAGTGAGTACCATCACGTAACACCAACACCGTACCAGCGCTGTGACGTTTTTTTTTAATGTTACAGCACCATGCTGAGATAGGGGCCTTTTGGTTTAGTACAGGACCAATTTCATTTCATGTTTTTTTTTTTTCATTTTTCTCTTTGTTTAATTTTTTTATTATTATTTGTACTGTTAATTTAACCTTTTTAATTTGTGTTTTGTCCTGTGCGGGCTAATAAATGCTTTTTCTTTCTTTCTTTCTTTCTAACACCACGCCTGCGAGCGTCGCGGGGTGGGCAGTAGTGTACTGCATGCTGGTACACCTCCAGGCATTGTGTCATCAACATCTATCTTCATTTCCCAACTATGTTAGGAATATTGTTTTTTAATAATAAGTGACATATTTACATGCACTGTAGACTTATAATCACCATAATATGGAACCAATATTGTAAATATGTCGTTGGTGTGCCTTACCTAATAAATAAATAAATGCTGGGGTCGGCTTCCAATCTAACCGGATGCAGCTGAATACCAGTATTTAATATGGAGCGACTGACTATCTGACCTCCACAACCCAGTTAGTACTGGGTAATAAACACAATACCCCTTGGTAAGACACTTTCGGGCCGCTGTCTACCTGTAACGACTGTCAGAAAGTAGTCACGCTTCCGATCTCTAAACCAGGGATTCCCAAACTATTTTGGGCACGAGACCCCTTTCCCAAAATTAACTGATACCACAGACCCCCGTATCCAAATTAAAATCCGATCTCTAGTTTTTTTCTTGTTGAAATAATAGACTTAAAATTCAGTAAATATCAAGTGTTATTAATAATTATGGTAAAGATAAAACAATAAAAAATTCAGTGTGATGTAAACCTGGTGACTCTCTACCAATCTAGCTAAATCCGGTACAATATTGGTAAGTTGCAGCCTTAAATGTCCGCGTTCGTTGATTTTTAAACGGTTTCTTTGCTTTGTTAAAATGTTTGAAGTCGTTTTTAAGCCTTTTTTAACTAGGTATGATGATGGAAAAGCAAAAACTATTTTTCAGCAACGTTCCACAATGTTCCACAATGCTCCACAATGCAGGATACTGTTTCAATGTTGCGTTGCAACCAGTAGTACAACAAGAGTACAACAATATACAGGGTGTAAACAACCTCATCACGAAGCCGTCAACCGAGCATTCTGTACATCAAACTAAGTAACTTTACGTAAACATTATTGCTGGGAGACAACTTTTTTTTTTGGAGTGAAAAATCATGTTTTCTGGTAGAACTCAATGTAACACACTCAAAACATTGTGCTGATGGATGGATTGAATAGTACGGGGAGCGAGAGTACGGGGGTCGTGGAGATGTTTAAAGTAAAAATCTTACAATAAAAACTTGTATTAAAAAAAAAAACTTGTTAAAAAGTTGAGACTTGAAAACTTGACTTGGGAAGCTGGGACGGGTTGACCTCCAATATCTCCGTAACTAGAAGGTTCCCAGGTATGGTGTAGAACATAACAATTATCGCAATGACGGGGAGAACAAGTGCCTTTCGGGTTCGTTAAGAGGTGTTTTACACCCTTTATACTTCCTACTAAAATATTAGTAATTCTTATAACAAGTTGGTACACGTAACACAACTTATACAGTGTCTTAAAAGTTTCAAATAAGAGCTTGTGTTAATTAATAGGGGACGATTTAGACCTCGTCATCAATCAGTTTTCGTTTATGTCGACCCCTGGGAACCCGATATCGACCCCTTGGGGTCGGATACCACTTTGGGAATCCCTGCTCTACACCATTGCGATATTTGTTTTTGTTACGTACCATACCTGAAGGTAAAAGTTACAACTTTTCCACAAGTTTTTTTACAGGTACAAGTTTTTAGGGTTCCGTACCGTTACTAACTACGTACTATTACTAAGACTTCGCTGTCCGTCTGTCTGTCTGTCACAAGGCTGTATCTCGTGAATCGTGAGAGCTAGACAGTTGATATTTTCACAGATGATGTATTTCTGTTGCCGCTATAACAACAAATACTAAAAACAGAATAAAATAAATATATAACGGAGGCTCCCATACAACAAACGTGATATTTTTACCGTTATGTCTTGTGTTGTAATGGTACGGAACACTTCGTGCGCGAGTCCAACTCGCACTTGGCCTGTTTTAATGTTACAAGTTTACTTTGTAAACACCTCCACGACCCCTGTACTATTCCATCCATCAGCAATATGTGTTGAGTGCGTTACATTGAGCGCTACCGTACATGATTCAACGCACAAAAAAAAAGTTTGCCAGCAATAACTTTTGCGCAGTGTTATTTAGTGATTTACATAATGCCGTACTGCCTCGTTGTTCTGGTGGTTGCAAGCGCAACTCCTGAGTTTTAACTCCTGGGTTCGATTCCCAGGACGGGCAGAGAGTTTTTCGGTTTTTCCATCAGAAAATTCTTAGAAAGAAAGAAAGAAAAAATATTGATTTGTCGCAAAGAAAAAATATTGATTTGTCGCAAAGAAAAAATAATGATTTGTCGCAAAGACATGACGTTCGTACAAAACAGCAAAAAAATCTACAGATAAAAAATACAAATCTACAAGATAATTGTATTTTTTTGTCACCCCCGAATTCTATTTCGTTTTGATCTCATTCCTCATAAATTCTAAAACTAAAACCCGACTACTGAAAAATCATGCTCTAAAAAGTATGAAACAATAAAATATTTTCGTCTGAAATTGATAATGCCTACGAACCATTCCACGTTATATATTTTAATGTATTCAATTAATATTCATAGTGATGAAGGATAGCCGTGGCCATATACAGGGTGTAAACAACCTCATCACGAAGTCGTCAACCAAGCATTCTGTACATACATCAAACTAAGTAACTTTACGCTAAAATTATTGCTGGGAAACGATTTTTTTTTTGGGTAAAATATCATGTTTTGTGGGGTAGAACTCAATGTAACGCATGTGTACGGGGGTCGTGGAGGTGTTTAATAATAATAATAATAATGATTTATTTAACAGATCATACAATCCAATTTGTTAGTAGTACATACACATCTTAAACACTAGTGTTAGTACATAATTATATTTCAATTTTATTAATAATGTCAAAATAATTAATAATAATATGTCAAAATCATCAAACGATAATGTCAAAATCACCATTAATTATGTAAAAATAATTAATAATAAAAATGTCAAAATCATCAAACAATAATGTCAAAATCACCATTAATCATGTCAAAATCATTAATAATACATAGTCAGGAAATAAAAAGAAATAAATAAGGACAATAATCAAATAAGCAATAATTAAAGGACAATAATCAAATAAGCAATAATTAAAAGAAACGTTATTTCAAGGCACGAGTAGAAGGTAACACTTGAGTTGTGGTCCAGTGCCTGAGTATTAGACCTTCCGCCCTATCGGCCACAGTGACCAGGAGGCTGTTGGCGCTTCCCCGCACCCGCCGCATCAAGGAGGCGACACGCGCACGCATGATTGCGTAAAAATCGTCTATACGTGCCTCTGCGAACATCCCCGATGCGCTACAGTGTCGTGGCAACCTCAACAACGCCCTGTACGCGTTATTGTACTGGACGCGTAAGGCGCTGTAAGCCTTTTGCGTGTAGTCGACCCATAGACTGCTGGTGTAAAAAGATTGGCAGTATGCCCTAAACAGAGTAGTTTTTACACCCCTCGAACACTTTGCAAACCTACGAATCAACATATTGCTCCTGACTGACAGCGCCCTACGCTCCCTCTCCATGTCAACATTGTCCGTCTGCGTTGCAGTGACCCAGTGCCCCAGATATTTAAACGATTTGACCCATTCCAGTTCCGTCCCACCGAGTGTGACAGGCGGCACTTCGCGATAGTCCTTAGTGCCTGCCTTGAACAACAGACACTCGCTCTTTTTCGAATTATATCTGAGACCTTGGGCCTCCGCATATCGCTCACAAACAGACATGAGCTTCCTGAGGGCGCTGATCGATGGGGCCAGCAGCACCATGTCATCGGCGTAACTGATGTTATTGACGAGTGTTCCGTCAATGGAACAGCCTACCATAGTACTGCTGAGCTCACGAATCAGCCGATCCACGTACAAACAGAAAAGTTTCGGTGAGGTCAGACCCCCCTGTCTGACTCCACACTCCAGCCCGTACGGATCGGATAGCGAACCTGCCCATTTCACCATGTTTGTCTGATGGCCATACCAATACCTCAGCAACTCAATCATCTCACCGGGAAGTGTTGTATCCTCATACAGCTTCTTCCATAAAACACCATAGGACACCAGATCGAAGGCTTTCGAAAGATCAAGAAAACACGCGTACACGGGGGTTTTCCTGTCCGTGTAGTATCTGACAGTGTGCTTGAGACAAAGTACAGCGTGCTCTGTTGAAAGACCCGCTCTGAAACCGAATTGGGCATCGTGAAGCGGCAGATGTTTATTTAACTGCTTGTCAAGCACACTGTCCAATACCTTGGCAATGATCGTAGCCAACGATATGGGCCTATAGTTATTTATGTCCGACGCGTCTCCAGTTCGATTTTTTATAATCGGCACAACTACGGTTTTCATCAGATCTTCAGGCAGATAAGTATGAGAGAAGCAAAAGTTGAAAAACATAGCCAGCACTCTGGACATGTGAACACCTGCATTTTGCAGGTGCTCTATACTGAGAGAATCGTGCCCAGGTGATTTACCGCGCTTCATGTTTTTCAACACTGCAGCTATTTCTTTAGCCGAAACCCTTACCAGCGATGATTCAGCTGCTGGCTCCCTTACCGTTGACAATGACTCTCCAGTTGACCCTAGAGGGGACTTCATTGCAAAGTGATTTTTAAAGAGATTGGCTATAGAGGCAGACTCACTAACACCCTCTACACTCGCAGGAAGGCTCGACTTGCCACTCAGCTTACTGGTGTGCTTCCAAAACTTGCCAAAATCTTTATCTCTGTGACAAGATGCTATAATATTCATTTTTATTTGTTCTCTGTTTTCCTGACACCACTTTAGCTTACTTTTAAAAACCCGTTTTGTTTCCCTCATGGTCTCGTACACACAGCCCACTTTCGGTTCACCACAAACCACCCAATTCTGAAAAGCAAGTCGCGCCTCCAAGTGCGCATGTCTAACATGTTTGTTCCACCCTATCACTGGTTTTCTTTTGTTTTGATCCGGACCACAGTAACAAACACGTGCCGCTTCGCTTAATATGTCAACAATTTCATAGTACATTTTATCAATAATGGATCTATGTTCCACATCAGTACACAATTTATCACTACATTTATTAAATTGAGAAGGAAAATCAACCAGTCTTAGTCTCGTCGTGCATATATTTCTATATAAGTCAGTTTGTTCCAAGTCCCTTTCACCCCACATGACCTTATCGCGTTTACATAAAACGCTTTTGGACTTATTTCTAAGTACATTAAAGTTACACGTTATCTCTAATGGAATATGGTCAGACCAATAAACGTTGTGTAATATCTTCGCATCAACCACTGACCTCCACGCCGCTTCAGATACTACACAGTGGTCTAACCAACTCTGAGAACCATAAATATCACTTACGTACGTATATGAGTCCGAAGATAATATTTCAATATCGGCACAACGCCATTGCTGCTCAACACAAAAGTCCAAAAGTTCCACTCCAAACCGCCCGCTAGGCTGTGCATTAAAGTCACCCAATATAAACACAGAGTCTACACTATATTCCTCAATAATAGCCGCAATCTCGCCTAAACATTCCGTGAACTCGGCAAGATTTTCGGCTGAGTCCGTCGGCATGTACACTGAGAACACTAATATTGTATTTTCACATGACGTCACTTTTATCGCTGATATACGCGCACTATTACACTGTATGACAGATACCGCTTGGAAGATAGCTTTCCGCCAAAGTAAGGCGACACCTCCGTATGGCCTTCCACGCAGTACACCAACGCCGGTATCTATCGCTGATTTTCCCGTACACTCGAAATCAGCGTCAATAGTGCCCAAGAAAGGGATATCTTGCGGTTGCAACCAAGTTTCTTGTAACGCAACGATGTCAGCTGATCTGCATAAACCTCTCACGCATTCGACTGAGCGAGTGATCGATCTACAGTTGAAAGTAACAAGTTTTGTGTTGTGTTTGGTCATGTTAATGTTGCTATCCATCGTCATTGAGTATCTCGTCATTGCGCATTATCCTATTTTCGTTATTCATGTCATAAGTTTTTCTATTATAATAAATAAATTTCCTAAATTGAATGTCCTCCGGCCATAAACCGTCATCCAGAAACATTGACAGTTTTGCGTGTGGTACAAAGATCTTGTACGCATCATAGCGTTTTTGTTTAACCATGTTAATTTTCTTCAGAGTTACAAATACATTCGTCTTCTGTTGTATGTACTCAATAATATCTGTTGGCCTGGTCGCTTGGTTAACATGATTTATGAAAAGCGGAACTTTAATTTCCGCTGCTCTAAACTTAACATCGGGCTGTGTTATAGCCTTGCCCTTCTATCCCTGCAGGCGATTTCTCAATCTTTTTCGTTGAGCAGTTTTCCATTCTTCAGAAACATTATCTTTTTTCCATTCACCCTCCGCAACGACAATTTCCGCTAGCGTTTTTTGCTTGGAGCACCCGCTACTCGCTGGACCGGTTAGCCGCTGCGTCTCGCTCACGCTTGGTGCGCTTGCGTCTCGGTTATGTTCGGGCTTAGCCGCCTTCGCCGCATCACCGTGTCGAAGTTCGCTCGATCTACTACTAGGTGTGAACGAGACAGGTATTTTAGAAACATGTATGGGCGAGCGAGATGCAGGAATCTTACGAGTTGACGGGCTAGACTTACCGCTCACATCAGCTGTTGTCACATTGTTGATGTATTGTGAATTTTGTGACTCACTATCGCCGTTATGTGGTTGCGATTTTTCGATAACTTGAGGTAGTCCCATCGGCCCGCTGTCCAAACAAAAACTCTCAATTCCACTACTACCGCCTCTTTTTCGATTTACGTTCAAATCAAAGTTATTGACGATCGATGTTTTCTTTAAGTTTTGCAAGTCATTTCTAATCTCATTTAATTGTTTCTCCGTGACATATGTTTCCTTCATAATTCTTATTTCATTTTGAATAGTCAGAATATCTCTTAATGTCCTGGTTGCATCAATGTGATCAAATGTCACTGGTGGGAGTTTGTGCAAATCCTTTGCTACAAAAATAGCAATAATTGAATGAAGGCTAATAGTTCACAAATGACAATATTACAAGTCGTACATTTAACAACTTTCGAGGCCATTGCGTTCGAGACTGAATCACCGTCACTGTCCGTAATACGTCCGACCGCTAGCGCGTACGTCGCGTATATGTATGTGTTTAAAGTAAACATGTTACGTTCAAAACTTGTAGTCAGAAAGAAACTTCGCAAAACGTTGGAACTTTGACCCCCAATATCTCCGTAACGAGAAGGTTCCCAGGTATGGTGTAGAACATAACAATGATCGCAATGACGGGGAGAACAAGTGCCTTTCGGATTTGTTAAGACGTTTTTTACACCCTTTATATGCCGCCTACCCTAAAAATAAACCCCTAACCCTAATGCATAGTTTTTGAGCAAAAAGTTAAAAAAGTCCCAAAATTTCGCAGTTAATCGCGTGGTGCGCAGCGAGCACACGTTTTTAGAAGTTGCAAATTTGGATTCATACCCTAACTAATCTGTACAACATATCAAAACTGCAGAACTACATCACTCATCACTTTGCGATTTTAGCCTTTTTAGCGTCGATTTCTAGTGGCCTGTTAGGGCAAAGTAGTATAATAATTTCACGCGGACGAAGATTGCGGGCAACAGCTAGTATAAAATATAAAAGTATGTTTGCAGACCAAACAAAATAAACATGTTTTTGTTTGGCTCTCGCCCCAACCTTCGCTACATCATATTCCGCTGCATGTCTCCCCTGCGTCTGTCAGCGCGAGCACATGACCCTGACGGCTCTGTGTGGGCAGGTTCCTGCACCTCAACATGCTGGAGGTGCACACGCAGTCGCACGCGGGCGAGGCGCTCGTACTGCGCTGCCACTACTGCCTGCTGCCCGCGCCGGACGAGGAGGCGCGTCGGGAGCACGAGGCCACGCACACGGGCCCCAAGCCCTACACCTGCACGCTCTGCGGGAACACCTACAAGAAGAGAGAGACCATGGTGAGTGTCTTACTGACCTGTCGAGAGAGCCTCCGAGCGACCTTTACGGCTTCACCCTTCTGTATCATCATTTCAGCCGAAAGACGTCCACTGCTAGACATAGGCCACCCCAAAGTGTCGCCACATTGCTCGGTCCCGTGCGACTTGCATCCAGCGAATTTCCACAATCTTCACCAGGTCATCGGTCGTATGCAGTTTGGAGATTTGATTGAGAAAAGAAAATACGTTAATGTAAAATTTATTCGGCACATGCGAAGTATTACCCCCTAACCCAAAGGCTAGGCTGCTAACAGGGCGTTCTGGCGCTTTCACAGTTTTGAGAGCAGTGGTGAACTAAGTTGTATAAATTGTACATTAAACACAACAGGTTCAGGTGTAAGCTATTTAGTTTGTTGTGTGTGTTGTTTTTATTTCGATGTAAAGATGTTTGATTTAACCTTTTGAACGCCATTGTCACATATATGTGATAAGCAAGCGCGTGCCCTGTACGCAAAACAACACAAATATGTGACAAAATGGTAGGTGAAGTCGTGGCTTGGCGTGAAGGGCACGCGCGTGGTTTTATGCTCTGGCGTTCAAAAGGATAATAGTTATTTATGCAACTGTTATATAATGAGGGAGGGGTATTAAAACACGAATGTGGGTTTATAGATAATAGTATCACATGAGTGTTTTAATACCTAATTATGTACAGTTGCATACAACACTTTATCTACATCCATTCCATGATATGAATCCTCCAGAAAAGGTTCCGAAACCATAGGCTGTTGTAAGAAGTCTATGTAAATTCATGGAAAGTTTAATTGCTGAGTATTTAATACAAACAAACCATGTATAGGTAATAATATAATTATTTACATTTTGGATTGTACAAATATTAAAATGCACAAAGCTTGTATCACTCATTTTTGTAAACAACAAAGTATACGTACATAATGCAATACTGCAATATTAATATCGAACAAAAATGGCGGGATACGACGTGAATTCGAATTAACCTATAAGTTTTTTTTAATTACGGCGCTGTGGTAGTGAATTGCACGTGCTACACAATAATGTAATGAAATTTAGTACAACATTATAAGACCCGTTTGGATGTTATAATGGTTATTATGACACTGGCCGTTTTAATGTTGGCAATAAGCTAACTGTTTCAGATAACGATTTATAGCATGGGTGTAGATAAACGTTTCTTTTTTGTTGGAGTTTAAATCGTGGTTTTCGGTGCAGGTGTACCACCGCAAGCGGCACGCGCCGGACGCGGAGCTCGTGTGCGACGTGTGCTCCAAGCGCTTCAGCGCCGCCTGCAAGCTGCGCAAGCACCTGCTCACGCATGCGCGCGACGGCTTCGTGCTGCGCTACGAGTGTCCCGTGTGCGCGCACATGTTCCACACCAAGTACCACGTGCACATGCATCTCAGCACGCACCAGAAGGAGGGCCTGTGAGTACGAGCCGTGTCGGGACCCATTCAATCAGAACGTGTATTTCAATTAGTCCATTGAAAGACACTTGAACATTAAATTTAAAAAATAAAAAGACAGGATTGAGTTTATAAGCATTCGCAAGGGTAGCTTCCAGTGGCGAAGGGTCGAAATTGTGTCAAGTGTCAGTAGGAAGCCGAAGAAAAAAAAGTAGAACTGTTATAAACTTTTGTACTTTTTTTCTATGTTTATTTTGACCTCATATTTGTTATCGGCGACCCCGAAAACTATGAAAATGACACCCATGACAAAATAAACAAAAAATTTCATCGGTGCCTTATTGCATTTTCATTTTGACCTCATTTTCGTTAACAGCGCTCCAAAAACCACGAAAACGACACCCATGAAGAAAAAAACGTAAAAAAAAAAAAAAAAAAAAATAAAATAAAATCGCGGGGCACAGCTAGTGAAACAATAAATTTGTCATTTCAGCATCTTAGAAGAGAACCGAAGCGAGATCCTCGCGATGGTACTCCAGAACGCGCGCAAGATACCGCGCGCCGGCACCGCGCCGCCCGCGCCGCCCGCGCACACTGCGCAGGCGCAGCCCGCCTCGCTCCTGCCGCCCGACGAGCGCTCGCGCGTCTGCAACATCTGCGGAGACGTCTTCTCACACTTTTACTACTTGGAAGAGCATCTGAAGAGCCACGGCTCGAGAATAAGCATCGCCGACGTCGACAAGCAAGAAGAGAAGAAGTACATCTGCACGATATGCAACAAGGGGTTCAAGTTGCACTACTATCTGAAGCTCCACAGCTTCACGCACTCGAAGGAGAAGCCGTTCATCTGTCAGCAGTGCGGGAAGGGTTTTATCACGAAGGGCAAGCTGAAGCGGCACCTGGAGACACATACGGGCTTGAAGAAGTACCAGTGCCACATCTGTTACAAGTTCTTCACGAGGCCGAGCTACCTGCGGATACATGTGCGGACTATACACGGTACGCAGGACTATAACTTCCGGTTCGACAAGGGTTACGGGCTGGGCTCATTCGCCATGTCCATGTCGGTGTCGGATGTCAGCCAGAATAGTGTTTAGTTCTTGGTTGTTTTGTGTTACTTAGACCTACATATATAAGAACAAGTTGCACTGCATCCAAAAATGACCCTTGTTCGTATTGACCTAATGTACATATTCCTACACGTGACTGTCACTAGTCGTATTGTAAGAATATGAACATAAAGTTTACAGAAATAAGGTTTTTTTTTGTTTGAAATGTTAATTTTCTCAGATTGATGCTCGTATACATATTTTGGGATCGGTCGTGGCTTCGAATCCGGACAGGTCAGTTACTTTGTATAATTTGCAGGGTCTGAACAGTTGATACATTAATAGGATAATGGTTTATTTTTACCTCTTTTAATAATAATGAAATACAGGGAGCTGGTGTGTAAATAGCACTCGCGAACGAGTCTTAACTGTATACTTTTTGATAGTTTATTACATACATACAGGGTGTAAACAACCTCATCACGAAGCTGTCAACCAAGCATTCTGTACATCAAACTATGTAACTCTACGTAAACATTATTGCTGGGAAACGAGTTTTTTTTTGGGGTGAAAAATCACGGTTTTTGGTAGGACTCAATGTAACGCACTAAAAACATTGTGCTGATGGATGGATTGAATAGTACGGGTCGTGGAGGTGTTTAATGTAAAATTAAAAATTTGTGAGAAAAAGTTGGAACTTGGACCTCCAATATCTCCGTAACTAGAAGGTTCCCAGGTATGGTGTAGAACAAAAAAATCATTGCAATGACGGGGAGAACAAGTGCCTTTCGGCTTCGTTAAGAGGTTTTTTACATCCGGCATGCTATACAAACAATGATGACATCGTGAGGAAACCGGCGGCGGCATGTCTAACCAAACATTCGATGACATGTCGCCCGCTTGCGACGAAGTTGACAAACTCAAAAAATTTGATTTATGTTGTTTCTAGTTGAATATAAAATTAACGAAATTACGTAACGAAAACCTAACGTAAAAAAAACCTTATATATTTTGATAAAAGATTTCTAAGCAAAAAAATATTGGCAATATAAGTAATGAAAAAAAAATTAAGTATCTTAAAAAAATTATGCCCTGTATTTTTTATTTTTCGAGTTATGTCATTATTGTCGCGAGCGATTTGACATCTAGCAGAGGAGGGCCCAGGAGGCCACAGTCCCAGCGGTGGGCACGTTACACAGATTGTTTTTTTTAAACATGTTGCCTACAACAAACTATATTCTAAACAATATTGCGAACTTTTGGTAACCTTATTAAAGAAAAGCAAATCTGTCTTTTTTTCACAAAATTTTCTTAAAATACCAAGATAGACTTAATGTTGTTTGTATTTTTTGGCGCTTAAGAGGGGACATAGGCTGAGATTCTCCATAAAAATGTTCACTAAATGGTCGTTTCGTATTCCTCTTTTGACGTGAATACTTCTTTAAAATTGCTTCCATAGTGGAAGGCAAGTCAAAAAACTAATGATAACAAAATCGGGGGATAAAGTTTGGTGATGCAGCTTTATATGTGTCATCTCCATCCTGAATTCAATGATTCCATTAGATAGCAAAAGGATCAAAGAATTCATTACGCCAAGTGACGACTGTGACGCATAGCGGGATGGAGAGGGAAGTCCCGCCATTTTGAGGTAATTATGCTGCGCATCGAGATTTTCTTTCTAAATAATGGCTCTAGAGCAATATTTTTTATAAAATCAAAAAATCAAGGTCAATTATTGTAGACACGTCAGGTCATTTCCTTTGTAAAGAAAATATGACCCTCCGAAATTGTCAAAAATGCCCCACCGCCGTAATTCTAGGCCGAGGACTACCAGACAAATTCGAAAAGTTTCTAACATAAAAGAAATTGAAGAGAAGTTATGAACTTAGACAAATACTCTTTCTTAAAATTTTAAAAATCTGTCAAAAATAATTGAATCGGCTCAGTTTTCGTGGAGAAAAAAGGAGAATACGAAACGTCGTCGATCTCGTCAAAATGTTTGTAATAATGTAATCGGTATGAGCTGCAGCTGTCTCTATCGTACTCTACGGGGGCAGCTTGACGTAGAGCGACGGCAATAGTTTCTTCAAATACCTATTTTTCAAATTCCTCGCAGGCCCTGCTCCCTCTTAAATGTCATGCGAGGACGGCGCTGTTGGCATACATTTGTGTTATTGTGTTGTACAAACACGATAGCTTGTTTTGTGTATAAATCCTTGAAGTAGCCAGGTGCACCGGTGTGTGATACATTCTATGATTCTGTTGTAAGAGCAGTGAGTTTACAATGGGTGGTATTTTTAACGCCACCTGGAGGGAAAGTACTCTAATACTGGAGATAGCAAATTTTACTCCAAAGAAACAGTCCTTTATTTTTAAAAAGAAACAAATTGCATTCACAGATTTTCAAAAATTCATTTGCCACACGAAACTCCGAAATTTAATGTGTCATGTTTGTTAGAGAGATTAGATCCATATGATTGACCCTATCGATTGATGTCAAAAAATTACAGACCTATTTTTTCGAATTTTTGTTGGTTCGATTCCCGAGGGTGGCAAACGAGTTTTCGAAAATCTGTGAATGCAGATTTGTTTATTTTTAAAAACAAAGGAATGTTTCCTTTGAGTCAAATTTGCTATCTCTAGTATTAAGAGTACTTTCCCTCCAGGTGGCATTGAAAAATTCCACCCTGTAAACGGTACTTAAACTAAGAAAACATTGTAAATATCAACATGTAACCCCTTTCTTCAAAGTGTTATTGGGTTTTCCCACCAAAAAATTCCCAGTAGCAGCCACGTAGTCTGGATTAGTGCCCGGTTGATGGTAATAGGCTCGCCCCCTATAACATGGGACTTAAACATAACTGGTGAGTAGGTACACCGCTGCCTGCCTCTTCAGTGATTACAAGCGTGATGTTATGTTACTTCCTTGAAGTTTAGGCTAATAAAGTGTACTTTTGCAACCCCTGAGTACGACTCGTCACACCAGTGGAGTGCCCTGTCCACGTGTCCACGTGTCCACGTGTCCACGTGTCCACGTGTCCTCGTGTCCACGTGTCACCAGTTCGCCACTGTCGCCAGCGGTTCACAATAGATGTAAGCTCGGTTATGGTTCTCGTTAAGTAGCATTAAAACGTTATATCTGTAAAGGTTGTTGATTTTGTAAAAAAATAATAAATTAAGTTTTATAATTTTGTTGTTTCGTTTAATATCTTTTTTTTTAATTAACGATGAAAAACGGGAATGAATGAAAGTGGTCCAAATATCCTCCACTAACGAGACCTCTTCTGACTTTATTGTCCAGTAAATAGAGAGTCTTTACTTGCGCCTTAGGCGATATTACTTCTGACTTTCTGTTTGTCCTGAGTGAGTGATTATTTTGTGACTATGCAAATGGAAAGAATAAAATTGTGAAAATAAACTAACGCGGGACACCAAGCGGCATGACATCACATGCGTAGATAAGTTCTAAATGTGCGATGGACAGAATGATATTAATCGTGATATTTTTCGCATAAAAAGGTCAATAAACATAACTTTTCATGCAGTCAGAACTTATTACCGACTGCATATTTTTGGTTACGGTCTAGTTATAATGTCTCAGTATTTCGTAGAGACGTAGACTGTTTTATGACATAGGTCCGGTGGGTGAAGCGTACGGACGACTAGACCCCGGGGCTTCGGGACTGTTCGAAAGAGATACCGTGGCCCCGGAACACAAATGGCGATGAAGGAACATGGATGGGTTTTAGTCAGCAGAAGTCTGACACTCCCTCCCGCTCCGCCCAGAGTGGGAGGAGTCATTTGATGATTTTCCAACCGATAGGTCTCGTTAGTGGTGGACATTTGGACCAAGTTCCTAACACGTTTGTTCATTCTCCTTGGTCCCTTCCACCCATCTTCCTCCCCGGATATGTATACAGTGCTTAGGTACATTATAATATAAAAAGAACGGACCCTTGAAAATGACCCCTGAAATTGTTAACGAAATCGGAAGTAATACTTTTAATTTTCACGTCAGCGAGGGCAACCGCTAGATAAAACAGTAAAAAAACTGTGTCTGTACATTGAATATATTAAAAAAGAAATTGAGGGGGGTTTAGAAACAGTAATAGAGCACGAATTCAAAAAAAATATCGGTCTGTCTGTGTGTCTGTTTGTTTGTACACGCTAATCTTCGGAACTACTGGACGGATTTGAATGTTTTTTTTTGTTGTATTGGTATTAAGTCTGGGCAACATATAGGCTATAATTTATCTTGGAAACTTGAACACCTGATGCAGAACCGCAACAGACCAGCTAAACTATAAGAGATACAAAAATGGTACCATAGCAAAAATTGATCCGCGTGATGAGCATTTTCTGCTGAGAGAATAAATTTGAAGATCTGGAACTCCAAGAGCCCAGCTACACACCATAACACATTTAGGACTTATAAAAATCGAAGATCAGAGTCATCTGATGTGGAAATCAAAGCTATCACTAATTTCAATTAAAATAACATAAGCTGGGAGTAGTGAAGTACCTCCACGCGGTGAAGGCGGTAACAGTTTAGGACTGATTTTCGATGACGATGGTATATCATTGAAAATTTGACTCTACTGGCCAAAACTCCCATTTGGTTTATGTTATTTGAGTGTTTAATTTCCTTTTCCATTTATCTTCGTGACACGGTAGCCTACCCGGTAACGCAGGGGAGCAGTCACTTAGATTTTAATTGATAAGGTATCTTCACAACAAAACTATAACCATGCCTAGAAAGAGGTCAAATCTTTCCCAATGTTCCAAAGGAGCTAAAAGATTGAGGGTCATAAGATCCCAAGAATCTATGGAACACCTGATGCAGAACCGCAACAGACCAGCTAAACTATAAGAGATATAAAAGTGGTGCCATATCAAAAATTATTCTACGCGAAGAGCATTTTCTGCTGTGAGAATAAATTTGAAGATCTGCAACACCTGTTGCGGAACTCCAAGAGCCCAGCGACACTATAACATATAGGAATGACGTCTTAGCAAAAGTTGTTTAGTCTGATGGGCATTTCCTGTTGCCAAAATGAAAGATCTGGAACGTCTCGAATCGTCTCGCGCATCCCGTTGTTTGTCCCCGGGCAGATCGAATTCGACATCAGACGTTTCAGATCTTCGATTTTGAAGACCCCGTTGTCGCTGGCAGAAGCAACAGGATCCGCGTACGAAGTCGCGGGCAGAAGCTAGTAAATAAATAAAACACATGAACACACATACAAATTTATTTCTTATTGAGACCGACACAAACGTATAAAAATTTCCGTATGAAGCATATGAGATCGAGGCAGACGTCGCCGGCGGCGTCTAATAGTTCACAGAACAGGCGCTCCAGCTCCATCGTCTGCGGAATGTGGCACGTGGCGTAGCAGGACAAGCACCTCAACACCGAGCGCAAGTAGTTCATGAAACTCCCACAGCAAAGGCAACAGTTGTCGTTCAACGACGTCGCGATAGAGAGCATGGACGACTCGAGGCACGTGGAGAGGTTTCTTCGCACTTTTTTGCTTTTTTTCTTCTTTCTGCTGCAATAGACGTAGGTCTCATCGTCCCTCTTATTCGAATCCAACTGTGGCTTAGAGCCGACTTCCTGTAAACATGTAGACGCTGTAGCTTTAGACTGAAAACCACTCCCTCACCGAGAGACTGTTCTAACTATGTAACTGAGCCTTTTTGCTTTTGGAAATATCTCTATAGTGAATAGCTTGAATAGAAGCGGGGAGACGACGGAGCCCTGAGGGACTCCGGCTCGAATGGGGTGACGGGAGGAGAGAGCTTCCCCGATGCGATAGCCGAAGGTGCGATCCGACAGAAAGTCGCATAAGACGAGCACGAGACGGTCCGGCACTCCCAGTTGGTACAGCTTGTACAATAAGCTGTTGTGCCAGACTTTGTCGAAGGCTTTGGCTATGTCGAAGAACAACACGCTCGTCATCCCTCCACCCTGGAAGCCAGCGCTCAAATGGTCTACGATGCGGAGGACCTGTTGGATGCACGAGCCATTCCTAATAGTACAAAATCCAAACAGCAAGCTTGACGAGCGTAGCGTCCGTGTGTTCCTTCCTTTTACGATCTACAAACCCATTTTTTTTTTAAATTTTCCTCTTATCTCACCTTGCAGTGTCCGATCGCAGCAGAGTTGTGACGTCTCGGAACTGTATCCGATTCATTGTGGCCAGTGTTATTGTGTTATATTGTAATTTCAAGTACCTACTTATTTTTTAGTTTAATAAAAGCATATAACGCACCGTGCAGTGTGTTCTCGCTGCACGAAACACATCCACTTGTCCACATGATGTCCGAGTGTAACGGTCTCTCACGGATCATGACAGTAAACCGACACTCGATTTCAACCCTGTAGCTATATTATGTATAATACATACATATATTATGTACCTATTACTAGGTGCTGCACGCGACTTCGTTCGCGTGAAACAACTATTGTGTATGTGTGAGCCAAAAAAATAGCCTACGACCTATTCTCAGACCTACTAAATATACCTACCTACACAAAAAATTTCATAAAAATTTGTCAAGCCGTTTCGGAGGAGTTCGATAATAAACACTGACACGAGATTTTTATAAATAGGGTGGGCAACTGGCGGAACTAATGGCGCTAGCATCGCATGAACCAAACATCGTCATTGGTTTAAAATCTGTCAATGTCATTTTATATTTCAAAATCGTTTGACCTCATTGGTCAGATTAGGTCTAAGCTATGGACACGCCATCTACAATCAGCTTTGACCAGCCTTACCCATTAGATAATATAATACATTACGGACTAAAAAAACTATTAGGTACCCCTTTAACACGTTGGGCATTGATATTTAGTACCTAAAGTGAAAACTAGTAAGGCTGTTTCTCCACCAAAGAGTACTTAGCGGGGGAAACTTTATAAAAAAAAAATCGCTGGACATTACACACAGCGCCATGTAGTGCCACACTAAGCAACGAGGCTTGTGTTGTGGACACCAGATAGTTGATATACTACTTTGAGAGCAGAGTGACACTTAAAGTACCAACCCGCACTGAGACTGCATAGTGGATACAGCGCTCCCTCTGGCAGAGAGGAGGCCTGTGTCCCAGCAGTGGGAACGTAATAGGCTGCGTGAGTATGCTGTACTTTAACACCATAGTAGTGTAGTCCAGCCTACCGTCTGGGACTCACCTTGGCCTCGTTTTCGTCGCCACTTTCGTTTTTCTCTAACATGCAGTTTTTATGATTCTGCAAAAGAAAAGAAAATGGATAGCGGTTACAGACGTCACCTACAGTTTTAGAAGGTCTTTGGTGATTGTATAACATTGACAGGCGAGGCGGTGCTAAAAAAATATTAAGGACTTTTCATAGACCACTTTATCCCCTTTTTTAACTCTTCGGGGGTGGAATTATCAAAAACGCTGAGACACATATAAATTAATTTTCAATTGTCAGCCTAAACATAAAATTTTAAGATCTTAACTTTAAAACTGACGGACTTTCATAAAAACTTTCATCCCCTATTTAACTCCCTTAAGGGTTAAATTTCGAAAAATCCTACCTTATTCTTTGTCTACATTATAAAGGGGAACCACTGTGCAAAATTTCAGTTTTCTAGGTCCAAGGGTTTGGGCTAGAAGTTGATCGCAGAATTCGTGACCCATTTTCGTGCGTGCAGCCAGTGTTCATCGAAATCAAAATCAAAATCAATCAAAGCATTTATTTCAAGTAAGCCAGTTACAGGCACTTTTGAATTGTCGAAACAAAGATGAAAATTAAATGTAGCTACAGTCCCAGTCACAAGACATAAAAACTGTGAAAGTACTGTAGTTACCCATTCCCTAGCGTAGATCTCTATGGAGAAGAACGGGCAAGAAACTCCATGGACACTCTTTTAAATCAGAATATTGTTACAAAATCTTGGTTACATCATTCATGTTGAGATGGTATATTATGTGAGAACAATGTAGCAAGATGTGCACGTTAAAAGTGTCCACAGCAAAAACACACAAACAAAAAAAAACAATTCAAAATAATTCATTCAAATAAGCCATGGCAACTAAGAGATGACCAGTCACAACTGACAGCGCCCGTTCACGGACATGACGCATGGATCAGCACCATTCAACTCAACCATTTTGAAGGGAACTAAATGATCCGACACACGCGCCACCATCAGCGAGACATTTGAGTGAGCATGACATACTCTAAACCGCCAGGGCACATTCAAGTCACGAAAAGACGTAGGTTTCCAGTGAATGATAGCTTTCTAGTACATAGTACTCACACAATATGGGCTATGCATTTATATAATACTAAGGAGATTGAATCTATACAATGCAAAGATAGTTGTACAATCTTCAGCAGCTCCAACAATACATTTTAATGCTATCAATTTATGCGCCCCTGTCCTTGTGGAGCAGGACCAGCATTGAGCCAAGCATTTTTATCAGCGATATAATCGCTCAACTTGTAATATGCTTGCTTACATAGTGTGCGTTTAATGCATGTTTTAAATTTCGTCTCATTCAGTTCAAGAATACTTTGTGGAATTTTATTATAGCATCTCAAACAGTACCCCATGAAAGATGAGTCTACTTTAGCGAGTCGGAAACCTGGCTGAACTAGTTGGTCCCTAATTCTAGTACTGTAATTATGTCTGTCACCCCTTTTACCAAAAAGGTGCAGATTTTTTCTGACGTACATTATGTTTTCGTAGATGTATTGACAATGTACCGTCATGATGCCAATATCCTTAAACAGTTCCCTTAGAGAATCGCGCTTACGAAGATTATATATGGCCCTGATGGCTCTTTTCTGCAGAATAAATATAGACTCAATATCTGCAGCCCGTCCCCACAGTAAAATGCCATAAGACATTATACTATGAAAGTAACTAAAATAAACCAGTCTAGCGGTATCTACATCAGTATACTGACGGATTTTTCTAATGGCATAGGCTGCTGAACTTAGCCGCCCCGCAAGAGAAGTCAAATGAGAACCCCATTGTAGCCTTGAATCAAGCGTAATCCCCAGGAAAACCGTTTTATCTACGAATTCAAGTTTCTCTTTATTCAATATTATATCACAATCACTATTTTTAACATTCGGTAAAGCAAATCTTATGCATTTGGTTTTTTTTTCATTTAATACCAAATTGTTTGCTGTGAACCAATTTTGGACCTGAAGTAGGGCATTATTCACGTCATCTAGATTTCTAAGACGATCGATTTATAGAGATCGATTTATAAGACGTTATCACGTCAAAAATAAATGTATGAAATCAGTTAGTTAATGGGAATAAAAAGACCCTTACAGAAGCGGAAAACCACTTGTTCTCACCGTAATTGCGATACTTTCGATGTTCCTGACCATACCGGGAACCTTCTTCTAGTTACGGAGATAATGGAGGTCAAAGTTCCAACTGTTTTACAATTTTACAAATACTTACATGTTTATAATGTTATTATACCTAATTTACTTTTAATACCTCCACGATCCCTGTTGTACTAGTCAATGTATCCTGTGTATCCATCAGAAAAATGTTGAGTGCGTTACATTGATCCTTTTCAGCGGAAAGCAGCAAATCTGCTGTCTTGTCTTGTCAGCAAGACTCTTGTATCCCGAACTGTTGTCAGTTTGCTAAAGTTACTGTGCCACTAACTACGAGGTATTTGTTGCTTACGTGTGTTGGGATGCTCGCATAGAGATACAGGTTCCCAGAATGGAAAAGTCGGGGTGGATCGGTGGTAAGGGGCCGCCTCCACGAGCGACAGAATCGCGGCGAAATTATAGTTGTGCCACGTATTTCCATACAATAATATCGCTGCGATTCTGTCGCTCGTGGAGACGGCTGCAAAGAGTGTTTAGAAATATTGTGGCACGAATATCGCCGTGATTCTCACGCTCGTGGAGACGGCCCCTAAGTTTTCGAGCGTATGGCACTCGTGGGCTGTAGCCTGCAGCTGACAATCAGCGTCAGGTGGTACCCATACCTTGTGTTGCCATCTGGCATTATGCTAAGCTGCTAGACCCTTTTGGCTTTAAAAATTGTTTAGTTTGTTTTTTTTAATTCCAGTAAACACACTTTTCTTGAGGGTGGCCGGCAGGTTTGTTCAGTGCATGGCGAGCTGATCAGCTGAGCGGGCCGGCTTCTCGCTTGTGTCGAATTATTTAACATTGGTCGTACTAACTACCAATAGATCAAACCGGGAGATACCTTAACCCGCGAAGACTCTGTGGACCCCCCCATAGCTGAGCGCACGTTGCCAACGAAATTTTTGTAATTTCCAATTATCTACATTCACCGTTGCATCTTAAAAATACTTCAAATTTTTCCTTGCATTCGAACTAAGCAAAATGACAGAACCAACTGTCAAAAGTTATTTTTCTTAATGATTCCAGACAAATTGTGAGACAATCAATGAGGTTTGACAGCACATAGCAGCAACGCGGCGCGGGTAGACAACACACTTTTATCACAATCTCGCAGTTACATGATAATGTCTAAAGGCGTTCCCTCACGAAAGCAGTCGATTGTAATGTCGAGTATTAAATTCTAACTTCAAATCATTCATAATAAAATAATAAATCTGATTCACCCAAACAAAACCGCTGCAGCAGTACCTACCTACCTACTTGTTAGACGAACGAAATGTGAATTATTCGCGAGTCAAAACTCCCGCACGCACTTACTTGACTACCTTACAATGACAACGCCACGCCATCTAGTAATCAGCAGATAATTATTTCGAGTTTTGTTAAGCAAGAGGTTCGATTGTTCCTTGAAAATCCGATAGATGGCGTGACTCCAAGCACGCACACTTGCAAAGATTTTTCGTTTTTTTTTGGCCCTGGAAATCCTACAATCCTTGTTATTTCTTTATGTTTGAAGGGGTTTGCGACAACACTAATTCGTAATAACATCAAGTTGTTTCATTACTTCTACAAAAAGCATTTATGTATCGAGAATTTATATCAAAAAGAATGTATGGGAAAGCGCGTTGAAGCTACCACCTTAACAGTAAGTGCGGAAAACAGAGCATTACCTAAAGTAGGAAATGCAGGTGCAGGGTGGACGAAATACGGCGCGTTCGTGTTCCACGCGCGCCTCAAAGAGAGTCAGCAATAGGAATAAGGGGGGGGGGGGTTGTCTTCAATTGCG
Organism: Xestia sexstrigata; assembly: GCA_941918905.2. Lineage (NCBI taxonomy): Eukaryota > Metazoa > Arthropoda > Insecta > Lepidoptera > Noctuidae > Xestia > Xestia sexstrigata. The sequence goes on along the minus strand of OW799230.2, from coordinate 10,888,949 downwards.
CTCCGCCGCGCCTCCAGCGGTGTGCACTGGGCCTTACTATCGCCTAAATTTTTGACCGCCACTGTCGCATATACACGTGACAAGCAAGTGCGTGCCCTGTGCGCCACACGACACACATACATTGTGCTCGCGTAGACGCGCGCGTCCTCGAGTCTTCCCTCAATATTATACCGTCTCGAAGCGAGTTTCTGGGGGTCTAAAATGGCCGTTTTAGCAGAATCTGCTCCCTATTCTTGGTATGAATTTTGACCAGAGACACTTGCTGTTCGCGTCTATATTCAATTTCCTACTTTACGCAATGATCATACGGTCCTATTTTCAAAGCAGCCAGTAAATTGCGCGGAGATTTTTGCGTTCCGTCTGACCTGACACTTACGCGACCAAAAGAAATGGGAACAGACCAGCCTTGGGTTATACAGTCCAAGCTGGGATAATACAAGAGTATTTATTTTGACGGTTCTTAACTATTAACACGTTCATTGCCAAGACAAAATGCTGGATGTACCTCTTGACGGCCAAAATAAAAATTCGTTGAAACATATTCAACGAATTTTTTATTTCCCTCCATAGTAGCCCAAACAAATACCAGGTGGCCTACCAAGGATCGTTTTAATCTTGTTACAGTGTGGGTAAGAGACGGAGCTATAGAGGACGTTTAGCGCCATCTCTCTCCCACACTGGAACAAGATTAAAACGATCCTGCTTCAAGACGTCACGGTAGGCCACCAGAACCCAATACACTGCGCCTGCTATTTACTGGCTCCTACATAATGTTAGGCACCAACACGCGACGTCGCATGATGTGGCAATTATCGTGTTAAATATTTAATAGATTTTATCATCCAGCACCTCGCAATCAAAATGAGTCAACAGCGAAAGAAACACATGACCCTTCTTCTGGGATAGTTGGGTAAAAATGGCGGTCATAGCGGTCAATGGTCCACACTGACCATATCGACAAAATAAAACAACACATAATTTCATAATAAACTTTTTTTTTCAAATAGCATATATTTTTACGAAATAAAAAATACACATACATCGTAACGTAACATATTTAAGCTATTCTTAAAACTATTCGCCCGAAGATTTGTGACGGGAACAAAGAAAAAAATATATTAAAAACTAAAAAAAAAATATTTTATTTTTTTGATAATACAATAAAAATAATAATTGTCAAAACTATATGTTTGTTGGGTGTTGGATGTAATAATTATCATTTTAGTGTTGTTTTACCCAGTTTGATGGTTGGTTCACATCAACGGGTTACCGGTAACCTTTCACTACATATTGTGATGCTTCACCTGAAAGCTACATTGCAGGACCGTAATAAGTACAAAAGAAATCTTATGTCATCCCATAAGATTCCAATGTATGTTTATTGCATTCTTTTTATTGGAACCCAAGAGTAGAAGTTGAAACTCTTAGAACAGGCAATCACAGTTTTCTAGTAGAAGGTTACCACGCAACCAATCATAACCACAAACTTGTACAAAAACAATTCAACTTGTCATTTTAACAACGCTAGACAAACTCTAGGTAATGTCAAATTGAAAACAATAGGCACTTAAAATGGGGACAAAATAAAAAAATATACTTTACAATTTATTACAAATTAAGACAATTTAATATTAACAACATGAAATGTAGTGGTTTTCAGGGAGCAGTTGAAATAACTCTTGCATAATCTCACATGTTTACAATGTTAAACCTAATCTAGGATTATTGGTTTGGTTTAAACTTACATCATTACGTTTTTTTTAAATAACTGTTACTGGAGTACCCAAAATTAAATTACTGACAAAAATAAAGCAGTCGAATTATTTCAACCGCGCAAACTTTACGTCCAAATAGTAAAAAAAAACGTAGAAAGATAAGTTATAACTAGAGACAGTAGGCTAGCCTTACATTTACATAAAATGCTAACATATATTATATTTTTTGTTTTATATTTAATATAATATCAATTGTATAGGATGATCTGTCAAAAGCTGTTCACTTGACTAACTTCACAATTTCGATTTAATTTGGATACCACTGTTAAATTCCAAAATCAGCATGTCTAAGGATATATAGAACTATATCTAATTCTAAAATTATCTTTACAAGTTTGAAACATACCACATTCAGAATGTCATGCACGAGACAGTTGGAACCGCTTCAATGGATCAGTAAAACCCATGTGGAATTCTACAGTAAGGCCTGCGCAGACGACAGACAAAACTCCTTGAATCGTGAATAAAATGTCCGCCGAGTACTTGACACGGGCTCATCTCAGATTACGTTGTGTTGTTATTTACATGAAATTTAACAAAAGAGAAGACGATATTAGCTCCATCCCCTTATTTCGGCTCGATTAATGAACGCGGCTAAAGTTCGCTGTGTGCGTTGTCACGTTAGTTCTAATTTCGTCTTGTCCGGTCTATCGATGTCCTCGCTTGTGGGGGGGACTATTCGTAAACATTACTTTTAATACAGTTGTAAGGGATCTATTTTGAAAGACGAAAATATACGCCGGGTTTTGTCCCTCGTTCGCGCAGGCCTCGTATGGAGCAGTCCGTGTCCGGAGCCGCGTCCGCAACATGTCCGTTCCTACCGGGTTCGACCAGACTTTTATTACCAGCATTCCTGAAGACAAAAGTCAAAGCCAGACCATCCTATTGAACAGATACATCTATTTCAATATTATTATTATTTAAAAGCACAAATGGCGAGGGGTCTCTAGAAGCAACCGGTTACTCTTCCCGGTGAACAAATAACTGCTTTTTTAAGTTAAAATGATAGTAATGGTACAGACACGGGTAGTCAGCTGAACACAACTGCGCTGTACCGTCATGGTGACACGAGACATGTCTCATTATACCGATATGGATTATCAGAAACCGTTCGTTACTCCAAATATTTTTTTAGAGATCTGCTCGAGCGGAGTAGCCGGTGCTCTTCGACAACACCCCCTTTATACATGAAAGCATTATATGCCATCTAGAGAAAATAAAACTTGTTAAAACAATGCACCAGTTATTGATCGAGTTCAACTGAAAATGACAGTAAACTAGATGCCGAAACGTGTTCATTAACGATCAGACGAGTGCGTCGCTAGCTGCCTTCTGACGGTAAGGCCATAATCATTGCTATCACTACTGATACAAGCTCAAAGTAAATGTCAATCTCACCCGTCACGGAGTTAGCTATTTATTTTGGCTTCTTTATGGTGAAATTCAGCATGGAATTCTCTATCTTTCCGTCTTAGTATTAAAGCTCTATTTCGTTTGTAAACTTCATATATAAAGAGAAGTTTCACCGAACGACGATAAATTTGTACTTTTTCATGCATTTTATGAGGGTGGAAGGGAGGGATACCGTCGCTAAACCGGTTCAGTACAACATTCTGAAGGCTCCGCAGCAACTGGACAGATTCTCAGTTGGACAGATTAGCAACTAGACAGAACTTGTACAGTCCATGACAAATTAAAGTGGATGAGTTGGAAACATGGACGTTACGAAAAAGTGGTCAATATAGGTAAGCGGGCGGGGTCCAGACCCGTGCTTCCCTCAGGTGGAGAACCTAGGTGATAGGTGAAACACGGGTCCGGACCCCGCCTACAGTCGTTCAAATTATCTTAATATTAGTTTTCTCCCCTTAATAAGAAGTAACAAATTCAAGATTTTGTTTAATATTACCTACCATAAAACAAATTCTCAATATAACATATTGTAAGGCAGGTCGTGACTTTGTGTTGTATAAACTTTTCTTGAATAAACTCTTTTTTAATAAACTTTTTTTTTAACTTTTTTGTTCATGACTGTACTCTGTCCAATTGCTAATCTGTCCAGCTGCGAAACTGTCCAACTGAGAATCTGTCCAGTTGCGAATCTGTCCAGTTGCTACGGAGACATTGTCACAAAATTGACACAAAGAGATTTTTCATCGGTAATTTTAAAAAAGGTGTTTCATGCATTTTGACCGTGTAGGTATTGCAGTTTTGTAGAAACAGCTGTTTTCAAGCGCATCTTATTTTAAAATGCCCAGTTGCCGAATAACGACCATCATTTTCAGTTAAAAACGCATATACAGTCAAAAAAAACTAAAATTAATAAAATAATAAAATTAAACTCATAATTTCCAACATAAGAACTTGATTGGCAAGGCAGAAGTTTGTCAACTCGAACATTAATTTCGTCAAATTATTGTCAAAAAAATAAATTAGAATAAAATCCGCCGTTTACAACTATACATAGCGTCTAACTTCTAAAGCGCCCGTGCTGCTCTAAGTTGAGCGAATGCTCATATGTCCGCTCAGTTACTCTCAGAGTTCAAAAGTGCAAAATTCACAAAAAAATACGCTCAAGTCGTGCCGAAATATGCTCCTGTACTGTATGAGCGAGCTCGAGCACACGAGCGCATCTATCGCGCAGGGTAAGGCGGTTCGCGTTCACGTTGAGCCGGTGGGTGGTACGTATACCTACATACTCATGAAGCCGCCTACAACATGGACTACTCGATCACTCAAAAGAGAACACACTTAATAATAAAATACACACGTACTTTATTTCCAAGTTTTCTGTTCTGACATGAAATACGTAGTCGGGAGTTATTGGAAGTGGTTGAATATAATTGTTTAGTATTGCAAGTTAAACAAGAGTGTAGTAGAGCGCCCCTCCGACTTAATGGTTGTACTTGGGGGGGAACCCGGATCCCGGACTGATCCGGTTCTAGTTTGTCAATACAATCGGTTGCAAGCGACCTTCAACAATTGAGATTTTATCTTAAAAACAAGAGGCGAGTTCGTTATTTCTAGAAATTTCTTCATTTGCACGCACAAGAATATAAAAATGTAGGTATAATTTGATTGTATATAAACAACACTGGAAGATTATTATTTTTGATAAAATATAACTAAAATAGGGAAAAACCCCGCTCACGTTATGAATGTAAAGTAACGAGCCCGCCTCGCATGCGGCCTGTCCGTCCGCTCACACCGCACCGCTGCACTATCACGTGTACAAGCTGAACGTTTCATTACGCACATAGTTTCAGGATAAATCCTTACAATTATTAAAAAAATTACAAGTATCTGAAAGCGAGATGGCAGTGTTGATCCGTGGGATTATCTGCAACAAAAACATTACATTTTAGAGACAATAACAAGAATTTGTGTGATATACAATTAAAAACCCCGATTACTAAAAAATCACGCACAAATTAAATTCGGGGTTTACAAGGTAAAACCGACTCCTCCTATTGTTGAAGTCGGTTAAAATGTAGTCTATGATACCCGGGCAATAATAACGAACCGATTGACACCTTACTCATCAAAATCGGATGAACTGTTTAAGCGCTACGGAGGAACATACGTAAGTACAAACATACATACATATATAGAGTGCTAAAATCATAACCTTCATTTTGGCTTCGCCGTAGTAGGGTAAAAGCACAATGAAGCCCGTGTTCCTCAAGCGTCGAGTCAGCACGAGTTGCTAGCTGCAGATCGTGGATCCGTCCCAAGACAGCACTTGTATGTAATTTATTTCATCACCACTGCTCTCAAAACGGTGAAGGAAAACATCGTGAGGAAACCGGCATGTCCTAGGAGCAAACATCCCGCTGTCGTGTCCCCCAGTCCCCCAGCGCTGGGCCCGCTGTTCGCAGGTTACCTCTAGGCGGGTTGCGGCGTGCTGGACTTCTTCTTCTCCTTCTTCTTCTTGAGGAACGACGGCGTCCGCAGACCCTTCTTCTTCTTCTTGTCCTTCTTGGGCGACTCCTCCGTGGACACCTCCTTGGACGGCGAGCCCTGGTGGTCACAGACTGCACATGAGCTCATACAACACAATATGCTTTATTATGTACCTACACCAACAAATAACATTTTCTAAAAATTTAGAAGAAAAAGTTAAAAATAACTTCATTCTGATAAGAAATATACCATTACAGGGTGTAAACATCCTCATCACGAAGTCGTCAACCAAGCATTCTATACATCAAAATAAGTAACTTTACGCGAGAATTATTGCTGGGAAACTACTTTTTTTTTTGGGGTGAAAAATCATGTTTTGTGGTAAACTCAATGTAACGCACTCAAAACATTGTGCTGATGGATGAAAAATCTTAATAAAAACTTGTATTTAAAAAAAAAAAAAAAAAACTTGTCAATAAATTGGAACGTTGACCCCCAATATCTCCGTAACTAGAAGGTTCCCAGGTATGGTACAGAACAAAACAATGATCGCAATGACGGGGAGAAAAAGTGCCTTTCGGCTTCGTTAAGAGGTTTTTTACACCCCTTAGGTACATTAGATCCCATTTTTTTTTAATAAAAGCTCGTTACATCTTTATTTCTGTTGAGGTCAAAATGTAACACATACCTCTTTACTGCTATGCGAGAATGTGCTCTGATGCGCGTCAGAGTGATCCCCGTTCACTGTGTGCTCGCCTGAAACGTACACAAATACATTATTATAATAATATTGATGACCACTTGCACCATCAAGCACTAAATACAATGCTTGGCCGTTTAAACTGTTTCTGGGTATAGAAACACCACCGCAAAAAAAAAAATAAGTAAAGAAAAACAAGCCTTGCGTCCGTTTACACCCTGTTTTTAAGACAGGCCAACTTGAATGTATGTAGTATTTCATGGAGTAGACAGGCCAACAATCAAATATGTACTTTATATAAATGGAAGAATCAGTAAACTTCATGTCAGAAAATATTCTTAAATCAACAGTTAAATATTGTAACGATATGTGCTTGAATTTGCAAAACTTATCGTTTAAACAAACAAAAAACATATTTAAAAATATTAAAGACTAACATTCCCATGCTAATTGAAAATTAACCATAAAAGTGCTCTTAGGAAAAAAGTGCTCTTAAGAAAAAAGTGCTGATTAGAAAAGTGTTATTCTCACTTACCTATATGCGTTAGTACTTCGAACCTCCGTCCCCGAAACCAAGTGAATGCTAGTGGCATGCGAAGCGCGATCAGAACAGAAAAGCAATGTTGCCACGAAGGAAAACATCTTGCAAAGGTACAATTCTCATAAATATTATTGAAATAAAATTGCAAGATCTTTTACCACTCAGAGAAAAAGTGCAAAAAAACATCATAATTATTGAAAAAATGCAAAAAATGGTGACATGATTGAACCTTTTGAATGCCATAGTCACATATACGTGACAAGCAAGCGTGCCCTGTACTCCAGACCCAAATATGTGACAAAATGGTAGGTGAACTTGTGGCTTGGCGTGGAGACCATGCGCGTGCGTTTGTGCTCTGGCGGTCAAAAAGTTAACCGTGTAGCAAGTTTTGCGACCTGAAGCTAAACACTTAAGATTTATTGATAAACGTTGCTTTGACATTGAAACGTCAAAAATTTGTTCCGACTGTTTGGTCGCTAATTACTTTAAATTAAAAGCAGCAACAGCGCTTATGAGTAAACCTTGAGAGGCAATTCTTGGCTACTATACAATCGTATCAGCCAGGAGCTGTCCCACTGCTGGGCAATGACTTCTCACACAGAGAAGCAACGAGCATTGATCACCACGCTTGCTGGGTTTTAGTGTAGTACCGAGATTTAATTTTAAAACCAAGATCTTTTATGCTAAAACGCTATAAGTACCAGTACTTTAAAGTTGGCTGACGGTACTTGGAAGTAAATATCGGTATTTAACGCTACTGGAAAGTAAATATCAGTACTACAGCATCGCAGAGGAGGCACTAGCACTACACATAAACAACACAATAGAGTTACACACACTTTAATAGCGGACAACACACACAAGCGTAACAAATGAATTAGTGAACATATTACGAAAGCAAAATGGATAAGTTTACAATCTTTGGTGTGAGAAAAAAGAAGATTTGAGCGTGTGAAGACTTATGACAGGGTTTTGTCACTTCTAACGAGAAGTTTTTTGTTTTATATTTACCACGATATATTTCCTAACAAAATAAAATCGATATACACAATAGATGTTTTAAAACAAGAACAAAAACATACGAATTATTGCCATTCGGAAATCTTTTCTTTTAAAAAAAACACTTAAAATAAAATAAAAAAATGGCAGTTAAAAACTACATTCACAATAACAAACATGCTTCTATAAAAATACATAGTTGTTTATATTAAAATATCATTGTTTTTAATGTTGGGAGGACCCTGCTTGTTCTACTACGTTTTATTTAACCGAACCTAACCTAATAACAATTAACAGGGCCATTGCAAGCTAATGATCGTTTAATCCGTCGTACGTCGTTTTATTCTTGACTACCTATTTATTTCTTTCGCAATGGCCTTACTTAGTACTAGTAAGTTAACAAAAACAATAAATTAATTCGTATCATTGGTTTAGGCACTCACCTTGTAACATAAAAAATTTTCATTCGAGGGCTCAAATGTTCTAGGTACGTCGTTACTATGAAACGTTGTTAAAGGTACGCACTGACACGTACGCCGCGGCCTGCTCGAGTAGTGCTCGACTTCATCGATCGAAACAGTACTATAATTACATTAAGAAAAGCCTTTTTTTGCATAAAGTTAAATATTTTGCATCTTAAGAGCAGCTGCCAAAGTCCGGGTCCTCTAAGTCGTTCGGATCAAAGCTTTCCGACATCCTAAACTTGGAAATGATCCTATAAAACAGCGTATCTTCGAATGGCGGCCAACTGCAGTACCTCCTCTGCTTCGGCCGGCTGTGTAACTCGTACAGCAGTCGTTTCTGCGGCACGCTAGGGTCCGAATCGACCAGTGCGGGACTATCGACCAGCTCGTACTCCATATTAGACGCACCGCCTGCTGACAAACTGACCTCCTGATCCGAATATTCGTTCAAGAGTACGCTGGTTCGTTTAGTACTTTGCTTAGTTTCTTTTTCATAAAATTCGTTAGACTTCCTGTCGACTTCGTCGTCTATGTCGATCGATATGAAGCTGGGGAGCGTGTCGTCGATGCTCTTCACGGACCTGACGACATGCTTCTCGTGGTCGAGGGGCAGGTTCTCGTCGAAGGATAGCCAGAACTTGATGCCGCCCGAGTGTTCCGTCTGCGACATCGCCAGCACATTCGCCTTTCTCGTGAATGGAGATGCCGTGTCTGACTGACTTCTGCGTCTAGAACTCGGCGTGTCTTTCGAAATGCTCTTAATTGGTGACTCCGTCAGTTCGAGTTTCTTTGTCGTTTTTCTATTGGGCGATGAAGATCGACTGAGTGCTTCCTTAACGGAGCAATATTTCCGCTTCCGGGAAGGGTCTGATTTCTCTCGGCTTTCAGCTAAAATCTTGTGGGATATATCGCGATATTTCGGAGAAAATTCAGGTTCTTCGTTTGGAGACGGATGTTCTCTGATTGGACTCAGATATTCTTCGATATTTTTGCCAGGTGATTGGGCGGAGAAGCTTAAAAACTCCTCTGTTCTGTCGGAGATATCTTTAAACTCATCAGTCGCACTTGACTGGTATTCTTCGAGAGACGAATCAGTTATGTTTTCTTTTGTGAATGCTTCTAGTTCAAGGCTAGTATTTTCTTTTAGTTCTGCAGTAAGGTCCACGTCAGGAGTAGCGTAGACATCCTCTATCTGCGATGACATTGTAGGGTCTTCTGACTGGCTGAAGTCTTCATAGAATGCGTTGTTCATGTCGCTGGATTCCACGAATGTTTCGTTAAGGAAGTTCTCAATATCGACGGCTCTTGATACATCGTTGGTTAATGGAAACGATACTTCCTCCGTAGTATTACTATCAGCCATATTTGAAATTGATTGGTCAGCTAGCTTTGTTAATGCGTTTGTTAGATTCGGTATAAATTCTTGATAAACTTCGATTTGGTTGCAATATTCTGTTTTTTCCAGATTCTCTATACTATTATCAACGAGAAGGTGAATATGTCCTATTTTTACTTCAACCTCTGTGTCGTTTTCCTTCATTACGAGAGTACTCTCGTTACTAACCACTGTAGAGTAAATTATTTCTATGTTTCTTGCGGTTTCTTTGGAATCTGGAACATTTTCTATTCTTTTACATTCAACACTATCCTTTAAAATACTTGTACGTTTTTCTGCAACATTCTCGAGACATTTAGCGTTAAAAAAATCTTTTATAGCATAAAAGTCTCTCTCTTCACTGAGTGTTTCTTCAACATGTACGTATTGAGTATCCTCGGCTTCCATCCACATAGGTCGCGCAGTAAACAGGATGTCCTCGAAGTCGGCGACAGTGACTACTCTCTTAACAGTCTTCTTACTGCCTTTTTGTTTTTTATGGTTGATAAACATGGCTCTGTCAAAAATATAATAAAGTATGCCTTCGATAACTTTGTTTGCTAGACATATATCCGTCTCGCTCACTTCAGTGAGCACTGTTTCATTCAAATACACGTTCTGTTCTATGTCCTCGATGATCTTCGCTATCGAGAACGTCTCGTTAACATCGTCGGTAACAAAGTCTTGTTCAATGATATCAATGCTAGGAGATACTTTGACTGTCAGTACTAAGTCGACGATATCTATTCTGTTTATAATCGCGGACAATACTTCTGACACAACTTCGTATTTCTCAAATTCAGCTGTGGAATCGAAACTATTTCTTTCGTTTGAACTGAGTGTACTTGCCAAAGAATTCTGTCTCTTAACATTATTAGCGTCAGACTCGTTTTCGTTTGACAATATATCGAAGACGTTGTCATAGACGATGTCGATCATGTCCTGCTCGGACTCTTTGTTCTCGTACACGTCTATGGCTGTCTGCACAATGTTCGTGGTTACGCTTTCCTCGTCGTTGGCCGTCACGTCGGAGCCTTCTTCGTTGACGGAGAAGTTCTCTAGCCGGCCGCACTCGGCAACCAGCGACTCTGTGGTCACTTTGTGAGCCGCGTTTTTCGCTATCTCTAGTTTCAACTGGCTCGCTAAGACAGCTGTGTTCACTACGTCTCCGACGATGCTCTCCATCAGCTCCTCCTTCTCGTTCTGCGAGAGATTTGAATCATCACCGTAAGAACTTTTGGATTCCTCCAGAATAGGTTCGAGAATATTCTTAATTTTTAAAGGAGATTTCTTCACGTCATCTCTTGTTTTAAAGTCATCGCAATAAAAATCTATAGGTACAGAATAGTCCCTGATGTCTTTTTCTACTAATTCTTTGACAGGACTTTCGTAAGACTCCTCTAAGTCTGTAAAGCTATGATATTCGCCTTCTATAGATTCTAGAGTGTTATTCACGTCATCCATCGAGTCCGTAGCGACCAAGTCTCCAGTAAAGGTCTCTATGTGTTCTCCGTCAGTTGGTTTTGTGCTTATATCAGCATTTTTCTTACTAACAACACCAGACTGATCACCAGTATCAGATTTCTCGATAATAGTCTGATTTTCTTCAGAGAAACTGTTACCTATATCTCCTATGTAATTGTCTTCATTAAATTCTTGACTTTCAACGAACTCCGTATCCTTCTTTTCTACTTTGAAAACGGGAACGAACTTCTCTTGTACTTTGACGTAGGTAGCATCACTGTCTGCTTCCTCTGAACACTTTTGAGGAATATTATCAACGGAGAAGTAAATCGAATTGTGATTCCTTGTTTTTTTACGTTTCTCGTGTTTGTTGATCTCAAAGGCGTAGGAGACGTTGGTGGCGCCGCACGAGCGGCACAGCGGCAAGTGGTAGTGCACGGGTTCGGGGTCCTTCAGGTACGAGTTGATGAAGCCGCCGTGCGACTGGGACCGGAACAGCTTGTTGGGTTTGTAGCGCGGGAGGGACCTGCTCCTGACCCCGAAGTCCGACTTGCAGCGCCCGTCCCACTCTATCGAGGGGATGGAGTACAAGCTGGAGCGACTGCTCTCGTTGCCCTCGTGCGCTGCGAGGGCCGGGTGCGGGTGGACGAGCCGCGGAGTGAGATTCACTTTACATTTGGGTGCTCTGTGCGGGGGGTCGTACGCTTTCACGATATGCTCGAAGTTGGTACTTCGGGAGAATTCGTGTTGGGATCGTTTGTTAGTGGAGAGAGCTTCTTTGTCATCGAGTTTACCTGCAACGGGGTGGGACGTTTGTGACGGATTCACTCGTTCGTGCTGTGCGCGTATAGCCGACCGATAGTTGGACAACACTCACTTGAGGTGGCAGGTGGGACTACTAACGGTCGGTTTGTTAAATCTATGCATTTTAAGTGATTCTCATAACCGTGAATTTCTATGTAATTGTTCTCAACTTCGGGTTTTGATGTAACTCTATATGAAAACGCTTTGCTAAACGACGCAGTTGCCATTATCATAAAGCTACATGATTACTTCTTAACTAATATTATTAAATATGCGAAAGTAAGTTTGTTTGTTACCTTTTCACGCCTCACCACTGAACCGATCATCCTGAAATTTGCATATACATTTTCAGGTGTACAGAAACGGACGTAGGGACCTTTCATTACGAAAAAAGTACTGTTCCGGACGAAAACAACAATAACATTCTTATGATAACAGATGGTACCACGTGTCTTTCGAATCATGATTTGAATTATATTATTACAAGCATAGTACAACCCGATTTGACTGTCAAATACTAAAATAACGCGAGGGAAGCCGCGGGTTTAAGCTATAACATAATTATTCGTGTCCTTTGCTGCTATGGTTAGCGGTTGCAATGCTTTCAGAATCGTACTTACAAATGCATAGATTTGATAACGCATCGCACACCACGAAATGTAAATCCGGATGACGGTTTGGGCCCCGTACAACTAACACTACGGTCAACTGCTACAAAAGTATTGCGACTAACTAGAGAATAGATACAGATATATATATTATAACAGAATACGATTAAACACCGTTTTTTGAACGCCTAGTCATATGTCAAGTTAGCTGATTGCGTGCTTTTGTACTTGTCATTGTAAATCTCTACCTATCATTACGTTTGTATATCGCTCTCTCTTTTGGGCACTTCGGTCGCACCTCGTCATTCGTCGCGAGAGTTCAAAAGTTATTTAGAGTAACATTTACTTGTTGTAAACTTGGTAATACCATAGGTATCAATTCCCTGGTTGTAACAGCTCTATACAAAGTGCAGTTTTACATCTTAATCAAAATTCATGAGCTTGTCACAAAAGACATAAATAATCAATTTAAATTACGATACCTGGTCAATGATAAATAAAGCTGGTATTTTAAATTGTTTAACCTTGACAGTATTTCAGAATAACACGAAAGTAATAAACAGAATCAACCATCGTGCGACATGTCGCTGTGTGCGTTTATTTGTGTGTGTGAAGGCGCGGTTATACGGCTAGTAACGGACGGGTTGCGTTTTAATACGGGTAGTTTATTTACACTTACCGATTTCGATGAATAAGAAAAAAAAAACCTACCCATTTCATTATTGATTCAGGTCGAGAATCATTAGCATTGATACCTCCATGAATTTGTCCAGGATGCAAAGCGAAACCTTGTATTACTACCTCATCATCGCGAGTTCGTATTTCTAAAGATAAATGATGCTTCCCGAAGCGCATTCTTTTTTTGGGTATTTTAGTAATTTGTTTAATATATGTTGACATCGAAGTTCCTTGTAATACAGGTCGATTTCAAAAACGTGCAAATCCATCGCGTGAATGCTCACGACTACATTTCGCTACATTCGCACAACATCATGAAAACCGCTGGTACGAGAGTGTCTGCTACTAACTTTTCTACTTGATGATGTTCTTGCAATCCTTGTCGATGAATTATTGAAAATAGGCCTGTATCAATTAGAAACAACACAAACTCCTTTAGGCGAAACTAGCTCAAACGGCCTAGATGCATAGCATGTATGAATGGCGACGCTTTAGTGAAAGAGCTTCGTATCAATGACCTAGCGATGACTATGAAAGACGACACAAGAAAACAACATACACCTTCAAATATCTAGCAGTAACGGTAAAATACTCAAATGTTAAAAGTCAAGAGGCAACACGAATCCGAAAAAGAACCGGCCAAATGAGAGTCGGACTCGCGCATGAAGGGTACCGTACCATCATAGTAGGGGAGCCCCTTGATTTGTTGTTATAGCGGCAACAGAAATACACATTCTGTGTAAATTTCAACGGTCTACCTATTACGGATCATGAGATACAGCCCGCTGACAGCTTATTAATAGGGTCCCGTTGGTTACCCTTCGGAAACGGAACCAAAAAAAAGTGAAGCGTTTGATATAATTTCTAGTCTAAATGAAGTCTTATTTCGGTCTATTACCTCTCTTAACCGTTTGAGTATTTTGTCTTAGCTCAGCAACCATTCCCTGACACCCAGAGGCAACCGTTACATAGCGACGTGAACCTCGGGACAACCACTGACATGAGAGCCCTGTCTGTACCTCGGCCTACCTCCTATAGCAGTTTTTACTATGACATTACTTCCGTGTGAGAGAGACGGACCTATCCAGCGTGGATCACAAATACCTGCTCATTTAAAGGGTGTAAATAGACCCTTAACGAAGCCGAAAGGCACTTGTTCTCCCCGTCATTGCGATCATTTTGTTTTCGAGACAATACCTGGGAACCTAGTTCAGAGATATTGGGGTCAAAGTTCCAACTTTACCAAAGTTTTTTTTTAATGTAAGGTTTTTACTTTAAACACCTCCACGACTCCCGTACTATTCAATCCATCCATCAGCACAATGTTTTGAGTGCGTTACGTTGAAGTTCTACCGTAAAACGTGACTTTTCATCCAAAAAAAAGTCGTTTCCCAGCATGCTTGGTTGACGGCTTCGTGAAGGATCCGTTTACACCCTGTATAAGGGACGACTGCACAATAGTACTGCTATAGGAGGCGGTAGGTGACACAAGCCCATCGTTGTAACTATTCTATGTGACATGAACACTGAGGCGAACTTCCACTTCTCTGTAGCGTTTCAACCGAAAACAAACCTTGCTCGTATAATTACACGTGCATACTGTTGTTATACGAGTATGAACATTAAAATCATTTAAATAAGGTTCAATTTCGAATGGAACGCTAGTCAGCTAGAGTTAAGTTCGGTGTGTAGATGTGGGCTGTGAGCTGCGAGTCACCTCTAGACGCGGAGTAGAGGTCGCGCGGCGCGGGCGGCGGCGCGAGCGGCGCACGCGCAGCTGCTGTGCACACACGGCCGCACACACAATTAACAACTAATCACTGTCGTTCAATAACCACGTGACAATCATCGACACGTGATCAATCACTACTGGAATACTTCAATCAAACGCGATCAATCATTCAATCAGTCGTGTAGTACCAAACAGTCACACATGTCAGTTACAGAATCAGGCGTTCATCATCAACATCAACATTTCAGCCCAAAGACGTCCACAGCTGGACATAGCTGGCCTATTGTTGAAGTCGGTCAAAAGTAGCCTATGTTACCCGGGCAATAATAACGAATCGATTGACACCTTAATCATCAAAATCAGATGAATAGTTTAGGCGCTACTGAGGAATATACGTAAATACAAAGATACATACATAGACTGCTAAAATCATAACCCTTCCTTTTGGATTCGCCGTAGTCGGGTAAAAAACAGAAAAAAAAATGTTTTATTCTCCTTTATCCGCACTCATTAGTGGTCGGCGCAGCATGTCTCCTTCTTCCCCACTTCTCTATTACTCGTCATCTCATCAGACACCTCCGTTCTAGCCATATCACCCTTCCCACAGTCCACCCATCGTTTCTTTGATCTTCCTTTACTCTTATACCCATCCACATTCATACTCCGATTCGGATTAACATTTAAACCCTATTCGCTCAATCGATCATCAATCGATTCTCACCTCTAATGACGACGCGTTGTACGGGTGGTATTGGTGACATCAGACCTGACGTCACTGATGACGTCACGGGTGACACGGGCGAGTCGTAAAACACTTCGTCATCGGACAAGAGGTTCGGGTCCCGGCTCGGCACTACTCGTGAAACAAGCTCTAATCATTTCTGTGTCTCATAACATAACATAACAACTGGAATCCTATAGAATATCCCTACACCACAACATAGTTATATGTAACGTCGTCTCTGTCACTCACGCTCGTGTGATCTCTCTCTAAAGCCCGACGTGACATATAACCAGGTGGGGTCATATAACCGGGTGGGGTCAAGTCACATACATTTCGCCATTTCACCAGTTATATTAAAGTCCCTTGTAATGGGGGACGAACCTATTGTCATCAACCGGCCCTGAATAAAAACTCCGTGCAGCTGCCGAGAAATTCCTGATTGGAAATCCCTGTAACACATTATGCTCGACCCGGGAATCGAACCCGATATTCCATGCTTAACAGTAGCGATTGCGAGCACTAGACCAACAAAGATACTACGACCAGTAACCAAGAATCCTATGAACGTGTACTGTTGCTATCCCTTACTCGCACGTAGAATTAGAGCGAGAAGTAAATACGCGCTGTCTTATGCAAGTTGCGTCTGATGATATCATAATACAATCGTGTTTTTAATATAAGATAAAAATAATTTTAAACATTTTTTTTTTTTTTGTTTTTTTTTTTTATAAATATTTGTTTTAGTCTACAACTTGTGAAAGTGAAAGAAAGATGGCTAAAATAAAAGCATTAGTATAAGTAAAAAGTATAAGAAACAGTTGTGTGATACAAAACTAAATACATGCACACATAACGTACTCTAAATAGATTAATAGACGATTTTGTATTCAGCTCAGCACACTCAGCCTATAATGTTCCCACTGCTTGGACACACGGCCTCCTCTCTATGAGAAGGAATGTGCACACGGGCCCAGTGCGGGTTGGTAGATGTGGCATGTCTTCGAATGTTTGGTTCTAGGACCTGCCGGTTTCCTCACGATGCTTTCCTTCACCGTTTTGAGAGCAGTGATCAAATCAATCTGCTCACCTTCACTCAACTATGTCGGGGTCGTCTTCCAGTCTAACCGGATGCAGCTGAATAACTGTTACATATTTACATGGAGCGACTGCCTATCTGACCTCCATAAACCGGTTAGTACTGGGTAATACGATACGCCTTGGTAAGACTGTTTGTCAGACTTTCGGGCCACTGACTACCTGTAACGACTGTCAAAGATCTACAAATGACAGCCGGGACCAACGGCTTAACGTGATTTCCGAGGCACGGAAGAAACTCGGTATGTAATGGGTGGTCACCAATTTACAAAATAAAAAAGCTGGTGGAACACATAACCTCCTTTTTTTAGAAGTCTGTTAAAAATAGAATGAATGTCCAAAATCGTCTATAAATCATTATAAATAGAAAGAAACAGGCAGTATTATAGTATGCGCCAGATAAGTAGGAATTAAAGGTCATTACCAGCATACATTTATTCAAATACATAATTCCGAAAACAGAAATAATGACATAAACTTGTCCCGAAACGACCTTTATCGTGATCCTTGACTTTTTCTAGTAATAAAAAACGATTCATAATGTATTGTCGGGGTACCTACCCAGAGAAATTAAAGAAAGAGCAATGACCTTTAATTCCTACTTATCTGGCGCAGACTTATAGTGCGAACTTGTTTACTACCGAATTCATGAACGGGCCCGTCAATTGCTCAGCTCAGCTAGAGTGTCGTTTATGAATTCGGGGGTTATTTGAAATAGCAGAAACCATTAATATAGCACATCGAGGTTTAGAAAGAGTTCGTCTATGAGTAGCGTCGTCTCTGTCACTCATGCCCGTGCGATCTTTCTCTAAAGCCCGACGTGACATATAACCGGGTGGGGTCATATAACCGGGTGGGGTCACATAACCGGGTGGGGTCAAGTCACATACCTTTCGTCCGGTCAGCGTGAGCGCGCTCCGCGGCCAGGAAATCAGTTGTGTCCACTAAAAAGGTACATCGCATTTTCATACACATGCACAAAACTAGGGTTTGCCGAAACTCTTATACGAGGGCAAAGTACATTAGCTAGCGAAACATTATAGATATTTGACATGTTATACGACACATTAATGATTTTCTACAATCATTAACGGCCATTTTCAATAACTTACTAACAGGTAACGGAAGGTTATCTCTAACTGTTTGACATTTAGCTTACGGACCGTTAGAAACAAAACGTCCCAGAAAAGCTTTCTTTGTTTTTTCTATGAATCACAGTCCTCCGAGTGACAGGTAGGTGACGCGGTTAGGATATTCCAAGCTAACTTTGTTTATAGAAACACCGAAAGCTACGAGAGATAGGCTTATTAGCTTACCGTTATACGTAAGTAAATTATAGAAAACGGACGTAAGTAAATAAACTACCAGGGGCGTCAACCTGATTTTAACGTACTTAAAAAAAAAGTGGTGTTTCGCCAGCTAATTTAATTGACCTGGTACTACGAAATGATCTAAAACCGATCGAAATCAACAACATGCCTGTACAGAAAAACTAGTAAAAATTAAAAAAAAAAAAAAATAGAATCGTGCTCTAAATATAACGATCCTAATTTTATTAAACACTGTTTTAAGCTTTCACTGTTTTGGTATCGGGAGCTCAAAACAAATAATAATCACGAAAGATATCCCGTGAGTGACAATATAAGTCTAATTTTATTATTCGCAGTGGAAGAGCCCGACACACAAACGGTTACCATTACCACGTATTCAGTACATATTATCATTCTGAACCCTTGAATTTTTCATCGGTAATTTAACTGTTTGAACGTCATTGTTACATATACGTGACAAGCAAGCGCCTGCTCTGTACGCCAAACGACAACAATATGTGACAACACTGTGGCTGGGCGTCGAGGGCACGCGCGTGCGTTTATGCTCTGGCGTTTTAAAGGTTAAAAAAACCTGTTCTTCCATACATTTTGTCCGTGTAGGAACCAGACATCAGATGTTTCAGACCGATGTAGTGAACACGTGGTGAGTACCGAGTACCGTGTAGTATTAACGGAAACATTTGATACCAAATAAGTTCTAAAAGATGCACTGTTGCATGCAATCAAAGAATTAATTCAAATATCTGCACTAACTCGAATAATATTATTATTCAAAAAAAAAACAGTAGTTTAAAAGGATGACAGCGAATTCTGACTTTAACGAGTGCAGTCGCGCTTCATCCTAATGTCAAACCTTATTCCTATAACGTTAACGTCCATATTCGTTTGATCAGTCGCTTGAACAGTAAGCTAGTTCAAATCTATTTAGTCCGTCAGTTCGAGTATTGGAAAATAATGGACACGTATTTTTTGTTTTTGTAAATCAATGAGTATTGACAAAGATAAAACGCATCAAAACGCACTAATTATACCACGGCGTGACGTATTGAGATTTTTAAAAGCGTCGTATCGTCGTCAATTTTGGTTTACGTAACAAAAGAAAAAATACGTGCCCAATATTTTTTCATAATCTAACTGACGGACTAATTATATTTTTTGAGTGCACAAGCCTATTGTTTCATTATGGGATGAAACATGACTGTAAACAGCTTGAACTAAATCTAAGTTCGCTATATACAAGGTGTAACATAAGGAACGCACCACCTCGTGTGCTGTCTCGGAACACAAAATTCTTCTACGAGTTCTTGAAATTCTCTCTTTCTATAGTAATTGACGCGATCAGCTGATTAACAGTAAAATTAAAATATATATATTATGAATTTCCAAAAGCTGTTCAGTGGTTTGTGTCATCACACGAGAGCATAAGCATAATCAGCCTATAATGTTCCCACTGCTGGGACACGTATGTGACACCTTGTGTGGTGTAGTGTGTACTGACCGTCGCTGAGCACGAGCTCGGGCTGGCTGCGCACGGGCGCCTGCTTGGTCTCTATTCTCAGCACGCGGTGCTCTGCAACACACACGATATTAACTGTCAGTGTGTCAATAAGTCACACCAATGTTTTTTGTTAGCAGTATGTCTAAAAAATAGGTAACATCCGACTACAGACGTGTCGTCACGCAACGAGCTGCGAGTCGAAATAATAAGTGCGAACCACTTTACAAATCAAATTTTATGAACGGAAACACTCCGCATCACCCGCAATCGGACATGACACTCGCCGCGTGACGTTACGAAAGTTATGTATAGAATGTAGAGTAACAAGAATGGACACAGTAAGGAATGATTAATACTACTTTTCAAACTTTATAGCGGCTCGGAAGTTAGCTACGAGTGACGGTCTGCGCAGGTACAACGGTTAAAATAATTATACTGCTGCGCGAAAATCTAACGCGGTGGTACGCAGAACACAATTCTGGGTATCAGCGCGGCGCAGGAGACGCGTCGTCAACACTGTATCATGCGCAGATCGTCACTCGCAGATAACTTCCGAGCCGCCATAAAGTTTGAACAGAACTAAATATTAGGGGAAGTTTAAAAGTGGCGCCATAAACTAAAAGAGTGATTAACATAATGATGTGGGGAATGAAAACGTGTTGTGGCGTAGTAGAGAGAGCCAGGTCAGGAAGATGATGGGTGTTGTGACGTACCGTCGCGGGACTCCTCCTCGGTCTCGGAGGGCGCGGAGGCCGGCGACGTGACCTGCGCGGCGCTGATCGCCTCAGACTCCGAGAGGTCAGTGTCGTCTGAAACATCATACACGAATATGTCAATTTTTTGTCCCCATACAATGAAATGATCCTTCCACAAAGTCTGACAACCAGTCTTCGTCGATGTCGGTGTCGGTGACGTGGTCGAAGGGGTTGTGTGTCAGACATGGCTAGGCACTAGACAGACGGGGTGTACTCACAGTCGCTGCGCTGCTTGCGCTCGACGACGCGGCGGTACTCGTCGATGTCGGTGTCGGTGACGTGGTCGAAGGGGTTGTGTGTCAGACATGGCTAGGCACTAGACAGACGGGGTGTACTCACAGTCGCTGCGCTGCTTGCGCTCGACGACGCGGCGGTACTCGTCGATGTCGGTGTCGGTGACGTGGTCGAAGGGGTTGTGTGTCAGACATGGCTAGGCACTAGACAGACGGGGTGTACTCACAGTCGCTGCGCTGCTTGCGCTCGACGACGCGGCGGTACTCGTCGATGTCGGTGTCGGTGACGTGGTCGAAGGGGTTGTGTGTCAGACATGGCTAGGCACTAGACAGACGGGGTGTACTCACAGTCGCTGCGCTGCTTGCGCTCGACGACGCGGCGGTACTCGTCGATGTCGGTGTCGGTGACGTGGTCGAAGGGGTTGTGTGTCAGACATGGCTAGGCACTAGACAGACGGGGTGTACTCACAGTCGCTGCGCTGCTTGCGCTCGACGACGCGGCGGTACTCGTCGATGTCGGTGTCGGTGACGTGGTCGAAGGGGTTGTGTGTCAGACATGGCTAGGCACTAGACAGACGGGGTGTACTCACAGTCGCTGCGCTGCTTGCGCTCGACGACGCGGCGGTACTCGTCGATGTCGGTGTCGGTGACGTGGTCGAAGGGGTTGTGTGTCAGACATGGCTAGGCACTAGACAGACGGGGTGTACTCACAGTCGCTGCGCTGCTTGCGCTCGACGACGCGGCGGTACTCGTCGATGTCGGTGTCGGTGACGTGGTCGAAGGGGTTGTGTGTCAGACATGGCTAGGCACTAGACAGACGGGGTGTACTCACAGTCGCTGCGCTGCTTGCGCTCGACGACGCGGCGGTACTCGTCGATGTCGGTGTCGGTGACGTGGTCGAAGGGGTTGTGTGTCAGACATGGCTAGGCACTAGACAGACGGGGTGTACTCACAGTCGCTGCGCTGCTTGCGCTCGACGACGCGGCGGTACTCGTCGATGTCGGTGTCGGTGACGTGGTCGAAGGGGTTGTGTGTCAGACATGGCTAGGCACTAGACAGACGGGGTGTACTCACAGTCGCTGCGCTGCTTGCGCTCGACGACGCGGCGGTACTCGTCGATGTCGGTGTCGGTGACGTGGTCGAAGGGGTTGCGCGCGTAGGGCGCGCTGTACATGGTGGCGTTGTGCTGGTAGCCGCGCTGGATGATGCCCTTGGACGCCGCGCCCATCAGCACTTGCTGCAAACATACACACCACACGTTAGCTAACTTCTTCAATTTACATTTACGAGTACAGTCACGAGCACGTGGTTGCCGGTGTGCGTGTCGTGTTGTGTTAGTGTGTCACTTACCACGTGGTCGCCGGTGTGCGTGTTGTGTTGTGTTAGTGTGTCACTCAGCACGTGGTCGCCGGTGTGCGTGTTGTGTTGTGTTAGTGTGTCACTCACCACGTGGTCGCCGGTGTGCGTGTTGTGTTGTGTTAGTGTGTCACTCACCACGTGGTCGTCGGTGTGCGTGTTGTGTTGTGTTGTGTTAGTGTGTCACTCACCACGTGGTCGCCGGTGTGCGTGTTGTGTTGTGTTAGTGTGTCACTCACCACGTGATCGCCGGTGTGCGTGTCGTGTTGTGTTAGTGTGTCACTCACCACGTGGTCGCCGGTGTGCGTGTCGTGTTGTGTTAGTGGGTCACTCACCACGTGGTCGCCGGTGTGCGTGTTGTGTTGTGTTAGTGTGTCACTCACCACGTGGTCGCCGGTGTGCGTGTTGTGTTGTGTTAGTGTGTCACTCACCACGTGGTCGCCGGTGTGCGTGTTGTGTTGTGTTAGTGTGTCACTCACCACGTGGTCGCCGGTGTGCGTGTCGTGTTGTGTTAGTGTGTCACTCACCACGTGGTCGCCGGTGTGCGTGTCGTGTTGTGTTAGTGTGTCACTCACCACGTGGTCGCCGGTGTGCGTGTTGTTGTGTTAGTGTGTCACTCACCACGTGGTCGCCGGTGTGCGTGTTGCATTGTGTTAGTGTGTCAGTCACCACGTGGTCGCCGGTGTGCGTGTTGTGTTGTGTTAGTGTGTCACTCCGCACGTGGTCGCCGGTGAGCCTGTTGTGTTGTGTTAGTGTGTCACTCACCACGTGGACGCCGGTGTGCGTGTTGTGTTGTGTTAGTGTGTCACTCCGCACGTGGTTGCCGGTGAACCTGTTGTTTTGTGTTAGTGTGTCACTCACCACGTAGTCACCGGTGTGCGTGTCGTGTTGTGTTAGTGTGTCACTCACCACGTGGTCGCCGGTGTGCGTGTTGTGTTGTGTTAGTGTGTCACTCACCACGTGGTCGCCGGTGTGCGTGTCGTGTTGTGTTAGTGTATCACTCACCACGTGGTCGCCGGTGTGCGTGTTGTTGTGTTAGTGTGTCACTCACCACGTGGTCGCCGGTGTGCGTGTTGCATTGTGTTAGTGTGTCACTCACCACGTGGTCGCCGGTGTGCGTGTTGTGTTGTGTTAGTGTGTCACTCCGCACGTGGTCGCCGGTGAGCCTGTTGTGTTGTGTTAGTGTGTCACTCCGCACGTGGTCGCCGGTGAACCTGTTGTGTTGTGTTAGTGTGTCACTCACCACGTAGTCACCGGTGTGCGTGTCGTGTTGTGTTAGTGTGTCACTCACCACGTGGTCGCCGGTGTGCGTGTTGTGTTGTGTTAGTGTGTCACTCACCACGTGGTCGCCGGTGTGCGTGTCGTGTTGTGTTAGTGTGTCACTCACCACGTGGTCGCCGGTGTGCGTGTTGTTGTGTTAGTGTGTCACTCACCACGTGGTCGCCGGTGTGCGTGTTGCATTGTGTTAGTGTGTCACTCACCACGTGGTCGCCGGTGTGCGTGTTGTGTTGTGTTAGTGTGTCACTCCGCACGTGGTCGCCGGTGAGCCTGTTGTGTTGTGTTAGTGTGTCACTCACCACGTGGTCGCCGGTGTGCGTGTTGTGTTGTGTTAGTGTGTCACTCCGCACGTGGTCGCCGGTGAACCTGTTGTGTTGTGTTAGTGTGTCGCTCACCACGTAGTCGCCGGTGTGCGTGTCGTGTTGTGTTAGTGTGTCACTCACCACGTGGTCGCCGGTGTGCGTGTCGTGTTGTGTTAGTGTGTCACTCACCACGTGGTCGCCGGTGTGCGTGTCGTGTTGTGTTAGTGTGTCACTCACCACGTGGTCGCCGGTGTGCGTGTCGTGTTGTGTTAGTGTGTCACTCACCACGTGGTCGCCGGTGTGCGTGTTGTGTTGTGTTAGTGTGTCACTCCGCACGTGGTCGCCGGTGAGCCTGTTGTGTTGTGTTAGTGTGTCACTCACCACGTGGTCGCCGGTGTGCGTGTTGTGTTGTGTTAGTGTGTCACTCCGCACGTGGTCGCCGGTGAACCTGTTGTGTTGTGTTAGTGTGTCGCTCACCACGTAGTCGCCGGTGTGCGTGTCGTGTTGTGTTAGTGTGTCACTCACCACGTGGTCGCCGGTGTGCGTGTTGTGTTGTGTTAGTGTGTCACTCCGCACGTGGTCGCCGGTGAACCTGTTGTGTTGTGTTAGTGTGTCGCTCACCACGTAGTCGCCGGTGTGCGTGTCGTGTTGTGTTAGTGTGTCACTCACCACGTGGTCGCCGGTGTGCGTGTCGTGTTGTGTTAGTGTGTCACTCACCACGTGGTCGCCGGTGTGCGTGTCGTGTTGTGTTAGTGTGTCACTCACCACGTGGTCGCCGGTGTGCGTGTTGACGGCGTCCTCCCCGATGAGCTTGCTAGCCTCGTCCCACGTGACGCCCTCCAGGATGTGCGACTGCGGGCCCGCGCTGATTTTGTCGGCGCGACGGTTCTCCTTTATCTGCACACGCATCACACTTCTATACCAAACTGGTGTGGCCGTCGGACTATGTTTAGAGTTCAAACCCAGGCATCTCTGATTTTTCGGATTCATGTGCATATTGTATAATTATCACTTGCTTCGGTGAAGGAAAACATCGTGAGGAAACCAGCATTCCTGAGAGATATTTCTCGACGTCATGTAAAGCCAGGTCAGGGGCCCATGGGCGGCATAGAAACTCTGACACCAGGTTAGGCACTAACCACACGATAAAATTCTACATAACATACCATCACGCCTGTAATCCCCAAAGGGTTAGCCAGAGGTGTACGCGAATCGAAACCAGGACTTCGTGCTTAGCAATAACCACTGTTCCAACGGAGAAGTTGAAAGAAACATGATTGAACTGGCTCCCGCCCGCGGCTTCGCCCACGTTAATTAATTTTATTTTTACGCAAAATTTAAATAAATTATCGCATTACTGTTATTCTGATGTTTAAGCTATATTACTGTCAAGTTTCGTCAAAATCAACTAGTCGAAAACAAGAGTTATTTTTAGATATCATTTTGTACTCTATCACAATGCTGTGCTATTTGTCCCAAAGGTTGACTGGTAGAGAATCCTTGCGACATTAAGTCCGTCTATGTAACACTATTGTACTTAAATTTAAATATAGTGTGTCCGGTAATTAATGGATAAATGGCTTATAGTAGAACTTATGGCCATTTAGAAAAAAATACGAATAAAAATCTATCATTAGTACCTGTAAGCAAGTTCATTTATTTTGGAAAATTTGTGTAAATTAATTTTTAAACAAAGATGACATGAGTGACCAATAATTTTAAAATAATGTCGGTTTCAAGTAGATTTGATAAGGGTACAATTCATAATTATATCTGCCTTAAATAGTGAATTATTGCTATTATGTGATGTAGACAAGGAGAAAAAATACTGAAGCCAAAAAATGTAATAAGGCCCCCCATTCTTATGCAGGCCCTAAATCTGCAGATGAAATATGTATGTATTTTTTTCTGAATGCCCATGGAATCTGCTATGGGCCATTTTAAGGTTATCCATTCGTTGCCGGACATCCTATATAAAAAAAATCCGTCTCATCGTCATTGCGATAATTTTTTTGTTCTACACCATACCTGGGAACCTTCTAGTTATAGGTCGAGTCGGTATTGGTCGAGTAATTTTAGAGTTGAATCGTAACAAACACACAAACAAAAAATAAAATCTTTCCTGTTTATAATATTAGTTTAGATTTAGATAATTATGAGATAGTTATTCCTATCAAGATCGGAGACTCTACACTCGAAGTTGTAGACGATTATGTGTACCTGGGACAAACGGTCCAGTTAGGTAGGTCTAACTTCGAAAAAGAGGTCAATCGTCGAATCCGACTCGGCTGGGCAGCGTTCGGGAAGTTGCGCGGTATCTTCTCGTCCAACTTACCACAGTGTCTCAAGACGAAAGTCTATGACCAGTGTGTGTTGCCAGTGATTACATACGGGACCGAAACGTGGTCGCTCACAATGGGCCTCATCAGAAGGCTTAAAGTCACCCAAAGGGCAATGGAGAGGGCTATGCTCGGAGTTTCCTTGCGTGATCGAATCAGAAATGAGGACATCCGCAAGAGAACCAGGGTCACCGACGTAGCCCGAAAAATTGCCAAACTTAAGTGGCAGTGGGCAGGGCACATTGCTCGCAGAACGGATGGCCGATGGGGCCGAAAAGTTCTGGAGTGGCGACCGCGAACCGGAAGACGTTGCGTTGGAAGGCCTCCCACTAGGTGGACCGATGACCTGGTGAAGGTTGCGGGAATCCGCTGGATGCGAGTCGCACGGGACCGGTCAATGTGGCGACACTTGGGGGAGGCCTATGTCCAGCAGTGGACGTCTTTCGGCTGAAATGATGATGAATGATGATGATGATGAGATAGTTATCAAGTATTTTTTGAATATTGGGACAAGCTCGCCACACTATCCCCTGCCTACTGTAACACCTGTGCGCCAGAACCAACAGTGGCGCCCAGCAGACAAGCGCCGACACTATGAAGCCCGACGAAGTCCCAGAGAAACTATTTAACTGTCTTTGATCCCGCAACGAAATTGATCAGAAAAGTGTAGCGGAGGAGTAGGAAATACCATAGTTTTCAGTTTAAAGGTAAGTTGTGTTGTGTTGTGTTGTACGTTACCTGTTGCTGCAACGCCTTGAACTCCTTGGGGTTGGTGTTCTTGGGTACGAACTGCAGCGTGTCGATCTTGACGGGCGTCCCCGAGTGCGCCGGCGAGCCGTCCGCTACCCACTGCACCACACCATACCGCACCACACCATACCACACCATACCACACCATCACGGTTCATTTGTAAGGTTGTGGTAACCAAAGTTTTTTTTTGTTTCGTAGCAAGTTATTGGCAACCAGGTTTAGGATTTTCGTAGTTATTGATAACCCGTCAATGTGTGGTTTCATGAAACACGCATTTTTAATATATTGTAGTTTTTGTAACCATCGCGTTCATTCAGATTGCAGGCGTTTTTAACCACATAGTTTATATTTTGATCACCAAAGTCAGTGTGATCAAGATTCCGTATTACGGAAGATATTCCAGTTTTCAAATAGTTGTAATTTGTAAAGTGTTTTTGTTTCATAACAATTTCATGTTCAGGTCCAATGCGTCCATTTCCGGTTCACCATTCGTGATAGAAAAAAAAAAGAGAAAAACAGAAAATTAGTAAAAATGTTGCCAACATGTATCGCAAAAATCAATGAATATTTCACAAAAAGATTAAAATATCAATCGACTTTCGCTTAAGACGGGTTAGTAAAAAGGAAATGGTAAGGTGGCATTTACATTTAAGAAAAAATAAGTAAGATTTGTGCAAAGAAAAGAAAAAAAAAATAGGTAAAAAAATGGCTCAAATTTTTTCTCAAATCCTGGTGAAACATCGAGCATGTACAGTACAGATTTTACGCAATTCGAGCATAAGCAGACAAACAGGTCATCCCATGCAAAGCGTTCGAATTAAGCGAGACTATCATTTTTAAAGCATTTTACAACATTCCACTTCGACCGGCTCTGGGTTCTGCTTACACCGAAAAGGACAAACAAGCTTTTAATAAGAAAATGAACAAACGAAAATAAACAGACATGACTTGATCAAAAGTGACTTGAAAAATGCTAAAAAAATAACAGCATTTTACGTTTGATATATTTTTAGAATATTTTACAAAATAAAACAGATAACTAACTGCGAAAAAAAATATGGTGAAAATAGTAAAATACATTATCGAAACCTAGATATTTTCATCCTTGTACAGTTTCTATAATCTGTCTTCCAGGTAGTACGGATAATAAGGAAAATGGGAAGAACATAAAAAAAGGTCGTGCAAGGAAAAGGTGTCTCAGTTTTTACAGGTGGCAACATTCCTACCAATTTTTTGACCTTAAAACACTGTACAAACTCGATGTTATGAATAAAATTTAATCAAAACTTTATTCATTCGACCAGGGATTGATAATGAAATGCTGTTGATTTTGAGAAAAAAAACATTAAAATTTGGACCCTACCGGTAATTTAGACTTCACATACAAAATCCAGATATCCCGTAAAGTTTGAAAAAGCTTTGAAAAGATGAGAAGAGGAAAGAAAGAACAGATAATGACGTAATTCTGATGACTTTCGCTAGGTTTTGTTTAAACAGGTTTTCTTTTTTCTGAAGTAACAAATACACTAAGACTTATTCGATATACAGAGCAGACTCAACTACACAAGGAATGGACAACAACGCGAAAACGATTACCACGTATGCAGTACATCATTCTTAGATGGAACAGCAGATGTTTTTTTTAGCAATGAATTAAATCTATGTGGCCACATAGAAATTATTCATCGCTTAAAAAAAAAATCTGCTGTTCCATATATTTTGTCCGTGTAGGTATACAGAAGCCTTTTTTTTTTCAATAAACAATTAGAAAATTCTAAATGGGCTTCTAGATGTATTGAATACGTGAATACCGTTTTCGCGTTTCCCATCCACTCCGTATTAATTAAAGCATGTTCTGTTGTGTAGCCGTAAACACGTACAAAACAGACGGAAAAACTCAATTTTGTATTTATTACGTGTTTGCGTTAAACGGTTTGAAATCTTCGGATTGAAAATACATCATTTTTTTTACAGCAAAGTAAAATGAAATTTACACAATAACTGTTACGTTTATTTCTCAATAGTTATTAGCATTTTATAATCAACTTAGTTCCTTCATCCATAAAGTTGTCATTTCAATAAAGACACAGCTTTTCGTCATAGATTTACGTCAAAATAATGTGTTTATATTTAAAAAAATATCGTCGAAATTACCTCTTCGTTGTTAGCATCCACCCACTGTAAAACATTATTATATTAGTAACAAAAAAAAATACAAAAAAACTTCAGTTATAACACGAAAAATAAAAATATCAAATTGTCAAAAGCATTTCATTATGTGTGAGAAGCGTGAAAAATAGAATTTGTTATTTAATTTTTAATTGTTTTAATTGATTTTTAAAATATCTATAAGCACAATAATCATATGAAAGCTTTTATACGCAGTCCCTTTGAAGCAAAAACTTTATTTAATTAAACAAAAAAAAAAGTAGTAGTAGTAAATTTTTTCTTCAAAAATAACACACACATAATTTATAGCAGGTTAAAAAGTTTTTGCTGAAAATCAATCAGGACAAGTTTCGAAAAACCTCAAATATTACACACATCAGTATAAAGCAAACATTACAGTAAAACGCGTCATATACAGAATGGAATTATTAAAATCTCAACAAAATATTCTCTTATATAATTTCTAAAACTTCGATGATTTCACTTTGTAAATAAAATTAAAACCAAAATAAATAGAAAAATAACCTTTTGAGCCATTTTGAGCGAAGCATAGACAAAAAAATGCTCTGGATATTATTATTTCTGCAAGAAATCTTAATACTATACATCCATAGACTATTCGAAATATGGTTAACATAGTTTCTATATTTTATATTATAGCAACAACTATTTAAATATTAAAAACTCCCATTTTTATCCATAAAATTATACATAGAAATATAGAGTTAAAAAATAGAAAAATTATAATAAATATAAACGCCACTACCAAAACCCGAGTAAAAATATTAAAGAAAAAAAATAATTAAAAATAGTAAAACTGGAATGTCCTAAAATATTAGAGAAAAAATTTATTGACTGAGAAGGAATATAAATGTGACTTGAACACAACTTCTTGTTACTATTAATATGTACTGACTGCAAGGTACATACACACATAACGAAGCCGGAAGGCATTTGTGTTCTCCCCGTCATTGTGATCATTGTTATGTTGTGGACCATACCTGGGAACCTTCTAGTTACGGAGATATTGGTTGGTCAAAGTTCTCACTTTTTCAAAACTTCTTTTTTAAGGTTATAACAGCTTAATTTAAATACCCCCATGACCCGTTTACTGTGCACAATATCAGCACAATGTTTTGAGTAAACCGAGATTTCTCACCCCTAAACAAAAAAAATCGTCTCCCAGCAATAATGTTTGCGTAGAGTTACTGTTTGTTTGTTTGATGTACAGAATGCTTGGTTGACGGGTTCGTGACGAGTCTGTTTACACGTTGTATAATATGTAGTATTTTGAAGTCAGTACATATTTGCTTATACATAATTGTGACTATTTGTGATGATGATGAGACATAATCATTAAAATTCAAGTGGACTGACTTCGCAAAGGACATAGATAATTTACGGCATATTTTTCAAAACTAACTTGAAAAGTAAAATATCACATTTTCAAGTGTTTATTCCACAAAACCAGATTTGTATCAGTTTGTAGACGTTTTGGTCAGTCTCCTTGTGTTATGACGTCTTGGGTTTGATTCCCAAGTTGGGTGTATTGTGTTTTCCCATCAGGATCTGGCGACACGTGGGTGTACACACTTTAGCGTAACCAGTTCCGAGGAGTATGCTGTGTCGTTTGCGATGTCGGTAGACTTATCAGTGATACGATAATTACCTATATTATGCTGACAATAATATTTGAAACCATCACACACTAACAGTTTAATGTTTTGAAGAGAATTTGCGATTTTTTATTTCGGCGATTTGTAACGTTAGTAGAATACAATAAACCAATGGAAACCCATGTAGCCTCTTTTTCCATAGATATAAAATAATGTCTGGCCATACTAACTATTATTAATTTTCTTTCCTGTAAGCAGTCGATTATTTTTATTAAATTGACCAGAATTTTTGCACAGTCTCAGAGAAATAAAAAAATCTTTTTAAATTAAAATGAAAAATAATCAACTGCCTACCTAAGTATATCTTATCCACCAGTGATCGAAGTAGGTAAAGCTATATACTCGCGATACGTTGTCTTAATATGGACACTCCCGGGATCCCGGGATTTGAAATATATATTATTGAACAGATTCGAGCGATCCTTACGGTGCGGATCAGTGACTTTCTATACAAATAGTACTACGATCCGTGTGATGCGATGCGTCTGATGAGGACAGGTGGACGCTTACCTTTAGACGAACACGTTTCAGATGAATGGAATTAAAAATTGTATATTTATTTATTTTTTTAATTATCTGAAACAATTTTGTAAATACAAGTATCAATATCTTTTAAGCTCATCCTAACGTTCTATTATATCATGTTGCCTAAGAATCCCGGGGAATGTCCTTATTAAAACCAACAATAGCAGTACCTACTCCATCCCACCTATCTCAATAGAGTGACAACACCAAGTTTCAGTACTAGGGTGGATGCACCGACACTTATTTTCACATTTGTAGCATTAGTATTTAGACACCAGCGCTCATATGTTTATGTAGCAACTTCTCAAAGTGATTTTCTCCCACAGTAATTACGAATATAGTATTGAAATCAAATAGGTTTTTTCTTTCAAGTTGCAAGCGTTGTTCCACGAGAAAATCGCTTTTTGAGTATTAGAAAGCTGTGGTCAATTATATAAAGGCACGCCCTTATACAGAGTGGACGGAACACCGACACACAAACGGTTACCACTATTCAGTACACCATTCTGAAACCCCGCATAACGAAATTTTTCATTGTTAATTTGGAACAAAAAAAAACAAAAAATAATTGTTTCCTACAAAAGTGCAATACCTACACGGTATAAAATGTATGGAAAAGCTGTAAAGCCCGATTTCCACCGCAAGCGGAGCGCAGCCATTAATTACTTCTGTGGTGTATTACATAAATAAGTAAACATTGAATTGTGACATTTGAATTTACCGCCAAAATCAAGCGTCTTAAGAAAAGTGCAGCCACTGGGCAGCCATCTTGTATTGCACCAAGTAAGTACTTTACACTTCTTTTACCTCGCAAGAGATAACTGCTCACATGTGTTTCCACCAACAAAGAATCGATCGGAAATGACTCAGTGGGCAAAAACAGTAAAAATGAGCTCGCTCTGCTTTCTCATGTATCATTTGCTTTCATTTTGTGGTGGAAATCAGACGACTAAACTCTTTCTTGGTGGAAACGCAAACCTATTTCATAAAAAAGAAGTCCGCTTCAGTTAGAAATCCACGGGTCATTACTCTTTCGCGGTGGAAACCGTGCTTTATGTTTACAAAGAGGTAGTTAGCGGTAACCGTTTGCGGCGCGTTCCGGGTGGCGGCGTGACACTAGTGGGCGTGGAGCCGCAGGTACTCTACCTTGGTGATCTTCTTGGGGTCGGCGGTGCCGGTCTCCAGCACCTCGACCTTCTGGTACACGTTGGGCGAGTTCAGCCAGCGCGTGCGCGAGCCCGTCTTGCCCTGACCCTTCTTCCAGATCCTGCCGACGTTATCACACCACCGATTATCATGTGAGCTTCAAAAAAGGGGGGGGGGGCGTATAATGTGTCCATTACATGTATTTTTCGTAAAAAAAAAGAATGTGTCGTTTTGAACAGTTTTAACCAATAATGAATTGAATTGAAATGTGCGTGTAAGTGTAAACCCAAACAAGCGAATATGAGTCAGAAAAAAAAATTATGAAAAAAAAAAAAAATGCGACGTGTTTCCGGACGATATCGATAAACTTCGACCAGTCATTGTACTCATCATTATGAACAACTTTTACTATGGGAACAAACCCTGAATCGCGAAAAAAAATCAGCTATTCCCTAGAATTATGTTCGGATAACTCGTCAAAATGTATGGAACAGATGATTCTTTTTTTTTGCGATTCATGGTTTGGTCCCATAGTCAAAGTTGTAGTGTAGTTGTAAACCGGTTCGGTGTGCGCTCTGTGCTCACCCTTGCTTGTAGAGCTCCTCCTCCTCCAGCAGGTATCCCAGCGACGACACCGCGGGCGGCACCTCCACGTCGTTCTTCACGCGAGGCACGTCGTTCTGTGCAAAACGGAAACGTTACATTACTAACTGGCTTGTGGACGTCAGGTAGCCAGTCGCTCCATGTTACATACTGGTACTCAGCTGCATCCGGTTACACTGAATGACTCTGGGAGTAACAACACGACCACCCGTTGATCGAGAAGGTACGGATGGGTGACCATTCTCATGACATCGTATTACACAGTAAGTGGGTTGTGGAAGTCAGATAAGTAGTCGGTCCATGCTAAAGTGTAGTATTGGACTGAGTTCGATAGAACCGACGCCATGATGGGCTGGTGCCTGTAGATCAGTGGGTTCCCAACTTATAGAACTTCGAATTTGGTCCGCGAAATGTTAAAATGTTATTCGTACTTTAAACTTGCACAGAAGATGCAAGCGTAATCCGACCTAGTTTCCACCATCAGTAAATTGCAAATCTATTTAGTCCGTCAATTAGAGTATTGGAAAATAATGGACACGTATTTTTTGTTTTTGTAAATCAATAAAATATTGACAAAGTTAAAACGCATCAAAACTCGGGAGTGGGGGTCGTGACGTCACAACGCACTAAAATATATCACGGCGTGACGTATTGAGAATTTTAAAAGCGACGTATCTTCGTCAATTTTGGTTTACGTAACAAAAGAAAAAATACGTGCCAAATATTTTTAGGAAATCTATCTGACGGACTAATTCGATTTTTTTGTCATCTACCCTATTGAAAACCTATCGGGCGAGGTGCTAAAATTTGAGCTTGAGCTTGCGTTCGCTCTAGCAACATTCATAAGCATTACAGCTAAAATCTACTTACTTGTTCTTATTTCTGTATGAATGATTGCTAATTTTTTTGAGCTCACTTCGATCACTCTTGTATCTTACACTTTCTAAAGGTTCTCAACACATATGCCAATTTTTGCATTCATCTGCCTAGCCTTTTCCCAACTATGTTGAGGCCGGCTTCCAGTCTAACCGGATGCAGCTGAATACCAGTATTTTACATGGAGCGACTGCCTATCTGACCTTCACAACCCAGTTAGTACTGGGTAATACGATACCTCTTGGTAAGACTGGTTGTCACACTTTTTGGGCCTCTGACTACCTAACGACTGTCAAAGATCTACAAATGACAGCTGGGACCAACAGCTTAACGTGCTTTCCGAGGCACGGAGGAGACTCTGTATGTAAGGGTCACCCATCCACAGACTAACCTAGGCAAGCGCGGCTTAACCTAAAGATCGACCCGATCGGCTGCTATTATTTAGCCACGAGCTCCTCAGCATTGTGTTAGTTAAAGATCCAGAAATATTATTATCGGTGTCCATGTTTTTCTAGGACCGTGTAGCCCCAGCTAACAATAAAGACAGCCAAGTGGTCCCTGGTCCAAGAAACGTTAGCAACACTGTTTTTAAATCCGGGGACAGTAAAGATACCAATAACTATAAGACCGTATCCGTGTTGCCGGTTTTCAGCAAGGTGTTTGAAAAGATAATACTCAATCAAATGCTTTACCATTTTAACACCAATAAAATCTTACACGAGCAACAGTACGGTTTCACCAAAGGACGTTGTACGACTGACGCCGGTGTCACTTTATTAAAACACATATTTACTGCGTGGGAAGAGGCACAAGATGCCATAGGAATCTTCTGTGACCTTTCGAAGGCATTTGATTGCGTAAATCACGAAACCCTGATCTTGAAACTTGAGCATTACGGTTTAGGTAAACTTGCGCTCAGTTTAGTTAAATCGTATTTGAATGATAGACAGCAGCATGTACAAGTAAATGACGTAAATTCAATGGGTTTAAAAGTAAAAATGGGTGTACCACAAGGTTCGATATTGGGTCCCTTCCTCTTTTTAATGTACATAAATGACCTACCCAATTTATTTGACAACTACCCGCAATTGGTGTTGTTTGCAGACGATACTTCTTTAATATTTAGGATAAACAGACGTGCCACAAATCTGGACGACGTAAATAACGCCCTACTGCAGGTTCATAATTGGTTTACCGCTAATAATTTAGTTCTAAATGGGAAAAAAACAAAGTGCATTAGATTTGCTTTACCAAATGTCAAAAGTCGTGATTGTGACGTAGTATTGAATCAAGAGAAACTAGAATTTGTCGATAAAACGGTTTTCCTGGGAATCACGCTCGACTCAAGGCTACAATGGGGTCCTCATTTAACATCTCTTGCAGGACGGCTGAGCTCAGCAGCGTATGCTGTTAGGAAAATCCGTCAATTTACTGATGTTGATACGGCGAGGCTAGTCTATTTTATTTATTTTCATAGTATTATGTCATACGGTATTTTACTATGGGGACGCGCTGCAGACATCGAGTCTATATTTATTCTGCAGAAAAGGGCTATCAGAGCCATTTATGAATTACGTAGACGCGATTCTCTAAGAGAACTGTTTAAGGAAATTAATATCATGACAGTACCTTGTCAATACATCTATGAAAATATCATGTACGTTAGGAAAAATCTGCATTTATTCAGTAAAAGAGGTGACAGACACCACTATACTACTAGAAATAGGGACCAACTAGTTCAGCCACGTTTCAGGCTTGCTAAAGTAGATTCATCTTTCATGGGGTACTGTTTAAAATGTTACAATAAAATACCTCCCCACATTCTACAACTGAATGAGACGAAATTTAAATCTTGTATAAAACGCACACTATGTAGGCAAGCATATTATAAGTTGGTGGATTACATTGATGATAAAAATGCTTGGCTCAATGCTGGTCCTGCTCCACAACCATAGGGGAAAACTAATTGGGCAAATTATTGTTCTAGCTGCAGAAGATTGTAAAAGTATCTTTGCTTTGTATAGATTCCATCTCCTAGTATTGTATAATTGCATAGCACATGTGAGTACCATGTATTTTTAAGCTACCATTTGCATTTAGTTATCTTTCATTGACTTGAATATGCCTTGGTGGCTGAGAGAAAGTCATGCTCACTCAAATGTCTCGCTGATGGTGGCGGGTGTGTCGGGTCATTTAGTTCCCTTCAATATGGTTGAGTTGAATGGCGCCGATACACGCGTCTTGTTCGTGAACGGGCGCTGTCAGTTGGGACTGGTCATCTCTTAGCTGCCACGGTTCATTTTAATTACTTTATTTTTAATTTGTTGATTTAATGTTTTACTCTGGACGCTCATAATGTGCACGTCTTCCTACATCGTTCTCACATATATATTCTATAATCTCAACATGAATGATGTAACCAAGATTTTGTAACAATATTTTGATTTAAAAGAGTGTCCATGGAGTTTCTTGCCCGTTCTTCTCCATAGAGATCTACGCTAGGGAATGCATAGTGATGACTGACATATTGCACATGTCAAGTGTCACTAACATACTTACAACGTTCTAATTTACTAACACAACTTGTATTTTATCAAATGTATGTTACCCACGTAGCATGACCACCGTAGAGACGGGTTTCTTCGAAGAAAGAATCGACAAATCTTTTGTTTATCTGGACGATTCTTTCTTCGAACAAACCCGCTTTTACGCGGGCTGGTCTGTTAGGTAGGTACTTTGGGCCAAAGTTGTCTGACAATAAACGGACGTAGTAGTGGTACCTTGACGAGCGGGTGCCTGTAGATGTAGCCGGTGCGGAAGCCGGCGTTGTCCAGCATGCGCATGAGAGCCTCGAACTCCTCGCCGCCCACGCGCCACTTGTGCGCGTCCACAGGAGCCTTGCGCGACGACTCGTAGATCTGACGGGAAAACAACATTAACTTCATCTACTTAACAACAACAAAAACACGAAGAGTATCCATGAGGATTTCTTCACTCCAAGCAACAATGACGCCATTCGTTTATTATTATTATTCGTTTTTTACTAGTTTTATACCCCTACTAACTAAAGCTTCCACTCTGGTCACCTAATATACACATTTTTTTTGGAAAGTGATAAAAAAAAGTAATCCGGTAAATAGGGTTATCTACCGGATGACTTTTTTATCACTTTTCAAAAAAAATGTGTATATTAGGTGAATGGAGTAGAACCTTTTGGCATACCTAGGTTTTTTTTCTTTTTTTTCCACAGCTTAGAAAAAAAAATGATCCATCATCAAAAAACGCTACAAATTTCAAGTAAACTTTTCATATCATAGAAAGACAAATTTTTAAAATTTAAAATTTAAAAATATCGAATTTCAAATCATACCCAACACGCGTATGATTTGAATTTCGATTTGTTTTTAATTTTGTTATTGGTCGAAATAAAAAAAAAAACGTGTGCCATTCGCTTCTACTCCGTTCACCTATTATACCCATTTTTTTTGGAAAGTGATAAAAAGATCATATATGAAAATAAAAAAAATAAGAATAGGCTGACCTCATAACCCCCTGTTCAATATTTATTACATAAGAATCTGAAGAAAACAATGAAGACACGTTTGGTTTATTTTAATGTTTATTTTTCAACAACGGTACTAGTACTTTGTCTGCGCTTTTTCAACGTATAATCTTAACTCCGTGATCTTACGTAAGAACTATCAAGACTCCCTGCTACCCTCCACAAGGGGGTCCCCCTCTACGTAACAAATGAAAGGCGCCGTATGTATATGCACTTGCCTCTCTCCTCGCTTCGTCGTCGAACATCTGCAGCTCCTCGACGGGCACGGACGCCACGCGCAGCTGGATCTCACACGCGGCCGTCAGGTTCCTGACAACATAGCGCTGTTACATTACACTGAACAAACTTCTAAGTTAAGGGTGTAAAAAACCTCTTAACAAAGCCGAAAGGCACTTGTTCTCCCTGTCATTGCGATATTTTTTTTGTTCTACACCATACCTGGGAACCTTCTAGTTACGGAGATATTGGGGGTCAAAGTTCCAACTTTTTGACAAGTGTTTGTTTTTTAAATACAAGCTTTTAATTTAAGATTTTTACTTTAAGCACCTCCACGATCCCCGTACTATTCAGTCCATCCATCAGCACAATGTTTTAAGTTTCTACCACAAAACATGATTTTTCACCCCAAAAACAAGTTGTTTCCCAGAAATAATGTTTGCGTAAAAGTTCCTTAGTTTGATATACAGAATGCTTGGTTGACGGCTTCGTGACGAGGTTGTTTACAGCCTGTATACAAACTCAAATAAATTTGCTAGGAAGTTAGATTCGTAGACACTACGTATAAGCAGGAATCGACTTCGCGCCTGCTAGGAACATTTCACCGACACTAACACAGTATTCACTACATCATTCTTAACCGCCGACGACGGTTACTAAAACCTTATCTGCCAGCCTTTTCCCAGCTATGTTGAGGCCGGCTTCTAGTCTAACCGGATGAAGCTGAATACCAGTATTTTACATGGAGCCTATCTGACCTCTACAACCCAGTTAGCATTGAGTAATACGATACCCCTTGGTAAGACTAGTTCTCAGAATTTTTGGGCCGCTGACTACGACGGTTAATAAAACGACAGTTATTATAAAAAACAGCTGTTCCCTACAAAAATTGCAATAGCTACACGGTCAAAATGTATGGACAGCTGTTTTTTTT
The DNA here is from genome assembly GCA_941918905.2 of Xestia sexstrigata. Lineage (NCBI taxonomy): Eukaryota > Metazoa > Arthropoda > Insecta > Lepidoptera > Noctuidae > Xestia > Xestia sexstrigata. The sequence continues at coordinate 10,850,540 of OW799230.2, read as the reverse complement.
TACTGATGTAAAATTTCTATGTGAGGAGCTTTGATTGGAGCCCTTCAAATGATGTACTGAACACGTGGTAACCGTTCGCGTCAGTGTGTGCTCCAGCTTGTATACCCGGTGAATATTTCAAGTCGGCCCGGATGGCCAAATGAGAAACTATGAGGAATAGAGATAAATACTCAAAGGAGTCTCGAACCCGATTTTGATGAAAAGTAAAACTGCATCCGTTTAGAAAAATAAATGTTCCGAGCCAGAAATCAAACCAAAAAAAATACGTACTATTGCGCCATTCCAAATAAAATAAGGATCAAATTCGGGGAAACTTTTACAAAATACTTTTTAAATTTTTCAAAGAGTTTCTTGTCTGACAGAAATCGAATGAACACAAATGCGAACTAACAACACGAAGTCATTTTGATGCCACCAATGTATAAGGTACGGACACCAGCACGTCAAGCTACTACAATCTGTCAAATTTATTTATTACATTTTCAACTTGAACTGTGCCAAGTGCGAGTCGGACTCGCGCACGAAGGGTTCCGTACCATTATCTACACAAAATTAAACAAAACGGCAAAAAAATCACTTTTGTTGTATGGAAGCCCCCCTTAGTTATATCGTTCTGTTTTTAGTATTTGTTATTAAAGCGGCGATTATTAAAGTTCCGACGTGCCTAAGGGCGTATACACGTACAACGCTGGCAGCCAGCGTTCCACGTGTGGCAGTCTCTATACTTTGTGCCGACCTAACGCCGACAATTTCTGACGGCGTAAGCTGGTCGGAACTTGTCGGCGATGCTCGGAGCCAGCGTTCTACGTGCGGGGTGCGTACCTGGCCTGGTGGAAGGCCTCCTCGAGCGTGGCCCCGCAGCACAGCGCGCCGCCACACGACAGCACCAGCACCTTGGCGTGCGGGCCCAGCGCGCGCACCAGCTTGTCGCGCTCTGCGTTGTCCAGGATACCTGCACCATGTCAAGTGTTGTTACATGTCGTCGTGCCGTAGGACGCGGCCCGAGACTAGTATAGATACTGACCGTGCGGCACGCGGTGATAGGCGATGTCGCCCAGCAGCGCGGCCTCGTGGCACAGCGGCAGCAGGCCGCGCCGCATGGAGGACACGGCCAGCGCGGCGGGCGAGCGCACGTGCAGCACGCAGCGCACGTCCGGCCGCGCCGCGTGCACCGACGCGTGCAGGGAGAAACCTGCAAGGAAACATTACGAAAATTATATGTACCTGGCCCGAAGGCACCTAAGAAGCCCATTCCGCCGGTAGGAATTGACTTCTTAACTCCCTTCGGGAACAAGGTCCTACTATAGTCAAATAGACACACTACGCGTTTGGCCGCAACTCGGCCGATGTGAAGCGATGATACGGTCTAACACGGCACAGATGCTTGTTGACGAGTGCTTACCCTCCACGTTGACGGGGAAGTTGGTGGTGCCCTGGTCCTGCACGGCGCCCTGCATGTCCACCTTGACGAGCGAGGAGGCGGTGACCTCATGCGGCAGGATGCCGCGCGGCGTGGTCAGCACGGACTCCACGGCCGTGTTCAGACGCGCCGTGATCTGGCCGTGGTTGCCCGCTGACGAAACACAAACGATATTATCAGTATTATGGCATATAATAGTGTACAACAGTGCTATCTATACCGGTTGTGTGGGGGCAGGAGAGCGATGAGTACACTCACTCTGGGTCCAGCCGAACAGGTCGACGAGGCGGTACACGGCCGCCAGCTTGCAGCGCAGAATCTTCTCTCCCTTCTCGTAGCCGACGCCCTCGATGCCTCTGATGTCGTTGATCGGCTGCACGCACGCGGGACCCTGCCGGAGATCGGAGAAGGTTCAGAGCTGTGATGTCTAGTCAGGAACTTTTGCAGGGATCTATGAAGTTACTTAGCACTTTCGCTAAGAATTATTCCTGTCACTATCATACAATAACTCCAAGTCAAAGAACGAGCTAAGATAGATATAAAACACTGCTTGAGAAAGGGCTTTGTGAATCCCATCAGAGTGAAAATGATGGCCTGATTAAATGGCGGTACCTTCATACAAGCCGAAAAGCTTGGCTTTCACTTACAACAATGTACATTTTATTTCATTAAAAGTTTTCTAGGTTTACCCCGCTTGCTATAATGCTGACCCCTAGGCACTCCACTATTAGCAGGCCAAGATCTATAGAGACGACTTAGCTCGTGCTGAGACTAACACATGTTTCCGTCTCTGTCTTGCCTGTTTAGTTTGCCAGATGTGCAATAGTGACAAAAACAACGAGTAAAGTAATGTAAACGGACCTTTTACGAAGCCATCAACCAAGCATTCTGTACATCAAACTTAGTAACTACGCAAAAATTATTGTTGGTAAACGACTTTTTTGTTGGGTGATAATTCACGGTTTACAGTAGGACTCACAAGACGAGTAATCCACTTAAGATATTTTGCGGATGCATTGAATATTAATTACAGGGGTCATGGTAGTATTTAAAGTAAAGTTGGCATTTTTGACCTCTGATATCTCCGAACTAGAAGGTTCCCAGGTATAGGACAAAACAAAACAAAAATTCAATAACGGGGAGAGCCTTTCAACTTCGTGAAGGGTATTTTTACACCCATTAGGCCTCAGCAGTAGACTTGCATAGTATGACTCACGCGCATGCTGAAGTTGGGCAGCCTGCCGCCCACCATCTCGCGGATGCGCTGCAGCAGCGGCGCATCGGTGCCCTCGTGCATCTGTTGGTCCAGCACGCGCTCCAGCTCCTCGCGGAACATCTTCGACGACATCAGCGCCTCCACGCGCTTGCGCCGCTCCATCTCGCGGACATCCTGGAACACAGATACAGACGTTTCTAAATTATTTCTGGTTAAATATGGAACGAAGCGTCCGAGCGAATGAGGAGCTCGTGGCTAAGTAATAACAGCCGCACGAGTCGATCTTTAGATTAAGCCGTGCTTGCCTGGGTTTATCTGTGGATGGGTGACCACTCATTACATACCGAGTTTCGTCCGTGCCTCGGAAAGCACGTTAAGCAGTTGGTCCCGGCTGTCATTTGTAGATCTTTGACAGTCGTTAGAGGTAGTCAGTGGCCCGAAAAGTCTGACAACCTGTCTTACCAAAGGGTATTACCCAGTACTAACTGGGTTGTGGAGGTCAGATAGGCAGTCGCTCCATGTAAAATACTGGTATTCAGCTACATTTGGTTAAATTGGAAGCCGAAGCCGGAAGGCTAGGCAGATGATGGTATGGAACGAAGCATCCTTTGTAGCTCTGGGAAGAGACAGGTGAGAGGTCTTTCCCCGGCATTAAATTAGCCTACAAAGACCAGGAAAAAAATAGGAACAGTTTCCACTTAGTTGTCTAAACCATTTTTTTTTTGCGTCGCAGTTGTCTAGTGATTACAAGATTTGGCATCGCATTAATAAATGTCTCCCTGTGCGTTTCTTTTTCATCCACATTTACTTGCAAAGTTGCCGTTTTACCGTCGCCCAGCACTCTTGACTTGGCAACAACCAGCCGAGTCCGAGTGCCCTAGGGATACTCACAGCATCTATGTCCGCGGGGCGCTGCTTCAATCTCTCTTCCTCCTCTTCGTTGGACAGCGCTCCCGTGCCGTTGGGCAGCGGCTCCGTGTCTGTATCTGCCATTGTGGGCGGCACCGCGAGGACTTCTAAAACAAGAAAAAAACAAGGTTAAATAGAGAGCACAGGACGTCTGTCTATGACAGGCAAAAACTCGACGGCGTATGTGGTCACCGCCGCCGTCTGTACACATCTACAATAGCTTAGATGGAACTGATCGGCACGACCCACCACTGACCCAGATAAATGTTGATAATAGACTCGGTCCTTAATGCACCAGAGATCGCGATTCAGTAAAACATCGCAACGAAATCCGAACTTAAAAAGATCGAAAGAGAAAACATCGTTCTTTCTCTATATGAAAAGAAGGCTTCGCACAGCAGTGGGACAGTTCCAGGTTGATATCATAACTAAAGAAACCTAACGTGTCCTAAAAAATACATAATGACGTAATTTGAAAGTCAAAACGCATCGGCCGGCCCGAATATGTGATGTCTTCATCCAAATCTGTTAGGTATTAGTCATTGTACTATACCTAGTATCGTAATGGCTATTGAAACCAAATGGAAGAATCACTTAGCCGGACGGAATGAATGATAAATGATAATAAGTGGCTAATAGACCGACGGGTAAGGCGACAGACTGGTAAACGGCCCGCCCGAAGGTAAGTGCTCGCCTTTGGACATCTGCAATACAAGAGACATTGAAAATGCGTGAGGTGTTTGAGGAGCCACAATCTTTATCCATCTCGCTGCCGTAGATGCTCAAGCGGGCACGAATCGCCCATTACATCCATACTGCAGTAACAATAGGACGGGCAGACGGGGCTGCTCATGCAATTTCCTTTCAATCTAGACCAATAGTGCTTTTAAATGTCATGATTACGAAGCATTTACATGTAACCGCCGTCCCCGATTAGACCACTTACTTTCGCATTTATGATATTAGTTAGGATTGTTGGTATCGCTATGTATTGTTATAACTTCATAGATCTCTACACAGTTTATATGCGGAAACTATAATCCAAGTCGGTAAAGGTACCATGACCATGATTATAATACTTCATAATTATAGAGTACAGATGCCCTTGAACGTGGCTACAAAAAAACCTTACGCCTACTAAGACTGAAGCAATTTTGACTAGTTTAATGGCCGTATTGGCCGCCCCGACAAAACTCAACACCTATGGTTGAGTAAAGTTTGGGCGTCATACAACGACAAGACTGGCTACGTTTCTACCAGAAATGTGCGAGGATTTATGAATCAGTTCATCTACCTAGCCTCGCTCAGCGCAGCTCAATGGAGCGAGGGATTTGTACATACAAAACAAAGGAAAGAATAGAATAGAATAGAATAGAATACTCTTTATTCGTTTTTTTTTCTTTTTTTTCGAGGGAGGTGTGAACGAGCCCGCTCATCCGCGCAACATTTCAGAGGTCTCGCACCGCTCAGCGGCCTACCGCCTAGCACATCTCTGATGGAAACGCAGCCTTAGACCAACGTTACGATGTTATGAAATGGATTTGTGGAAAGTCAAACATAAATGTCAAGAGGGTCAAAGATACAACGTCTTTAATTTAAGATTTTTAAACACCTCTACGACCCCCGTAGTATTCACACAATGTTTTGAGTGCGTTACATTGAGTTCTACCGTAAACCGTCGTTATCCAGCAATATTTTTTGCGTCGAGTTACTTAGTTGATCAGAACGCTTGGTTGACGGTTTCGTGAAGGATTCGTATTAATAGTGATGTATGTAGTAATCAAAAACAACGCTTTGCGCGAGTTGTGTGATACTCAGCCCCGGCCGTGACCGCGCGTCTGACTGGGAAGCCCCGCATGCCCCACATCCACATCGCCACTGTAATCTGCTATCGATCCTGTCTGCCACAGAACCAACGGGATCTTCACTTCTTATCAGTAATAGTTCAGTTATTAAATACTATAAAAGGTGTAAATAAACTCTTAACGAAGCTGAAAAGCACCTTGTTCTCCCCGTCATTGCGATATTTTTTTTGTTGTGGACCATACCTGGGAACCTTCTAGTTACGGAGATATTGTTTTTTTTTTCTACTTTTTAAGGTTATAACTTTCCTTTTAAAAGCTTCATAACTCGTTTAATATTCAATGCATTCATCAGTACAATGTTTTGAGTTCGTTACATTGGGTTTTACTGTAAAACGTGATTTTTTTTAAAAAGTCGTTTCCGAGCAATGATTTTTGCGTAGGCTTCTTAGTTTGATGTACAGAATGCTTGATTGACAGCTTCGTGAAAGGTCCGTTCACACCCTTTAGACTGGTGTCGAGGCAAGGAGGAAACTCGGTATGTAATGATGGTCACCCATCCACAGACCGACCTTGGCAAGCGCGGCTTAACCTTGAAGATCGACCAGGGTGACTGTTATTATTTAGCCACGAGCTGTTAACGTCCATAAGGGCTGATTATCAGGCTAATAAGAATTAATAACTGATATTAATTTGAGCTGGGGTTCGTTCGGCTAACCAACTGTCCCTGGACAAAAATCAATGCGGCGCGCGTCACCGTATGACAATTGGTAGTGAAATTAAACATGTCCGCCGGGTCAATGGCCTCTCGGGCGACCGTGACAGTCGTTATTTGATGATAGACATTCGACGTGTGCCGAGTATTAGGATTTATTGACACTTGGGGCGTTATGTAGGAATTTCTTTGAATAAACTGACTGCCTCAGATACTCAGGAAGTTATGGGAGACTGTGAAAGATGATATGGCTAGAAACGTTACTGATTACTGATGTGACGACTGATGGAGAAGTATGTTTCAGCTTATGCTCTCGGCTTCGAACGCGTGACACACACACAGGATCCGACTACCGTGATAAAAAGTACTATATGTGTTAATCCAGGTTATAAACTATCTGTGTGCTAAATTTAACAAACATCCATCCATCCATCCTCACAAATTATCGCATTTACAATATTGGAAGTAGAAAGGAGATACGCTACGAAAGCACATATATATTGGGGAAACTGATGATCTACGATAGTGACACCATAACATCACACCTGTCCGAAGGGGTAAACGAAGGTGTACAGTAATAGGCGCACCACTTTGAAATGGGACTTATTTATGACTAGGTATTGAGTTTTTAGAAAAAATATCTTTTGGAATAAGGACGAAATAATGCATTTGTTTAAATTATACTGTCTTAAGAACTACAAACTGCGTCATATTAAAAAAAAACTTAGATCAAGAAATAAAATTAATCATGAAACTAATGTTCTAATCTAAAATATAAACATGCAAAAGAATATCATATTCCTTAGCACATCAATAATCCCCAAAGCCGTCTAACAACGCGCCCACGCCTCGCCCTTTATAAAAAAAAAGTAAACAAAAAGAAGTATTGGTGAAAATTTTAAATTTGGAACTGGCGGAAGCGCATTCTTCGCCCGCCAGCCGTCTATTTTGGTGGCGTCTACGGTTAGCCCTAATAAAATTCTTCTTTTTTTATGAATAAATAAAATCCTTTTAGGGACCGCGTATAGGTTTTTGTTTTGACAGCTGCTTAATGCGTGCTGTCGTTGTAATAACATGGTTTCAGCGAGTGAGATTCAAAGCGTTGATGTGTTACTGTGAGCTTGTTTCCGTTGCCATTAACCTCATTTTATCTGATATAACAGTAAAGAGGGACTGGGCCAACCATGTCTGCTGGATGGCACAGCTTTGGGCTCTAATATCGCGAGACTGGCCGCCTGTGTGAAAGAGGCTGTGTCCTCAAGCAAATTTCAGCAGGTGGTGATGACAACTTTAAACCGGTGTCGATGGCAGATTGTCCGTTTAAAGGGGTCCTGTGACCAGGATCCTCAATAATGAGGGACCGATGGAAGAAGAAAGACGCCTGATACAACTATACGGGGTCGCAGTAGACCGAAGAGACGCGGGACGCCTTGAATGGCTTCCTCGTGACTTAGCGAGAAGAAGCACACCATTGAGAGAAGGCACTCTAGAGCATGGAGAAATTATATAATAAGAGTCGTGATAACATCATTCTATAAAGACTTGCGCTATTTCTGCTCAGCTAAAATATTTGCAATATCATTGCGAAATGTCCTAAAACCAACAATACGAAGACATGTGACACCCAGAAACCCACGAGGAGCCTGTGTCCCAGTCCCAGAAGTGGGATTAACTACATATTGACGTCCCGTGATATAACGGAAACAAACGAAAAAGGCTTGTTTATTTTTAATTGAGTAGTTCGACTCGTGATCTGTATTGATTGATTGAAATACAATTAAAAGGAGGTTTGAAGTTTTCTATGAGAGCTGTCATAGTCATATTTTGTGTCTCATGGCACACGTTTGTTACCACATCACATAATTATGATACAATTAAGTACGATTGCCAATCCGCACTGGGCCCGCGTGGTGGATTATAGCCCATTTCCCTCTCATTGAGAGGAGGTCGTTTCCCAGCAGTGGGAACATTATAGGCTGATGATGATGATGAAGTACGATTGTACGAACCATCGAACAGCGGGCGCAGCGTATTGGGTTCTGGTATTTGTTTATGATGGTGATTCCATCTAGCTGATTTCGGGCACGGCGACTGCACTCGATGGCTTTCTAGTGTGGTTGTAGAGAGCGGCGGTGTGCTGCTCTTTCATGTGCTCTCAAGTGGCTAGCATATCCAACTTTGGCCGAAAAACTCCGAGTACAAAGCGGACATGTCAGAACACCATTGGCGAAATTGTAGGGTATAGCTGTAGGTGGTCTAGCTTTAAGGTCATCACGCTTTAAGTCCAGCTGTGACCTTCATGTCTCTTCAAAGGCGTTAACCTGCCGATGCACACGACGTCTCCACTCGGGCCGATTTTGTGCCTGGATTTCCCACACTAAGGGGTCAATTTCGCATATTTTAAAGTGTAATTGTTTACGCCACTTGGGAAGACATTCAATGAATTCTATATTTTGGCCATCTAGGTAAGTTCAGCATTTTTAGCTTGGCATTGAACGTGTAAGCAAAATACGCGGGAAGCATGTTTATTTTGTTAATTTACCTGTCGTACCGAACCTATCCTAAATTTCGAAAGGCCGCGGATAGGTTATTCGATATGTTAATGCATGACAGTTTGGCTTTATTTCACTGATACTTTTATAGCATAAGTCTGACAACCAGTCTTACCAAGGGGTATCATATTACCCAGTATTAACTGGGTTGTGTAAGTCAGATAGGCAGTCGCTCCATGTAAAATACTGGAATTCAATTGCATCCGGTTCGAGGGGCACGGGACATGAACATGGAAAGACATCAGTGGGACAGTATGGGCCACACAAAAATAAAGCATTATTTCGGGCATGTGGCTACTACGAGTACTATGCTCTTTATGAACAATGGTTTAAAGTCCTATAGACGTTTTAAAGAAAGCCTATTACCATTGTACACCTACAGTCAATATTTTAGCAGTCGGGAGCAAGAACACTGCCCACCCCAGAACACCTTCCTCAACAACATTTCGGTATCGGACCACTAAACGTGGAAGACAGAAGGTTCCGTCCACATCTTCAATGTAGATTATTATGGCCGGATCGCCGATGGACATCTGGAGTGGCGACCGCGAACCAGAAGACGTTGCGTTGGAAGGTCTCCCACTAGGTGGACCGATGACCTGGTGATGACCTGCAGAGCTTGAGCCAAACACCTATGTGATTGGTTAGTTTCACGCACATTCGTTGTCGCACGTCTCTGGTAGTAACAAAATATTTAAAGTACGACTTTTTGCTGGCTGCTCATGATTCGTAATAGGTAGACAGTTGAAATTTTTACAGAAAGTGTATTACTGTCGCCGCTGTAACAACAAATAAATTAAAAATTAAAGGGGGTCCCCTACTACGATGAAACGGAACCCTGCGCGAGTGCGACTGGCACTTGACCGGCTTTTTTAATCAAGTGGGGTGCACTTTGGACTGTTTACCTCGCCTCGGCAGTAACTTGCTGACTGGCATTTGGCAAATATTCCAACAATAAGGAACAATGACCTGGTGAAGGTTGCGGGGATTCGCTGGATGCAAGACGCAATGGTCAATGTGGCGACACGTACGGGAGGCCTATGTCCAGCAGTGGACGTCTTTCGGCTGAAATGATGATAATGATCAAGGACCGCATTAGGACTAAGCCCTTTCAGTAAGAACGGGCTATAATGTTGACCGCGGGTGTCGCAATCATGTTAAGACCACCGAGTGCAAAAAACTAACAAAAAAAAGAGGTTCCTAAATCGATTTGTCTGCTCATAAACACGCACCCGCAATAACTTAAGTTTATCCGTGATCATGGTGCTTGCTTGCAACAGCACCCAAATATCGGGAACTCACAACAAACAGTAAACATGGTAAATGTCCCGTTTCTAGTGTTAATGATAATGTTAAGAGCCGTCTTTTCCAACCGCAATCAATGGGGCTTCTGCACCATCTCGTACAGTGTGGGAAGGCTAGCCGGCTCGCGCCTCCGCCGCACGGGTCATCGCCCCGTGACTCAGGGGCCCTTACTTGAGTAGGAGTAAGGTACATTTGCTTAAGAAATCAGAAGTAAGGAAGTCTGCGCGGTTTACATAATTTCTGCAACGCGCAATAATCTGACGGTTAAAACGGCATATCGAGTTTATAAAAATTCTATTATTATTAATTTTATATAAATTCGAGGAGCTCGTGGCTAAATAGTAACAGCCGCTCGGGTCGATCTTTAGGTTAAGCCCTGCTTGTCTAGGTTGATCTGTGGATGGTGACCACTCATTACATACCGAGTTTCCTCCGTGCCTCGGAAAGCACGTTAGGCAGTTGGTCCCGGCTGTCATTTGTAGATCATTGACAGTCGTTACAGGTAGTCAGCGGCCCAAAAAATCTGACAACCAGTCTTACCAAGGGGTATCGTATTACTCATACTCAGAACTAACTGGGTTGTAGAAGGGAGATAGGCAGTCGCTCCATGTAATATTCAGGTATTCAGCTGCATCCGGTTAGACTGGAAGCCGACCCCAACTTAATTGGAAAAAAGCGGACAGATGACTAGAGAGTACAATCTATAATAGCGCCTCCAGTGGCGTATTTCGGTACTAGGCATGACACTTAAAGTTCAAATGCTGTTTTGAAAACTTGCCGTAATCCCAATTTATTAGTGGTCGGCGCAGCATGACGTGTTATTCTTCCATACTTCTCTATTACTTGTCATATCATTAGACACATTTCTTGCCATATCACCCCTGTCCAGTTAAAATGTTAAACTGTTTGGTTTCCAAAAGAGCACATGTAAGAAACATGATCTGTTTCTTAGACCATAAGTAAGAGCTCCCGAGGCATATCCTCCTAGTGGCGAGGTTCACGACCCCGCCACAATGGCCACTGTGAGGCGTTAATTAGTATAATCAGGTTAATATTTGGCTGCATGCCACCGTGACTCAGCCTGAATAGACCATTCATTCGACGACGCCATGTTGGCAGAGCTCACTAGTTGGTTCGCGACCTACTGTGGTTATTGAGGTGATACATGGTGGACCACAAAAAAGTGTGAATACTTTGCGATATATGTACAGATATATGATAGATGTATGTTATACGAGTATGCACATTAAGCTACTACAACCTGTCAAATTTCTTTAATATATTTTCAACTTTATCGCTAAAGCATTAGGTTCAAGGTTGATTGGGAAAATTTGTCAGTTTCGGGTAGCTTGAAGTCTCGGCGTCTAAATATACATCGGACTAAATTCACTTTAAACCTTACAGCAGACATAAAACATATGAAGACTGCAGGTTTGAAAACGTGCAAAGTATGAGTTTCATCATTGTCATCAGCCTATTAATGTTCCCACTGCTGGGACACACGGCCTCCTCTCTATGAGAGGGAATGTGCTATAATCCACCACGCGGGCTCAGTGCGGATTGGTAGATGTCACATGTCTTCGAATGTTTGGTTCTAGGACATGCCGGTTTCCTCACGATGTTTTCCTTCACCGTTTTGAGAGCAGTGGTGATGAAATAAATTACACAAAGTAATGTGCCTGCCTGAGTTCGAACCCACGACTTACTGTTCGTAAGTCGGGGCCGCCACTGCTGGGCTACCGCTGCCTTTAGAGTATGAGTTTAGATTTGCTCAAATATCTGTGCCACACATTACAAATTCGAAGGTGTTTTCTGATTCCACTTACGTCGTACTGTTATATATAATTTCCGAATCAATACTTTGATTTGAGAATTCATGTACATGCTATATAAAACTGCTCGCCATTTAAGCAGCGCCAAAGATCAATTTCTGGACGCAAAAACCATAATATAAGCATAGTCAGCCTGTAATGTTACTACAGATGGGATACAGGATACCTCTCTGTTAGAGAGGCTGTAATAGGCTAGTTTCCACCATCAATAAATTGCAAATGTTTTTTTTTTGCTTACGCAAAGAAAAAACACGTGTCAAATATTTTTTGATAATCTAATTGACGGACTAATTAGTTTTTTTCAGGACACAAGCCTATTGTCGCCGCTTCATCTTACTAGCTAAAACACTAGAAACTGACGGAGCGCGGCCATTTCGGGGGATTATTGTCTTGTGTAATTGACGTTAAAAAAATCGGGATATGCAGCAGTAAGTTACTTTTGATTTGATTTAGATTCTGTTCGGTTGGCTATTACTAAAATATTAATAGATTCACTGCTCCGTAAACTTGATGTCCTTAACTAACTTGTAATGAATGATAAATAATGAACTCCTCGATGTCAGATACGGTGCTGTCCAATCAATAACGGCGCTCAATGGCGTATGTGGAACCTGTCAATAGTGCTGTGTGCGATGAGGTCACCTTCCACTGGCGCGTATTGAACCGATGGGTTCGCCTGCCATTCAACGTATACAATTATGTTGCTATGGGGATCGGCCTCGATGTGAGTACGAAACTTTGTGTTGTATACTGATTGTTTTGCTGGGTTAGTAGCCGCAACCGTGAGTGCTGAGAATTGTGGATCAGGAAATGACGTTCGGTTATATTTTTATCTCGTGATTTTTTCGGTTAGCAACCCAGAGACTGGTTGTTTGGCTATAAAGACCCTATGACCTTCAAAACTGGCAACATTTTGAATTTAGGACATATTTTTTACTATTATTTTCCATATTTACAAGTTTCACTCACGCAAGTCATAATTGAAGTAACCTGGCTTAAATTTTGCCACCAAGTAGGCAAGTAATTTTACAAGACATACAATCGGTGCGAGAGTAGAACTATAAGCTTGTCATTATCACACAGAAAAATCTCAGGGAATCTAATAGGGAGTTGCCTGCCGCATGAAGTGTGTCTTATTTCCTTTTCTTTCTTCAAGCAGTTTCGATGCCAGCTCGGGAAACACCTGCTTAGCTTAACATTTTCGAGGAAAATGAAATAGTCGCATGCGATTTCAGTCAACTGTGTAAATGAACAATTAAATCCAACAATTAAATCCCGTCTAAATCAACTAATTACATCCACATGATCAATGATCAACTATCATACTTAAACGGTAGGAGCTCCAATAACAATAGTATTCCACTATAAATAACTTCCATCACAAGTTACAATGACAAATGACACACGCTCCCCATGGGCGCAGCGAACTCACATCGACCGACCTTCGTAATGGAGGGTAGTTCGACGCGTGACGTCATTGCCTTTTGGGGAGCGCTTCTTGGAAAGTCTGCTGTTTCTTTGTGTTTCAATAATAGAGTTTTTACTTTTGTAAAAAGGGTTGCTTGAATTTTGTTTAGAAATACAGGGTGTAAACTGACTCTTCACGAAGCCGTCAACCAAGCATTCTGTACATCAAACTAAGTAACCCTCCGCAAAATTATTGCTGGGTAATGACTTTTGGGGTGAAAAATCACGTTTTACGGTAAAACTCAATGTAACGCATCTCAAAACATTGTGCTGACTGATCAATTGAATAGTGTAGGGGTTGTGGAGGTGTTTAAAGTAAAGTTCTTATATTAAAAAAAAAAAAAATTGAAAAATTTGTAACTTTCACCCCCAATATCTACTCCGTAACAAGAAGGTTCCCAGGTATGGTCTAGACTCATAAAAAAATGATCGCAATGATGAGAACATTAGTGTCTTTCGGCTTCGTTAAGAGTTTTTTTTACATCCTTTATCTAGTCAACCCACTGGGCCCGTGTGGTGTATTATCACAGTCCACAGTCCCTTGACTGGGCCTGTGTCCCAGCAATGGACTAATTTATCATCATCGTCATTGTTGCCCTGCCCTTATCCCAATTAATTAGTGGTCGGCGCAGCATGTCTTCTTCTTCCACACTACTCGTCATCTCAGCAATGGGCACATTAAAAACAAAATATGAGATGAAGATGTATGGACAAAGCATGTTTGTAAGTGTACAGAATTTAAACTTTTATTAAAGCTTGACATAAACGTCATCGTCTGCCTTTTGTCTGTCACTTGGGGTTGCCGCAACACGTTTATTTCTTCCATTCTCCACTGTCACCCGTATTTTTTTCTTTAATATTACACATTACCTACATCAATTTTTCTTTGGTTGCTTGATATTAACATTGACAGACAAACAAAGAAAATTCAGAAACGAATCCAAACTAGCAAGATTCGCAATACGACAGTCAGCGAGTCCGTGCGTATTACGCAGTATTGATTACTTTAGTGAACACTATTGGCGCCCAACACGGGACTTAATTGTCAGTCACGTTATACAAAATTTAGTTTTAATTTTAACTGAAATAAATTTGTGTTCGAGTTTGGGTTAGGGATAAACAAATAACACATTGGGAATCCCAGCAGTGGGAACATTATAGGCTGGTGTTTTTTTTTAAATATCGCTGGACATTAACACACAGCGCCATCTAGTGTCGTGGACACCAGATAGTTGATTTACTACAAATTATTGCAGGGAAACGACTTTTATTTTTTTGGGGTGAAAAATCATGTTTTATGGTAGAACTCAATGTAACGCACTCAAAACATTGTGCTGATGGACGGATTGAATAGTACGGGGGTCGGGTAAGATTTTTGCTTTAAACACCTCCATAAGAAATGTAAGGTGTCAGTACTCCTGGGCCCTGATTCCAATAACTCACAAACATTTCTCGAATGCGTGTTTTTCACACATTTTGTATCACAAATCTAGAATGCTGTAACTCTGTTAGTTAAACAATGCATTAAAATACTTGTAATGAACAAAGTAAAAATGTACCACACACAAAGGAACGCTTGTTGCGGGCGTACGACGGCGAGTGGAAGCGAGGCGTGCGTGTCGTATTGATTTCCCGGCGTAAGCTAGTGGCGCCCGACTGGGCCCCAGGTTTTATTACTATTTGCGTTCACTCTTTTGTTCCTGCGCTATTTAGTATAGATGGCGGTTCTAATTGGATTACGTTGGTCTGATGCAGAGGTCAATCACATTGCAATCGTTATACGAACATAGGCTGGGTGGGTGGTAACCACAGAACGCTACGTGCTGCGAGCTCTTTTATACCAACTTTTTTATACTGAATAGATACAATGGACAGATATTAAAGAATCTGTACATTTCCTATCGCGTAGGTCTGAAATCACCCTCTGCTGTATAAGTGCCTCAAAGCTTACAAAAATATTTTTAATTGCAACAAAAATTTAATCATTTAAAACGCAATCAATGATTATCTCATATCAATCTACCACAAACAGAAATACACCCATAACATTGCACAATACTTTTTAATCTCGAAAAGCGGGTAGTACAACAAAACAAAGCCTTTGTTTGATACGGCACGTTCACCCTAATTCGGAGCGGAGGGATATAGGTCAGTTATGTACGCAGTGTCTACGTGAGGCCGTGAACGTAGATGTACCTACTTTTGTGTAAATGTGTAGCTACCCTACTAAGTAAGTACTTTCGGGAACGACTTATTTTCTCGGCGTTTGAAAGGAGAGAGAGTTTGCTTGGTTAGTTAAGTAGTATTCTCATGGTATGGATAATAATGGATATGGGATGCGTAAGAATGAGGACTATAGGTATGTCAAAAGAAAAGGTATCGAGGAGTTATTAAAATAGAGGAACACCAAATAAAATGGTGGTTGTGAATCCTGATATTTTGCGCCCTTAACGCTATAGGAATAAGGTCGGATTTAGGATTGACGGATACTCCCGTGTGGCGAATTCGCTAGACAAGGGATAGCCTTTTGCATAAAGTCGCAAAAACATAACATTTAATTGCGAACTACCCGCAAACATGACAATACCATCATCTTTTCAGCCCAATATCACCCACTGCTGGGTCTCCTCTATCTTCTCCGTCAACCGACCGTTCTGTACATCAAACTAAGTAGGTTTACGGTAGGACTCAATGTATTGCACTCAAAACATTGTGCCGATGGATGCATTGAATTGCACGGGGGTCGTGGTTGTATTTAAACTATAGTTACAACATTAAAAACGTGTGTTTAAAAAAAACTTGTGAAAAATTTGGAAGTTTGACCTCCAATATCTCCACAACTAGACGGTTCCCAGGTATCGTCTAGCTATAACAAAAAAAAATATCGCAATGACGGGGAGAACAAGTACCGGGTACTTTAGCACCCATTATAATAGATTATCAAGCACAGTTCCAACGAACCTTTTCAGGTATACGGTTATAGTCATTGCATGCTAGGGTGTCGTAATATGGGCTTCCGGTTGACGCCTCAAAGTGGGTGGGTTCAGCGGGTGGTTGCGCTGCGATGTCACGCGAAATAATATGCTAATTATGTTGTGGCTTACTCCGAAACTCCGAACCTCGATTTAGGTCAGGTTTTCAGAGTTCCACGTTACCTGTTAATCACGCATGTGATCCTCGAAAGTTTAGGCAGAGATGTACCGTTTACCGACATTTCTGGGTCATCTACCAGTCTTAACTGGATGCAGCTGAATACCAGTATTTTGCATAGAGCTGCTACTAACTGGGTGATACTACTATGTAGGCAAACATATTATAAGTTGGGGGATTACATAGATGATAAAAATGCTTGGCTAAATGCTGGTCCTGCTCCACAACCATAGAGGCAAACTAATTGATTGTACTGGTCGGGCATTATTTGAGTCTATCTACGCAAAGAAGAAGAAGAAGAATTGATTCCCATGTTGATGTATTGTGGAAGCTGCACAAGATTGTAAAAATATACTTGCATTGTGTAGATTCCAGTTCTTAGTATTATATAATTGCATAGCACACGTGTGAGTACTTTGTATTGTTCAGTCACCATTTACATTGAGTTATCTTTCATTGACTTGAATTTACCTTGGTGGCTGGGAGAATGTCATGCTCACTTAAATGTCTCGCTGATGGTGGCGGGTGTGTCGGGTCATTTAGTTCCCTTCAATATGGTTGAGTTGAATGGCGCCGATACACGCGTCATGTTCGTGAACGGGCGCTGTCAGCTGGGACTGGTCATCTCTTAGCTGCCACGGTTCATTTTAATTCGTTTGTTGTTAAATTGTTGCCTTTTTCTACTCTGGACGCTCTTAATGTGCACGTCTTTCTACATCGTTCTCACATATATGTATAATTTCAAAATTAATGATGTAACCAAGATTTTGATTCAAAAGAGTGTCCATGGAGTTACTTGCCCGTTCTTCTCCATAGAGATCTACGCTAGGAAATGGGCAACTACAGTACTTTCTCAAGTTATTATGCCTTGTGACTGGGACTGTAGCTTTGTTTTTTATTTGTAATTTTGACATTCAAAAGTGCCGTATAGTCTAATTTAAATAAACGCTTTGAGTTTGAGTTTGAGTTTGATACGATACCCCTTGGTAAGACTGGTTTGCAGACTTTCGGGCCACTACCTGTAACTACTGTCAAAGATCTACAAATGATATCCGAGACCAACGGCTTAACGTGCTTTCCGAGGCACGGAGGAAACTCGGTACGTTATGTGCGGTCACCCATCCACGGGACTAACCTAGGCGAACACGGATAACCTTAAGATCGACCCCAAACGGCTGTTCTTATTTAGCCACGAGCTCCTCCTAAGGTTTATCTTACCAATGTAGAAGAACCTGCACGAGGACAAAGATCTCTAAATAGAACAGCATCTTCCTGAAAGGAATCTTCGTAAAATACCACAAACTCATAGGCAGAGCAAATGCAATAAATTGTATCGGCCTGACACGCCGCCACGCAAATCTCGCTCGTAAATTATGTGCCATAAAATTCAAATTGCCTTTCTGTATTACTGCGAATATGTAGGTTTACGAGCTTCAGGTGATGTGGATAGTTTCATTTATTGGACTTTTATTAGAAATGGTGATAAGATAATAACTGCAAATGGATGGCTTTTTGTGGGTAAGCTGCACTTGCTGCGGTCAGCCTGAGGATGGGTGACCATTTTTGACATATAACTTGGCAAATCTTTAGCAAGCCTTCATTTATCTGGTAAGAACGGCCCACTGGCATTTTATTCAACGTTTTAATCACGTTTTTATAAGGTTCGGTTTCGGCAAAAACACGATTCCGTCGGACACTAAGTAAAAGCCTAGGATACTAAAAAAGAACTAGATCTCGAATTCTTGTAGTGTTAACTGTTAAGCCTAACATTCAATAAACACATAAAATCACATTGAAAGCCATATGCGTTACGTCATAATCATAAAAAACATATGGGCTCACATAAACGTACAAAACACGCAGCCATCCTTACACGCGTAAATACTAATACTAGTTTCAACAAACGACGCATATTGTCACGGAGCTAAGTAGCCAGTAACTGGAAAATTGGATATTTCTCACTAGCACCACGGAGTATGCATTTGTGATTTGTTTGTTTGTACGTTCTTCTAGGGCACAAGCAGTGATAGTCTAGTGATGTGGACTTCGAACCCAAGACACGCACCTATGATTTTTCGGATTCATGTGCATATTATGTAATATCACAATTTGCCTCGGTAAACGATAACATCGTGAGGAAACCAGCATGCTTGAGAGATATTGTTCGACAGCATGTAAAGCCAAGTCAGAGGTCCGTGGGCGGCTTAAAACCTCTGACACTAGCCCGCGCATGACCAACGTAGAAACAGGTTTCTTCGAAGACAGAATCGAAAAACTGACAGATGACAGATTTATTATGTTCATGTCATTTTGATTTATTCTTCGTTCGTCCCACTTTGTCGGTTTTTTTCTTGGAAGAAACCCGTTTCTACGGCGGTCATGCTACGGCGTAGCAGCTACGCGGGCTAGTTAGGCACTAACCACACGATGAAGAAAATTAAAACTGACATCTGCCTTGTAAATACCTTTTGTTTCCTTCCTACAGTGTATTTGAGTAAGTGTGAGCATTCCATTCGTTGATTACTCCGTGTTAGATCATACGGTGTCTGGTCACGTTGCGCCTGCGACGACGTATCGTTACACAATCGATGCTCTAATATTATGAGACCTGCATACCTACGGCGCGTTTACCAAGCACCCATGTTTTATTATGAGCATTCTTTTGAAGTGCAATGTAAATCAAGAGTGTTTTACTATACATCTCTGTGAAATAAGTAAAGAGAATTGAACGAATGCCCTAAAATAATTAACGGCTAGCCGAAAAACCAAAAATTCAACTCGCAATCAGTTTGACGGCACGGATGGCGCAGTGGCCGAGTGATTGGTTGCTGCGTTGCGTGTCGCGGATTCGAACCTCGCACGGAACGAAAATTTGTATGGCCTACAGGTAGTTGTTCCGGGTCTGAGTTTAAATGTTTGTAAAAATGCACCCAGCCAGCAACAAACAATGTCAAAAAATTAGCAAAAATTAAGTTCGTGATTGAACGCGGATGTGTTCTTTAAGAGTCAGTGCTCATGATACGAGTCAGCAAGTACGCCGTCTCCAAGAGCGAGGGAATCGCGGCGATATTTTCGTAAACTTCAGTTACTTTTCGGCAACTTCTAATTTAGTCTAAAATTGTTTAGTACAGACAAAAAACGTTACAAAAAAAATCGGCCAAGAGCGAGTCGGACTCGCACACCGAGGGTTCCGTACAAACTTTTTAAAGGACAAACTTAACTTTGCTGATCGATCCCATGAAACGGCTATTGCACCAACCGCAAATAATAAGTTTGTAATAGTAAAATCGCTTTTAAAACCGTAAATATGTTATTAAACAACATATTTACGGTTTTCAGATTTTTCCCTTTACTTGTGCTGTAATATCTTGCTTTTAACCAAAATTGACAATTCTAGGTCAACCGGAAGTACCCTATAGGTTCTGGGTCGAAACCTATATGGTAGTTCCCGTTGACCTAGAATCACGAAATTTAGCAAAAAGCAAGGTCTTACAGCACACAAGTAAAGGGAAAAGTCCGAAAAATTTAAAATGTTGAAAATTAAGGTAAATTTAAGTACTTACAAGTTTTCAAAAAAATCTAAATTTGCCCATATCTTTATCGTGTTGACTCAGGACCTTGATTTTTATACACCTAATAGGGACTATGGACCTCAGTATCTGGTATTAATTTCAACTTGCTAAGTCCACCCGTTCCTGAGAAAATCGGTGGTGACAGACGGACAGGACGGACAGACGGACAGGCTTTCCTTTTGAGGTACGGAACCCTAAAAAAACAGTTCACACGTATTTCTTTGCTGTAACACCACAAAAAGGCAACATCTGAGTGAGTTCAGCCCAAAAACGAAAGCTGCAACCACAGTGCAATCATAAAAGTGGGTCAAACAACAAAAGTGTACATTTAGCAGAGTTAGTTTAGAACAAAAGGCGTAATGATACTATCTTATTTTCTCAGACTGGCGTGAGAAGATGGACAAAGATGCAAGCGACTGCGAGGTTAGACGAATATTGGCTGAATAGAAAATCCAATCCAGAGGACTTCCAGGCTTGTGTCTAAAAATACCGGTCGGGTCAATGTTTAGGTCAAGCCGCGCTTGCCTAGGTTGATCTGTGGATGGGTGACCACCCATTACATACCGAGTTTCCTGCGTGCCTCGAAAAGCAAAGCATGTTAAGCCGTTGGTCCCGGCTGTCGTTTGTAGATCTTTGACAGTCGTTACAGGTAGTCAGTGGCTCAAACACTGAGAACCGGTCTTACCAAGGGGTATCGTATTACCCGGTACTAACTGGGCTGTGGAGGTCAGATAGGCAGTCGCTCCATGTAAAATACTGGTATTCAGATGCATCCGGTTAGACTGGAAGCCGGCCCCGACATAGTTGGGAAAAGGCTAGGCAGATGATGATAATCTGAAGAGAAGAACTCATGTGAAAGGTGATATGTCTAGATATGACATGTGGTTGGAACATTGTCCAGTCCGGATGGTAATCACGCCAAAAATGCGACGGTTAATATACCAGGGGTTGTCATCACCAACATCATCATTGCAGCCTCCCCAACGTGTCACCACATGTCCCGGTCCCGTGCGACTCGCATTCAGCGGATCTCCGCAACCTTCACCAGGTCACAACGTCTTCCGGTTTACGGTACCAGGTCCAGGGGTTGTATTCACCGTTTATTTCGTTGTACGTCAAAACGACGCCGAATAAGACGCTATTCCTTTTTCCAATGTAAATTTGAGGGAGAAGGTCAAAGAAAAGATGGATGGAAAGAAATGGAAGAAAAAAATGTTGCACCGACCCCAAGTAACATGGAGACGGGACTACTTTAGAAAGAGGACGATGAAAACTGGTTCAATCCAGGTCAACGCTAAATCTGAAGTTTCTAACTTGGACCAACGGGCATTGTGTAACGGTACCATATAACATAACAAGTAACAAAATGAACGTATTTGCCATTAAATCTAACGGTCTAACTAATGTAATAATTGTGTAATTTTTAATTGCTAATATTTTTCTGATCAATAACTCCGTGATTTTTTAGGTAACCTATTTAAGTTGTTACTTATACGTTCTGCCATGTTTGATTGGCTATTTACTAACGGGTTTTTATGGCGGCTAATATCATCTGCCTAGCCTTTTCCCAACTATGTTGGGGGTCGGCTTCTTCTGCCAATTTAACCGGATACAGCTGAATACCAGTATTTTATATGGAGCGATTGCCTATCTGACCTCCACAACCCAGTTAGTACTGGATGATAAGATACCCCTTCATAAGACTGGATGGCAGATTTTCGGGCTTCGGACTACTCATAACGACTGTCAAATGTCAGATCTACAAATGACAGCCGGAACCAACGGCTTGACGTGCTTTCCGGGGCACGGAGTAAACTCGGTATGTAATGATGGTCAGTTAGCACCGCAAACACCGATTCGGACGGCTGTTATTATTGCACGGCTTTCATAACCTTAAAACGGCATTATTTCTCAGACTGACTGCAGAAGGATCTCTACTACCACAAGATATCAAAACCCAGGATGTTTTCCATACGGTAAAAATTGCTAATTTGACACCGCCCGCTAAAAGATTATGCCCGGTTTCCACCGCAAGCGGAGCGGACCCATTAATGACATATTTTACCTCGCAAGAGAAAACTGCTTACATGTGTTTCCACCAACAAAGAGTCGAGCGAAAATGACTCAGAGGGCAAAAGCAGTAAAAACGAACTCACTCTGCACATTATTGTTTCATTTCTCTTTTGCGGTGGAAAGCAGACGCCTAAACTCTTTCTTGGTGGTAACGCAAACCTATTTCATGTAACTAAAGTCTGCTTCGCTTAGGCATTTCCAGCTCATTACTCTGCGGTGGAAACCTGCGTTTCCACCAGAGATGTGCGAAGTAGCTGGGCGGTGCAAGGATGCGGAGCGAGGCTATGGAACGGCGTGAGCGTTTCCGACAGAGATGCGATCCGATCCGATATGCTAGGCCGCTGAGCGGTCCCCATCCCTCGCACGTTTCCACTAGAGCGGCGCAGCGCTGAGCAAAATGAAGTGATTCTATTGGTTCTTAACAAACACATCTATCGCCACGCATCCTGGTGGAAGCGCAGCCTAAATCTGTCCAAGCACACATCTAACCTGTGTTTCCGTAACCAATCATAACAGACCTTGGCGGCTATTAGCGTATGAATCACTGTGTTGCAGAATCGAGAATTTGAGCATTTGAACCGCGCGTCACGAATATTCGAGAATACATTTTAAACTGAATTGAAAGGTTAGGACCTATCACGATGTTCTTGAAGGTAACATTCATCATCACCATATCAGCTCGGAATCACCCACTGCTGGGTATAGACCTCCCCTTTCTTCAACCACACTTCCCGGTTCTCTGCGTCCCTGATCCAGGTGTTTCCCACGACTTTGACGGGAACCTTCTAGTTATAGTCATATTCGAGGACATTTTCACAACTTTTTTTTTATGTATAAGTTTTCAATGGGATAGTTTGAAGTACCTACTTGGCCCTTTTACTATTAAATGCATCCATCAGCACAATGTCCACAAAAAAAGTCGTTCCCCAGCAATCATATTTGGAGTTACTTAGTTTGATGTACAGAATGCTTGGCTTATTGGCTTACGTGAAGAGTCCGTACACCGTTGTATATGCGGCGGTGATCAGTCACCATCACGTTACGTTGTTCTTCCAGTCATTCTCTCTACATGTATCACTATATAATACACACATCAACACGGTCTAGAGATATTTCATACTCAATTAAATAACTCGAAAAGTACTGGCCGCATTGGAATCTTTTATACACCGATTTGTTTGTAATTTATCTCAGACTAATTCCAAATTCAAATTTTTGAAAATTCTTTTGTTTCGGTGGCATAAAAATGTCTTGATGTATAGGAGAGGGAATTTTCATTTGTGCGAAATTTAGAAAACAATACGAATTACGTTTAGTTACAGTTTTTTTTCATTTTTAAACGAAAGATAAAGTTAAAATTGAGGTATTGTAGCCATGCAACGCCGACATTTGACGAGGGCGGAGATGTTACGAGCTGTGGGAATGCTGGAAGCTGGATCTGTTCAGCGTAATGTTGCTGAGGCCATAGGGACCCATCAAAATGTAATTTCAAGATTGTGGACACGCTATCGTGCCACAGGTGAAGTAGCGGAGAGGCACCGGGGGCCAAGTCGCATCACTACCCCCAGACAAGACCGATTTTTGCAAATTACTGCGCGAGCACAACCAAATGCAACGGCGACTCAATTGGTCCAAAGGCTGCGAGTGGAACACCAAGTGCTTGTGAGTGACCAAACTGTAAGAAGGCGACTGCATGAAAGCAATCTACGCTCTCGTAGACCACTCCGGGTCCCACCTTTACGGAGAGGCAATCGTGGACGACGATTAGAATGGGTTCGGAACCACGTGGACTGGGGCCGTGACCAATGGTCCAATGTGCTGTTCACGGATGAATTCAGGTTCGGCTTCCATCCAGATTCACGAAGGACGCGTGTTTGGCGAGTTCCTGGACGATGGAGCCGTCTCCAGAACCCTCAGGAAGTTCACCCATACCAAGGAGGAACAATTATGGTTTGGGCAGGAATTCGTCTTGGAGGACGGACGGATCTCGTTTGGGTGCGGGGCAATATGACGGCAGAACGATACGTCCAACAGGTGCTGGGGCCCGTAATCTTGCCCCACAGAACACAAATGGGGCAAGATTTCCTGCTCATGCACGACAATGCCCGGGCACACACGGCGAGAACGGTAGCAGCTTGGTTACATACACATAATGTTAGGGCCTTATACTGGCCTGCTCAATCGCCAATCTAAATCCCATTGAGCATGCGTGGGATATGCTGCAAAGAAGAGCTCTGAAGGAAGTTCCTGAAAATCTGGCTACAGAAGATCAACTTTTTGCGCACCTCAGAAGGACATGGGACAATATTCCGCAGCAAGACATTGACAACCTTGTTCTGAGCATGCCGAATCGTTGCCGATGTGTTATGAACATCATGGGCGCTTTCTCAGACTACTAACTTCAAGTTTATAAACACAAATTAAATGATTTTTCTATTTTTTTCAGTGTTTACTCACAAATTAAAAGTTCATTCATATACGGTTTCCGTCTATGCTTCATTTTTTTTCCATAAAATCCTGAAATTTTAATATATACCTTAACCATTATTAAAAAATGGTAGAATATTAAATAACGTATCTTTTAAATATATACATGTCATATAAATAATTAACACATTGATAGTAATTCGCTTTTTTAAAAATATCCCTAGACCGTGTTGATGTGTGTATATAAGGTAATACACTATCCCTTTTTTTTTTTTTTTTTTTTTTTTTTTTTTTTTTCGGATGGGAAATCATCAAATGTTTTCTCCCGCTCTGGGCGGAGCAGGAGGGAGTGTCAGACTTTTACTGACTAAAACCCATCCATGTTCCTTCATCGCCCTTTGTGTTCCGGGGCCGCGGTATCTCTTTCGAACAGTCCCGCAACCCCGGTAATACACTATCCCTGACACCACATTACGTGTGACATCATAATAAGTGTCAATTAATGTCAATGCCGTTGTAATCAGATGTCTGCCCCCGCCGCTAGGTCATCCGGCGACTTTTACCCGCTAGCTCGGTTTAGAGGAAGACTCGCTTTCAGTGCGAATTTCAGCAGAAATGCGAATGGTTATCGGTAGTTTCATCATCATCATCATCATAATCATATCTCCTCCCACTAGGTGGAGCGATGACCTGGTGAAGGTTGCGGGGATCCGCTGGATGCGAGTCGCACGTGGGCCCAGGACATGTGGCGACACATAGGGAAGGCTTATGTCCAGCAGTGGACATCCATCAGCTGAAATGATAATGAATGATCATCATATATCAGCTCGGAATCACTCATTGCTGGGTATAAGCCTGCCCTTTCTTCCACCACACTTTCCGGTTCTGTGCGTCAATTATCCAGGTGTTTCCCGCGACTTTGACGATATCATCGACCCAAAGAGCTTTACTGCTTTAGGACGTCCCTGGTTTCTTTGGCCTAACCTTGGTGTTTATGATAATCCATATGGTTGAGCTCCCTTAGGATACGATGTATTAGTGATTTTACTGCTAAGATGACGGCTGATAGAGATAACATCACGCCTGTTATCCTCGAAGGTTTAGGTAGAGGTGTACCTAATAATACACCTGTGGGTGCTCGCCAGTTATGTTTGAGTCCCATGTTATAGGCGACGAGTCTATTGCCATATACGGACGATAAATGTACTAATATTTTTTTATCTACAAATCAGTGCTGTTAACAAAGGGGACGCATCTGAAGAAAATGCATACAAAAATGAGTTTTACTAAACAACTAGCGGACGTCACGCGGTTTCACCCGCGTAGTTCCCGTTCCCGTGGGAGTCATCATCATCTGCCTAGCCTTTTTTCAACTATGTTGGGGTCGGCTTCCAGTTTTACCGGATGCAGCTGAATACCAGTATTTTACATGGAGCGACTGCCTATCTGACCTCCACAACCCAGTTAGTACCGGGTAATACGATACCCCTTGGTAAGACTGGTTGTCAGACTTTTTGGGCCTCTGACTACCTAACGACTGTCATAGATCTACAAATGAGAGCCGGGACCAACGGCTTAACGTTCTTTCCGAGGCACGGAGGAAACTCGGAATGTAATGGGTGGTCACCCATCCACAGACCAACCTTGCCTAGGTACGGCACGGCTTAACCTAACGATCGACCCGTGGGAGTACAGGAATTAAATATACCCTATGTTACTCGCTGATAATGTAGCTATCAATTGCTAAAAGAATTTTTCAAATCGGTCTAGTAGTTTATAAACTTTATTCGTTACATACAAAAATACAAATCTTTCCTCTTTATAATATTAGTGTAGATAAAGGCTCATCGTTCGCTTCATGTAAAGAACTGGTATTCAGCTGTAACGGTGAGACTGGAAGTCGACACAGGGAGGCAGATAATGATGAAAGGTTCATTCATCTAGGACTA
Source organism: Xestia sexstrigata (assembly GCA_941918905.2). Classification (NCBI taxonomy): domain Eukaryota; kingdom Metazoa; phylum Arthropoda; class Insecta; order Lepidoptera; family Noctuidae; genus Xestia; species Xestia sexstrigata. The sequence goes on along the minus strand of OW799230.2, from coordinate 10,824,151 downwards.
GTTTTTCCTCGTTCCCTTTTTTTCCGCGCTCCTGTTACTATAGAGAACAGTTCGGGTGGCCAGCTAAGAGCCCACAGTACTGTGTAGCTCTTATGTCAGACGTGATGTCATAGCGGAATTAATGTCAATGTCAGGTTTAACAGAGCGTGGGGAGGTGTCAGCGGTAGCGGTGAGCGGAAGTGGGAATACTGTTATTTGAGTAACACACGTGTCTCGACACGATACATTTCTTGAACAGAAGTCAAACTCAAACGCATTTATTTCAATTAGACCATTACAGCGAAACTACAGTCACAGACACAAGGCATAATATAACTTGTGAAAGTACTGTAGTTGCCCATTCTAAAGCGTAGATCTCTATGGAGAAGAACGGGCAAGAAACTCTATAGACACAACATTTTTTTCGGATGGGAAATCATCAAATGACCGGGGACCGCTCTCTGTGGAGCAGTTGGGAGTGTCAGACTTTTACTGACTAAACCCCATCCATGTTCCTTCATTGCCCTTTGTGTTCCGGGGCCACGGTATCTCTTTCGAACAGTCCCGCAGCCCCGGCAGGCATCGGCCCTTGCGGACCCCTTCCATTTGCTGACATCTCTTTGAGGCGCGCGTGGAACACGAACGCGCCGTCGACACGGCCTGTCATCATAAGACGGACGAACGGCGAGCTAGCCCATTGCTCACCATCCACAGACCCGCGCCTACAGTGGCCGGGGGCTACCACGTTAACACCTCTCTAAATCAAAATTCATTCATACACATACATATGTGAGAACGATGTATAAAGACGTGCAAGTTAAGAGCGTCCAGAGTAAAAAGATATAATCAGCAATTAAAAAAAAAAAAACCACGGCAGCTAAGAGACGACCAGTCCCTACTGACAGCACCCGTTCACGAACATGACGCATGGATCACTACACCACCATTCAACTGAACCATTTTGAAGGGAACTAAATGATTCGATACACGCGCCGCCGCCACCATCAGCGAGACATTTGAGTTCGCATGACATTCTCTCAATCGCCAGGGCACATTCGAGTCAATGAAAGATAACTGGAAGCCGACCGAATAGGACGACCCGAATGGCGCAGCGGTGGTGAGGCTGCCTTACGTTCTTAGGGTCCCGGGTTCGAATCCCGGTTGGAGCAAATCTTTGTGTGATGAGCATGGACATTTGTTTCCGAGTAATGGATGTTATATGTATAATAAGTATGTATTTACAAACAAAAAGTATCTATGTAGTATATCAACTATCTGGTGTCCACGACACAAGCCTCGTTGCTTAGTGTGGAACTAGATGGCGCTGTGTGTTAATGTCCAGCGATATTTATTTATTTTAACTATATGGAAATGGTAGTTTTATAGTATATAGAGAGTAATTGTAATTTGGAACCCTCACGAAGCCGTCAACCAAGCGTTATAATATGTACAACGAACCAAGTAACTTTACGCAAAAATTATTGCTGGGAAACGTCTTTTTTGTTTTTGAGGTGAAAAATCACTCTTTACGGTAGGACTCAATGTAACGCACTCAGAACATTGTGCTGATGGATGGGTTGAGTACGGGGGTCATGGAGGTCAAAAATCTTCCATAAAAAACAAGTTCCATTAAAAAAAAAACTTGTGAAAAAGTTGGACCTTTGGGCCCTCAATATCCCCGTAACTAGGTAGGTATAGTCTAAAACAAACAAAAAAAATTATCGCAATGACGGGGAGCACAAGTGCCTTTCGGCTTCGTTTAAGGGTCTTGTTACACCCATCATTTTAGTAGATAGATAAACCATTTGTTTAATGCACACAAAAGACATTGCACAACACACAGAAGTACGATAGTATATGTATGTGTGTATAGTACTCGCACAAGTCATTATGCTTTTGAGTAGATGTGGTAAAAGTGAACTACTAGTCATTCGTTTCCTTCAGCTCATCCCCACATCTTCTATGCCTTCTGCTTCACAGTGTGGCTATTTCCCCGCTCTCCGCTCGCACTACGCCCAGAGCCCACGCCGTCAAGTGACAATTGATTAACATATTCATGAGGTAACAAGAAACAAACACACGAGCAGGGCTACCATAATCTATTCTAATTTATTTATAACACTTTCTTTATGTAAGCTCGTTCCTTTGACAGTAAACAACACCCTCTTTTGGGGACTTTTATCAAGGAACATCTACTACCCCTTCCCGTTAAATTATACCGTAAACAGAGGCCCTACTCTCTAACGTTTCGTCCGTATATTCGGATCTATCCGTTTCTCTCACTCGCACTCATCTGCAGACGTGCACGATAGAGACGGATAGATCCGAATATACGGACGAAACGTTAGAGAGTAGGGCCCCAGACTCGTCACGAAGCCGTCAACCAAGCTTTCTGCACATCAAACTAAGTAACTCTACGCAAAAACTTTTGCTGGGAAATGACTTTTTGACATGATGACAATGCTACATTTTTCATCGACCCTCCGCTCCTAATGGTCGTGGCGTGATGTTATATAGCCTTCCTCGATAAATGGGCTATCCAACACTAAAATATTTTTTCAATTGCAATTTCCAACCAGTAGTTTCTGAGATTAGCGCCTTCAACCAAACAAATTCTTCTGCTTTATAATATTAGTATTGTTTTGTTGCGACGCTTTAAAAAGCCGATTTATTTCTTAACGACATCATAAGGAAATGAAAATGTGAGAAACCAAAAATTCGAAGACATGAGACATCGGATAATTCTCAGAAGAACCATTGGCCAGATCCATAATGGATCTCGTGAGAATTTCTACCAAACCTCACTGTGCCAGCCTACCCTATGTCCCAGCTGTGGGAACATGATAGTCTGTTGAACGTAGCTCCTCTCCTGCTCTAAATACCGTATCGTGCAACGCACACGTATATTCACGCGTAGCGTTCGAGCGCCGAGCGGTGGGCAGGAAGCTCTGGCGGGCAGGACGTGGCCAATTACGCGCGGATGTACGAGTTGCGCGGGGGGCATCCGCGCGCACGGAATGTAGGGTACACTGGACTTTATAGGTGCTAGCCTTATGGGCCAGGTTGATGGGTACTAGGTTGCTGGGGAGTTTGTTCTGCCAATGCTTCTCCAAAGCACCACACGTTCTTCACTAGAAAGTAGCGATCGGCGGCCATTTTGGCGGACTGCCTAATTATAGTGATGATTTTTCGTATTTTTTTTTATTGGGATTGAATGTGGCAGGATCTATTGAAGATATTGTTTTCAAATATTTGGCCACTATCTTACCTACACGACCGCACGAACTATAGGAGAAAAGATCATTCTAGTTTGTGAGGATGGGTGGATGTTCGTTACTCTTTCACGTTAAAACTACTGGCCAGATTTGGAAAAACACACAACAAAGGATACTTTTTATCCCAGTAGTACGATCTCCTGGGACAACATATATGATATGATACTTTATCTTGTGGGTAGGGTGCTTTTCATCCGTTGACGTGAAAGCCGGAAGGATCTACGCTTCCTTGCACATTCGTATAATATACAGACTTTTATTGAATGGATCCGTTTCTGAATAAAATTCATTAATTACTGTTATTACCTTTATTAATATTAGAAAGTTTATTTCTTTGCTAAGAAAATAAAGTCAGAATCTTTCCGGTACTGTCAATACAACGTGCAATCAAAAATTACCGAACGTACCAACTTTTTAGGGTTCCGTACCCGAAGGGGACCCTATTACTAAGCCTCCGCTGTCCGTCTGTCTGTCATCGGGCTGTATCTAATGATCCGTAATAGGCAGACAGTTGACATTTTCACAGAATGTGTATTTCTGTTGTAACTATAAGAACTTACATTAACATTTACTTAAATATAAACAAAAAAAAGAGATAATATTGTATGCCCCACCCACGGCTGCGCCAAATAGGGCCAGTTCAGCAAACTGCCGAGCAGCTAGTGCCCGACGCTGGTTTTCAACTGGACCTGAGATGGTGATGTCACGGACATAAAACAGATTTGTACTTTGTGTCACGTACGCTAGACAATACCCAATGTGAGATAGTATTTAGGAATTTATCAAAGACTTTTTTAGCGTTTGTAAAAATGTGTCGGTGTAAGCATTGACTACGATTTCATCAAAGACGCCATCACAAAATAACCCATAAAACTCACAAATAGAACATGATGTGTTCTATTTTCAATTTAAATGGGTAATTTGTAACACGAATTTTGAATATCGAATACAATTCGACATTCATCGATCGCCGTCCGCTCCGAGCCGACGGACGTCTTTATGTCAGCAATTAAGTTTAAATGCAGTTGTATTGCTAATTAAAACCGTTGAGCGTCTTTAATTCATTTTATAATTATGACATTATTATGTACTCTGATGAGTGTGTTATGTAAGTTAATTGATGCATTATTTATTAATGTTTTAATTTATTGTTTATTATTTAGAACTTACTGGTTGAATTGATTGCAACCGTGTCGAGGACAGCTCATTTCATAATAACTTACTACAATTATTGTACCGTTTGTCAGCCTGTCACAACTAGCCAATGCTTTCTGAACTCTTATGACTCAGTTCAGCTGTAGTCCACTCCCACAAATTAAACCAAACTAAAGGTGAGGTTGCTGAAAATATTTAGGTTTGCAAAAGCCTAAAACCATACGCGAAGGTCTTGTTCTCTATTCATTAATATTATAACACTGAAGAGTTTGTTTGGTTGAATGCGCTAATCTCAAGAACTACTGGTTAGAATTGAAAAAATATTTAGTGTTGGATAGCCCATTTATCGAGGAAGGCTAAAACTATATAACATCAAGCTATGACCAATAGGAGCGGAGCATCAATGAAAAATGTTGCACAAACAGGGAAAATAATACTTTTACAATAATTTCACGCTGATGACAAAATTAATGCAAATTAATTATTTGTAAATGTCCGATAACTGATAAGTGATGACACTCTGTGAAAATTTCAAGTATCAAGCTATTACAGTTTAAAAGACAGCCCTGTGACAGACAGACGGACGGACGGATAGGCAGACAGCGGAGCCTTAATAGTTAGCTTTAGTGTACTAAACCCTATAAACACCTTCAACTGAGTCCGTTAACAAAAACAATTCGCATTTCCATACTTCAGACAGGCTTCAAACCGCACTAATTGCGTCGCACTACCCACTTGTGCGCAGCTAAACGAAGGGTAGTTATAACTCCGTAGCGGAGTATATAAATGTTATTTCTACCCTCACCCTAGCTGCAATAAAAACTTGGTGCCTTTCCAAACGGGGGGGATGTCAAAGATGATTTTGGTTAAAGATATGACACAGTAGTTGTGTGGTAATCGGTTGTCTTGGTATGGGTCAGATGCCCATACCATGCTGAGGAATGAAGGAAAGTTCTGAGTGTGAATGTGGATGTGTGAGCAGAGGAAGACCAAAGTAACGAGGGATGGACTGTGGGAAGGGTGATATGGCTAGAAAGGAGGTGTCTGATGAGATGACGAGTAATAGAGAAGTGGGGAAGAAGAAGACATGCTGCGCCGACCACTAATGAATGGGGATAAGGGCAGGGGAATGTTGAAGCTCGGGTCGACCTTCAGGTTAAGCCGCGCTTGCCTAGGTTGGCCTATTGATTGGTGACCACCTAATACAAACAGAGTTTCTTTAGTTGTAGAATTGGCGGTCGTTAAGTAGTCAGTGGCCCGAAAGTCTGACAACCAGTCGTACCAAGGGGTATCGTATTACCCAGTACTAACTGGGTTGTAGAAATCAGATAGGCAGATGATCCATATTAAAATACTGCCACACAAGTGTAAGAGAGATGACGTACTAAAAGTTGAAATTTTCCTAACATTTTTCAACTACTTTTTAAATAATTTTATGTGTGTGTGTGATTTTACACCCGCTCAGTATTTCAATTGAAATGAAGTTCCGTCTTAGCTTTCATAAAACTTAAGAGTTTCTAATAAAAGCTTGATATTGATTTAGTCCGTCGTTGAAAGCCCGATACCATCAACTTGTGACGTAACAACTTCATGCAAGCTATGAATAAAATTGAACCGAGTGTCACATCTACTCTTTTTATGGCTAGTCTACGTCTATACCGACGCCGGGCTGTCGCAATCAATATTATGTTTATTGCATGCAGTTTTGTAGCTAGTGCAGACATTTCCATTTTAGCGTTTATAGGGAACTCGATGTTGCCCGCGATTTTGTTCGCGTGGAAATTATTTTGCTGTGTGAGGGAAAATATCCTATGACCTTCCCAAGGATGTAATGTATCTCCATGCCAAATTTTATTACAATGCGATCAGCCGTCTATTTATTTATTTATTTATTGGCCTATCTACAAATTGTTACACTGTTTATCCTAAATAATACAAGCAATACGATACAAGCATAGTGTACAATATAATGCGATAGACACAGCATGCATAAAACAAAATTATATCAAAAAATGAAATTACAATAGTAGTGCAGAAATAACACTTTCAACAACAGTGGGTAGTTTTAGAAACACAGTAAATACAAAGATGACAAGAGAAAAGAGAAAATAGTCATTATGGTGAGTAGTTTTGATGGACCTGGTGCTTGAATTTCTGAAGTGTTGTGGAAAAAATATCTATTGATTCATCGCAATTATTAAGAAGCCTGCAAATTCTGGGGATAGGGGAGTTGGATCCTGACACAGTTTTGCGGAATGGGGGACGTAATAGTTTTATAGGGTGACGCGGATATTTGTGGGGTAGGTTAAAATTAAACTTACTTAACAACTGGGGGCAGTCTATTTTACTCTGAAGTATTTTAAAAAGAAAAATTAAATCTATATTATCTCGTCGTTTTTCAAGTGAGGTCATGCTAAATTTTTGAAGACGTTTTGCATAGCTCCGTATTTTTTTGCTTAATCCCGCAGAATAGGCAAGATGGTATAAAAATCTTTTCTGGATCCTCTCTAACCTAAGACTATGTGTTGCATAGTGGGGACGCCATACAACTGCGCAGTATTCCAATACTGTACGAACGAGACTGTTAAAAAGATAAATCTTAGTTTTAGGCTTGCGAAAACATTTAGCATTACGTAACACAAAACCGAGTGTCTTTGAAGCTTTTTTAACAATGTTGTCCATGTGCGGAATAAAAGTTAATTTACGGTCCAGAAGGACTCCTAAATCTCTGATTACATCAACTTTACTGAGGTGCGTACCATTTATACTGTAATTAAAATCAATGAAGTTAGCCTTACGAGTAAACGTAATTTGGGAACATTTTTCTATATTAAGTTGCATCTTATTATCATTACACCATTTTAAGAGTCTGTTCAAGTCATCCTGAAGTAATGTTGAATCGGCTAGAGAGTCGACAACGCGGACTATTTTCAAATCATCGGCGAATAAGAATGGCGTGGAGTTAAAGAAATAATAAGGAAGGTCGTTTACAAAGATAATAAATATTACAGGGCCCAGATGGGAACCCTGCGGAACACCGGAGGTTATGATCATGGTTTCAGATTTATAGCCATTGGCCACGACATAAAAGGATCTATCCGTCAGGTAAGAGTGCAGCCACTTAAGAAGTGGACCAGCAAAGCCATACGCAGCAAGTTTTTGAATCAGCACTTCATGGGAAACTTTGTCAAAAGCCTTGCTGAAATCGGTGTATATGGCGTCGACTTGCTGGTTCGAGTCAAGTGAAGCCGCAATAACCTCAACGAAAGCTACTAGATTACTGCAGGTGGATCTTGCTGCAGTAAAGCCATGCTGGTGGTCTGACAGATATTTCCTGAAATAGTTTTGTATGTCGGGGCATACTATTGCTTCAAAAACTTTGGCAAATGTCGGAAGGATAGATATAGGACGATAGTTTTCTACTAAATCATCAGCGCCTGATTTATGAATCGGTACCACTTTGGCCAGCTTCCATTGCTTAGGGAAAATACCAGTGCTGAGAGATTTATTAAAAATCAAGCATAGGGGTGTTGCTAGTTGGTCAGCGCAAGTTGCAATAAAGTTGGGAGGAATTTCATCGCTGCCTGAACCTTTGGATATGTCTAAGATTTTGAGATGTTTGGCTATTTTATCCTTTGGAATCTGTATCAAGGAAAGGCTGTCGGAGTTGCAGAGAAGGTTTTCAAAGAAAGGCGAAGTTTGAACTACATTGGAGGCATGGGTAGCTGGACTGTAGACGCAGGAAAAGTAGGTCCCGAACAATTTGCACATCTCATTGCCATTACAAGTTTTGCTGCCGCCATTTGACATTGAGGCTGGATATGCATTAGCAACACCCTGCTTAGCCTTAATAAAGGACCAGAAAAACTTGGGATTCGTTGTAATTTTCTGTTCAATGTTATTTATGTACGAGTTGTAACATTCTCTTGCCATTCTGTCACAGAGCTTACTACACCAACGAAGGGATATCTTGTCCATAGGGTTTTTGTACGTACCATACCTTCTTCTTAAGTTATTCTTTTCACGCAGCAATCTTTCCAGCCTTTTTGTGTACCATGGTGGTCGCGAATTACTTGTCACTAAGGTCGATGGGACAAACCGCTTAATGATCTGATAAAGTACCGTATAGAACCGTTCCAACATTATATTAGGGTCGTCTGTATCTGAGAATAATGCATACCAGTCGGTATTTTCTAGTTCTGATTTAATAGCAGAGTAGTTGGCTTTTTTGAAGTTTAATCTAATGTTAGGTTCTGGTTTTAAACTATGATTTACTTTAAGGCGCAAGGAGATTTCAAGAGGAGGGTGATATGGATCAATCTTTGTTAGACTATTTAGGGCTTCAGTCACTTTACATTCCAGAAGATCTACAAGAACCAAGTCCAGGATTTTATTTTTAACATTACATACATTGTTATATTGCTTGAGGTTATTTATATGGATAAAGTCAAGAAGAGCCTGATTTAGTTTAGAATTAGTCCTTGAGATAGTCTAGTCGTGAAAAGGTAACAAACATACTTATTTTCGCATCACTAGTCACTACATATTATCAAACGAAGTCCTCCGCCGCGTCTGTCTGTTCGCGATAAACTCAAAAATTACTGCACCGGTTTTCATGCTGTTTTCACCAATGGATAGAGTGGTTCTCGAGGAAGGTTTTGGTATACCTACATACAGGGTGTAAACAACCTCATCACGAACCAACGTCAACCAAACATTCTGTACATCAAACTAAGTAACTTTACGTAAAAATGATTGCTGTGAAACGACTTTTTTTTTTGGGCGAAAAATCATGTTTTTTGGTAGAACTCAATGTACCACAATCAAAACATTGTGCTGATTGCTGATGGCTGTATTGAATTGTACGGGGGTCGTGGAGGTGTTCAAAGTAAAATAGTATATTTCATTACAAGTGCGGAAAGGCTGTCATTGCAAAGAGTTCCGACCAAATTGACAGTCGGAACAAGTTGCAATGACGGTTCCGCAGGTGTACTGAACGACTATTTTTAATACAGTTGCGAAAAAATGAAGCAATTTAATAAAATAATAAAAACACAATAAACTCAACTAACTAAGAAAATGGCGCCAACCGTAGAATATAAGCAGAGTTTTTTTTTCTTCATCCATTTTGGTAGGCAAAGGGAACTATCCATACAGCTTAGTCTTCAGTAGATTTTTTTTTATTGATATGAAATGAAAATGAAATTTAATGAGATGGAATGAAATGAAACCTAACCTAACTCATTCAATTAAATCATTAAATCTGATATTGAAATAAATTAGTAGCTTCTTTTTAGAAATATACGTATTTGTATGAATCACAAAAACTCTTTAGTAAAAACTTCATGGTTGGTTTTTCTTTTTAATAGACATTATTTTGACAGTTGGGAAAGAGAACGCACGAGTTCGGGAAAGGTAAAAAAAAGCACTAGTATGTAATAGCCCACATCCCGAACGCTATACGTCCCTGCAATACACCACTTTTTGAGCAACTGTATTAAAAATCTTATATTAAAAACTTGTATTAAAAAAAAAAAACTTGTTAAAAAGTTGGAACTTTGACACCCAATATCTCCGTAACTAGAAGGTTCCCCCCAGGTATGGTGTAGAACAAAAAATGATCATAATGACGGGGAGAACAAGTGCCTTTCGGCTTCGTTAGGACGTATTTTACTCCCTATATAATTTGTCAAGCGGGCGAAGCCGCGTGCATCAGATAGTAGAAATAGTATCCTGTTTTAATCCAGGTTATAAACTATCAAATTTGCAAATTTTCATCCAAATCCGTTCAGTAGTTTTTGCGTGAAAGAGTAACAGTTATCCATACATCCTCACAAACTTTCGTAATTATAATATTATTAAGTAGGATAGTAGGATATAGTTAGCGATTCTAGCCTTGAATGTGGTGTTGCTCCTCATAATATCGTGTCCTGCATGCCCTGATGCCTGCACACTACAGGAATTGAAGGATGCTAGTGATAGCGCCAAACTTGCAGTCGAGTTCTGAGCCGACTCATATAGATTGCCATCGACACGCTAAGTTAAGGACGGAGAAGAGAATCCTTCGACCGCGGTCGTTCTAACTAGCGGGCTACTGCCAACGTTTAGTGGCTAGGTCAGTTCAAATAGTGGTACTTACTTAACAGATCGTTGCGAACTCTAGTACTCCACTCTTCTTGGAATCATGCACGACGCTGCAACAAAAGATGATACTTTATTAGTGGAGTTATGGGCTAGAAAAGGTGATGTGTACGGTAGAAGTCGATGATTGGGTAAGGGATGAGTACATAACAAACCCGCTAGCGAATCGTTAGTGGCACTGACAGTCCCCCTATTCAACAACAATTCTTCAACATAAATCTAGTTGTACAAATCTCTTAACAGATTAGGAGCCCAGAACGGCCGATGTACACACTGATCTAGCCAAGGTATCCTCGATCCATCCCAAACAGAAAGCCAGTGAGCCCGTTTCTAGGATATTCCCGATCTCCTATATCCTGCACAACCATATGCACCTTTCAGGGTTTGGCAAAATACTGGTAAACGTAAGGAAATGAAATATGACGCACATTCTATACCAAGGCTGGTCAGCCAAGAGCACCCGGCTCACAATATGGCCAGTGGTAGCGTGCATTTGAATTAGCCCGCCAAAAATGGTCAGCTGACGATAGTCTTTCGAAAACAGAATTCAGTTATTCAACATCCACCGTTTGTTAGTGTCTATCTGTCCCGAATGAATCACTGCTAAAACAAGTGTCATTAGCAAATCAATTAGGTACATCGAGACGAGGCAATTTGTAACCCATCGGACGCTCTGGGAAACGCCACGGTTTTCTCTTGCAACGTGACGAAACATCGCCCAATCACTCATTTATATTAGAGACTGATGGGACAGACGCGGCGGACGAAGGTCGCGGGGCATAGCTAGTCTTCACTAAATTCAAAGCTTTGTTATCTTAAGACGGTAGTCCCATTATTAAAACGCACGAAAGAAGCCTTCTCTATGTGAAGATTGGATCATCCACCACAGCGAATGCGTCTAAAGTCTTCTCTGTGTGTTCCTATCTAAAGGTTACTAAGCCTCCGCTGTCTATCAGCGGGCTGTATCTCATGATCCGTAAAAGGTAGACCGTTAAAATGTTCACACACTGTGTATTTCTGGTTCCGGTATGCGCTATAACAACAAAAGGGGGCTCCCTACGATGGTACGGAACCATTCGCGAGTCCTACTCGCATTTGGCCGGTTTTTTTGTTTCTAGGACATGCCGGTTTCTTACACCATTTGTTGTTCGTCAAATTATAGGGGGGCCCCTATAATTTGGCGCTAGGGCTAGCGCCCCTAGCCTACCCGAATTATTATAAAATTCACGTTTATCTCCGGCATGAACGAAGCAGAGCATTTATAGTACTCTCATTGTATAACACAAAACACATAATGACAACATTATGTGCTTACTATGTTGTGTTCAAGGACAAACAAATTAAATGAAACGATTTACGTTCATCAGCGGAACATTGCGCGCATCACGAGGTAGGCAGAGCACCCACATTTCGTCAGTTATAATTTAAACCGGGAGCGAATCTATTGCCTTTAACAGGATTACAGGGCACAATACTGACTCTTGGAAAGAGTGCAATCCTTCAATCAAATGAGAATTATGTACAGACAGCCCCGCTGACTAGGTCATATTTAAACAAAGGTTCACGAAAAAAGAAAAAAACAATCACCAAAACCTCTACCTACACACAAATTCAAAGAAACGCATCTCATGATCTACAAAAAGTTGCTCGATTACAATGGCAAGCACAGCAGCCGACAACGGCCGATTGTTGCCGAAGTATGCCGAGTGCGACACGGTTCGCGTGACGCCCCAGTGACGTCACCGGCACATTCAGAGCAGAACGGATGAGTTCAATAAAAAGCTCTGCCTGATGACTCATTATTGCTTTTTATTTGTAGGCCTTCAATATACACAATATAAATGTCACTGTGTGATTTCGTTTCGATACGCCATTGTTGAACGTTTTGGCGTAGATTGGTGATTGGATGACCGCGGTTACCAGCGGTCATTTACCCGGTTGCTTGGCATAATCAGGGGTCTAAAATGGCCGCTGTAGTAGTCATATCTTGTCCTTGTTCAAATTTATTTGAGATCGGCGCAGCATGTTTTTTCTTCCATACTTCAGTACCGCACCTCCATTCTTGCCACATATCATTCTCCACACAGTCCATCCATCGTTTCTTTGGTCTTCCTCTACTCTTAAAGCCATTCATACCCAACATTTTCCTCATTCCTCCGCATCACATGCCCATACCACGATAACAAATTACCGCACAACTGTTCGGCGCCACTTTCAGACTCGATGTACTCATTAAAAGAGGTGAAACGATGCCTCGCCCGGCTCGCTCGCTAGCTAGCGGTGTGCTGCATGGTGACTGTGTACTAGGGAAAAAATCGAGGAGTACAAAATCTCCAGAGGAAACCACTTAGAGGCCCCAGCGAATGATATCATTAAAAAGTAATGTCCGCTAATATTCTCTGACTCAATATCAGCTACTCCATATAGGGACGACCTTGTAGTCCATTACGGTTCTATTTTCGTACTAAAGCTATGAATGAAACTGTTGGGCAAGAATCTAAACTACCAATATTTTGTTTTTGACGACCCGAATGGCGCAGTGGTGGTGAGACTGCCTTGTTCTTCGAGTCCCGGGATAGAATCCCGGTAGAGGCAAATGTTTGTGTGTTGAGCACGGACATTTATTTCAGAGTCATGGATGTTTATATTTAAAATAAGTATTTACAAAAAAAAAGTATCTATGTAGTCTAACTGGTGTCCACGACACAAGCCTCGTTGCTTAGTGCGCCACTAGATGGCGGTGGGTGTAATGTCCAGCGATATTTTTATTTACTTATATTAATTTTGCATCACTATTCTTTATTTACGTTAACATAATGGTCGTTATTTAGTTGCTGTTACTGATGAGACTGTCAGAATCACAGTGCTCTCTAAATTAATTGCAATATTGCAAATTGGTTAATGTTGGCTTGCTGTCGTTGAGGTAAAATAATTTTGACTGACATGAAATTCCTGTAAACTTAACCAAAAAATATCTTATCTATGAGTCTGACTCTCATATTAAACAAAAGAAAGCTACAATACAATACAACACGAAATGTAACGAAAAATGTTCTTTACTGATAAATAAAGTAATTGATAATGTTGTAGGGTGAATCACCGTGTTTTCGGGCACACCCGGTTTATGTGTCATAACTCATAACATCACAAGTTCCATGTTATAGGGGGTTGATATATTAACGCTATTGTCATATATCCGTGACAAGCAAGCGCGTGCCTTGTACGCCAACGACACAAATATATGACAAAAAATGCGCGGTTCTCATAACACGAAAAAAAACAATGAAATAGTTTTGGAACTCCCTATTTTTTTTTTATATTTGAAGTAATATTGTGGTTTGGCGTAGAGGACACGCGCGTGCTTAAATGCTCTGGCTTTCAAAAAGTTTAATTTAGATTATATATTTCGATTGTCAAATTCTAGTGCTAGGGCATAAGAAAGTGAATTAATAAATACAATTCTCATTTGAGAGAAAGCGCGTTCGTTTAACTTATTTCCGAAAATTAAGGATGAAAACAAACGATTTCAAAAAAGACAAACACAAGATAAATTACTAAAAGGAATTCGCAGACGACAGTTATGCAATCCAGTCTGGGCAGCACAAATAAGCGTACTAGACGTAAGTTTGTTATTTTGTAAAAAGGCACGTCGTTTTTTACTTACTACCCAAATCTACACTATGAAACAAATTAAAAAAAAAAGTTTGTTAGTAGAGGGCAAATCTTTGGTACTACTGATCCGGTTCCGAAAATTCTCTCACTAATAGGAAGCTATAACATTATTCCCGAGTGTCATCATTAGTGTCGACCTGTCGACCATACGGCGGGCGAAGCCGAAGGCAATAGCTAATGTGAAACTTCTGCTGTACTCTTCAAATCATACAGTGATATAATTTTAGTTTGCTTTCTTTCTTGCTTTTTTTATAAATTATAGTCTTCAATACGTTTAACTAAACAACCCATTTTACGGTGTATTTAAGGTTTTAGATAGTCTGTCGTCTACACAACTGCGATAAAATGAGAAATGTCCGAGCGCGCCAGCAATCGGTGCATCCACCCTCCAATAAGTCACAATCTACAAGTGATTCGGTATCTTATCTCCAGTCCGGTCGGCGCTCCACTTCGGAGTTATATTCTTAGAGGACTGCTGATAATGCCCACTTTCAAAGAATAACACTTGAATGTTTTCTACGTTATGTCATTTTGGAATCGTGGTGAAACATCGTACAGTTTTTAATTATTATTTTCAAGCCCATCTTCCTCAATATAATTCGAGGAGCTCATGGCTAAATAAAAACAGGAGCATGGGACAATCTTCAGGTTAAACCGCGTTTGCCTAGGTTGGTCCGTGGATGGGTGACCACCCGTTGCATGCCGAGTTTCCTCCGTGCCCCGGAAAGCACATCAAGCCACCAGTCCTGGCTGTCAATTGTAAATCTTTAATCGTCTTTACAGATAGCCAGTGGCCCGAAATGTGACAACCAGTCTTACCAAGGGGTATCGTATTACCCAGTACTAACTGAGTTGTGGAGGTCAGATAGGCAGTCGGTCCATGTAAAATACTAGTAGTCAGCTGGATCTCGTAAGACTGACAGCCGACCCCAACAAAGTTGGGAAAAGTCTAGGCAGATGCTGAGAAGATACACACACATACAAGATGCGCGGAAAACATAACTCTTAGTAGTCGGGTAAAAAATAGTCCACAGCCACCCCGATAGACCTACGCTACGAGCTACTGAGGGAAATAAACCAACCCATACGTTACTTACGTCCGTCCATAATTAAAATAAACTATCAATTGACTTCCTTCTCTCCGACGAAGATCAATAAGAATGTGACGCGATATCGACTGACGACAACTGTCGCTCAGTATTTATGAACAAATTGTACTGAATGGATTGCCGACAGATTTGATTGATCAGTCGTTACGATTTATTTATTGTTTACTGGCCTTTGTCAGCGGGTTCACCCGTGTAATGACGGAAAAATAAACGTGGTCGAAGGGACGCTGATGTGAAAACGGTTACCACATTACCGCGTACTCAGTGCATCGTTCTGAATGCGTTCCCCCCCCCCCCCCCCCACATAACTCGTCAAAAGTTTTGTGATATAATCTGCTGTCCTTATCTTACTCTACGGGAGCAGGCTTGGCTTAGTGCGATGGCAATAGGGTAGATGACAAAAAAAAACTAATAATTAGTCCGTCAGATAGATTTCCAAAAAATATTAGATAAACACGTATCCAATATTTTTCGATAATCTAACTGACGGACTAGACAGAATGATATTTATTTTTTGTCAGGAATCATCACTATTCTTCAAATAACTGTTTTTCAAATTCGTCACAGGCGCTGTTCCCTCTTAACGTAATGACATAAGCAACGGAATGATAGCTCTCAATTGGCCGCAGGGTCACTGCCGCCAGCCGGATCATATTCGGTGATATCGTCATTTCGTGTGTCTGGGGACTGGGATACGAGTATCAAGTTGTTCTGTCATCTAGCGCTTGCGACATCAACTAACTAAACAATCAAGCTTGCTCTGACGCGACGGCGAATGCGGACGAAACAAATTATAGAAGTCGAATCCCGAGAGTCCAAGGAGTTTAGGTGCCGTACTTACGTAGGTAGTGGCTTAGAACCCAAATATTGAAACCTGGTGACCTGAATATTGGTGAGGTTGTTCAAAAAGGTCAGGTGCGTAGCACTCACAACCGGCGTGCGTGTATGACAAGATGTATGAACGTGGATGAGTATGCGATGGTGTTGCTTTAGTTTCTGCTTAGCCCCATGGGAAAAGGCGTGAGTTTAAGTATGTATTTCATCACCACTGCTTTTAAAACGTGAAGGAAAACGGGATGTCCTAGAACCAAAAATTCGAACACATGTGACATTTGTGGTTCTATGAGAAGACCGAGAGAAAGGATTATTTAATTTAGTGTTAATGGTTTATGCTGTACATAATAAATAAATAAATAATAATAATAATCAACCAATCCGCACTGGGCCCGCGTGGTGGATTAGCCCATTCTCTCGCATAGAGAGGAGGCCGTGTGTCCCAGCAGTAGGAAAAATATAGGCTAATTATGCTATGCTATTTAGAGACCTTGTTAGCAACATACCATATTTAATTCCTTTCGAAGTTTTGTTTTGTAGCGACAACACACATACATACACACATTTTACAATATAAAAATATTGTTCTTAATACTACTACATATTTTAAATGCGAAAATTTGGATGGATGGATGGATGTTTGTTACACAATCACGACAGAACGGCTGAACGGTTTTGAATGATATATAATAAAAAGCGTAGAAATGTAGATGAACCGTTTTTTATACCAAATTAGCTCCAAAAGTATACTTTTAAAAGCGTTACAATTCAACTGTTCCCCAAAGCACTCCCGTACCACGGTCGGCCATTATACCATCCTCGGGAATGGCCATACATTACATGGCATCTATTTATAGCGGCACTATGTAGGTAACCGACTCCAGTGTTGATTTAACCGGAATCCGAATGCTCACGCTTATAAAAGGAAGCAGGAAAGCAGGGATAGAGGTTACATGTGTTTGATGAGCACAGACACAAAAAAATACGAAAGTGTTTCAGTGTGTGTGTGTGTAATATCACGCCTATAATCCCCGAAAGATTAGGCAGAAGTGCTCCTTATAGTACCCCCATTTGACAGAAATTATTTTACGAAACAAATTCGATTCCCACTGTCAAAGATAAGTATATATATGTATAAACTTAATATGTTTTGCTTATTGTTATCGGCCTCATTACAACAACATCAAAAGATATCTATGATAAGAATTTGTGTCGTTTTTGACTAAATTTTCCGTTTATTTACTCGTATACCCTTGGCTACTGACTACTTGTAACAGTTGTAACCATGGGACTTAAACATAACTGGCGAAATTATGTCGTACAATACACACACGTCTGTCTGCCTAATGGAACGTTAAAAACTAGATCACAAGGACCTCAACGGCTAATTCTTTATGTGCACAAGTTTTTTCAAGAAACTCGTGCCCGAAATGCTATCTCAGATCGTCGAGACACAATGCACCAACGGCCAAATCCTCCTTCTCTCTCGCACTCATCAAGAACTATACCAGTCTCGCTCCAGCCAGGATTTTGGAGACCGGTTTTTGATTCATGTAAAAAAATAACCGTCGAGTTTCTTATATATCCTTAACAAGATGCTATAATTAGATGTTATACTTGCTTTTTTGACAGGTAGATTTCAAAAATGGTTTTTGGTATTTGGTTCACATTCAGGACGAGAGCAACGACGGTGGCCCGGTGGTGGCGGCCCCGACTCACGAAGTGGAGTTCGAACCCAGGCAGGCGCATTACTTTGGGTAAATTATTTGATCACCACTGCTCTCAAAACAGTGAAGGAAAACATCCTGAGGAAACCGGCATGTCCTACAACCAAACATTAAGACATGTGACATCTACCAACCCGCACTGGGCCCGCGTGGTGGATTGTAACCCATTCCCTCTAAAAGAGAGGAGGCCGTGTGTCCCAGCAGTGGGAACATTATAGATTATGTATATGCAGGAGGAGCTCGTAGCTAAATAATAACATCCGCTCAGATTCTCGCAAGCATCGTTATTGCAGCCGAATTTTTTCGTGAGTAATTAGCGATCGAAAGTTAGGGATTGTGTCGTTATCTCTGTCGAGACTGCCGGGCCCAGCTTGATAAACAGACGCCAGCACTTCAAGCTACCCGAAACTGTCAAATGTACCCAATCAACCTGGAACCTAACTAATGCTTTAAAAAAACATTGGCTTATTGCAGTAGCTTGATCTACGCGTGGTTAACTCGCTCTTGCATAGATCGGCCCGTGGAATCAAATCTTCACGACCTCGTGGCCGTGGTGGCCTCACTATCTATCATATACCGAGGCTACTTTTCTGCCTACACTCAAACAATATTTTTTGCAGCACGACCGGCCGTTACGCAAAAAGCTAAAAGTTCAACGATACTGATATCAAACTCGTTTTATTAAAGGTTCCCTCACCACCAAAAGCTACCAATCAGAGCTATGAGATATCTCGAGATTTTTGATGTCTTTAAATTGCTTCCATAGTGGGGTGGGAGGGCAAGTCAAAAAAACGAATTATAACAAAATCGGGGGATATAGTTTGGTGGTGCAGCTACATATTATCTATCATCTCCATCCTAAATTAAATTACACCATTGGATAGCAAAAGGATCATAGAATTCATTACGCGAAGTGAGGACTGTGACACATCGCGCGGGATGGGAGGGCAAGCCCCGCCATTTTGAGGTAATTTTGCTGTGTATCGGGTTATCCACTTAGTATAACTTTAACTCTGAAAAACTACGTTTTTTTTATGGTGCTTCAACAGTGTACAGTCAAAGCCAGCACACACCGGCGACGGCAGCATTTTCAATCGCCTTTACACACATAACATAAGGGCGCTGTCGTTTAATGGGGGCTATCGTTTTTGAGCTCACCAGATGGCGCCACTGTCGAGTAAGGTATTGCCAATAATTTTATTTAATACTTTAAAGTACCAATAACGTCTTAAAAAGTTTAATTTATTCCGTATAGTGTAAAACTTTAGATACATATTTACAATATAGCAAGCATGAAACATTTAAAAATCATTCTACCTCCAAATACTAACAAATAAGATCCTAGTTGCTACTTTAAATTCTTCAAGTCATAATTAATCAAGAATGGCTCAGTCTAGAACATAATCGTGAGTATTACTATAAATACGTAACAAAAAAGCACGCAACGTGCGAACACTGTATGACATCTGACATTTCGGAAGACCTTAGTCTACACGAGCGCCTCTAGCGGCGAATTCATGCGAGATAGCCCCCATTGTCGGTGTATTACGGGCCTAAGACTAGAATCTCAAGGAAATCTAGCTATGACTAACCTAGCATAAAATCATTAAAACCAGCTTTCTAGAAGCATGTTCAGTAACTTTAGACAAAATCACCGGTACTCTTTAGCAAAACATTAAACAATTGTGTCGTAAGAGTTTACAGAAAAGTATTTGTCTAGGCGTACGTACAGCTTAATATAAAGTATGCAATCCACTGCACTCATAGCTATTTGGGTTTAGGAGGTGAGATGAGAATGGAAGGAACAAACAAACAACGTGACAACAACAACGTGTGATAAATAAATAAATAAACCGTGTGTCATGATTTTCAAATATGTATTAATTAATAAGATCTGCTGTGAACTATCTAAACTAAAATTATGTAGGGTTTTCAAGATTTCAATAATTTGTTTTATTTTTGAGAAATAACAACACTGCCTAACTGTCAATGTTGTAGCGGGAAGGGGTAGTTTATAAAGCATGGCACTCGGCCGAGAGAGCGCTGCATGTTGCTTTCATGCGCCCACAGGACTTAGGACCGTGAGTCCGCCACAGAAACGGGCTGCGCGGTAGCGCGCCCAGGAACAGCTTCCGCGGTAAGGGGGCATAGCCCCGAAACCGTCTACCGCGCCCCCGTGCGGGGGCGCTGTGAATACTCCAGGTGAGAGAGCGCTGTTCGTTGGAAGAAATTGTGGTGTTAAGACTAATAGTCGAATCTATGTCCGATAACTGACAAGTGTTGTAATTATTGCATTTTGTATAAAACGTAGTAATATAGACTTGTGTAATACCAAATAATTTGAAAAGAGTAACCATGGAGTTTCTTGCCGGTTCTGCTCCATGGAGGCGACCAACCCGAACCGTGCACCCGTGTCGACGTTCGTGCGTGCCCATCCAGGCCTATGTGGAATACTTGGATTTGAATATACTCAAGAGTTGATTGGAGCTACAGTGGTTTTATTACACGTGTGACAAGAAGATAATGATCTTCTTTCTTTCTTTATCGTGTGGTTAGTACCTGGTGTCAGAGTTTTTATGCCGCCCATGGACCTTTGACTTGGCTTTACATGCCGTCGAGAAAAATCTCTAGACATGCTGGTTTCCTCACGATGTTTTCCATGACCGAAGCAAGTGATCATTATACAATGCGCACAAGCACATGAATTCTAAAAATCAGAGGTGCGTAGGCGTACCTTGGGTTACAGCTCGAGACCTATGACTTGGCAGTCCGACGTTCAGACCACTAAGCTATCACTGCTACAAATGATGGTGATATTCCACTCATAGCCGTTTATTTGTTACTAGGCTATGCTGAGCTGTTTTTAGTAGCCTACTGATTTGCGGATGTATGGGGCACGTTTTTTGCAAGCTTACATGGTGCCAGCTGCTGGGCAAAGACCTCCCCTTTCTCCTTCCATACTCCACTCTTCCAATCCCACTCTAACCTGTGCGATCTCTGGCCATGTTAGCCCCGCAAACATGATCAGCCCCCTTAGCATGAACGCTGTAGAAACGAAAGAGAATCGACAAATCTTTTGTTCATCTATTTTGTCGATTCAATGGCAGATGAACAAAAGATTTGTCGATTCTCTTTCGTTTCTACAGCGTTCATGCTAAGGGGGCTGATCATGTTTGCGGGGCTAACATGGCGCGGGCTAAGCGGGCAGATCGTAACATGATCGTAATCGACCTCGACGGCACTATCCTACCTCAGGCGTCCCGTGTGTGACGATCTTTGCCCATCTCTCCGGGTTCATCCATGCTAAGTGACCTGCTCACTCCCACTTCACGTGCTATAGTTGGTGCCAGTTAAGATGAGAATAGTGGTCATTGCCCTTTCCCTAATATCTCTTCGTACGAACCAAAACAAATAAACCATGTATCGTTTTTCATTACTCACAAAAAATGTTGAAGATCACGATAGATGAAGATTCCAGACTTGAACAGGCTTATTTTTGATTTTCAAAGTTAAGAAGTTTAATAAATGTAGGTGGGTCAATGACCGCTATTCACAACTTAACTCCCACCAACTATAGTTACGATTTTAAAAAGGGATGGCTCTTTAAGTTCAAGTATGGCGAAGGAATGGGAGTCCTATGCCCAGCTGTGGGTGATTCCAGACTGAAACGATAATGAGAGGTCTTCTTCTCGAATCGGTCCCTCATTACTGAGAATCGTGGTCACTGGACCTCATTAAACGGATAATCTGCCTCCATCGACCCCGGTCCGAAGTTGCAAAGAGGTCACTAGTACATTAAATTATCACTTTGACACTTCCCTACACGGCTACAGGAATGGTTACCCGACTATGACACAGCAAAGGATTACTTATAAATTGAACAACCTCTGTGCGGATGTTTGAACGTAACTCAAAAACTACTGAGTCGATGTGAATAAATTAGGCACGAGTTGTTTACAAAATAAATATCTATGTGACAGATAACCTCTGCCGCTACGCTAAAATTAGTAAGAATAAATGTTAAAACGTCAGTAATATCGTTACCACCGAAATAATTGTAGATGAGTAGGGACAATCATCTTCCAGGGCTTCCAGTCTAACCTGGGGCAGCTGAATACCAGTATTTTACATGAAGCGACTGCCTATCTAACCTCCACAACCCAGTTATTACTGGGTAATACGATATCCCTTGGTAAGACTAGTTATCAGACTTCTTTGGCCACTGACTACCTGTAACGACTGTCAAAGATCTACAAATTAAATGACAGGCGGGACCAACATCTTAACGTGGCACGGAGGAAACTCGGTATGTAAGAAAGAAGAAAGAAGAAGAAAAAACATTTATTAGCCCGCACAGGACAAAACACAAATAAAAAAGGTTAAATTAACAGTACAGCTAATAAAAAAAAAATTAAACAAAGAGAAAAATGAAAAAAAAAAACATGAAATTAAATTGGTCCTGTACTAAGCCAAAAGGCAATCTAAGCATGGTGCTGTAATATTTAAAAAAAAAAAACGTCACAGCGCTGGTATTCTGATAGGGCCCAGAGTAAGAGTGATCACCCATCCACAGACCAACCTAGGCAAGCTCGGCTTAACCTAAAGATCGACCTGAGCGGCTTTTTAAACCGTGCTTGTCTAGGTTGGTCAGAAAACGACTAGCCAACAATGGAATTATCTCCTCAGTCAGATTTCTCACAAAGTCGTAGCTTTCACCACATAGCAAAGCATCCACATGCCGCAAGCTTTAATAAACCGGTACGGCATGTCTCCGTCATAGCGAGTCTAAAAGCTTGCTTGCGTAACGGTACTTATTACGAGTTGAGTAAGAATTAAATTCGCCAGTCTGCGATACGAATATACCCTGTGACCTTTTGCGGCGCGACAGACGACTTTTTAATACTGTTGATCATTTATTTATATTATTTTCAGCCTATTTCGACCCGCTGCAGGGTAAAGGTTTCCCTCTCTCCTAACTAACGTGGATTAGTGGAGATCACTAGCAGACAAACAAACAAGTAATATTTAATTAAAAGTATCCAAAAACCCGACTACAAATTGTATTATGTATTCGATTTTATATATATATATTTGTAATCTCCTTTTAATTTCCTTCATTTTGATATCGTACTCGACAGGCTTGGTTGAAAAAAAAATATTAACGACTTACAATTTTTTGCGCCAAAAATCCGCCATTTTGTTGTTTTTTTTTCTAATACACCTATCTAAGGACACTTGGGTTTTTTAAGTCGAATAGAATGATACCATAATCATCGTAATCCATCCAGCCATTTGGAACATACGAGGTTATAAAGAAATTTACAAATAAACATACAAGATATGCGCGAAAAACATCTCAATTTTTCGATCCTTGGCAGTCGGGTAACAATGAGTAGCTTGTTTGTCACGGTTGTGTTGGTACCGGCGCGAAAAATCGCGTGAATTCCAAAAAACAAAAACAGTCCACGTGAACTGTAAGGCCAGAGCTGTATAGGCATACTAGGGCAGTCTTGCAGCTGATATCGGATTGGCTAGAATTCCAGGCTAGATCTAACTACGTTCCTAATTGTTGCTCAGTCACACACAAGATCAAGAAGATATTTCCTAAACACAGTACATAACTCATAAAATGGAATACTTTGTGTGGAATCATTTGTAAACGATTGTAAATCAATGTAAAGCTAGATAAGGCATGCGCAGATGGTCGGAACATGGCGAAACAATGATGACTGGGCCTTTAATCATTTCACACTATATGTAGTCTGTTTAGAAAACTAGTTTTTACTCGCGCCCTCGCTCGCGTTATAGAACGTTTTATTTATTTATTTATGAATATAGGTTCTCCAACAGCTTCTGTGTACAACATTTAGGTATACATAGGTTTTACAGTAAGACTTACACAGTCGCCAATAGGCGAGAAGACAAAAAAAAACTATTTAGTCCGTCAGTTGGATTATCAAAAAATATTTGACCCGTGTTTTTTCTTTTGTTACGTAAACCAAAATTGACGAAGATATGATGACGCTTTTAAAATTATCAATACGTCACGCCTAGGTATAATTTTTACCTAGTTCTGACGTCACGAGCCCCACTCCCGAGTTTTGATGCGTTTTATCTTTGTCAATATTCATTGGTTTAATAAAACAAAAAATGCGTGTCCATTAATTTCCAATACTCTAACTGACGGACTAAATAGATTTGCAATTTTTTGATACTGTCGTCATGCCTATTACAGCTAACCAGCATTCACAAAAATAAGTGTTAGCCTATGAGAAATTAAATTAAAAATTAAAATGAGTGGCTATAGACACGAAAAACAATAGAACTAATTACAACTAAAATGATAAAAAATGACGTTTTGAAAACCTATAGCTAATGATACTGCTACTGTGCCTGCGTAATCCCACTGCTGGGCCAAGGCATCTCCCATGTCAATTGTTTCGATCCAGGGCTAATGTGGACCACTGGTCGTTGGTTTTGTTCAGTTCGTCCCGCCATCTTCTACGAGGTCTGCCGCGACGCCTATGATACTCGCATGGGCGTGCGCAACGAAGAGGCAATTAGACAAAGCCTACCCTACCAACTGGGGGAATTATTATAACTAATGAACTATGTAATAAAATAACACTTTGTACAAACAAAATATTAAAAAAAAGTTCTAACTCCTGTTCGAATACTTATAGCAATTTTTCGCGCCCGTGTTACGTAACTAACACTGTATTGGAAGTTGCTACGAAGCTCGACGCTCACCCGCCGGATCTTATAGGCAAGCAATCCACTCGCCTGAATTATTTTGTTGTGTATTAATTGTTTATTCGCCTAACAATGGTGTTTACTTGTGAAGTTTGTGCTGATAATGTGTGTTTGTTAGAAGTTAAAGGCAATAAGTTTTCTCTATTATCGTATAATGACAAGCTTCAAGTTGTGTCTAAAGGTAGATGTGTACCCGAATTACGAGAATTAATCTAAAATAATATATGGTAATTAACTGACGTGTTCTGTAACTATCACCCACTCACTTGGATAAGATATTAGAGGTAGCCGAATCTTTCTTCTGTTTGCATCGTTAGAAAATCGTGAGTTAAACCTTGAATAATGTGGTGAGTTCATAACTTCTTGTATTTATAACTTTTGTTTTTACAGGCTTATTTTCAAATATTATAAATCAATAAATGTGACTACTTTGAGGGCCATCATAATTATGTAGAGCGACGGACGTTGTGGAGTTGCGCGTTTTTTTTTTTGCTATCATTATTTCGTGGCCTGCCCAGCCTGGTGGACGATTGCACGCCGCTGGATACTCGGGGATGAGAACCGACGGAAAGGTCCGACGTGGTGTGCCGGGGGGATTTCAGAGCAATTACAAGTTCTTTTTGTGAGTTGGTACAATATCTATGGCTTAAAACAACTACTAGAAGATAGTAAGTTGTAGTCATAGCTTCTTGTATACCACTTCATTCCGGAAAGTAGGTTCTCACACCTAAATATCTGCCGGAAATCAGCTTTACGTGTTCCAATTCAAAGAGGAAGGCATATGTTTTCAATTAGTACTCTAGTGATGGCTTCGAGTATACATACACACGTAGATATTGGACCAAAGTCTCCATGATCTGATCACCTACCATCACGATAGATCATCATCGGCGTTAATTTCTTTTCTCAACATGTTGGGTTTCCAATCTAACCGGATGCAGCTGAATACCAGTATTAATATGGAGTGTCTATGTGGACCCAACAACTCAATTAATGGATAACATGGTATCACGCGGTCAAACTGACCAGCAGGACGCAGGACAATACCCTTATATTGTATCAGAAATTGACTGGTGTGAAGATTGGGTGTGGACTTCATGGGAAATCACGCAAAATTCTAGTTAAAACGGGCGTAAAACTGAAAGGAACCTTCAATAAATCTCAGCTGCACTCCAGAAAAAAATTCAAAACAAAAACCCACGTTTTTTAATGAACCCAGGTCGGTTCAGGAGAATGCAACACGTAAACACTCGCTCTGACTAGCGCGGAGCGCGGCGATATTTCCGCGGCGGCGGGCGAGCGGACTGGCAGCGCGCCAATTACGTCACCGCCGTATGACCAGCCTAGCTTATTCACAGATCAGAATATTATTACTACTTTAGCTAAATTAGAACGTTTTTGAAGAGCAAGTGAAGTTTTCGGATCTGGTCGTAGTGCGCAACTTGCGCAAAACATCCAGTTATCTGCAATAAAAAGTCTCTAAATTAGGACTGCGCTTTTCGAACTTAAATTGCACAAGGCAGACCCTTATAAGCACGCCCTGAAAGGCGAACCAATTCTAGTGTTTTAGCTGGCGAGCAGAAGTGGCAAACAAAATTCCCATCATCGGCCAATCTCCCAGCTAGATTGGCTAGGTGTGCCACGATACGCCAAGTTGTTGAAAACATCCAAATATTGATGTTTAAAGTGTGTGCAGCGTAAAGTACCATAGCGATTTTAATATCTCATCGTTATGTACTTACTTTCTAAAGATATTGACTCATCCGTTTAACACTAAACCCGACTGCCAAATATGCCGTTCGAAAGCCAGATAACATTGTCTAGAAGCAATTTAAGGCGCGCCTATTGTCGTATATGGTTATATTTCTGCCGGCGTTTCAGTCTGGAACGCTGCCAAGAATACTATAAATGTCTAGACTTGTCA
The DNA here is from genome assembly GCA_941918905.2 of Xestia sexstrigata. Lineage (NCBI taxonomy): Eukaryota > Metazoa > Arthropoda > Insecta > Lepidoptera > Noctuidae > Xestia > Xestia sexstrigata. The sequence continues at coordinate 10,797,582 of OW799230.2, read as the reverse complement.
AATAAATGTGCAGATGAAGTTATTCCATTAATAAATTGTTATTTCGTTTGAGACATATTTATGAAACTTTAGTTTTTGAGCTAGGAGTTTAAACTAACTTCACAGCAAAATTGGTTTATTTAATGGAAAATAGCAGACATACACATACATAATATTTATCATGGAAGTTATGTTCTGAATGCGATTTCCTATCTGCAATAAACTTCCAGACAAAGTTTCATTCGTAATTCCTTTTGAGGATAAATTTCCGAAAATCCTTCGAAACAAGGATTTCTGGTGCAAATCACGGTTCTATAGACACAGCAGTTCAGGCTCTACGTTGTCAATCAATAAGTGAGTAAAAACCATGTGATTTTCAATAGAGCTCTGTTTCAAACACCTCGGGACACTACTCACTACATATTTGCAGCGTTTCTATGTTTCGGCTTGAAGGATACGGACGCCGCAGACAGGAAGCACACATACTCTTCCTGTACCTCCATGGGGCACAGTTACACATACAATGTCCCCGATACCTTGCAGTTTTGCGATTACCACTGTACCATTAATAATTTTCACAAAAAGGCACTACTTCCACCACTATTTTTTTATCGCCGAGTCTTATGACTGTTACAGCAGTACTAAGAAAATTGCATAGAGCGAATGCTATTTGTCAGTTTCTTTAGTATGACGTTATTTGTGTGAATAAAGAAAGATGGATATTGCTGAAAATACCGCAAATATCAGTGGCCGCTGACGAGCCAAAAGCTTAAAAATCGACCTAGTGCGAGTTGAACTCGCGCACCGAGGGTTCCGTAAAAACTTCATAATGCATGCAATGCCGGTTTTTTTTTCTATTAAACTACATATTTACGGTTTTCTGATTTTTTTTCTTTACATGTGCTGTAAGACATTGCTTCTTGCCAAAATTCATGAATCTAGGTCAACAGAAAGTACGCTATATATAGGTTTTGATTCCCTTTTGAAAATGCGACATTTATAAACGGTAATTTCTTTTGAACGCGTTGACTTATTTTCACAGCTGAAAGAGACTGTAGACCTGAATATTTGATATAAATTTCAACTTGATACAGCTACGCATTTCTGAATAAAAGGGTCTCGACAGACAGACAGCAAACAAAGTGCTATAAGGTTCCTTTTTCCTTTTGAGGTACGGACCCTTAAAAATTAAAACGTACGCTCTTTATTGCAATTTCTTTTCTGGCCATTGTTCTCCCACCATTGTCAAAGAATCAAGTCTACTTTTTCTAACATGTCATCGGAAAGACATGTGTGTTACATTTTTGGAGGTCAGTGACATTTGTTTTTTTTTACATTGACATTCAACTTTTTATTTTTACACTGAACTGAGTTTAGAAATGACATAGCTATTTTTAGACGAGCGTTTAGTCAGACATCTGTCTTATATTTTCTACAATAATATTGTGTTCGGCTTCCGGTCTTGCTAGAAGCTAATGGCGCTTTGTTATTGAGTGGCAAATGTGCAGTAATTCCACCTGATGGAAAATGTTAAGATAAAGTATTACATCGTCATCTGCCTATCCTGTTCCCAACTATGTTGGGGTCGGCTTCCAGTCTAACCGGATGCAGCTGAATACCAGTATTTTATATGAAGCGACTGCCTTTCTGACCTCTACAACCCAGTTAGAAGTGAGTAATACCCTCGGTAAGACCGGTTGTCAGACTTTTTGGGCCGCTGACTACCTACCGACTGTCAAAGATCTACAAATGACAGTCGGGAGCAACGGCTTAACCTGCTTTCCGAGGCACGGAGGAAACTCAGTATGTAATGGGTGGTCACCAATCCACAGACAAACCTAGGCAAGCGCGTCTGCTACCGGACAAAGGCGTCCCCAAACGTCCCGACATCAGCTGGTCTTGTGCTTCTCGCTCCAACGGATTCCCGCGACCTTCGCTTGGTCTTCAGGTCATCAGTTTACAAATATCTCATGAGCCTATGAAGTATGACCACATCGGCACCTTGCAGACACGAATACAGCAACGCTGCTTGGAAAGCGAAGTGGTGGTGCACCCGGAGGAGCTTCTTCACAAGAGTCAAAACCACGCCTTTCCCCAGGGGGGCAGAAACTAGTGTCCCGTGTTACGGATCCTAAGCTACGATTATACGAAATTGTGTGAGGATGGATGTTACTCTTTCACGCGAAAACTACTGAAAGGATTTGGACGAAATTTGGCACACAGCTAGTTTATAACCTGGATTAATACGTAGGATAATTTTTATGCCGGTAGTACGATCACGTGGGACAATTACCTAACCATACGTGAACAAATCCGCGGGTGTAAGCTAGTCGTTTCTACACTGGCAAAAAACGTACAGCCTAAACTGCAGGGTCTAAAAGCATGAAACTACATACCTTATTCGAATTTGAGTCGAAAAAGTAAAATTACTCCTTTAAAACAGGCGATTAGTTATATATGTAAGTACCACTTTATGCCGATAGGAACTCAAATTGGGCACACGTCTTGTCTTACAACGAGAATCTTCGTCTACAAACAGACGCATAACATTAGACCGCATGCCACGCGTGTGAAGACAACATACAAATTGACGGACACATCGTTTGTCAAAACCGGTCCGTTTTGGGCCGGGACCGGTGCACGCGCACTCAACGGCTGGAACAAGCTTCGTTTCACCTTTTAGCTACGCCCTGTCCGCGGGTACTTCTACCGATTGAGTCGAGTTGAAGGTTCAGCAAAAAAAATCTTATAAGTACGACCAACAAAGAAGAGAAGTGAGAGCAGCGGTGGCCCAGTGGTGGCGGCTCCGACTTACGAGCAGTAAATCGTGGGATCGAACCTAGGCAGGCGCATTCATCATCATCATCATTTCAGCAGAAAGACGTCCACTGCTGGACATAGGCCTCCCCCAAGTGTCGCCACATTGACCGGTCCCGTGCGACTCGCATCCAGCGGACACCCGCAACCTGCACCAGGTCATCTATCCACCTAGTGGGAGGCCTTTCAACGCAGCGTCTTCCGGTTCGCGGTCGCCACTCCAGAACTTTTCGGCCCCATCGGCCATCCGTTCTGCGAGCAATGTACCCTGCCCACTGCCACTTAAGTTTGGCAATTCTCCACAGCAGGCGCATTACTTTGTGTAATTTATTTCATCACCACTGCTCTCAAAAAACGGTCACCTTAGGGAACGGGCTGTAATCCATCACGCGGGTCCAGTGCGGGTTGGTAGATGTCACATGTCTTCGAATGTTTGGTACTAGGACATGCCGGTTTCCTCACGATGTTTTCCTTCACCGTTTTATGATGAGTAGTGGTGATGAAATATACTACAACTGCCTCGTTTGTCTAGCGGCCCCAAGCGCATCTGCTGAGAATGAGGTCCTGGGTTCGATTCCCAGGTCGGGCAGTGTTATTGGGGTTTTTCCATCAGGAAGTTCTCGGTAGCAGCCACGGAGTCTGATTTGCGAAATAACTGGCGAAATGTGTGCGTACTATAATACACTTCTGAGCTGTTTTATCGCTTTAAATGAAAAAGGCGAACAACTTGAAACAGTAATCAAGTAAGTTTTTTCACTGAGTAAACACGATAGTTAGATTACATACATTTAACATAACTATAGCAAGTGATATGAGAGAGGTGCAGTCTGATAAGAGGCGTAATACTACCCGGCACGTCTGTGACGGACACGACTAGTAATTGTGAGTCAAACCACAGTTATGAACGATTATAACATAACATAGCTCCGATGTTACAAGAGAAATTATGAAGTGCACACACATATTACCATAACCTGCAGGTTTTCCTCAACTAGGCTGGGGTCGGCTTTCATCTAACTGGATGCAGCTGAATATATTGTTTTAATTATTGCTGCATGTTTTAGGATTTTTTTATATTGCATGTCACTTTAGAATTTATATTAATATTATTAATTATGATGTATGTAATGTATCAAACACAATTTAAATTGTTGCTGATAAATAAATAAATACCTGTATTTTACACTGCCTATCTGGGCTCCACAATCCAGTTAGAGCAGGGTAATATGAAACACCTTGGTGAAACTGGTTTTCAGATTTTCGGGCTACCTGTATTGTTTTAGTTGCATAGAGGTGTATTGATACGGGTAGGATTCCAGACTCCGTAATGCTGCAGAGAATTGTCCATTGGAAAATAATATTTAGACTGCTCAACCCACAAAACTAATAGTTTCATTTGCTTCAGTTAGTACTTTTGTACCAACTAAGGAATGTATGACCACAAAATCAGATAACATAGTAATAACCACGAAAAAACAAGAAACAATTGAAAAAAATATGAATTATCTACCTAGCCTTTTCCCAATTCTGCTTTCCAAGTTGATGGTAGGTACTTTTACCATCAATAGAGGCCATGTGGTTTGGCATTGTATTTACAACATTTATGTTGAGGTTGGTTCTCCAGGATAGCGGTATTTTATATATGGAGCGACTCCCATGCTACTTATAATATTAGTGTTGCAAAAGACAGGTAAGTAAATGATTGAAACAGAAATATCAGACAATAGATTATTATGAGTCACATAATATATGTAGTATTTGTGTATACACATAAATAAAATCAATATGGTAGTGTGTGTCATAAATAATTAACCCACATTCAGGCATCTATGTAATTGGATACAGATTATGATTTATCATTATTTTAGTCCAGAAAGTGCTTTGTTTAGATAAGTTTGCAGTACTGAGAGCAAACCAAGAAATGGATTGCATCGAGATCTTGACCTAGAAACATTAATTGATAGCACAGTTGGCACAGTAACTGAGCGACTGGCCTCTGTGCTGCGAGTCGCGAGTTCGATCCCCGTGCAGAACTTACTGGCCTACACGTTCTTGTTCCAGGTTATGTTTGTGATGTCAGTTTAAATGTTTCTAAACGCTTGTCTTTGTTGTTTTTCTGGGATTGATCCATGTTATCCTTCCCTCTCATATAGACCAGGCCGTGTGTGCCAGCAGTGGGAACATTATAGGCTGACTATGCTATGATCCATAGTTAGGAAATAGGATACTTTTTGTCCTGGTAGTACATACCTGTGGGAATATTTTTAGACCACATGTGGACGAAGCCACAAGCAGGAGCTAGTAATCTAATTATAAACATTTCAATATCATTAAGGATAATCAAAAAATGAGGTCACACTAACCACAGGATGATATCATTCATCATACAGTATGTTACTATTTTAATGTTTTTTTTCAGGAAAAATTATGACATATGATATTAAAATAAGGAATATTGGAAATAAAATGATTTATTTATGTATTATCAAGAATAATTTCATAATCTAAATATTACCTGAATATTTTAGAATAAAAAACCTAAAGTTAGTCTTTCATAAAATTCATCTTTTTGCATGGTAGTTTATTTAATATTATAAAGTAAAAGTAAACATGTGTTGGTACAGTACACTATGTTATCTAATCTTACAAACTGGGTGAAGCTTGTTAGCCACTTAAGGATTTGCAAGGAGAAACATTAATATACTGACTTTTATATTTTATATAATGTAGAAGTTGTGTAATTCATCTTTAAGGGCCTATATTACCTCAAATGGCTTAGCCAGATCCTCCGTTACGCCTAAAATACTGCAGCATTAATTTTGAAATAAATATATGGTAAAGTTGAGGATTAATGTTAAGTCCTATATTTGGCGAAACCACGATTCCATAAAATTTTCTTGATAGAAAAAAATCCCAAAGTTACCTCTAAACTGAACAATAAACCGCTGGCAATCATAAAATACTTCAAATTAGATCATGAAACTTTTTATACTAACTGTACAGCAGGTCTTATATTATTTACTTCTTTAGTCCAATCAATAGATTTTTTGTAAATCGCAAAAAACCCAAATTTCACACTATTTGGACTGCAATGACTGACGTAACAACCACTCTGTAGTGCAAGCTGATTAGAACTTTATTCTAACAGTATTTCAAACGAAGTTTGAACTACCACATATAGAGTTGCTAATTTGAGGTAGTATAGGCTCTTAACTGATGTTTTGGCTAGTCAGAAACCCTAGTTTTGTGGGTTGTGGAGGTCAGACAGACAGTCACAGTCTCTCCATGTACAATACTTGTATTCAACTGCATCCGGTTAGACTGGAAGCTGACTCCAACTGAGTTGTGATATGGTTAGGGAGATGATTCACATAGTCCCTAGTCAGTATAAGATTCAATTATTTAACAAAATAAGCTGTTTTATCATTTAGCAAGTACTATCTTAATAATGTCTTCATTTCTTTGAATGTTTAGTCTTTTCTCAAATCAATCAGGGCTATAATTGGGGTCAGCACAGCATTTCGTCTTCTCTATTACTCGTCATCTCAGCAGTCACCTCCTATCTAGCCATATCATCCTTCAAACAGTCCATCCATTATTTCTTTGGTCTTCCTCTACTCTCCACATTCATACTCGAAACTTTCCTCACTGCATTTTCCTCATTCCTCCACATCATATGCCCACCAAATATACCATGACAAAACAACTGATTACCACACAAGTTTTCAGTCACTCGTGCCACTTTACAATCTCCCCAGCTTAATTAAAAACATACTTATTTTTTTTACTGGAATAATTAAAAACTGTAAATAATGGAGGCCCAGAAGTGGGACAGAGCAGAGACCCTAGCAAATGTAACATGATTCTAATAACACAACTATGATTTAGCCATGAGACCATTCCAATTTGAATAAAAATGCCTGCAAGTTTACAGGATTGATTTCTGAGATGGGACAGGAAGGGCAGGTACCTTATCCATTGTAACTACAGAAAAACATAAGTGATTGACTTATAAATGTTTTTCCTAATTGCATTCATAGATTTTAGGAACAAAGGTAGAAAACCTACCAAATGGTTCAGAAAAATTGAAGAACTTATATTTTAAAGAGAATGATGTTGTCTTCTGGGTGTCTATGATCCCACAGCAATAGACAATGTAGATGACCTGTGGTAGCATCATACATGCAACCTTTAGACCTCTATCTCAACTAATTACTGCAAAAGATTTACCTAATTAATAACACGTTTCTGTCCTCACAGCTCACGATATACATAGCGTGGTGATACATCAATGAATCAAAGCGAATAAAAACATACTGGCGATCAAATCACTACGAAAATCTCAAGCGGCCACCAATCGCCCAGCAATTTGGCCCATTACACTAGCCGTGTTATGCTACTAAATTAAAAACACCTGAAATAAGTGTCTAACACATTAAAAGTATGACTCATCGAATTCGGTCGGGTTATAGAGTACCGATCTTACGCGGTGACATCAGCTCACATTATTGAAGAGATAATATGTAATTGATTAGTGTCACGCCCAAGAAGTATGGATAAAACTTACTTTTCAGTTATAAAAACGCCGTAAGACGCTATATTTTAGTGCTAGATCGTGTTTTACAAACGATTTGTTTAACTTCGAATATTTACGGGATTTACATGTTGGGATAAAATATGTTTTGGATACAATGTCTATATTAACACAGAACACGGCAATACGCCAACATCGGCGTTACCGGTACATAATGGAAAGATCGAAAGAAAAAAAATTCGACCCAATTCCTATTAGCATTACCTGACACACCCTATAGCGCGGGTGTCGAAAAAAACGCATACCGACTTATAACTACCGCGTTCCTACCGTTAATGGAAACAAATATGTACAAAAGAAAGCAGAACACACGCAATACTCACCGGCAGATCTCCAAGACGCGTTGAAAACTCGATTTTTGAGTCACTTCACACACGGATAGCGATTGGTAACTTACACTAAGCACTTAGACGAGGTAACATTATATAAAATAACATGCACAAAACGTTGTTTTTTAATATTTAAAGCACCAGCACTACCGACATTACGCGTAGAGCGTTTATTTCAATAATTCGTTCGTAAAAAAAGAATTTCTGTAACACGCCACCGGAGGAGATCGATGTCGGCGCGAGTTTCGTTTTTTCGCCGTAGCGTCGCTGCTGTCGACTGACATCAGAAGCCACGCTTCAGGGGGCGCTGTAGTCTACTGTGCTACCATCTTTTAAAACTAAATTGCCGTATTTTTTTTTAATGTTTTAGTTTTTCTTTATTAAGGTGAATGCTCCAACCAGCCCGCGAAATTCAAATTTTCTTGCGTTTTTTTCAATTTGCAAGCCAGTACTAGATTGTATAATGATGAGAATATTACTCGCGGCTGTAAGACGTATGTAGTTACAGAATTATAATCATCAAAATAATCAATACAACCCTCCAAGTTCGTAAAGGTGTAGGAATGACTTTTACCTTGAAAAAGTTATTTACCACCTTTATGAACTTGGAGGGTTGTATTTATGATTTTGATGAATATGATTCTGTAACTAAATATGTTTTAGAGCCACGACTAATATTTTAATCAACATACAACCTAGCACTGCCATACGCAAAATAAACGCTTTGATGTGGAGTTGCGGACACCAGCCCGTTATACAATACAATACAAACCTAGCACTGGCCTGCAAATTGCAAAAAAACGTAAGAAAATTTGAATTTCGAGGGCTACCCTGGAGCATTCACCTTAACACAAAAAGTTTTGAATTACTTATTGCCTATTAATATTCCAGCTACTATGAAGCCTTATTAATATAATTTTACATTCGGACAATTTTGTGAGCAGACAAGTTTTGGTTAAAGTGTACGTATTGGCACTGAGAAAAAAAGAGAATTTAACCAAAAAAGTGTTATTTTCTCGATTCTATCGTATAAAACACCTAATTAAAAGCCTAAAGTGTCTTGGTTTTTTTGTCTCCGACTAAATTTTTGTCGTAAAAACGATGTCGAAGGAATTCCGTTCACTCCGACCACTTAAGTTAGGTTAGAACTGTGACCAACTTCGTGCGAGCCAAGCGGGCGAAGCGATCGGTGCCGCGGCAGCGACCGGCTAGCGCTACCTCGAAATTTGTCGCAGTAAAAAAGTAGTGCCTTGTTTCGTATCCTTGTTTGCATGCTTGCAATCAACTGTAAATTTCATTTCAGCAAATATTAAAAACATGTTCGGCTTCGATTAATTAATTTATTTATCTTAGCCTGTCATGTGTCCCACTGCTGGGCAAAGGCCTCCTGTTTCTCCTTCCAAACCTCTCTATCTTGTACGTTATTTGGCCATTATCGCCCCGCAAGCTGACACACCACTTTCGCCACGGTTTACGTCGATGGCGATTTCCTCCGTCAGGCGTCCAGTGAGTAATGATCTCTACCCACCTCTCCGGATGCATTCGCGCTACGTGGCCAGCCTACTTCCACTTTATCTTAGCTGTTTTTTCTTCGACATGTGCAACCTTAGTTATGGAACGCAGGGTGGTGTTTCTTACGCGATCTGTATGCCTCACACCTATTATGCTGCTTTCCGTTGCCCGCTGGTAAATCTTGAGTTTGGACTTCTGTTGTTCAACAGAAATCCTGTTGTTCAGTAAGTGACCGACTTTGCGCACCGTAGATTAGGACGGTCAGGATGTACATGTCGATGAGTTTTCTTTTTAGAGTCATTGGAAGACTTCCCTTCATGTGTTCTTTTAAGGTCCAAAAGGTCTTCCAAGCATTTTGAACTCGTCTTTGTATACTTTAAAAGTAAAAAATATGCTATTTGAAAGACATTAATTTCCTTTTTTAACTTTTTGACCTTTCATCATCATCATCCCCAGCCCGAACTCACCCACTGCTGGGTATATGCCTCTCCTTTCTTGTGCCAATCTCCACGGTCGGTCCTTTTTTTTTTTTTCTGTTTTTTTGACCTGAAGCGCTTATTACACTTCAAAATCTAAATCAAAGCATTTATTTCAAGTAGGCCAGTTAGAGGCACTTTTGAATTGTCGAAACAAAGATGAAAATTAAATGTAGCTACAGTCCCAGTCACGAGACATAATAACTGTGAAAGTACTGTAGTTGCCCATTCCCTAGCGTAGATCTCTATGCAGAAGAACGGGCAAGAAACTCCATGGACACTTTTAATCAAAATATTGTTACAAATTCTTGGTTACAACTTATATCATTCATGTTGAGATGGCATATTATGTGAGAACAATGTAGCAAGAAGTGCACGTTAAAAGTGTCTACAGTAAAACAAAACAAAAAAATACAATTCAAAAAAGAGAATAATTCATTCAAATAAGCCATGGCAACTAAGAAATGACCAGTTCACCAGTCACAACTGACAGCGCCTGAAAGCGCCACTTAATTTAGTCAAGTATAATCGCATTCAGCAAGGTACTGAATTGAATAGCGCTTTACATAATCTGAATAGGGAAGGCTGGTCAAAGCTGATTGTTGATGGCGCATCCATAGCTTGAGAGAGACCCAGTCTGACCAATGAGGTCAAACTATTTTGAAATATAAAATGACATTGACAGATTTTTAACCAATGACGATGTTTGGTTCAAGAGATGCTAGCGCCATTAGTTCCACAGTTGCCATCCCCATTACTTTAAGGCTGGGGTATCTGCAATATTAACAACTCAATTTGTGTTAGTTTATTGTTAGAATAAACTTCTAATCCACTTGCACTATAAAGTGGTTGTTACGTCAGTCACTGCGGGCCAAATAGTGCGAAATAAGTAGTTTTTATTAAATTGTAGCCTTACAAATTATTATATCAAAATGTTAATTGTACACTTTGTGAAGATAATAGTGACAAATATTTGTGTGAAAAAAAGAAACTAAAACTTAATGCCTTCTATTTATTATAGTTACGAAATTTCAAAGAAAAAATGCTTCACTTTAAATATTTTTTTCATGTAGTAATAATAAAGTTAGAATTATTTCAATTGTACCAATTAAAGTTCAGAGTCTAATAAGCAACATTTTTTTTTTTCACATTTATCTTCACTCATCAAAGAGGAGTTACATGGAGAAAACCTCTCGTTAGCAGATACCCCCTTAACTATGGGAACAACTTTTAGTATGACCACACTAAAGTTCGTTGTTTCTAAACACGCAGCAATAGAATTTCTGGACAAATTATAAATACATTATAATATTTACAAAATAAATAAATAAATAATTATAAATTTTCTTTATAATTTACTATTTTTTTAGGATACAGTTAATGTTATTGTAATAAACAGATATGATAAACACCTACAAAACCACCGAAAAGTGTACCGCGGGGCAGCGCCAGCTCACTTAAACGCCGTGTCGCAGAATAAAGGCAAAACGAGTTTTCGAGTCTTCACGATTGCGCTTAGGTTTACTTAATCTTTGATTGCGCGCTCACAACGAATGCGTTATCGAGTGTTGGTTCCAAATCTTTCTCATTCCCGCTTTAATCGCCTATCATAAAAACTTATAAAGAAACGGATTCTGCGTTTCGTTCACAGTCACAGTACGTTCACGTAAAAATTTCGAAAAAATGATTAAGTAATTCAGGAAAATACAAGCGAGAAAAAGAACAGAATAATAGTGTAATGAAACAGTTTTATTTCTAACCGATTGTATACTTATGTATCAATGAACTTTTTTTTATAAAATTTGAAATGGTCAGAGAGAAACAAAACGAACTTCATAAGAACGAATGATTCGTTTGTTCGTTTCGTTTTCATTCATTATTTCATTCACTATCAAAATGGCGTTGGATTAAGCTGTGCGTTATTATTACTTTTTGTTTTTGTAAAATTTTAAAACTGTTGACTTAAAACTGAGGTAAATATTTGTCTACTATCTAATTAACGTTTTATTCTGTATAATCAATAAATTATATATTTAATTTATGGTGCAAATTTGTTTCAACAGGTTAACATGGGTCGCTCGCCCAGCCCGCGGCGGCGCGATGACAGGCGCCGCGACCGAGAAAGGGATCGAGACCGAGATAGGGACCGCGAGAGGCGGAGGCCTCGCACCCGGTCCCGTTCGCGCTCTCTGGACCGCCGGCGCCGCTCCCCGGAGCGCCGGCGCAGCCCCTCGCCGCGCCGCCGCCGCTCTCGCACGACGTCTCCGGGGCCCTCCTCATCCTTCGTAAAGCCGAAGAAGACCTTTGGCGAGCGTCCGATAGTCACCCCCGCAGATCTAGAAGGTAAATCTCCTGAGGAACAGGAGATGCTTAGAGTAATGGGATTCTGTGGCTTCGACACTACCAAAGGAAAGAAAGTAGACGACAATGTCGAGGGAGACGTCCACGTTGTGTTAAAACGTAAGTACAGACAGTATATGAACAGAAAGGGCGGGTTCAACAGGCCTCTAGACTTCGTAGCATGATTCCTCGGTCAGAGCACAGCAAGTTTCCAGCGTACATACCATGTTGGTCTGTTTTAGTTGTAAGGCTGATATGTGATATTTTTGATAGCTTGGTTTTATATGAATGTTATTTATTATGTAGACTGATATTAATTAAAACTTGTTCGGGATCTTTCGGGCAAGTTCATGGGCATCTATAGGCCTGTATTTTGTGCCACTTAAGCGAAAGAGTGGTCCGATGCAAGCCTATTCAACATTAAATGTGGGCCTACTCGGCCTGGTGCCATATTTGCGGTCTGTGGTAGCCAGACTTATTTACTGGCATAGCATTACTAAGTTTATAAGTGTTACCATAAAAACAAGATGTTTAAAGCTTGCAGCAATTTAGGAAATTCTTAAGTTCAATGTGTGAGTAACACAATTTTCTATTTTCATCTTGAAGGATGTGCTGTAACAGAAACCTACTCTAATTTAAAACATATTGAGTATAAGTGTTGCTTTCCATAATAAAAATAATAATTATACAGTGTAGCATTGTTGGAGGATCCATACCTATTTCAGGGTCTTCAATATTTTCAATAGTCCATATTTACACTACATTAACTTAAAGTTTTACTAAATAATCATTGAAATTATCAATTAAAAATATAATAGTATTGCATAATGGGCTGGTGTCTGCAACTCCACATCCAAGCATGTATTTTGCATACGGGTAAGAAATTTGATAAATAAAAACTAACAGATCATTTAAAATATTCATGGGAACTTTGTAGTTAAATATTTCAGTTTGTAAAAGACACAACTTTCTTAAGGATGCACAATAGCTTTGCGGTTATCCATCGCGTTATGTTAAAATTTCTTCCATGATATCCTTTGGCAATGAATTTGGTACCAAACTGGTTTCGGTACAAGACAAGCTTTGTTGTGAGGCCTTGATCATGAATGATAGTACAGCAAAGAAAGTTCTTTATGGTCAATAACAAAAGCAAACCAGTTTTGAAACTTGTTTACTGGACAATTTCATCACCTGGTCGAATTTTTAGTTTAAAAAATATTAGGGTTGAAAGGTTTCTTTTGAAAGTGCTTCCTGCAGAGCTTATTACATTGAAGTAATAATATTGTGGGAAATATTTTCAACACAGTGTCCAACGATATTTATTTATACCACACTGGGTTTAGATAAGTCTGAGTCCCATTTTGCTGAAAACTGGTGGCCTACCATGACGTCTTAAAGCAGGACTGTTTTAATCATATTCCAGAGTGAGAAAGAGATGGCGCTAGACGTCCTCTATAGCTCCGTCACTTTCTCACACTGGAGTGACATTAAAACAATCCTGCTTTAAGACGTCATGGTAACCCCCCTGCAGTCAATACATTAAACAGTTGTTTTTTAATGAGACTCCTCTCGAGTTTCGAGAAACGTTTTCAACCTTTTGTGGTATTATACTATAGACTAGGCGAAGATAACTGGTTACCATTAGATTAGCTTGCACCCTGCTTGCCAAGCTCTTGACAGGTGTAGCAACATAATAGCGTCATTTTCAGCATTTTCACATAAGACGGTGAATTCTGTAAGTTTGCAATGTCGCAAGTAGCTGCCAAAAATGTCGCCGCGTTTCGATGATTTTCTTTAATATTACTAAGTAAATATGGATTATCACTATCTGTTGCACTAATTATATTTATTAATGATTAATTGGTAACTATATCAATTTACCCAAAATATTTAGGTTTAGGTGCAAAAAGATGTTATTATTGCAGTAACTTGGTAAATATTTTAGTGCAACATTGCGCGATATTTCATAACTTCATTCAGTAATACTGATTATAAATCAAAACAGTTTAATATTTGACATTTGTATTTGCAATGTTGCTCTTAAAACCTTACTATTGTGAAATCTGCACAACAACGAAATTAAACATATCATTTATTTGAAACCATTACAAAAAGAACAAATTTATACACTTTTCTACAATTTTTTCCTTACATACCTACGACTTTTTTACTATGACTGCTGTAACTTAAGAATATTCGTTCGTATAAAACCAAGCATCCTTATCAACTTTTTTACATAGAATTAAGCGTTAAACAATTGTTTCAATCTCACATATATTTGAGAGCTGTAGCTGTGATAATAGAGATCATTTCACTTCCTTTAAAATTCACTCTCGGCACAGAAAGAGCACTTCTGGAATATTAGAAAATAGATTCTATGTCCCGTCCTTGACTTTATTCAGGGGGTCTAAAATGGCTGCTTTAGCAGAATCGTAATATGAATCCCTTAAAAAATTTAAAATTCTTAAAGTTCATTTAAAAATTTAAATTTTTAACTTAATTCTTCTTGTGTCAGATCTTTTGTAAATTGGATAAAATTTACTACTGCGGGCCTAAAATGGCCGCTTTAGCAAAATCATTATATGAATCACGTTAAAAAAATTAAATTCTTAAAATGGACTTTATGCTTATATACATAAAGTCCATTTTGTTAAACTGTTGTAAATTCAAAGAATTCTTTGTTGTCTCATATAGCACATTGAAACAATAGAGATCATTTTAAAATGGGTGACAGTATGCAAGAAAATAAAAACCTAATTGTAATTAGTTTTTTATTTTCTTGCATACTGTAAAACTTGCACGGCTCTATTTAAAAAAATATATAGTTTAGTTAATTACTTGAACATTGAACAGTTTAGAATTGTATTATTGCAGCCATAGCTCTTAATAACTCCGATATCTTGGTGCTTAACTTCAGAAATACGATGAACTAGCTTGTAAAAGGATATTTTGAACTAACATCCTGGTATTGTAAGCCTGGCTTTCAAACAGGTTTCCAATACATTTTATTCGTCAGTTTTAATCTGAAAGTCTGCCAAATTTTTGACAAAAATTACTCTAATTCTGTACCGTATCTGACCACATCTGATACAAAAACAAATGGCTTATGCTAAATATGCTAGTAGCCGTATAAAATTGAGTCGAATTTGGGATTTTACCTAATAAAATAAACATGTTTTTTCTTACTACCTCTAATGGTAAAACCACATTGAAATACATATTTTTTTTGTAAATTTTAACAGTATTTTTGTCGCTAGTACACAACAGTGACAGAGATTCACGTATTTCTGAAGTTAGTTGCTAGGAGTGCTAGTTGTAAGTTAGGTTTAGTCCGTTACCACAGTCCCCGCGCGCAGCCCCTTGCCCGCGCGGGCCCAGTCAAGCGCCTCGGCGCACCCAAGAAACCGTTTGCAATACGCACGGGTTGTGACGACATAATTTTGTGGTCTGTCGGGGTCCAATTCCAGAAAATGGCAGATAAATTGCGTTTTTTCGTTGGATAAGTACCAGAAAGTTCTTATCTGTTCTTGTAGCAATCATTTACAGAAAATGTTACAATAACTGATGCAAGTAGCCTTCAATCAATTCTATAGTGAGCAGTATAAACTTTAAAATTATCCGCACGACTATACACTCTCAAAACTATTAGGTCTAACTTTATACAGCTCACTATACACCCGAAATTACTGAGCCATGTCTGATGAAACTCTCGCCGACAGATTGAACTATAAGACTGAAGCGATCCGCACTAGTTGTAAGTTATCCGCACGGCGCACCTCTAGTTAGTAGAAGATATATTTATACACACATATACACACCCCCGCCCCCCAGAATGAACCCCCTATCCTCCACAATGTACAATAGTAAAGATCTATGCGACAAAATGTTATGTTCTTAGTAAAAAAATTAAAGGTAAATGATTTTGTCCATGAGACGGTCATGCAGTCTTGCAGGCTGTATTTGGTCGCTATTTTACCAATTATTGGCAGCTCCAATGCGTTTTTGATGTATTTGTGTTGCTAATTCACTAATAAATTATTACATTTTCGGTCACCATAATCCCGCATATTTTTGGGAAAATGAAACAAATTACTATCATGAATAAAATCCTTTACCAATTTCCATTTACGAACAACATTGCATTCTGCCGCGCCGGTCTCCGATATACAATAATATACAATGGTTAAATATATTTTTGATGTATATTATTATCGCTAGCGCCGTGCGGGTGTGGACAGCGATCGTCCCCGTTCGCATTGCAAGCAGTTTGTCACAACATCTGCCCTTTTGAATGAATCTATAACTAAAATAAACCACAGCACACTTTCGCACAAATAAAACAAAAAATAAATTGTCCATCACTGAAGTTAGTGTTTGTAAAACCGAATTTCATTTACTAAGCATTCGTTTCAGTGGAAAATTTGCAGAAAAAAAATGTTTTGTGTTAGTAAGTTAAAAATGAAAGTACCGCAAAATCTTACTGTCATGGTACTTTTTGGCGCCAATTTAGATTGTCAGGCGCCATTTTTGAACCAAATTATTCTGTTATTTTGACGTTCAGATACTTACATTTCTATTGTATTCACAATTTTTAGGAAAGTCATTGCATAAAAAGATGATTGTTTTCATAACATAGTTTGACAAAAATTGCATTGTATTATTTAATCTTAATTTGTTTGAACAGTTCGATTTGTGATTTAGGAAACATCCTTTGCATGAAAATCCTAATTTTTACAAAAAAAGTAACTATATCTATTGTATTACTAAAATATTTGCAGTAATGCAAACAGAAAGGATTCATTCCCGATGTAGATACCAGAAATTATTTATACTTTTTAAAATAATAAAAAAATGTAGGTTAACATCTACTCTACCTATTGTATTACTGAAATATTTGCAGTAATTAAAACAGTAAGGATTCATTCCCAATGTATATACCACGAATTATTTATACTTTTTAAATAAAAAATATGTAATTTTAAATAAAATTTTACTCCTTTGCGAATCAGCATTGAAAATACTTATGAACCATTTTGATCTTAAAACATCATTATAGTATTGTGATTTATTAATCCCTAGTATTACATATTAAGTGCCAAAGAACATAAATGATTGATCAATCCAATACCTACCCTCATTCGACAAAATATTTTTAGAAAAACTTCATTTTTGTTCAGAAAATTGATATTTAATTAATTTTCAAAATAAACTAGTCTTGATTCCTTTTCTGTGCTGATTTCGCAAAACGCGAGGCATTGTAAGATTTTGGTATCTTAAAATTTTAGTTTTCCCTACAATAATAAGTGTACTAAATTATATCCTTGGTACTTTTCGCGTTGTCTTCACTTTATAATTATACAAATGTAATATTCCTTGTAGAGGCACTGTGCATACGTCATTATTTGATCTCTAACTGTTGAAATGCTTTTAGAAAGTAAAAATTTTGATGTTCACAGATTGTGTGTAATAAGTTCTCTGTAAATTATTGTATGCCAGTATTGCCGTCTACAAGAGTTACTATATTTTGGCATTATATTACAAAAAAAAATGTCGAAAATAATAAAAAGTAGTGTTCGTTATTATAATTAGTATGGCAATTATATCAAAACTCTTAGTTTAGTTGAATCAAATTGTAAAAGTATATAAAGTGTCGACTTTTAATTAAGATAGTATTGTCATGTTCTTTAATTTTTGGTCGATTGAATTGACGCACTGGTGTTTTGTTTTCTATACATTTTGTGTATAAAAATTTATTTAATTTTTGTTAACCCAAGGATTCAAAATGAATAAATCATTTTGGAATTGATGAACTATGTTTTATTTACAACATATACAATAAGTGTTGGTTTTTGAAATGCAGAGGTTCAATTTACACCAAGTGAAGTATAATATTATCTGTGACCAAGCGGAAGAATCCGACGCATATATTAAGGGTTGCGCCTCATCTGGCAGCACCTAATCGCATTTTTTCATGCTCCTATCCTTTTCCGTCGCTCAGAAGGTCTTGACGCAGAACGCCGCTTTCGCAAAATGACATCTTCTTGGTGGTCATACTAGCATGTCATACTAATATGACCAGTGAGAATCTGTAATGGTGGTCATATTATTTTTATAAACATCCTATATGCATTATTTGCTACACACTGCAGACCCACCGTACCCCTCCTGGTGGTACGGTGGGTTTTTAAAGTTAAACGATACCACCAGGTAATAGTGTTGTCTGTTGACAACAACAATTTTATTTAATCATTTTTAATCCTTTATGCCCGGCATGGGCAACGGGCCGTAGGCCGACGAAGGAGGCCCGGCACTTCGGGGACAGAAGCCAAAGGAAGTGAGCGCGCGTCATGCAGTCGTAGTGGGTTTTAGAATAAAATGAAAAATAAATATGCTTATAAGATGTTTATAAAAATAATATGACCACCAATACAAGCGATACTTACTGGTCATATTAGTTTGACATGCCAGTATGACCACCAAGAAACGGGGAAAAATTTGGTCACTTTCGCAAAAATCATTTCCGCACTACGTCATTTTTTGAAAACACTATTTTCGCAAAATGGTGATTCTACTTGGTTAAAGTTGAGATATAAAAGTGACTTTTTTATCACTTTCCAAAAAAAATGGTAAAAAATGTGCGGAGTAGAAGCAAATGGCATACCTAATTTTGTTTTTTTTTATTTGCAAAAAAAAACTAAATTCAAATCATACGCGAAATTCGATATTTTTCTTTTTTTTTTTCAAATTTTATCTTTGTTCTAATATGAAAAGTTTACTCGAAATTTGTTTTTTTTGATGATTGATCAATTTTTTTCTAAGCTGTGGAAAATAGAAAAAACTTTTTTGCAAAAATGACTAGCTTCAGAAGTCGGTGATCTTTGCTTGATACATTCCTTTTTTTTGTCACCGACTTCTGAAGCTAAAGTTATTTTTCACTTTTTTGTGTTATTTGAAGTCTGTTTTGTTTGTATTTTTTCATTTTTAGGGTTCCGTAGTCAACTAGGAACCCTTATAGTTTCGCCATGTCTGTCCGTCCGTCTGTCCGTCCTCGCTTAATCTCTGTGACAGTTAGCACTAGAGTAGAGTAGCACTAGTTAGCAAAAAAATGTAAAGTGGGAAGTGATTTTTTTTTTAATTTCAACCCTAACGTGTGATATATTGTTGGAAAGGTATTTAAAAATGAATAGGGGTTTCCTAAAATCATTTTTTGATAATGTCAATAATTTCGGAAATAATCGCTCCAAAAGTAAAAAAAAATGTCCCCCAAAGTTTAGAAAATATGAAAAAAATCTGAAAAGTAGAACTTTATAAGGACTTTCTAGGAAAATCATTTTGAACTTGATGGAAACAACAGTTTTTGTACAAAAAAGACAAAAAGTTGCACAAAATAATTTCACGTTTCACGTTTCGTCACGAGTCGGAGCGCCTGCCACGGAGCGTGCAACATTGCACGCTTTCGTGTTCGCGCACGTACCCACTACCGGGAGCAGATGCAGGAGCGCGGAGCGCTGCTGGAGCGCGAACATAATGGATACCCACCTTGAAACTCATAAGTGGGAACACTTATTGTGACGGACGGGAAACTACGGAACCCTACACTGAGCGTGGCCCGACACGCTCTTGGCCGGTTTTAGTTGTAATATCATAAACAAATGTTTGATATGCATTTATTTTACATTGTTAACAATACATGCCATGGTAATAGGCTTATCCCCAATAAATGGAACTTATCATAGACAGAAAGAAAGAAAGAAAAATATTTATTTGACGTCAGTTAAGCACACACCTAAACATAGCACAATAAAAAAAAATATGCTGTCCGACGCTGGTCTTCCAATGAACCTTGAGGGGGTAGGTACCTAAGTGACGGAGAAACAGTTTCAAACAATATATTAATAAATGGTTACAAATAAATAGATAGATAACGAGTAAATTAATTAGATGTGTATTTATGAGTTCGGATAAAGAAGAGAAATAAGTAGGTATTATATTACATACCTAAACTGTCGAAATTTGGGTGTATTGTACCCATCTGCGTACCCCTCAGAGCATACATGCGTGATGTTACGTCATGATGTTATATAAACAATAAACATCTAAGCGATTGCAGCAATCACGACCGATTTACCGTCTAATTTTGAAGAGTTCGATTGTATATCTCCGAAGATCAGCATCAGATCTTCACCAAATTTAAATGGGACCATCTCAGGAGACTGGGACTATTTCAAATAAAAAAAGAATTTTGAGAGTCGCTCCACAAATGGGAGAGAAATCGGTGAACATGTTGAAATTAGACCACACGATTGAAGTAAATATGTTCCTAAAACGAAAACTACTGGGCCAAACTATGTTAAATTTGTATGGGACCAAATGGCAACTAAAGAAGAATCGCGTAAATCGGAACATAAATCTCAGCGTAATCGGTGTACATACATAAAAAAAAATACCAATCGAACTGAGAACCTCCTCCTTTTGGAAGTCGGTTAAATAAAAAACTAGATATGTCATAAGCTTCTACTCCGTTCACCCAGTACCCAGTTTCCATATTTTATTTACCCAGTTTTTATATACCCAGTTTTTTTGGAAAGTGATAAAAAGTTTCCGGTAGGGTAAGTTGTCCCACATTGAACCAGGTAAATTTCGGAAGCTCATAGCATCACTGTTTACGCTTCGAAGCGTTCAAGATTTTGTGTGCAGCTGGGGAATTTATTTACCTAAAAATGTGCAATTATGAATTTTCAAGTTTCGTGTTACTTTCAGAATAATAAAAGATTTTGTGAAAAATGAGATTTGGTTCAATGTGTACTCTAGGTCGTGCACAATGAACCAGGGTATTTTTCACATTGAACCACCTTATTTCACATTGAACCACCTCTTATTTAGTATACATTAATGATCAACTTTTTAGCAAATGACTTATTAAAATAATAAAATGTCATTTTCATAATAACTTAGTGTTTATTGCGAGCTTAATAATCTTTATCACAATTATTATCAAATAACAATATCAAATTTTGCACTACATAACGGCGTAAGGTGGGATAGGCAATGTTGAAAGTTTTAGCAGCTTTTCGGATGCTTTCACCTGACCTGTGCATCTTTAACGCTTTAAGCATATTGGAAGCTGAATGTCCGCCTCTTTTCCTCTCTAAAACTTTTTTCCGTGCCATTCTGAAACAAATCCCAACAGTTATTAAGTATGTTTTCCCGTAGATGTCGTAAAAAGTGATGGAAGGATAGGTACCTACCTACATAAGGCCATAGAATTGTCAAGCAATGAACTGAAAACCTGTTACCTACGTATTTTAGCATTAATTACTAAATATTATATTTCATGCTTTAAAAACCTAAACGGGTTTATTTACTCTGCCTAGCCCCTATTGAGAAAGTACTTAGGCGTAATTATATCAATAAGGTAAGTATAACTTGTTTTATTTCAAAAAAGCACTAAGCAGTGGTTATATGTGTACTGTCAAAAAATCGTAGGTGGACACATTGAACCATGGTTAATAGTGTACCTCTGAAAGGTGGCTCAATCTGAGACACACCACGTTTTTATAACTAACCTCAAAATTTAAATGATAAAGCAAAAGCATAACGAAACAAATCGTGGTGCATTGGAAAGCCAAATTACCCTAGTATTCAATGTAAATATGAAGAGATCGATATTTAACACAGGAAAAACTTTAAAAATAAAAGAAACATGCATTAAAAACTTACTTTTTTGTACACTTTTCACAAAAATGCTCCGCACTTGACCACCTTCCGCGAGATCACCGCGCAAACTAGTGAGCAAACAGGACACCTATATGCCTCTCTTTTACTCACATTAGCATAGATCGGCAACGTCGCATTTTGGAAATATAGCCGTGGTTAAATGTGGCTGCCTGGTTCAATGTGAGACACTCGACCCTATATTATTGTTGATATATTATCCTACTAACTTGTAATCTTTATTAGAATGTAGTATTATTAATCGAAGTTAGAATTTTTTTCTAATATTGTTAATGTATTATCTATTGTCTGTTACTTATATTAAAATTCTTAGAACGACGTTCTAGCATAGAAGCTCGCTAAGTTTAAAAAAAAAAACATTTTTGCAAAAAATAAAACCGAGTTCTAAAAAACAAAAAAGTGAACAATAACTTTAGCTTCAGAAGCCGGTGACAAAAACACCAAATCAATCAAACAAAGGTTACGCTTCGAAGTCGGTGACCTTTGATTTTACACGTTTTGTGTTTTTGAATTCGGTTTTATTTTTTGCAAAAATTTTTTTTTTTTTTTTAATTTCAATTGTAATATGCTATACTTACAAATATTAACTATACATTTATTTTAACATAACATCACGCCTGTAATCCTCGAAGAGTAGGGCTGAGGTGTAGGTACCCAATAGGACCTACACCCACATTTCGCCAGTTATGTTTAAGTCCGAGCGAGCGCCGGCGCAAATCCAGACTCCGTGGCTGCTACTGAGAAATTCCTGATGGAAAAACCCAATAACACTTTGCCCGACCTGGGAATCGAACCCAGGACCTCATGCTGAGTAGTCGCCACCACTAGACCAACGAGGCAGTCATTTACTTTATATTGTTAACAATAGGTACATGTCATGGTAATAGGCTTATCCCCAATAAAAAGTAATAGGCATTAGGGATGGGCGTTGAATCAACGAACTAGTTGAATCAACCGTTAATCTCCTGTCAACGTATTTAACGTTAACTGTTTATGAATCAACTAGTTGAATTCGTCAACGACGTTGAATTTAACTCGTGCGTCTCGTTCAATAATCGAGAACGCAAACGCAACGAATTAAAAATCTTACGTTGAAAATAACGTCAAAGCTTGCGAGAGACGGTCATGTATGATTTGAACCCTATGTAAAGTAATACAGAGTTGATTTTCGAAATATTTATTTTAAGAATAGTACATAAGATGATATTGATGGAATAGCGCGCCCCGCTCGTGCCGCATGCCACCGGTTAATACTAGTTTGTTTGTTTACGTCATCATCAGCCTATTAATGTTCCCACTGCTGGGACACAGGTCTCCTCTCTAGGAGTTACGTCTCTATTGTTTACGTGTTTATAGCTAATTGTATTAGTTCTATTCAGTCAGTCCTCATAAGCCTGATGAAAAAGTATGAATGGAAGGTCATCTATGAGGTAGAACCATCAATCAAACGTTTTCCAATACAAACATTGAAATAAATTGTTTCTAACTAAAATTGAACGTCGCAGCGTTGAATAAAAACCGTTAAATTAATTAACGGTTTACGTTGCAAGTTGACATTGGTAGTAAATTAACTCGTTGACGAATTTAACTAGTTGATTAACCAGTTGACAAACGTAAATCAACGTTAACGTTTCGTTAACGGAAAAACCGTCAACGACCCATCACTAATAATATCCCCAATAAAATGGAACCTAACATACTTATCTGTCGAAATGTAGGTGTACCGCATACCGGTGTACTGCATACCCCCTCAGGCGTGATGTTACGTTATGAAATTGTGAAAACAATAAACATCCAAGCGATTGCAGCAATCACGACCGATTTGCCGTCTATTGTATATCTCCGAAGATCACCATCGACAGATCTTCACCAAATTTAAACGGGACCACAGCGAAATAATACCGTTCCAAACAAAAAAAAAACATTGAAATCGAAAAAGACTGAACACACAAACAAAAAAAAATGAAAAATAATAACCTCCTTTTTTGAAGTCGGTTAAAAGGAAAAATTCAAAACGGTGTCTTGTAATGTTTACCCAGTTTTGCCAGATTTCACGGACTACCTTCTTCATGTTCTAGAGCCGTGGGGGTCGCAACAGCTTAATCAGGACATTCGCGATGTGTGGTATTTTTACCATCAATCACAGCCTAAGTTTGAGCGCGGAGGGTAACCTCGTATGTGAGCTGTGGCACTATGGGAGCGTCCGCGTCCTCCTTGTTGGTATCGCGCTGTGCCCCAACACAGGCCTACCCGTATACTTAACGAGCAATAGATTTGCAGGTCACGTCTCGCCGTTAAACCCTCATTGCCATGCATTGAAAATCACACTTTTTTACATGGCAATTCATCATTATCATCATGAATTTCAGCCAAAAGACGTCCACTGCTGGACATAGGCCTCCCTGCGCGTAACGCCATATGTCCCGGTCCCGTGTGACTCGCATTCAGCGAATCCCCGCAACCTTCACATTGCAATTAATAAAACCAAAATAATATATAATAATTTACATTTATTTTCAACATTACATGTAGTGTACAACACAACTTATTGTTACGGAATGTGACAAGGGATAAGGGGGCCGCGCGTACTATACATTTATTGAGTTGGTATGTTATGTAGTAAAAGATATACTTAGCCGTCTTGAAGATCTACCTTATAAAAATGAGAGGTTTTCTTTTTGAAGGATTAAAAAAAAATAGTTTCCATAACTCTCTAGATGGCGCTGAATAGACTACGTTACTTGGAGCCAAAGCCAAAACGCTTGAAAAAAAAAACATTACGTCACGTCACATACGCTCGTTGACAGACACTTTCGTTTGCTTAAGCTTCCGAATATAACCTAGTTTTCTCGCGCTTTGTTAAAATCAGTTTTTTAACGTTCCGTTCCTAGCAGTAACTTACCAAGTTCAGCGCCATCTATCCAGCGACTAGGGGAAGAGCTAAAAATAAAATCCCTCATTGATCTTTGACAGTCGTTACTGATAGTCAGTCTTACCAAAGAGTTGAGTGAATCGTACGAACCGCTTTATAATTCATACAATTTCAGTCATACAACAAACCTAATGGGTGTCAAATTCCCTTCACTGTTGACTTGCTCTAGCTAGACCATGCCAACCTTGCTATGGAGATATTAGGCGTCAAAGTTCCAACATTTTCAGTAGTTACATTTTTAACAAGTTTTTAATGTTCTAACTTTAACCGTTTAAACCCCATTGTCACAATACGTAACAAGGACGCGCGTGCCCTATACGTAACGACATAAATATGTGTCAAAAAATGCACGGTGAACACGAAATAAACAGTTAAATAGTTTTGGAATCCCTATTCTTTTTGTAGGTATTTAGTGAAATTGTGGTTTGACTTGGAGGGCACGCGCGTGCCTATAAGCTCTGGCGTTCAGAAGGTTAATTACCTCCATGACTTCCGTACTATACAATACATCCATCAACACAATGTCCTCACTTGAGTCCTACCGTAAAACGTGATTTTTGAACCCAAAAATGAAGTCGTTTTCCAGCAATATTTTTTGCGTAGTTAGGTACTTAGTTTGAAGTGAAAATGACGGGCACAGTGAGTTCAGTTCAAGATTGACAAAATATTAGAAATTTTGCAACATTACGTATTGATTCAATCCAGTAATCTGAGCATGTTCTGGTTATGTCACGATACGCACACTATATCAAAAACAATATTAAATTGAGTAGGTATGTTTTATTGGTGGTTTGTTTGAAGTTATGTGAAACCGGGATAAAAATAGGCATGTTTCGTCTATTTAGTGAGTTTTAGGAAACGGAAGCGCCAGGGTTCAAATTATCCTTCATTTATTGCAATTTGCAGGTTGGAGTCGGGCTGTACCTACAGTCATTCAATGGGACTAATTAACTTAGAGGGTTGTATTGATAATTTTAATTATTATAATTCTGTAACTACATACATGTTACTTTTGCTAATCATATTTTGTTTACATACAGCCTGACACTGACCTGCAAATTGCAAAAAAAAACGTAAGAAAATTTGAATTTCGCGGGTTGCCCTGGTGCTTCCACCCACCTTAAGAGCGCACCGAGGAAACGATACGTAATTCCAAAATAATTGCATTCGCTTGATCCCTTGCTGCATCGTTATTACTTATCCTTTAGTTATGCAATTAATATGTAAGATATTTAAGGATTCACTTTATACATCGTACACTTTAGAAACACGATTACTTTTAGTTTCCTCGATAGAAAAAAAAACCAAAGTAATCTCTAAAAAACAAAATAAACCATAAGTACGGCGTAAATACTTCACGGATGATCATCAGATTTTGAATAATAACAAAACTACACGTTTTCTATAACGCATACATTTTACATTTTCGAAATGTGTATTTGGTTGAATAATATGAAGGAAAGAAGAATTATAGGCCCATCTCACTTCTAAGCCATGTCTACAAGTTGTTTTCAAGAGTCATCACGAATCGTCTCGCGCGCAGGTTTGACGATTTCCAGCCTCTCGAACAAGCCGGTTTCCGGAAAGGCACCGTGGACCACATACATACGCTGCGGCAGGTTATACAGAAGACCGAAGAGTATAACCTACCCTTCTGTTTAGCGTTTGTGAACTACGAGAAAGCCTTCGATTCGATCGAGACCTGGGCTGTACTGCAGTCTCTCCAACGGTGCCAAATCGACTATCGGTACATCGAGGTGTTGAAGTGTTTGTACAAAAACGCCACCATGTCAGTCCGACTTCAGGACCAAGCCTCGGAACCTATCCTCCTGCAGCGAGGTGTGAGACAGGGAGACGTCATATCTCCGAAACTGTTCACCGCTGCACTGGAGGATGTCTTCAAGGTTCTGGACTGGAGAGGGCTAGGCATTAACGTCAATGGCGAGTACATCACCCACCTTCGGTTTGCCGACGATATAGTGGTCATGGCTGAAACCATGGAGGACCTCAGTACAATGCTCGATGACCTCAGTAGAGTTTCCGGAAGAGTGGGTCTTAAAATGAACATGGAGAAAACCAAAGTCATGTTGAATGCCCATGTCACACCCATTCCTATCAAGATCGGAGACTCTACACTCGAAGTTGTAGACGATTATGTGTACCTGGGACAAACAGTCCAGTTAGGTAGGTCTAACTTCGAGTCAATCGTCGAATCCGACTCGGCTGGGCAGCGTTCGGGAAGTTGCGCGGTATATTCTCGTCCAACTTACCACAGTGTCTCAAGACGAAAGTCTATGACCAGTGTGTGTTGCCAGTGATTACATACGGGACCGAAACGTGGTCGCTCACAATGGGCCTCATCAGAAGGCTTAAAGTCACCCAAAGGGCAATGGAGAGGGCTATGCTCGGAGTTTCCTTGCGTGATCGAATCAGAAATGAAGACATCCGCAAGAGAACCAGGGTCACCGACGTAGCCCGAAGAATTGCCAAACTTAAGTGACAGTGGGCAGGGCACATTGCTCGCAGAACGGATGGCCGATGGGGCCGAAAAATTCTGGAGTGGCGACCGCGAACCGGAAGACGTTGCGTTGGAAGGCCTCCCACTAGGTGGACCGATGACCTGGTGAAGGTTGCGGAAATCCGCTGGATGCGAGTCGCACGGGACCGGTCAATGTGGCGACACTTGGGGGAGGCCTATGTCCAGCAGTGGACGTCTTTCGGCTGAAATGATGATGATGAATATGAAGGAAATACCTAAATTAGAGTGCGTTCCGCCCATTCTAACCAGAGCCACCACGCTTTCCCCCCTATCCGCTTTAGTCCTGCTTAGGAATACCTAAAATGTATTAGCGCCAGAAGCTCGGTGCGCTCATAAGGTGAATGCTCCAGGGTAGCCCGCGAAATTCAAATTTTCTTACGTTTTTGCAATTTGCAGGCCAGTGCTAGATTGTATAATGATTAGAATATTACTCGCGGCTGTAAGACGTATGTAGTTACAGAATTATAACCATCATTATAATCAATACAACCCTCCAAGTTCTTAGAGGTGTAGGAATGACACTGGTGTCGATTCTGTTGTGCACAAACTAAACTTAATTTATGCTATTGCTATCTTTTACTAAAAGGCATTGTGAGAAAAGGACGGCTATAGCTATGAACTAAGTTAAGAGATGTCAAAATAGTTTATGCCTTGTGCTTCGCCGTGTTTTTAGTCGACATGTTTTAACGTGCACCCTTCATTTGTATAGAAATATTAGTTCCAACTAAATTTGACAGCTCTAAATTACGTCCGTCACTTTCTCGTTTTATTAGAAAGAAAAAGATAGCAATAGCCTACATTAAGTTTAGTTTGTGCACAACAGAATCGACACCTTTGACCTTGAAAAAGTTATTTTTCCACCTTTATGAACTTGGAGGGTTGTATTTATGATTTTGATGAATATAATTCTGTAACTAAATATGTTTTACAGCCGCGTCTAATATTTTAATCAACATACAACCTAGTACCAGCCTGCAAATTGCAAAAAATGTAAGGAAATTTGAATTTCGCGGGCTACCCTGGAGCATTCACCTTAACACAAAAAGTTTTCCGGTTTCCTCACGATGCTTTCCTTCACCGTTTTGAGAGCAGTGGTGATGAAATAAATTACACAAAGTAATGCGCCTGTCTGGGTTCGAATCCACGACTTACTGTTCGAAAGTCGGGGTCGCCACCACTGCTCTCACGTATGTACGTATGTAGTTATAAAATTATAACCATTAAAATCATCAATACAACCCGCTCAGTGCATTTAAATGAATTTAGAGAGTTGAATTGATTGATTTATTTATCTGTAAAGCCATATTTGTAATGGTCGCAAATCATATCAATCTGTCAGGCGCGAAGGCACCTAAGAAGCCGATTCCTGCCGGCTTCCCATCGGGAACAAGACATTCTACGTAGTGTCTAGGTGTCTACTGTACTCAAATAGTATATTACATACACATCTGTAGGTATCACATCACGCTTACCTGTCACTGACCTGCAAATTACAAAAAAAAACATAAGAAAAAATAAATTTCGGGGGCTACTTTGGCGCTTCAAGTTTAAGAGAAAAATATCTTGAACTCACACAGGATCAATAGCTCAACGGTTAGGGCCTGGGGGAGCCATCAAAAGATCTTGAGTTCGATCGCCGGCCGTTGCGCTATACCTAGCAAAGTTGGCAGGGTAAGTGGTAACACTAGCATTACTAAATAAATTAATAATAGGACCATAAGAGTTTCACCAAATTGAGATTTAACACAATAAAACTAACATAAAAACTTAAAAATATTAATTAAATACTTTTTAGGAACTTGGAAGCAACTATGGTTTTTATTAAGTACTGTTATTTATTTTTGCACCCAATTAATTCAAATTAAGAACTTTTCAAGAACTTAATGTTCGTAACATACATTTTCATTTTTTTTTTTCGTTTCCTTCAGTTACTTTTTGTTATTCTTTTAGTTCAATGTTAAATAACATTCTTTGTTCGCAGCATTACTAACTTCTTTGTACACAAATAATACGGCTAAAAAAAAAACAACAACAATGGATGTTGAAATACTCTAACGAAAGACGCGTGAAATCAGCTGTTCACTTCCTGCCTATAGCTACAGAGTTCATCGAACTCGTCGTCGCGCTTGCCGCTCGCTACGTGCGTTTTGCCACAGTAACGAAGCTTTGCTTATGAAGAAATAAAACCAACCTATTGGATTCCCATAACGTTCCTGAAATACTGATGTTCCTTTGTTTTTGTAAATGAATGAATATTGACAAAGTTAAAACGTACAAACATTGACAAAGTTTAAACTCGGAATTGGGGGTTCGTGACGTCACAACGTGCTAAAAATTATAGCACGGCGTGACGTATTGAGAATTTTAAAAGCGTCCTATCTTCATCAATTTTGGTCTACGTAACAAAAGAAAAAATACGTGTCAAATATTTTTTTTAAATCTAACTGACGGACTAATTAGATTTTTTCAAGACAAGCCTATTCACCCCATTTCTGACACCCTGTATTTATTTTCAAAATGGTTTTACCTAGCACAAAGGCATAGTAAAAGTTTATATCAGTATACCCATTTCAACTTTCCTTTACAAATAATGTAGAAACTGCATTGACCACACTTATTTGTTATTTTCAATATTATTTTGGGAGCATCAGATATGTATAACTTGATACATAAAAAATATTTCACATGTACATACAAACTTTATTATTTACAATTTTTTTTTATTTATTAATTTAATATAATAACATAAGTACTTATTTAATACTTAAAGGGTAAGATTTTAAAGTAAGAGGTAAGACGAAAATATTCCTTTAGTTTCTGTGAACACATTCAATTAAATCATCAGATCTCATAATTATGATTACATGGTTTTTTGGTTTCTAATTCATAGTTACATCGTTCGGTTCGTATAGTTGGTACAGGTAGACAGTGGCCCGAAAGTCTGACAACCAGTCTTACCAAGTGGTATCATATTACCCAGTACTAACTGGGTTATGGAGGTCAGATAGGCAGTCGCTCCATGTAACTTATTGGTATTCAGCTGCATCCGGTTAGACTGGAAGCTGACCCCAACATAGTTGGGGAAAGACAACTGAGTACTCGTCAACGAGAAAAAAAAAACAGAAAAAACCATTATGCATAAGCTATTTGTCTAACTAGGCACAATATAAGGAGCAACTGATTTTGTGTTCACGATTTCAAATTTCGTTCCAAAGTAAAAGTTAAGGCAAAAACGCACCGCAGCGCACGGAGAGGCTACGCACGTGTGATTAGCTTAGCTTTGCAAGAAAATGTATGTGATTGTGTCCACTGTAAGCCGCGGACACGCTATGCATAAATTGACGTCATTAGTACACGAGTGGCTTGCTCGAATGAGGCGCTCACATAGCTCAACGCTGTCAACGCTATGAAAGCTGTGCACGCGGTACACGCTATACACGAATATAAACCCACGACTATGCCGCGGTGGGCCTCGCACGCTACAGTTGTACATAGTCGTGGGCGTGTAGTGTGTACTGCAGTGGAAACGTAGACCCACGTTGCTAAACAAATGTGGCTGACGTAGCCGTGCACAGCGTGTACCGCAGTGGGTTTTCGCCTTTATTGTTAACATAACCATAATAAATTGATTGTCTGGTCTGGCTTTCAAAAGCTAAACTACAGTACCAAAAAGTGTTATTTGATACTTTAAGTAATAATAAATATTCTTTTAGTATAATTTAGACTTAAAATATCATCATTTTATTCTAAATATATTTTTATTTAAGTATGGAAGTTTATTTGCATTTTCAATGAGATTTACATTATATACTAGTGTTCAATAAATTCTAGTTGTTTGTGTAAGCAATTATATATTTTTTCTATTTCTTCAAGTGTTTTTTTAGTTAGCATAGAAAAAGATATACCGCTTCGTATAAAAGCGAAACGAGGCGTACGAAACGCCCGGTAACAACAGTAAAGTAACATATCTTTTTCTATCAATTTTTCAATATTGTTTTAATGAGTCACACCAATATTTTTTTGTTATCGGCATGTCTATCAAAAAGGGAACTCAAGAAAAAAGAATCTGTTGTGTTTTCCTATCTTCAAAAATGTCTGAGATATTAAACGTTAAGGGGCTCCCCCATGTACACTAGCGCCACTTTAGTAAAAAAAATCAAAACTCGTTAAATACACAATTAATATAAAATCTGATTGACAAAATCAATGCTTTAGAGTTCTAGATTATTGGCGTCTATTTAATTCATTAAAATATACTTCACTGTTACTAGTTATATACGTTACTAGTTACAGTTAGAAATTTTGCTAAAAACGGCCGTTTTTTCCATTTTGTATCTGTAACGACAGCGAGCTATGTTTCAATGAGTTAAGCAGACGTAAATAATTCAGAAGACCAAATGATTGATTTTGTCAATCAGATTTTATATTATTTGTGTATTTAACGAGTTCTGATGTTTTTACTAGTGGCGCTAGTGTGCATGGGGGAGCCCCTTAAAGTACGGCCGCCGCGGCAAAATCCGACTAAGCGACCGCGCTGACGTGTGACGTCACGCCGCGAGCTGCTAATAATTTTAATTAATTCAATAACAATAATGTTTAAACACAAACACTCAAAAATAAAAAGTGCAAACCACTTTACAAATCAAATTTTATGAACGTAAACACTTCGCATCACCCGCAATCGGACATGACACTCGCAGCGACGTCATCGCAGTAGCTCGCGAAGGAACGCAAGTTAAAAAAAACAGTGAAACTTTACAACGCTGTAACTATGGAAATTATGAGCCCAATTTCGATGAAAAAAAAAAACTTTTATTATTTAAACATTGTTTTATAGTAATATTTTGATGTATTGGTGTGACTTATTACATCTTTTTCTCAACATTCTCCATATTACCGCTATAGAATAAATATACCTGTGTTTGGTAATAGTACCGTACTCGCTAGTAGCGGTAAAACTATTACTTTTAACTTCTTACTTACAATTTAATCAGTATATACCGGATATACTTGTAAACTGGTGAACATACCGCTTCTATGTTAACTTTTGACTAGCATACCGCTAAATATACCTGCTAAGTTTATACAGAGTTCAAAGGACACCGGCGCGAAAACAGCTACCATGTACCCAGTACAAGCTTACATTATTCTGAACCACTTAGGGCCATGTTCACCAACAGTAAAATAACCGACTGTTTCGTAATCGGCCCGTCAAACGTAAACAGTTGTTTAAACATGAGGTGGGAATTTTGGTGTTCACCACAACTTATTCTAGCTCGGTTAGGTAAACGAGCGTTTTAGGAATGAAAGACCGAATGATTATAATACAGTCAAATAGGGTGGGTAACTTAACACGTACAAATGCGAAACATCTTAAAATAGTTGCATTATACCTGAGATGACAGTTCTACAAAACTTATCTGTGGTGTTTAAACTCTTGAAGTTTTGTTTGTTTGAAATAGTTTTTAAATTAAATACAATGCATAATAAAAAGAAGCGCAATGCTAATTTTACGCATGACGAAAAAGAAATTGTGACTAATTTAGTGTTAAAGCACCAAGGCGTAATTGAGAACAAACTCACCGATGCCGCCACAAACTCGCAAAAATTGCAGTCTTTCATCGGTTTCAAACTCGTCCAAAACGTCATCCTCTTCCAAAATATAATTCAAAGCAGACTACATGTTAAATTCTCACAATAATATCTGGATGTAACCTTAAAATTTGTTATATTTGCAATTTGCAAACGTCAAAATACACCGATTAACTACTAACCGGGACTT
This sequence comes from Xestia sexstrigata, assembly GCA_941918905.2. Lineage (NCBI taxonomy): Eukaryota > Metazoa > Arthropoda > Insecta > Lepidoptera > Noctuidae > Xestia > Xestia sexstrigata. Next base: position 10,764,547 of record OW799230.2, on the reverse strand, counting down.
TAAACAACCTCTCCCACCTCGGTCAGAGAAAACCGTTGATTAGCGTGTTTAATTGGTTGATTTGTTTTAGTGAACATGAAAGTGTGTTTTAAACAGCTGTTTTTAGATAATCAGACCGTTATCTTTTCGGTGAACATGGCCCTTAGGCTTGAAAGATTTTTGTATGAAGCCTGGCCGGCCTAACTACCATTACATACCATTTTAATTTTCCTTCAAAGTTGCGGCCATGCATAACGACTATATTCATCGATAGTCGGTTTCAATAAGTTTTGTATGAGGTAAAATGTTCTAAAGTGTCACATTTTCGAGATATGAGCTATCAAAATTAAAGTCGATTCACTGATTATTATTCTATTATGAGTCTGCTAAAGCAGCCAGCTTTAGACCCCCTGATGGCATCTTCAGAACAACTTTGATTTGATCAGAAACGCAGCTATCAATGAATATAGGTGTTATGCGTGGCCGCAATTTTGAAAGAAACAAAAATGGCGGAAGTTAGGCCGGCCATTAAATTCAAATCCCTTTTTCATCGATAGTTAAAGAAAAAACAACTGTTCCCTACAAAAGTGCAAAACCTTCACGGTCCAAATGTATGGAACAGCAATTTTTTTAAAATAATTTATGAAAAATTTATATGTTGGGGCTCAGAATGATGTACTGAACCGTATGTCCCGGTGTCTTCCACCTTGTATAGCTCTTATAAATATTTGATACACAAGTCTCATCGGGCTTTAGAGCGAGATGGTCATATGACTAGAGATCGGCTATTCAGATGCATATTTACCTGAAGAACGTTTTTCCCAGCAACTTCTTAAAATCTCAATCTTCATATCTCTTATCTTCTTAAAATGTATTTTTTTTTCCCGGGATCGCGGTATTGCATAAATAATACAGTGTGTATAAAATGTACAAATACAATGAATATTTAAAATCTGTTAAAACCAGGCAAAACATTTGTTGTTTATGATTTTTATTATTTGCTTGTGTATATTATTTTCAATTCATTAAATAAATAAATAATTAATTAATTTTTATTTTAATAAACGAAAAATACTTTTTTATTTTTCAAATAATATTAGAAACAAAACTATTAGATTTTTCAAACCATTTGAATTTAAAATAAAAGAGATTTTTTTTTGGTATTAACTCGGGTTTTTTTTGTAACTAATTTTGGTAAATATGCATCCAAATATCGGATCCATACTATGAGTGAGAGAGACGGCGCTCTACACACATAGACGAACTCTTACTAAAACCCGATGCAACACATTCTGCCTAATATGAGTCCACCTAAACTAAAATTGGTCGCCCCTTCACATTTTTTTCATATATGAAATAAATTACCATTGAATATGAAGTCGGTGGCTATGGTAACATTATCCATTTGTGTGTTTTTACAAAAATTACTTCACAATGTGTACTATAATTATATGACTTTAAGGAAGAATTCGTGGTTAAGTAACAGCCGCAAAGCTTCCGGTCGACGTTAAGCAGCGCTCGCCGAGGTCGGTTCGAGGATGGGTGACCCTCCATTCACCCAGACCCCTCCGTGCAGCGGAGGAGGAGGAACAGGGAAGATCCTCAAACCAGACGAGTATTGTGTTTGGTAATGTCACGGAAAACTTTGCTTGCGCGATGTAGGACTAGAGTGACAGCTGTCATGTGTAAGTAGTTCGCATGTGGCGGCACAGATGGCGCCACAGGTCAGTCGAGCGGTGTGTGTGTGTGTGTGTGTGAGCTGTCATGTGGCGCCACAGTGGAGGGGCTCACAGGTGTGTGTGTGTGAGCTGTCATGTGGCGCCACAGTGGAGGGGCTCACAGGTGTGTGTGTGTGAGCTGTCATGTGGCGCCACAGTGGAGGGGCTCACAGGTGTGTGTGTGTGAGCTGTCATGTGGCGCCACAGTGGAGGGGCTCACAGGTGTGTGTGTGTGTGCTGTCATGTGGCACCACAGTGGAGGGGCTCACAGGTGTGTGTGTGTGTGAGCTGTCATGTGGCGCCACAGTGGAGGGGCTCACAGGTGTGTGTGTGTGAGCTGTCATGTGGCGCCACAGTGGAGGGGCTCACAGGTGTGTGTGTGTGTGCTGTCATGTGGCACCACAGTGGAGGGGCTCACAGGTGTGTGTGTGTGTGAGCTGTCATGTGGCGCCACAGTGGAGGGGCTCACAGGTGTGTGTGTGTGTGCTGTCATGTGGCACCACAGTGGAGGGGCTCACAGGTGTGTGTGTGAGAGCTGTCATGTGGCGTCACAGTGGAGGGGCTCAAAGGTGTGTGTGTGTGAGCTGTCATGTGGCGCCACAGTGGAGGGGCTCACAGGTGTGTGTGTGTGTGCTGTCATGTGGCACCACAGTGGAGGGGCTCACAGGTGTGTGTGTGAGAGCTGTCATGTGGCGCCACAGTGGAGGGGCTCACAGGTGTGTGTGTGTGTGCTGTCATGTGGCACCACAGTGGAGGGGCTCACAGGTGTGTGTGTGAGAGCTGTCATGTGGCGCCACAGTGGAGGGGCTCACAGGTGTGTGTGTGTGTGCTGTCATGTGGCACCACAGTGGAGGGGCTCACAGGTGTGTGTGTGAGAGCTGTCATGTGGCGCCACAGTGGAGGGGCTCACAGGTGTGTGTGTGTGTGCTGTCATGTGGCACCACAGTGGAGGGGCTCACAGGTGTGTGTGTGAGAGCTGTCATGTGGCGCCACAGTGGAGGGGCCCCCAGGTGCGTGTGTGAGTGAGTGCGAGCTAGAAGGGCGCGGCGTCGTCCAGGGTGTGCAGCCAGTTGAAGATCATCATGTTGCGCTCGTACTTGGAGAGCGGCCGGCCGCGCTCGCGCTCCAGGTCTGCGGCCGTGAGCGCCAGGTGGGCCGCTTCTGGAACAGTACGAACTAGCTTACCCGCTATCCTCTCACGGGATCACACTGCTGCGGTAAAAACTATCCTATGTCAAATCCGTTTAGTAGTTTTTGCGTGAAAGAGTACCGAACATTCACACATACAAACTTTCTCCTTTACAATATTAGTGTGACGTACTTTGTACAAGTTTAAGGCTGAGTTTTCACCAGCAATGTGTGTGAAGGTGACCAACAACAGCGCTACGTTCTCACAGATTGAACTAAAGTACATGAACGTCAAGATGACGGAACCCGGTTTTATAAATATCGTGTGAATAAGATTTACTACAATATGTTTACTATTTCATACTTTCATAGTAAAATTCTACACTCATAAAATACCCAAACTATTATTCAAAGTGGTGAAATTTTGTTTGTTTGATTCCCATTTAATAGGGCTGTCCGTGGCTGCTACCGAGAAATTCCTGGTGGAAAAACCCAATAATACTGCCCGCCCTGGGAATCAAACCCAGGACCTCTTGCTCAGGAGATGCGCTTGGGGCCACTAGACCAGCGAGGCCTGCCTTTGACATCTCTGGTGGAAACGCCAACTAAAATAAATATGACTGGACATTACACACAGCGCCATCTAGTGCCACACTAAGCAGCGTGGCTTGTGTCGTGGACACCAGATATATATACTACTTACATAAATACATACTTATTATAAACATCCATGACTTGGAAACAATGTCCATTCTCATCACACAAACATTAGCCCCGGGACCCTAAGAACGTAAGGCACCCTCACTACCGCCGTCAGTTTGAACAAGGTTTAGAGATGTGAGTCAGCACTTACCAGGATGCACGAAGCTCGCGTGCGGCAGCTTGGCGCTGGGCGGCGCGGGGGCGCAGGGGGCGGGCGGCACGGCCAGCGTGGTGGGGCCGGGCCCGGGGCCCGCCTGCCCCACCGCACACACCGCCGCCGCCTGGGGCAACGGGCAGGCATTACGTATTGTCTGTCTGTCTTTGCCATACGCAGCACCTAAGAGCCCCGGTTAACGCTCTTACAGAAATGTTTCTACCTAAGTGTCAAAAGTAGTAGTTTGTCGATTGAAGAATATAAATTAATATTCCTTTTCAACATCGCCCTGCTTACTACGCACAGTGATTGTGTATGTGTATGTTTATCAAGCAACAAACAGACGAAACGACTCACATTTATAATAACGAGTTCTAAGAATACGTTTCATAAAAAATTTAAGTAAACATTCAGCGATAAGATGAGTTTATCATACAGTTATTAGCCAGTCGTCTCCAAACGAATACTGCTATTAATATTTATATTACAATCGAGAAAATACAGTGAAAATAGTGTTAAAAAAACCTCTATTTACAAAAAAGTTACAGTTCAAAATGTTAATATTATATTTTCTACTGGGACTCGCCGTAGCGACAGCACACAGTGACTATGGCGTATCATTCCGAGCACAAAACTTCGATAAAACAGTCCAAAATATAAATATTTTGAACCATCAGAGAGCAAAGAGATTGGTGACGGGGTACGCCGCGCCCCAAAACCAATCAACTCACCATCAAACATGGGGGAATATGAATATTACCAGAAATAACAGATTTACTGTCCCTCCAAGTCACACTAAAGAACTCGTTGCAAATACGAGATACAAACAAAACGGAACTCGGCCTTCAAATAACAACGCAATCTTATATCCGGGCCAACAAGGGTATGTGGTTCCGTCGAATAATACAAGTGGAAGCCATGGTATCACACTGCTCCCTTACGGTAGTACGGCAAATGTGTCGACACAGAACTACGTCAATCCTGGACAGAATTACAATACCAATGTGACGAGACCCGGATATCCTAGTAATATTTATGTAATGCCTGTTAATAACAATAATAATACGTTAAAACCAGTCACACCAGGATATGTGCTTTATCCGGTATATCCAGCACCGAATACCGGATATCAAGGACCGAACACAGGTTATCCTGCACCTGGCGTTTACCGTGCCCCTAACACCGGTTACCCAGCACCGAATACCGGTTTTGCGGCACCAAACACCAGTTTCCCAACACCTTACAACGGTTATCCAGGTCAAAATACCGGTTACCCAAAACCGATACCCAAACCCAAATACTAGTTACCCAAAACCGAATTCCGGAAATACAGCACCGAGCAACGGATTTAGAGCACTAAACAAGGAATATACAACACCGAACAACGGATATACAGCACTGAACAACGGATATACAACACCGAACAACGAATATACAGCACCGAACAACGGATATACAACACCGAACAACGAATATACAGCACCGAACAACGGATTACAACACCGAACAACGGATATACAGCACCGAAGAACGGATATACAACACCGAACAACGAATATACAGCACCGAAGAACGGATATACAACACCGAACAACGAATATACAGCACCGAAGAACGGATATACAACACCGAACAACGAATATACAGCACTGAAGAACGGATATACAACATCGAACAACGAATATACAGCACCGAAGAACGGATATACAACACCGAACAACGAATATACAGCACCGAAGAACGGATATACAACACCGAACAACGAATATACAGCACCGAAGAACGGATATACAACACCGAACAACGAATATACAGCACCGAAGAACGGATATACAACACCGAACAACGAATATACAGCACCGAAGAACGGATATACAACACCGAACAACGAATATACAGCACCGAAGAACGGATATACAACACCGAACAACGAATATACAGCACCGAATACTGAGTTAAATAACACCGCTTGTTTGGCGAATTGCAAATATAGTTTCCCTGAAGTAAATTTAAACATAACTGAAGAAGAACATACAATGGATGCTTGTAACATGGATGGGTTTTAGTCAGTACAAGTCTGACACTCCTTTCCGCTCCGCCCAGGGCGGGAGGGGTCATTTGATGATTTCCCATTCTAAAATAAAAAAGGGGGTTCAGAATGATGTATTGAACACGTAACAATTGTGCGTCAGTGTTACTTCCACCCTGTATATTGTTTGTGTAATTGAGTATGATTTTACTGTTAAATATATGCGTTTTTGTAGTTTACTTTTTTATTTTGTTGTTGCTTTCAAAACCTAAGTTATTGTATTTGACACCTCCGTGATAACCTCAGGTCTAGATAATGTTGTATTATTTTACGACTTCGCTTGGCTTGATAACTAACATAGAGTACATCTTCATAGAGTGTTGTTGGCTATCTAAATTGTATTGGCCCAGAATTTGGTCAGGAGAATGGCACCTGTTCACAAATTATTTTACCATCCTTGTTACTACAATGTCGGATTCGGTTTCTAGTTTATTTGCAACGAACGTTCCGGAAGGATAAAGGGTATAAGACGAAAGGAAGATGGATGAACTGTGTGTAGGATGACATGGCTAGAAAGGAGGCGTCTGATGAGATGAGGAGTAATAGAGAAGTATGGAAGAAGAAGACATGCTGCGCCGACCACTAATGAATGGGGATAAGGGCAGGGGAATGATGAATGGCATCTTGATGACTCCGCCCCTGAGTGTAAATGTGGTACTGTCACTCAAACGATGGGCTACATAATATCGTGTCCTGTTGTTTGTTCACTACAGGAACTGATGGACGCTACTGAACGCACACACAGACACCACACAGAGTCAGTATTTGTGCTCAGTTGATGGCAATATACTCTCCTGTTGCTCAATGCTCTCCCCTATTACATGGGACTTAAACATAATTGGCGAAATGTAGGTGTACTGTTGGTACACCTCTGCCTATCCCTTCGGGGATTATGATGATGAGATGTATAGCTGGAGAGTTCGTTCTCCCGTGTTCTCAGTAGCGAACAGCAGGCGCCACAGGGGGACTGTCTAATGCAACTTTGACGGTCAAGAAGAGCTGATTCTTGACGTGATTTCAATAAATTACTTTTGATTTTGACTTAAGTACAGCTCTGAAACATCATCTACAGTCTTTTACCAACTATGTTGGGGTCGACTTCCAGTCTAACCGGATGCAGCCGAATACCAGTATTTTTACATGGAGCGACTGTGTCTATCTGACCTCCATAACCCAGTTAGTACTGGGTAATACGATACCTCTTGGTAAGACTGGTTGTCAGACTTTCGAGCCACTGACTACCTGTAACGACTGTCAAAGATCTACAAAAGGCAGCCGGGACCAACGGCTTAACGTGATTTCCGAGACACGGAGGAAACTCGGAATGTAATGGGTCCATCCACCCATCCACGGACTAATCTAGGCCAGCGCGGCTTAACCTAAAGATCGACCCGAGCGGCTGTTATTATTTAGCTACGAGCTCCTCGAAATATCGTATATTTACGTATGTTAAAACAAACAGACAATCCGTACAATTCGTAATGATAAATGGTAATTCCCAATTTTAAATTGCTAATAATTAATTTTGTACTTGGGTATAAATGTCGAGATAAGAAGTGTGTTTATATACCACACCACCCTCAGTTAGTGATCAATCGTTATTATTGTATACTGCAGTTACCATCCTATTCTATATCAGTAAAACTAAGAGTAAAAACAAAATTAAAGCAATGTCTCCTGAAGAAATTCTACAAAAAAGGTTTCCATTAAAAATGTTAATATTATATTTTCTACTGGGACTCGCCGTAGCAACAGTACACGCTGACTATGGCGTAACATTTCGAGCACAAAACTTGGAGAAAGCAGTTGAAAATACAGATACAGCAGCCTCAATACACCACCAGATAGACAAGAGGTCGGTTGGCGATGTAAACCTCAGGAATCATACTACTCATACATCGGGGAATTTAAGTATCACAGGAAATAACATGACTTCTCGATCAAATGAAGTATTGGCAAAAATGAAGTTTTTGCGTGGTGGACTCAATAAGGACGGACGCATTAAGCAAGATCCTAAGAACATGGCTCCAAGAAAACGCCAGAGGGTCGCAGACTGTACTTCAGACTAATTATTAATCACTTGAGTGGACTGGACAGCGGGATTAAATCACTTTCATCATCATCATTTCAGCCGAAAGACGTCCACTGCTGGACATAGGCCCCCCCTACGTGTCGCCACATTACCCGGTCCCATAATCGAAAACCAGAAATCAAGAAACGAATACCAGATATCAAGAAACGAATACCAGATATCAAGAAACGAATACCAGATAATTATCAAGAAACAAATACCAGATATCAAGAAACGAATACCAGATATCAAGAAACAAATATCAGATATCAAGAAAGGAATACCAGATATCAAGAAACAAATACCAGATATCAAGAAACGAATACCAGAAATCAAGAAACGAATACCAAAAATTAAGAAACGAATACCAAAAATCAAGAAACGAATACCAGATATCAAGAAACGAACACTAAAAATCAAGAAACGAATACCAAAAATCAAGAAACGAATTCTAGATATCAAGAAATGGATACCAGCCATCAGCTGTAATCCACTTTACACCACCGGGTTCGCTGAACTTCATAATAGTAGTAACGGTTTTAATATCACCTGTAACGGTTTCCCCACTGCTGGGGCACAATAATTCTCTCTGTAAGTAAACGAAAGTCCAAAAACGTATTTCGTGTTACGTCAACTTCCAGTCATTTTTAGCAATTTTAATCTTTCGTAAGTATTCCTATAAATTTTTGAACTACAATGTTATTGTTAAATTAATGCATTTAAATATATTTTAAGAATGTTTTTTATTTATTTATGCCAGTTTTTCGTCTCCGTTGACTGCCTTTCGAGGTTCGATCCTTGGGTTGGAAATAATGTTATAACTTAGAACGTTAAATACCTCCATGACCGCTGTACTATTCAATGCGCAAAGTTCAAGCATATGTTTTTGAAGTGCGTTACATTGAGTCCTACCGTAAAACTTGATTTTTCACCCCTAAAACATAAAAAGTAGTTTCCCAGCAATAATTTTAGCGTAGAGTTATTTAGTTTGACGTACAGAATGCTTGGTTGACGGCTTCGTGAAGGTTCCGTTTACACCAGTGGCGAAGGTGTCATACAACTCGATTCCTACCGAATTCCCTTCGAAAATTACAAATTACACAGTCAGTATTCTATAGACATATAATCAAATTAAAATATGTACTCCGGTTTACCTCTTACAAAAATTGACCCTTCGCCGCTGGTCCAAGCTTGTATTAGATGTAGCTGACATGTAGTCTTACCTCTAGCCTGTCTAGATTGAAGTCTGACTGCGACATCCTCTCCAGCGCCCTGTACGTGGTGAGCAGTCGACGCTTTATGTAGCTCTGTCTGACCTGCAGGCAATGACACAAATGTGTAAACAGAAAAGTTAGACGAACAAATTCACCAGAGTTATCCTTATCCTGATCCAGTATATTATACCAAAACTACATAGAGGGTGGAAGGAACAACGTCGCGAAAATTCAGCTATTTAAAAAAATATCAGCTGTTTCATACATTTTGACCGTGCAGGTACTGCACTTTTGTAGGAAACAACTGTTTTTTTTTAATAAACTATGTAAAATTTCTATGTGGTCAGAATGATGTACCGTGGTAACGTTTGTGCGTGGAGCTCGGTGCGAGTGCGTCGTACTGTTGTGGTATCGTACGTACCTTCCTGTTGTCGGCGGCACGCGCGGGCGGCGCCGGCGCAGCTCGCTGCGGGGACGGCAGACCCGACCCGCCCACTGCGCACACACACATGTTACACTACGGTATACGGTGCAGCACAATTGACAAAAAAGAAAATATTTTTCGTATAAAAGTAAGCTCGCATTGCATTTGAGTTGCTATACATATGAAATCTTATCAATTTTTTCATGTCAGTTGGTGTTTGAAAATGACGTCTCGATGGAATTTTTTAAAATTATATTTGTACTCACCTGCCACCCATGTGCTACAGGACCGGGAGGCGGCGTTTAAAGTCAGGGCTTCCAAAGCGGCGCACAGTCCGACTTCCGAAGTCGCGCTGAAATTAACATGTTAACATTAGACAACTAAGTTATTTATGATGATGTCATTCCGAGGATACACCCCGAAAGAGTATGGTATGGTGTACTGCGGGCACACGTCCCGCGAGTGCGCCACGTGGGCACACGTCTGTGGAGACACAGTGTACTCCTACCTGCGCAGTGGCGCGCGCTGGCACACGTCCCGCGAGTGTGCCACGTCGGCACACGTCTGTGGAGACACAGTGTACTCCTACCTGCGCAGTGGCGCGCGCTGGCACACGTCCCGCGAGTGTGCCACGTCGGCACACGTCTGTGGAGACACAGTGTACTCCTACCTGCGCAGTGGCGCGCGCTGGCACACGTCCCGCGAGTGTGCCACGTCGGCACACGTCTGTGGAGACACAGTGTACTCCTACCTGCGCAGTGGCGCGCGCTGGCACACGTCCCGCGAGTGCGCCACGTGGGCACACGTCTGTGGAGACACAGTGTACTCCTACCTGCGCAGTGGCGCGCGCTGGCACACGTCCCGCGAGTGCGCCACGTCGGCACACGTCTGTGGGGACACAGTGTACTCCTACCTGCGCAGCGGCGCGCGCTGGCACACGTCCCGCGAGTGCGCCACGTCGGCACACGTCTGTGGGGACACAGTGTACTCCTACCTGCGCAGCGGCGCGCGCTGGCACACGTCCCGCGAGTGCGCCACGTCGGCACACGTCTGTGGGGACACAGTGTACTCCTACCTGCGCAGCGGCGCGCGCTGGCACACGTCCCGCGAGTGCGCCACGTCGGCACACGTCTGTGGGGACACAGTGTACTCCTACCTGCGCAGCGGCGCGCGCTGGCACACGTCCCGCGAGTGCGCCACGTCGGCACACGTCTGTGGGGACACAGTGTACTCCTACCTGCGCAGCGGCGCGCGCTGGCACACGTCCCGCGAGTGCGCCACGTCGGCACACGTCTGTGGGGACACAGTGTACTCCTACCTGCGCAGCGGCGCGCGCTGGCACACGTCCCGCGAGTGCGCCACGTCGGCACACGTCTGTGGGGACACAGTGTACTCCTACCTGCGCAGCGGCGCGCGCTGGCACACGTCCCGCGAGTGCGCCACGTCGGCGGCGCTGAAGGAGCGGCGCAGGCCCAGCTGCGCGCACAGGGCCGCGCAGCCCGCCAGCAGCTCGCGGCAGTTGTCTGTGGCCTGCAGCGGTAGCGACGACGACGATGGCCTTCTGTTGACACACTTGATGATAATAATACTGAGAAAAAGAACTTCATTAAGTTCGACGAATCTGAGTATCGTCCATTGTCACATTGTAAAATAATCATAATAGGGTAGATAACACACCAATCAATTGAAATACTTTTTAAGAGCTGTCAATATGCGGTTCTCTCATAGATTTTGTATGGCAATAGCAAACTGTGACGTCAGTGTTTATTCAACTCAATGACTCAACTATTCATTGATTTCAAAGCAACTCAAAATCGAATTTGGCAATTAATTGAAAATAAATCGGGTTTTCAGGCCCAAAATAAAGTGTTTTTTTTTAGAGATGTGTCTGGGAATTATTGTTTTATGGTGTCATCTACCCTATTAAAGGAGCTGTAGAAAGAGACCCAGCACACAAGAATGAGTGACAGATGGGTCGCTATACAGGGTATAAGGGACAGCCCTCCGCAGACTTATGGGGTGATTTCAGTATATCATACTAAGATGACAAAAAAAAAAAAAAACAAACTTAACAAAAAACAAACAAACAAAACAAAACAAACAAACGTAACCGTAGCAAAACGAAAGTAGCGAACAGCAAGCGCGACGACGAGTTCGATGAACTCTGTAGCCTGTAGCTAGGCAGGAAGTGAACAGCTGATTCCACGCGTGGTTCGATAGAGTATTTCTTCAACATCCGTTGTTGGTTTTTTTTTTTAATTTTAGCCGTAACTATTATTTACATAAATGGAGTGATGCTAACAGAGAATTTAATTTTACATCGAAATAAAGGATTAGTAAGTGAAAAAACGATTAAAAAATGTAAATTTTCCGGAGCAAAATTCAGGTGGAATATGATTCAGAATAAGGAGCTGAATGCACCCAGTTAGTCTGCGGAGGGCTGTTGCACCCTGTATGTGCGACCAGACACAGCACGCAACGGACATCACTTTTTTTGACATTGCTTGTAATAATACGAGTATAATAATAATTCGATTATGATTCGAAAGACACGTGGCGCCATCAATTTCATCATAACAACGTTATTGTTGTTTTTTCCTCGGAAACAGTAAGTTTTTATTTTCGGGATGAAAGGTACCCCTACGTCCGTTTCTGTACACCTGACAACTTATATGCAAAATTTCAGGATGATCGGTCCAGTGGTTTAGGGGTGAAAAGTAACAATCAAACTTACTTTCGTATAATGAATTAACCAAATACTCACTTTAAAGCTTTACTGTCGGGGTTAGGACTGGCCACGCGCAGCGATGGGTCGGGCCCTTGTCCTGCCTGGAAACCGATTCATATTTTATTTAGAAATGCAAATTAAATTGAAATATTTTAACAATTGTTTCTGCCGAGAAGCCGATTTTGCTGTGGTAGTTTGGTATAATAGGTGTCAGGTATATGAGACATCGCGGGCCCGTGGACGGTGAGTAATGGGCTAGCTCGCCGTCCGTTCGTCTCTTGACGACAGGCCGTATTGACGGCGCGTTCGTGTTCCACGCGCGTCAAAGATATGTCAGCAAAAGGAAGGGGGCCGCAAGGGCCGATGTCTGCGGGGGCTGCGGGACTGTTCGAAAGAGACACCGTGGCCCCGGAACACAAAAGGCGAAGAAGGAACATGGATGGGTTTTAGTCAGTAAAAGTCTGACACTCCCTCCTGCGCCGCCCAGTACGGGAGGAGTCATTTGATGATATCACATCCGAAAAGGGCCGATGCCTGCCGGGGCTGCGGGACTGTTCGAAAAAGCGGTATCATAGACTATCTATTTAAGTATTTACCCTCACGCGTGAACGCGTCAGACTCACATATTAATATAGTAGTTATCACAAGAATCACATGTTGCGTTTGGAGCATTACCATGTTGCAGTTCAAGTTTGACCTTACTTGGCACCAGACTGGAAGGTCACTGCCGGTAAAACATCTGCAATACTGAAGGCATTGAGGGTGCATGTCTCGTATACCTTTTTTTTTTCGGATGGGAAATCATTAAATGACCCTTCCCGCTCGGTGCGAAGCGGAAGGGAGTGCCAGACTTGTACTAACTAAAACTCATCCACGTTCCATGTTCAATTCCCTTTGTGTTCCAGGGCCGCGGTATCTCTTTCGAACATTCCCGCAGCCCCGGCAGGCATCAGCTGATCGGCCCTTGCGTGGAATACGAATGCGCAGTCGACACGGTCTGTCATTACAAGACGGACGGACGTCGAGCTAGCCCATTACTCACCGTCCACAGGCCCGCGCCTACGGCGGCCGGGGGTCTCCACGTGGCCCCCGACGCCCGGTGCGTCTCCCGCGGCGGCTGGTACGTGAGGTTCTCTCCCTCTCACGTTCCGCCACCACCTTCTCTAGCATGACTGCTTCATACACACACCTTACAAGCGAGCAGGCGCAGCGCTCTGGCGTCGGAAGCAGCCGACGACACGCTGAAGAGCGACAGGTCTGTGGTGACAGACTCGTGCGACGGGGAGCGCGCCACCCCGCCGCGCCACGCCTCCGGGGTGCACATGTCCACTGCAAGAGAAACAACACTCAAGTTGGGGCGCACCTTTCTCCCAACTATGGGTACAAGTTCCGCAAGCTGATCTGACCTTCAAGACCCAGTTATTAGGTAACATTATATGATGCGATGAGACTGGATTGTTTTGAGTGACTATGTCAAGGGGTCGTCCATTAATCACGTGATGTTTTTTTTAGCAACTTTTTAATCCCACTCCCCCATGGTGTTACGTGATGAGGTTTGACTGCCTCCTAGTGATATTTCATGTTTGTTTCCGAACCCCTGCCCCCCTATCGAGCCTAACGTGATTAATGGACGACCCCAAAGATTTCAAAAATAATTTATTTAAGTAATTCGAAATCTACTGATCATCCCATGTTTCATGATCAGCCATGTTTATTTGTTTCCAAACTTGTAGAGGGACAGATCAAAACATCCCACCTTCACCATAGTTCCTCTCCACACCACCTTCTTCCCATATGGGTAGACAGAAAGCACAGAACACCACCTGCTACAAAGCTTTCACTTCACCCCTATATTACAAATTCCCGGAAAGGCATGATTTTTTCAGTCAAACTGAATGATTTAATTGGTGCCTTTATTTCTAATTATGGTGTAACAGTATCTAAATAAACTATTATTCTGTCACTCTATAGTATAATCAGTAATTTTTTTAGATCTTTGTGTTCCCAGTCGCTTGCGGTGTACATGAATTCCATGATTCCAATTGTGGAAAGTACTCATTCAACCGAAGCTGAAGAGGCTGTTGCGCCACATACTTGTCTCAATATTATTTTTCGGGCTTTGATTTGAATGGCTTTTAACTTTTTATTTTTTTTATTGTAGTTCTATTCTTGTAAACTTTCTGGCAATCATATCTACATTCGGCTCAGTCTATGGCACTCTCAAAAATGAACTAATATGTACACAAACACATCCATTATGGAACCAATAATGCCTAGAAGATTGGTTTGATTATAGTGATGATTTTATTTTCTGTCTTTGGTATAATATAGAGACACATAGAAGAGAAAATGCACCTGTATTTGCAGACATTACTGCAGTATACTGTCCTGTCTGCTGTATAGTTGGCTATGGTCTACACTGAGATCAGCCCCAGTGACTGAATTTCAGTCAGGAAGATATTATTATTACAACCCTATAATCATGTAGCTAATGAATATTTTAAAGCTTTCTATTTGAGATCCACAGAAAAAGTACCTATTTGCAATGTGATTCCGTTACTTTTAATTTTGCTCATGCTAATTTCGAAATAACGAAGTATATTTAGAGTTTTTGCAGTTTTTTTAAACGCTGTTTGCGAATATTTAATATATTTTGAATGTGATGTAACATGTGGAACAAACATACAGATGCAGAGATAGTTTTAGCGTTTCCGTTCATATGCCGGCAAATATTTAAACACATACACAGTTTTCTTAGCACGACAATATATTTTTGATGACTGTGCAATCATTAAAATACCATGATTTTATGCGAAAAAAGAAAACATTCTTCGCTCGCCATAGCAAGTTGCGCATTTGATAATAATACGCCATAAATTCTTTCCGAAGCAATGAAAACACTCAATAAATATTTAATTTACTATAGAAATTTGTTTTCCATGTTCTAACATGCGAATGTAATAAAAAAAATACAAATTACGCGTTGAGTTTTCGAAAAAATCGGTAATCACAACAATAACAAACAATTATACTTACCGCTTACGTGAGGATCCACGATGGCGGAGTACTTTGCGATTATTTAAACACACACAAAAATGTATTAAGTATCTATCGCTAGCACTACACAATTCATATAATCTCTAGTTTTATTACAAAAATATTTTTGCAACTTTCGGTTTTCGATAATGGCCGGATGAGTTTGACAATTAAAATTGGGCCGTCGTTGGGTTGCGTTCTGAAATTCAGGAATATGGTTTTGTTGTAAAAATATTCACGGAATTTATTCTAATAAAAAAAAACCCTTAGAATATTCAAACTCATTGTATTTTTTTTATATTCTTGAAAGCACATTTTTTGCTAAATCGTGAATGATGACTTGGGAATTAAAAAATTAAATAAATAAAAAATGGTTTCAGAACGCACCAGGAACTTGCGTATTTAGATGTTTTTGTAGTCATATTTCTTGTTTTTTTCATTTCATTCATTTGAATAACGGAAAATCATGTATTTAAGAAATTGGATTAATTCAAAAAATAATAATTTCTTTTTTTTTCACAAACAAAATCTAATTACTTTTGACTGCCCTAATAAAAATTTCTGGGTAAAGAAGAGTTTGTTTTGTGTTTACATCCTGGTAGCGACATCTAGCTGCATACTAGTTTAAACTTATGAGCAAGTTTAAACATTTGAATCATCGATGGCAGTAAATGTATATGTATTACAGTTTTCTTCACAGTCAGCCTTCACGGCCTGTTTTTATTTTTACCTACTGTGCCTAGGTCATTAATTGTTTACATAGGAAGAACCTTGACCTCAAAGCAAGATAAAATGAACCATGGCGCTTCCTAGCCTTTTTTTATTCCAAAGTTTCAATATCCAAATAATAAGATATTTTTTCTGCTATTTGCCTGTATTTAGTAGGTAAATTCTTTTTTTCTACGTACTTACCCGTACTTTTACCTACCTAAATCCTAAACACATAGACATATTATTTAGAGGAACGTAAAAAAGGTGAAATAATATTTTATTCCCATCGCCACACGAAAAAGGGCATTTTATTCATCGAAAACAGGTAATAAAACTCTCTTTTATTCACTGTCGATAACACTCAGTGAATATAAGGCTCTTTTACTCACTGAGTGAATAAAAACATTTTGAATTTGGAACGATAAAACGTGCGGACAACACTATACACTGAATTTCGAAATTGCTTTGAGATATTGACCATGGGCTTTACGTATTTTCCGACTCATGGAGGAAACTCGGCGGTAATAATGAATTAGTGGTCACCCATCCACAGACCGACCTTGGTAAGCGTGGCTTAACCTTGAAGATCGACCAGATTGGCTGTTAAGAAATTTGATACTATACTTCTATTTATTTTCTGAAATGTTTTGTTTTTTAAATAATTTGTAGAACTTGTGAAACTATAAATTATTTAAAAAGAAACATTTTGACTCCCTTTTGTTGCTTTCATTTCCGTGTTTATTTGTTCTTCGTTTTTCGGCTATAGTCAACGCGTTGTAAGAAAGTTTGCTGATATTTTCAGGTAGGTAGGTAGGTATCTAGTCTATGATAAAAATCTTATAAAAAATACAGTAGGTACCTAAATCAAAGGAAAGCCACGTTTGTCAGTTTGATTTGGAACAAATTCCTGGAAGCCGACCATCATGTTGACAATCTCGGATAATCCTGGCTCACATGGCGAAATGAGAATAATTAAATCTGATTTTATTTCGACAAGTGAGAACTATTTGATAGAATAATTATGTTAAACATGCTTGTTGTTGATGTGACTCAAGTAGCTGTTTTTTTAATCTACATCTACACTAATATTATAAAGAGGAAAGATTTGTATTTTTGTGTGTGTATGTTTGTAATGAATAAACTCAAAAACTACTGCGCCGATTTCAAAAATTCTTTCACCATTAGAAAGCTACATTCACCCTGAGTAACATAGGCTATATTTTATCCCCGTACTCCCACGGGAACGGGAACTACGCGGGTGAAACCGCTTGACGTCCGCTAGTGATCGATACAATGATGATGATTATTTTGTAACATCGACGAATTATGATAAGACTTTTGGCGCCAAATTCAAATGTTTGGCACGCTCTGTGGCCTGAACGACTCGATGGATTTTAGCTTGAGAGGTGACGTTAGATTCGTATTAATTGTGACAACGGGTATACATTTTGAATTAAAACACAACATAAGCTGGGAGTACCTCCACGCGGAGAAGGCGGTAACAGTTTAACTAGCTAAAACTCCTGACCGGGTTTGTGATGCCGGTCGTATTTGTAAGCAGGTTCTTTTATTTTTATAATACAATAATGTTGGCGCATGGTCCATAGACTAAATTTCTAGACTAAAATTCTATAAAGGTTTATTCAATTTGCAACAACTCCCATAATTAAATATCAATGCCTTGGGGTTATGTTGTTATCATTGTGTTATTACTTATTGAAATCCACCTTATAATTGGCACAGTAGCCTACCCGGTAACGCAGGGGAGCAGCCATCTAAAGCATAACTATTTGTATTGACAAATAATTTATAAGTAAGTATTACACCATCCTACTTAAATAGAAGAGACCTACCTCAAGTAGGTACATATTATACAGGGTGTAAAAGACCTCATCACGAAGCCGTCAGCCAAGCATTCTGTACATCAAACTAACCAACTTTACGCAAAAATTATTGCTAGGAAACAACTTTTTTTTTGGGGTGCAAAATCATGTTTTGTGGTAGAACTCAATGTAACGCACTCAAAACATTGTGTTGATGGATGGATTGAATAGTACGGGGGTCGTCGAGGTGTTTAAAGTAAAAATCTTACATTAAAAACTTGTATTAAAAAAAAACTTGTCAAAAAGTTGGAACTTTGACCCCCAATATCTCCGTAACTAGAAGGTTCCCAGGTATGGTGTAGAACAAAAAAATGATCGCAATGACGGGGAGAACAAGTGACTTTCGGCTTCGTTAAGAGGTGCTTTACACCCTTTATAGTATTTGTTGAACTTGACCATCTTGCACTTGATCGATTAAAAATGGCTCTATCCCGTAAAACCAAAAATAATAGAACTAAGATTAAACATTGAAAAAGGAATCTCCGAGGAAATTCGAATCTCAGAAGGAAATAATAAACGCGAGAGACGTTTAAAACAAACCTATTCAATAAGAAAACAAAAAAATAATTTCGTGATCGATACACAAATAAAACGAATAATAAATTCTAAATCATAGAACATAGCGACTTAGACAGTCGGGACCCATTAACATATATAGACCGGCCAATAATGGGTCCCGACTGTCTAAGTCGCTATGTTCTATGATTTAGAATTTATTATTCGTTTTATTTGTGTATCGATCACGAAATTATTGCCACGGTATCAGTTATTCAATAGCAGGTACTCAACATAATAAAGGGTGTAAAACACCTCTTAACGAAGCCGAAACACACTTGTTCTCCTCGTCATTGTGATCATTTTCTTGTTCTACATCATACCTGGGAACCTTCTAGTTACGGAGATATTGGGGGTCAAAGTTCCAACTTTTTGACAAGTTTTTTTTTAGATACAAGTTTTTAATGTAAGATTTGTTTTAATGTAAGTTTGATGTACAGAACGCTTGGTTGACGGCTTCGTGATAGATAGATAGACTCCTGCACTTGTTTTTTTCTTTTCAGTTTTTATTAAATGTTATTAGTTATTTACGCAGTCGGGATTTTTAATTTTTAAATTACTGTTTTTTTTTTGCTGTGAAACGTCAAGTTTTGTGGTAAAACTCAATTTTTCGCACTCAAAACATTTTGCTGATAGATGGATTGACTAATACGGGGCTCGTGGAGGTGTTTAAAATAAAAAATATCTATCTCCGTAACTAGAAGGTTCCCGGTGTGGTCCAGAACAATTTTTTACACCCTTTATTACCTATATTTATTGAATTATGTAATGTATTGTTGTCTATGAAATTGAATCCTATTGTTTAAGATTTCCCACTAATATGTACCAAAGAAGTAACGAAGACTAAATATTTTCACACATGCAGTTACATTATCTAAGTAATACAGGATGTAAAAGACCTCATCACGAAGCCGTCAACCAAGCATTCTGTACATCAAACTAAGTAACTTTACGCAAAAACTATTGCTGGGAAACAACTTTTTTTTTGGGGTGCAAAATCATGTTTTGTGGTAGAACTCAATGTAACGCACTCAAAACGAATGACAACAATGAACGAACGACATGAATGTTGATGGATGGATTGAATAGTACGGGGGTCGTGGAGGTGTTTAAAGTAAAAATCTTACCTTAAAAACTTGTATTAAAAAAAAACTTGTCAAAAAGTTGGAACTTTGACCCCCAATATCTCCGTAACTAGAAGGTTCCCAGGTATGGTGTAGAACTAAAAAATGATCGCAATGACGGGGAGAACAAGTGACTTTCGGCTTCGTTAAGAGGTGCTTTACACCCTTTATAGTATTTGTTGAACTTGACCATCTTGCACTTGATCGATTAAAAATGGCTCTATCCCGTAAAACCAAAAATAATAGAACTAAGATTGCAACATTGAAAAAGGAATCTCCTAATAAACGCGAGAGACGTTTAAAACAAACCTATTCAATAATAAAACAAAAAAATAATTTCGTGATCGATACACAAATAAAACGAATTATAAATTCAAAATCATAGAACATAGCGACTTAACAGTCGGGACCCACTAACATATATAGACCGATAATATGTTCGATGATTTAGAATTTAGAATTTATTATTCGTTTTATTTGTGTATCAATCACGAAATTATTGCCACGGTATCAGTTATTCAATAGCAGGTACTCAACATAATATAGATAGGCTCCTGCACTTGTTTTTTATTAGTTATTTACGCAGTCGGGTTTTTTAATTTTTAAATTATCGTATTTTTTTTTGGGGTGAAACGTCATGTTTTTGTGGTAAAACTCAATGTATCGCACTCAAAACATTTTGCTGATAGATGGATTGACTAATACGGGGCTCGTGGAGGTGTTTAAAATAAAAAATATCTATCTCCGTAACTAGAAGGTTCCCGGTGTGGTCCAGAACAATTTTTTACACCCTTAATTACCTATAGTT
Organism: Xestia sexstrigata; assembly: GCA_941918905.2. Taxonomy (NCBI): domain Eukaryota; kingdom Metazoa; phylum Arthropoda; class Insecta; order Lepidoptera; family Noctuidae; genus Xestia; species Xestia sexstrigata. The sequence continues at coordinate 10,744,223 of OW799230.2, read as the reverse complement.
ATTGAATTATGTAATGTATTGTTGTTTAAGAAATTGAATCCTATTGTTTAAGATTTTCCACTAATATGTACCTACCAAAGACGTAACGAAGACTAAATATTTTCATTCATCCAGTTACATTATCTAAGTAATATATATACTTTACTGTTAGGTACCTACTGTTGTTTTTATCCGCTGTAGTGTCTGTATACGTACACGTGGTCACCGCTTTCACGTCGGTGTCCTTACCCCACCCCGTATGTTATCTTCCCAGTAAGACTGGTTGCCTGCTTTCACAGCCTAATTGCCAAGTGTAGCTAAATGCCTAATTCCTATTAAGTACTCTTAGTTCTTAACTCTTGATACTGCGAGCCGAGTACTGAAAATTATTGAAATTTAAGCATTTATTATGGAGTTTCCTAGCAAAAGACGCGCAATACTTAGGTACCAGTTTTACATGGAGCGACTGCTTATCTGACCTCCACAACCCAGTTAGTACTGGGTAATACGATACCCCTTGGTAAGACTTTTGGGCCACTGAATAAGTACCTGTAACGACTGTCAAATGCGTAGCAATTTATTATATTATGTGACCTTTATTATATTGAATTAATCCGTATTCTCTCCATGTGAGTCGATGTGAATCGTTATACCAACATACAAGTATAAAAACTGAGTGAAAACTATAGCAGCATGGATGATCCGATGGTTTCCGATGTCGCCGATATTAATTGGAAATCAGACTTGTTTGCGGTTGACTAGAGTTTTTTACCCGACTGCCAAAGAAGGGTTATGTTTTTCGCGCGTATCTTGTATGTTTCTTTGTAAATTTATTTGTAACCTTGTACTTAGGTATAAACTTATATACACACATCAACACGGTCTAGGGATATTTCATACTCAATTAAATAACTCGAAAAGTACTGGCCGCATTGGAATCTTTTATACACCGATTTGTTTGTAATTTATCTCAGACTAATTCCAAATTCAAATTTTTGAAAATTCTTTTGTTTCGGTGGCATAAAAATGTCTTGATGTATAGGAGAGGGAATTTTCATTTGTGCGAAATTTAGAAAACAATACGAATTACGTTTAGTTACAGTTTTTTTTCATTTTTAAACGAAAGATAAAGTTAAAATTGAGGTATTGTAGCCATGCAACGCCGACATTTGACGAGGGCGGAGATGTTACGAGCTGTGGGAATGCTGGAAGCTGGATCTGTTCAGCGTAATGTTGCTGAGGCAATAGGGACCCATCAAAATGTAATTTCAAGATTGTGGACACGCTATCGTGCCACAGGTGAAGTAGCGGAGAGGCACCGGGGGCCAAGTCGCATCACTACCCCCAGACAAGACCGATTTTTGCAAATTACTGCGCGAGCACAACCAAATGCAACGGCGACTCAATTGGTCCAAGGGCTGCGAGTGGAACACCAAGTGCTTGTGAGTGACCAAACTGTAAGAAGGCGACTGCATGAAAGCAATCTACGCTCTCGTAGACCACTCCGGGTCCCACCTTTACGGAGAGGCAATCGTGGACGACGATTAGAATGGGTTCGGAACCACGTGGACTGGGGCCGTGACAAATGGTCCAATGTGCTGTTCACGGATGAATCCAGGTTCGGCTTCCATCCAGATTCACGAACGACGCGTGTTTGGCGAGTTCCTGGACGATGGAGCCGTCTCCAGAACCCTCAGGAAGTTCACCCATACCAAGGAGGAACAATTATGGTTTGGGCAGGAATTCGTCTTGGAGGACGGACGGATCTCGTTTGGGTGCGGGGCAATATGACAGCAGAACGATACGTCCAACAGGTGCTGGGGCCCGTAATCTTGCCCCACAGAACACAAATGGGGCAAGATTTCCTGCTCATGCACGACAATGCCCGGGCACACACGGCGAGAACGGTAGCAGCTTGGTTACATACACATAATGTTAGGGCCTTAGACTGGCCTGCTCAATCGCCAGATCTAAATCCCATTGAGCATGCGTGGGATATGCTGCAAAGAAGACCTCACCTCAGAGGGACGGGACAATATTCCGCGGCAAGACATTGACAACCTTGTTCTGAGCATGCCGAATCGTTGCCGATGTGTTATGAACATCATGGGCGCTTTCTCAGACTACTAACTTCAAGTTTATAAACACAAATTAAATGATTTTTCTATTTTTTTCAGTTTTTACTCACAAATTAAAAGTTCATTCATATACGGTTTCCGTCTATGCTTCATTTTTTTTCCATAAAATCCTGAAATTTTAATCTATACCTTAACCATTATTAAAAAATGGTAGAATATTAAATAACGTATCTTTTAAATACATACATGTCATATAAATAATTAACACATTGATAGTAATTCGCTTTTTTTAAAATATCCCTAGACCGTGTTGATGTGTGTACTTACGGGATATCTTCCGTGATTGTCTTGAGTTCTATATAGTTTGGTTGGTGGTTGGTTAGGGTGGTGGTTTTAGTTTAGTTTTAAACCGTGAAAGCTTAAAACAGTCCTCATAGGTATGTTCCAAATGGCTGGATGGATTCCGACGATTAAGGTATCATTAGATTCGTCTCAAAAACCCAAGTGTCCCTACAGAGGTGTTAAAAAGAGGCTGATTTTTGGCGCTTTGTAGGTCGTTAATATTCTAAGGGTAATAGAGAAGAAGTATGAAGACCACAATTAAATTGGGATAAGAGCAGGAGAATGACGATTACAGTGGGCCTACCACGATTTGAGAATCCACAGTAATCAAACTTCAAATAGCAACCATACTCTATGAGTTTACAGATAGGTACTCGGACTTAGGTAGTCGTTACTGCTATAGTCTTAAACCAGTCCGACCACCGGTCTTACCAAGGGGTATTATACAGGATTAGTTTTCAATGAAAAGCCAAATTTTTAGAGATGGGTTAGAATCTAAAATATTTTCGATATACTTACTTAATAATAAATAAAAAAAAACTCTTTTTTTTATTAAATTTAATTCCTGTCCACCACTAAAAAGCGAACGTGTGAATATTGCAACAGCACAATTCAGTTCAACAACCTAGATAGATAGCAGTTAGCACACACATACATTTGGCGGTGCATGCACGCACACAAGTGCATTGATTCCACTAGGTTTATGATTTAGGATTTTTTTAGGACATTTTCAAATGAATGCTATTGTTTTATTTTATAATTTACGACAATAATATTTAAAAAAACACTTTTGGTTTGATATCTAGATCTTAATTTTAAATTTTGGCTGGTCATTGAAAACTAACCCATCACCATCATCATAATCAGTCTATAATGTTCCCACTGCTGGGACACACGGCCTCCTCTCTATGAGAGGGAATGTGCTATAATCCAGCACGCGGGCCGAGTGCGGGTTGATAGATGTCACATGTCTTCGAATGTTTGGTTCTAGGACATGCCGGTTTCCTCACGATGTTTTCCTTCACCGTTTTGGGAGCAGTGGTGATGAAATAAATTACACAAAGTAATGCGCCTGTCTGGGTTCACCACTGGGCCACCGCTGCTGTATTACCCAATAGGTACTAACTGGGTTGTGAAGGTCAGATAGGCAGTTGCTCTATGTATCATACCTACTGGTATTCAGTTGCATCCGGTTAGACTGGAAGCCGACCCGAGCATAGTTGTGAAAAGGCTAGGCAGATGATGATGACCTACCTACCTACTAAATTGTGAAGACAAATAGGAAACATGACCAAGGAGTAACTAGTAATAACCTAAAACGTCTGGATCACAGAATTGCCTGCCACGGTTCATAAATACATTATTTTACTTGTATTAGTACCTACGTGTAGGTAGATATATACAAGACCTTCCTCCGTACTACGACGATGTATAGTATACTAGCTTTTACCCCCGGCTTCGCTAGCGTTAATTTACAATTTGACAATTAAACTCTTCTGAAAGCAAGTATTGGTCTCTTAAACCATTTTGGAATACTAGCATTTACTTCTAATGAATATTTTATTATTTTAAATAAATTCTTTATTAAACACAGACTAATAATATTTACACACTAACTCTATAAAAGAAATAAAAATATTTTACAAGTATCAAAAAAGGTTACAGATTACTAAAATTTACTAATTATATTAATTTAAAAATATGATAATTCATTTTAAATTATTAATAATAATTCATTTTGTTTTATTCATTTATTATTATTATTTTAATAAGAATATTAAATTTTTAACACGTAGTTTCTATAATAATATAATTCAAGCATGATTCGAAAGACACGTGTTACCATCTATTATCTGTTGTTTTCCTCGGGAACAGTACTTATTTTCGGGATGAAAGGTACCCTAGTTTACATTGTATGTCCGTTTCTGTACATCTGACAACGTATACCTATGTATATTTATGTATATGTAACATTTCAGGATGATCGGGTTACAGATCTAACCGTGGTAAGTTTAACTGCAAGTTGCTGAGCGATCGCTTCGAGGATTAGATTGTAATTTGATGCTAATACTGAGATTTCACATGTGTGGACTTGGTTTAATCTCAACACAATATACCATTTATGAAATAAGTTTCCATTGACTGGTAACAAACAAACTGTACCTAAGTATTACTTTCTCATATAGAATAGGTATTAGGTACTACACTACTACAACAGCCCATAACGTCCACTGCTGGACATAAGCCTCTCCCATGATGGGAGGAATTTGCCGTAATCTCCACGATTGGCAGGCGGATTGGAAATCGCAGTGATGAAAGACTAACAGAAAACGCTGCTGCCCATTCTCTGGTCTACGGAGGCGCAAGGTGTTCTGCCTCAGACATTAGTCGCCTTATACGACACCCGTGAGTGTAATGGGTTGGTTCGGTTGTCTATTGTTTGCCCGAAGATTATATGCCATAATCATCATTTTCCCGAATTTCATTTGCCCGAATGTTTCATTTGCCCTAAAAGACATATGACATACTTTTAATTGCCCGAATTTTAGATACCATAAGATACGAATGCCATAAGTATTGTTTGCCTTATTTTTATGTGTCATAATAATTATTAGACATAATATTTAAATGGCATAACAAGTATTAGACAAATATTTAAGCCTATATACAAAGAAGAATAAGAATATACAAAAGAAGAATTTTTGCGTGCTTTAGCATCAAATTTGTATTTGCATTAAAAAAGAAATTGTACTACCTAATTATAATTATATAGTTTGATTATTAAACTTGTTTTTAATTCTAATACTTACCTACTTATTAGCTTTCTGGCTGTCGATGTCGATGGGTGCGCAATGTTTGGTATAATAAGAATAAACTTATTTATTCTGTGCATGGTTTTTTTTTCTGTGCATGGTTGATGGTGGGTTAGGTCGACGGAGACCCGCTTCGCGGGGCTCCTACTTCTGTGTGGTTTATAAAAAAATAAGTCCTGTCCGAGTCGGGGTGCCCTAAAGTCCCAATTGCATCCAATTTCTCTTGATATAAACAACCGTTACACACCCGATGTCGATGGCAAATTATGTTATGGCATTTCATAATTATGGCATGTGATAATTAGGGCATGAGATAATTAGGGCTTACAATGATTATGACAAATGATGTTATGGTAAGTGACTTTATGGGAAACAATGATTCTGGCACGTGACTAATATGGCAAATGAGAGTAGGGCAAATAAAATTCGGGTAAACGGCGGTACACCGGTTGGTTCTATTCTACTCTGCCGGATAAATAGGTATTAGTAAGGATACTATTACGTACGAATAAGTACATAACTCCATACTTACATATTATAAGTTTTACTCATTCATATCACTACTAATAATTAATAGATTGTAACGTCTGTCTGTCAAAATCTACTAAGTTTGTATGTAGGAGCACAGATAATATAATAGTTCGTAGTAGGGGTTTTACAGTAACTTTTAAAAACATACTCAAATTTGAAATTTTTGATGACATTTTTTTTTATTTTAACAGCGGGTCCAATCGACATAAGTTAGATTATTGTTCTTACTATATTTAATTACCATTCAACTGTACTTAATGGAACTGATGGGATTAGGTGAAAAAGTTTTCTAGTTCCATGGAACTACTGGGAGAAAAAAATCCCAGTAGTCCCATAATGGTACTAGAGTATGGAACTACTGGGATACGGCGTAAAAATCAGCCTTTACCTAAATTTTTTACCCGACTTTCCCAGAATCCCATTTTACCAAAATCAAATTCGAACTTTCGTCATTTTAAACGACTCTGATCCAATTGTGTCTTCAATAACAAAAAATAACCAAACAAATGACATCTCCATCCATTTTCGTAACAACTTGGCTACTTAACGTTCGGTACGATTTTAAAATTAAAAACTTTAATGGATGTGTGTGTGGGTGTGTGTGTGTGTGTGCTTACATAATATATAAGCTGTCAGTTTATGTATGGGTGTGTCTGTGTGAGGAGCGTGGGGGTGTGTGAGTCGGGGAAAGAATGTTGGGGATGTGGCCAAAGATTTAAAATTATTTAGCAATGGTGTTTAAAATTATACAAAGTACATGGGTACCGAATTTATTTTATTAAAATTATGTTCCTATGCCAATAAACCATTCCTCATTTAGCTCTTGTGATACAGGAACTCCTAGTACAAGAGCAAGCGCTACGCTGATGTCTGTGAGTAATCCTAATCATTTGTCAAAAAAGGAATATTTTTTATTATAGCAAGACAGTATTTTGTATGTTTCTATTAGGCTAATAGAAACATGTAAAATACTTTAGTTGGAAATGTTGGTGGATAACATTTAAGAACCGAGCCAAGTGTCGAACGTCAATATTTTCAATCAAACACAGGGTTATGCAATGCCGCCGCGAGAGACGGTTATAAAAATAAATTACAAAAGTATTGAACATTCGGGGTTTGAACCGAGTCAAGCGCATTACTTTGTGTTTTTATTTTGTAGCGGCATTAAAAAGTACTACAACAACAAAGTACAAAAAGTACCACAGCGCCATCTATGACAAACATGAAGAACCACATCAAAAATTCAGAATCGCGAACCATAATTTAGAAAAACCAGACAACAACTGTCGGGCAGTAGACGCCCGTCTGTTCGGATTATCCTCCCTTCTGTATGTTGGTTGAAGAACCCTGTACTTCATACTCCTTAAATTTCATCAGCAGTGCTCTCAAAACGGCGAAGGAAATCCTCGTGAGGTAATTGGGCGTGGCGTGCCCTAGAACCAAAAAATTCAAGACGGGGCCTGTGTCCCACCAGTGGGAGTATTGTAGACTAATTATGCTAGGCAGAAAATGAAACCTGTTGTGTCTCCTAATTTATCTTAATTGTCTATCTTTTTCTATCTAATAAAACGAGAAAGAGACGGACGTAATTTAGAGCTGTCAAATTTAGTTAGAACTAATATTTCCATACAGATGAAGGGTGCACGTAAAAACATGTCGACTAAAAACACGGTGAAGCGCAAGGCATAAACTAGTTTGACATCTCTAACTTAGTTCATAGCTATAGCAGTCCTTTTCTCGCACTGCCTTTTATAGCTTAAATTAAGTTTAGTTTCTGTACAACAGAGTCGACACCATGTTTTTCCTCACCTATGAGTGAATAATTGTATTATTTTTGAGCGAAATAAATTTTCTTAAACTGTAAACCGTAATTTACACAAATAATCGTGTAAAATAGTAAAGGAATGTCCACACTACGCTAGTGCCTGCTCGGGTATTGTACTTGATTGTAGCGCGAGTGTCGGCGAGCGGAATGCAAACTAAACTGTTCAGGGTTGCCAGCAAACGTTATTATTATTATTATACTGGATTAGTTGAGGATTTTGCAAAGTATTTTAATATGAAGGGAAAGACATTGTATTTCATGATTAAAGTTTAACATTTCGTATGTACCTGGTTAGGTTTGATTTGACCAGACCTGTTATTGAATCATCTATGGGTCTTCTGTTCGTTATTACATAATCAATTCAAGGTTTCTAAAATAGCCGCTTCTTGTAATCAGTTCAGAATATTGAGGCCAACATGTAAATTATGGTTTGTGGCTACATTTTTTAAATACTTTTGTAAGGCAACTTCTCTTTCACATTTAAATCGAAATATTAACTGCAATCTTGTACGATAAACTTATTGATTAGGTAAAGTTTTTTCGAAAGATGTTACCTACATGACGTGTTTCTTGCAGAGCCAAAAAAACAAAATTATCATCGTCATAAGTACCTGCTTACTCAGATTACATTCCTATGTCTCTACGTGTATTCAGTGACATTCTTGCTAGGTACTACTTATTTTGATTACTAGCTGAACCCGCGACCATAAACCATAAATTAATATAAAAATAAAATCATCATCTGCCTAGCCTTTTCCCAAGTTTTTATTGGGGTCGGCTTCCAGTCTAACCGGATGCAGCTGAATACCAGTATTTTACATGGAGCGACTGCCTATCTGACCTCCACAACCCAGTTAGTACTGGGTAATACGATACCCCTTGGTGAGGCTGGTTGTCAGACTTTTTGGGCCACTGACTACCTGTAACGACTGTCAAAGATCACAAATGACAGCCGGGACCAACTGCTTAACGTGCTTTCCGAGGCACGGAGGAAACTCGGTATGTAATGGGTGGTCACCCATCCACAGATCAACCTAGGCAAGCACGGCTTAACCTAAAGATTGACCCGAGCGGCTGTTATTATTTAGCCACGAGCTCCTCTAAAAAATAAATGTACCTATATATTTTACATAAGTAGGTAGGTTAGTTACCTACTATTTTCCATTGAGCAACATTTTTCATTGAAGCTCCGCTCTTATTGGTCGTAGCGTGCTGCGTGATGTTAGCCTCTAGTCTTCTTGGCTATTTGGGCTATCTGACACTAAAAGGTTTTTTTTTAATTCGAAACAGTAGTTCCTGAGATTAGCACGTTGAACCAAACAAACTCTTCAGCTTTATACCGGATGACTTTTTTATCACTTTCCAAAATAATGGGAATATTAGGTGAACGGAGTTGAAGCTTATGGCATACCTACATAGTATTTTTTTCTTTATTCCACAGCATAGGAAAAAATTGATCTATCATCAAAAAACGCTATAAATTTCAATTAAACTTCCCATAACAAAGAACAAGAAGTTTTGAAAAAAAAGAAAAAAAAATCGAATTTCAAATCATACGCAATACGCGTATGATTTGAATTTGAATTTCGATTAAGTATTTTGTTTTTTTTTTTTAACTAAGTATTCCATTCCATTTGCTTCTACTCCGTTCACCCATTTTTTTAGAAAGTGATAAAAAAAGTCATCTGGTATAAAGAATCTATACTACTAATACAGGATTAATATTATAGATTCAGGGCCTCCAACGAAACATTTGCTAGAGAGATCTGTCTCTTCTTCAATTTCATGATGCCACAGACCGACAGCATGCTTTAAATACTCCATTACGCGCAGAAAACCAAATAACACCTAAAACAAACAAAATAATCAAGTACATACTAAACTAACAGCCAAAACTCTTGCCATGCACCCTAGTAACTCGTCCTCAAAATAATAAATAGTGTACGCAGAGCAACCCTACGGTTATATTAGCGCACACATACAGAGTGCTGTGTAGACACGCACACGCACATTCAAAGAGTGTGCGGACGCACACACACACACACACCACACGAATTAGGGTCGTTGTGTTTCGTTGGAATGGCAAAGATGGTTAAGTCGGATATTTAATATTTTGGTATAATTTTACCTTCAATTTTTTTTTTATATTTGGTAACAAATTAATAGTACCCTAGCTAGTACCTGTTTCTAATCAATCAAAAGGCTATTCCATTATTTTATTGAAGACAAAAATGCCTTCTGATATATTTTATCGTTTCAGTGTTTTTTACCTGTAACTGTATTATTTTTATAACTGCTCTACCTCTTTTTATTTCTTTAAATAATTAAATCTTTAGAATGCAAATGATAATTTCACTCGTGGTTTTTTATACCTCTTTAAAGTTTTTTTAATATTTTTTTGTATTGATAATGCACTTTTGTTGCAATGTTTAATAGGTGTTCAATATTAAAATATAGTATGTTTCTTACATTTTCTTCGCATTTAATTGAGTAAGTAATTACCTAATTTAATACAATTATTCCCAACTCATAGTTGTTCTTGTATTTTTTTCTAATAATTGTTCTAAATCAATCCGCCTTGTTATACAATAAGTTGCCGATAGAATTTAAAAGCATAACCAAATCAAATAATTCAAAAACAAATTAAGGACAGATTAATTGAGGAAGGGCTAATACAATATGAAGAGTTCATCAGTAAACTAATGGAAATTCGATATTTGCTATTATTGAGTTTTATTAGTATTTTAATAATTTCTATTCCATTCTGTAGGTAATTAAGTGGCTTTTTTTAGCCCTGAATGTCCTACTGCTGGGCAAATTCAGTGATTAATTAAGTTTTATTATTTTCATCTTTTGACATTATATATTTATTTAGTTAAAGACTAAATAAATATATAATGTCAAATTACATTTATTATTATAAAATTGTTATGTTTTATTAATAGGTACTATCTAATAATGATTAGTCTAATTTACTTTATTTTTTTATGTATTTTGTATGTCCTGAACTGTTCTAGAATTTTAATATTTCCGACTTACGCCACTTTCCCAGCAGTTCGCAGCCCGTTTTTTATTACGCTCGCTAGATGTCCTTACATACTACATTGTTTAGATTATTATATTTTTTGTACGAATTTTACAAAAAAAAAATCTTCGTAAAAACATTTTTCCTATGCATGAGTGTGTTTGTTGATTTTTTTTGCAAAACAAACATACAGTTTGGTAAGTATTACTATGTTTTTAAGATCTTTAGACCTACAATTAGTGTTCTATAGTGTAAAATAATGTTCAAAGGCATGTTTGATATCAAAACCTACAAACAAACATAAACTTACGTCTATTTCCCATGAGGGTAGGCAGAAACCACAGAACGTTAGGTACAATACTCCTATAGCCTCAGCCACGTTCACACACATAAGGCTCACATTACAGATGCGCCACTCAATACTCAAACATTACTTAAAAATCTTAAAATTTGATTAAATTCCGAAAAACTTGTAATAGCGCGACTAATTTAATATGCATGACTTAAATGTAATTTTGATCCTATAGCACCCACGAATAATGTAGCATTCTGCCAGTGAAAGAATTTTTAGGATCATTAGTTCTGGAGATTACCCCCTTACAAACAAATTTTACCTCTTAATAATATGTATATTAGCGTAGATAATAATTATGTTAATGTAAGTTTAGATGCATAAAAATTTTTATCAGATTCTCACTTCCAAAAAATATTGATCAGATTCTCACTTCAAAAAAATATTGATCAGATTCTCACTTCAAAAAAATATTGATCAGATTCTCACTTCAAAAAAATATTGATCAGATTCTCACTTCCAGAAAATATTGATCAGATTCTCACTTCAAAAAAATATTGATCAGATTCTCACTTCAAAAAAATATTGATCAGATTCTCACTTAAAAAAAATATTGGTCAGATTCTCACTTCCAGAAAATATTGATCAGATTCTCACTTCTCGGGTCCCCGGCAGAGGAAGGTCACCCTCCTACCGAAAAAGGGTGTGTGTCGTGAAAGGTGACTCAGGGATTATGCCAAGAGATATACAGGATGTAAACAGACTGTTCACGAAGCCGTCCACCAAGCATTTTATGTAGTACATCAAACTAAGAAAATTATTTGTGCTATTCACGTTTTAACTCAATGTAACAGTGCAACCCACTCAAAACATTGTGCTGATGAAAACATTGAATAGTACGGGGGTCGTGGAGGTATTTAAAGTAAAAATCTTTCATGAAACACATGTATTTAAAAAAAAAAATAGTGAAAACGTGGAAAATTTGACCTCCAAACAAAAAACTGATCGCAATGACGATGACGGCGAGAACAAAGGTGCCTTTCGGCTTCGATAAGGGTTTTGTTCCACCCTTTATGTACTTATTTGTATAGTTTCGAGTAAGTAACAAGATATACAGGGTGTAAAAGACCTCATCACGAAGCCGTCAACCAAGCATTCTGTACATCAAACTAAGTAACTTTACGCAAACATTATTGCTGGGAAACGACATTTTTTGGGGTGAAAAATCATGTTTTAAGTTTTTTCAAAACTTAAAACATTGTGCTGATGAATGGATTGAACAGTACGGGGGTCGTGGAGATGTTTAAAGTAAAAATCTTACATTAAAAACTTGTCAAAAAGTTGGAACTTTGCCCCCCAATATCTCCGTAACTAGAAGGTTCCCAGGTATGGTGTAGAACAAAAAAAATATCGCAATGACGGGGAGAACAAGTGCCTTTCGGCTTTGTTAGGAGGTTTTTTACACCCTTTATAAGTAAAACACGACTACGAAAAGGAATGAAACAAATATTTTATTAACTTATACTTAAGTAGGTACTGTACTATTACTTATGTTTGAGAAACAAGTAATAAATATTTTTGTATTTTTTCTTTTTTAACGATGATCATTTAAATCAAATTGAACTGATTGGACACCATGTATGGCAATGGCGCAGCGGTAGTGAGGCTGCCTTACGTTCTTAGGGTCCCGTGTTCGAATCCCGGTAGGAGCAAATGTTTGTGTGATGAGCATAGACATTTGTTTCCGAGACATGGATGTTTATATGTATAATAAGTATTGTATTTACAAACAAAAAGTATCTGTGTAGTGTACATATCAACTATCTGGTGTCCACGACACAAGCCTCGTTGCTTAGTGTGGCACTAGATAGCGCTGTGTGTAATGTCCAGCGATATTTATTAATACATAATATACAAGGGAGTCTAAAACACAAACGGTTTCGTATTCAATAGGTACCTACACTATTCAGAAACCCTCCCCTCCCACGTAGAAATTTTTAATCGGTATTTAAAAATAAAATCAGCTCTTCCATACATTTTGTTAGCGTAGGCGTAGGTATTGCACTTATCTAAGAACAAGCTGATTAAAAAAAAATATGGTTGGACATTTTTTGACACCCTGTACACGCTATACATACGGGTTGAAAATCATTACCGTCCGCCATAGTCGGGTAAATAGGTACAGAATACTAGCACACTGAGAGCAGCGGTGGCCCAGTGGTGGCGGCCCCGACTTACGAACAGTAAGTCGTGGGTTCGAACCCAGACAGGCGCATTACTTTGTGTAATTTATTTCATCACCACTGCTCTCAAAACGGTGAAGGAAAACAACGTGAGGAAACCGGCATGTCCTAGAACCAAACATTCGAAGACATGTGACATCTACCAATCCGCACTGGGCCCGCGTGCTGGATTATAGCACATTCCCTCTCATAGAGAGGAGGCCGTGTGTCCCAGCAGTGGGAACATTAATAGGCTGATGATGATGATGACTAGCACACACATGTAACAGTAGTTTAGTAGTACATAATAGTAATTTAGTATTATGATTTTCTTATTACTGTATTTTCTATAACTACACCAATATTCTATAGAGGAACATGTAACGAATAAACTTTAAAACTACTGAACCGATTCCAAAAATTCTTTCACCGTTAGAAAGTGACAATAACACCGAGTAACATAGGATATAAATTATATTGATATCATGCAAATTAGCCGAGCTATCACAACTTTCGCGGACGAAGTAGGGGGGGAAGTGCTAGTCTTAATTAAAATGTGACAGATTGTGAGGATGTATGGATGTTTGTTCCTCTTACACGCAAAAACGGCCCAATTGATTTGGGTGAAATTTGGCGGACAGATACTTCATAACCTAGATTAACATATAGGATACTTTTTATCTCGGTACTAGGATCCCGTGGGATAATAACCGAAATCGGTGCGGGCGAAACCGCGGTTATAAACTATGTAGTATTAAGATAACGTAAAGTGACTTCTGGTGTCTGTTTACTTACCCGTGTTGTTCTTCGAAACTGCGGAGCAGATTTTGATGCGGTTTTCTCTATAATTTACGGGTTGTAATACGTTTATTCAGCTATTTTAATATTCAAATTGAATTGCAAGTTTGTAAGGGGGTAATCTTCGGAACTACTGATCCGATTCCGAAAATTCTTTCACTAACGCGAAGGTACTTTAACCCCGAGTATCATAGGCTATATTTAAAACGTTCCCGTGTGTTAATTTCCGTTCATAACCAAAGCAAAGCCACGAGCAAACGCTAGGTAGTCGTTTTATAAAATGAAGAACTGTCGAGTCTATCTAGACAAGTCAAGCAAGGACTAGTTACTAGTGTTATATGAAATAAGAACAAATGAATCTAGAAGTTTTTAAATCCACCACTTTTTTTTTCGATGAATAGAATAGAATAGGCATCAATAAATAGCAAATCTATTTAGTCCGTCAGTTAGAGTATTGGAAAACAATGGACACGTATTTTTTGATTTTGTAAATCAATGAATATTGACAAAGATAAAACGCATCAAAACTCGGGAGTGGGGGCTCGTGACGTCAGAACTAGCTAAAAATTATACCTAGGCGTGACGTATTGAGAATTTTAAAAGCGTCATATCTTCGTCAATTTTGATTTACGTAACAAAAGAAAAAACACGTGTCAAATATTTTTTGATAATCTAACTGACGGACTAATTAGTTTTTTTTGTCGTCTCGCCTATTATCAGCCCATAATGTTCCCACAGCTGAGGCTGAGACGCAGGCCTCCTCTGTATAAGAGGGATGAACATATGAAAATTGCAAACCAAACCTATGACAAATATCATCCCGAAGCACAACAATCTTACACTTAAACTATTACAATACAGAACTAAGCGTACATAAGTAGGTAGGATATTGAAAATTTGTTACTAAACCATAAAAATTATCGCTCTTCTTCGATGTGTGTGTACGTTCGTCACTACGCGACGCCCACACACACACAGGTAATTTGTTGGTCTTACAACTCAGGGTTGCCATGATAACGGATTATAATTTGTAGAGGGAAATGTTTGTTTTTGTAATATTGGTTTTCTAGTGGTAGGTAGGTACCGCTGATTTTTGTACCGTTAGATATACTTATCTTTATCTGAGGAATAATTTTGAATTACAATGCAAAGACAAGTCAATTTTATTCCATGGCGAAAATATAATATCTGGCGCTAGAAAAATAATAAATAGACCAGTAAGTTTTAATAAAAAATAATAATTTTCGATCTCCAGTTGCGTCTCGTAAATGTTACTACTTAGACGTACTAATGCATTTACAAGAAAAAATAATAATTTTCGATCTCCAGTTGCGTCTCGTAAATGTTACTACTTAGACGTACTAATGCATTTACAAGATGTAAACGAACCCTCCAAATAACCGTCAACCAAGCGAAAAGAAAAGTCGTTTCCCACCATTTATACGGTTGTACAGAAGTACAACCGTATAAATGGTGGGAAACGACTTTTCTTTTGGTGTAAAAAAACAACGTTTTACGATAGGACTAAACGTAACGCACTCAAAACATTGTGCTGATGGATGGATTGAATAGTACGGGCACAGATAATATAATACTTCGTAGTACGGGTGTCGTGAATGTATCTCTGTATTAAAGCTAAGACATAATAAACTTGGAACTTTGACCCCCAAATGCCCCCAATATCTCCGTACCTATCTCTCTAAGTAGAAATTTCCCAGTCTGGAGTCTAGAAAAAAAAAAAGATCGCAATTTCGGTGAGCACAAGTGCCTTTCGGCTTCGCTAAGGGTCTTTTTACACCCATTATTTTTATTTGATGCGTCAACACTTTAGTACAAATCAAGTGGACATCCTAAACTTAACAAATTCTAATCTAGAACAATAATCCATTTGTCCCAAAACACACACCATCTCCAACATAGCACAACAGTTATTAACATTAATTATTATAATCCACAGCCCTGACACACACAAACACACACACTCACACACTCTTTGTGTGCACAAACACACACACAGCACGGACATATGAAACCGAATGCTTGTCAAACTAAATGGATACGGTGAATAGGGATGTGTAAGTGAAGTTAATTATCGATAAAGGATTTTTTTTTTTTGGAAAGAGGAAGAAAATAACATGTCAATTAGTTTTATAACGTGGGATTTTGTGAAGAGTTCTTGCTAGCGCAGGCACAGTTTACTTAAACGATGGAACGAAGCGAAGGATGACCGTTTTGGGTACTGTCTACACTACTGTCTATTGGGTACTGAAAATTCTGTCCTTTTTGAACGTCAAATACAAAAGTATTTGACGTTGAAAAAAGGACAGAATTTTTGCTAATTTGGATAAATGCATATTTGGTATTGCTTTGCATTTTTTTATTTAGTTGTACTGATAATTTAACCTGTTTTGTAGTTCAACCTTTTGTCTTGTGCGGGCTAGTAATAATATTTTTCTTTCTTTCAACTTGTAATTTATTATAATAGATTACCGCAAGTGATACAACTCGCGGCGATTAACTCCGTAGTCAGCTGACTTGAAATTACCGTAGGGCTATTACGTATCTCTGTTGACAGCTCGAAATGATAGTAACTGGGCTCAGTGTCCATCAAATAACTGTCAAAAGTATGACCAGTCGCGATCAAATATGACGTCATTTGTTGTCATCGTGGCTGATAGTCACCGTAACTCATTTTGATAGACGCTTTCGTATCGATACTTATATTATTTCGATAATGTAAGCATAGTGGACAACAAATTGATGACAACTGAGTTTGAAGTGGCTTTCGTGAAAGACGTTACACCGTACCCGGGCATTCTCAGTTGTCATCAAAGTTCGGTGTACGTACAACCAAAGCTTGCTAGTCACTGGGTATCAGGGGTCTTAGTCTGCTATTACAATAGTGTCACAATGATCTATAATTGATTTCATAATTGATGAACGATGCTATTGTCATTTTGTTAAAAGTTCGTAATCTGCTAACTGCATAATGGTCGATCATTGGTCGATCAATGGTCTCATAATAAAATTGTGTTGTAATGACATTGTTGTATTGCCATTATTATAAAACCTGTTAATGGAAACGATTTTCGAAAAACTAGAATTAAATTTGAACATATAATCATGCCAGATTTCATTTTTATATATTTTTACATATTATTTATTAATTTCTATGCAATCTGAAGTAGTAAGAAGTTCGTAAACAGCAAAAAAACATTAAGTTATGTGTAACGCGGATTAATGTGAAACTGTACAATTCAATAATATTTTATCTATTTAGCTGTCAAAGTCAAATATGAAATTACTGCTTACTGACGTTCTATCTGTTTTTGTTTCTAGCGGCCGGTGTTTTGATTTATTTAATTTAGGTGTTTTAAATTATCTTTATTAAAGAAGCTTAAATTTATTGCAATACAAAATGGTGCTAATTGAGCAAATTTCGGCTGGAACTGTCAAAATTTTAGCAGATTACGGCGTAAGTCAGTCATTCGTTTGTCATTGTGTACGAGATTACCATTTTATGCTATTTCATTCAATGGAGTGTTAGTGATTGATAATTGGAAAGTCATAATGACGCCATATAATAGATCACCAAACTTGTCAAAATCAACAATTATGAAAACAATGATAGATCATTGTGACACTATTGTAATGGCAGACTAGGCCCCAGAAAGATACGTAATAGGCCTACAGGTCTACGTTTTATCATCATCCTCCACACCCTGACTTCACTCACTGCTGCCTATAATAGGCCTCTCTTTATTTGTTAAAAATCTCCAAATTAATTTTTCATTTTTTTTTGTCATGATCTATCCTCACAATGTCAGTCATCATCACCATCATCATCATTTCAGCCAAAAGACGTCCACTGCTGGACATAGTGTCGCCACATTGACCGGTCCCGTGCGACTCGCATCCAGCGGATTCCCGCAACCTTCACCAGGTCATCGGTCCACCTAGTGGGATGCCTTCCAACGCAACGTCTTTCGGTTCGCGGAACTATGTCAATGAAGTTTCGCAAATTAATTTAACTCATTTTGTTACCAATTGTTGAACTCAGTTACCATTTTAAATATGGCGATAGTTCCGGAAGGATTAAAGGGTTATAGAGTAGACCGGGGCTGCGGGACTGTTCGAAAGAGATACCGGTTCCCATACGAAAAAAAAAGGGTCAGAGTAGAAGAAGACCAAATGAAACGATGGATGGACTGTGTGAAGGATGATATGGCTAGAAAGGAGGAGACTGTTGAGATGACGAGTCATAGAGAAGTGTGGAAGAAGAACTCACGTAGCAGGCCTCAAATGAATTAGGATATGGGCAGAGATATAATGATGAGTTTCGGAAGGATAAAGGGGATACCTTTTCCCAATAGTGGTAATAAGAAAGGCTAAGAAAAAAAAAACATCGATATTTTACCTACTCATGAAAGTATCGACAAGTCCCCGGCGGCGGCGCAGGTACTTCACTTCGAGAGCTTGCGCTAGTATTATTATTAGCAGCGATAAGGCGCGTACACATTGACGGACTGCTTGGAAATATTATGTATGGCTGTAATCTTTGGTACCTGGCTTTGTAAGTGACAACGATTTAGGTAATAGTAATATCTCAATTAGGCAGTTATCACACTGCACATCGTCCAATCTTCCACTCTTCTGAATAGCGTATTCCCAACTATGTTGGGGTCGGCTTCCTGTTAACCGGATACAGCTGAATACCAGTATTTTACATGGAGCGACTGCCTATCTGACCTCTACATCCCAGTTAGTACTGTTAGCGTACTGAATAATACGATTACCTACTCCTTGGTAAGTCTTACCAAGGGGTTTGTCAGACTTTCGGTCTACTGACTACCTGTAACGACTGTCAAAGATCTACAAATGACAGCTGGGACCAAATGCTTAATTAAACCATGTAAATTACACTTTTCCATGAAAAAGAATCGATTTAGTACAGTTGCTCATTCGCAAAGAATAAGCAAGTGACTGACTCCATAGTATCAACGATTTTTAAATGATTTACGGTAGGTAGGTAATTGATGAACTATTAGTAAAAAATATAAATTACATAATCCCTTTATTTGTACATTGTACAGTTGTACAGTTGTGGAAGCTCTATAAATAGCCTAAACTCAATTATTTACAGAAACTGGAGTAAACATTTTTTCAATACACTTCCTCGAAAACTGGCCCATAAGCTCTACGATTAGGTACAACATGCAATGTATTTCAAACACGTGCGTTTTTTTACATTTTTGCAATTTTCATTCCCGCACGTGTTCGGGAATGAAAATTGCCACAGATAACTATACCCATACTACTACTCTTTACGGTATAAATATTTTTTGGAATTTTAAAATTGTGTTTATAAATATAGAATTTCATAGATCAACTTGATTATTAAAAACTAATAGTTACTTTTAAACACAAATTAATATTTATTTCTGTTCTGAATTCAAAAATATTAAATAAATCTATTTTTTATATTAGTCTGTCTAACGGCTTCATACCTTTGCCTCTCTTCAACCTGGCGAATGCAAAGCGCGAAAAAAAAAAATTAAAATCATAGTTTCTTAGTTCGTGACAAAAATGTTTTTCGTCATTTTATTTTATTTTTTTAAAAGTGTATTGAAAAACGTCGTTTGATACACGTGGACATTTGTTATTGCAGTTCTCGGCTCAAAAAGACCCTCGCCTACGGCTCGGGTGTTATAATCCCGCCTCGAATGCAATAACAAACTTGTATCAAAATGTACTAATATCACATTAGTATTATAAAGGCGAAGGTGTCTATGTGAGTAATTGAGTAGGAATGTAACAATTTTTTCTTTCACGCAGACTATACTGACCGGATTTGGATGAAATTTAGCACACAGATAGTTTATAACCTGTTTTAACACATAAGATACTTTTTATCCCGGTAGCATGATCCCGTCCGACAATAGGCGAGACGACAAAAAATAACTAATTAGTCCGTCAGTTAGATTATCAGCAAATATTTGAACCGTGTTTTTTCTTTTGTTACGTAAATCAAAGTTGGCGAAGATACGACGCTTTTAAAATTCTCAATACGTCACGCCTAGGTATAATTTTTAGCTAGTTCTGACGTCACGAGCGCCCACTCCCGAGTTTTGATGCGTTTTATCTTTGTCAATATTCATTGATTTACAAAAACAAAAAATACGTGTCCATTATTTTCCAATACTTTATCTGACGGACTAAATAGATTTGCATTTTTTTGATACTGTCGTCATGCCTATTATCGACCTCCACGCGGGCGAAGCCGCGGGCATAAGGTACCTAGTGTTTAATGATAAAACCGGGGTTATAAACTAATAACTAATAAATTTATAACATACACAATATCCGTTTTCATTCATTTTGTCCAGTGTGACCTCGCCCTTACCATGTGTCATTGCGACGTGGATGTACCTAAACTCCGATACCAAGGTCTTATTGGTACAAGTTAGTATTTAGCCCAGCGGTGGACAAACTGGGGTTTGGGAAACTATTAGCTTTGATTAAGTTGTTTGTTTGATTTTTTGAAGAACCACCTATCATCTGCCTAGCCTGCCTATCTGACCTCCACAACCCAGTTAGTACTGGGTAATACGATAACCCTTGGTAAGACTGGTTGCTAGACTTCCGGGCTATGGCACCATGGCACTGACTACTTGTAACGACTGTCAATGATCCACAAATGACAGCCGGGACCAACGGCTTGACTTGCTTTCCGAGGCACAGAGGAAACTGTGTACAATACGTACGCATCCAAGGGCCAACCTAGTGGACCACCCAGCCAGAAACCAGACCAGTAAGGAGGGGGCATTAAAATACAATTTGAATGTATTTTCTATTTTGTTAACATTTTTTCAGGCTGCTCCGAACTATTCGACGGTCGGTTTTCCCGTGTATTCAGATGCGACTGAAATCAATATTCTACATGGGGTGACTGACCTTCTGACCTCCAAAACCTTTGGTAATACCGATATTGGTACTCGAGTTATTCTGACCATGAGATATAGACCAAATGCTTATCAACTATTTATATCCTGGGCCCACTTCTCGCAACAATCTATCTATACAAATAATATAAAGGTTAAGAGTTTGTATGGTTGAACGCGCTAATCTCGGGAACTACTGGATCGAATTGAAAAAATCTTTTTGTGCATCATGCTCAGCAAAAACTAGACACACTTTACTTATAATGAATGTATTGAATGGCACGGGGGTCGTGGAGGTATTTTATGTAAAGTAACATTAAAACTTCGTATTAAAAAAAAAAATAAGCAGTTGGAACTTTGACCCTTTGACCTAAATATCTCCGTAACTAGAAGGTTCTCAGTTTCTCAGTTATGGTCCAGAACAACAAAATGATCGCAATATCGGGGAACAAGCGCCTTTCGGCTTTTTTTCACACCCTAAACGTGTCTATAAAAATATATTGATATAAGTTTTGAAGGTCTCCGTTATGTAAGATAAGAAACTTATGGAAACGATTCGTGGAGGTATTCAAAACAAACCATATTAAAATGTACTGTACTTAAATGGCTTTTTGAAGGTCGAATATTTTTATACGAGGTTATGTATTAGCTTAAGGCGCCTCCCCGAGCAAATTACCTTGAACGAGCAGTTTTTTGGAGACTACTCCTCTTTATCCAAAAGAAATACCAACTAATAAAAAATACATTAAATTACTACATATTCTTGACTCCAAAATTGTCGTTTAATTTTTTTTTTAAGTAAGTTGCTTAATGTTTAATAAATCCCCTCACAACGAAACCACATAAATGAGAAATAATGATTTATAAAATGCTACTCCTCGTAAAGTAACCATTATTTTGATTTGATACTTATACTAATGGATAGACAATTTAATAATGAACATAATTGTCGTTTTATTTTTTTCAAAAGACGTAAATTTGTTTTTATAAAGACGCACTATTCGGCCTGCAGTGACTGACGTAACAAACATTTTGTAGTGCAAGCTGATTAGAACTTTATTCTAACAGAATTTCAAACGAAGTTTGAACCACCACAAATAGATTTGCTAATTTTGCTCGGGGAACCGCCCGGCTTCGCCCGCGTGGATTTCGTAAATTGACCTACGGAATCATACTGAATGTTTTTGCAACATTGATGCTCCGCTCCTATTGGCTGTAGCGTGATGTTAGATAGCCTATAGCCTTCCTCAATAAATGGGCTATCCAACACTAAAATATTTTTTCAATTCAAACTCATATTTCCTGAGGTGAGCGCATTCAACCAAACAGACAGATAATATTTTAGTACCTACTTACTTAAAGATGGATAGTCAACTAAATTACTAATAAACCAACCAATATTATAACATAATATTAAGTAAGTCAATAACCATGATACGATTGTTATTCCGCGCACGCTGTTATCGTCCAATACATGCGAGTCCTCGTCGTGGATCGAATTATCACATTTTTAACACTGAGATCACCGTCGCAGCTCCTATGAGTGCGACTGCGAACAGACTTAGCAACTGAATAGAACTTGCAGGATAACTTAAAAGTAGAGCAAAGACCTTTGAAAGTTTGGCATTGACGGCGGTAAGCCCGCTGACAGCGAGCTGTCTGCTAATTTATGTTGCCAATGTAAAGTATATCTAAAGACTTAAAGAGCAATACATAAAGCCCATATTTGAATTATATTCTTTTTGCCGGGTGGGAGCGGAGTCGTTTATGTGGGCTAAGACCTTAACTATACGGTGTGAAAGGTTACCATGTAAGCAGTACATCCAGTCCCCCACATAGAAATGTGGACGGTGGGCTATGGGCTACTCGCCGTCCGTCCGTCTCATGACGACAGGCCATGTCGACGGCGCAGGAGTGTTCCACGCGCGCCTCAAAGAGAGTCAGCAAAAAGGAAGGGGTCGAGGCCGGCCGGGGTTGCGGGACTGTTCGAAAGAGATCAGATACCGTGGTCCCGGAACACAAAGGGCGATGAAGGAACATGGATGGGTTTTCGTCAGTAAAAGTCTGACACTCCCTCCTGCTCCGCCCAAAGCTGGAGAAGTAATTTGATGATTTCCCATCCGAAAAATAAAAAAAAGGTAAGTACCTATTGCACTTTTTGTAGGAAACAGATGATTTTGTGGGTAGTGTGGTGACGAGACCAAAAAACTTATCGCAATGACATGACGGGAAGAACAAGACAGTGCCTTTCGGCTTCGCTAGGGGTACTTTTAAACCCTTCGGAGAAAATATTTTTCTTTCAGCAGAGATGGCTTGCATTAAAACATAATCTTATAGAACGTCTCCAAAAAACAGTCGCCTCGTCGTGTGACAGTTGAGAGATGTACGCATTTTTTTTTTTGCCGCTTTCTGAAAATAAAAATGTCCAAAAACCACTTTAGAAATCAAATTTTATGAACGTAAACACTCCGCATCACCTGCAATCGGACATCATGACACTCGTGGCATGACGTCATCGCAGTAGCTCACGAAGGAACTTTAAATAAAATAAAGAATTTAAAAAATCGACTGCGTAAAAAATAACTAAAAAATTTAAATAAAAACTGAAAAAAATACAAAAAAAAATAGTTTATTGCTTCATAAGTTTACAAAAAGTTTAAGTGTTTAAATGCGAACGGCAGGCTTGTATGGGAATATCGTACCGCTAATAAAATGTCGTATTTTGAGATATTTTTTGTTATATTTGGTAGTTAATATGATAGAAAAGCCCTTTTTAAATTCTTAGATTTTTAGAACTTGCGACGTAAAAGTTATTAACCAGTCTTATTTTTTAAGGTTATGCACTAGTGTACCAATGCACATTGATACATAGCGCTGCCTAAACATTGTTTTGGTGATAAAGTAAATGTTCTAGTATAGTTTTCGCTATCTTTGTAGCAGGAGCTCGACTCAACATAAATAGGGCCAGATAATTCACGAAATTGCTCAGATGCGGTCACAAACTACAATTTAAAACAACGGCAAAGAACTGAAGTGAACTGAAAGACTGATTTTCTTTACCTGTCAATAAATAATTGCCATATGAACAAAAAAAATATTGATCACGAAAATCATTCCTGTCATTAAATCGTTATCTAATAAGATTGTGTGCAACAATTATACTTCTTAGGTATAATATGTAAGTGTATAATTACTTTAATGTTATTTCTATGTTTAAATAATTAATCAACATTTCGTTATACGTGTTATTTTACTTATGGCAACAACGAAAAAAACAACGCTGCGTTTAGTTTACGATTTCATTACGTTTAATTATTAAAATCTTTTTATTGATATTATTAATTAATCCAAAGTTCTAAAAATAGTACACTTACATGAAAATTAAAGGCTTATTTGCCTTAATAAGTGTTACAAATTCTATAACAAAACAACAAACAAAGTTTTCTATACGAAGCCTGCCGTTCGCCTTTCCCTATAAGCAAGTAATGCCTGTGTTGTATTGGATGTAATGATTTTAGTCTAGATTATTTATTGGATACTATACTACATATTTTATTTATTTCAGTTGTTATTTAAAGTATTAGTTATTTTTACGCAGTCGGGTTTTTTTAATTTTTTAAATTCTTTTATTTTTTATTTTACAGTGTTTAGTTACTAAGATATACCATTTTAAAATCCTCATGATGAGCCCTTTATCGAGCCGTTCAGGCTGCAGAGCGTGCCAAACATTTAAATTTGGCGCCAAAAATTCGCCATTTTGTTTTTTTTTTAATTATTTTGATATACCCAGTGACACTCTCACAGTAAATACGAATCTAACCACATCTCTCAAGCTAAATTCCATCGAGCCGTCAATGAGTCACACCAACATCTAAATATTGGAGTTGAGTGGAGTAGTACCTATGTAAAAACCTAATAAGTATTTCGTGTGATGACAGTTTTTACAAGCACGCTTCTTTATCTAACATCGAAAATAAGACTCATAGTTTCACTGCAGGTATACTAAAAACATATTCTCCATCAAAATAGAAATAAATGTGCAGTCTACACTATTTATAACTCTATGCTATAAGCGATGTATCTCACACACACACTCAGGCAAACGTCTGTGTATGTGTGTGTTTGTCAACATGCTATTATGTTTTCGTTCGGAGTAAGTCGAAGGTAGGTGGTATTATAAATTATAAATAATAAAAATGTTTTGACAATAATAATAGTCTGTACTGTATATAATAATCTATATAACCGTATTGTTAGGAGGTTCCTGTCTCTGGAGCCCTGACCGCCGGTAGTTTGGACCCTGTTCCCGATACCGGTAGGCTACAATTTTTATATTTATAAATAAATGTTTTTAAATACTTAATTGAAAAATGTAACTAATTTGAAAAACGTTAAATAATTAGCAAGTACATAAGTGTAGTTTAATATTTCAATTTGGATTTAGAAGAAAAAAAAAGTCTATTTTGAATAAAATACAATGGGAATTAATAATTTAAAACTAAAAAAAAAAACAAACACTATTCTTATGATTTTCCTCAAAACCTATTTTAATTCAAATTAATATCTTGTCTAAGTATCATTTAGACTGACCTTACACAATACATAAAATATTACGACAAAAAAATCTAATAAAAAAAGTCGTATCCATATTAAACTAACAAAATGGGAAGACATTCAGGTTTTAACACACACATAAACAAATACGCACACACATATAAACAAAATTGAATGTGTTACAGTCTTGGCAAACCTTATTATTATTACTGTTGCTAAAAGACTTTTCATGCCATTTTGAACCTTGTTGAAACGAAATAGAGGTTGTGTAGTTATTTTCCGGCGTTAAAATAAGGTTGAGTGTATATAATTATCTTGCATATATATATACGTCGTGTACGCTTTAACAATAAAAGTTTAGAAATGGTGAAAATAGTTTTAGAATTGAAGAATCATTATTAGTAAGTATGCTAAGTTTTGATATAACATCACGCCTGTAATCCCAAGGAATTTTGTAGAGCAGTTTTCAATGGTACACGCCAATATTTCGCCAGTATGTAGTTTGGGCGAATCTATTGCATAAGTACATATTGATTTTTATTTTATTTTTAACATCTGGCGAGTCGCTTTATTTTTTGTAATTACATAGAGTTCTAGTTGTAGTACTTATGTATACCGGATGACTTTTTTATCACTTTCCAAAAAAAAATGGGTATATTAGGTGATCGGAGTAGAAGCTTATGGCAGTTTATTTTTTATTTTTTCCACGGCTTAGAAAAAAATCGATCTATCATCAAAAAACGCTACAAATTTCAAGTAAACTTTTCATATTAGAAAAAAGAAATAGAAAATTTGAAAAAAAAATAAAATATCGAATTTTAAATCATACGCAATACGCGTATGATTTGAATTTCGATTTTTTCGTTTTTTTTTTTTTTTTTCGAAAAAAATAAACTAAGTATGCCATTTGCTTCTACTCCATTCACCTATTATACCCATTGTTTTTGGAAACTGATAAAAAAGTCACCTGTATAATGTAAATATGGTTTATTTTTAATCAACTTATTAAAGTTAATTATAAAATTAAGTAATTAATTATTTTAAATAAAAATATAGCTAACACGTCTTCACACTTGTCTTCTATATTGAAGTGAGTGACCTATTGTGTTTATTTTAATCAATTTAATAAAAAACGTTAACGTAAAATACGCAAATGTAATTATTATTTGGAAATACATAATCAGTCTTTGCTACAAAAACACAAAAACTGCCTATTCACTAGATAACACATTTTAACAAGCTATTTATCTAAACTGCCCACCCCAAACACCGTAGCAAAAAATATCACAGAAAAAAAGGTAAACCCACACGAAAAAACTAGTTTCATGATATGTTTTTGTATGCAAAATGAACGAACAGGATAGACTGAGAGCGGGCGAGAGGGATAGCGATAGTCAGACAAAGATGTGCGAGCGAGACAGATATATAATTAAAAGTTTTGTCGCAGCGGCTTTCCGAGGGTACGCTCGACTTGGACAAGGAAACCGATGGAGAAGATAATCTTTTATTAATCTTTTTCTTTGATTATGTCTATACAAGTTAAAAAAAAAACGGATTTTGTTAGTTCCTTGAATAGAGTATTTATAAATTTTTTACAAAGATTTTAAAACTGTACTGCTACTGTTACTGTAGAGTACTTGTTGTTCAAATGTGATTTCTACAGTTCTGAAATAATTAAAAAGGCATTGCTTTCCACCACTTAACCGCTAATAATGTTAGGGATGATATTTTAATGATTTATGTCACAAATACTGTTGTAGTAATGTCATGCTTTTGTTGTATCAGCTGTGTATTTTTTTATTTTTTTATTTCAAATTTATTTAAAAGAATAAACGTAATTTGAAGCTGCAAACTAAGCAGGTATGACTTTAGAAAGTTAACGCTACCTTCAATTGTACAGTTCAACAAGAAAAACTAGAACTTCTTCCAACTGCAAGGAAAGGGTTATGTTTTTCGCGCCTATCTTTGTTTGTAATATTCTTTATTCCCTCATATCTTTCAAACCACTCGATGGATTTCTTTAATTAAAGTATCGTTAGATTCATCATGGATTCATCTCATTAGTCCAGTGTTCTTAGATACGTGACGCGAAAAAAAAAAAACCATCATGACGACTGTGAGACGCTCTATAGCTTAGTGGATTTTTTTTTTTTTTTGTGTACTGTTATATGGGTATCATATCAAAGGGCTCATCATGAGGATTTTAAAATGGTATTTCATGACCATATTATTAAATCATCCACACGTTGAAAATTTCGTTTAAGAATTAGACCGTTTACGCAATTTGTAACAAACGTAACAAAATAATGAGAAATTCTCCATCTAAATAAAAACGTAACTAAAAAGAGTAAAATATATTTAAAAAAAAAACCTACTGCGTAAAAAATAAACTGAAAAAAAAACTACAACCTCTCAACTCCACAGTTTTCTCTGTCCCGTTTTTACAGAATATATTCCGATGAGTTCCGTTTATACCCTCCTTAACCGACTGCAAAATGCGAGGTGCTGTGTTTGTTAGTTATTTCCTGTTGGTTCGCTTGACCTGTTAGTTTAATCACATCAACCAATCAAGATTTAGGATTTCAATTTTGCTTTGAGTGTTAATATTCAACTAATTACTGTCTTCAATATCCTTATTACCCGACTACGGCGAAGCCGAAAGGAAGGGATATGATTTTAGCAGTCTATGTGTGTTTGTTTGTATTTACGTATGTTCCCCCGTAGCGTCTAAACTATTCATCTGATTTTGATGAATAAGGTGTCAATCGATTCGTTATTATGGCCCGGGTAACATAGGCTACACTTTAACCGACTTCAACAATAGGAGGAGTCGATTTTACCTTGTAAACTCGAATTTAATTAGAGCGTCATTTTTCAGTGGTGGTCATTTTCCTGCCATTTTATTATCATGCCATTTATCCCAGTTTATTTATTAGTACTTTTCAGCAGACACCGATTCTAGCCGTAATATTACATTCCACACAGTCCATTTATGGTTTCTTTGGTCTTCCTTTCTTCTTTAACAGAAGAAGTGTGTTTAAAGCAGTTCCCATCAGGGAATGCATTCGAACCACCATCCGTGTGATTTAATTTGGCAAACAATTAAGTGTCCAATTAGGAACTTCTTCCTTTTTTTTTGTCGGTTAAAAAGTAGAAAAAAAGAAGGCGTGAAAATCGAATGCATTATTATTTGATATTTGTAAATGCAAGAATATTGCTTATAAAGGGTGGGGGGTGGGGTTTATGTGTATCAAAATTAATATGTAACTTATAGAGTATATACCTATCTATTAATATAATAAATTCTAGATCATACAACATGTATAATCATTTTAAAAAGTTTTTTTCTAATTGTTTCAATAAATCGAATAGAAATAAAAATTAAAAGAATAAAAAAGTAACCCGCGATATTTTAACATACTGGTTTATTTATTGACCGGCAGACGACAATCTCATTAAAAATGAGTCAAAATGACCATCATTTGCGAGAAAGTCAGGCTCATTTCTTTTTTATAGAATGAATCCGAATAGATTCACTTCAAAATAAAAGAAAAAATAGGTTTAAGTTCTAAAAATTCCGAGTTTTCTTAAAATATTAATAAAAATGTAAGTAACGTGCAATGTACGATGACTAAACAGCAATTTCAACCAAATGGATACGACACGCGGTGTGAGCACACTACGCGAAATATTATCGATGATAACGTAATTATTATTATTACTTTGTTTAAGTTTTGTTTCGGCTGGAATTTTATGTTTAGTTGCAGGTTTTTGTGTTTTTAAATGAATTTATGTAAAAGCAAGTCTGTTAAATTGTGGAGATATGTTTTTATCGGACGCTTTTATAATAAAACGGGCAGAAATTAACCACATTTATTTTTGGTCAAAAATCTTATAACTTTCCATCAGTTATGCTTAGGACCTCTTTAAAAAACAATATTTACACGTTTAAATATAACAACTAGCTGCTAAACAAAAGAAAACGTAAATAGTTCGACCAAACTTTCGTAAAAGAAGCTTAATTATATTAAAATTGCCCGAACCATCCATAAACATCTACATCCAAGCACTTAGCACAAAGTCTAAAAAAAAACATTAACTCAAAATATGAAGTAAAACATAACAATAAAATATAAAAACAAGGTGATGTTTTCCCCCCGTGCGAATACACTGACCCGTACGCCGCTTGCTTCAGCAAATGAATGTGTACAGACATCGTACACACTACATGCACTTTTGTTACACTATTTGAATATTTTTTATAAAAAAAAACGATGTATTTTAACGAATATTAAAACTATGTGTACCATAGGTATATAATAATATAGTTATGATTATTTCGCTGTAAAAATGTTTCTTTTTTTAATATGAAATGGATTTTAGTGGACTGAAAAATTAGTCGCGTACAAACATATGACAAAATAATAGCAGCATTCCTTATCTTGACCGTAGACAAAGTAAGGATTGTGGTTCATGACATATTTCTGCTTTTCCCTGTCGGAAAAGACTTGATTTATGTATAATCTTTGATAAAAAAATAAAAAAAGAGGAAATTCGACGAGTTTTTTTTAAATGTAGGTAGACACACGAGTAAGATCAAAGTGTGTTTATTACCTACTGAACAGGTTATAATAAGTGTGATGTTTCCTTAAGACATAATGTTTAAGAAAAAAGTAATTCTGTTTGTTTATTCGTTGTCATGGCAATATTTTATGTATTTTCATGAAAATTATAGACAGAATCGATCTTTAGGAATTAGGATGTTTCCTCGAACAATTTTAAGTGTATCGTGGCTAAAAGATAACACTACTTGTACTTATTACCTATGTATTATGTGGTTCAATCTAAAAAAACTCATTTCATGTCTTTCATTTGTCTAATAACATTGGTAAAAATCTAGTTTTACTCTAAATTAATTAAGTATGACAATCTCAAATAAGTAAAATAAGTGGCGCAACAATTTTGACAGCTGTCAATGTCAACTTTTTTTTCATTAATTTTAAGTAGTATTGCTACGGGAACTCAGCCAATGGTAATAATTATTTCCATATTTGAACATAATAAATTGAATTGTTATTTAAAACGTATATTTTTCCTTACAAAGGTCGACATGTTGTAAATTGCGACATCTGAGTAAACATGTTACGTTGTACCTACATTTATTAATGTCCATAAGTTTTCTAAAGACATACTTACCTAATATGTTTTTGTATTTTTTTAATAAGTTCGTAAGTACTTTAGCTGATAAAATCTTTCGATTGTTTTTTTGTGAGTCAAATGCAAGAAAAAAAACATCCTATAAAGTTCAAAGTCATACCTAAGTCAAACCGTTAATTTGAAATGAATAAAATTAAATATACTTAATTAAAAATAAATAGCTGAAAAATAACTTCGCCAATCAGAAGTTGTTCAATTTTTGTTGATGTAGGCTGTATTGACTGTTTCACCATTTCATTCGCGACCACACCCATTCGAAAAGTTTACATTCAATTCGCAGCCTATTTCTCTGCTTACCTTCCTGCCAAATAACCTCCGTGTAGTGCATCATGTAAGCAGCTACGTGTGTATTGTTAGACCAAGATTGTTTACAGTTTTTCTCAAACAAGCAAACGGTCATTTTGTTTTTAACTCTCTACGTTGATTTGACTGACTCAAGTAGGTACCTATAATGATACCAAGTTTTACAGCCGTCTTTGCTTGCTATTTTTACTCGTACAGCAGCGGCATCGGGGACTTTTAATCATGTTTTAGTTTAAATGTTAATTTCAGACGCCGATTTTTTTAATTTGGGACTGAATTTTAGTAAAACTCGCTTAATTCCGTAGCAAAACACTAGCCAGTTAGTTTTAAAGCTGTTACGAGGTAGTTTCTTAATCGTAATATTAATAAACTAAACATTTTGGTATGTTTCAACCGCTAACCATCGACTAATATTTGATCAAAGTCAAAATAGATGGCATCAATTGCAATCTATAACGAGAATTGATACTAAATCGATTAGAAATCGTACCTCGTGTGCATTTCAATAGCATTTTGCGGAAATCCATAGGCTAAGCTAAAAATAAATTAACTAAAATACCGGACAGTCTATAATATGAGAGTGTAGTATATGTGCGACTTGCAGAACCTTTTTGAAGAACATTTTCTTGAATTAAAATGTTCGGTTTCGCAAATAAGTGGTTGAAAATACACCATAATACGTGAAATAGAACGGATATTAAATTAATAATATGGCAAGATTTTGACAGCTACTTCAATTCTCTTCTGGTCCACAGTTTTGGCATAACAGTGGGCTAAAAAGTATAAATATACTACATAAGATTATTTAGTTTTAGCAGACATTATGTGCAACAAAACAAAATATAAAAGGATATTCTAAAATATAAAAAAAAATACAATGCAAAACACTTTATTATTTATAAAAACTAGCCGACGTCACGCAGTTTCACCCGCGTAGTTTCCGTTCCCGTGGGAGTACGGGGATAAAATATATTAATAAAATAAAATAAATATCCATTGCTGAAAGAATTTTTCAAATCGGTCCAGTAGTTTTTAAGTTTATTCGTTACATACAAAAATAGAAATCTTTCCTCTTTATAATATTAGCCTAAAAGTATAGATTTCGATTATTGGAATGGCTACTGGAACAGGACTATCTACAAACAGAATCCTTACTTAGATACGTCTCTTACCTACCTACATATCCCCAATCACACACAACACACCAGCACACACACACGCAAACAGACACACACGTAGATCAACACAGTCTACTATTATACGTAAAGCTTCACTTTCTAAGCTGAATCACTGTCTCTCATTAAACATGTTTCCTACCTATAGTTGGTGCCAGTTAAGATGAGAATAGCGGTCATTGCCCTTTCCCTAATATCTCTTCGTACGCACCAAAATAAATAAACCAGGTATTGTTTTTCATTACAAAAAATGTTGAAGATCACGATAGATGACGATTCCAGACTTGAACAGGCTTGAAAAAAAAATGAAAATAAATAAAAATGAAAAAAATTTTATTTGTCCCAAAATAGTTTCATAGATTATAAATGAGACAACCCCAGTAAGTAATTGGTAATACTTGTGTTGGGGCATATCTTGCTCTTTCCCATAAGTATAAACAATATTGAGACTATTACACAATTTTGACAAAAGGTGACAAAAAATTAAAAGAAGAAAAAATTACACTAAATAAACTAATTAGCAGCTCTTTGTGTAACTGTTGTTACTGTTGCTGAGGCTAATTTTTGGTTTTCAAAGTTAAGAAGTTTAATAAATGTAGGTGGGTCAATGACCGCTATTCTCAACTGTAGTTTGAGAGGCTGGGTTTTCCATATTGTGCACAGATTTCAGTTCCTAGATTGTATTGCATTGTGTTACTACCTAAGCTCATATATATATTGTGTTTACTTAAAACATGGTTAAATCTGTGTTTTAGTGATTTTTTTTTTCGTGGTAATGGCATCTCGCAGGTCAGCTTATGAGGCTGGCTAACCCTGTGGATGCATTGAGTGTAAGGCTTTCAGCACCACTTCCACTTACAACTCTTCCTCCCTCCTTTATTGAAGTCGAGAGACGCACTGTCCGTCGCTCTTGCAACCTCTAAACCGAAGCGAGTTTTCATAAATACCTGTAAACACATGCCAACACATCAAACTATACACTTCCAGTATAACATGGCCTCACTTTGTATCGACTTCTAATACAATGAGACATCCGCATAAACTGGTTCTGTATAGCTTGATTTGTCGCCGTGCGTACTTCTCTTCGGAATCTAGAGTATTCTAGACCACTGATTCCACATTCAGTCATGGTAGTTGTTTTTAATTTACCTCGGTATATTTAATTTATATATATTGTTAATCTCTTTCTTTTTCGTTTACTATGACAATCTTTATTTACGTAAAAAATATGTATAGAAACCATGTTGCTGTGTGCGCGCGAATCTCTGTGTGAGAGTCAGGGTTACCACTCGCGTTATTGCGTGGCATTATAATTTTTTTGTTAAAAATTTTAATTCTTGATTAAAATTATGATTTGAGGTTTGGAAATTCATTTTGATTGGTACGTTAAGGTATAGTTTTTTTTTGTTATTTTCGTGTTTTTATGATTTATGATTTATTTGCGGAGTTTATTTATAGAGAAATCTAAAGTACTTAATACGAACCTGAGTTACAGTATGTATCTTGTGTCCTACTTTGTTTTCTTTGAAGGCAAAGTTCCAACATTATAAACTTTTGTCTTTCATATTTCCAGCAATTTCTAAATATAATAAAGAATTTCATGTTTTGTACCTATTTCGATCCCGTTACAAATGATACATTATATAACAGAAAAAAAAACTAGGTAACTACAAAAAAAAACACTTGAATAACCCAAACATCCCACAATATACCTATTCTAATAGAAACGGAGAGTAAATAACCATTAATCCACAAATATGTAGTACGAAAATAAATTAAAATTAAATAGAAAATATTTGAAAATCAAAAAGCAGCCCTGCAAGTCAGCGTGTGAGCGGGCAAGAGAATACGAAACGAACACAGATACGAACTGGCCGCGTGCCGCTATGGCCGCGCGCGTATTCTACGTAACGCGCTCTCGTGTTTTCCCTAATTTCTGTCGAAATACGCCATATTGTTTTATTGTTCACTATTATTTTTAATTACCAAAACATTTTGCAATTAAACAAAGTGATTTTCAAGTCAAAATAACAACTAAACGGATTATGTCAAACTGTGTATGTCATCATTACATTATTGATAATTAATAGTAATAATATTTATCTCGATTTATCACGATCGACGATTCGTTACGGACGTGTGTTACTTAAAAATCGGAAATTATGATTATTTTTTTAACATTTAGGTATACGTGTGCGTGAGTGTTGTTTCTAAAAATATTACGTTGAAAAATAACTGTTTTGCACACTCAGTGTTGTGTTAATTTTAGTGCAATGTCTACTGTGAACGTTAAAATAAGAATGCATTTATTATCGCCATTGTTTTAAAATTGTTATTTAGGAAAAATGGATGTGTTTGTGGAGTGATATGGATTATCCTTTGTGTTTCGGATTGTAAAAATGGATAAACCCTCTTTCAAGGTATGGCATTATGTTTTTTTACCTTTGCCTCGGATAATCTCTGATTATTTATTCAAAACATTCATGAGCGGTCAATACAAGTACTTTTATTTACATAATTTGCATATTTAATCAATTACGTATAATTTGATAGTAAATTGATATAAGTTTATCAATGAATGGTTTATTAAGCAAGCATATAACTATATAGATCTGTTTAAAGTGGTCAGATAATGATTAACAGTCAAAATACCTGAGTAAACGAATGACGTCACCCATTGTCTCTAGTTCTATGAAGACGTCTTCTCACTGCTCGGATTTCTTTTTATTTTTATTGTTCAAACGAAAACTTAATGATGAACTAATTTTAAATTATTATTCTAAATTATTACTTGTTTATTTCGACAATTGACGGTTGAATAGCGGATAGAGACATAAAAGTAAAGAAAATGTTATTATTATTAGTTCTCTACTCTGCCTCTGTCCGCCATATCAGCAAGTACTAGTGATGTGGCGCAATAATAAAATAATCGACATCGGTATTTCAAAATTTCAATTAAGTTTTAACATTTTTATGATTTTTATTCACTTTGTTAGAATTTATGGGATTTGGATAGTCGATTAGTCATTGAATGATTTATCGACGTGTGCTATGGTTGGCACTTCCTTTTTCTGGATTTTGAACGCATTTAATAAAAAAAACCGGTATTATTTGTTGATTTTAGCCATTACTAATGTGATCATTAGAAAATTACCAAGATCTACATTCAATTAAATATTTTAATGAGATACGACTAATTCAAATTCGATCTATATTATATCATTGAGTAATTAATGACAGCAGATTTATTCATCGTTAATTAACACACTATGTAGTAACCCTGTAAGATATAATATCGTTTTTGTATAATTTGTAACTAAAGGTTATTTTTGAACGAACGACTCGAGTATAATATAAATGTAGGTATTTGCGTTCGGCGGTGGGTGACGTTTTAGTAGGTCATCTTGGTACTAAATATTTAAATCGTTGTCTAAATAAAGTTTAAGTGACACAGATTTTGACTTCCATTTTGGTTATCTTTTCAAACCTTTTCTTTCCCACTTGTGGGCGAAGGTTCCTTAGTTTTCAAAATATTATTACACTTTCTTAACTCTGTCTTTGCTCTTGTCAAAATGAATGTAGGATTGTAAGGCCACCATCCGTAGGGATTTGTCCGGCTTTTCGTGCCACCGTTTGGACTTTTCAACTACAGAAGATTTCTCAAAGGATTAATTAAGTTCAATGAGTATTAAAAAATATGGTTTTTGGACTGTTTAGCTAATACCTACCCGACTATTCATTCAGGACTTTTCAAATTTCGAAAAGGTAATCGAAGCTACCCTAACTGAATACGAAAACCAAGAATAAGAAAATTCATACGAATTATTGAAAGTTTTATTTTTGACATTGTTTCTCCGAATAAAGTCATCAGAATTGGCTGTCCAGCAACATTTTTATCCATTTTGAAAGCATCCGCCAACGCAGAGCGTGAATACTTCGGGTAATCGGCGACCCATAAAACCTAAATTAGAACATCTATTTATAAAATGCAGCGTCTCACTCTAGAGACTGGTTTATTGCCGTTTAGTTTAATTTATTGAGCTATTGTTTAGTTAGTATAAACTTTAAATAAACCGTTAAGAGAAGGCTATGTTTGAATAATTTCGTTTTTGTGTAATTGTGGCCATGTGGCAGTTTTTAATGTTTGCTCTCATCTTTGTTAATAAGTAATTCGTCATTATTATCGGTGTAAAAATCTTATCAGCCTTACAGTGTAATATTAATGTGATTTTATTTGATTAAATAGATAATAAACACATTTCTTGGTACACTACGAAATTATTATGTTCATTGAAAAAAGAAATGTGGCAGCGTGATCGTGTTTTTAATAATATTGATAACAATGCCCTCGTTATCATCGGCTGGTTTCCGAAAAATAAAACTCTGTGCAGTGCAAGTGTAGCCGCGGCACAGGATTGGTTAAATTTAACCTTAGCAACAAACTAGAAACTGGTACCTGTTTTATTTACGTAACATCTTACGAGTCGAATCGTCACAATATAATTTAATCTTTATCTGTAAACAAATAAAGACTAAATAAAATTGAAGTTGTACTTATCACCAGTTGTAAGCCTTAATGACGGAAATAATTTCATGTAAAAAAAACATGAAAGGTACAATAGTCCAATGAATAATTTTGGATGTAAGTTATTGTTTTGTTTGCCTAGGTACATTTAACATAAAATTATAATACAAAAAAATAATAATGAATTCTTATACCTTTTATTTTTTACAAGGGAATAGGGAATATGCATGAAATACAAAACTCTTTTTATTTATTAAAAATGCCTTGTATTGGCCCATAAAAACATCGTGGAACAATTGTTTAAGTTGCTAATACATCACTTATTTTACAATTTACTGTTTTATGTAGCATGTTTTTGGTGAAACGGAACACACTTTCGAAACGCGTCTTCCTCGATAACGTCGGTAGTGACATCAAAGTCTGTATCAAAAAAACACTTTTATTTGAAAAGTGCTTAAACTTTAAATAAGATTTTATTATAGTATTGAAATGTTTATTTGTCTAGAGCACATACAATTAGTATAAAATATTCTAATAAGGGCAAAAAATTAGATCTAAACAAGGCAGATTGTGGTAAATGACGTCACATCATGGCTGCGACAGCTACCGACGTTTGAACTGTCGTAGAAAATTGCAGGAGTTTAATATTATTTTTAAGGGGGTGGTATCTGCTAACGAGAGGCTTTCTCCATGTAACTCCACTTTGATGAGTGAAAATAAATGTGCAAAAAAAAATTATGTTGCTTATTAGACTCTAAACTTTAATTGGTACAATTGAAATAATTCTAACTATATTATTACTATATGAAAAAAAAAAAAATGATTAGAACTTTATTCTAACAGCATTTCAAGCGAAGTTTGAACCACCACAAATAGAGTTGCAAATTTAGCAGATACCCCAGCCTTAAGCGACAAGAAGTAGTTGAACTTAACTTTTAATACTTTTCTTGGGTTGATAGTACTGTATTTTATTGATTTAAGTGAAGAAAAAAATACGTGCATATTCCCTATTAATTAATCAAGTAGTTAAATGTTTTGTAATTAACTTAATTACTGCAGCATGTCATTGCAAATTATGGTTCAATTTTAAACTCGAAACCCGGTCAATTAAATAATTATGATATTAAATTGATTCTAACTTTGATAGCTCATGTCTCGGAAACGTGAAATTTAAGAACATTTTGTCCGACATAAAACATGTTGGTATTGATACCAGCTATCGATTAATAGAGGCATTATGCGTGGCCGCAACATTGAAAAAAAAATGGCGGAAGTTAGACCGGCCATTTAATTCAAACCCCTTTTGAAAACGTTTCTTTTGCAATTTGTAATTCTGTACCAGGTTGTATGTGTGTTGATAAAACAATAAAGTCCTTTAACTTTTCCTAAAAAGAATAACTAGTTAGTGACCCAAGCCCAAATACACTTTCCCATAACTATCGACATTGACTATCGATACTTCACGCCACAGCGCACTATCTCGGGGCCATTCGTTGGCATTATGAGCCATTTTATTCCATTTTTTTTTTCTCTACAGGAACGACGTTTCTGCGCATTCTGCCGATAACGGTGACGAAGTTTACATAAAAAAAGTTTAGATTGCTAATGGTACAAAAAATGTAGTGTCATTGGTTTTCGTAGAAATGCAAATGATACGAGGAAAGAAAACATTTTGTTAAAAATACTGAATGTTACTATGGTGTGATAATATAAAAAAAAAAACATGATCTTGTTCGGGTAATAAATAAAGTACTAACTTGTCCTAGGTACTAAGAGTACCTAATTAAGAAATCACATTCTGTCCAAAAATGGCAACCATTGCAAAATTATTTGTAAATCTTGATCATTACTTTTTTAGCTACATAATAACTGTATTAGGGTTAAATTTCGAGTACTAATGCTGTTTGGAAGAGGGAAAGTGGGAAAACTTTGTCGAATAATTGGGACATTACGGGCTAGCTAGACAAAATAAAATTATATGATAATATTTGACACACAGGAAAACCATGAACTGGGTAGTATCAAGTAGGATGTAGGATAATTTCCGAC
Organism: Xestia sexstrigata; assembly: GCA_941918905.2. Classification (NCBI taxonomy): domain Eukaryota; kingdom Metazoa; phylum Arthropoda; class Insecta; order Lepidoptera; family Noctuidae; genus Xestia; species Xestia sexstrigata. The sequence goes on along the minus strand of OW799230.2, from coordinate 10,705,554 downwards.
CGCGGGCAAAGCCACGTCCTAAAGCGACTTAGATATATGAAGTTATGTAATTTATAGTTTTACATTTCTTCACATTTTCCTTAACGAACTGAAGGAAGGCTTCGACCGCGTGAAGTTCGATAATTGTCTCATGGGATCTTACTTCCGGGATAAAAAGTATCCTGTTTTAATCCAGATTATGAACTATCTCTGTGCTAAATTTTATGCCCTCAATAAAAAGGTTACTTGTTACTTCATTAGATAAAATAGGCATGCTACTAGCACTCCAGGTGACTTATCATGACGTCATAAAGCTGTATTGTTTTAATCTTATTCCAGAGTGCGAAAGAGATGGTCGTCTTTTTCCCACACTGGAGTGACATTAAAACAATACTGCTTTAGGACGTCATGGTAACCCCCCAGGACGAACTCTCACAAAGAGCTCTACTACTAATAAAATTGTAGTTCAGGGTTAATACAGTGTCTCATAGAAGTCAATTAGCTTGTCACCGACAAGGACATTGTCATAATATGATTACAGTTTTGAACAAACAATAAAATTCGTCAATTTATTACGACACGACCTATTATTGCCCGTTACATAGATGTCGGAAATTATCCCAGAAACGTATCACCGGGATACAAAGTATCCTAAATTCTAACCCATGTAGGTACTAATTCTATCTGTGTTCCAAATTGAATTGAATTACGATGAAAAGGTAACAGTCGTACTGACAGAGATACATTCAAATATTACCTAGTATAATATATTATAATAAACAGGATGTTTGGCGTATGTACATTTTTCCAGGGGTTTGGGAGGTCATTAGCTAGGTCTACCCATACATCCTATGACCCAAATGTCACGGTTGGTTACTAAGTTTTTTTTTTTTATTGAAAAAATTACCCGAAATGTTTCCTTTAATTCGAAATCACCTTTTCGTTTGTGGGTGTACCACCGTGTAATGACTCAAAATAAATATTGGGTTGATTTGAATCAAATTTAAACAAGATTTATAACTTAGTTTATAAAAACATAATAATTTTAATAAGTCTTTTCTTAACCCTGACTCTCCTAACTAATATTTTGACTACTTAATGAATTGTTTTTTATGACTTGTAGCATACCGTTAGAAAGGGTATCAACGAAAGAACTTTTTAAAATGAAGCTAAGTTCAAAATGGCTTTTAGTTTTTTTATAATGAATTTAGAAGTTGTTAAATTTCATACATTTCAAAAACAAAATAACTTTGGTAGCTCGTAAGAAATTTTCTTGAAACCAGTTCAATCAAACAAAGATTTATTTAGATTTAAAAGACTTTGGAGAAATGCCATTACACCCACAAACGAAAAGGTTATTTAGAATTAAAGGAAACATTTTGGGTATTTTTTTCATTAAAAACAAAAAACTTTTACACTTAAAGTACTTACGGGATAATATCCGTGATTTTCTTTATTTATGAGCTCCGTGACATTTAGGGCACAGGGTGTATGGGTAGAACCTAGGTAATGACCTCCCAAATCCCTGGAAAAATTGTGTCGGTCCGTATGCCAAACACCCTGTATAATGTTTAATTATATAATGTTTAATACAATAGAGATGTGCAATTTTTCATCTATCAGCATAATTATAGAGGTCCACAGCTGTGCATAAGTCTCCCATAGACCCGATATTACGCTATTTACGTCGATACAACTGCTGACACCCTACAAAGATTGTCGCTCCACATAGCCTGAGCTCTAAATTCCCAAGTATCGTTGGTCGATTCGCGATCTCGAACGGCCTTCGTAGCTAATATGGCCACTTCAGCTTGCTTATTCCGTGGACTATATTATTGACTAGCACGAGTGTCATCCGAAATATTTTTGAAACAATATTTCATAGGGCGACTACAGGAGCTAAATTAGCAACTCTATTTGTGTTGGTTCAAAGTTCAAACTTCGTTTGAAATACTGTTAGAATAAAGTTTTAATCAGCTTGCACTACAAAGTGGTTGTTACGTCAGTCACTGCGGGCCGAATAGTGCGAAATGAGTATTTATTGCGATTTACAAAAAATCTATTGATTGGACTAAAAAAATAAAACACTACGATACAATATGTTGCTTGTCGAATTATTTGCCAAAAAATCAGACTAATCGCACGTATTTTAGTATGGTTTTTACTCGTTAAAAGAAATTTTTAGTTCATGTTTTTTTTACGAGTAAAATTAGTTGTAGGTATTATGTTTTCAAAACACTATCACACTAGCATATATCTTGAAGAATATCATATATTTTTTTGGTTTTGTTTATTGCAGTGCATATGCTTTTTTGCATTATAAAACTCGCGTTTAGCTCCTGTAGTCCCCTTAATTGCTTATAACGGATTTGGTGACAATACCAGAATGTCTAGGCAAAGTTGCTCCTATCAGCGTTAAATATGATGGGAAACGCTTTGAAAACGATTGCCACTTATCTGTGCCTTAAGGTTTTTAAATAATTTAAGAAAGCGTCAACGCGAAAACGTAGAAAAAAAACGAACTTTGAGTGCCACTGCCGCAAGATCCCAAGCGTCATTATTTTGTACACAGATGAAACGCTGAGCTACTACCTTAAGGGGTCGGCACAGTTGCTCAATCTATAAACTAAGCTTAACTTTAGAATCTTTGGTATAAAATTTATTATTCAAAACAGTTATAGAAAAAAAGGTCATTTAAATCAGGTATTTTGACAAAAGTTGTTCAGGAAATCAGGATCTTTAATTGGAAGGGGATTATTAAAAAAAAACATATTTTTTACGGTTATCGATAAAAGCGATCCCATCACTACGACTTACAAAATTACAACAGTGATTCGAAATTCGAAAATCAAATTCGACCGGAAGCCGGAACTTTGCTACAACGTACAACCAATTGCGGAGCATTTTCTTGTCAACAGCGAATAAAGGAGCGTTCATCATCACGCTTGCTTGCTTGCTCCTTGCGTGTTCACAATATTGGTGGATTTCCTCACAACGCTTTCCTTTAACATGCTCGTGGCTAAATAATAACAGCCGCTCGGGTCGATCTTTAGGTTAAGTTGTGACCGCCCTTACAAACCGAGTTCCCTCCCTGCCTCGGAAAGCACGTTAAGCTGTTGGTCCCGGCTGTCATTTGTAGATCTTTGACAGTCGTTACAGGTATTCAGTGGCCCGAAAAGTCTGACAACCAGTCTTACCAAGGGATATCGTATTACCCAGTACTAATGTATTGTGGAAATCAGATAGGCAGTCGCTCCATGTAAAATACTGGTATTCAGCTGCATCCGGTTAGACTGGAAGCCGACCCCAACATAGTTGGGAAAAGGCTAGACAGATGATAATGCTCTCCTGTAACAAAAAACAGGTTTGATCAAATTATTCTGATCACAGTTTAGTACCGCTAGTTATTTATTTGGTTAGAACCAGAGGTTTGTGTAAAAAAATTGAAACGATGCGAATGTGTTTGTTTGTTTATTACCTTTTCACGCCTAAAGCAATGAACCGATCATTCTAACATTTTTTAAAAAACATTTTAGTACGTTGTCAGGTGTTTATAAACGGACATGGTACCTTTCACCCCGAAAAAGGACTGTTCCAGAGGAAAAGAACAATAACGTTCTAATGATAATAGATGGCGCCACGTGTCTTTAGAATCATGATACAAGGAGACTATGTACAACCCGAATCGTGAAGCGGCGGGCGCTAGTGTTGTATAGACTTAAGGTGAAAGCGTCAGGGTAGCCCGCGAAATTCAAATTTTCTTACGTTTTTTGCAATTTGCAGGCGAGTGCTAGGTTGTATGTTGATTAAAATATTATTCGCGACTGTAAGACATATGTAGTCAAAGAATTAAAACCATCAAAATCACTAATACAACCCTCCAAGTTCATAAAGGTGTAAAAATGACTTTTTTTTGTTTTCACGGGCTGGTTGGAGCATTCACCTTAAAAAATAATCTCGACACAAAGTTTGAGCATCGTTGGCTAGCGATCCCTAAACCAATATACGGGTGTTACGTTAGAGAATAGGGAATCGCGATAGGGCTGACACTGCACGATTGTCGCGCGACTCATTTTTCATCAACATAAACCTGACACTGGTGTCGATTCTGTTGTGCACAAATGTATAATTTCGTCCACACGGACGATGTCACGGAAATTCCAGTCGTTTCTGATTATGTACCATATTTCATATTTTACGAGTTGCGTGGTGCATTGACTTTGAGTTAATTTAGGCCATTACTATTGCTTTATCATATATTTGCTTTTTCTCTCTAATAAAACGAGAAAGAGATGGACGTAATTTAGAGCTGTGAAATTTAATTGGAACTAATATTTCTACTATTTGAAGGGTGCACGTAAAAATATGTCAACTGTCGACACGGTGAAGCGCAAGGCATAAACTAGTTTGACATCTCTAACTTAGTTCATAGCTATAGCCGTCCTTTTCTCGCACTGCTTTAGTAAAAGATAGCAATACCCTAAATTAAGTTTAGTTGGTGCTCAACAGAATCAACACCACTAACCTGCATATTGCAAAAACCGTAAGAAAATTGAAGTTCCACCTTACGAAGTCATCATCTATCTAACCTTTGCTCAACTATGTTGGTGTCGGCTTCCAGTCTAACCGCATGCAGCTGAATACCTGTATTTTACATGACTGTATGATACTCATCAACCCAGTTAGTACTGGGTAATACGATACCCCTTGGTAACCTGTAACGACTGTCAAAGATCTTCAAATGACAGCCGGAAACAACTGCTTAATGTGCTTTCCGCGTCACGGAGGGAATTCGGTATGTAATGGGTGGTCGTCCATCCACAGACCAACCTAGGCAACCATGGCTTAACCTAAGGATCGACCCGAGCGGCTGTTATTATTTAGCCACGAGCTCCTCCACCTTACGAAATATGTACTATGAATACGAACAGAAGTGCATTCATGCATTAAGTTATCGCTAAGTGGCTATCCATAAATTACGTCACACGAAATTCATGATTTTTTAAACACTCCTTCCGTCCATATTTTGTAATTGCCGTCACATGTTTTGTAATTTTACAAATTTAAACAGTTATTTATTAATTCAATAACAAAGTATAGAGGCGGTCTTAATGCCATAGAGATTTTCTACCTGTCACCTTTCGGGCGATCCAGAAGCAAACAGCCGTTAGCCGTTGAGGACCTATACTACCTCAAATGGCTTAGCCAGATCCTCCGTTACGTCTAAAATACGGCAGCATTAATTTTGAAATAAATATATGGTAAAGTTGAGGATTAATGTTAAATCCTATATTTGGCGAAAACACGATTCCATAAAATGTTCAAAAAAAATTTTAAACTGAACAATAAACCGCTAGCAATCATAAAATACTTCAAATTAGATCATGAAACTTTTTATACTAACTGAACTAACTATAAAGCAGGTCTTATATTATTTATTTTTTTAGTCCAATCAATAGATTTTTTGTAAATCGCAATAAACCACTAATTTCGCACTATTCGGCCAGCAATGACTGACGTAACAACCGCTTTGTAGTGCAAGCTGATTAGAACTTTATTGTAACAGAATTTCAAACGAAGTTTGAACTACCAAATATAGAGTTGCTAATTTGAGGTAGTATAGGCTCTTAGTTAGAAATATTTTTAAGTTTTTTCGTTTTAACACTTAGATTTTAAAATGTGACGTCACGAAACACAGGACCCCTCCCACCCCTAGTCACACATTGACACACTTAGTCGACCCCTCCCCCTTTAACGTGTGACGTCATTTATGGATGGCCTCAGTGTAAAGTAAAAACGGGCATAGTTGACACAAAACAAATAATTATTTATTTGTAGACATCAATAACCTAATCATACTCACAATTTGCGCCACACCAATTTGTAACATCATTGCCAATCAAAACTAGAGCAAAATCACGCAACAAACACAACACACCTCTAATCTACCGCAGTCGGTTAAAACTTCGACAGCCCTGAAACAAGTCTGTAGTTCACGCTCGTACATTTCGAAAGCCCTGCGTGCGACAGAGAGGACACATGACCCGTCTCTCTCGCACTTTACTTAGACAGCTATATGCCAGAGGTTACCGAAAATATGGTTTTTGGTTAACTTTTTTTGAAAGCATAATAAATTAAGTTATGAAAGTGATTGTGAAAATGATTGTACATAGATTTGTGAGACGAGGCGATAGGCGTACGTAAGGATCTTTACAGCTGACGTTCTATAGTTTCTGCCTACCCCCAAAAAGTCAATGTATGTATGTGTTATTGGTAAGCATGAGTTCCTGGGTTCTTCCGTTACGTACTTAAGGCTGATGCTCCAGGGTAGCCCGCGAAATTCAAAATTTCTTAAGTTTTTAGTAATTTTCAGGCCAGTGTTAAGTTGTATGTTGATTAAAATCATCAATACAACCCTCCAAGTTCATAAAGGTGTAGGAAACAAAAAAAAAGCAGACAAAGTCATTTCTACACCTTTATGAACTTGGAGGGTTGTATTGATGATTTTGATGATTATAATTCTGTAACTACATACGTCTTGCAGCCGCAAATAATATTGTAATCAACATTAACCCTAGTACTGGCCTGCAAATTGCAAAAAACGTAAGAAAATTTGAATTTCGCGGACTACCCTGGAGCATCCATCTTAATCAGCAAAATTCGCTCCCTTGTTATACGTTGCAAATATGCTTAAAAGTTTGATGTACAAAATGTTTGGTTGACGGCTACGTTAAGGATTCTTTTTTTTTCACCACTGCAATTCCTGAAAGCCAGAACCAACAGTGGCGACCACCAGAAAAGCACCAAGGCAATGAAACTCGACGAAGTCCCAGAGAAACTATTTAACTGTCTTTGATCCCGCAACGAAATTGATCAGAAAAGTACCTATAGCGGAGGAATAGGAAAAACATAATTTCCATATCAGCAGACAGAACCAAACAAGGTCAATAGGCACAAAGGGACGTTAACAACTGGGATAAGCCCAATGGCCTAGCACCACGGGTCTACTGTGAACTACAGTACTTTCACAGTTTTTATGTCTTGTGACTGGGACTGCAGCTACATTTAATTTTCATCTTTGTTTCGACAATTCAAAAGTGCCTGTAACTGGCTTACTTGAAATAAATGCTTTGATTTTGATTTTGACTGTGCCATATCAAATGCCAAATAATCGAATATCAATTGATCGACAACTATACATCGAACTTCCAAATACTCGAACGTTCATAATTCGAATGGTTACATTTACACCTTTTATGGAGCCTAGATAATTTGCCTTTAAAATTCTTCGTTTTTTCTTTCCGCGAAACCGCGGGAATAAGCTAGTAAGTAGGTCACACAAGAACCGTAGACAAAGTATTGCATTGTATTGTATTAAGTACTTGGCCCTTAATCTATCAATTAAGGCAATAATTGAAGAAACCGCACAGTTACCCAGTAGAGCTCTTCAGAGACAAACTCACCCATAACTATGTTGGGGTCGGCTTCCAGTCTAACCGGATGCAGCTGAATACCAGTATTTTACATGGAGCGACTGCCTATCTGACCTCCACAACACAGTTAGTACCGGGTAATACGATACTCATTGGTAAGACTGGTTGTCAGACTTCCGGGCCACTGACTACCTGTAACGACTGTCAAAGATCTACCTGATGGACTAATTAGATTATCAAAAAATATTTGACACGTATTTTTTCTTTTGTTACGTAAACCAAAATTGGCAAAGATACGACGCTTTTTAAATTCTCAAAACATCACGCTGTGCTATAATTTTTAGTGCGTTGTGACGTTACGAGCGGACTCTCGAGTTTTGATGCGTTTTATCTTTGTCAATATTCATTGATTTACAAAAACAAAAAATACGTGTCCATTATTTTCCAATACTCTAACTGAAAGATTAAATAGATTTGCAAATGATTGATGGTGGAAACTAGCCTATTGACAGGTCCAAGAACTGAGGAGTTTCAGTATGAAATATATGACATTATATGCTAACGTTACCTTACAGGACATATTCGGTAATAGATTTACCATATTTTCTCAAATCCATCGCCACAAACAAAACGTTACTGATAGAAGATATCTGTCTCGTTCACTCGTACGGCGCCGTCTTGCTCGAACCAGGCTGCTTCAATTTTATACAACTTATTGATTCCGAGTTGAAACTCTTTGAAAGTACCGTTAGCAGATTAAGCGTAGTTATTTTTATTTTTCGTTCTTTTTGGTGAAAATTAGTTTTGGTTGTTAAAAATGAGGGGATATGTGCGTGTCTGTTTTATTTTGAGTTTAAATGGGCTGGCATGGCGTCTGTCTGTACAAGTGTGCAAAATAATTAATTCAAGTGATTCTTATTGTTGAATATGTCGGCACATATAAGTAGGTATTAGGTCATCAGATTCCCACAGTTATGTTGAGTCATTTAACATGTTAGAAATACAAAACGATACTTTAACAATCAATGTGGAAAATTATTACGTTCTTGAAAACATTCGTGCATTTTGTCGATTCAATGACAGATGAACAAAAGATTTGTCGATTCTCTTTCGTTTCTACGGCGTTCATGCTAAGCGGGCAGGTACGAAGTATTATATTATCTGTGTCCAGGTTATAAGCTATCAGTATGCTTAATTTCATCCAAATTCGTGCATAAGTTTTTGCGTGAAAGAGTAACAAAATTACAAAACTAACAAACATCCATCCTCATACCTACTTTCGCATTTTTAATACATGACATATTAGGTATATTAGTAGGAAGTACGATTTTAGCATTGTTTTTGAATTCGATTAGGTATACAGTACTTCCGTAATCTAATTTCTTTAGTAATGGTACAAATAAATAGGTAAAATTAACTCCTTATTTATCGTGTGGTTAGTACCTAACCTGGTGTCCGAGTTTCTATGCCGCCCATGGGCTTCTAACTTGGCTTTACATGCCGTCGAGAAATATCTCTCAAGCATGCTGGTTTCCTAACGGTGTTTTGCTTTACCGAAGCAAGTGATGATTTTACAATACGCACATGAATCCGAAAAAAAATAATCCCTAAGTAAAATTAACTGCAATCACCGTTTAGATTTAGAGTTATTACTTAATTTATATTGTAGTTAAAAGAATTAATAAATAACTGATAATGGTGACGATTCTATTGTGCACAAACTAAACCTTATTTAGGCTATTGCTATCTTTTACTAAAAGGCAGTGCGAGAAAAGGACGGCTGTAGTTATGAAATAAGTTAAAGATGTCAAACTAGTTTATGCCTTGCGCTTCACCGTGTTTTTAGTCGACATGTTTTTACGTGCACCCTTCATTTTTATGGAAATATTAGTTCCAATTAAATTTGACAGCTCTAAATTACGTCTGTCTCTTTCTGGTTTTATTAGAGAGAAAAAGATAGCAATAGCCTAAAATAAGTTTAGTTTGTGCACAACAGAATCGACACCAATATTGCACAAAAATATTATATAAGTACAAAATACTTTTAATATTATTTCAAAATCTTTACAAAGTCGCTCCCGCTGTTTGTACGCTTAGATATTTTAATCTACGCAACGGATTTTAGTGCAGTTGCCAGCAATAACGTAATTCAAGAGAAAGGTTTATTATATGTATACATCCGTGCGAAGGTGCGTCCGAGTTTCCTCCGTGCCTCGGATACCACGTTAAGCAGTTGGTCCCGGCTGTCATTTGTGATCTTTGACAGTCGTTACAAGTAGTCAGTGGCCCAAAAAGTCTGACAACCAGTCTTACCAAGGGGTATCGTATTACCCAGTATTAACTGGGTTGTGGAGGTCAGATAGGCAGTCGCTCCATGTAAAATACTGGTATTCAGCTGCATCCGGTTAGACTGGAAGCCGACCCCAATAAAACTTGGGAAAAGGCTAGGCAGATGATGACAACCGTGCGAAGGGATCCGGGGCGGGTCGGTCGTAAGTAATAAAAAGAAAAGAAAAAAAAACAAGCCTATAATGTACCTTTAAGGTAACAATTTTTATGCCAACGTTACTTTGTCAAATGTATCTCCGTTCGAGGTTATCGTCGTCCACAATTTTACACGCGGTTCATATTTAAATGCTTTTCACTTCATTTCGCCTGTCGCTATACATAATGTACAGTTAATTAAAGTAATTACTTACTTTATTATAATGAACTGAAACAACTGGAAATATTTATTTTATGACAAGTTACAATACACACTGTATTGTGTATTGTGTCTTGTCATTATGTAAATATTGCCAGTTATTTCATAAAACAACATAACATCGTGCCGATCAAAGTTGTATTCTTCATCAGTGACAACAATCTTCTGACGTAGAAGATACAGGGTGCAAATGGAACCTTCACGAAGCCGTCAACCAAGCATTCTGTACATCAAACCAAGCCACTTTACGCAATTTTTTTTGCTGGGAAACGACTATTTTTTTGGGTGAAACATCGCGATTTTTGGTAAGACTCAATGTAATGTAACGCACTCAAAACATTGTTTTGATGGATGCATTAAATAGTTCGGGGGTCTTGGAGGTTTTTATATGGTAAAGTTATATACCTACATAGTAGACTTTAAATTAAAATTGAACTTGACCTTCCTATTTCTCCGTACCGGCTGATGCTCCAGGGTAGCCCGCGAAATTCAAATTTTCTTAATTATACTATATTAAAATATGATTTGCGGCTGTAAGACGTTTGTAGTTACAGAATTATAATTATCAAAATCATCAATACAACTCTCCAAGTTCATGTAACTCGATTGAATGAATATTTCATGAAAAAGTCATTCAATCGAGTTACATGAACTTCGAGGGTTGTATTGATGATTTTGATGATTATAATTCTGTAACTACATACGTCTTACAGCCGCGAACAATATTTTAATCAACATACAACCTAGCACTGGCCTGGTAATTGCAAAAAAGTAAGAAAATTTGTATTTCGCGGGCTGGTTGGAGCATTCACCATAAGGAACAAGAATAATAAATTAGTTAGGTACATACTTAAACATTTTTTTTTGCAAATGTTTGCTAAAATAAAAAAATATAAAAAAACGATTACATTTAAGTATTAAAATTGAACGATGACATAAAAATGTATTGTCACCAGAACCAAAGATCTGTGCAAAATTTCAGCTCAATCGATTCGGGGAACTGGTTTGAAATTCAGTTGAAAGATTTGACTATGCCTGCTAACGTAAAAAGCTTGTCAAAACCGGCTAAGTGCGAGTCGGGCTCGCGCATGAAGGATTCTGTACCATCGTAGTAGGGGAGCCCCCTTTAATTTTTTTATTTGTTGTTATAGTGGCAATAAAAATACACATTCATGAACTGTCCACCTATCACAGACCATGAGATACAGCCAGCTGACAGGCAGACGGATGGGCAGCAGAGGCCTGGTAATAGGGTCCCTCCCTTTGGGTACGGAACCGTATAAATGATCGCAATGACGGGGAAAACAAGTGCTTCGCGGTGCGGCTTTACGGTGGACTGTACTTGTGTACTTGCAAAGTTTTCTCCCAATTTTCCTCATAATGAAATGTTCCAAACTTTTGTTTAGTAAACAAATGTAATATTGCGACATGTAGTCCGCGTGTTTCAGCAAGTACTGTTCCAAGTTTCCGGGAATGTGAGGGACCGAGGGACGCTACACGTTCACGACTGCCTCTTCGGTCTAGTGGTTGCAAGCGTGACTGCTGAACATTAGGTCCTGGGTTCGATTCCCGGGTCGGGCAAAGTGTTATTGGGTTTTTCCATTAGGAATTTTCTCAGTAGCAGCCACGGAGTTTGGATTTGTGCCCGGTTGATAAGGCTCGTCCCCTATTACAAGGGATTTATACACAACTGGCGAAATGTGAGCATACCATGAGATACACATCTATCTAACCTTTCGGGGATTACAGGCGTGGTGATACATATTCATGCTTGAAAGAAAGCCAAAGAAAAGATGTAAAGATTCATCGTAACATGTGCTCGCTTTTTCCCAACTATGTTAGGGTCGGCTTCCAGTCTAACCGGATGCAGCTAAATATCTGTATTTTATATGGAGCGACTTCCTATCTGACCACAACAAAAGATGTATAGATTGTGTGAGGAATCATCATCATCATCATCAGCCTATTAATGTTCCCACTGCTGGGACACACGGCCTCCTCTCTATGAGAGGGAATGTGCTATAATCCAGCACGCGGGCCCAGAGCGGATTGGTAGATGTCACATGTCTTCGAATTTTTTGGTTCTAGGTTTATGCCGGTTTCCTCACAATGTTTTCCTTCACCGTTTTGAGAGCAGTGGTGATGAAATAAATTACACAAAGTAATGCGCCTGTCTGGGTTCGAACCCACGACTTACTGTTCGTAAGTCGGGGCCGCCACCACTAGGCCACCGCTGCTCTATGAAGAGTGTGAGGAATAAATTTTCATATTTATTCCTCAGAGAAAGAAGTAAACGATGTGATGTCTGACAGACGAGAATGGACTAAAAAACGTGTTGCGCTGACCCCAAGTACAATTGAACACGGTCAGGAAGATAATGTTAATGATGACTGTACTACACATTTCTGCCTATCCTTTTGAGGAACACAGGGATCACACAACACACAACACTGGATCTACGCCATCTCATGATGACTGCACGGTATTTAGTTTTAAGATAAATCATGAATAGGCTAGTTTCCACCATCAATAAATTGCAAATCTATTTAATCCGTCAGTTAGAGTATTGGAAAATAATGGACACGTAATTTTTGTTTTTGTAAATCAATGAATATTGACAAAGATGAAACGCATCAAAACTGGAGAGTTCGTGACGTCAAAACGCACTAAAAATTATACCACGGGCGGCGTGACGTATTGAGAATTTTAAAAACGTCGTATCTTCGTCAATTTTGGTTTAAGTAACAAAAGAAAAAATATGGGTCAAATATTTTTTGAAAACCTAACTAAAAAAAAAACTTTGTATTTCAAAAACATTACATTAATTTTGGTTAAATTAAACACACATCGCTTAATTTTGAAACTGACGGACTAACCTAACGAGAACATGACAAGTCATTCTTTCTTACAACTGGGATGAACGCCAGAATTCACCTAAGACGAAATAGAAACTAAAGGTACTTACTTACTATGGTTATTTTTTACTGTCGACATTTTCATAGTTTACGGTAACATAAGTGAACATAAGTGCTAATGCCAATTAAAAGTCGAAATTAAATACAATATGGCGCAGCCTATATTAAGGCCCTAATGCAAAACAAAATTGAAGTTCCAAAAAATGTAAAAAAAAAAACATTTGTGGTCAACAATCATCACATCTAGAGATGCAACGAATATTCGGCAACTATTCGGTAATCGACCTATTCGGCCATTTTTTTAGTATACCTAAGCTATTCGGCCTAAGGTATTCATGATATCCCATCGGAAAAAAAAAAAAAGGTGTTCGGCCGAATACTACCTACTTACTATTCGGCCGAATAACGCAAAATATCTTATAAAAGGAAATAAAAAAACAATTTAATCAAAACATTTATTTATCAAATAATCATTACTTGTGAAAACAAGAACATTGTTTTTTTTTTTTTTTTATTAAAATTAATTAAAGGCAAATTGTGATGAATAAAAACAAGTTTTTCGGCATTTGTTGGTAAGAGACGATTGCATACTTTTTTTCATACACAATACCTGCTTTTGAGAATAGTCTCTCACTATAAACACTACTGCACGGTGACGTCAGGTATTTTTCCGCACTCACCGCACCAAAACGTGTCGTAACTTGTTCGCGTGAAGTGGACTGGATCTCCCGCGGAATATTCGGCGGCCGAATATTAGGTATTCGGCTAAAAGTGCCGCCGAATATTCGGTATTCACCAATTCACTATTCATTGCATCTCTAAATCACATCTCTCATTTCATGCCTCAACAGCTCCACACTATAATATTACCGTGACCACACGGCGGGTAGTGAAAAATGTGGAAGTCTTTAAATAGACTCCGGGACCTGGGGTGGCCGCAGCAAGAAAAACCTGCTCAGGGGGGGAGGGGGGGTATCTTAATTTGACATTACGAAATCGAGCGAGACAGACATACACGACTTTCCGAATCGAAAAAAAAGGCTGAGCAGATGATGATGTTCGAGTACACTGTTTGTTTGTCTGACCATGTCCTCAACCTCGTTTGTTTCAGCTGGTGGGGGCACCCTGTGGTCAGCATGGCCAGTACACCTTCTACAAGGCGCTCAGGCTCACAGGACCCTCGGAGAAGATCATTGCCATCGGGGATTTCTTCTTTGTCAAAGTCTGGCAGGATTCCGAGCTGGTGTCCATAGGTAAGACCCTAATTACGTTTTATTTTCAAAATCCTGTTGCTTTAGTGGTCGCAAAGCGCTTCTGTTGAGCGTGACGTGCTGGGCTCGATTTCCAGGTCAGAAAGTGTTATTGGCTTTTTACATCAAGATTTTTTTACAGTAGCCATAAAGTCTATATTAGTGCTCTGTTGATGACAATAGGCCGCCTCCTATTACACGGGGCTTAAGCATAATTTGTGAGGTTCTTATACCACACCTAAAAAACCCGACTACTGAATAGAATGTAGCCTATGTTACCCGCCATAATGACAATCGGATGAATAGTTTAGGATGGTTTAGGCGCTACGGTGGAAATACATGGTGGCATACGTAAATAAATACAAACATACATACATAGACTGCTAAAATCATAACCCTTCCTTTTGGCTTCGCCGTAGTCGGGTAAAAAAACAATTCAAAAATAAACGAGTTCCAAAAAAAAAAAAACAAAGAAAAAAAACTTTTTTAACAAATCTCAAGACAGTCCATTCCATCCCAATGATTCTTCTTGTAGAATGCCTTCTCCCCGAAGTGCTTTAGTGTTCGTCAGCTGTGGGTTCTAAACACTATCTGTTGTCACCAGGAGAACTGCAACTGCTATGGACAGACCGCGTGTCGGACCAGACCCTCGTGAGCCTGCGCCTGTACTTCCTGCCGGAAAACACGCCAGAAGGGAGGAACCTGCATGGCGAGGTCAGTCCTACACCCTTAGAGCAGATGATATTGGTTAAAAACCTAGGTTTATAGTTTAAAAAAAAGTGCGGCTCTTTGTGAGCCTTGAGGCGCGATTGGGAGGTTCCACATGCACTCTGAGGGACCTGCCCGAGGCCCCCGTCCAACACCGTCGAGGTGGCAGATTGCTGGTCAAAACATTTAAAGGAAAATCATCGACACGACAAAGATCGGTGTTTCCAAGTAATTAAGTAGCAAGCATTATGGCTGGGAAACGACTTTTTTTTTTTGGGGTGAAAACATTTTACCGTTGCACTTATTGTATTATATTGTAATTGTGACGCACTCAAAATATTGTGCCGAAGAATTCATTAAACAGGGGGCCTAGTCTGCTATTGCAATAGTGTCACAATGATCTATCATTGATTTCATAATTGTTGAACGATGCCATTGTCATTTTGTTAAAAGTTCGTAATCTGCTAACTTCATAATGGTCGATCATTGGTCGGTCAATGGTCTCGTAATAGAATTGTGTTACAATGACATTGTTGTATTGCCATTATTTTAAATCTGTTAATGGAAATGATTTTCGAAAAACTAGAATTAAATTTGAACATATAATCATGCCAGATTTCATTTTTATATATTTTTACATATTATTTATTAATTTCTATGCAATCTGAAGTAGTAAGAAGTTCGTAAATAGCAAAAAACATTAAGTTATGTGTAACGCGGATTAATGTGAAACTATACAATTCAATAATATTTTATCTGTTTAGCTGTCAAAGTCAAATGTGACATTACTGCTTACTGACGTTTTATCTGTTTTTATTTCTAGCGGCCGGTTTTTGATTTATTTTCATTTATGTGTTTTAAATTATCTTTAATATAGAAGCTTATATTTATTGCAATACAAAATGGTGCTATTTGAGCAAATTTCGGCTGAACTGTCAAAATGTTAGCAGATTACCGCGTAAGTCAGTCATACATTTGTTGTGTACGAGAGTACCATTTTACGCTATTTCTTTCAATGGAGTGTCAGTGGTTGATCATTGGAAAGCCATAATGACGCCAATAGATAGTAGATTACCAAACTTGTCAAAATCAACAATTATGAAATCAATGATAGATCATTGTGACACTATTGTAATAGCAGACTAGGCCGTGTCGTAAAGTCACAAGTTCATAACATAAAAACCTTGTATTAAAAAAAAACTTGAGATAATAAATCTCCGTAACTGGAAGGTTCCCAGGTATGGTCATGGTCCGGTCCTCCCTTACTGCGGACCTTCTGCATGGCATCTAACATGGCGGCACTCGGTTGATAGGTATTGATTCAATTTCTATATGTATTTGACCCAAACGAGCCAGACTGGGTCATCTGCTCACACAGGACTGGAGGACCGATTTAATAGATTTGATGGCTATTTCTGCTGTGGTCTGGGTTTATTTATTTATTTATTAACCGACTTCCAAAAAGAGGAGGTTATTAATTCGTCTGTTTTTTTTTAAATTATTTTATTACAAAATCCACAGCTCTTTACAATTTTAACCTAAACTATGCCAATTAAGGATTTACAAATGGTTATTATAGTAAGTTTATAAAGGCTGTAATGAGACACATAACGAAGCCGAAAGACACTTTGTTCTCCCCATCATTGTAATCATTAAAAAAAAAATGATCACATCGATGATTATGATCGTGAAAATATTTGACACGTATTTTTTCTTTTGTTACGTAAACCAAAATTGACGAACATACGACGCTTTTAAAATTCTCAATACGTCACGCCGTGCTATATATAATTTTTAGTGCGTTGTGACGTCACGAGCCCCCACTCCCGAGCTATGGGTACACTGCTGTACCCTTCAGAGATAACAGCCGTGGTGTTACGAAGAATAAGTAAAGAATCAAGTCAGGATATTACATTTTGGACATCAGTCGGCTGCCCCATTTCAAAACCTAGTAAGGACCTAAAACGAAATTTTACAGGAGAGCGCATAAACGTAATATAGGTCAGCCTTTAAAAAGTATTTTTTTAAAAGTATTTACTAGGTTTTGAATTGGTTGAAGTGACTTACTAGGTTTTAAACTGGTCACGAGGGAGTGGATAGCGCACTTACTAGGTATCGATGCTTAAATATATCTGCTATTAAGTGAGTTTTTAACGCTGGTGTTTTTGTATTCGGTAGGGACTTACTAGGTTAGGAAGTTTATGCAATAAAACGATTTTTGTAAAAAGTGTCCCTTACTGGGTTTTGAAATGGGGCAGCCGATCTGTTCTGAGGCAAACATTATTTTTGTCATAACAACAATAAATCCATACTTCCATACTCGTTACCTTGTCACGACTAAACGGCTGATCGGATCGTAATGAAATTTGGCAAGGAGGTAGATTATATTCTGGGGAAGGACATGGGGTATCTTTTTTTTATCTCAGACATTTCCACGCGATCGAAGGCGCGGGCCACAGCTAGTCCATTAAATGTATAATTGAAACTCCTCCCCACTAAAAACTAACCAATTTTTTTTTTATTACAATATTGGCCTGCTCTTGACCTCGATCACGCCTGATGAAAGCGATGGATGAGGTCTATGATGGAACGAGCGTGCCCAGAAGATGCCTATTCACTCTTCCTTTGAATTATCAAAATACGGAACCCTTTAACAAAAGCACGAACTCACCACAAACCCTAAAAGATTCGTTTAAAATAAGCGAAGCTCAAAAATCGAGAGAGCGCCGCAAACGCGGTCGTGTGCCGTCTCGCTCGCACTTCTTGTATGTGATAGTGCTGTCTCACTCTAATCCCTATTTGGTAACACCAACTATTTCATGGATGAAATTACTGTTCGTGTATGGTGTTTGTCATAAGCGGTAGCGGGAAGCGGGTTTGATTGAGAAAAGGGTTCCATTATGAAAAATTATTTCAAGTTCCAGACAGGCTCTTGTTTGACATGCATTATATTTAACGTGTGCGTATCACCTTTTTTTAAACTTTAGTTTTCATTGAATACGTTCGTTGGTAATAAATAGTTCGAAGAATAAAAGGTTTATATTGTATTGTTGTCGTAATTTTAAATCATTTAACTGTTAAATTCATATGAGTCGCATCTTTTTCTATTTTAGGGTTCCGTACAAAAAATAAAAAAAACTGAACCCTTATAGGATCACTCGTGCGTCTGTCTGTTTGTCCGTCCAGCCAGTTTTCTCCGAATCGACTGGCCCAAATCAGGTGAAATTTGGTAGGATGTGGTGTAATTCTATGACCCAAACACAGATGTGCATAGTAAATAAATATTTATTTAAAATAAGGGTCATTTTTGGGGGACAAATTAGAAAATTTTAAAAAAAGTTTTGCAAACCTTACTGTGTCATTTATTATATCAAATGAAAGGACTCGTAATGAGGATCTCAAATATATTTTTGTTATTATTGTCAAATAAATAGTCTTGATTTTATTTATGAAGGTGACGAAAATTGATCCTTGCTTGATCTCCGAAACTAATGAGCCTAAAATTTTGAAAAAATACAAAATATAGTTCATTGCTTGTTTCTAATTTTAATTTACTTTTGAGCTCTAAAGGGGAAGGCATTTTTTTTTTAGTTTCTAGTGTCCCACTGCTGGGCAAAGGCCTCCCCCGACTCCTTCCATGTGCTTTTATCCCGTGCCTCCTAGGACCAGCCCTCACATTTATTTATTTATAAAAAGTTACAAAATAATAAAAAAAATATTTGATGGTCACATTACGAAAATACACTTAACTCTAACACGTACTGATAATGAAAACATTTTTTCTAAGGAAGATAAGAAAAACAATAGCAGGAATGTTCTAACTTCTAGTACCAACTACGTACACACGTACGTATTGCAAATTGCAACATCAACATCCCTCTGCCCTTCTCCCAATTCATTAGTGGTCGGCGCAGCATGTCTTCGTCTTCCACACTTCTTTATTACTCGTCATCTCATCAGACACCTCCTGTCTAGCCATATCACCCTTCCCACAGTCCACCCCTCGTTTCTTTGGTCTTCCTCTACTCTTATACCCATCCACATTCATACTCAGAACTTTCCTCACGAAATTGTCCTCATTCCTCGGCATCACATGTGTGTTCTAGACTTTGCTGATTTGTGGTATTTCCCAAATAACATCGTGGAATAGGTTCAAGTGGAATAATAATTAATATACCAACTCTACTCTTATCAATCATGCCGTATACTCGTGTATTCTATTGAAGAATGCAACTTGATATCATTAAAAAGTCCCGAGGATTTATAAAACCAGTGAAATTTGTAGGTACCTAACGAATTAATGCATATTTTGTGTCTGATATAAGGTTCGGTCACTGTTGTTCGGTATTTGCGACGAGGCTAAGTACATGGACAGGTGTCCGCAATATGTCCGTAACGGTTTTACCATTTCTTAACTATGTAGTTTAATGGTTACCGGAATGTATTAGGTACCTATCACTACAATGCTCCAATAAAATTGTCTGACATTGAATGACGTAGGACGTAATTTTGGAAATGGTATTGAACAGACAAGATGGCGTCGCGTCGCTGCGAACACGAGCCAAAAGATCCTTGTACAACTATATTGATTTACAAGTGACATTTGGATGACAATTAGATGTCAATTACATAAATCAAGTGTAATCGATCCTTAGATTACACTAAAACCCATTAAAAAAACAATAGTAAAGTCAATTCTTAGTTGTACATGAAACTTAAAAAGACAAAGAAAAAAACGTACCTATGTATTTGTTTTCGCTTGTACCACAAAGCCATACCTATTGCCGGACATACGCAAGCGATACTCGCTCTTATGTTTAGGACATAACCGTGAGATTCCCTTGTATGGTCGCGGAGTAATTTTGTAGTACGTTATGGGGATTTTTGTACTAGGACTAAATAGTTTTGGGCTTGGATGTAATTTTTGTCTAAATAGTCGAAATGAAGGTTATTTGAGCTATTTAGATAGTCTTCTGTGTAATTATATTGTATGAGGGTTATAAAATACTTTTTAAACGATGTTTGACATGAATATAGGGTAAATCATTTTAATGTCAGGACCGTCTAGAAATGTACGTTTAGATTTTTTTTTCCGGGTTTTGTGAAATTCAGTTTTTAGTCATTGCTTATATCTTTACATAATATAAAACAAAGTCGCTCCCTCTGTGTACGCTTAGATCTTTTAAACTACGCAACGGATTTGAATGCAGTTTTTAGCAATAGACGAGTGATTCAAGAGGAAGGTTTTTATGTAAATGCTACAATGCAACAATGCAGTATATGAAGTGCTGAGTATATAAATGCAATTTTTATGTAACGAATTTACATTGTGCATACAATATGCTGTGATGCTGTCATTTACTTTATAACAAACTGTACAAATACATTAAAATTAACAATATTGGCCATTTACGTAAATAATTATGTCAATGATAAAATATTTAACAACGCTATGTTTTCTTGATACTAAACGAAAATATTATAAACGGAATTTTAATCTATCATTTTACTCGACTGTAGCGATAAAGAAGGGTTATTAATTAGTTTAGGCATTAGTAAACCGGATGAAAAAAAAAAACTAATGTCTAAAAAAGATGTCCTTAGGAAGATGACCCGTTGAAGAAACATAATATACGATAGGAACAATTATCATGAAAACCTGACATAACGCCCTTATTCATCTTAAGAGTAGGCAGGCCCTTAATCTGCCAGATGTTATTAGTTTAAAAGAGGGCGGGCCTATTACTGTCAACTAAAGAATTTCCAAATTAAAAGTACTATGTAATAAAGTTGAGTTAGTTTGTAATTTTCAAAATAAAAACCGGTAATAGTTTGAGCTTGAATCACACTGACCTGAAAGTGGAGTAATAATAATAATAACTGCAAGTATCAAGAGCGGTCGGTGTAGTACACAATACACTAGAACTGCGACGCGCCATGTGACGACTTTAGAGCTAGGAATGCGGTGGAGTCGAATTGATGCTAAAAATATTTTCTGCTAATCTTTTTTTTATTTCAAGACACATTATACGTACCTAATATAATATGAACAAGTAGAAAACAACATGAAGGGCTAAGTCGTTTATTGAAATTAGTCTGCGAATCACCATTTTTGAAAACGTCAAAATAACACAATCATACTGTCCTCCGAAACGCTTTCCCTTCAAACAGGTCATATTTTTATTAAAAACTACCCAAATTTCATAACACTTGCTTGCACACAAAATATTGAATTTTGAATGTAGTTATGAATTGTATCATTTATTGTGATGTGCCTAGCAAAATAAAATAAATAAGTATAAGGATGGTCACCGCACATTTTTTATCGTTATTATAAGTCGACATTGTTTGATGCGATTCAAGATTAGCGTGACTAAGATAGGAACCTAGTTATGTTTCCTTTTCACTCATGATAATGAATTATCTTGTGAAATAAAAAGCATTTTCATTTATTTTTAATCATTAGTTAAAGGTAATTTATTCGTTTTAATTTATCGGTAAACACAAAATTACGATTACAACGTGTTAACATTAACACTGTAAGCTGTTAAAATAACCGGTTTTTAAATTCCATAATGTGGAGTGCGAAAACTAAAGAATACAATTTACTTTTGAGCACAAAACTAAGCTAAAAACCTGGTTGGTTAGTCGGTTATCCAAAAATAGATGTATTACGACAAAAGTGGGCTTACAACATTTCAACAAAATTGCATAAAGTTTGGGATTTAAAATTATCCCGGTTAGCAAAAAATTTAGGTAGAGGATATTTATTGTTAAATTGAGAAATTATGTAGCTCGAAAACGTGTCCAATGTTGGTAGCTTTTTTTTCCTAAAGTACTTAATATACGCTGTAGATAAAACATTTTTTGTTGTGCAGGTACTGTATTAAGTTGATAAAAAAAAACAAATAAAACAGTAAATAACACAGCATAACATCGCGCCTGTAATCCTCAAAGAGTTAAGCAGTAATGTGGCCTACAGTACACCCAGATTTCGCCAGTTATGTTCAAGTTCTAGTTAAAATTGGGCGATCCCAAAATATAAATATGATATCCGAATATATTTCTCAGATGTAAATATGTATGTAGTAAGCCCTAAAGGTCTCTGAAAAAATAAAAAACACAATATTACAATTAGCCATTCATTTTCTTTTAGAGTACATGTAAAAAGATTTAAAATAATCCAAGAATGTACAGTTTGGCAATAATCGCGAGTTTCGAGTGTCCCTAGGTATAGAGTTTATCTTATCTTTGAGTTCATTCGCTGAGTAAATAACTGATAACACTGGCCGTTAGGTACAGACGAGTGATTAAGTGGAAACACATTTAATTCCTTGTACCTATTTGTTTTTTATGTTTCTTGACTAAATGAGGAATAGTACCTAGTATCTTATGGATTTATCTGGGTTAAACGGAGAGTTTAGTTTAGCGTTAGTTAATGGTTCTCATTGATCTTCTCGATCTGACATGCTTGTTATGTTATTTGGTTGAAAACATTTTTTGAGACTTATAAAGCACATGTAAACGGGTATCGCCAATAACGGGTATTTTTTATTTTTTTGAGGCTGTTTTGTGATTTTTTTAAAACTTTTAATTTGAAAAGAAAATGTAGTCTTAATAATTAACGAAAAAAGCGTTAAATCGGAATAAAATTTAGGAATTTATCAAAGAGTTGGAAAATGTACTTAGGTGTACAGGAAATAAGTACGGTAAACTTTATATTTTATTAGTATTAAAATTATGTTAAATTGGCATAAAACTAGTAGTATTTTTCTATATCTTTCTACCTAACAATGTTTTCTATTTTCTAACTATAACATTATATTCCGTGTAGTAACCCGATAATTCTGGAAACTTAGTGTTTATCAGCCAATAAATACTTACACAGGCGTGTTCCGTTCGGCTGTACAAGTAATAACCGCATTGATATGTTTTGTGTGTCGTTCAAAACTAAAATAAGTTTTGTTGTGTGACAAGATAACTTTGGTAAACGGTACTCAAAGTTTGTTTTGTAGGACAATTTAAACGTTTTGTTTTCTTAAATGATGACCTACTACTGAGCTATGTTTGTGAATTGGCTGTTGTTCTCAAACTGTTTAGGTTTTTTTTTGTTCTAATTTTTATATCGTGCGTGTAATATAATCAAATTATTACTCAAAACAATGTTAATTTAACTAACAAAATATAATGTTTTAGACTTACACGGTTTTTCACTACACTTAAAGTACTTACGGAGTTCCGGGATAATATCCGTGATTTTAACAAAAGAAAATCACGGATATTATCCCGTAAAAAAAAATATTTTCTCTTCTGGGTTCGTAACGACATGTTTAACGATTTTATTATTCTACTGACGTCGTTTTGTTAATTAGTACGTCGAGTTAGCTCTTCAGATTATAGAATAAAAAGCTGTAAGATTAACATGACTCTAGTTTTATAGCCGAGCGTCTGACTAAGATAATGCACTGCACACTTACATTTTTAAACATATTCTTATTACGGCATGCGTTTTCTAGCATGACACAGAGAACAATATATAATTATAAAAAGTATTTTTAGAGTATCTTATCTATCAATTCTAGACTTTGTCTGGCCTTGTCACAATTTTGTCTAGTTGAATATAAATTAACCCTTATTTTTAAATTTTCATGTTTTGTTTAGATTAACTGTTATAACTTGTATGTGTGGTTTATACAAAATGTGATGCGTATTTGTAATGTTAGTGGAAATTGGTAAATACTTAATAAACTCTTCGAACGGATTTTTCGAAATACGGAGATTTAGTATGTATACTAAAGCTCCGTATTTCGAAAAGTCCGTATACAGAGCAAAGGTAACTGGAAAAAGAAAGATAAAAAATAAAAATAAAGCTATTTGTGGTCGTAATTATAATGCCTATCTGCCCAGTGATTTACAACACAACCGTGTTAATTACTTGTTTATGCCAATATAAAATACAGACATTATATTATAAAACGTACTTATTAATTTAGCATATGTTTAGAGTTTATTTGGAACAATTTGGGAAGGTGAAAACAAAAATGAGTTTAGACACCCTAATATAAATCCTTTGTTACATTTACATCCCAATTACTTTAGTTGTCAGTCCTCTCCACGGCTTCTCAGTTAAGCAATTATTTACCAGTGACGCGGCGCTCGACCAGGGCTGCCAACTGCCAACCGACAGATTATATTTTTTAATGATGCCAACATTTGAATAACGCACTAAGTGCCATGTAACCCAAGTTCGCTTGGTTTCTTAACAGCAAAGGTATTGAAGCACTGATAATCTATCAGAAGAAATTCATGGAACAAGAATTTGTGTAGTGTACTGCCACTAAAAAAACCGACTACTGAAAAATCCCGCTTTAATTAAATTTGAGGTAATAGGCGAGACGACAAAAAAAAAACTAATTAGTCCGTCAGTTAGATTATCAAAAAATATTTGACCCGTGTTTTTTCTTTTGTTACGTAAACCAAAATTGACGAAGATAATATGACGCTTTTTAAATTCTCAATACGTCACGCCTGGTATAATTTTTACCTAGTTCTGACGTCACGAGCCCCCATTCCCGAGTTTTAATGCGTTTTATTTTTGTCAATATTCATTGATTTACAAAAAGTAAAAAATACGTGTCCATTAATTTCCAATACTCTAACTGACGGACTAAATAGTTTGCATTTTTTTGATACTGTCGACATGCCTGTTACAAGGAAAAATAAATATATATATAATTAAATAATAATAAGTAATTAATATTATTAATAATAATTATTAAATAATTACATTTAATTATAATTTGTTTTTTTATTTACTGACAGTGATTAAAGAACATTGCCAAACTATTTTGGCAGGCGGGTCGTTCTCGTTTGTTGGAGTACGTCGTTCAGGTATTAACAGACATGAGGACGCCATGACAACTACCAACATACACTGCGCCTGCGTTGTTCATAACGGCCCACTCCCACTATACACGCCTGTGTCCCAGCCGTGGGCAACACAGGCTGATTTATTTAACTGAAGTCACATCTGCTTGCCTTATACCAACTATGTTGGGGTCGGCTTCCAGTCTAACTGGCTGCAGCTGAATACGAGTATTTTACATGGAGCGACTGCCTATCTGACCTCCACAACCCAGTTAGCACTGGGTAATACGATACCCCTTGGTAAGACTAGTTGTCAGACTTTCAGGCCACTAACTGTAACGACTGTCAAAGATCTACAAATGACAGCCAACATGCTTTCCGAGGCACGGAGGAAACTCGATGTGTATGTAATGGGCGGTCACCCATCCACAGATCAGCCTAGGCAAGCGCGGCTTAACCTGTAGACTGACCCGAGCGGCTGTTGTTGAGCCACGAGCTCCTCCTATTTAATTGAACTAAAGTACGACAAAATATTTAGTGAAACATTATTTTAGAGAAACTAAAGTACGACATAATATTTAGTGAAACATTGTTGGCAAGGATGATACCATTTTTTTTATTATTTGCCTTCGTGAGCCATCCGAATCGATGTCAGGTGTATTCGTAGCTGTACTGGCCACAGAAAAGTTGGGAATATAAATACTCCCTATATCACAATGCGAAACCAAAAGGAAGGCTTATGATTTTAGCAGTCTATGTATGTATGTTTGTATTTACGTAGCGCCTAAACTATATATAGAAATGACTTTGACCTTGAAAAAGTAATTCCTGCACCTTTATGAGCTTTGAGGGTTCTATTGATGATTTTGATGATTATAATTCTATAACTACATACGGTCCTACGTGTTACAGTCGCGAGCAATATTTTAATCAATATACAAGCTAGCCCTGGCCTGCAAATAGCAAAAAACGTAAGAAAATTTGAATTTCGCGGGCTACCCTGTAGCATCCACCTTAAGGGCCTATACCCCCTCAAATGGCTTAGCATGATCCTCCGTTACGCCTAAAATACTGCAGCATTAATTTTGAAATAAATATATGGTATAGTTGAGGATTAATGCGAAGTACCTACTATGTGTGACGAAAACACGATAAGTTTAACCATAAACTTTTCTCGATAGAAAAAAATTCCAAAGTTAGGTAACTTTGGAATTTTTTTCTATCGAGAAAAGTTTATGGTTAAACTTATCGTGTTTTCGTTTTGAATACCAGCGGTTGATTGTTCGATTTGGAGGTCCAAATCGAACAATCAACCGCTGGTATTCAAAAAGTACTTCAAATTAGATCATAAAACTTTGCATACTAACTGAACTAACTATAAAGCAGGTCTTGTGTTTTATTTTTTTGCCCAATCAATAGATTTTTTGTAAATCGCAAAAAAACACTCATTTCGCCCAATTCGGCAGCAGTGACTGACGTAGCAACCGCTTTGTAGTGCAAGCTGATTAGAACTTTATTCTAACAGTATTTTAAACGAAGTTTGAACCACCACAAATAGAGTTGTTAATTTTAGGGTTAGAAGGGCCTTAACGTCAAAAATATGACTCAAAATTCAAAAATATTTTATTTCACATGATTGGCACTTTACTTATAAAACGTCGAAAAAGGTACACGGTTCGGGTCGGTCGTTTCCTATGGAGAAGAACCGGCAAGAAACTCCATGGTTACTCTTTTTAAATTATTAGGTATTAAAATTTTATCATGTCTCACTCTGTATAACGTGCGATGTTTTTGCTGTCGTTACTGGCGTCCTCTGCTAGGTATATCAGAATAACTTTGCTGACTCAAACTATACGCTCGAGCATAAAAGTGTTCTGCACGTATTACATTCTGAATTTACATCAAACCTCCCTTTGATAGCGATTAAGTTCCTGGGTTCGATTCTTAGGTCAGCTAAAGTGTCTGTCAGGAATTTCTTAGTAGCAGGCTTGGAGTCTGGATTTAGGCGCGATTGATGGCAATAGGCTCGTCCCCTATCGCAAAGGCTTTCTCTATCAAAGAAACACGTTAATCGGAGTAATCGGTTTTTGGTGGATTACATAACCTCCTTTTTTAGAAGTCGGTTAAAAAGGCTATCCAGCCAGATGATGATGAGCAAAAGGTATCCTAAGCCTAACTACTAATATTATAATAAATGCCACGAAGCCGAAAGGCACTTGTTCTCCCCGTCATTGCGATCATTGTTCTGTTCTACACCATACCTGGGAACCTTCTTGTTACGGAGATATTGAGGGTCAAAGTTACAACTTTTTGACAAGTTTTATTGAAATGCATGTTTTTATTGTAAGATTTTTACTTTAAACACCTCCACGACCCCCGTACTGTTCAATCCATCCATCAGCACAATGTTTTGTTCGTTACATTGAGTTCTACGGTCCTACCGTAAAACATGATTTTTCACCACAAAAAAAAAAAAGTAGTTTCCCAACAATAATTTTTGCGTAAAGTTACTTAGTTTGATGTACAGAATGCTTGGTTGACGACTTCGTAAAGGTTCCATTTGCACCCCGTATACGTCCCTATCTGACCTCCACAACCCGGTTAATACTGGGTAATACGGTACGACTTGGTAAGACTGGTTGTCAAACTTTTTGGGCCACTGACTACCTGTAACGACTGTCAAAGATCTACAAATGACAGCCGGGACCAACAGCTTAACGTGCTTTCCGAGCGAGGCACGGAGGAAACTCGGTACGTAAGGGTGGTCACCCATCCACAGACCAACCTAGGCAAGTACTTACGGCTTAACCTAAAGATCGACCCGAGCGGTTGTTATTATTTAGCCAAGAGCTCCACAACAACAAATTTTCCTCATTCCTAAAAACTTAAAAATATGTGAGCAAGTAAAGTTGTAGCATGTAATACACTGCCGTGTGGTATCCGGTAGAGTAGAACAGAACCACCATTACACTGACGGGTGTCGTATAAGGCGACTAATGTCTGAGGCAGAACACCTTGCGCCTCCGTAGACCAGAGAATGGGCAGCAGCGTTTTCTGTTAGTCTTTCATCACTGCGATCTCCAATCCGCCTGCCAAGCGTAGAGATTACGGCAAATTCCTCCCATCATGGGAGAGGCTTATGTCCAGCAGTGGACGTTATGGGCTGTTGTTGTTGTTGTTTGTTGTTATGTAATACATAAATAAATACATAATGTATCGATGTCAAGGTGCCGATGCGCTGGGCCGTCCACTGTACGATACTGTCCATGGACGAATTACAAACAACCGTCATAACAACAAGCCTGTAATCCGCGTAGGGTAGGCAGAGGAATAGATTTCAATTTTAGGGTTCTGAACCCGAAGGGTAACCAATGGGATCCTATTACTAAGCGTCCGTCCGTCTGTCTGTCAGCGGGCTGTATCTCATGATCTGTGATAGGTAGACAGTTGAATTTTTCACAGAATTTATGTATTTCTGTTGCCACTTTAACAACAAATAATATAAATTAAAGGGGACTCTCCTAGGTACGATGGTACGGAACCCTTCATACGCGAGTCCAACTCGCACTTGGCCGGTTTTTGTACATACAAATATGCAAGAAAGTGACGGAGTTAGACACTTGATGCATGTCTCATTCATACTGGTTAATCAGCAATATTTAAATTGTGTAAGGGTTAACCCAAATAATGGTTGATCAAACATAACAAACAATAGTCAGAAATTAATTTAATAAAAAAAACTGAAAACAAAAAACATCAAGAAAAACGTCCCCAAGATGGTAATTGAGTATTTGCGTCAAACTTTACTTTTGCAAAAGATTCTCTACCTTAAACCTTACCGCATAGAGTATATAACGCATAACCCAGATGTTTCAGTAATGTAAATTCCACTGTATGTTCATAAGGATATAGTTGATTTTGCAATGAATATGTAATGCTGAATCGGATCATGGTTTGACTGTTTTTATCATTGGCGAGGAGGGATACCATGAGTTGTGAGATTCACGGATGTTTTTTTTTTCGCATAGTAGTAGAAAATTCTGTTTTTGGGGTTCCGTACCTTAAAATGACAGTCAGAACCATACGATCACTTTGTTGTCCGTCTGTATGGCAAGACCCTTTATCTCTGGAACGCGTAGAGGTATCCAGTTGAAATTAAAACCATTATACTCAAGTCCACAGTTCCTTGGAGCTGTGAAAACATCAATTTTATAAGTTTACGTAAAAAAAAGATAAGTACGGCCGTTTATGCCGCAAAAAACGTGTGTTTCGACACTCTCAAAGGAATCAATATTTATAGAGTACTTCACGTTGACCTACAATCTTGAAATTTTGCAAGAAACACAACACATGTAAAGGAAAAAATCTGAAAACCCTAAAAATGTACGTTAATAACAAAATACCTACAAGTTTATCCCTCGGACCCTCCGTCGGTGCGCGAGTCCAACTCGCACTTGGCCAGTTTTTTTGATGTTATCGTGGCTAAAATAATGATAGCAGCCGCACCAAGCACCACAGTTGAGCATGAGGTCTTGGTTTCGATTCCCGAGTCGAGCGAAATCTCACTGGGTTTTTCCATCAGTAATTTCTCAGTAGCGGCGAAGAAGTCTGGATTTGCGCCCGGTTGATATACAATAGGCTCGTGGACTATATGGGACTTAAACATAACTGGCGAAATGTGCCGTGTACTATTAGGTACACCTGTGCCTAACCCTACGGGGGTTACAGGCGTGATGTTATGTTAGATTCGCTGTAAAACGGTGGAATGAAACATGGGAAAACTGATGTTCTAGAACCGAAAATTCGAAGACATGGTGACGTCTGTCAACCCACACTGGGCCCGCGTGGGATTAGTGGTGACAGATACACTTACAGCCCATTCATAGAGAGGAGGCATGTGTCCCAGCAGTGGGAATATGGAGAAGGCTGGTCTTACGTGTCTATAATATGAAGACCTGAAGGACAAGGATCTGAAGGACAAGGACTGACAGGGAGGAATGAGAAACATGCCGTGAGACAAGTTTTGTGTATGAATGTGGATGGGTATAAGAGTAGAGGAACACCAAAGTAACGATGGGTGGACTGTGGGAAGGGTGATATGGCTAGAACGGAGGTGTCTGATGAGATGACGAGTAATAGAGAAGTGTGGGAGAAGACATGCTGCGCCGACCACTAATGAGTGGGGATAAAGGAGAATTCATGAATGTCTCCTCATAGTTAGAATCTATTCAACTACAAAATAAGGTTTTAAAACTTCAAACATTTCAAATTCTCTAAAAAAGCCAAATGCGTGTGAACCCTACAAGCCGTATCGAAAACATTATGACGTAACAGACTCACCGTCCAGTGCAATATCAACCTTAGGCTTGCGAGTTAGGGTTGATAGTCGCGTGTCTTCGTCGTCAATGTAGTAGTGACCGTAAAATGATATGGCCATGTGTGTGTATATTAAACATGGAAAGCTGAGCGGCATAAGATTGTAACTCGGTTTGTTTTTTCGGTAATTGCGTTGGTTATCCAATAATTTATATTTTCTGTGTGTTTTTGTAATATTATATATACATAAACATCACGCCTTTTTTTCCATAGCGCTGAGCAGGAACTTGAGATTGCTCAACGTGCTCCTTTTCTTTGGTCCCAAGTTCATACATCTGGTCATACACGCACGTCGGTGGCGAATACTACGCACCTGACCTTTCTGAACAAAAAATAACTTCTAATTATAAATACAAGAAAAGTATAAAGTACTTACATTACATTACATATATTACATAGTTCAGTGGTTCAAAAATAATACTTGAAAAGAAAAAGAATTTAAGAAATATTATATGACAGGGGGTATCCCCTGTCATATAATATTTCTTAAATTCATTTTTAGATTGAATTGATGAATTTAAGATTGAATAACTTACTAAACGGGTTTTTTTTACAAATGATAAATAACGTTTATTTTGCAAGTAGGTTTTTACAAACACTTTTTTTTTTACAATTTTTTTTTTAAACTAGATG
The DNA here is from genome assembly GCA_941918905.2 of Xestia sexstrigata. Classification (NCBI taxonomy): domain Eukaryota; kingdom Metazoa; phylum Arthropoda; class Insecta; order Lepidoptera; family Noctuidae; genus Xestia; species Xestia sexstrigata. Next base: position 10,674,689 of record OW799230.2, on the reverse strand, counting down.
GGGCCGGTGTTTCGTACCTGACTAATCTGAGAAGAAACAGCCGAAACAAACTCAGAGGTCATAGACCATAGTCTCTTTTGAAGTCCAAACTTAATCTTGCTCAATTCACATGAGGACTATGCAGATTAGTGTCGTTAGTTAAGTTTATGTATGTAAATAACTAGAGAATTTCACAAGAACTACATTTACTTAGTTAATTGTGTATTATCTAAGGGCATACTCTGTGACTCACCGAGTAGTATATTTATAAACAATAGTAGTAAATTAAATGACAAACATTGTTATTTATGTGATTTACATATTATTCCATTCATCTTTGTAAATAAGTAAGTGTTTTGCTTTTGGTCTTTATTTCACGTATTATACGTTACTTTATTGGTAATAACATTATTACTGTCATACTAGTGACGTCCTAAAGATATTTTTGTATCGTATTATAATTACTGAAGATTATAAGAGTAGAGGAAGAGCAAAGTAACGATGGATGGACTGTGGGAAGGGTGATATGGTTAGACAGGAGGTGTCTGATGAGATGACGAGTAATAGAGAAGTGTGGGAGAAGATATGCTGCGCCAACCGTTGGTTTAAGGCAGAAAAATGATGACCATATTATTGAAAACTTCAAATGTATTAATTCATACAACAAACATACAAAAATTGCTTGTAGGGTTATTTATGACTTTTCTTCCAAAATTAATTTAGCAATTGTCAATTTTTTTAAAACACAGTCTTTAAATGTGTTCTCGGCATTATTGCCGGAAAAGAGAAGCGACATTGCAGTAGCATCTTAACAACGCTATCACAAAAAAAAAGAAAGAGTAAAATAATTATCTTGCGCTTTATCAGAGTTACAACGCTTGGCGCACAGCCGCATAAATATCAATGTACAATCGAGGTAATTTCTCTACTCTGCTATATCTTCGGGCGCAGGGTTCGCTCGCGTTTCTTATTATTTAAATGGTTTAGTTTAGTTAGACGAATATTATACTTTTACTATTACTTTTGGTTTAAAACTGTCTCATACTGAGTTATAGACAACCAAGATTAAACAAACAAAGTAAGTAAAATTCTATTAGATATCAAGTAACATTTAAGTACTTAATTAAAAGTATCAAAAACCCGACTATATACTACAAAATAATTGTATAATGTTTACTTATATATTTTTGTGATCTAATTTTAATTTCCTTCATTTTGTTTGATAACCTAAAAGGTACTCGAAAGGCTTTTTTTTTAAAAAAAAAATTACGGCTTACGATTTAGCGCCCGAAATCCACCACTTTGTTTTTTTTTTTAAACACCTCTTTGTGGACAATTGGGTTTTTAAGACGAATATAACGATAACTGACGAGATCTATCCAGTCCAGCCATTTGGAAGATACGAGGTTCTAAAGAAACATACAAGATACGCGCGAAAAACATAACACTTGTTGGCAGTCGGGTAAAAAGCGATTGTCTTTTTCTGTCACCCCAAGGTACGCTGGAGATACATCACCAAAACCAAAGTTGTCCCTTATCACATGGACGTACTAAACTGCTCTGCCTAGCCCTACGGGTATACATGCGCGATGTTATCTGATCTAATATTATAAAGAGGAAAGATTTGTATTTTTGTATGTAACGAATAAACTTAAAAACTACTGGACCGATTTGAAAAATTCCTTCAGCAATGGATAGCCACATTATCAGCGAGTAACATAGGCTATATTTTATCCCCGTACTCCCACGGGAACGGGAACTACGCGGGTGAAACCGCGTGACGTCCGCTAGTGTATATTAATCACGTGTTTCTCTAATCTATTAGTATATTTTACCAAGTAAAGGAGATATTTTCTAAATATAGTCTATCGCCTCTCCGCGTTGTCATGGCAACGGCTAATACCTACACAAACCGTTTCACTTAAGCTTGTGCAGAACTCGTGGCTAAATAATGTCTTCAAGGTTAAGCTACGCTTGCCGAGGTCGGTCTGTGGATGGGTGACCATCCATTAAGTACGTACCTAGTTTCCTCTGTGCCCCGGAAAGCACGTTAAGCCGTTGCTCCCGGCTGTCATTTGTAGATCTTTGACAGTTACTGCAGGTAGACAGTGGCCCGAAAGTCTGACAACCAGTCTTACCAAGTGGTATCGTATTACCCAGTACAGACTGGGTTGTGGACGTCAGATAGGCAGTTGCTCCATGTAAAATACTGGTATTCAGCTGCATCCGGTTAGACTGGAAGCCGACCCCAACATAGTTGGGAAAAGGCTGGGACATGATGATGGTACTGACAGCCTGCGTCATCCCACAACTGGGCAGTTACAGCTTCCAGTTCTTTCAATCCAGGATAATGTAGACCACTGGTCGTTGGTTTTGTCCAGCTCGTCCCGTAGGTTTCTCGTTATGGTTGTGAAAACGGGTATAACCTACTTAAATATCTGCTTACCCTTCACGTAAAGTCGTGAAGAAACGCATTACGATGATTGAAACTGCCTGTAGCTGTACGTTTCTAAGTTTTATAGTTGAAACAAGCATAAGTGTGACTCAGTACAAGCTGAAATATAATCTAGAGATATTCACCGAAAAGTCTGACAACCAGTTATATTAGTAAAATACTTCTAATCTTCTTCATCTTTATCGTGTGGTTAGTGCCTAACCTGGTGTCTGAGTTTCTATACCACCCATGGGCCTCTGACTTGGCTTTACATGCCGTCGAGAAATATCTCTCAGGCATGCTGGTTTCCTTACGATGTTTTCCTTCACCGCATGATAATTATACAATACGCACATGAGTCCGAAAACACACAAATAAATACTTATTCACGGTCACACAAAACATATTAAACTTTGAACTCGGTAAAGGGCTTAAGGCATCAGACAAATTAACATTTTTATAAAAAAAAACAATCTTATACGTATAATTTCGTAATCGTTTTAGGGTTCCGTTAGTAACGTTCATTAGTTGCTTACAGCTGAACGAATTGGGATGTAATTTCGCGGAAAGGGAGGCTGTATTATCTTCTGGATACGTGTTCTAGGTACCGTACGCTGCGTCATTAACATCATCATCTGCCTAGCCTTCCAACTATGTTGGGGTCGGCTTCCAGTCTAACCGAATGCAGCTGAATACCAGTATTTTACATGGAGCGACTGCCTATCTGACCTCCACAACCCAGTTAGTACCGGGTAATACGATACCCCTTGATTGTCAGACTTTCCGGCCACTGACTACCTGTAACGACTGTCAAAGATTACAAATGACAGCCGGGACCAACGGCTCAACGTGCTTTGCGAGGCAGCAGAGGAAACTCGGTATGTAATGGGTGGTCACATTGCCATCAACCTAAATCGACCCGAGCGGCTGCTGTAATGCTGTTATTTAGCCACGAGCTATGGTTTGACCTGCTGTCTTGTATGGATCAGAATGTTGGGCCACAAAAGGGATGAATGATAGGCATTTGCATGTCGCGGTGATGGGGATGCTAAGGGAGATGTGTGGTGTTACTCGAATGGATAAAGTAAGAAATGAGTATATAAGAGGAAGTCTGAAAGTGGCGCCGGGGACTGAAAAGTTGTGTGGTAGTCGGTTGTCGTGGTATGGGCATGTGATGTGGAGGGATGAGGGAAATGTGAGGGTATAAATGTGGAGTAGAGGAAGATCAAAGTAACGATGGATGGACTGTGTGAAGGGTGATATGGCTAGACAGGAGGTGTCAGATGAGATGACGAGTAATAGAGAAGTGGGGAAGAAGGAGACATGCTGCGCCGACCACTAATTAATTGGGATACGGGCAGGAGATTAACGAGCTCCTTCTCGTATTTTTATTTAAAATAAGTAAAGCTATGTTTCGTCCAGCTCTGCGCCACATGCCTCTTGTACCAAATACGTCTCGCTAACCTCATTGATAAGGATTTTATATTCAAACGCTGATAACACGCGCGCGTACTCATTGTCTCAATCTTTATACGTACGTGGCTATTGTTCTGTTTCTTTAAACATTGCTGGACATACATCCATCTGCCGAGCCTTTTTACTCGACTCCGGCGAATCCAAATGGAAGGGTTATGATTTTAGCAGTCTAATATGTATGTATGTTTGTTTGTATTTACATATGTTCCTCCGTAGCGCCTAAAGTATTCATCTGATTTTGATGAATAAGGTGTCAATCGATTCGTTATTATGGCCCGGGTAACATAGGCTACATTTTAACCGACTACAACAATAGGAGAAGTCGATTTTACCTTGTAAACCCTGAATTTAATTAGAGCGTTGCTGTGTTCCGGACTTCCGGGTCGAAGGATGGGTGCCGATGTAGTATAATTATAACATGCAAATGACACAATTCAGCTTTACCCCTAAACGTATTAAAGCGTGAGGAAAGAGCAATGAATACAAACAGCTCGTCAGCATCAGTCTGCCTACCCATATTGGGGTCGGCTTCCAGTCTGACCAGACTTGATGCAGCTAAATACAAGTATTGTACATGGAGCGACTGCCTATCTGACCTCCACGACCCAGTACTTGGTGATACGCCTTGATAAAAACGACTATCCGAGTAAAATCCTCTAATTATCCAAAAAAATCGATGACGCGCTCCACAAAAAGCATCAATTGACAATTATCATAAAATAAATAAATAAATAAAATACTCTTACTAGCCAGCTACTTACATAAACGCTACTTTAAACCCTTCGCGAGTGACAGAGCGAAATAGAAGATGTTCTAATGAAGGAGTGGAGACGGCGGATGTTTATTAGCTGCTAAAAGATTTTGTGAAAGTGATTTTTGTTTATAATTGGATTGTTTCTTGTCCTTGTGTTAGGCAATATAGGGTGGAAGCTGACGCAAAAATAGTTACCAGGTTTTTTGTAAACGTCCGAAATACTTCGTATAATTAGGTTGGTTTTTCTCATCATTTATTTTAGGTCCGGGTTACTTAGAATATCAAATTTGGTTAAAAGCAACGTCTGACAGCACAAGTAAATGGAAATTTCCGAAAAATTAAAAAAAGTTCTTACAAGTTTTGGCGAAAAACTAAATTTGCCCATATTTTTTTTATCATGTTGACTGAGGAACTTGATCTTTATACACATAGTAGGGACTATAGACCTCAGTACCTGGTTATTTCAGCTTACTGGGTCCACCCGTTCCTGAGAAAATCGGTGGTGACAGACGGACAGACGGACAAGGAATGATCTTAAAAGGGTTTTTTTTTACCCTTTAAGGTACGGAACACTAAAAAGCTATCTTCGTAAACATTTTAACAAAAAATAATAAAAACAAAGTACGAAGTCGACTCTACTGGGCATTTGTTCTAGCAGTGAAAAAATATCGGGCGCATACTTGCCACGGCGTCAGGGGTGTCTCGCGGGCGTTATTATTATTATTATTACTTTTTACATTTCAGTTTTATTTATTATTAGATATAGCTCGCGAATTTAAAAAAGAAAATATTACTTCCTCAACGGAAAACGGGTATTGTTAAAAATTTCAAGGCTTTTTATTTTATTTAAAAAAAAAATGAGCCTAAGTTACTCCAGTAACATCGGCTTTCTGCCAGTAAAAGTTCCGTTAAAATCGTTCCATCTGTTTCGGAGATTAGACGGAACTAACAGACCGACAAACATTTTATTATGAAGTACCTTTTAAATACATTCAGCAAAAATTATGAAATTTCAAACAGACACTTCTATTTTTTGTATAGCTTCTTTTATTACACTATTCGTTTTACCCGACTACGGCGAAGCCAAACAGAAGGGTTATGATTTTAGCAGTCTATGTGTATGCATGTATGTTTGTTTTTGTAGTGCCTAAACTCGTCATGCGATTTTGATGAATAAGGTGTCAATCGATTCGTTAATAATTTAGTATGCCGCCGGGTCACAAAGCTACATTTAACCGACTTCAACAATAGGAGAAGTTAATTTTACCTTGTAAACCCCGAATTTAATTGGAGCGTGGTTTTTTAGAAGTCGGGTTTTATAGTCTTGGTATACCACACAAATTCTTGTTGTATAGATGATAATGCCATCTAGCTGATTTCGACCACAGCGACTGCATTCGATGGCTTTCTAGTGTGGTTGTAGAGAGAAGCGGTGTGCTGCTCTTTCATGTGCTCTCAAGTGGCTAGCATATCCAACTTTGGCCGAAAAACTCCGAGCACAAAGCATACAAATGTTGTATAGTTCAGAAACAGTTTATTTAAATATAAATGTACATTATAGTTTAAAAGTTTGCCATTATGTACTCGGGAAGTCGGGAACTCGGGACATTGTGAATAAACCAAAAAAAAATAACAATGATTGAATTGTTATTCTGTGAATATTTAAGACAAGAAGGAAAACAAGTTAGGTTTCTAGAATACATACATTTTGATATGACCTTGTGGACTGTCGTCAGTCAATTAGGTACCTAAATTTGTGGTAAATAGGTTTTATTCGATAGACTAGCACTTGTCCCGAAAATGGTGATACCTCGGCTAACATGCATGATATAAATTATAGCCCTACAATAATATGTTACATGTATATAAACTTACGAATAAATTTTACAATATTATTGTAGATCACGGGTGCTAGAAACGTTTACGTTTAGGCAGGTGATAATTTGTCCCAAATCATAAAATTAAAAATAGAAAATCAAACGTTTCACAAAAAAAAAAACAGTATAATAACAATAATTATGTTACCTAGTCCAATCTAATGCTGACGTCATATAGTCATCATTAAATGAGCGAGTACCGACCGATAAGCCCGTCATATTATACCGACGCGTCTTGATAACGGAGATAACAGAAATTATGCTTATTAACCGATGATAAAACTGAAATGTCATTGTAATCTGCTTTAGGGTTCTGTGGGTACTGAGAACCGTGTTATTTGACGAAGTAACAAGAATTTGTGTGGTATTACTACAATTAAAAAACGGGCCAAGTGCGAGAAGGACTCGCGCACGAAGGGTTCCGTACCATTATCTATACAACATTAGACAAACCAAAAAAAAAACACGTTTGTTGTATGGGAGCCCCCCTTAAATATTTATTTTATTTTAATTTAATTATTTATTTTTAAAGTGAATATACAAATAAATATTCTGTGAATATTTCAAGCGTCTACCTGTTGCCGTTATTAATATCAAGCTAAAATCGGCAAAAAAAAACCACGTTTGTTGTATGGGTGCCTCCTTCAATATTAATGTATTCTGTTTTTAGTATTTGTTGTTATAGCGTCAACCAAAATACATCATCTGTGGAAATTGCAACTGCCTAGCTATCACGGTTCATGAGATACAGCCTGGTGACAGACAGACGGACAGTGGAGTTTTAATTTTTTTCTGATCCTATTAAAGTGCAAAATGTATGGAACAGCAGATTTTTTTTTAAATTATCGATGAGGTTTTCAAGGTTAAGACCTTTGCATTCCGAACAATAGGAAGCACGCTAAGCCGTTGGTCCCGGCTGTCATTTGTAGATCTTTGACAGTCATTATAGGTAGTCAGTGGCCCGAAAGTCTGACAACCAGTCTTACCAAGGAGTATCGTATTACCCAGTACTAACTGGGTTACTACTACTACTACTACAACAGCCCATAACGTCCACTGCTGGACATAAGCCTCTCCCATGATGGGAGGAATTTACCGTAATCTCCACGCTTGGCAGGCGGATTGGAGATCACAGTGATGAAAGACTAACAGAAAACGCTGCTGCCCATTCTCAGGTCTACGGAGGCGCAAGGTGTTCTGCCTCAGACATTAGTCGCCTTATACGACACCCGTGAGTGTAATGGGTTGGTTCTATTCTACTCTGCCGGATACCACACAGCTACACGGCACTGGGTTGTGGAGGTCAAATAGGCAGTCGCTCCATGTTAAATACAGGTATTTTATATATTGTTTCAAAACACCGAAATATACAAAATATAAAAAATATAATTATAGTAGCAATACCGTACGGAACCACACCGCAGAATGACTTGCATCGACTGGTATTTTATGCCGATAACACAATTTCATTACCCATTTATTTCACGATGATTTTAAATATTTTGGCCATCGTTGGCGCACCACGTAATCGTTACTAGATAATGAGAGGACTGACTTCAGATTAGTGATATTGACCAATATCGACAATCACTCTTGGAATATTATGCTATCAGTATTATTTTCCTTCTTTGATTCTTCTTTATTTCTAATTTGCTTCGGTGAAGGAAAACATCGTGAGAAAACCAGCATGCCTGAGAGATATTTCTTGACAGCATGTACAGCCAAGTCAAAGGCCCATAAACGGCATAAAAACTTTAACACCGGGTTATGCACTAACCACACGATGAAGAAAGAACCATTCATCTAATTAACTAGTTTTCTTCATTTTCAAAGAAAAATAGCAAAAAAAAAAAATAGTTTAAAAAAATATGTATAAAATCGTATTTTAATGTTTGCCAACCCTATGACGTCAAATGTTCGCTTGCCACCGAGCGCTCCTACCGCAAAAGCACGTTAATGTATATTTGTGTTACGTTAATTTTATATATTTTTGTCACTTTCTTCTGTTTTTGTGTTTGAAGTTTCAGTGAACCTGTATTTGAAATGTAATTAATCTGCATTAATTAGGTATGGCCTATTAATGTACTTACAGTCAAAGAAAATACCCCACGTTAATTTGGCGTATTAAACCCATTTCATACCGCCACAGAATCACAAATGTGATATGAATATACATGCTATATGTAACTATTTTAGCAGACAATGTAATAAAAAAAATCTTTAACGTACGACGAATACCTCATCGCCGAGTAATTTATTTTTGTAGAATCTGAGAACACTAACTTATTTATCGATAAGCACTTACGTCGCGCGTCGGTAGGTACGTAAAAATATGAAAACTTAGTTTAGTGTTTAAAACCTAATTATCAAACAAACAAGAATTATTATAAAATACATCAAATTCCTTATCAAGAGCTTCACACATAAACCCTAACTAAAGTTTTATTAAAATATCATATCTACATAAAACATAAGAATAGTGGTAAGTACCTTAGTATAAATTTCGCCGTTACGTAGTTGTTCACTTCCGCTGCAAACGTTTCGTAAGCCGCGCGACGTCACATTCCTGTGTACTGCGAGTGATCTTGATACTTTGATTATTTGTACATCAAAATAACAACTAATAAAAACTAAATATTAAATGTAATTATAATTACGGAAGTATATTATATCATTGATTTATACCCACCTAACTCTTTGTAGAAAAAGTTTTTGTCCGTTACTGTGCCAAGCTCTTGGCAAACGCCAGCCTCTCGGATCAATCTTCAGGTTAAGCCGCGCTTGCCTCGGTTGGTCTGTGGATGGGTGACCACCCATTACATACCTACAGAGTTTTGCATTACACACAATTTAGATTGCCATCGACACACTAAGAAGAAAATACTGAGTTTCCTCCGTACCTCGGAAAGCACATTAAGGCCCTTCTAACCCTAAAATTAGCAACTCTATTTGTGGTGGTTCAAACTTCGTTTGAAATACTGTAAGAATACAGTTGTAATCAGCTTGCACTACAAAGCGGTTGTTACGTCAGTCACTGCGGCCGAATAGTGCGAAATGAGTGATTTTTGCAAAAAATTACATTATTTACAAAAAATCTATTGAATGGACTAAAAAATAAACCACATAAGACCTGCTTTATACTCGTAGTTAGTTCAGTCAGTATGCAAAGTTTCATGATCTAATTTCAAGTACTTTTTGAATACCAGCGGTTTATTGTTCGATTTGGAGGTAACTTTGGAATTTTTTTCTATTGAGAAAAGTTTATGGAATCGTGTTTTCGTCACACATATTACTTGGCATTAATCCTCAACTTTACCATATATTTATTTCAAAATTAATGCTGCAGTATTTTAGGAGTAACGGAGGATCATACTAAGCCATTTGAGGGATATATATAGCCCTTAAGCCGTTGGTCCCGGCTGTCATTTGTAGATGTTTGACAGTCGTTACAGGTAGTCAGTGGTTCGAAAGTGTGACATCTGGTTGGACTGGAAGCCGACCCCAACATAGTTGGGGAAAGGCAGGCAGATCCTCTCATACCTCCTCCTCTCTCTTCTCTAATCTTTAGTCTATACTAACTAATATTATAAAGAGGAAATATTTGTATTTTTGTAGTTTTGTATTTTTGGAGTTTTGTAGTTTTGTATTTTTGTATGTAACGAATAAACTTAAAAACTACTGGACCGATTTGAAAAATTCTTTTACCGTTGGGAGGCTGGGTGACATAGGCATGTATTAGACACGGGAACAGGAACTACGCGGGTGAAACCGCGTGACGTCCGCTAGTCTTAAATATGTTTGCTCTGATTTAACCCACTTACCATTGTTGTCTCATAGAGTGTCCTTACGTCATAATTAAAGGTAATTGACCATTTGAGGACAGCGTGGGATGTGAGCTAGTTTGTGCTGAGTAATACAATTGGTTTATTATCGTCAAATAAAGATTCCACCTGGTGTTAACGTAATCTCTACGGACCGCACATCTAAACTACTACAAACTGTCAAATTTCTTTAATAGATTTTCAACGTTATCGCTAAAGCATTAGGGTCAAAGTTGATTGGGATAATTTGGCAGTTTTGAGTAGCTTGGTGTGCTGGTTTCTGTATATATCTACTTACTATTAAAAAAAAAAACTACTAGGTACCTAAACCTTTAAACTTATTTATACACTAAAACACAATACACTAATTAAAATAAAACGTGTTTTGCAAAATATAAAAACCAACTTGGGCCTATCACGGATTTGAAATTTTGTAACCACTTCATGGAGCTGTGTGTTCCTAATCTAATAGTACAACATCATTTCGTCAGTCTTGTTCGAATCCCACGTGTAATAGGGGACGAGCCTATTGCCATCAACCGGCCACAAATCCAGACTCCGCGACTGCTACTGAGAAATAATCAGCCTATAATGTCCCCACTGCTGGGACACACGACCTCCTCTCTATGAGAGGGAATGTGCTATAATCCAGCATGCGGGCCCAGTACGGTTGGTAGATGTCACATGTCTTCGAATGTTTGCTCCTAGGACATGCCGGTTTCCTCACGATGTTTTCCTTCACCGTTTTGAGAGCAGTGGTGATGAAATATACTACACAAAGTAACTCAAGCCTTAACCTCTAGGTTACCCATCCCTCTGGCCATGATGTGCATTTCCTTCATCACATAACATCACGCCTGCAATCCCCGAAAGGTTAGACAGAGGTATATTTAATAGTACATGCCACATTTCGACAAAATAATAATTTTGCATGCGAATAACGAAATATTTCTATCAATTGCATTAATGTAGCTAATTTTAGCCGTAACAAGCGATTCTATGAACTCCTAGTTAGTCGATACGGTATATAACCTCCCCCCTGCCCCCCTTACCCCATTCTCCCCTACCCCCTATTTCACCATGGGCACAGTGTAAAGATAACCAGTAAGCCAACTTTGCCCTTTCTAGAGTTCCGTACCCGAAGGGTAACCAACGGGACCCTTTACTAAGCATCCGCTGTCCGTCTGTCAGCGGGCTGTAGCTCATGATCCGTAATAGAAAGACAGTTGAAATTTTCACAGAATTTTTATTTCTGTTGCCACTATAAAAACAAATAATAAAAACTGTTTTGCAAAAAATAAAACCGAATTCAAAAACACAAATAAGTAAAAATAACTTTAGCTTCAGAAGTCGGTGACCTTTGTTTGTTGGACTTAGGGTTACCGCACACTTGACTATTTCCCTAGTAGCGCGAGCGAGAGATAAATAGTCTGTCTCGCTGGCACTAGTAGGGAAATAGTCTGTCTCGAGACAGTTTTGTCTTAAGTATGCGGTAGCCCTTAGTGTTTTTGACACGGACTTCTGAAGCTAAAATTATGTGTGTATTTTTTTTTAAAGTCGGTTAAGTTTTTATCTACCTACAATATCATCCTTCCCACAGTCCATCCATCGTTACTTTGATCTTCCTCTACTCTTATACCCATCCACATTGATACTCTTAATCCTTTTCTCACTATATTTTCCTCAGTTGAAACTTGAAACACTGTATTTGAATACTAATTAAATATGCTTACTGTGCCGTGAGTTGGTGGCGTCAACTCGTGTAGGTATTCTGTTTACTATTGAAAATCATCCCATGTAATGAATTCCACGAGTAGGGCTAACTAGAAATGAAGAAAGAAATAAAGAAAAAGTATTTATTAGACTCACACGTGACAAAAAGATAAAATTATATAAAAAAATAAACATTCGTTAAAGATAAAACAATGAACTACAACAATAAATTAGCATAACAACAACAAACAACTAGCACAAAACAACATACTACAACAACAAACAACAACAACAAACAACAACAATGAACTAGCATTAGCCTTTTGCTTCGCTTCTGTGATTTCATTCACCCCCACAAATCGTGCATTTTCCGGGGTAGAAAGAATCCTATGTCACTTTATGATCTATTAGCTCGTCATAATCTGCTGAGCCTTTTCCAACTATGTTCGAGTTGGCTTCCAGTCTAACCGGATGCAGCTGAATACCAGTATTTTACATGGAGCGACTGACTATCTGACCTCCACAACCCAGCTAGTACTAGGTAATACGATACTCCTTGGTAAGACTGGGTATCAGACTTTCTGGCGTCATGGATTAATACAAAGATTACTTTTTACTTAAGGGGCTCCCCCATGCACACTAGCGCCACTTTAGTAAAAAAATCAGATCTCGTTAAATACACAATTAATATAAAATCTGATTGACAAAATCAATCTTTTGGTCTTCTAAATTATTTACGTCTGCTTAACTCATTGAAACAGCTCGCTGTCGTTACAGATACAAAATGGAAAAAAACGGCCGTTTTTAGCAATATTTTTCTAACTGTAACTACAGTGAAGTATATTTTAATGAATTAAATACACGTCAATAATCTAGAACTCTAAAGCATTGATTTTGTCAATCAGATTTTATATTAATTGTGTATTTAACGAGTTCTGTTTTTTTTTTTACTAAAGTGGCGCTAGTGTGCATGGGGGAGCCCCTTAGGAACATGGGGTAGTTTTTCTACGATGTATGCAAGTCATGCGAATGTAACTGAAACCGGGGTCCAAAACATGTATTGAACAAAACGGCTGAGTAACTTTAACAGGAAATGAAGAGAAACGGCCATTTTCTTTGAATTTCAACCAAATTTGTTTGTTGCTTATTCACGCCTAAACCACTGAACAGAACATCCTGAAATTTCGCATTTATGTTGTCAGGTGTACAGAAACGGACATAGGGTACTTTTTATCCCGAAAATAAGTACTGTTCCTGAGGAAAACAACAATAACGCTGTTTTGATATAATTGATGGCGCCACGTGTCTTTCGAATCATGATTGAATTATAAACATTATAAAAGAAACTAAACTAATGTTAGAAGAGTTTTTTTTCTAAATTAACGCGAGCACGGGTAAAGTTCTGGTTCTTGGAAGACGTTGCGTTGCGCGGCCTCCCACTAGGTGGACCGATGACCTGGTAAAGGTTGCGGGGATCCGCTGGATGCGAGACACACGGGACCGGTCAATGCGACACTTGCGGGAGGCTTATGTCCAGCAGTGGACGTCGCACGGCTGAAATGACAAGCCGCAGGCTAAAACTGAAAACTAGTTGCTCGTAGTTTAAGTTGTATGTTCTTGTAGTAATATTAATACATTCTGTATGTAACCTAGTTTGCGGCAAAAGAATCATATATTATTCATTTTTATTACTTACGTATGTCAGTCTGAAACAACTGGCAGATAGAATATAGAAAATTCTAAAGTATTAGATAAGTATTTCTCTTTTCATGTTTTTTACACGACGATATAGCTTATAATATGTACAATGGCGAGCTTAACCGAGAATTATAAATACTTAACAAATAGATTATGCTCGCGTCGAGTTTGATAATAGGCGATACGACAAAAAAAATTAAATTAGTCCGTCAGTTAGATTATCAGAAAATATTTGACCCGTGTTTTTTCTTTTGTTACGTAAACCAAAATTGACGAAGATAATATGACGCTTTTAAAATTCTCAATACGTCACGCCTAGGTATAATTTTTACCTAGTTCTGACGTCACGAGCCCCACTCCCGAGATTTGATGCGTTTTATCTTTGTCAATAGTCATTGATTTACAACAAAAATAAATACGTGTCCGTTAATTTCTAATACTCTAACTGATGAACTAAATAGATATGCAATTTTTTGATACTGTCGTCATGCCTATTGTCTCACGGGGATAAAAAGTATCCTATGTGTTAATCCAGGTTATAAACTATCTGTGTGCTAAATTACATCCAAATTCGTTCAGTAGTTTTTGCGTGAAAGAGTAACAAGCACACATACACGCATTTATAATAATTACTAGCTGCTGCCCGCGACTTTGTTCGCCTCGAAGTTTTTATTTGATTTTTGGGGATAGAAAGTAGTCTATGTCCTACCTCAGGATATAATCTATCTCTTGCCAAATTTTATAACGATCCACTCAGCCGTTTAGTCGTAAAAAGGTAACAAACATAGTTACTTTCACATTTATAATATTAGAAATAATGGATTATAACAGTGTGATACTTACAAAACCAAAAGTGTAAACACAGAACCCACCTCTGCGCAGTCGGTTAGCTAACCGAGCAGTACACAAGTACGTTCTGTCACATTTAAACTCCGTATATCGATTGGGCACTAATAATAGAACCGGTAGGGGCTGGCGCGAGCCATGAGCGGAGCGATTGTGGAACTCACTTGTATTTGTTCTTATCACGTCAATTGAGTCTCCAGGCAAATCTGTTATCTAACTAATGTTATAAAGAGGTAAATTTTGTTTGTAAGTTTGTATGTATACACAAAATAAGTGAAAATAACATTAGCTTCAGAAGTCGGTGACCTTTGTTTGTTTGACTTAGTGTTTTTGACACCGACTTCTGAAGCTAAAACTATTTGTGTATTTTTTTTTTAAGTCGGTTAAGTTTCCTTTTTTGCAGAAAGTTTTTATCTAGCTACAATAAATATCATCCTTCACACAGTCACTACTACAACAACAACAACCAACAATGAACTAGCATTAGCCTTTTGCTCCGCTTCTGTGGTTTTACCCTCCACAAATCGTGCATTTTCCGGGATAGAAAGAATCCTATGTCACTTTATGATCTATTAGCTATAAGTACTTGCCCTTATCCCAATTCATTCGCGGTCGGCACAGCATGTCTTCTTCTTCCCCACTTCTCTATCACTCGTCATCTCATCAGACACCTCCGTTCTAGCCATATCACCCTTCACACAGTCCATCCAGCGTTTCTTTGGTCTTCCTCTACTCTTGTACCCAGCCACATTCATACTCAATGCGTATTTACTTACGTTCCTCTGTAGTGCCTAAACTATTCATCCGATTTTGTGAATAAAGTGTCATTCGATTCGTTATTATGGCTCGGGTAATATAGATAGGCTACATTTTATTCAGTAGTCGGGTTTTTTAGTTGTGGTATACCACACAAATTCTTGTTCGTGTCGAGAAATACTTTTCCGACAGTTTTCATAGGCCTACGCTTCGTCCGCATATTCGGATCTATCCGTCTCTCTCGCGCAAGTCTGCAAATGAGTGTGAGTGAGAGAGACGGATAGATCCGAATATGCGGACGAAGCGTTAAGAGAGTAGGGCCTCGGACTAGAGAGTTAGTAATCGTCGTCCAAAGACTTGTTCCAACTGTGCTGTGGTCTGCATCCAGTGTAACCAGAGGTCTCTGGCTATCAATATTTTACGTGGAACGCCTGCCATATATCTGACCTCAAATGAAACTGAATGTCTGAAATTGTCAACACGGTGAGTTGTGATTCTGGGGCCTGTGTCCCAGCAGTGGGAACATTATAAGCTTGATCAATGCTTGTGTCTTCTCTGTATCAAATGAATATCCCATGTCCTCCAAAAGGACAAATAATAGGTTAGACAAATAATTATCTGCCTAGCCTTTTCCCAACTAGGTTGGGGTCGGCTACCAGTCTAGCCGGATGCAGCTGAATACGTTACATGGAGCGACTGCCTATCTGACCTCCACAACACAGTTAGTACTGGGTAATACGATACCCTTTGGTAAGACTGGCTGTCAGACTTTCAAACTTTGACTGTCAAAGATCTACAAATGACAGCCGGGACCAACGGCTTAACATGCTTTCTGAGGCACGGGGGAAACTCGGTATGTAATGGGTGGTCACCCAACCACGGAACCCATCCATGGACCAACCTGGGCAAGCGCGGCTGTTATAATTTAGCCACCAGTGGTAAGGTAACTAATACTATTCCACCGAATGGCGACAGAATTTGCGATCACAAACTCTATACAAATTTCAGAAAAAAAAAGAACCAAAAAAATACGTATTCCTAATCTCCAAATTCTATGTAAGCTGGTCTTTATTAATAAGTTAAACAAACAACTTTATTAATTAAGACTTAAACGTCTTAAAGTTAAGGTTCAAAATCTATTGGCAATTAATGTAGTATTAGGTACATACGCCTTTCTGTTGGTAGCGATCGAAACTTCGTGAGCAGTTGTTTACTGAGCGCGGGAAGTTTTGATACTTTTATTTTTATTATGAAAATAGGGAAAAATTATTTGTTTTATGTATTCGGAGTTATTTTCTTGATTCTTTGAGGGAGTTATGGGATTTATTCATGCGTTTTTATTTATTTGCATACTTATAAGCAATATATATTACTAGCTTACCCCGCAAACGTTGTTTTGCCATATAAAAAATAGCCTACGACCTCTTCTCAGACTTACCAAAGATACACAAAAAAAAACATAAAAATCGGTCGAGCAGTTTTGGAGGAGTTCGATAACAAACACTGCGACGCGATATTTTTATTTACGTTAGTGTTTGATAATATGACATGTTTTTTTTTGTATGTAAACTTATTACTACTTACTATCAAAATAAAAAAAAACACTTACGAGTGGTATTTTCTCAACATTAATAAAAAAGGAAGCAAGATTTATCTAGACATCCTTGAAAAATCTTTAATTACTCTAAGATTTTTCTGTTACCAGCATATTAATATTCAAATAAATTATCTTAGCGTGTTTAGCGTAGCTCATCGTTAATTTCTTTATTGTCTTCTGTGGATTAATATGCAGTCTTTCCAAGTAGGTTAAATGCGCGTAAAACCGCAGGTTTATCTGAGGTTTGTAATATTCTAATATTATTACTTCATCAGCACAATGTTGAGGAAACATCGTATACACTGGTTTTACCATATTTTGTATAAACTGTCAGTTATTAATTTAAGTTATCAAGGTTTGTTAAGAAGTTGTGCTATTTATAATCTATTTTGTTTGTGTTTGATAAGCCACATGTTTTTTTCTGAATTTTATTTTTACTGTCAACTACTACGGTTTGTTTTGTACAAGTACAAAATTTCGAAATCCTTACTAATATTTTAAACCAAAAAGTTTGTATGTATGGATGTTTGTTACTCTTTCACACAAAAACTACTGAACGGATGTGGATAAAATTTTGCACACAGATAGTTTATAACCTGGATTAACACATAGGATATTTTTTATCCCGGTAGTAAGATCCCATGGGACCATAATCAAACTTCAGGCGGGCAAAGCCGCTGGCAGAACCTAGTTAAAAATATTTTATTTCATTTAAATTTTGGAACATCAGAAGCTATAATGTTCGTTTCTAATGGAAAAGAACCGGCCAGAAACTCCATGGTCACTCGTTTGATTACCAATTTAAAATTCGAAAACACAAACAAATAATAAACAGCAAGAAGAAAATCTAGAAAGTGATGAACAACAGCATACAGGCAGCTATCAGTTATCTTAACTGTCTGCCTGATAATAAATAATAATAGTAATTTGTATTTTACAATGTCATATTTCAGTGTTAACATATTTGTATAAAATCACTTGCTTTGGTGAAGGAAAACATCGTGAGGAAACCAGCATGCCTGAGAGATGTTTTCCGAGGGCATGTAACGCCAAGTCAGAGGCCTTTGGGTGGCGTAAAACTCTGACACCAGGTCAGGCACTAACCACACGTAAAAGAGAAAATAATACATATTATGAGAGGGCAGTGCATTGCCATTTCAACCCATCATAATAGAAGTATAATCTAATTTCTCGCAGTGATGCCTACCAATGAAAGAGTTACGTAATAGCGGCAAGTATCAAGATTGTCGCGCCGCAGTCTGCGACCCGACTCTCATCTTTCACTGCTTTCCTTCGGGGACGTACTTGGAACACTGCTTTATATTGTTTTTTTGTTGTTTGCTTAGATTTTAGAATTTCTTGCGAAAATTGAAGTTAAATTGTTTTTTTTTTTTGGAATTTTAAGAAAAAGAAATTTGTATTTGCTTTAACACATTCACAGTTCATGATATTGTTATAGTCTTACAACTAAACAAAAAAAGTAGGTAATGGTTTTGAAACTTTTAACGATTTTTATATTTCAGAACTTGCCAAATTGTAAAAAGAAATCAAAAATCATCCAAGTTAGACAAAAAATATCACTCTTAGTGTTATGAATAAATTTTCAATTCTTGATTAATCAGGTTTTGATAAAAAATGCAAATCCGCAAATCTCGTTTAGGTAGCTGATATATGCATGATTACAACATTACTTAATGTAAATCTAATCATTATTAACATACCGAACCACTGCGTTTTTTAGAAAACTAGAAGTTTTTACATTATAAGCAAATAAACTTAAACATACTTACATACGCTAAGTACTGTGTATGAAGTTAAATATTAGCTCTGGGATCGAGACTTTGCCGTAACTTATTCATTAAGTATTTTAAAATATTAAATAACCCTCCTTTTGGGCTTCGCCGCAGTCGGGTAAAAAAAAACACTAACTATGAAGCCACTTAAATAGTTCTATTAGTGCCTAACTAAAGAAATTGTTTTCTTTTTCGAATTCGTTTATAGGTGCCTACTTCGTTTGTAACCTAACCTTCGAATTATAATCGGAGATAATTAAAGTTTCCACAAATAAACCACTATTTTGCTTTTATTAAAATAATAATCAAAAACAGTCATTAATCATTCATAGAAATATTTTTTTTCTTGTTACCATGCGTTTGCAGATTGTATAAAAAAAACCAAAACTTATCTGTTTAATTCATACCTACGTACGTCACTAATTAAATACCTAGTCATTGAATAGATTAATGAGTGTACACGATTTAACGTGTTCTTGTGGTTCAAAGTAGTCATTACTGTTAAAAGAATATGGCATGTTTTTGACCCAAACATTCTAAGACATTATATGACAACCACCGATCCGCACTGTGCCCGGCGGCGTGGCGGATGCAGCCCACTCTCCCTCTCACAGCGAGGAGGCCTGTGTCCCAGCAGTGGGAACATTAAACTGGAATATTTTGTCACAGACACGAGAGCGAGATCGCGGGCAAAAACTATACCTAATGTGATAAAACATGGCTGACAGTTTTCATTGTCATAAAACAGTATAAAAAACAGTACCCTTCTGCATTATTGTCGAGAAATTTAAATAGCTGTAATGGATAAGATTTATTGGCCTTTGTGTATGCTTAGTTTTATGTACATTTGTCGGTCTTAATGAGTTGATTTTGTTTTACATAGTTTACGTTTTATTGAATAATTTGTTAGTTACAAGTCCATATGATTTCATAAGATGCATAGAAGATGTTGGGGACTTGGGACGTGCAGAGAGTACTTTTTTTGGAGGAATGTATAGGGTCAAATCTTACCAGTAACCATATGTAATCAGTTTGTCGATACCCACTGACGATTTAACTAAACAGATATATTTTATTACCCTTTAGAAAGCGAAACCCATCATGCCTAAGCGGTTTCGCTAGTTAATATAATTGAACCTAGTTTATATGTGTATGCCTGTACGAGGAAAACAAATAAACTGCTGAGAAGACGGCTGACATACTCGTAAATGTATGGAAGAAGGTGAAATGCTGCGCCGACCACAAATAAATTGATAAGGGCAGAATGGGCGGACGTATGTGTTTGTTCTTTTAATAAAATATATTAATCAGTTGATAAAATCAAATGATACCGATGTGTAGATCACACATAGTATCACAGTTAATTAAAAGATAAACTTGTGTGTAATACTATGCTTTGTTTGACCTTGAAAAAACTCGTTTAAGTTAATACATAATGTATGAATTTATGGCAGCGTTCATCTGTATATGAGATTGTTAGCTTACAGAGTTATTCGTACAAATATGTATAAACACACATTTTAATATTTATACTATTAATAAGTTATATTTATTACCATAAAAACTGTATTAACCTTGCTTTCCGTGTGCCCGATTTCACATTGGTAAAAAAAAAACTGACGAATTTCCATACAAACCTAGTCAACCTCTCTAAAGGGTGAATTTTCAAAAATCTTTTACACTCGGAGGTTTAGACGATGCCTAGTCAGTCAGTGAATTTTAAGATTTTTATTACTTACTTACCTAGTTTTATAAAATACTGAATGTTTAAGTAACAAGTATTTACAACATTTTTCATTAAATGTCAATTCTATATTTAGCCTGATAAGCAATGCCTACTGAAGTATTATGCGAATCCTTTTGATTTAGGTATCATAACTAAAATAACCAATATTTTTCCTTAATCTAACAATAATAACCAGTTTTTTAGAGTTCCGTACCCAAAGGGTAAAACCGGGACCCTATTATTAAGTCTTCTGTCTACCACTGTCCGTCTGTCTCACACTTGGCTGGTTTTTGCAGTTAACAGCAAACGATTAATAATTCTGCTAATTTTATTAAATTTCATAAAAAATAAAAAATTCTTGTTGAATAGTACTTTTACTTAAATGTAACTTTACTAACCAATAGACTTCTTTAATATTTTCAATGAACATTTATTTTAGTCTTGATACATAAAAAAAGTAAATCTGTCCAGTTTATATTAAAAAAAACTTGTAACTTTAAAATATTGATTGAAGCCAAAGTACGTAGGTAAGTATCTACTTACTTTGGCTTCAATCAATATTATTAATTAATAATTGTAAGTGAAGTAAAGTAAGTACCGCTACTTAAACAAAAAAACTATATCTAGCTTATGTGTCACAATAATTCCAATTATAAACATAAAATGACAATAGCTACTTAAATAATAATACTAGTAGGTACCAAGTGCGTCCCTGTGTCACCTCCCCGCCCCGCGCCCCGCGCCGCCATTTCGTGTTATTGAGAATTTATGTCGCTTAGGGTGCTTGCACACTGCCCGCGGTAAGCTTCAAACGTATACTTTTGACATTCATTTGACTATTATTTTAATGGGAGGATACTAAGTTTTCTTAATCATTGACTTGTTGTTAAAATGACTTCTACTGGCATTAAAAAAAAACAGTAAAAAAAATATAGAAAATATATTTTCCAGACGTTGTCGAACTCACGACTTTTTCAAAAATATTGTTTAATGTGAGCAAAACATAAGTTAGAAAAAAGATGTAAAGATAATTTAAGTAAGGAAGCAAATAAGTAATATAAAATTATTGTTTTTTGAAAAAGGCTGTATTTTAAACAAAGTCCAAAAAAATATTTAATTACTTATATTTCAAACTAGTTTTTGAGCCCGACGTTTATTTTTAACCAGTGTGACCTTATAAACTTGTTTTTTGACTTAGAAGCGTTATTTTTTGTTGATTTTTAATCAATATTTAGTTACGTTTTAGGCCGACTTCATTTGCATGAAAATAAAATCAAGGTTGATTATATTGTACCTAATTAATAATCCGCACTTGTGCACATATGATTACAATTAAATCCTTAAACAGATACTTAGTTAAAATCCGCTGTTACTAAAATACTTAGTCACACATTTTTTTTTTTATGTGAGTTCTCGTTATGTATTTACAAATACTTTTTTTTTAATAATGTAGAAATTTACTTTAAACTAATAAATTATCATTCTTATATTGTGTGTATTGTATGACAAGACGTATTGACGAATCAATAGGAGTAGGTATGTTATGATCATAGCAGGTGCTGGAAAAGGGCGGGAATCTATGTTGAATTTGACTTGCAAATTATGTTCACAATTCATTAAAAGTATTTTTTTTTTATCGTAAATAAGAAAAACTCGTTATTTTTATGTTCAAATTTTAGATATAAACAATACTGCATGACACAAAAAAATCTAGTACATGTACTTTTACAACTAACAATTCATTATTAAAAAAAAACAGCAAAAAATATTCTATCAAACATCGCAAAAAAAATGTCCCTTGTATGATGTGTACGCTGCCTAAAGGCAGGGGCGTTGCACCGAATAGATCCGACGAACGCTATCAATTGTACGTGTGGTGGTGTGTGTGTATGTGTGTGTCACATGTGCCACGTACAGGATGTTGCTTTTGTAGGGGGAGTTAGTTTAAATATTTCTTTAACTGTTTTAAGCTTTCACGGTTTATAACTAAACTACTGCACTTACGGGATATATTCCGTGATTGTTTTTTATTTTGAGCTGCCGATACTTATTAAAAAAACAAAACAATCATGGAAGATAAGTGAGTAAGTGACAGTATAAGTTTAAATAGTTTTTTTACTCTCATTAACGAAGTGTTTTTTTTTATCAATCAGACTTAAGAAAGTGTTACGGACGTATAAAGTGCTAATCCTATGGGGCACGATTGTTATCAATTGTCTTTAACTTCACTTATGTGAATGACACATCAGTTTACTTTATCCATTCAGGGCCTGGGTAGTCAATAATATTAATAATATGGACTTATCATTTTTTCAATAAGTATTCATAGATGAAAAATATAAATTATTGCTCATCAAGCTACCCGAAACTGTCAAATTTTCCCAATCTACCTTGAACCTAATGCTTTGTCCATAAAATTGTAAATCGATTAAAGAAATTTGACAGATTGCAGTAGCCTGATGTGCTGGTGTCTGTACTAATTTCTTGTTTTGTTATTATTATCGCAATACAAAGTTTACACGTTCAAATAATAACTACAAAATTGTTTTGAGAAGTACATTAAATTACTCCACTAAGTAAATCTTAATTCATTTAAAATAGCACTTCGCCGGCGACTACGTTCACGAAAGTTGTGATAGCTCGGCTAATTTCTATGATATAAATATAATTTATAGCCTATGTTGTTTCCTGATAATTTAGCTTTCCATTGGTGAAAAAATAGTTAAAATCGGTCCAAAAGTTTCGGAGCTTATTCGGTACAAACAAACAAAAAAAAGTTTCCTCTTTATAATATAAATATTAGTATAGATAGATAACACACCTATTTATCTTTCTAAAACTACAACCACCTTTCTTGAACTTGAAAAACTTGAACAAAACAAACCAGCAGAAAGGCAACACGCTGTATAAGTTCACCTTGTTTCCACACACGCATAATCTTCGTATTATAATACTTACGTATGTGTTCGTGTACAATATCGAGTCGTAGTTTAGTCCAAAATATTGGATTTTAGAGTGCACTGTTATTTATTCTTAGTTATGTTTTGGTTTAGGAAACTAATTTCTGTTTCGAATAGAAGTCAACACAGATTTAGTATTATTTTAGAGTTATTTTGTAATTCTACAAATGCGAAAGTTTGTGAGGATGGATGGTTGTTTGTTCCCCCTCTCATGAGATCTCTTTTCTTCTGTTTAGTTTTGTACGTCCTGCCCTTAAATGATCTACAATTAGACATAGGTAACATAAAATAAATCATTTAATTTACGTTAAAAGGGAAAATAATATCACACTACGGAAATCGGCAGACGGATAGGTGATCGAAATATACCTATTGTTATTATTTTAGATATGGAATGTATGATAACATGACATTACATTGATATCGTACTTAAGTACATGACATTGATATTTTTGAGTTCTTTTCCAATTCGTCATCATCTGTCGAGCCTTTTCCCAACTATGTTGGGGTCGGCTTCCAGTCTAACCGAATGCAGCTGAATACCAGTGCGTTACATGGAGCGACTGCCTACATGACCACCAAAACCCTTACTAGGCGTTACTAGGCGTGTTTCGGCTTCCAATCTAACCTAAATATTAATATTTTACTTCTTTTGTCAATAATAATATAATATTCGTAAAGTATCAAGAACTGGCCTTCGTACTATTTTTAGATTTTTCTTTTTGTTTCGTAAATATGAATCTTAGTTCCATGGGACAGGATTGAATTTCCATTGAAAGGGATTGAGTTATGACTTTTATGAGTACAAAGTGTAGTTTTTTTTTACTTTTTGGTGTTTTTTTTTTATGGTTCAATAGTTTGTGAGGGGTGATAATCGGTAATGGTATCGTGACAAAATGGTAGAATTTGTACTTGAGGTATTGGGTTCGGTTATTTATTAAATGCTAGGTTTTGCCCGTGGCTTCGCCCGAGTGTATTTCGGTTATCGTAACACGGGATCGTACTACGGGGATAAAAAGTATCCTATATGTTAATCCAGGTTATAAACTATGTGTGTGCCAGATTTCGCGTGAAAGAGT
Source organism: Xestia sexstrigata (assembly GCA_941918905.2). NCBI lineage: Eukaryota > Metazoa > Arthropoda > Insecta > Lepidoptera > Noctuidae > Xestia > Xestia sexstrigata. The sequence goes on along the minus strand of OW799230.2, from coordinate 10,650,180 downwards.
AACAACCATCCATACATCCATAGTCACAAACTTTCACATTTATAATGTTAGTAGGATATAATATTTGTATGTAGGATTATAGAAGGATTCTCTTTTATGTCATTATTCTGTGGTTTGGTTTCATCCAATTGTGGCGATTTACGTTGTATGTTAAAATTGAATCTGGCTCAAAATAAGTCAGTACATAACACCACGCCTGTAATCCCCAAAGGGATAGGCAGAGGTGTACCTAATAGTACACCCACATTTCGCAAATTTCGTTCAAATCCCATGTATAGGGAGGCGTGCCTATTGCCATCAACCAGGCACAAATCCAGAATGCGTGGCTGTACTGAGAAATTCCAGATGGAAAACCCAATAACACTTTGCCCGACCTGGGAATCGAACCCAGGACCTCATGCTGAGTAGTCGTGCTTGCGACCTCTAGTCCAACGAGACGGTAGAACATCAATAAATCTCTTTTTAACCGACTTCAAAAAGGAGGAGGTTCTCAATACGATTGGTATTTTTTTTTAAATTATCATAGCCTAGCCTTTTCCCAACTATGTTAGGGTCGACTTCCAGTCTAACCTGGTGCCGCTGAATACCAGTATTTTACATGGAGCGACTGCCCATCTGACCTCCACAACCCAGTTAGTACTGGGTAATACGATTCTCTTTGGTAAGACTGGTTGTCAAACTTTTTGGTCCTCTCCTCCTCCTCTTTTTTTTAATAATATTTTCTGGAAAACGTCATATTATCTCGAATTAGACATTATGTACCTCCAGCCAATTATAAACTAAATAAATACCAAACAAAAGAACCACAACCTGTACATTTACACACACACACACATACACATCGTATTTACAATACACAAACACACACACACACGTTTATGTTAAATTTAATTGTAAACGTACACCGCACTCTGCTCTTGTGTAGAATTGGGTTCTGTACACATTATAAAGAGGAAGATTAGGGTTCCGTGAAAAAGGACAATTTTGTTTCGTAAATAGGGTAGCATATTATAAGCATATTCAACCAACAGCATAATAAAATAATCGAGGTGGTGACCCAGTGGTGGCGGCCGCGACTTACGAACAGTGAGTCGTGGGTTCGAACCCAGTCAGGCGCATTACTTTGTGTAATTTATTTCATCACCACTGCTCTCAAAACGGTGAAGGAAAACATCGTGAGGAAACCGGCATGTCCTAGAACCAAACATTCGAAGACATGTGACATCTACCAACCCGTACTGGGCCCGCGTGCTTTATAGCACATTCCCTCTTATAGAGAGGAGGCCGTGTGTCCCAGCAGTGGGAACATTATAGGCTGATTATGCAATGGGTTGATGACTGACCTCATCATAAAATTCAGAATCAGAACAAGCAAAGCCGCAAGAAAAAGGTTACCAACTAAATTGCGAATTACTATGAAACATTCTTATGAAAGGGCTTAAATAACTCACGGGCGTATTCTGAATGGGCGTATGTTTTTCACTGATTTTATATGGAAACTGGAAAGTTCCTCTGCGTATGTACATCTAAACATCTAACATCTTCGGATTTTTTTGCCAGCGCTACAGCTGAGCATGGCAGCTGCAGCTGGTCCTAGGATCTATTCCCGGGTCGGGCAAAGTGGTACATTTTTGGGAGTGCCCGATTAATGACAACAGGCTTGCACTTGCACCCTATACTGGCGAAATAACGATACAACAACACAAAAACAACACACAACAACAAACATACGTACATACAACTACAACAACACACAACACACACACGAACAATAATAATTTGACAGATTTTCAACAAAAAAAAAACCCGTGAAAACAAATTGCATCAGAATGCAACCCCGTTTCCACTATAGTCTGAAAGAGAACACGCACATCTCCATCCCTGTCTAAAGCAGCTGACTGACAGAATCAGCTGTTCCATATACAGCGTGATACCGTTACGGCATAGCAGCGAGATCGCGCACCCCTCTCCAAATATCCGGGGGTCGGTTACTTATTCGAAAGCAATTTTAGTTCAACCCCCACCCACCTTCATTTAGAACTGCGCAGAGACGGAGTTGGAAATAGGGTTTTTGAGTTTTGGGAACTAAAATTTTGTGACATATTAAATCAAGTTTATTTAATTTATCTTATTTTACTAATAATAATAAAAAATCGTTTATAATAATAAATCGTTTATTTATAAAAAGGGGCACATTTACAATTAAGTTTCTTGACAAATAAAACAGAGCACTGTTGCTTATTTATTTATTTAAACTTCATGTACAATAGTGGTACATAGGCGGACTTAATGCCACAAGACATTCTCCACCAGTCAACCTTTAGCTTATTGCCTGAACTAGGTGGAACCTGTGTTTCAGGCTAGGTATTATGTACATTATATACATACTACAAATAGAACTAATTAAAATTAAGACAGACCTATAGAACGACGACAATAGGACACGTAGTCGTGTACTGTGGTAGGTTCTTTTATTATTTTGAGGAAGTGAAAATATAATTATTTAGAATTGGTTGTTGGTGGAATACGATATCGTGTTTCTGTTGGTAAAAGAAGAAACATAAATAAGAAGAATCTCTTCCTTTTGGCTTTGCTGTAGCCGGGTAAAAGGATTCTCGATCAACATTAACTAACTGCAGTAACTTCCTTTTTGTTTAATTTTTTTATTTTAAGTATTTTGAAGGTGATTTTTAATAAGCTCGTTTTTTTGCCTTCTCTTAACTAAAACTATAAATTAACAAATAAATAATAGCATTGAAAATGTTAAAGGTGAGAAAAATAAACTGAATGTCTGTTATGAGAAGTTAAAAACCCGGCCAAGTGCGAGTCAGACTCGCGCGTGAAGGGTCCCGACTCCCGTACCATCGTAGTAGAGAAGCCTTCTTTATTTTTTTTTTATTTTGTTGTTATAGCAGCAACAGAAATACGCGTTAATCGTTATACACGGCATACAGCCCGCTGACAGACAGACGGACGGATGGACAGCGGAGGCTTAGTAATAGGGGTTCCTGTTGGTTACCCTTCGGGTACGGAAGCCTAAAAATAACCAAAACGCAGTAAAATATCCCTGTGCAAAAATAAATCTCACCCCCTTTCTCCGAAGTCCGTCCCTGTGTTCCACCCCGCCCGCCCGTAACCCGGGTTGCCTCCTCTCCGATTTATTTGTGCCTGTTTTAATTATGTACACATACTGTAGGAGAGTCAGCATATCTAGCGTTAGCGTAGCGTCAGCATATTACTGACTTTATGGGGTAAACAGATCTTATGGTTGTGACGCTCTTCTTTATCGTGTGGTTAGTGCCTTGCCTGGTGTCAGAGTTTGTATGCCGCCCATGGGCCTTTGACTTGGCTTTACATGCCGTTGAGAAATATCTCTCAGGCATGCTGGTTTTCTCACGGTGTTCTAATTCACCGAAGCAAATGATAATTATACAATACACATGAATCCAGAAAAATCGGAAGTGTGTGCTGTTTTTTTTTTTTCGGCTTGTTAATCATCAAATGACCCCGCTCTGGGCGGTGCAGGAGGGAGTGTCAGACTTTACTGACTAAAACCCATCCATGTTCCTTCATCGCCCTTTGTGTCCCGGGGCCACGGTATCTCTTACGAACAGTCCCGCAACCCCGGAACAGTCCCGCTGCTTATGACTTGACAGTCCGACAGTCACTCCACTAGCTATCCCTGCTTACTTCTGGCTCACCCAGCACAACGACCAGCACCTTCCTGGCTACGATAGAGATGTGCAGGTGGCTTTATCATCGTCATCTGCAGAGCCTTTTCCCAACTATGTTAGAGTCGGCTTCCAGTCTAACCGGATGCGGCTGAATACGCAGTATTTCACATGGAGCGACTGTCTATATGACCTCCACAACCCAGTTAGTATACTGGGTAATACGATACCCCTCGGTAACATTGGTTGTCAGACTTTCGAGCCACTGACTACCTATTATGACTGTCAAAGATCTAGAAATGACAGCCGGGACCGAGTCCATATGATGCTGGTTTGGTGACATTGGGCGAACTAGATCTCGGTATCTACTATAGGACCTCAAAGTTCGCTATTTGTATACCAAAACTTGGACTTCTAATCTTTAATTCTGTTGAAAGAAAACACGATTGAATAAAAAATCTCGATAAAAAAAACATACTAAAAAACCTCGTTTTAAACTTATTTTGAGTTGGAGAAACCTTATGGAATTAAATGATAAAAGAATCCATAATTTAGTGTAGCCACTTCCGATTTGGGTTTCTTTCCCTCACACAAAATATTAAAAAATCTTTAAGTGGTTAACCCCAACCAATCCATAAGGAGATGAGAATCATAAAATTTACTCCTGATACCCGTTATTCCCGCTAATGGTTTAGTATCCGTTTTCAAACGTTTACATAATAAACGGAGTAGTTAACGAGTTATTTTAAAACCAGTTAACATAAAGCACGAGCTAAAAAAAATAATTGGTAGAAAGTCAAGGTCGGCGTTTTTGTGTTTTTGCGAAATGAAATAGTAATTAATTGATTACGTCAGGTTTTGATTTAGATTTAGAGGATTTCAAAAAGTTCAGACTTAAGTCGAGTACGATCGCTTGGCACACCCTAAAGATTTATGTATACGATGTATCTATACGGGGTGGTCGTTAGTTTCTTCTCCTCAGCTAAAAAACTAAAGTGCGCGCATTTTGAGGGACTGTCCTGTGTAATTTTGACGATCAAAAAGATTTTCAACCTAATTCGAATAGATAAAATGATTTCCTAAAAAAAATAATGTTTACTGGTAGCCTGCGTCATCCCACTGCTGGGCAAAGGCCTCTCCCCATGACTTCCAGTTGTTTCGATCCAGGGACAATGTGGGCCATGTTCTACGAGGTCTTCTGGCCTTTTGGCTGTGTCAGGGCTTTAGAAAGTGGTCATTTTGGCACTCGGCTTATTGGGTATTTTAACAATAACAACAACAACAACAGCCCTATAACGTCCACTGCTGGACATAAGCCTCTCCCATGATGAGAGGAATTTGCCGTAATCTCCACGCTTGGCAGGCGGATTGGAGATTAAATGAAAGACTAACAGAAAACGCTGCTGCCCATTCTCAGGTCTACGGAGGCGCAAGGTGTTCTGCCTCAGACATTAGTCGCCTTATACGACACCCGTGAGTGTAATGGGTTGGTTCTATTCTACTCTGCCGGATACCACACGGCTAACAATGATAACGACATAATTGTAACTATTTATTAACCCGCCCCCTTTCTTTCCAGGACGAGGTCCTAGCCATCAACGAAAAGGTGGTCCTCCGCGCCGACGACCTGCTCTCCTGGATGTGCGTGGGCACGGAGTGGCGCTGGGGGCTCCGGGCGGTGTGGCGCGGCGCCTGCGCCCCCCCGGCCGACATGCCGAGGCACGCACCGCTCACACACACCAAACTAGACTTCAGTGATGTGGACACCGAGAAGAGTGCTATTGGTAAGTGGGGGATGAGGTAGTGGGTCATCATTATCACTCATAATTTCATCTGAAAGACGTCCACTGCTGGACATAGGCCTCCCTCAAACGACGCCACATTGACCGGTGTCGTGTGTCTCGCAGCCAGCGGAGCACCGCAACCTTCACCAGGTCACCGGTCCACCTAGTGGGAGGCCTTCCAACGCAACGTCTTCCGGTTCGCGGTCACCACTCATATCGAACATACTCTCAAGCATTTTGAGTAGATATAATCAAACCAAAAATTGTATGCGTTTCGGTAATGTTCAAAATTAAGAAAAGGAGAATTGAGCCCTTCGTGTACTTCGGTAAACTTTGTTCTCTTGCGGATGTCTTTATTTCTGATTAATTCATGAGGTAGTGTGTGCATCCGACTTTCGGTATCTCGGTTCGCTCGTGTTAAGCAAAATATATCGTAGTGTTAAGCACAGAATTAACACGGGATGGATGAAATGGCGGCAAGTCACGGGAATCACAATGTTGGGCCACAAAAGGGATGAATGAAAGGCATTTGCATGTGACAGAGATAAGATGTGTGGTGTTACGCGAATGGATAAAATAAGAAATGAGTACATAAGAGGAAGTCTGAAAGTGGCGCCGGTGACTGAAAAGTTGTGTGGTAATCGGTTGTCGTGGTATGAGCATGTGATGCGGAGGAATGAGGGAAATGTCGTGAGGAAAGTTCTGAGTATGAATGTGGATGGGTATAAGAGTAGAGGAAGAGCAAAGTAACGATGGATAAACTGTGTAAAAGATTAAGAAAGGAGGTGTCTGATGAGATGACGAGTAATAGAGAAGTGGGGAAGAAGTAGACATGCTGCGCCGACCACAAATGAATTGGGAGAAGGGCAAGAGAATGTTGATGTATGTCTTTGTAGGACCAGCTTTTTCTAGTCCTTCCTCCTTCGTAAGGTTTATGTAACTGATAAACCCTTTCTCTCTTACAGTGGTAGACGCAGCCGCGCCAGGCGTGGTGGTCTTCTCATACCCTCGTTACTGCCGCTACAGGGCGCTCATAGCCAGGCTTGAAGGCATCCAGGCTTCCTGGCTAAGAGACTCCTTGGTCGCAGCCCTGGGAGGGTACGCGGCGCCGACCAGTAACACCAGGATACTGTACTGCAAGGTGAGAAGTTGTTCTGATAATGTACAGCATATCTACAAGGCATCTAGGTATTTTGGCTTTGAAATTCTTAAGGGGCAGCTTTGGTAGTCCAGTAACACCAGGATCCTATACACCTTTTGAAGGATTTTTTCCTTCAATTGAGCAAAGATGATGAGGGAGCCGTGTCATGCCATGACGTGATATATCCTGCAAGCAAGGATGTAGGGATCATTCGTTTATTCCTGACTGTCGCTGCACAGGAGTCCACCAAGAAGTAGCCAGTAACTTCGTCTTCAAGAGAACTCCAAATTCCCTTGGGATCAATTTGGCATTATTCTTTCTATTTAAGGTTTTTTTAAGTTTAACGGTTTGAGCTGTGCAATGATGAGACAGTCAATGAGAACATTGCCCACCTCCTATCTCGCTCCGCATGCCCTGACACCTGCGCACTTGATGACCTAAGCTATGATTGCATCAATTCTCAGAGTTCGTATCGCTGAATTTTAGGTCAAACTACTAGTGGTAGCAAGCAGACGGTTATGCACGAGGACCTAGGTTCGATTTCCAGGTCGGGCAAATCGTTGCCGGGTTTTCTATCTGGAATTTCTCAGTAGAGTCTGGGTTTGTGTCCTGTTGGTGCCAATAGGCTCGCCCCCTATGACATGGAACGTAAACGTAACTAGCGAAATGTAGTTGTACTTTTTATGACAGTCTTTGAACTTTTTTCCATTTTTCTTTCTTCATCGTGTGGTTAGTGCCTAACCTAAGGTCAGAGTTTTATACCGCCCATGGGCCTCTGACTTGGCTTTACATGCCGCATGCCGTCGAGAAATATCTCTGAGGCTGCTTTCCTCACGATGTTTTCCTTCACCGAAGCAAGTGATAATTATACAATCAAGAAAGAAGGACTTTTACAAATGAACCTTTGTTTCCAGGACACATTCGAGTACCCCGAGCTAGAAGGGCACGAGTTCGTGTGCAACCACCTGGCCCCGAGGCTGAAGGGCAGGCCGCGCGGGCGCCGGCGTCGTGCGCACTCGCCTGACCTGTCGCACGCGCACCTGGAGCCCGGGTCTGACCGGTCGGACTCGGACGACCCGCCCGCTTCCGGACCCGCTAGTAGCGACCCGCCGGTGAGTGACTACTCAGAACATTAGCCGATGAGGTATTTTCTAGGCCAGCTTCCACTAAAAAACAATAGATGGCGCTGTATATGACTTACAAAATAAAATGTTTTCGATGTGCGGTCGTACCCAAATCAAGTTTTTACGTGCAACAGATATCGGTGTCCAAATATTCGGTGCCAGGTCGTATTTCAAAGAAATTATTATAGCCAAAATGAAAAAAGTAAATTGCAATGCAACAAAAACGCAAATCGAACGAAGAAAGACGAACGCACACGAACTAGGAACACTTTTGAAAGGTAATGAACGCCAGTTTTTATACACTGGTCATGTACAGCGCCACCTATCGTCTCACCCCCCCCCCCCCCCCCCGCAGACCCCCCGGCGCCTGTCCCTCCGCAACGGCGCGCCCCCCCCCAGCGACGAGGAGGACGAGGAGTACCGGCGCCTGGAGCAGTCCCCGGAGGACCGCGCCTTCCTGCAGCAGCTCAAGCTGTTCTACAAGACGAGGAGCGAGCCCTTCAAGAGCGGACACACGCTCAAGCATTGTGAGTAGACTAGACGACGTATGCGCGTTGGTAATGTTCAAGATTCTACTGAACCTCTTTGACCACAGTAGACATAGATAAGATAACAAACACAACATAGACCCTATGTAGAGTGGCTTTTACCCGATGGGAAGCCGGCCGGAATCGGCTTGTTAGGTGCCTTCGGGCTTGGTAGCCGGTTAACCTTTGAACGAGTTCAATCGGTCCTGTAAGTAATATAGTTATCTGGTGTTGCAGTATCTCTCCGCGCGCTGTACCTGTCGGTGGTGTCCCGCGGAGGGTACGAGGCGGTGTGCCGACACAAGCTGTGGCGGGCCCTAGCGCGGGACCAGCCCGCCCGGACCCGCAGGCACTACGAGAGGTATGTTACCCGACACAAGCTGTGGCGGGCCCTAGCGCGGGACCAGCCCGCCCGGACCCGCAGGCACTACGAGAGGTATGTTACCCGACACAAGCTGTGGCGGGCCCTAGCGCGGGACCAGCCCGCCCGGACCCGCAGGCACTACGAGAGGTATGTTACCCGACACAAGCTGTGGCGGGCCCTAGCGCGGGACCAGCCCGCCCGAACCCGCAGGCACTACGAGAGGTATGTTACCCGACACAAGCTGTGGCGGGCCCTAAAGGTCTATATTTGTGCCTAGTCTCACATCGTTATGTTGCCGGTTATGTTTGCCCGAATCCTTATCATCTTCTAATAACAATTCAAACCATTTGTGGCAAACAAAGCATTGCAAGCATTCTTTGGCATTATAATCATTGACATTGACATTTTTGTCAGTACTATTTAAACGGCTTAAGATTATAAAGCGCTTTCAGCAGAGCATCAAGCATGCGGTGTCTAGCGGTGCCAAGTAGAATAAATAAAATAAAAATAAATATCGCTGCACATTACATACAGCGCCATCTAGTGCTAAACTAAGGAACGAGGCATGTGTCTTGGAGACCAGATAGTTGATATACTACATAGATACTTTTTTGTTTGTAAATACATACTTATTTTACATATAAATATCCATGACTCGGAAACAATCCATGCTCATCACACAAACATTTTCCTCTACCGGGATTCGAACCCGGGACCCTAAGATCTTAAGGCAGCCCCACTACCGCTGCGCCATTCGGGCAAAAAAAGCGATGGAAGCAGTGTAATGCAGCTCGCTTAAAACTTCGCGACCGAAAGGTCGTAAGCGCCGTTGAATACACGTCACTTACGCATTTTGGCCAACACATCAATTCGTTACGTTACGGTCGGGTTTTCTGACATGGTACCCCGTGTATTGTATGGTGCTGATTTTAAAGACGTTTTCACGTCAAAAACAATGATCTCTTTCCAGATTCCTCCTGCCCTTCGAGAACCACGAGCGACGCAACGGCACCTCCCTCTCGTTCAAGCTGAACGGGAAGCTGGACGCGGAGCCGCGAACCATCGCCACCATCGACGTCACGGACTCCCCCAGACGAGATGACGACGACAAGATCCTCCGCACCCCGTCACCTACCCCCAAACTCGACAATTACGACAAACTCGACAACATCGACAGTGAGACGGGAGAAATAACTACCAAAGATGATATCGTTATCAAAAATGCTGAAGAGCTTAATAGGGAGTTCTTGGACTCGCTGCCCAAAGAGGAGAAGATGGCCAAGATATCCGTGAAGCCGGTCGAGAAGCTGATCGAGCCGGGTCGTGGTGAGGGTCTACCGAAGGTGGAGCAGAGGGAAGAGAGAGATTTTAGTCAGAATTATTTGGGGGATTTGCAGAAATTTAGTATGGGTGAGTGTTTTTTCTCATCATTTGCCTAGCCTTTTCCCAACTATGTTGGAATCGGCTTCCAGTCTTACCGGATGCAGCTGAATATCTATCTGACCTCCACAACCCAGTTAGTAATGGGTAATACGATACCCCTTGGTAAGACTGGTTGTCAGACTTTCGATCCTCTGACTACCTGTAACGACTGTCAAAGATCTACAACTGACAATACAATACAATCTACAATCACAAGCCCTTGGTCCCGGCTGGGACCAAGGGCTTGTGATTTCCGAGGCACGGAGGGAACTCGGTATGTAATGGATGGTCACCCATCCCCGGAGCAATAGGCAAGCACGGCTTAACCTAAAGATCGACCCCGAGCGGCTGTTATTATTTAGCCAGGAGCTCCTCTCTTCTCTGCTTATGTGTGTTCTGTATTTGGTCGTAAAGCTAGCTATATGAGTAGAACATATTCCAGGAGCGGATCCGCTCTCGTGTCGTGCGACGCCTCTCAACGGACACGCGGCGCCTGCGCCGACAGATCTTGTAAGTATTAGCTTATACTTACGTACAGGGTGTAAACGACCTCATCACGAAGCTGTCAACCAAGCATTCTGTACATCAAACTAAGTAACTAAATTATCATTCTGTACATCAAACTAAGTAACTAAATTATCATTCTGTACATCAAACTAAGTAACTAAATTATCATTCTGTACATCAAACTAAGTAACTAAATTATCATTCTGTACATCAAACTAAGTAATTAAATTATCATTCTGTACATCAAACTAAGTAACTAAATTATCATTCTGTACATCAAACTAAGTAATTAAATTATCATTCTGTACATCAAACTAAGTAACTATATTATCATTCTGTACATCAAACTAAGTAATTAAATTATCATTCTGTACATCAAACTAAGTAACTAAATTATCATTCTGTACATCAAACTAAGTAACTAAATTATCATTCTGTACATCAAACTAAGTAATTAAATTATCATTCTGTACATCAAACTAAGTAATTAAATTATTGTTGGTAAACGACTTTTTTTTTTGGGTGAAAAATCACACTTTATGGTAAAAGTCAGATGTAGCGCATCCAACACATTGTACTGATGGATACATTGAGTAGTAAACGGGTCGTAGAGGTATTTAAAATAAAGTTACAACATTAAAAACTTGTATTTAACCAAAAACTCGTGTGAAAAAGTTGTAACTTTGACCCCCAATATCTCCGTAACGAGAAGGTTCCCAGGTATGGTCCAGACCGTAACAATGATCGCAATGACGGGGAGAACAAGTGCCTTCCGGCTTCGTTAAGGGTGTTTGTACTCGATTACGGCCAAGCCAAAAGGAAGAGTTATGTTTTTAGCAGTCTATATAATATATGTCCAGTTCCACTAACGCGCCATTTTCAGATATTTTTTTTTTCTTTTGTGATAAATATTTAATTCTTTGATTTGTTTTTTTATTATTTCCCAAAACTGTATTGAAAAACGTCGTGTGATACACGGGTGTGGGTTTATTATACAGGGTTAGTTTTCAATGACCAGCCAAAATTTAAAATGAAGATCTAGATATCAAACCAAAAGTGCATTTTAAATATCAATGTCAAAAAATATCCACCACCACCACCACCTCAGCCGAAAGACGTCCACTGCTGGACATGGGCCTCCTCCAAAGGGGGGGTTTTGCCATAATCGCCACGCTTGGCAGGCGGGTTGGCGATCGCAGTGCGGTTGTTACAAAAGCACAGAGAACTCTCTGGTAAGTCCCTTAGTCGCCTCTTACGACACCCACGGGAAGTTATGGGAAAAAAATATAAAATAAAATAATAGCATTCATTTGAACATGTCCTAAAAATTTCTTAAATCATAAACCTAGCGCACACAAATGCTTTGTGTGCGTGCATGCACCGCCAAATTGATGTGTGTGCTAATACTGCTACCTACCTATCTAGGTTGTTGAACTGAATTGTGCTGTCGCAATATCCACACGTTCGCTTTTTAGTGGTGGACAGGAATGAAATTTTATTTCAAAAAATGTTGTTATTTTTTTCATTACATCGAAAATTCTATCGATTCTAAACCATCTCCGAAACTTTGGCCGGTCATTAAAAACTAACCCGGTATACCTATTTCCCACCCTTGTATCACAATGTACTATTACTTTACATAACTGGCGAAATGTGGACATACAGCTCTGCCTTATCCTTAGGATTGTGATGTTATAATATTTGAATACAGGTAATATGTTGTGTTCCCAGAAGCCCCGCAGCTCGCTGCGCGCCGTGCGCGTCAAGCCGGCGCGTGCGCAGCTCACTCCCGCCACCACACGTGAGCACACACTCGCATACACGCGTTACATATCTACACATATTGCAATCAATTTATACAAAATGGTCCCTAGCGCCATCTATGGCGAAATAAACGACAAAAAATACTCCTTATCTGCGAGATAAAGTCATACGACCTACACCCGTCTGGTCGGAGTATCCTCCATTTTCTATGGAGTATTGTGAACACCCTGTAAACATATATAAAGGAGAAGGGAAATCCCTATTTGAAGTTTGTATTAAAACAATCGTTACCTATAATTATATTTTGTAAAGGAAATCACATACTTCTATCTAGAAAGCGAGAAAAATTAAATTAAGTAATGAAACCAAATAATCGATCAAAACATGCCTGACTTCTTAGTAATCGATATTAATCGATTCATAGTGTATAGAGTTCATTAATTTTTCTTCAGTTGGCAACACGGTTCACCGACTGACAGATGACATTTTGGGGGTATGAGGGATTTTCTTTTTAGCTCTTCCCTAGTCGCTGGATAGATGGCGCTGAACTTGGTACGTTAATGCAAGGAACGGAACCTAAAAAAAACTGATTTTAACAAAGCGCGAGAAAACTAGGTTATATTCGGAAGGTTAAGCAAACGAAAGTGTCAGTCAACGAGCGTATGTGACGTGACGCAGTGTTTTTTTTTCCAAGCGTGTTGGCTTTGGCACCAATTATCGTAGTCAGTTCGACGCCATCTATAGAGTTCTTGTAAACTAAGTTTTTTTTAATACTTCAAAAAGAAAACCTCTCATTAAGAACAGACTGTCAAATTCGTCATCTCCCGTAGAAAAGAAAGGATTCCTGAACCAGACGGGTGTTGTGTCTGGCGGGCCACTGTTGTCGGGTTCTCGCATTACCTTTACGTAGTAACGTTTACTTGCGTGATGTAGGAATTCTGACGTGTTTCGCAGTTAGTTCATTATCTTTTGTCATAGATGGCGCTGTAGTACTTTTTGAGCTACAACATCATTAAGGAGAGTGCTCCAGGGTAACCCGCGAAATTCAAATTTTCTTACGTTTATTGCAATTTGCAGGCCAGCGCGAGGTTGTATGTTGAAAATATGATTCGCGGCTGTAAGACGTATGTAGTTACAGAATTATAATAATTTCACCATTATTTATTTTATTTGTAATTGTGCTGTTCGGGCTAATAAATGTTTTTTTTGCTTTCAATACAACCATAAAGGTCTAGGAATTACTTTTTCTGCTTCCTAGACCTTTAGAAAATTTTAATTTCGCGGGCTACCTTGGAGCATCCACTTTAATGAAATGAATTTAAATATGACTAGACAAGACGTAGGGCTGATGTAGAGCCCGGACGCTTAATGTTCAGTAGTTTAACAATATGTGCGTCCCGCCCAGCGCCCGCGCCCGCGCATGCGCAGTCGCCGCCGCTCACGAACTTCGGCATCCACCGCCCGCACCTAGACGATGACGTCATGGAGGTAACTGTAATACCTACTTGCTATATTGCTCAGTGTCTCTTAAGGGGACTACAGGAGCTAAGCGCGAGTTTTATAATGCATAAAAGCATATGATTGCTTGTAGAATTATTTGCCAGTATGGTTTTTACTCGTTAAAAAAATTTTTAGAGTTATGTGCGTGATTTTTTTATCGAGTAAAATTAGTTGTATTACGTTTTCAAAACAATATCCATACTAGCGTATATCCTGAAGAATATCATATATTTTTCTGTTTTTGTTTATTGCAATAAAAAAATCACACACTTATCTCTAAAAATTTTTAACGAGTAAAAACCATACTGGCAAATAATTCTACAAGCAACATATTAGCATCATTAGCAAGCATGTTTTATTACTTTAGTCCAATCAATATATTTTTTGTAAATAGCAAAATACCACTCATTTCGCACTATTCGGCCGCAGTGACTGACGTTACAACCACTTTGTAGTGCAAGCTGATTAGAAGTTTATTCTAATAGTTTTCCAAACGAAGTTTGAACCACCACAAATAGAGTTGCTAATTTAGCTCCTGGAGTCGCCTTAACGTGTAGTCTGCGGACCCCTAGAGGTTCGCGCGTATATGTATAGGGGTCCCAAGCTTCGAAACATTTACTGCTTTTGTCAACAATCATCATTCTCCTAGCCTTATCTCAATTCACTAGTGGTCGGCGCAGCATGTCTTCTTCTTCCACACTTCTCTATTACTCGTCATCTCATCAGACACCTCCTGTCTAGCCATATCACCCTTCACACAGTCCATCCATCGTTACTTTGCTCTTCCTCTACTCTCATACCCATCCACATTCACACTCAGAACTTTCCTCACTACATTTCCCTCATCCCTCCGCATCACATGCTCATACCACGACAACCGACTACCACACAACTTTTCAGTGACCTGCGCCACTTTCAGACTTCCTGTTATGTACTCTTCGGGGTCGCTGCTAACGAAAATGAGGTCAAACTGAAAATTCAAGATGGCGCCGAAGAAAATTTTCGTTTTTTTTTTTGTTGTTGGTGTCATATTCTTAGTATTCGGGGTCGCTGATAACGAAAATCAGGTTAAATAACAAAAAATATCAAATTATAAAAAATAAACATTTTTATCAACAAAATCAAAGCATTTATTTCAAATAGGCTGGTTACAGGCACTTTTGAACTGTCGAAACAAAGATGAAAATTAAATGTAGCGACAGTCCCAGTCACAAGACATAAAAACTGTGAAAGTACTGTAGTTGCCCATTCCCTAGCGTAGATCTCTATGGAGAAGAACGGGCAAGAAACTCCATGGACACTCTTTAAAATCGAAATATTATCATATCTAGCGTACGCCGCGGAAGCTCTTAATATGCACGACTATTGCCGACTTTAATCACGCCTCGATCTATTTATATCGATCAGCTATGTAAATCGGAGAAACTACCTTTTTCTAATGATAAAAAAAATTTTCGCATAGGTAACAATAAAATACTAATAAAAGTCTCTCTACGTCCACAGGTCCCCTACAAGCCGAAGAGCCCAGAAATAATCGATCTCGACGAGTACCCAGAGAGTCCCCAAGCAGTCAAGAAAAAGAAACTTGACATACTGAAGGAACGAGGACTTGAAGTGACCGCTCTACCGCCCCCCTGGCAGGGAGTAGGCCCCATGATGGCCCCGCCCATGATCCTCAACCCCGCAGTACAGCACCAGATCATGACGCAAGCACAGCTGTTCCAGATGTACAACATCATCCCACCCAACTACGCCAACGGAATCCAGCCTCCTAAAGTCATCCAGGCGTCTTCTATCTTCGGTAACACGGGACCTGAGAAGACTGTCTACGGGAATCCTAAAGACCCCTTCATGCCACCCCCTCATGTGTTACATGGGGTGCCAGTGAAGCCGTTAAAGACTGCCCCCCCTCCGCCCATTCCCCAGGATATACTAGACCTTACCTGCAAGTCCTCTAGCCCTCCTCCTCAGAAACCTGCCGTGGAGATAGTAAGAGTACCTCCCTCTCAATCTCCAACCGCGCAGAACTTGACGAAGAATTACACTTTAGTCGATGGTAAGGCTGTTGTGGGCTCGAATTTAGAAATAACTTTAGTGAACAAAGCTCAGAGTCCTGGCAAGAACAGGCCTCCACAGAAGAGGTCTAGCAACGGAAAGTTCATGTCAGCGAAAACTTCTACCCCGCCTAAGGAACCCTACCCCAAGTACACCTCCCCTGGCACAGCCCCTCAAAAGAAACCCCCGATCAACATCCCTAACTACCAGATCAGGGAAGATTCCTCTCCTACCCAGAGTCAAGTACTAATGAAGAATCAGAACCTAGCTCAAATAATGGATTTGCAGAAGAACTCGGTTCCTATGACGTCTTTCATGGATCCTTACGTCGCTTTATATAGCAGTTTAGCCGGCCAGATGGATCAGAGACAGCTGGCCATGTACCGGGACTTAATGACCAATCACTTCAGATACCCGGGGTTGTTGAACCTGGGGGTCGCTACACCGACAACGAAAAATTAAATTCTAGTCCACGCTTACTTGTGATATGCACTTTGATGGTGGCTTTGAGTTCTTATGAGGTCAGAAATCAATTTAAATGGGAAAAAATCGCCAATTAGTCGATTTTTTGACTTGTGCAATGAATTTTTTTATACAACTATAATGTTTATGAAGTGTGACTTGCTATAAAGGTCGCTAAACGTGCTCTATATGTAAACATCTGTGAGTCATCACACTGCCTAAGGACTATGTTTGAGTGTGAATTTTTAAAGATTCAAAAGCCCATATGAGACTAAAAGTGATTGCCTAAGGACTGAAATGGTTCTAGAAAATTCTAATGGGTGCACCT
This sequence comes from Xestia sexstrigata, assembly GCA_941918905.2. Classification (NCBI taxonomy): domain Eukaryota; kingdom Metazoa; phylum Arthropoda; class Insecta; order Lepidoptera; family Noctuidae; genus Xestia; species Xestia sexstrigata. The sequence continues at coordinate 10,633,531 of OW799230.2, read as the reverse complement.
CTATGATCTTCGTACTATTCAATGTATTTATCAGCTCAATGTTTTGAGTACGTTAAGTCCTACCGTAAAACGTGATTTGCCACACAAAATAAAAGAGAGCACTTTTAAATGATCTAGGAGACTATAAAGACCTCTAGCCTGTAAAAGAACTACAAATGCCACCAAAAATGATCTCCGGGGTATGATTTGTTATAATTATATATTGAAAAAATTATGGGAACAATTAAAAATATTGTTTCTAAACTAAAATATGAAAATTTTGTAAATATTTGTTTGTAAGTAAACTTTAATAAATAATTGTCGATAGCTATTATTAATATTGCAAAATTTTTATTTAAGTGGGTAGTATTTTAAGTTGTTGCTCTGTTTGTGTGTGTTTATCTACGAAACTTTGTCTTCATTAAAGAAATATAGTTATTCACAGAGTTGTTATAAAACATTCAAAGTGGTTTCAGTTATTTATTAATAAAAAAATATTAACGTTTTGTTATTAAAGAAAAACCAAATAATTTACTAGGAATTCCATCGAAATCTGTCTATTAGTTTCCGAGATGAACACAAACAAACGAGTTAACATTACTACACACTTTTTACTGTAAAATAATATTGTGTTATAACTATTAGCTGAATTTGTAGGTTAAATACATTCTTCTTATAAAACGTCTGATTGACGTCAGGATTCAAGGCTTGGACAAGGATGGGTGTGCAACTACTATAAAGTTTTTTACTAGGAGCTTCGCCGCGAGAGGGCGTTGTGTGTTTGTTCCTCGTCAGTTATCTTGTATGAAAAGCGACCAATCGGCGGCCAGAAAAAGTTTCCAGCTAGTAACTTATTTGACTGTTACCCATTTGACAAAGTATACAGTTTTAGTGGTCTAAACTAACACCCGAATCTATAAACAAGTCATAGAGATAAACTTGAGCAAAATTTAATATTTAAGGTGACACATCACACGGGCTCGAACTCATTGGTGGGCGTGGCCAAAAAGCACGCTGTCTCACCTGGCATCGTGCCCGACAGAGATAGTATCAGTGATGAGCAGTTAGGCGCTAGTCTTCACGCGCGTCTAGTTCGTACGCACACACTCAGCGTTCCGAACCGTTCCGAACCAAAACGAAGTTATATAATACTTTCGTCTGACCTTTTATTTATGCGCTAAAAAGAATAAAATAAACTTTTTCTTTAAAACTTTTACTATCAACTTATAACGTCATCGTCACTACACAATTCGCGAGATTAGTGGTAATAATAAAATTGTATAACTATATTGTTTGTTATAATATCCCTCGAGAGAAATAAATGGCTGTGAAGCCAGCAGAGTCTGGACGTTGGTCGGCAGACGACTGCTTTATATTGTCATCGTGGTACTGTGGATTTCCTTGGACTTTTTTTTTTTTCGGATGGGAAATCATCAAATGACTTCTCCCGCTCTGGGCGGAGCAGGAGGGAGTGTCAGACTTTTACTGACTAAAACCCATCCATGTTCCTTCATCGCCCTTTGTGTTCCGGGGTCACGGTATCTCTTTCGAACAGTCCCGCAACCCCGGGATTTCCTTGGCCTGGATTTCCTTTTCAGGGCGTATCAAGTCGGGGTCACCAATTTAGTGGTTGTTGTACACTATCTAAATTAAATTAAAATTTTTCATAATTCTATATAAATTTAATCAACACAAGACAGAGAAGTGACAGATCAGAAGAAAAGTAAAAATTATATCGTGAAGGTTTTATGTATATAAAGTTTCTAAATAAGTAAGTCGCTACACCATATTATAGGGTGTGCGTTTCGATGGCGCGACCACGGCGTTTTTTTTTTTAAATAAGTATGCCATGATTTTGTAAAAATATGTATGTATGTGGTTCAAATTTCCCAAAACCTTAAATTTGTCAAAGTTTTGGTTAAAAAGTTATAAGGGTTTGAACGTGGCCACCCCATCGAAACGCGGAGAACCGCGCGGCCACGGAAATCTTAAAAACTAAGCGTTGCAGAGACATGAAATTTAGGTAAATAACAGATTGAATTTGTAAAAAAAATATAAAAAATCCTAGATTTATATTTCAGGAGCATACGTACGGTATCGCTTATGACCTTCAAAATGTTCTGAATGTGAAATTTAAAATTGAAATGAATTAATTTAATTTTAAATTATTTTTTTTTCAAAATCTTGCCATTGTTTAAAAAAAATAATGCCGTGGTCGCGCCATCGAAACACACATTATAGGAGTGCAATAAAAATGCACAGGCCCTTCAACTTCAGCGAAAAACAAATGACACGTCACTGACGTCATGCATGAAATGACAAGGACAGAAATATAGGTCTTGTTCTTCTATCAAACGAAGGACATGTCAATATCGCGTGTTCCCCTCCCGCACCGCACCGGGGGAAACATTATTCAGTGAGATGCACGAAAATTCATAGTAAAAGGCGCGCGCTTAAAAAAATATGAAAAGGCTTTTGGGAAATCGAATTTTATGAAAAAACCACTGGATAAATCATTATCAAATAAAATTTATTGAATTTTTCGATAATTGTGCTGTGTCGGTACGGACTTTGTTTTGGAAATTTGACACTTCTTTTATTACTAATTTACGCCCAAAGTTACGTTAAAATTGGCAATAAAAATGAATCTTTGGTAGCTCGTAACTTTTGAATGGCTTTTTATTTTACTATTCTGATTCCGCACAGACACAATCAATAATGAGACAAAACGATATCATGTTTAACTTTAGATGTACCATGTCAAACAGTGGAGTAATAGCCCCCCGAAATTTGTATGGAAAATATGTTGCGCAGTTCAACCTTAAGATACGATTTTAATTCTGTTGTTTAGTAATGAGGTTTTTCTAGGCCAGTTTCCACTAACAACGATAGATGGCGCTGTACATGACCAGTGTATAAAAATGTTTGGCTGTATGGAGCTGGCGTTCATTACCTTTCAAAAGTGTTCCTTCCTAGTTCGTGTGCGTTCGTCTTTCTTCGTTTGATTTGCGATTTTGTTGCATTGCAATTTTTTCATTTTTATTAAATACGACCTGGCGCCGAATATTTGGACACCGATATCCGCTGCACGTTAAAACTTGATTTGGTAGCGACTGGACACTGAAAACATTTTTTTACACTTGTCATTTACAGCGAAATATATCGTTTTTTAGTGGAAGCTGGCCTAGAAAGAACCGTACGAATTCCTAGCTTTACTTTTTTTGACGGTTCTGACTTCGTTCAAATTCTTGCTTATTGCATAAAAATGTTTGCTTGTAGTTACTCAAGTAATGGGGGTTATCGTTTTTGAGCTCACCAGATGGTGCCACTGTCGAGTAAGGTCTTGTCAAGAGAGTAGCTACAGTTTAAAGTACCAGAAAACGTCATAAAAAGTTTATTTTATTACAAATAACAACATGGTGTAAACTTCAGATTCATATTTACAATATTCTCCCTAAAATTAGCAAACATTAAACATTTAAAAATCATTCTACCTCCAAGTACTAAGTTGCTTCTTAAAATCTTCAAGTCATAATTAATCAGGAATGGCTCAGTCTAGAACACAATTGTGAGTATTAGTCTAAATACTTGATAAAAAAGCACGCAACGCTCGAACACTGTATGACATCTGACATTTCGGAAGACCTTACTCTACACGAGCGCCTCTAGCGGCGAATTTATGCGATTTAACTTGACTACAGATACGGGTGTTAGAAACACAGCTCTTGCCTTCATAATAAACAGCTCGTTTACACTGTTCAAGTTACTAAACTCGACAAAAGCCGTGTGTAAACATGCTATGTGTTAGTCTAATCCAATCCTGCTGATGTATTTCAGATGTGTTTGGAACAACTTTTTGAACGAAAAACCACTTTAAATTTGTGACATTTTATAGTATTTAATACCAAAGCTTAAATGAATTCCTCCAAGGGTATACCTATACACCCACATTTCGCCAGATATGGTGATGGAGGGAGCCTATTACCATCAATCGAACCCAGAACTTTGAGGTGGTTTTAATAATCTAAAAGTTGTTTCCCAATAAATGGTTCCCGTATAGAATAATAAATGTCTTTTGTAAATATAGAATAATATTGCAATGTTTGTGCGACTGCCGTACAAAATAAAATTATTAAAATTTTCTACTTGCGTATTATTTACTAACTAGCAACCCGCATACATATGAACAATCACAATCTATTGCTGAAAACTGCATTAAAATCCGTTGCGAAGTTTAAAAGATCTAAGCGCACAGACGGCGGAAGCGACTTTGTTTTATACTATGTAAAGAAATTGCTGAATCTCATTCGGTGTGCCTATGAAGTTATAGCTTCCCACTGCTGGGACACTGACCTCCTCTCTATGACAAGGAGTGGAAAACACAATTTATTTCAGCATTTTTACTGCCGACAGCCTCGTTAGTCTGAGACGTTCTGGGTTCGATTCCCGGGTTGGGCAAAAAGAGAAAGCTCCTCCCGGGCTCGTGAACGGGCGCCGTCAGTTATGACTGGTCATCTCTTAGTTGCAACGGCTTATTAAAATTATTTTGAATTGTCTTTACTTTGAACACTTTTAACGTGCACATCTTGCGACGTAATAAAACGACTGTGGTATTTCAAAAAACTTTTATTCCTTACTTAATATTGATATATGATATAACTATGCGAGGTCGGGCGCCCACAACTTGAAGGTCCGGTCGTACGAGCAGGTCGCTATGAACTTGTTGTCGAATGAAATGTCAGCGCTCATCACCTGAGGATAACAAAACATACACTTGAGTTTAGGTATATTGTACAGTGCAAGCACAGCACAGTTTTAATATCAATATGTCAGCATTTTACCTGCGGCGGGCCGGACAATAGGGAATATGCATGTATTTTTTTCTTCACGTAAATCAATAAAATACAGTGTCATTAACCCAAGAAAAGTATTAAAAGTTAAGTTTAACTACTGCTTGTCGCTCAAAAATAATTTCTGCGACAGTTCAAACGTCCGTCACTGTCGCGGCCAAGATGTGACGTCAATTACCTCAAACTACGTTGTTAACATCAAATTTTTTGGTCTTATTATAGTAATTTTACTAATTGTATATGCTTTATTCAAGCAAAAATTGCGATAACGATATTTTATTAAAATCTTAGTGAAAAAAAAAGTTCTAAGAATTATTCCTGTTAAGGAAATAAAAAAATAAAAAATTAATAAAAAATAATAATTTTTAATAAAAGTCTTAAATCTTAACTACTTTTCAAATAAAAGTGTTTTTTTTACACATAGACTTTGACGTCACTACGGGCGTTATCGAGGACGACGCGTTTTAAGAGTGCGTTCCATTTCAACAAAATTATGCTGCATATAATAGTAAATTGTAAAATAAGTGATGTATAGAAACTGAAACAAGTGTACCACAATGCTTTTATACGCCAATACAAGGCATTTTTTATAAATAAAAAGAGTTTTGTATTTCTTGCATATTCCCTATTTAGTACACGAATGGAATTATAACGCGTGCACGTATTTATCATGCAATCATACTTTTATCAAAAAATATCAATCAATCAGTAATGAGTGTATCAATCAGCATCAACTCAAGGTGTAAAGTCCCTAACCATACATATACAACTTCTTAATATCGTATTACCCAGTACTATGTAGGATGTGGAAGTCAGATAGGCAGTCGCTCCATGTAAAATACTGGTGTTCAGCTGCATCCGATGAGACAGGAAGCCGACCCCAACATAGTTGGGAAAAGGCTAGGCAGATGATGATAATTTCGAAGTCAGCTTTCAGTCTAACCGTATACCTACAGCTGAATACCAGTATTTTACATAACTGTGTGATAGTCGTCAACACAGTACTGGGTTTTAAGATACCCCTTGGTAAGACTGGTTGTCAGACTTTCGGGCCACTGACTACCTGTAACGACTGTCAAAGATCTACAAATGACAGCCGGGACCAACGGCTTTACGTGCTTTCCGAGGCACGGAAGAAACTCGGTATGTTCCTAATGGGTGGTCACCCATCCACGGAACAACCTTGGTAAGCACTGCTTAACCTTGAAGATGAGGCAGGAACGTGGAGGTAGGCGCAAGAAAAGAGGCTTACACCCAATAGTGGGTCGATTTAGGCCGATGATAGGGCAGATGATGACGTTCTTGATCTTGGTGTTGGAAAGCACGTAAAACCGTTGTTCCCGGTGTTATGAGAGTGTGACAACCAGTCTTACCAAGAGCTATCGTATTACCCGGTACTAACTGGGTTGTGGAGGTCAGATAGGCAGTCGCTCCATGTAAGATACTGGTATTCAGCTGCTTTGTGTGTAATGGGACGGTGTAGGTGTAGCTCAGACATGTCCAGTCCTGTCCTCACCTTGTTGTCATGTCCGGAGAGTGTCCGCAGCGGGTGCCAGGCGGGAGAGGACCACAGCTTGGCGCTCTTGTCGTACGACGCCGTCAGCAGGAAGTGGCCGTGGCTCTTCTGGTAACGTACGTCTGGAATATACAACAATAATTAGTGTCAAAAATCACGTTCTAATTAAATTCGGGGTTTACAAGGTAAAATCGACTCCTGCTATTGTTAAAGTCAATTAAAATGTAGCCTATGTTACCGGGGCCATAATAACGGATCGATTGACACCTTATTCATCAAAATCGGATGAATAGTTTAGGCGCTACGGAGGAACATACGTAAATACAAACATACCTGTACATACGTAGACTGCTAAAATCAAAACTCTTCCTTTTGGCTTCGCCGCAGTCGGGTAAAAATTAAAATCAAAACTCGAATTCGTCTATAATGGGTGTAAAAGTACCCTTAACGAACCCGAAAGGCACTTGGTCTCCCCGTCATTGTGATCATTGTTTTGTTCTACACCATACCTGGGAACCTTCTAGTTACGGAGATATTGGGGGGTCAAAGTTACAACATTTTCACAAGTTTTTTTTTAACACAAGTTTTAATGTTATAACCTCATCTCGACGACCCCAGTACTATTCAATCCATCCATCCGCACAATGTTTTGAGTGCGTTACATTGAGTCCTACCGAAAAACGTGATTTTGTACCCCAAAAAAAAAGTCAATCATGTTTGTGTAGAGTTACTCAGTTTGATGTACAGAATGCTTGGTTGACGGCTTCGTAGAGGGTCCGTTTACACTTTGTATACGGCAGTGTGTTCTAAAAGTTGTATGTTAATGAAAAATGAGTCGCGCAAGTAACACGTATGTAGTTACACAATTATAATCATTAAAACCAACCGTCTAAGTTCATTTAGCCCCATCGTTCTATTTATAAAAGATATTTGATCTCACAACTTTTTACCGAAGAACTATTTTGTGAGATTTGCATTTTTTGTACATGTTATGTTTTTGATGGGATCTTCACTTACCGCTTAGCAGATGTGTGTGTGACGGTATTGTGTACAGCGCTGCTCGTCTTCGTAGGTCCCATATTTTAGTCTGAAAATAAACAAACAGAAACATAAAAAATCAAAGCATTTATTTCAAATAGGCCAGTTACGGGCACTTTTGAATTGTCGAAACAAAGATGAAAATTAAATGTAGCTACAGTCCCAGTCACAAGACATAAGAACTGTGAAAGTACTGTAGTTGCCCGAGGAATTGGTCGAGGAATGACTTTGAGCTTGGAAAAATCGTTCCTCGACCTATGAACTTGGAGGGTTGTGTTGATGATTTCGATGATTATAATTCTGTAACTAATACGTCTTACAGTCGCGAACAATATTTTAATCAACATACAACCAAGCACTGGCCTGCTAATTGCAAAAAACATAAGAGAATTCGAATTTCGCGGGCTACCCTGGAGCATCAGCCTTAACTTATAAGACTCAGAAATAGTCACGTTGAGGAAACAGTTTCCAAGAAAATTTTACAAAAAACATTTTTTGACACCAATAGATCCTGTTTCTAATACTGATCAAAAACTTTTAAGGGACCAACCCAGGTTGGAGTACTAAAAATGACAGAAATTGCAAAACCATTGACCATTTCCGTATAGCTGCAACGGTTAAAGTAGTTCCCCTTACTGCCCGTTGGTCGAGTAACTGCCGAGCGTGAGGCCCTGGGTTCGATTCCCAGGTCGGGTAAAGTGATACTGGCTTCTTCCATCAGGAATTTCTCAGTAGCAGCCACGAAGTCAGGATTTGGTCCCGGTTGATGGCAATAGGCTCGCCCTCTATTAAATGGTACTGAAATATAGCTGGAGCAATGTGGTGGCCCAGCACGGGCACCAGGTGCCCCTCCAGGAACATGACGCAGGTCCCACACCATGTACACATACGTACCTGATGGTCTGCGGCGGCGGTGGCGAGGTGATGTCCGGCGGGGGCCCAGTCCACGCCCAGCACGGGCCCCAGGTGCCCCTCCAGGAACATGACGCAGGTCCCACACCATGTACACATACGTACCTGATGGTCTGCGGCGGCGGTGGCGAGGTGATGTCCGGCGGGGGCCCAGTCCACGCCCAGCACGGGCCCCAGGTGCCCCTCCAGGAACATGACGCAGGTCCCACACCATGTACACATACGTACCTGATGGTCTGCGGCGGCGGTGGCGAGGTGATGTCCGGCGGGGGCCCAGTCCACGCCCAGCACGGGCCCCAGGTGCCCCTCCAGGAACATGACGCAGGTCCCACACCATGTACACATACGTACCTGATGGTCTGCGGCGGCGGTGGCGAGGTGATGTCCGGCGGGGGCCCAGTCCACGCCCAGCACGGGCCCCAGGTGCCCCTCCAGGAACATGACGCAGGTCCCACACCATGTACACATACGTACCTGATGGTCTGCGGCGGCGGTGGCGAGGTGATGTCCGGCGGGGGCCCAGTCCACGCCCAGCACGGGCCCCAGGTGCCCCTCCAGGAACATGACGCAGGTCCCACACCATGTACACATACGTACCTGATGGTCTGCGGCGGCGGTGGCGAGGTGATGTCCGGCGGGGGCCCAGTCCACGCCCAGCACGGGCCCCAGGTGCCCCTCCAGGAACATGACGCAGGTCCCACACCATGTACACATACGTACCTGATGGTCTGCGGCGGCGGTGGCGAGGTGATGTCCGGCGGGGGCCCAGTCCACGCCCAGCACGGGCCCCAGGTGCCCCTCCAGGAACATGACGCAGGTCCCACACCATGTACACATACGTACCTGATGGTCTGCGGCGGCGGTGGCGAGGTGATGTCCGGCGGGGGCCCAGTCCACGCCCAGCACGGGCCCCAGGTGCCCCTCCAGGAACATGACGCAGGTCCCACACCATGTACACATACGTACCTGATGGTCTGCGGCGGCGGTGGCGAGGTGATGTCCGGCGGGGGCCCAGTCCACGCCCAGCACGGGCCCCAGGTGCCCCTCCAGGAACATGACGCAGGTCCCACACCATGTACACATACGTACCTGATGGTCTGCGGCGGCGGTGGCGAGGTGATGTCCGGCGGGGGCCCAGTCCACGCCCAGCACGGGCCCCAGGTGCCCCTCCAGGAACATGACGCAGGTCCCACACCATGTACACATACGTACCTGATGGTCTGCGGCGGCGGTGGCGAGGTGATGTCCGGCGGGGGCCCAGTCCACGCCCAGCACGGGCCCCAGGTGCCCCTCCAGGAACATGACGCAGGTCCCACACCATGTACACATACGTACCTGATGGTCTGCGGCGGCGGTGGCGAGGTGATGTCCGGCGGGGGCCCAGTCCACGCCCAGCACGGGCCCCAGGTGCCCCTCCAGGAACATGACGCAGGTCCCACACCATGTACACATACGTACCTGATGGTCTGCGGCGGCGGTGGCGAGGTGATGTCCGGCGGGGGCCCAGTCCACGCCCAGCACGGGCCCCAGGTGCCCCTCCAGGAACATGACGCAGGTCCCACACCATGTACACATACGTACCTGATGGTCTGCGGCGGCGGTGGCGAGGTGATGTCCGGCGGGGGCCCAGTCCACGCCCAGCACGGGCCCCAGGTGCCCCTCCAGGAACATGACGCAGGTCCCACACCATGTACACATACGTACCTGATGGTCTGCGGCGGCGGTGGCGAGGTGATGTCCGGCGGGGGCCCAGTCCACGCCCAGCACGGGCCCCAGGTGCCCCTCCAGGAACATGACGCAGGTCCCACACCATGTACACATACGTACCTGATGGTCTGCGGCGGCGGTGGCGAGGTGATGTCCGGCGGGGGCCCAGTCCACGCCCAGCACGGGCCCCAGGTGCCCCTCCAGGAACATGACGCAGGTCCCACACCATGTACACATACGTACCTGATGGTCTGCGGCGGCGGTGGCGAGGTGATGTCCGGCGGGGGCCCAGTCCACGCCCAGCACGGGCCCCAGGTGCCCCTCCAGGAACATGACGCAGCGGCCCGTGCGCAGGTCCCACACGCGACCGAACGCGTCCATGCCGCTGCAGGAGGAGACAAAATGCCGATGAATGGGAAAATTCACATATTTTATTTGGCACAGGCCATACGAGAACTTCTTAAATCATCATATGGTCACCTTTTCCCAACTATGTTGGAGTCGGCTTCCAGTCTAACCGGATGCAGCTGAATGTAGGCTACATTACATACTGGTCGGATATTACAAAAAAGAGGATGATTTTCTCCTGTGACATCTTAGGTTGTGTCAACTGTCATCGGTTGTGGCTGAATCAATAACGAACGAACGAACGTACCCTTCACGAAGTCATCAACCAAGCATTCTGTACATCAAACTAAGTAACTTTACGCAAACACTATTGCTGGGAAACGAGTTTATTTTTTGGGATCAATAATCACGTTTTACGGTAGGACTCAATGTTACGCACTCAAAACATTGTGCTGATGGATGGATTGATTAGTACGGGGGTCGTGGAGGTGTTTAAAGTAAAATCCTTACATTAAAAACACGTATTAAAAAAAAAAACGGCCAAGTGCGAGTCGGACTCGCGCACGAAGGGTTCCGTACTATTATCTATACAACATTAGACAAAACGGCAAAAAATCACGTTTGTTGTATAGGAGCCCCCTTAAATATTTATTTTATTCTGTTTTTAGTATTTGTTGTTATAGCAGCAACCAAAATACATCATCTGTGGAAATTTCAACTCCCTAGCTATCACAGTTCATGAGATACAGCTTGGTGACAGACAGACAGACGGACAGTGGAGTCTTAGTAATAGGGTCCCGTTTTTACCCTATAGGTACGGAACCCTAAAAAAACTTGTCATAAAGTACTTGTTGTAACTTTGACCCCCAATTTCTCCATAACTATAAGGTTCCCAGGTATAATCCGGAACAAAAATTTATCACAATGACGGCGAGAACAAGTGCCTTTCGGCTTCGTTAAGGGTCTAGTTACACCCATTATAATATCTGCTTACCCCGTGACGGCTAGCGAGCCGTCTCCCTGGAAGGCGACGCTGTACACGGGCTTGGCGTGTCCCTCCTGATGCAGCACCTCCGTCGCTAGAACATTATAACAGTTTGTAACATAACATCACGCCTGTTTCCTCGAAGGGTAAGGCAGAACTGTACAGTCACGAGCACCAATACATGCATACACTATCCTAAATTTAAAAGCAATTTTCGCGAGAAATAACGATTGTAACTTGGAGATAGGATCTTTTTCATAAAATTGTAGTTCTAAATACTATGTTCATAACAACATGAAATTTTAATCAGAACAGTAGGAGAATAACACTTTTAAAAGTTGTAAAGTGTTTACATATTGATGCTCGTGACTGTACATAATTGAGTTTTTGAATGGTTTTTTTTTTGATAAATGGAAAGATAAGTTTTACAACAAAACAATTTTTAGTTATTTATTTCGCTCTAAATAAAAAGTTAAAGAAAAAATATTGTTTGAACCTAGTACCGAAAACACGCCGACAGTTCCCGAATAAAGTCGAGTGCGTGTGACGTCACAATGTTAATTTTTCCTCATCGTAATATACAGCTGATACAGTGTTTTGACTTATAATGGATTAATTCTTGTTATTATCGTCAATATATTGATAAAATATAAAAATGTCAAACCAAAGTTATCGTGCTTGCTTTGTACCATTTACGTGCAAATACTACAAAAACCACTTCCCAAAAATGTTTTTAAATGTTATAAAGGGTGTAAAAAAACCTCTTAACGAACCCGAAAGGCATTTGTTCTCCCCGTCATTGCGATTATATTTTTGTTCTACACCATACCTGGGAACCTTCTAGTTACGGAGATATTGGGGGTCAAAGTTTCAACTTTTTGACAAGTTTTTTTTTAAATACAAGTTTTTATTATAAGATTTGTACTTTAAACACCTCCACGATCCCCGTACTATTCAATCAATCCACCAGCACAATGTTTTGAGTGCGTTATATTGAGTTCTACCACAAAACATGATTTTTCACCCCAAGAAAAATGTCGTTTCCCAGGAATAATTTTTGCGTAAAGTTACTTAGTTTGATGTACAGAATGCTTGGTCGATGGTTTCCTGATGAGGTTGTTTACACCCTGTATACAAGATGTTAAACGTCGAAATAAATGGTTTCAAGCAGTGCAGTGTGACGACCTAATCCCATAACAACATATCTTTTTATTTAAATTATTCATTTATTGTTTTTTTAGCTTAAAGAATTAAATTGCTTATTTGACATAGGTATTTTTTTTTCAAAATGAATTGGTATAAGGGCAAGAGAATGATGATGTTAAGGCCCCATGTAACAGAGGGCTCGCCGAATGGCATCAAGTCATTGTAACGCTACTGACCGGTGTGCAGGTCCCACAGGCGCCAGGAGTGGTCGAACACGGTGGTGGCGAGGAAGCGGCCCGACGGGTGGAACTGTACGCGGGACACGCGCGCGGGCCCGTGACCCTCCAGCGACGCCACGGGGGACTCGCTGCCATAGTCACACACACGCTGGATACGGTACGCTAACCGTTGCAGCTACACGGAAATGTTCTTAGAAGACTATCTATCACTTTTCGTGAAATTTTTTTCCCACAGATTTTCGAAAAAATGTACAGTTAGCAAGAGAGTTAGAGAGTTAGTTTATTGTCCTGTAAAGTATTTTTTAACACCCTTGCTCGTAAAGCTGATGTAATTCCACCGGTTTTAAATATGTAAAGCGGGTCATAAAAAACGCGTGTGTTACCAAAGCAAATAGTTAAGTTATAGTCCATACAAATTCCATAACAGTATTATTTGCCATTTCAAATATGTAACTGATCGCCGCCGCACGACTCCAGCTAGTGAGCAGCGCGCTGTTGCTATTCAAATTTCGAATTAATCGCCGCGCGGCGCCGGTCAGTAGGCAGCGCTAGCGCGCTGTTAAAATGGCGGGAAAGCAACAGTGTGCATTTACAGAATGAGTTTATTTAAAATAATAAAAAACAGTTTATTCGGTAATTTAAAAACTTGGCTGCATGCTCTAGCGTCTTTGCCAACATTTTCACGCAGCCACGGCAGAAAATAATCCTCGCGCCATTTTTCTCAAATTTTCTTTTCTTTGTACTTGTATTGTGAAATGTTTTTTTTTTCTGTTTCCTCGCAAATGTGTTAAAAAACGTCGTACGATATACGTGCGTATTGGTTATAACATGCTCGGCTCAATTACGCCCTCGCCTACGCACTAATATCGTAATGTACTATTGTGTGTACATAAATAAATAAATAAATAAAATGGCCATTTTACACAAAACATTTTTTTGATGCCAATCGATCCTGTTTGTAATACTGATCAAAAAATTGTATAAGACCAACCCAGGTTTGAGTACTAAAAAAGTCAGAAATTACAACAAAACTTTTCCCATAAGTACATTTTCTTTCAAAGTTTCAACCAATTTTTTTTATGTTTGTAGATTCTGTTTCTGATCAAAAACTCACTCGAAATCATTACAGGTCCTGACAAAGAATGTTAATCTGAATACAAACAAAAATAAACGACAAATGATTACGAAGCGAAGACAGTATAATTAGTTAGTTAAATAGTATAATTTTATATACCTTTTTACATTGGTACCAATAATATTAATATGATTTATGATTATTTAATCAATTAATGTTACCTCAAAGCGCCTGAAACACAGGATTACCTAGTTCAGGCTCAAAGCATGGGCACGTGAACTTGACATAGATTTAAGAAAAACTGTAAACGTTTACCTTATATATTTTTGAATAAAATTTTATTATTATTATCTCCTTTATTAATCATAACATCTTATTATTTTTACATTTTTAAATATTTCATAGAAAAAAACATAAAACACTTAAAAATATAAAAAAATAGTAGTCCGCCGGTGTCGGGAGCAGGGTCCAAGCCACCGGCGGTTAGGGCTGCAGAGACAGGAACCTCCTCACAATGCGAGTCGTATCGAGGAGTACTGCCTTCTGAATCAGGCCCTTGATCCAACCGCCTAAAGAGAGCTTCGATAGATGGTCATCGAAGCTCTTGGCTATAAGGCCATTGGCCGTCACGACAATCGGCACAATGATAACCGAGTTCATATTCCACATGTCGCGAACCTCGTGTGCCAAGTCGAGATATTTTATTTGTTTCTCTTTCTCAGCTTTCACGAGGTTCTCGTCATGCGGAATGGTAACATCGATTATCATTACGCGGCGCGCTGATCGTTCCATCATCACTATGTCAGGCTTATTGGCGACAATAGTCCTGTCAGTAATGATGGACCGATCCCAGTACAGCGTGACATGGTCTTTTTCGAGAACTGGGTCGGGCACATACTTGTAGTACGGTACCTCAGAATCCACAAGTTTATATTTCAAGGCAAGTTGCTGGTGTATAATCCTGGCTACTTGGTTATGCCTGTGCAAGTACTCGCCGTTAGCCAGACGAGAACAACCAGAAATAATATGTCTGATGGACTCACCCGGAAGGTGGCATGCCCGACACACGTCAACCGTCCCGTCCTTCATAATATATTTCCGGTAATTGTTCGTCAACATAACTTCGTCCATAATCGCACAGACAAAACCTTCAGTTTCCCCAAAGAGGTCGCCGAAACGTAACCAGGACACGGACGCTAGAAAATCTACATCGGGCCCATAAAGAGCCCGGTAGAAGCGCCCGTGAAGCTCTTTGCCTTGCCATACTTGCCTGCGGTCATCGGTGGTAAGTACCTCAGGTTTGTGCCAGTTCTCTTTAGCCATGGACAGCGGGGTGAGTCCCTTGTCCACTGCGACCACATCTCGGTGCATACCTACCTCGGCTTTTAAAAAATATTCTCTGAGACTGCACACCTCGCGGTTGTGGAGGGTCTTCGCGTTTAAAAAGCCTCGACCTCCGCACTTCCGCGGGATGTACAGTCTCATCACCGATGATCCTGGGTGATGCATCCGGCTTTCGGTCAGCAGTGTACGAACTCTTCTATCCAGGGCGTCGAGTTCGGTCTGAGTCCATTTGAGTATGCCGAAAGAGTATATTAAAACCGGCATGACCCAACCATTGAAGGCGCGCACCTTGTTCCCGCCTGAAAGAAGGCTATTTAATACCTTTCTCAGGCGTCCGAAGAAGCGCTCCCTCAACGATTGCTTCATGTCAGTTACATTAATGCCTAACGCTTCCGACATACCCAAATACTTATAGGTTTCAGATGAGGAAAGAGATCTCAGCTGTATGGAGTCCGAGAGCTGAAGTCCCTCGGACTCCACAATCTCCCCTCGCTTTACATACATAACTGCACATTTGTCCACACCAAATTCCATCCTGATGGCGCTAGTAAAAGTTTCAGTTACTTTCAGTAGCTCCATCAGTCGCAATTTGTTGGGGGCAAAGAGTTTCAGATCATCCATGTAAAGCAGGTGAGATATAACCTGACCATCCTTCCTCAACCGGCAGCCTAGGCCTGAATTCTCCAGCAATGTGCTTAGAGGATTCAGGGCTAAACAGAACCAAAGTGGACTCAGACTGTCGCCCTGGAATATTCCCCGCTTAATCCATACAGGCTCATCGCTCCCCTGGATCTGTCGACATCCTGGATATCGAAGGACAGTCTTCCATTGCCCGATACATGACTCAAGAAAGGTGCGTAGAGTTGTATCTACTTTGTACAACTCCAGCACCCTCATGAGCCACGTATGTGGCACCGAGTCATAGGCCTTCTTATAATCTATCCAACATGTCGACAGATCCTTGCGAGATCGACGAACCTGTTGGCTAATGGCCATGTCGATGAGGAGTAGCTCCTTAGTACCGCGGGACCCATTCCTACATCCATTCTGAGAGGCTGACATGATGGAGTTTTTGTCAATGTGTGTATTAATTTTCACTCTCAGAATGGATGTAAGAAGCTTGTAGATCGTCGACAAACACGTGATCGGTCTATAATTTTTGGGTTCCGCGGGACTACCTGACTTATGGAGCAGGTGGGTAACGCCTGTTGTTAAAAACTGTGGGAGGGACCCGGACTCTAAGGATGACTGGAATTGCGATGCCAGGCAAGTGTGTGAACTACTAAACCATTTGAGCCAGAAGTTGTGCAGTCCGTCCGGTCCCGGGGATTTCCAAGTTGGTAACGGACGAACTGCTCTGGCTACATCTAAAGGTGTTATAAAAATTGGCTCCATTTCTGGGATACGTTCACACACTCGGTCGACATCACGCATCCAGTCAGCCTCAGTATGACAAACGGGTACCGACCAGACGCTGCGCCAGAAAGAACTCGTGGCGGCATCATCCGGGCGGCACACATCTGTCATATTTTGCTCGGGTCGCTCCCAAGCTCTGTATACCCACCTCTCATCGCTCTGGAACATGCGATTCTGTGAATACCGATCAACCCGCCGCTTATACCTCCGAATACGGTTCGCCCATGCATAAAGTTTCTGCTTCAGGAAGTCGATGCGCTCTGTGACACGGGACATGTATTCTTGAGGACTGATTTCAGTCCCCGAGAATGCCCACGAAGCGCATCACTCGTGGTCGTGTGTTGCCCTCCCTGAACGTCAAAGTTTGTACATCCATACTTGAGACTATAGCCCCTTACTTAGCTTTAATTTTTAATTTATGTGTAGACCAAGGAGTTTTCCCTGATTTAATGAAATACAGTAAAGTCATACCTCTTTTCAAATCCGGAGACAGTAAAGATACTAATAATTATAGACCTGTATCCGTGTTACCAGTTTTTAGCAAGGTTTTTGAAAAAGTAATGCTTAATCAAATGCTCTATCATTTTAACACCAACAGAATCTTACATGATCAACAGTATGGCTTCACCAAGGGACGTTGTACAACTGACGCCGGTGTAACCTTATTAAAGCACATATTTACTGCGTGGGAAGAGTCTCAAGACGCCATAGGAATTTTTTGTGACCTCTCCAAAGCGTTTGATTGCGTAAATCACGACACATTACTTTTGAAACTTGAGCATTACGGACTGGGTAAACTCGCACTTAGTTTGGTAAAATCTTATTTGAATGATAGACAACAACATGTTCAAATAAATGGTGTTAATTCACAGGGTTTAAAAGTAAAAATGGGGGTTCCACAAGGCTCAATATTGGGTCCTTTTCTCTTTCTAGTATATATAAATGATCTTCCCTATTTACTGAAAAACCAACCGCAAAATATGGTGTTATTTGCTGATGACACTTCCCTAATTTTTAAAATAAATAGGCGGGCCCAAAATCTAGATGACGTGAATAATGCCCTACTTCAGGTCCAAAATTGGTTCACAGCAAACAATTTGGTATTAAATGAAAAAAAAACCAAATGCATAAGATTTGCTTTACCGAATGTTAAAAGTAGTGATTGTGATATAATATTGAATAAAGAGAAACTTGAATTCGTAGATAAAACGGTTTTCCTGGGGATTACGCTTGATTCAAGGCTACAATGGGGTTCTCATTTGACTTCTCTTGCGGGGCGGCTAAGTTCAGCAGCCTATGCCATTAGAAAAATCCGTCAGTATACTGATGTAGATACCGCTAGACTGGTTTATTTTAGTTACTTTCATAGTATAATGTCTTATGGCATTTTACTGTGGGGACGGGCTGCAGATATTGAGTCTATATTTATTCTGCAGAAAAGAGCCATCAGGGCCATATATAATCTTCGTAAGCGCGATTCTCTAAGAGAATTGTTTAAGGATATTGGCATCATGACAGTACATTGTCAATACATCTACGAAAACATAATGTACGTCAGAAAAAATCTGCACCTTTTTGGTAAAAGGGGTGACAGACATAATTACAGTACTAGAAATAGGGACCAACTAGTTCAGCCAGGTTTCCGACTCGCTAAAGTAGACTCATCTTTCATGGGGTACTGTTTAAGATGCTATAATAAAATTCCACAAAGTATTCTTGAACTGAATGAGACGAAATTTAAAACATGCATTAAACGCACACTATGTAAGCAAGCATATTACAAGTTGAGCGATTATATCGCTGATAAAAATGCTTGGCTCAATGCTGGTCCTGCTCCACAAGGACAGGGGCGCATAAATTGATAGCATTAAAATGTATTGTTGGAGCTGCTGAAGATTGTACAACTATCTTTGCATTGTATAGATTCAATCTCCTTAGTATTATATAAATGCATAGCCCATATTGTGTGAGTACTATGTACTAGAAAGCTATCATTTACTGGAAACCTACGTCTTTTCTTGACTTGAATGTGCCCTGGCGGTTTAGAGTATGTCATGCTCACTCAAATGTCTCGCTGATGGTGGCGCATGTGTCGGATCATTTAGTTCCCTTCAAAATGGTTGAGTTGAATGGTGCTGATCCATGCGTCATGTCCGTGAACGGGCGCTGTCAGTTGTGACTGGTCATCTCTTAGTTGCCATGGCTTATTTGAATGAATTATTTTGAATTGTATTTTTTTTGTTTGTGTGTTTTTGCTGTGGACACTTTTAACGTGCACATCTTGCTACATTGTTCTCACATAATATACCATCTCAACATGAATGATGTAACCAAGATTTTGTAACAATATTCTGATTTAAAAGAGTGTCCATGGAGTTTCTTGCCCGTTCTTCTCCATAGAGATCTACGCTAGGGAATGGGCAACTACAGTACTTTCACAGTTTTTATGTCTTGTGACTGGGACTGTAGCTACATTTAATTTTCATCTTTGTTTCGACAATTCAAAAGTGCCTGTAACTGGCTTACTTGAAATAAATGCTTTGATTTTGATTTTGATTTTGAAGCAGTATAGTTTGCCGACGAGTACCCTGGCCCCGTCGATACGGCGCTCGATCCTTCGCTGCCAGGCTGGTACGGCTGGTTTCGGTCGAGTAGCTACGTCACAATTTGGAAACTTGACATTAGCTAAACGACATGCCGTAATTATTAATTATTATTATTATTATTAGTATGTAACTTTACGTTTTTCTGCGATTTCTGACTTTTTAGTACTCTAACGCCATCGTTACAGATCCGACAGAAGATTTGATCAGTATTAGAAACACGATCGATAAACATCAAAACAACTTGTGGTTCTTGGTTTTTGGTCAATTTAAGATAAATTGATCTTAATAATTATAGATAAATATCTACTATATTATAATAATACCTGAATATTTTGCTTAAGGGGCTAAAATCTGATTGACAAAATCAATCTTTTGGTCTTCTAAATTATTTACGTCTGCTTGACTCATTAAAACATAGCTCGCTGTCGTTACAGATACAAAATGGAAAAAAAACGGCCGTTTTTAGCATTTTTTCTAACTGTAACTACAGTGAAGTATATTTTAATGAATTAAATAGACGCCAATAATCTAGAACTCTAAAGCATTGATTTTGTCAATCAGATTTTATATTAATTGTGTATTTAACGAGTTCTAATTTTTTTACTAAAGTGGCGCTAGTGTGCATTGGGGAGCCCCTTAAGATATATATTTAAATGTCTACAATAATTACAATAATATTGATCTCAGTTATAAATAGTATTGAAATAATGATGTCACTTTATGTTATTACTACTTATGTCTATAATTGTTATCGTGTAGTTGTACCTAGTACGTTACTCTGATAAATATGTTACATACCCTCTGTTTGTAAATAATATCTAGTATTAACTACTTAAAGTTTAATGTTAATCTTGTTTATTGCTCATAATTGTTGTGCCATAATTACTCTTAGCTGTAAGTCCTTTGTAACATGTTTTTAAACTTATGGTACGGAAAATAAAATGAATATGAACATGGTTAAAACTTTCAAACAAAATGTATGGGAAAAATGTTTTGCAATTTTTGACTTTTTTAGTACTTCGACCTGGGTTGGTTAAAGAACTTTTTGATCAATATTAGAAACAGGATTAACAGGCATCAAAAAAATGTTTTGTGTAAAATGGCCATTTTCTTGCTAACTGTAATTTTTTTCGAAAATCTTGAATGGCAATAAAAATTAACGAAAAATTATGGATAGTCTCCTAAGAACATTTTCGTGTATCTGCAACGGTTAAGGTAGTTCCCCTTACTGCCCCGTTTACCGTATCCACCTTGTATAAATATCAGACATTACACGCAGCGCCATCTAGTGCCACGCTAAGCAGCGAGGCTTGTGTCGTGGACACCAGATAGTTGATATACTACATAGATACTTTTTGTTTATAAATACATACTTATTTTACATCCATGACTCGGAAACAAATGTCCATGCTCATCACACAAACATGTACCCCTACCGGGATTCGAACCCGGGACCCTAAGAACGTAAGGCAGCATCACTACCGCTGCGCCATTTGGGTCGTCATACCCGAGTGTTTTAAGGCTATATTAATTTAAAACGTTCTCATGGGTTAATTTTCGAACGTAACGCGAGTGAAGCCGCGGGTAAACGCTAGTATTCAAATACCCTTGTCGATTCTCCGCCCACACCTGTTAAAGTTCCACAGATGCACAGAGCCGTCGTATGCACAGGTCGCCATGGTGACCGCTTGCGAGGCATCCCCGGCTGGCTCCTCTGTGCCTGAAGTGTCCATGGCCGACGCCTCCTCATCAGGGGCCGGCTCTTCTTTCTCTTCTGACACCTGAAACGGTGATCATGGACGAGCGATGCGGTAGTTTAAACTTTAAACAGAACACAGTTCATCGAACTCTTCGTCGCGCTTGCCGTTGGTTACGTGCGTTTTGCTACGTTACGAGAAATAATTCAGATTGCCATAACGTTTCTGAAATAATTTCTAGTACCGGTCATCTTAGTATGAAATACTGAATTCACCCCATCAGTCTGCGGAGGGCTGTTTCATACACCATGTATAAAGAAGAACAGACAAGATACTCCAATGTAAGTAACTCGTGGCTAAACATTAACAGCCGCGCGGTTCAATCTTCAGCACCAATACCAAGTTTCCTCTATACCTCGGAAAGCACGTTAAGCTGTTGGTCCCGGCTGTCATTTCAAGATCTTTGACAGTCGTTACCTGTGATCCAAAAAGTCTGACAACCAGTCTTACCAGGGGGTATCGTATTTATTTTTTATTTATTTTTAAAACATTGCCCCACACTAGGAATTTCTCCTGTATCGTGGGTGCGTTTACAAACATTTAAACTTACATACACAAACAGCCAGACCCGGAACAACTATCTGTAGGCTATACAAATATTTATACCGTGCGGGATCGAACCCGCGACACGCAGCGCAGCAGTCAATCGCTCAACCACTGCGCCAACCGTGTCGAATTACCCAGTTACTAACTGGGTTGTGGAGGTCAGGTAAAATACTGGTATTCAGGTCCATCCGGTAAGACTGCAAGCCGACTCCAAGATAGTTGGGAAAAGGCTAGACAGATGGTAAGACGAGATACTCCAACAAATGTATGTTCCTCATGCAACTTACCTTCTTGAGGAAGTGGTCAGGCATGGCAGCCTGTGGGTGGAAGGCGGCGCCGCTCACGTTGCACTTGTGACCTTTCAGGACCTGGAGTGGCTTGCATTCTGGCACCGACCAGACCTTGGACAGACCTGACCTAGAATAGAGTAGATGACAAAAAAAAATCTAATTAGTCCGTCAGATAGATTTCCTAAAAATATTGGACAAGTATTTTTTCTTTTTTCACGTAAACAAAAATTTAAAACGATACAGTGCGTCGAAAAGTCATGTGACGTCACATTTGAATACATTTTTTACTCAAATGTGACGTCACAAGCTCCCACTCTTGATCTTTGGACACTTTTGATCTTCGTAAATTTTTATTAATTTGATAAAACACGTATCCAATATTGTTCGATAATCTAACTGACGGACTAAATAGAATCATATCGTTTTTGTCAGCCATCATCCCTATTGTTGGAATCTTGTAACACACTTTAAAACTGTTGAACTAGACATTTATCATCATATCAGCCCGGAATCACCTAGCATAGCATAATCAGCCTATAATGTTCCCACTGCTGGGACACACGGCCTCCTCTCTATGAGAGGGAATGTGCTATAATCCAGCACGCGGGCCCAGTGCGGGTTGGTAGATGTCACATGTCTTGGAATGTTTGTTTCTAAATTCTAGGACATGCCGGTTTCCTTACGATGTTTTCCTTCACCGTTTTGAGAGCAGTGGTGATGAAATAAATTACACAAAGTAATGCGCCTGCCTGGGCTCGAACCCACGACTTACTGTTCGTAAGTCGGGGCCGCCACCGCTGGGCCACCGCTGCTCCGAAACACGGTTAAATAGATCATAGAACTCACCAGCTCGCAGTGATCAACATCTTACTGTCACTACTAAATCTGCAGAAGCTTATAGGACGCGTGTCACCGATCTGTAAGTTAAAAAACGTAGCTGTCATACAAGTCGTAAACAGACTTCACGAAGCCGTCAACCAAGCATTCTAGAGCTGTACATCAAACATCAAAAATATTGCTGGGAAACGACTTCTTTTTTTAGGGTGAAAAATTACATTTTACGGTAGCACTCAATGTAACCAACGCTTGTAACGCTCTCAAATCATTGTGCTGCTGAATGCATTGAATAGTACGGCATACGGGAGTCTGGAGGTATTTGTAAAATCATCCAACAACATTAAAAACTTGTAAAAAGTTGGAACTTTGACCAATATCTCCGTAACTAGAAGGTTCAAAGGTGTGGTCTAAAACAAAAAAAATGTTGCAATGACGGGGAGAACAAGTGCCTTTCGGCTTCGTTAAGGTGACACTAGTCGCGGGGTCCAACTCACTGGTGGGCGTGGCCAAAAAGCACGCTGTCTTACCTGGCATCCTGGCATCGTGCCCGACAGAGTGAGTTCAGTGAGATGCACGATTATTCATAGTAAAAGACGCGCGTAAAAAAATACGATAAGGCCTTTAAAAAATTGAGTTTTATGAAAAAACTACTGCATAAATCAATTATAATTTATTGAATTCTTCGATAATTGTGCTTTGTCAGTACTGACTTTGTTTTGGTAATTTTACACTTCTTGTATTAATAATTGAAGCCCAAAGTTGTGTTAAAATTGGCAATAAAAACGAATCTTTGGTAGCTCGTAACTTTTTAATGGCTTTTTATTTTACTATTCTGTTTCCGCACAGACAAAATTAGTAATGAGACAAAACGATATCATGTTTAACTTTGGATGTACCGTGTCAACCAGTGGAGTAATCATCATCATGATCATCAGCCTATAATGTTTCCACTGCTGGGACACACGGCCTCCTCTCTATGAGAGGGAATGTGCTATAATCCAGCACGCGGGCCCAGTGCGTATTGGTAGATATCACATGTTTTCGAATTTTTCTAGGACATGCCGGTTTCCTCACGATGTTTTCCTTCACCGTTTTGAGAGCAGCGGTGATGAAATAAATTACAAAAAGTAATGCGCCTGTCTGGGTTCGAACCCACGACTTACTGTTCGTAAGTCGGGGCCGCCACCACTGGGCCACCGCTGCTCTCAGCTCTTGCTCTTAGTGGAGTAATACCCTCCCGAAATTCCTATGGGAAAAAATGTCGACAAGTGTCACCTTAAGGGTGTAAAAAACACCCATTATAGAGAGTGCCTGACCTGGCTGCAGTATATGGACATGGCGGAAGCCTTCCTCTGCGACTCCTGCTTGGCGGCCGCTCGCACGCTACCCGCCAGTTTTAGCTCCTCACGCGCCTTGGCCAACCTACCACAAAATAAATTCATCTTATTTCGTTCTGTACATTGGTTTTGATGCGGAGGAATATGAATGTGGATAGGTATAAGAGTAGAGGAAGAGCAAAGTAACGATGGGTGGACTGTGGGAAGGGTGATATGGCTAGACAGGAGGTGTCTGATGAGATGACGAGTAATAGAGAAGTGTGGGAGAAGAAGACATGCTGCGCCGACCGCGAATGAATGGGGACTATCGTTTTTGAGCTCACCAGATGGCACCACTGTCGAGTAAGGTCTTGTCAATAATTCTATTTTATACTTTATAGTAACAATAACGTCATAAAAAGTTTATTTTATTACGTATAACAACATGGTGTAAACTTCAGATACATATTTACAATATTCTCCCTAAAATTAGCAAGCATGAAACATTTAAAAATCGTTCTACCTCCAACTAGTAACAAATAAGATCCTAAGTTGCTACTTAAAATCTTCAAGTCATAATTAATCAGGAATTGGCTCAGTCTAGAACACAATCGTGAGTATTAGTATAAATACGTGATAAAAAAGCACGCAACGCGCGAACAGTGTATTTGTATGACATCTGACATTTCGGAAGACCTTACTCTACACGAGCGCCTCTAGCGTCGAATTCATGCGCGATAGCCCCATTGGGATAAGGTCAAGAGAATAATGATATTGATTTTGTAAAAACAGTTTGACCTCTTCGTCGATCGAGTGGTCACAAGTGGGAAAGTTGAGCATGAGGTCCTGGGTTCGATTTCCAGGTCGAGAGTCAGGAATTTCACAGTAGCTACGGAGTCAGGATTCGTGCCTGGTTAATGGCTCTCGGCTCTCGGTCGGGTTGACAGGATTTATTTCGCTAGGGTCAAGCATTTTGTGGGCAGAAGACGGGTTTCGTGCTATGAAAACACACTGGATGCGATACACTATTTTATTTTACATTGCACGATTCGGGTTGGTCGTGTCCATGGAGAAGAACCGGCAAGAAACTCCATGGTTACTCTTTTCAAACAGATACACTGAGTAAACTAACAAATTACTTGACATTACACTTTCACACAATAACACTGGGCACAATGAATCGGGTACAGTTTCAAGACGTCTTAACTCCGCTGCGATCAGACTAGTGACTAGTTCTTAAACTTAACTGGCGAAATGTAGGTGTACTATTAGGTAGGTAAGGTTAAGTTAGGTAAGATATTTAAGTGAGCATGATACCTATCATGCTCACTTAAATGTCTCGCTGATGGTGGCGGGTGTGTCGGGTCATTTAGTTCCCTTCAATATGGTTGAGTTGAATGGCGCCGGTACATACGTCATGTTTGTGAACGGGCGCTGTCAGTTGGGACTGGTCATCTCTTAGCTGCCAAGGTTCATTTTAATTACTTTATTCGTAAATTGTTGATCTAATCTTTTACTCTGGACGCTCTTAGTGTGCACGTCTTTCTACATCGTTCTCACATATATGTATAATCTCAAAATTAATGATGTAACCAAGATTTTGTAACAATATTTTGATTTTAAAAGAGTGTCCATGGAGTTTCTTGCCCGTTCTTCTCCATAGAGATCTATGCTAGGGAATTGGCAACTACAGTACTTTCTCAAGTTATTATGCCTTGTGACTGGGACTGTAGCTTTGATTTTCTTTTTTGTATTTTTGACATTCAAAAGTGCCGAAATGTTCTGATTGAAATAAATGCTTTGAGTTTTTTTTTTGTTTTTTTTTTGAGTTTTTTTTTCGAGTTTCTTTTTTTGAGTTTCTTTTTTTTAGTTTTACACTTCTGCCTAATCCTTCAGGGATTTCAGGTGAGATTTTTGTTTTGCGCAGTGATTGGAACCTAAATAATAACAGCACAGTTCTTTTTTCAAGGTTAAGCACCGCTTGCCGAGGTCGTCCCGTAGATTGGTGACCATCCATTACATACCGAGAAAGGGAACTCGGTATGTATGTGTAAACTCCGAAAGCACGTTAATCCGTTGGTCCCGGCTGTCATTTGTAGATCTTTGACAGTCGTTACAGGTAGACAGTGGCCCCGAAAATCTGTCAACCAGTCTTACCAAGGCGTACCGTATTGCTCAGTTTAGCCTATGTACTATTCCAGATTATAATCTATCTCTGTGCCAAATTTCATTCAGATCCGTTCCGCCGTTTGCGCGTGATCATCTATCCAAACCTTCACATTTAATAGTAGTCTGACCTGAGCTTCGCCTTGGGTAGCGAGTACCGAGCGATCCACAGACGTGCTTCCCTCAGCTCGGGAGGTCCCTCGTGGTACCACGTGCCCTCCCGTCCTCTGTCCCTCTCTATTCTCGCCTCCTCTTCTTCTAACTTCTTGTGGATCGCGTCTTCTCCTAAGCTGGAAGGAGTAAAGGTATTTACAGATCGCAATTTTTGACTATAGCATACGCATAATCAGCCTATAATGTCCCCACTGCTGGGACACACGTCCTGCTCTCTATGAGAGGGAATGTGATATAATCCAGCACGCGGGCCCAGTACGGTTGGTAGATGTCACATGTCTTCGAATGTTTGGTTCTAGGACATGCCGGTTTCCTCACGATGTTTTCCTTCACCGTTTTGAGAGCAGTGGTGATGAAATAAATTACAAAAAGTAATGCGGCTGCCTGGGTTCGAACACACGACTTAATGCTCGTAAGTCAGGGCCTCCACCACTGGGCCACCGCTGCTTCAAATTTTTGACTATGTGAAAGATGAGACGTCATAAAAAAAATATAATTCCTCACGCCCAGGAGTATCCGAAAATACCCTATGTATGTTTCTCGATAGTTTTCCAAAGTTTACCGAAGCGCATTGCTGTTCTAGTATAACTGTACTTGAGAACCGAAGTGACCTTAAAAGCCGATTCCTGCCGACTTCCCTTCGGTAACAAGCCATGTAGGTGAATGGGAACAAACTGATCAATCATTTCAGAAGAGATGACCGGTACAAGATTTTTTTTCAGGAAAGTTATGGGAGTCTAATAAATTTGATTTGTTTTATTTCCTCATAGGCAATGTATCGTTACCGTGGCAAAACAAACGTAGCTAACGGCAAGCGCGACGACGAGTTCAATGAAGTCTGTAGCTATAGGCAGGAAGTGAACAGCTGATTTCACGTGTCGTTCTTTACAGTTTTTCACCATCCATTTTTTACTTGTAGACAAATGGAGTGCTGCGTACAGAGAATGTAATTTTACATTGAAATAAAGGAATAGTAACTGAAAAAACGACAAAAAATGTAAATTTTCCGGAGAAAAATTCCGGTGGAATATGATTCAGATTATATCATGAACTGTCCACCCGACCGATTCGGTGAATGAACCCTGTCAGTCTGCGGAGGGCTGTCCCAAAGACCCTGTATTGTATACACATCTGTGGGTACTTACTAGCTGAGCAGATCTCGGAGGCGCACCCTCCTCTCCGCCGGCCCCTCGCCGAACAGGCAGACCGGCTCCCCCAGCTGACGTAGACTCCGGCGCACCTGTGGACGATGTCACAAGTCGTTGTATACAGGGCCCAATTAGCTAGTAGTGATGAGCCCGAATGATGCTTTGGCAAACTTATTTGAGGTGTTTGGAGCCAGCCCCAAAATTAAATGAACTGTTAAGAATGCGTGAGAGCGCGGGGTGAGGGGGTGAGGGGTCATTCGGATGGACCTTTGAGTAAAAGTGCTTTATCTTAACCTATTGAATTTATAAGTTTAGATTTTATGGTTTTCCTTTCATTTAATTAATCATGTTTGTTATTGAGATTTGATTCATATGAATATGAATCAATTGATGTCATAAAAGTGATAAATGATAAATGATGTTTATTTTGCAAGTAGGTTTTTACAAACACTTTTACACGTCATGTTTTTTTTTAAAACTAGATGGGGCCGGTGTTTCGTACCTGACTACTCTGAGAAGAAACAGCCGAAACAAACTCAGAGGTCATAGTCTCTTTTGAAGTCCAGACATAATTTTGCTTAATTCACATGAGGACTATGCAGAATAGTGTCTGAGATGGTCTTTTGAAGAAAGAACCACACAGATTTGAGTGGACCTGTACTGCAGGATGTAATTTTTTCAAATATTATTCAGTTCGATTCCAGAGTCTGGCAAGCAAATTTTCGAAAACCTTTGAATGCAGATTTGTTTCTTTTTTAAAATAAGGGAATGTTTCCTGTGAGTAAAATTTTCTATCCCCAGTATTTAGAGTACTTTCCCTCCAGGTGCCATTGAAAACGTCCACCCCTGTATATGTCGACTTGAGAACTTCCTCCTTTTTTGTTGTTAGTTCAAGTGCCTCACAATGGCTTAGTTCTAATAAAAAGTTTAACTTTGCTTTTTGCAACCAAGCATTTTGGATAAGATGGGGGCTAAACTGCTGTTCTGCTTAAACTAAGATACCTCATCGTCATCAGTGGACACATTCAGCTGCCGAGCCTTCCGCCTCCTCTCAAACTCCTCGAGAAGCGCCTTCTTGTCCCGCGACATCTCTTCTTCAAGCTCCATGTATTCTGCAAATAGAGGGGTGTGGCTGATAAGTGAGAAAATAAACAGGATAGGCATTTATAACTTAATTTTAATGAAAAGATGACCCATTATTTTAATAACTATTTTAATTTGTATGCCAGAAATGGCAAAATATTATGATCATACAACACAATGCATAACTTTATACAATACTAAATTAATTCTACAAACTAATTCTGACAAATAAATAATTTTAATCTATTCAGAGCAGCGGTGTCCCAGTGGTGGCAGCTCCAAACCGGCATGTCCTAGAACTAAAAATTCGAAGACATGTGGTTTCTACCAATCCGTACTGGGCTCGCGTGGTGGATTATAGCCCATTCCCTCTCATTGAGAGGAGGCCGTGTCCCAGCAGTGGGAACATTATAGTAGTAGTCTGTAGTAGTAACTGTGTGTAAATGTTTCTTCGACGCGGCCGAAGTCGACGGCATAAACTAGTTAAAAATATAATGAATATGAGAACTTACCACTTGAGATTTGAATATCTCCCAGCTCTTTCCCGCCAAGATCTTCGGTGCCTTCCTTGGCAGCAGCGGCCAGGGCCGCCAGCCGGGCCTTCTCTTGCTCCTCCAAGGACCCATAGTGGACCTGTTTAGGCTTCTTCACCAGGATAACATCATCATCGTCAGACATTTTGAGGTTATGTTTATTTTCTTGATTGAAACGAGTTTTGCGTAGAATCAATTAGTTTTTGAAAAAATTTAACTTAACTCTACTAATATAACTTCAACTCTATATTAGAGGATTTGGTGAAATTAATGTAATCTGGAAACTAAATAACCAACACAGACCAAAACAGTAACATAACCAATAAAGTATATAAACCAACAACCAACAATTCAACAATCACCACAGAGCATCACAATAACATAACGTGACGTTGTGATTTGTCAGACTTGTAAATGACAAATTTTAAAGAAAACCCTTTGTTCACAGCCATAAAGCCCAGAGTACATTATACTTCTTTCTTATAGCCATAAAGGATTGATTTTTTTTTAGATTTATACTCTGTGCTCCTGTGCTCTATAGTCTTTGTTTACGTCAGTGCTGAATGAACAACAGAATAAAACTACAAAATATTGCAATCAATTCCAACTAAAATGTAAAAATACATGGCGAATACAGTTAAATTACTATTAATTTACGTTAGTCTTAAGTTTTCGTGTTAAAAGTTATAATTGTGTAGCCAACAGTGACATAACCTATAAGTGCGTATTATTTTGCGTTAATTTCTTCAAAACCATGGCTCTGCAGTTATCAAGGCGGGAGGTGGACGACCTGAGGTCTTCCCTCGACCGAGCGATATACAGGACCATAGGAAAATCTGATAGTTCCTTGCTATCCACTGTTTCTGCGTGCTTATCCAGTGGGTAAGTTTCAAAGGCATTCAAATTATGTTTATCAATATTTTATTAAGATTCTAACTCTGATGCCACAGTAGCATTTAGGCACTATTTTAGGTCACGTAGCAGTAGCAGATATGACATTAATTGGTTGAAATCGATAAACATTTGGGTATTATCCCATTGTGTAATGATTGTACCGCACTAAACTCAAGGATTGATTCTCTTATAATTTACCTGAATACTCTCATTAATAATTAGCTTATAATGTTCCCACTGCTGGGACTGCTGGGCTGTAATCTAAGATGCGGGCGCAGTGCAGTTTCTTCACGACTATCCATGAAACCCCTACTGTTTACTACTTACATTACCTAATAACCTAATTAGTATTGACCAACCATCTGCCTGCTTTTTCCCAACTATGTTAGGGTCGGCTTTCAGTCCAACCAAAAGCAGCTGAATACCAGTATTTTACATGGAATGACTGCCTATCTGACCTCCACAACCCAGTTAGTACTGGGCAATACAATACCTCTTGGTAAGACTGGTTGTCAGGCTTGGAGCCACTGACTACCTACTACCCAGTGGCTTAAAGTACTTTCTGAGGTACAGAGGAAACTCAGTTTGTATTAAAGGGTCACCCATCCACGGACCAGCCTAGGCAAGCAACGCATGCTAAACCTTAAAGATCGACCCAAGCGGCTGTTGGTATTTGGCAATAAGTTCCCCTATTTAATATTGACCCAAACTTATATGAATAATTCTTAACATTCCAGTTATGAACGTAGAAAAATCATAGACAAGATATCTGCTCACATAGACTCCAAAAAGGCCAGTAAGCTTGCTGACAAAGCGATAGCTTTAGCTCAGGAGCTGATATCCAGCTCCAAGTCCCAGAAACGGAAACATGAGTCCAGTGACCGCGAAAAGGAAGGGAAGCGCTCCAGGCATGATGAGGTATTAATATTAATCAATTCGAAAGTTTGTGAGCAATGTATGTTAAAAAATAAAATATTTGTATCTAGCTTATGCCCGCGGCATCGCCCGCGTGGTTTAACAGCCTAACCTAGTTAATGGGTAACACAATACCACACTGCAAGCCTGGTTTTTAGACCTTCAGGCTACGACTATCAAAGATCTATAAACATGTTTTTTTGTTGCACTGGGGGGTTCACGGTATGTTACTGTTAACTTCTTGTAGAGGGTTTTCTGTGGATTCAATCAAAGACTCGAAGAACTCGTACACCAGATATATTGTGAGATAAAGTTACCAGAAAATACATGAGCGCAGCCATCAAGGGGTCATATTGACGAATACAAGTCATTTTAATTCAAATAAACTACGACAGTAGCATAGAATCAAAACCACAAATCAAACAGTGACTGCACAAAGAAGGTCAACATTCAACATTTATGTCACCCATCCTCAAACCGACCTTAGCAAGCATTGCTTCACCTT
This sequence comes from Xestia sexstrigata, assembly GCA_941918905.2. Classification (NCBI taxonomy): domain Eukaryota; kingdom Metazoa; phylum Arthropoda; class Insecta; order Lepidoptera; family Noctuidae; genus Xestia; species Xestia sexstrigata. Next base: position 10,602,206 of record OW799230.2, on the reverse strand, counting down.
GAAGATCAACCTGTGCAGCTATTGTTATTGAGCCACTAGTCCCTGATACATAGTATTGTATATATTTCAGGTTAAAGAAGACAAGGACGTTAAAGAAGAGAAAAAAGAGGAGAAAAAGAATGGAGTTGAGTTGCCAACCAACTTGCCGGAGGGGGAGACAGTTGGCTCCAAGATGGCTGTGTTGAGTGCAGACAGGATTAAGGTATATCTATTTATATATTTAATTACAATGGTTGTTTAAAATCAATTACAGTAACTAGAAGAGAAAATTGTAACATAAAATTAAAAAACATACAAAATAACTAAGTAAAGCAAAATTAAGGTAATGTTAACACTTTCATAACAGTATGTTTGACATACCAATAAAATCTTCGTCCATCCATCAATCATTTAGACATTTATACAAATAAATAAAATTGAAGTGCCTGTTTGTAATATCAAAATAACAGCTTTTTACTGCATATGAAAATATATACTTACAGCACTTATAGCAAAAACATTTTTTTTTAAATTTTAGTCTGTCTGTCTGTTTGTTCCGGCTAATCTCTAAAACGGCGGGACAGACTTTGAAGGGACTTTTACTGGCAGATAGCTGATGTTATAAAGAGTAACAAAGGCGATTTTAGAATAAGAATTAGGGTTCCGTGCAAAAAAAAAACCTCTTGAAATTGGAAATAAAATCCAATTCAAAAAGATTAAACATAACTGGCGAAACGTGGGTATACGTACACCACGTGGGTGATGTGGTGTTATATTTATTTAATCAGACTTTTAATCTTCTAGCTGATGATGGCAAACGCTCAAAAAGAGATAGAGGAACGCAAGCGGGCCCTACTTGCCATGAAGGGCGAGCCTAAGAGCGGGGTGAGCGCCGCCGCGGCGACCGCCCAGCAGCTGAAGATGCAGGTCCAGCAGACCAGCTCCATCGCGCCGCCCAGCGTCATCAAACCTGTGCTGTATTCTAAACCTGGTTAGTCTTCTTCATCATATTGAAGAAGCTCACAAAGATTGCTGTTCCACAAACGATGGAGCACCTAATATCGTGTCCTGCGTGTCCTGTTGTTTGTTCACTACAGGAACTGTTGGACGCTACCGAAAACGCCAAACTAATAGCTCAGTTCTGTAAGGCTATTACGTATCTCTGTTGACAGCTCGAAATGATAGTAACTGGGCTCAGTGTCCATCAATTAACTGTCAAAAGGTTAGTATTATGTATGACCAGTCGCAATCAAATATGATGTCATTGATTGTCATTGTGGCTGATAGTCACCGTAAATCATTTTAACAGACACTTTCGTATCGATACTTATATTATTTCGATTATGTAAGCATAGTGGACAACAAACTGATGACAACTGAGTTAGAAGTGGCTTTCGTGAAAGACGTTACACCGTACCCGGGCTGTTACGAGTAGTCACCTTATAGTGATATCCACTCAGTGCTATACGTAATACCAATATTAACATTGTCGGTTGTCATCAAAGTTTGGTGTATAACCGAAGTTTGATAGTCACTGGATATCAGAAAGATACGTAATAGGCCTACTGGGCTTTTATTTACATTGCCATCGACACGCTAAGATGAAGAAGATGAAGCTCGAAATCACTCACTGTTGGGTATAGATAGGCCTCTCCTTTCTTTTGCCATTATATACTTCTCGGTTCTGTGCGTCCCTGATCCAAGTGTTTCCCGCGATCTTGACGACATCGTCAACCTAACGCGCTTTAGGACGGCCCTGGTTTCCTTGGCCTAAACGTTGCCACCATTCGGTCAAAACCTCCATCGACCATCTCCGCGTCTAGCCTGATGTCCTGCCCAACTCCACGACGTCGAAGACTTTAGTCTGACGACAGATTTCTTTGTTACGCACTCGCTTATTGGGGTTATGCCGAGCATACCTCGCTCCATGGCCCTTTGTGCAAGTCGTATTCGGTAAACAGTCTCGTTTGTGAGCGTGTCGGTACCAGGCGCGTAGGCATCTAAGAAGCCGATTCCTGCAGGCGTCTCTTCGAGAACAAGGCACTCTACGTAGTGTGTAGTTGCTATATAGTTCGGTACCGTAAGTCATCATTGGCGTTTTTTCTTTATAAAAACGCTATTTAATCATAATCATTTATTTAAAAAAGAAAATATTGTACACATTTTGCAGTCGTGGACAGGCGTGGCGTTATATTAACATACAGAATAAGATAGATATGTCCGTCTGTGTGTCAACAGCTGGTAACGCGATGTCCCAGGAAGAACTGGAGAAGCAGCGCAAGATAGCTGAACTGCAAGCCAGGATACAGAGGAAACTAGCTGGTAAGTAACGTGTAGAATTGTGGATCTGCTTAGTTTACCCCATCACAGAAATCTAGTCTAACCGGACGCAGCTGAATACCAGTATTTTACATGGAGCGACTGCCTATCTGACCTTCACAACCCAGTTAGTACTGGGCTCACTAATACGATACACCTTGGTGAGACTGGTTGTCAGACTTTCGAGCCACTGATTACCTGTAACGACTGTCAAGGACCTATAAATGACAGCCGGGACCAACGGCAAGACAAAACAAGAAATTTATTTGTAAAAACATGAGGATACATACAAGACGTTGCTGGGTGTTCATAAACAAAAAGATCCATCATTTTCGGCCTTTGGGGCATACAAATATATATGTAGGTAAGAAAAGTCATTCATGGATATTTAAACAAAACTAAAACAATTAAATTACCACACAAACTAATAAGAATTAATTCAATTTAAATTGTCAAATTTAAAAAAATGTCAGTAAAAATATTTGTTAAATTCGTAATGTTACACACTCAAATACTGTAGTATGCTTTCCCAACTAGATATAATTTTGAAAAAGATATCTGCTTATGTTAAGCACTATTAAACTAGACCTGCTTCGTTTCCTGCTTGCAGGTGGAGCCCTAACCAGTACGGCGGGCAGTGGGCCCGCGCCCCTCATCCTGGACCGCGAAGGTCGCACGGTGGACACGAGCGGGAAGAGAGTCCAGCTGACCCACGTGGCGCCTACTCTTAAGGTAAGAGCGTCACATCACGCCTCTAACCCCAAAAGGGGAAGGTAGACAACTTTAAATCAGCACTTTACAGTAGACAACTGCAGGATATCCACGACTTGATCCAAGAGTCGTACTTAGCGCTTCTCCACGTTTATTATGCGCACTGCCAACGAGTGGAGCTCTCTACCTGTTATATCTTGTGACTGGGACTGTAGCTACATTTAATTTTCATCTTTGTTTCGACAATTCAAAAGTACCTGTAACCGGCCTACTTGAAATAAATGCTTTGATTTTTGATTTTGATATCAGTGTTCCCAATCGCATTGAACTAGTCTTGCCAAAGCAAGAGTGAACAGGCATCTTCTGGGCACGCTAGTTCCATCATAGACCTCATCCATCGCTTGCCATTAGGCGTGATCGAGGGCAAGAGCTGGCACATTTTGTAATAAAAAAAATAAAAATAAAATGTAGACTTACGGTAGTTGACCCAGAAGTAAATTACTTTTTATTTATTTTACACCTGACTACCAAGTATTGCTAGATAATTAAATTTAACCCTGTCTATAGATTACATCGTATTTTTTAAAGTAAAATTATACTGAGTATACTATTCAAGGTGTAAACAGCAGTGGCGAAGGTTCAAAATTGTGTCAAGGGAAGCCGAAGGAAAACATGAGAATTGTAACTTCTTTTTTCGTCATTCCTGTATTCTATTTTCGTTTTGTCCTCGTTTTCGTTATCAGCGACGCCGAAAACCATGAAAATGACACACATAAAGAAAAAAACCGAAAAGAAATCAATTTGAATTTCATTTTGTCCTCATTTTCGTTCGTGTAACATGTGATATCACCCTAAATATAGAGGGCAGTATTGATTTCACTATTTGTAACAAGTTTCCGACTGGACCTCCAGGCCAACATCCGCGCGAAGCGTCGCGAGGAGTTCCGCCTGCAGCTGTCGGGCACCACGTCCGCCGAGCCCGCCCACAGCGCCGCCTGGCACGACACGCGGGTAGCCGCCCGCCCCGCCCAGCGCCTGCGCCGCCCGCTGCGCTTCCACGAGCCCGGCAAGTTCATGGAGATCGGCAACAGGCTCAGGATGAAGGTACACACTACTCCCATCTCCCTACCTAGCTCCGCCCGCCCACGACACGCGGGTAGCCGCCCGCCCCGCCCAGCGCCTGCGCCGCCCGCTGCGCTTCCACGAGCCCGGCAAGTTCATGGAGATCGGCAACAGGCTCAGGATGAAGGTACACACTACTCCCCACTCCCTACCTCCTTTTTTGAAGTCGGTTAAAAAGTACAAATTCCATACCCACATACTATTCAACATAACTATCCTCTAAAAAAAAAACATGTTTTAATATCCCTCGCATTTGTTTCCAGGCACAACTCGAGAAGCTGCAGAACGAAATATCTCAAATAGCGCGCAAGACTGGCATCTCGTCCGCCACCAAGCTGGCGCTGCTGGCCGCGGACACTCCTGACTCCGACAGGGTGCCTGACATCGAGTGGTGAGTCCATCCTACGACTCATCATCATCATTTCAGCCTCAGAAGTCCACAGCTGGACGCCGGCCTCCCCTACGTGTGGCCACATGTCCCGGTTTCGTGCGACTCGCATCCAGCGAATCAGACGTCCACAGCTGGACATGTGTCCGTGTCTCCACATGTCCCGGTCCCGCGTCCCACCCGCGATCTATAAATTGGTTATTCGCGACTCCCTCAGCGATCTGTCGGCGCCATCTTGTATTTACATTTTGACCTCATTTTAACTTTAACTATCAGCGACCCCAAAAACCACGAAAATGACACGCATTACAAAAAAAAAGAAAAGAATAAAGTATACAAAACTACTTACTTTACTTTTACTTTACTAGTAAGTATAAAAAAAATATATAAAAGTGATTTTATCTTGTAAATGAATCTACAAAATAAAAAATCTAGTTAGTACTAAACACAATATCGACCAAATGCTCGATAGTGCTATCTCATTCTATCTCGTTCTCCCCTACAAACCGGTACTGCCAGCCGCGAAGGCACGTGTGCGCGTACATAGGACTTAAGTTCCGAATTCTGACACCCAAACACCGGCTTATTTGGCTACCTGTTGCTTTCTTTCTTGACATGATAAATGTTGGCATTTTTGTATTGTTTCCAATTATTCTATGATGTAATAAATGTCTGTACTGTGATGTAATACCCACAGATGTGTATGTAATATACTATTTGAGTACAGTAGACACCTACACACTACGTAGAGTGCCTTGTTGAAGCCGGCAGGAATCGGTTTGTTAGGTGCCTTCGGGTCTGACACACAGCGTCGAAATATCGGGAGCTCAAAATCTATACTTCTATAGTAATATTATAAAGAGGTAACGTTTGTGAGGTTGTAGGGAGTAATCTCTGGATCTACTGAACCGATTTTGAAAATTCTTTTACCAATAGAAAGCCACGTTATTTGTGAGTGTCACACGCTATTTATTTATTATTAGAGGAAAATAAATGTCTACCCGTGCGAAGTCGGGACGGGCCGCGTCTGTCAGTTAGATTATCAAAAAATATATGCCCTGTATTTTTTCTATTGTTACGTAAACCAACATTGACGAAGATACGACGCTTTTAAAATTCTCAATGCGTCACGCCGTGGTATAGTTTTTAGTGCGTTCTGACGTCACGAGCCCCCACTCCCGAGTTTTGATGCGTTTTATCTTTGTCAATATTCATTGATTTACAAAAACAAAAAATACGTGTCCATTATTTTCCAATAATCTAACTGACGGACTAAATACTTCTATCCACCACTTACCCTCTCCCAGGATTCGTTCTACTACGGAATGATCGTATCGGTAAGAGAGGGGGTGGTGTAGCTATTTACCTTCGTGCTGATTTTCCTTTTAAAATTCTCGCCACTTCTTCCTCTAATAGTTCGGCTGAGTTTCTGTTTCTTGAGGTTTGTGTTAAAGGAGCTAAAATTGTCATTGGAGTTGTATATTGTCCCCCTTCCCTTGATTACTTCATCGAATTCGAATCGGTTCTAGAATCTTTAGGTTCGGAGTACGCACATCACATAGTCATGGGAGATTTCAACACCAACCTCCTTGCCCATAACTCCCCTCGATCCTGTAAACTCCTGCATCTGGTCGAGTCAGCTTGTTTGCATGTGTTGCCTCTCCAACCAACGCATCACAACACTGTCGGTGATGATACTTGGCTCGACCTTATCCTCATTTCTAATCCTTCCCTAGTCTCCTCACATGGTCAACATGTCGCTCCTGGCTTTTCCCATCATGACCTTATCTTCCTATCTTATATCCTTAAACCTCCTAAACCCAAACCTATTTTCCAATACAGGCGTGCCTTTGCTCGGATGAATACTGAAAAACTAATACAAGATGCTTCTAATATTGACTGGACACCCCTGGAGGAAGCCACTTCAGTTGATGATAAAATTGATCTTTTTAATTCAGCTGTAGTCAAGCTGTACGACACCCACGCTCCTATCAAGAAAGTCAAGCTCAAGCGCCCGCCTGCGCCATGGATGAACAGAGGAGTTCGGATGGCAATGCGACGGAGGGACCGCGCGTTCCGGAAGTTTAAAAAGGATCGGTCGGAGGATAATTGGACTCTCTTCAAAACTGCTCGCAATCGTTGCAACCAGATGATACGCAACGCTAAACGCCGCCACATTCTTGACAATATCACTTCTTCTTCTCCTGCTGATATTTGGAAGTTCCTTGGAACTCTAGGTATAGGCAGATCGCGACATTCAGACCTTCCTAAAACATTTGGTTTGGACGATTTAAATCACCATTTCGCCACTGTTCCCACTCTTGATAGCCAAATCAAATGTCAAACTATTGACTACCTTGCTGGTCTGACGCGTCCCAATCTTACCCCCTTTGCCTTCACCCCAGTCGACCCGGGAGAGATCAAGAAGATTATCCTCTCCATTAAATCCAAAGCCGTGGGCTGTGATGACATCAGTCGCCACATGATCGTGACGGCTCTTGACCAGCTCCTTCCTGCAATCTCCCATGTCGTTAACTTCTCCCTTTACTCCGGTGAGTTCCCTTCCCTCTGGCGGAAAGCTTATGTGCGACCACTGCCTAAAATTCCTAACCCCACTCTTCCCAGTCACTTTCGTCCGATTTCCATTCTTCCCTTTTTATCTAAAGTACTCGAGGCCTGTGTCCATAAACAATTCTCTCACTTTATTCATCATAACTCCCTCATTAGTCCTTTCCAATCCGGGTTCAGGCCTGGCCACAGTACCGTTTCAGCTCTCCTTAAAGTGACTGATGATATTAGGCGGGGAATGGAAGACACTAAAGTTTCCGTTTTAGTGCTGATAGATTTTTCTAATGCTTTCAATACCGTCAGTCACGAAGTCCTTTTATCCATCCTCTCCTATCGAATGGTCTCTCCCGAGGTTTTGCATTGGTTTTCTTCCTATCTTCGGGGGCGTCAGCAGTCGGTTCTTGCGGGAGACTCTTCTTCCAACTGGTGTAATCTTGATGCTGGCGTCCCACAAGGCGGTATCTTATCTCCACTTCTGTTCTCTATTTTTATAGATCTCATAACTACCGAGCTTCAGTGTGCGTATCATCTTTACGCTGATGACTTGCAGCTCTACAGTCAGGCAAGTGTTGACAACTTATCTGATGCGATTGAGGTGCTGAACCAGGATCTAGCAGTGGTAAAAAACTGGTCTGATCGTTTCGGTGTAGCTGTTAACCCAACCAAGTGCCAGGCTATCATTTTAGGGAGCCCCTATAGCTTGAGAAGGCTGAATGGTTTAACGGTGCCACCGGTTACCTTTGACGACACAGTGATTCCGTTTAGCTCTGACGTCAAGAATCTAGGTTTGCATGTTGACACCTGCCTTGACTGGCGTAAGCAGGTTGCGATTGTGAGCAAGAAAGTCACCGGTACGCTGCGGTCGCTCTATCGGTTGAAAAATATTCTCCCGTCCCACATAAAGGTAATGCTGGTTCAGTCCCTTATTTTCCCCATACTTGACTATGGCGATGTGTGTTACTATGACCTGAATGCAGATCTCCTCAATAAACTTGACCGACTTCTAAATAACTGCATTCGATTCGTTTTTAATCTCCGTAAGTATGACCATGTGTCCGCACATCGGTCACGCTTAAAATGGTTACCCATCAGACAGCGCAGAGCGTTAAGGGCATTGACAACTTTGTTTTCCCTTCTAGATAAACCCACTTCTCCTTCTTATCTGACTTCTCACTTCCAATATTTATGCTCTGCGCACAGCAAGAATCTTCGTTCTTCCAATAATCGTCTTCTACAATGTCCTACTCACCGCTCTGGTTTTCTTAAGTCTTCTTTTCCTGTCCAGGCGGTTTTCCTTTGGAATGCGCTTCCTCTGAATATCAGGATGGCAACCAGTCGACTCATATTTAAAGTGAAAGCTCGCGAACACCTACATAAGAAGTTGGCAGACTTGTCTCATAATTAATTAGGTAGTTTTTCATTATCGTTGTATTTTAATCTCTCTTGACTTTGTATATTTTGTTTGTATGTATGTATATATGTATTTATTGTTTTATTTTAGTATTTCAGTATATATATATATATATTTTTTTTTCTTAATACTTTTCTGTACTTGCTTAACTTTGAAAACCAAAAATAAGCCTGTTCAAGTCTTGAATCGTCATCTATCGTGATCTTCAACATTTTTATTATTAAAAACGATACGTGGTATTTGTTTTTTTGTTTTGGTTCGTACGAAGAGATATTAGGGAAAGGCCAATGACCGCTATTCTCATCTTAACTGGTAGCAACTATATTATCATTTTCCAGGTGGGACAGCGTAATCTTGATGACTCCAGAAGAGCGTCAGTACTTAGGTCGCGCCGACAGTACACCCGCAGACAGTAGTGCGCGCACGCATGCGCAGCAGGTGGACGCCTGCCACGTGGGACCTGACGATATCGTGGACAATCTCAACGAAGCCGCCATTACTAACCTTGTCGAACATCCGCAGCAGTTGAGGCCGCCAAGTAAGTTTTATAAAATAACTAGTATTTGCGTGGGTGCGCGAGCTGCGCGCAGCTTGCGGGTTTTGTGTTTTTGAGAAGTATATCTTACCCTAATAAAATTTTGAGAATCCATAGGAATCCCTAACCGTTACGAAGTTACAGCCCTTTCAATTTTAGGGGAGGGTGGGGAGGGGAGAGGAGGGTACAAAAATTTTAACGCCCCTCAATAATAAATTGTAGTAAAAATTAAAAAGCCGCTACGTGTCCTAGTTTCCGAGATCCGATGAGGGGAGGGGAGAGAGAGTAAAAATAATTTTGACTAACGCATTGCTGTTTTCATTTGCCTTTAAATGATTCTGAAAAAAATATGTTCCAAATCTCTCTACTTCCGAGATCCGCCTAAAGGGGGGCAAGAGGGGCAATTTTAAAAACTGGTTTTTACTTTCTCGAGCCTCCTCTATACGTAAAAAAAACAAAATATGAGTTTTTTAGTTTCCGAGATACAATAGGGAGGGGTAGGAAGGGGGGCGAAAAGGGGAGGTTTGGCACTTTTGCCCTACTCGTGAGAGTTAGTTGTTTACGAATCTGTCAAAATATACCTCCCTCCCCATAGATATAAAAATATCCTTTCCATCATCTGCCTAGCCTTTTCCCAACTATGTTGGGGTCCTCTTCCAGTCTAACCGGATGCAGCTGAATACCAGTATTTTACGTGGAGCGACTGCCTATCTGACCTCCACAACCCAGTTAGTACTGGGTAATACGGTACTCCCTGGTAAGACTGGTTGTCAAACTTTTTGGAACACCTGTAACGACTGTCAAAGATCTACAAATGACAGCCAGAACCAATGGCTTAACGTGCTTTTCGAGGCACGGAGGAAACTTTGTATGTAATGGATGGTCATCCATCCACAGACCAACCTCAAATATCCTTTATTACGCTAAAATTTAGAAAACACGAGGTGTAACAATGTCGTACACAGTGTCTCAAGACGAAAGTCTATGACCAGTGTGTGTTGCCAGTGATTACATACGGGACCGAAACGTGGTCGCTCACTATGGGCCTCATCAGAACGTTTAAAGTCACCTAAAGGGGAATGGAGAGGAGCCCTGAGACATAAAAAAAAATCTGTGGTGCACCCATCCACGGACCGACCTTTGACAACTGCTGCTTAACCTCAAGATCGACCCGAGCGGCGGTGTTATTTTAGCCACGAGCTCTTCCCGATTTTCGCCTATATTTTAAATGAAATAATAAATATTCAAAGCGCGAGCGAAGCCGTGGGCTTTCACTAGTGTAGTAAATACAGGCAATAAGCACTTTGGTGCTCGTTAACCTTTTCAAAAATTCGGATTAGTGATCGCAGTATGATCTTTGTTATCAATCGCCGCTTTGACAGCGCGCTTACTTATGTAAACGCGTGGAACGAAACCATAGCGCGATCTAATTCGACGACAACGCCATCTATCGAGCTACGTGGCAACTTTGAACATTTTTTTGTTTTATTTTTAAGTGAGTTTTTGTTTGTTATTTATGGTTGAGTTGTGTGTTGTGTTTTAAGGTTTTTGGTAGTGAAATTACATATTAAACTCGTTTATTGGTAGTTTTCCGATTTTTTTGAGAACAGCGGTGGCCCAGTGTTGGCGGCCCTGATTTACGAACAGTAAGTCGTGGGCTCGAACCCAGGCAGGCGCATTACTTTGTGTAATTTATTTCATCACCACTGCTCTCAAAACGGTGAAGGAAAACATCGTGAGGAAACCGGCATGTCCTAGAACCAAACATTCGGAGACATTTAACATCTACCAACCCGCACTGGGCCCGCGTGCTGGATTATAGCACATTCTCTCACATAGAGAGGAGGCCGTGTGTCCCAGCAGTGGGAACATTATAGGTTGAATAAGCTATAGGTTATTTTCCATTCTGTCATGAATGATCGAAGGTCAGAGGAAAAATATAAAGTATGATTAATAAAATAAAATACTACAAATTATTAACTAATTTATTAACAGTTAAACGCAATTGCTTAATTAATATCTTACACATTTCCTCAACTTAGATAAAAATAATAAAATTATAATTGAAACTTATTTGTTTAAACAAACAGGATAATTTTTCAGTCTACACTAACATAATATTGTTGTTTTAAATAAAACTTCACGCCTGTACTTAACAAAGCGTTAAGCAGAGGTGGAAAATGAACATACTGGTGTCGATTCTGTTGTGCACAAACTAAACTTAATTTAGGCTATTCCTATCTTTTTCTCTCTAATATAACGAGAAAGAGACGGACGTAATTTAGAGCTGTCAAATTTAATTGGAACTAATATTTCCATACAAATGAAGGGTGCACGTCGACTAAAAACACGATGAAGCGCAAGGCATAAACTAGTTTAACATCTTTAACTTAGTTCATAGCTATAGCCGTCCTTTTCTCGCACTGCCTTTTAGTAAAAGATAGCAATAGCCTAAGTAAATTAAGTTTAGTTTGTGCACAACAGAATCGACACCACATACTCATTATGAGCATTTATACAGAAAGTGGGCAACGTTGCAAATAGCTGTCTAAAATTTCGCTTTTTTTGATAAATTTGGCAATAAAACTGTATGGAAATAATAAATATGGCTAACTAGAGAACTCAAGTATTGATTATAAAATGCATTTACAATATCGTAATACCGAATAATCAGTTTTAGATGTAAAAAATTTGGAAACTTTCCAAATGCCTTTTCTACACCTAAAACGGTTACAACATCAAATTCATTGTTTAAATTGCAATTCACTATTAATATTAATATTCAAGTTCACTAGTTAGCCATATTTTTTTATTTCCATACAGTAATATTACTAAATTAATTAAAATTGGTAAATATTTGACAGATATTTACGACGTTGCCAACTTTTTGGATACGGTTGTAAAAATCAATTAGGCTTTTCGTGTGTGTGTCATCATCTGCCTAGCCTTATCCCAACTACGTTGGGGTCGGCTTCCAGTCTCACCGGATGCAGCTGAATACTAGTATTTTACATGGAGCGACTGCCTATCTGACCTCCACAACCCAGTCAGTACTAGGTAATACGAAACCCCTTGGTACAACTGGTTGTCAGACTTTTCTTTTTAAAACTATAAAAATAAGAACAAAAGTTATAACCAATAAAACTTTGTTTCTATCTCTTTCTAGATAAACGGAATTTAGTATCGATTTTGTAAGTCGATTTGTCGATGAAAGGAATCGGATCACTCTGTCTAATCAGCAGTTTCAAATGCTTATAGTATTTTTTTTTTAATATTTAAAAAAATATTTTCACTTTGCTGTTTCTGACGTTAATACGCTTTGTTTAGAGTGATAAAAAAAATATGCATATACCCTATTGCGGAAGGCTTTTGCCCAGCAGTGGGACAGTAACATTTAAGTAAAAGAATCGAAAAACCTGACTACAAATTGAAGAATGTACGTGCATATGAGCTTAGCAGTATATATTTTGTAATCTCCTTTTAATTCCCATAGGTTTGGTTGAAAAAAAATATTAACGACTTACAATTTAGCACCAAAAATTCGGCCATTTTGTTTTTTTTTTAACACATGTGACACTTGGGTTTTTGAGACAAATCTAATGATACCTTAAAACATTTGGAAGATACGAGATTATAAAGAACAACAAACATACAAGATACGCGTTATAAACATAACACTTCGTGGCAGTCGTGTAAAAAGGGTCTTTATAGTTTTACACCCATTATAGTACAAATATCTGTGTCATCATCTCTTGTCAATAATCATCATTTTCATCAGGATTCACTACACAAAACCTGCCGAATCTTCTCATGAAACGTGGACAAGGAATATTGCATATGACACAGCCAGATAAGATTATCGGAGTAGTTGTAATAGTGGTATTTATGTTACTGGGAGTAACATTCGTGTAGTTGGTAGGAGAAACGGTGTTGTTGTTGGTAGGAGAAACGTTGTTGTTAGTAGGAGAAACGGTGTTGTTGTTGTCTGGTAGATTGTAGTCGTTGATGCTAGGAAATATGTAGTCGTTTCCAGGAGTTACAGAAGTGTTGCTGGCAGGAATATACAGCATATATGCGTTGTTACTCTCAGTAGTTCCATTGTTAATGTTTCTCTTATATTGTGGTAAGTTGTCGTTATTGTAAGGCAAGTTGTGGATACCGGAGTTGTTGGTAGTAGGAAAGTTGTTGTTGATTGGATTCTGAGAGTAGCTAGCTCGTGTTAACGCGCTGTTCCAAGGATAGTCATTAGTACTAGGAGCATTACTGGGTTTATCTTGCACAGGTGCATTGTAATATCCGGGTGTAACACTGTTATATCTGGGTGTAACACCGTTATATCCGGATGCAACACCCTTATATCCGGGTGTAACGTTCTCATATCCGGGTTTATCAGCGGTATAGCCGCCATACCCTGCGAAGTTTGGTCCGTTAGGGTTTTGGTAGTTGTAAAAAACTGGCGTTGTAGTTATTACGTTATATCCGGTTGCTCTATCGGGTCTTGGTTCATACCCGGATGCGTATCGGTACGGATATGATCTTGTTAACGGTCTCCTATTAATAGTAATACCGTTTTTTACGCCGGTATTATTATTTTGGTTATTTCTCGTTGTATTAAATAGGAAACTGTTGTTCGGATTGAAAATATCGTATTTTCGAGTTTGGCTTTCGCTATTATTATTATTATTATTTGAGCTATATTTTAATAAATCGTTATAGGTGATCCTTGTTTTCTTGTAATAAGCGTGTCTCTTATCCCTTTTTAAAACATCAGATTTTAAAAAATCAGGTTTAAAAACATCAGTTTTTAAAACATTCTCTAATTTATTACGTACATCAAAAACTTCTGGTTTTACAGCATCTTCTATGCTCCTCCGTACTCTTATATCAAAATTAGGATCTTCAATTTTTATTCCATAGTTGTGGTGTTGTGAAAATATGTTGATCAAACCTACTATAAAATAAACAAACACCATTTTTCACTATAATACGTAGAATTGGCCGATGATCTTGATAAAAACGGATGAATTGAGAACCTTGTTTTGGAGTCGGTTATAAAGATGGCTGGATGCCTGAATTACCAGTGGTAGCCGCTGTCTTCTGGCACTATTGCGCTGACCCCAAATAGGATGGGAGAAAGCCAGAAAGATTATGAAGATAGGATATTCTTCTACGACCGCGAACCGGAAGACGTTACGTTGGAAGGCCTCTCGCTAGGTGGACCGATGACCTGGTGAAAGTTGCGGGGATCCGCTGTCCCGAGTCCGATCAATGTGGCGACACTTGGGGGAGGCCTATGTCCAGCAGTGGACGTCCATCGGCTGGAATAATGATTGAATGATTCTTTTGATGCCTCTCAAATTAAGGTTGGCTATATTCTTTGAATATATCTCCTTGTCTTTTGTGAGGAGCGACTGCCTATCTGACCTCCGCAGTTACTAGGTACTAGGATAAGCTTTGGTGACACTGGTTGACAGACTCGGCCGTCCTGTAACGACTGTCAAAGATCTAGACGAACACCGGAAACTCACTTTTTCTTTACAACACTACGAGCATTTTTTATTTGAAAATTTGTCCCGAAACGTTGTGTTCGTCACACAAACCTCTCACAAACTGCTAGTAAATAGTATATAAGCACTGTATATAACAACAATGATCCAATTTATCGAGATGACTACAAAATACCTATATTTAGTAGATGAAGTCCGTATTTAACAATTAAATGAATATGACGTAAGCAAGCTCGATTTTAATGAATTCTTAGTAATTGTTATGATAACAATTGTTTGTTTGTCATTGTTTCATGTAAGCTTTATCTATTTATTAATTACTAGCTGTTGCCTGTGACTTCGTTCGCGTGAAAATTTTGATGTGTATGTGTGAGACTAAAAATATACACATAAAACATAAAATTCGATCAAGCCGTTACGGAGGAGTTCGTTAACAAACACTGTGACACGAGATTTATATATATTAGATTATAATTACTTCCCTATTTTAATATTTGAATTTTGTTAACAATTTCAAGGGTTTTAATTTTTTGCACGGAACCCAGTGAACGGCTTTAGCTATCTGCCAGTAAAAGTCCCGTTAAAATTGGTGAATCAGCCGTTTAATAGATTGGCCGGAACAAACAGACTGACAAAAAACATTCATACCCTACTCGATAGGTTTGGTTGAAACAAAAATATTAACGACTTACAATTTAGCGCCAAAAATCCGTCATTATGTTTTTTTTTAAACACCTATTTTAACACTTGAGTTTTTGAGACAAATCGAATGATACCATAATCGTCGAAATCCATCCAGCCCTTTGGAACATACGAGGTTATAAAGAAACATACAAGATACGCGCGAAAAACATAACCCTTCCTTGACAGTCGGGTAATAATCTACTCAATTAAAAACAAATAACGGTATTTCACGGGAAAACCATATTTACCTGTTATGATAATAAATTCTGGGTAACGGAAGTTTAAAGTCCTTTTCTATAGCTAAAAATAATATCATTATTGGACTTCAAAGAAACGTTGTATCATTGGTGGTTTAAAAGTAAAAATATAACAATGGAACTCATTTTGTGGTTATTCAATAGCGTGTGGGTGCAAATATAAGGTATTATATTACAGTTATGCTGAGAGCAGCGGTGGCCCAGTTTTGGCGGCACATTGGGTTCGAACCCAGGCGAAAAAATTATTTTATTTTTACAATGAAAATGTAAAGTTTTAGTTAAACTATATAAATAGAAATATTAATGGAATTTAACCACTAAAAGTTAAGTTAGCAGCTTCCCGCATTACTTTGTGTAATTTATTTCATGACCACTGCTCTCAAAACGGTGAAAAAAATCATCGTGAGGAAACCG
Organism: Xestia sexstrigata; assembly: GCA_941918905.2. Classification (NCBI taxonomy): domain Eukaryota; kingdom Metazoa; phylum Arthropoda; class Insecta; order Lepidoptera; family Noctuidae; genus Xestia; species Xestia sexstrigata. The sequence continues at coordinate 10,586,311 of OW799230.2, read as the reverse complement.
GCATGTCCTAGAACCAAACATTCGAAGACATGTGTCATCTACCAACCCGCACTGGGCCCGCGTGCTGGATTATAGCCCATTCCCTCTCATAGAGAGGAGGCCGTGTGTCCCAATAGTGGGAACATTATAGATAGACTGATAATGCTGACACGCTCAGAAGATGTGCTCTATGTCGATTATCAAGCCAAGCGAAGTCGTAAAATAATACTATACCACATTATCTAGGCCTGAGGTTATCACGGAGGTGTCAAATACAATAATAACTTAAATTCCACAGAATTACTTGCTTTTGCCCGCGGCTGCGCTCGCTTTAATTTAGAATTTGGCAATTAATTCGGGTTGTACTATGCTTGTAATAATATAATTCATTCATGATTTGAAAGACACGTGGAACCATCTTTTATCTTAAGAATGTTATTGTCGTTTTCCTCGGGAACAGTAAGTACTTATTTTCGGGATGAAAGGTACCCCTACGTCCGTTTCTGTACACCTGACAACTTATATGCAAAATTTCAGGATGATCGGCCCAGTGGTATAGGGGTGAAAAAGTAACATCAACAAACTTACTGTCGCATTTATATATTATATTAGAATTTTAAAATAAAATCATACAACCGGTTACTACGTAATTAGTAATTCTGAAATGGTCGGTAATTTAAGAAAAAAAACGCTTTTCATACATTTGACTCATTCATTCTCTTTCATATCATTCCTCACACCAATCCATCTTTTCTTCGGCCTGGCAGATTACTTAGTTAATAATCATCAATATAATCCTCATCTTTAACACACATCCCAAAAGAAGACATCCTCATCCCAGATGGGCAATTATTGCAAGCTATCATACAAGCATCCATTGTCCTTTCCTCTTTAGTAATCGTAGAATTTGCTCTAGGGAAACTACATTTGCAATTCGCCGAACTTGCGGTGTTATTAAACCCGGTATTCGGTGCTGTATATCCGTTGTTCGGTGGCGTATATCCGTTGTTCGGTGGAGCATATCCGTTGTTAGGTGGCGTATATCCATTGTTTGGTGGTGTATATCCGTTGTTAGGTGGCGTATATCCATTGTTTGGTGGTGTATATCCGTTGTTAGGTGGGTTATATCCGTTGTTCGGTGGTGTATATCCGTTGTTCGGTGGTGTATATCCGTTGTTCGGTGGTGTATATCCGTTGTTCGGTGGTGTATATCCGTTGTTCGGTGGTGTATATCCATTGGTCGGTGGTGCATATCCGTTAGGTGGTGTATATCCGTTGTTCGGTGGCGTATATCCGTTGTTCGGTAGCGTATATCCGTTATTCGGTGGTGTATATCCGTTGTTCGGTGGTGTATATCCGTTATTCGGTAGTGTATATCCGTTGTTCGGTGGTGTATATCCGTTGTTCGGTGGTATATATCCGTTGTTTGGAGCTATATAACCGTTATTCGGTCTTGGGTAACTGGTGTTTGGTGCTGTATATTCGCTGTTCGGTGGTGTATATCCATTATTCGGTGCTATATACCCGTTATTCGGTCTTGGGTTACTGGTGTTCGGTACTGTATATCCGTTGTTCGGTGCTGTATATCCGTTGTTCGGTATTGAGTAACTGGTGTTTGGTGCCGCAAAACCGGTATTCGGTGCTGGATAAACGCCGGGTGCTGGATATCCGTTGTTTGAAGCCGGAAATCCGGTATTCGATGCTGGGTATCCGGTGTTAGGAGGCGGGTAAACGCCAGGTGCAGGATAACCTGTGTTCGGTCCTTGGTATCCGGTATTCGGTGCTGGATAAACACTGTTCGGTGCTGGATAACCCGGATATCCTGTGTTATAACCCGGATAAGGCATATACCCGGGTGTGACAGGTTTTAACGTATTATTATTGTTATTAACAGGTATTACATAAATATTACTATAATTAGGATATCCGGGTCTCGTCACATTGGTATTGTAATTCTGTCCAGGATTGACATAGTTCTGTGTCGACACATTTGCCATACCACCGTAAGGGAACAGTGTGAAATCATGTCTTCCACTTGTATTATTCGATGGAACCACATACCCGGGTTGGCCCGGATATATCACTACGTTGTTATTTGAAAGCCGAGTTCCGTTTTGCTTGAATCTTGTTATATTTGCAACGAGTTCTCTAGCGCGATATAGAGGGAAAGTAAATGTGTTATTTTTTGTGATATTCCCCCATGTTTGATGGTGAGTTGATTGGTTTTGGGGTGCGGAGTACCCCCACCCCGTTACTAATCTCTTTGCTCTCTGATGGTTCAAGATATTTATATTTTGGACTGTTTTATCGAAGTTTTGTGCTCGGAATGATACACCATAGTCACTGTGTGCTGTTGCAACCGCGAGTCCCAGGAGAAAATATAATATTAACATTTTGAATTGTAACCTTTTTGGTTAAAGGAGTTGTCACTGTGATTTATTCTTCCAGTCTTCAATTTTTTAACGGTATTTTTCTCATACTATTTTCACTGTATTTTCACAATTGTAATATAAATGTCAATAGTAGTATTCGTTTGACGACGATTGGCCATTAACTGTATGATATATAAACTCATCTTATCGCGTTTACTGAAGTTTTGTATGATAATGTATTCTTAGTAGTCGATATGAATAATGTGAGTCGGCTTGTCTGTTTATTGTTTAATAAACATTCATACAGGGTGTTAACGGACCCTTTACGACTCTTTACTAATTCACTTTACGGAAAAGTTGTTGCTAGATAACGACTTTTATTTTTGGGCAGTATTTTGTGTGTACCTACTTACATAAATAAATAAACTTTGACCCTAATATCTCCGTACTAAAGGGTTCCCAGGTATGGCCCAAAACAACAAAATTATCGCAATGACGGGGTAAGTGCCGTTCGGCTTCGTTATGGGTTTATTTACACCATTTATGTACGTATACAAAGTGGAAGGCACACCGACGCTAAAACGGTTTCCACATATTCAGTACATCATTCTGAATCCCCCTACAATGGGGCTATCGCGCATGAATTCGCCGCTAGAGGCGTTCGTGTAGAGTAAGGTCTTCAGAAATGTCAGATGCCATAGTGTTCTTTTTTTTATCACGGATTTTTCCTAATATTCACGATTGTGGTCAAGATTGAGCAATTACCGATTATTTATGTCTTGAAGATTGTAAGTAGTAAGTTTGGATCTAATTTGTTAGTACTTGGAGGAAGAACGATTTTTAAATGTTTCGTGCTTGCTAATTTTAGGGACAATATTGTAAATATGTATCTGAAATTTAACACTATGTTGTTATACGTAGTAATATAAACTTTTTATGAAGCTATTAGTACTCTAAAGCAGTGGTCGGCAACCTTTTGGCAGACAAGGCCCACATAGTGAAAAAATTTGATAAAGGCGGGCCGCCGCACATTAATTAATAATTTATTACCTAATAGGTGTCTACCTAGTTATATATTAATTTACGTAGGCAGGTAACATAGGAGATATTTACATCATCATAATTTTTTTTATTACTATTTTACATTTTTTTAGAAAATATAAATTTAATAATTTTTAAATTTATTTTTTGGACAAAGGAACTGAAAAAAATGAGGGGTAAACTAACTTAAAGAAAGACTCAATTAAATGTTAAATGAAATAAAAAAAATTGTGTGACCTACCTTAACCTGGCCATCCTAACCTATGGCTCCCAGACTTGACTTTGACGGACGCTCAGAAGTCCAAACCCAAGGGTTAAACATCAAAGTCACCGATCGAATACGCAACACCACAATACGCTCCAAGACAGGCATCGCCAATGTTGGCGATAAATCTGCGAGATTAAAATGGGACTGGGTGGGTCACATTTCCACTTGTGAATAGTCACACACTGGGTGTCTGAAAACTGTCGTCGTCACCGAGGCAGGCCCAAGGAACGCTAAATAAATTTAACTATAAGAGTTATTCTTTCATTTACAAAGCAGTCGCGGGCCGCAAGGAGATAGGTCTCGTGCCGCATGCGGCCCGCGGGCCGCGCGTTGTCGACCGCGGCTCTAAAGTATACAATAGAATGAATGACAGGACCTTACTCGACAGCGGCGCCATCTGATGAGCTCTAAAACGATAGCCTTCATTACTTATAAATTTTTCATTGGTAATTAAATAAAAAATGTACTTACTGAATACGTACCTAACTGTTTGCATCCCTTTCATTTTGTATTTACGCATTTCCCTCATAGATATTAGCATGAACTAGGTGACAAGGTCAAATAAAACAAATAATCACTGCTGCACGGCTCGATCTTCAAGGTTAAGCAATGCTTGGCGAGGTCGGAACGTAGATGGGTGACTATTGAAAAAGTCATCGACATTCAGAAAAACGTTAAACAGTTGGTCCTTGACAGTCGTTACGAGTAGTCAGAATCCCGAAAGTCTGACAACTATTACCATGGTATTAACTGGGTTGTGGAGGTCAGATAGGCAGTCGCTCCATGTGAAATACTGGTATTCAGATGCATCCGGTTAGACTGAAAGCCGATCTCCACATAGTTGGGAACCTCCCAATCTTGTGTCACTATGTTTGCACATCATATGTGTAAATCTTCGATTTCAATGAAACAAGACAACCGATTTCAATGAAATTTTGTGAATGTTTGTGGTCGGTTCCAGCTTGGAAGGTAGGATAGCATTAGACCCGATAGGTGGAGCCGTGCGAAGCAGAGGCGGGTCGCTTGTAGATTCTTTATCTAAATATATAAAAGAAGAAACTGACTGACTGACTGACTGACTCATCTATCAACGCACAGCCCAAACCGCTGGGTCTACAGATTCCAAATTTGGCAAGTAGGTTCCTTATGTGGTCTAGGGGTGCACTAAGAAAGGATTTTTCAAAATTCACCCCCTAAGGGGGTTAAACGGGGCTCCAAAGTTTGTATGGGAAAACAAGATTAGTTAAGACTGTTTTATTCGAAACTTCACAGAAGTGCTCCTATTGATAAATGAGTAGAAACGGGTTTCAGGGTTTTTCAGAATTCAACCCCTAAGAGGGGGAAATGGGGTGACAAAGTCTAAAAATCAATGCACAGCCTAAACCGCTGAGTCTAGAGATTCCAAATTTGGCACATATGTCCCTTAAGTGGTCTAGGGGAACACTAAGAAAGGGTTTTTCAAAAGTCACCCCCTAAGGGGGTGAAACGGGGCTCTAAAGTTTGTATGGGGAAACAAGATTAGTTAGACTGTTTTATTAAAAACTTCACAGGAGTACTCCTGTTGATAAATGAGTAGAAATGAGTTTCAGGTTTTTTCAGAATTCAACCCCTAAAGGGGGAAATGGGGTAACAAAGTCTGAAAATCAACATCGGTATTGTTTGTATGGTGTATCGGGTCAGGTGTGTTACAAAAACAAAGAATTTAATGTGGGCGGACCTGAAATACCATTATCATCCTCATGTTGAGGTTGCGATGGGGTTGAAGTCTAAAAATCAATATGGGTGTCGATACCGAGATTATCAGGGGTGCAGATTACGAAAATGGCATTTATTTTGAGATCCAGAAGATGGCGGATTCGACTTCTATACAGGGTTATTGTTGATTTATTGTGATGATTGTGATAACGATGATGATGATTGTGATACTGATTATGATGATTGTGATTACGATGATGATGATTGTGATAATGATGATAGTGATTGTGATAACGATGATGGTGATTGAGATTGATGGTGATGGTGATGGTGATGGTGATAGTGACTGTGCTAAGTGATGGTGATTGTGATTGTGACAGTGATGGTGATTGTGATAATGTAGATGATGATGATTGTGATTATGATGATGATGATGATTGCGATGATGATGATTGTGATTACGATGATGTAGATTGTGATAACTATGATGGTGATTGTGATAGTTATTGTCATGGTGATTGTGATAGATATTGTGATTGTGATAGTGGCGGTGATTGTGATGGTGATAGCGATGGTGATGGTTATTGTGATGCTGATAGTGATTGTGACTGTGATAGTGATGGTGATTGTGATTGTGATTGTAACAGTGATGGTGGTTGTGATAATGATGATGATAATGATTGTGATAACGATAATGATGATTGTCATAACGATATGATGATTGTGATAACGTTGATGGTGATTGTGATAGTTATTGTCATGGTGATTGTGATAGTTATTGTCATGGTGATTGTGATAGTTATTGTGATTGTGATTGTGATAGTGGCGGTGATTGTGATGGTGATAGCGATAGTGATAGTTATTGTAATGCTAATAGTGATTGTGACTGTGATAGTGATGGTGATTGTGATTGTGACATGATGATGATTGTGATTACAATGATAATGGTTGTGATCACGATGATAATGATGATGATGATGATTGTGATGGTGATTGTGATTGTGATTGTGATGGTGATTGTGATTATGATTGTGATAATGATGGTGGTTGTGATAGTGATGGTGATTGTGATTGTGATAATGATGGTAATTGTGATAGTGATAATGATGGTAATTGTGATAGTGATGGATGTTTGTGATAATGATTGTAATAATAGTGGTGGCTGTGATGATAATAATTGTGATGATTATGAAATTTGGCACATAGACAGTTCATAACCTGGATTAACCCGTAGGACACTATTTATCTCTTTAGTATGATCCAGTGAGATGGTTACCGAACTTCACGCGGGCGAAGCCGCGGGCAACAGCTAGTAATTTATAAGAAAAGAAAAAAAAGTAAGATTTACAATACAATGGTTAGACCTGCTGTCTTGTATGGATCAGAATGTTGAGCCATAATGAATAAAAGGCATTTGCATGTCTCCTAGATGAGAATGCTAAAGGGGATGTGTGGTGTTACGCGAATGGATAAAATAAGAAATTAGTATATAAGGGGAAGTCTGAAAGTGGCGCCGGGGGCTGAATAGTTGTGTGGTAGTCGATTGTCGTGGTATGGGCATGTGATGCGGAGGAATGAGGGAAATGTAGTGAGGAAAGTTCTGAGTATGAATGTGGATGGGTATGAGAGTAGAGGAAGATCAAAGTAACGATGGATGAACTGTGGGAAGGGTGATATGGCTAGACAGGAGGTGTCTGATGAGATGACGAGTAATAGTACACGAGTAGTACCACAAATGAATTGGGAAAAGAGTAAGAAAATAATGATTAATGGCGTGGAGAAGTCGAATGTAAAGCTAGACGGATTCCGACTGAGTTTGTTACTCGAAAGGTTATCAATATCTGCAGAACCGCTGTCTTCACAAAGCATAATGTTTCATAATAATAATTTATTTAAATAGAAAGATTGTAGATTTACAGATTTTTACATTAAGCATAATATTTACTGTACCATTGTGTAAATTAATGTGAATTAAGTATATGTATACTGAAAACAAAAGAGGTCTAAACGTTGTTTATTTCTGAGGTCATATACCTTTTGAAATCTGTGTGCCTGTTTTATTTATGAATTACTAGCTTATACTCGCAGCTTCGCCCGCGTGGAGTTTGGTTATTGTCACTCGGGTTCGTATTCCGGGATAAAAAGTATCCTATCATGTGTTAATCCAGGTTATAAACCAACTATGCGCCAAATTTCATCTTAATCCGTTCAGAAACATAAGCAGAATCAGCCTATAATGTTCCCACTGCTGGGACACACGGCCGCCTCTCTATGAGAGGGAATGTGCTATAATCCAGCACGCGGGCCCAGTGCGGGTTGGTAGATGTCACGTGTCTTCGAATGTTTGGTTCTAGGACATGGCGGGTTTCCTCACGATGTTTTCCTTCACCGTTTTGAGAGCAGCGGTGATGAAATAAATTACACAAAGTTATGCGCGTGCCTGGGTTCGAACCCACGACTCACTGTTCGAAGTCGGGGTAGCCATCACTGGGCCATCGTACCTAATTCCACCCAGACGAAAGCTGGCAGTTTCATAAATATAACAAACTGTATGTTTGTCCTCAGCCGAGCCGCTGAAACCGACGTACATGCCAGTGTTCCTCACGAAGAAGGAGAGGAAGAAGCTTCGCCGCCAGAGCCGCCGGGAGGCATGGAAGGAGGAACAGGAGAAAGTCAGGCTCGGCCTCGAGGCGCCGCCCGAACCCAAGCTCAGGTAACCAGAGCGGTTCTGCTCCTTGCAATGCTACAAGTTTCAGTCACCGGCGCCACTTTCATTGTATATTGTGTATATTTCACTTTCATGTACTCATTTTTTATTAGCATTCTCATGTCAGTCCCTTTTGTGGCCCAACATTCTGATCCAACAGGTCTAACCAATGTTTTATAAATCTTCCCCTTGAAGGTAAGCGTCCACCTGTCCGCATCGTACGCATCGGACGCATCGCATCAAACGGATCGTAGCTTTAAGACAGCAACCTTAAGTGTACGGGGAATGCGGGAGTCGCAGATTATTCCCGTGATCTGCCGTCATTTCATCCATTACTTTCCTAAGTACTATTATATACTTACTTAGGGAAGCAGCGGTGGCCTAGTGGTGAACGAACTTTACGCGACTTACTGTTCGTAAGCGGCCCCGACTTACGAAGAGTAAGTCGTGGATTCGAACACAGACAGGCGCATTACTTTGTGTAATTTATTTCATCACCACTGCTCTCAAAACGAACCAACCCGCATTGGGCCCGCGTGGTGGATTATAGCACATTCCCTCTCATAGAGAGCCCATCAGTGGCGACTATATAGGCTGATTATAACTAACTTGGTGCTTGTTCTCAGGATATCAAACCTGATGCGCGCTCTCGGCACGGAGGCTGTGCAGGACCCCACGGCCATAGAAGCGAAGGTTCGCGAGCAAATCGCTAAGAGACAGAAGACGCATCTCGAGGCCAACAAGGCGCGCGCTCTCACCAAGGACCAAAAGAGAGAGAAGGTGGGTCCCGACTTATACGTGTTAACGGAGCTTTCACGAAGCCGTCAACCAAGCATTCTGTACATCAAACTAAGTAAATCTACGCAAACACTATTGCTGGGAAACGAGTTTACTTTTCAGTCTGTCAGTTAGATTATCAAAAAATATTTGACCCGTATTTTTTCTTTTGATGAAATGAAATGAAATGATGTTTATTTTTGCAAGTAGGTTCTTACAAACACTTTTACACGTCATTTTTTTTAAACTAGATGGGGCCGGTGTTTCGTACCTGACTACTCTGAGAAGAAAGAGCCGAAACAAACTCAGAGGTCATAGTCTCTTTTGAAGTCCAGACATAATCTTGTTCAATTCAGATGAGGACTATGCAGATTAGTGTCTGAGATGGTCTTTTGAAGAAAGAACCACACAGATTTGAGTGGACCTGTCCAGTCAGTGCAAGCATTTGTCGGTTATCGTCTAGCTCGACTTATAACTCGAGCTCAACGAAAATTGTTTGTTACGTAAACCAAAATTGACGATACGACGCTTTTAAAATTCTCAATACGTCATGCCTTGGTATAATTTTTAGTGCGTTGTGACGTCACGAGCCCCCACTCCCGAGTTTTGATGCATTTTATCTTTGTCAATATTCATTGATTTACAAAAACAAAAAATACGTGTCTATTATTTTCCAATACTCTTAACTGACGGACTAAATAGATTTGCAATTTAGTGATGGTGGAAACTAGCCTATTACATTTGACCTTGAATTTGTTCAAAAGTAAAGATTTAGCATGTTAACAAACTATATTTGGTGCATTGCAGGTGGACAGGAAAATCAGGGAAGATACGACCATTGGAGTTCATGTGGCCGTGTACAGGTAAGATATAGATCACGGTTTACGGTAAGACTCAATGTAACGCACTCAAAACATTGTGCTGATCAATGATTTTATAGTACGGGGGTCGTGGAGGTATTGACAGTAAAGTTGATAACATTGAAAAACTTTTTTTTTTAACTTGTGAAATAGTTGGAACTTTGACCTTCAATATCTGCTTAACTAGAAGGTTCCCAGGTATGGTCTAAAACAAAAAAAAAATTGCATAAGAAGATGATGTTATAAATTCATAACCTTAGTTTACTAGGAAGGATTTCTGCAAATAATATGTGAACGATTGCATGTATCGGAGATGAGAATGTTGAGATGGGTAAGTGGTTTGACAAGAATGGATTAAGTAACGTAAGTAAGTAAAGTAAAAGCCGTGTGGTATCCGGCAGAGTAGAACAGAACCACCATTACACTCACGGGTGTCGTATAAGGCGACTAATGTCTGAGGCAGAACACCTTGCGCCTCCGTAGACCAGAGAATGGGCAGCAGCGTTTTCTGTTAGTCTTTCATCACTGCGATCTCCAATCCGCCAGCCAAGCGTGGAAATTACGGCACATTCCAGGAGGCTTATGTCCAGCAGTGGACGTAATGGGCTGTTGTTGTTGTTGTTGTTGGATAAAGTAAGGAGTGAGTATATGAAAGGAAGTCGTTTGTGTTGGTATGGGCATGTAATGAGGAGGGACGAAACGCACGTGACTAAAAGAGTGATGGGCATGTTGATGGATGGAGACTGAGAGGCAGGCCAAAGAATAGATGGATGGACTGTGTTAGGAATGATATGAAAGAGAAAGGAGTAAATGATGCCGTGACGTCTGACAGGACGATTCTAATCCATGCGTCATGTTCGTGAACTGGCGCTGTCAGTTGTGACTGGTCAGCTCTTAGTTGCCACGGTTTATTTGAATTGTATTTTGTTTTTACTATAGACACTTTTAACGTGCACTTCTTGCTACATCGTTCTCACATAATCTACCATCTTACCATGAATGATGTAACCAAGATTTTGTAACAATATTTTGATTTAAGGCCCTTCTAACCCCCGGCCCTGGTGCAAGCCATGGTCCGGAGCGAGACGGAATGGGACGCCGTCACATCCTTCTGCGAAGCAGTAATGCTAGAGAAGGAGGTGGCGGAACGTGAGAGGGAGAGAACCTCACAGCGTCCCGGCCGCCGCGGGAGACGCCCCGGGCGTCGGGGGCCACCACGTGGCCCCCGGCCACCGTAGGCGCGGGCCTGTGGACGGTGGGCTATGGGCTAGCTCGCCGTCCGTCCGTCTCATGACGACAGGCCGTGTCGACGGCGCGTTCGTGTTCCACGCGCGCCTCAAAGAGAGTCAGCAAAAAGGAAGGGGTCCGAAAGGACCGATGCCTGCCGGGGTTGCGGGACTATTCGAAAGAGATACCGTGGCCCCGGAACACAAAGGGCGATGAAGGAACATGGATGGGTTTTAGTCAGTAAAAGTCTGACACTCCCTCCTGCTCCGCCCAGAGCGGGAGAAGTCATTTGATGATTTCCCATCCGAAAAAAAAAAAAAAAAAAAAAAAAAAAAAAAAAAAAAAAAAGGCCCTTCTAACCCTAAAATTAGCAACTCTATTTGTGGTGGTTCAAACTTCGTTTGAAATACTGTTAGATTAAAGTTATAATCAGCTTGCACTACAACGTGGTTGTTAGGTCGGTCACTGCGGGCCGAATAGTACGAAATGAGTGGTTTTTTGCGATTTACAAAAAATCTATAGATTGGACTAAAAAAAAAAACCACATAAGACCTGCTTTATAGTTAGTTCAGTTAGTATGCAAAGTTTCATGATCTAATTTGAAGTACTTTTTGAATACCAGCGGTTTATTGTTCGATTTAGAGGTAACTTTGGATTTTTTTTCTATCGAGAAAAGTTTATGGAATCGTGTTTTGCGTCACACATAGTACTTAGCATTAATCCTCAACTTTACCATATATTTATTTCAAAATTAATGCTGCAGTATTTTAGGACTAACGGAGGATCATGCTAAGCCGTTTGAGGGGGTATAGACCCTTAAAAGAGTGTCCATGGAGTTTCTTGCCCGTTCTTCTCCATAGAGATCTACGCTAGGGAATGGACAACTACAGTACTTTCACAGTTTTTATGTCTTGTGACTGGGACTGTAGCTACATTTAATTTTCATCTTTGTTTCGACAATTCAAAAGTGCCTGTAACTGTCCTATTTGAAATAAATGCTTTGATTTTGATTTTGATTTTCAAGAAAGAAATAACTAGACTCGGAAGCTGCACTCTGGCGTAACGCACTTCTATCGCATTCTGACAGATTATAGTACATTACGATATTAGTGCGTTAAGATGGTTATAACATGCGAGGCGGAATTTCAGCCCGAGCCGAAGGCGAGGGCGTAATTGAGCCGAGCATGTTATAACCAATACGCACGTATATCGTACGACGTTTTTTTAACACATTTGCGAGGAAACAGAAAAAAAAAGATATTCACAATACAAGTACAAAGAAAAGAAAATTTGAGAAAAATGGCGCGAGGATTATTTTCTGCCGTGGCTGCGTGAAAATGTTGGCAAAGACGCTAGTGCATGCAGCCAAGTTTTTAAATTACCGAAAAACTGTTTTTATTTTTATTTTAAATAAACTCAATCTGTGAATGCACACTGTTGCTTTCCCGCCATTTTAACAGCGCGCTAGCGCTGCCTACTGACCGGCGCCGCGCGGCGATTAGTGCGAAATTTGAATAGCAACAGCGCGCTGCTCACTAGCTGGAGTCGTGCGGCGATCAGTTCCATATTTGAAATGGCAAATAATACTGTTATGGAATTTGTATGGACTATAACTTAACTATTTGCTTTGGTAACACACGCGTTTTTTATGACCCGCTTTACATATTTAAAACCGGTGGAATTACATCAGCTTTACGAGCAAGGGTGTTAAAAAAAACAGAACGTTATAATGTTAAATTTGAAAAATCTGTCTGCTCAATTCAAAAGTGCCTGTAACTGACTACTTGAAATAAATGCTTTGATGTTGATCTTGAGGGGACAATGGAAGAAGAACACGTGTTGCACCGACCCAAAGTAGATGTATGTGTAGATGATGAATCTGTTTTTTCATTCCAGAGTAAAAGACCTGTTCGAGTGCGCTTCAGCCAAGTTCAAAGTGGAAGCGAACGCGCAGCAGCTGCACATGACGGGTAGCGTCGTGCTGCACCGGGGGTGCTGCGTCGTCGTCGTGGAGGGAGGGCCCAAGCAACACGCCAAGTACAAGAGGTAACCCCATCATGAGACACAGTCCCGGTCCCGGCCAACATGTCTCGGTCCCGTGCGACTTGCATCCAGCGGATCCCCGCAACCTGAGCCAGCTCTGAGCTGCACCTAGTGGGAGGTCTTCCAACGCAACGTTTTCCAACCCCATCGGCCCCAAAAACAGAAAGAATCAACTGAATCAAATAAAAAAAAAACAACAATGTTCTGAATCAACCATTTCATAGTTCGTGGTGACGCGTCTGGTCGCCCTCAACACAAGTACTTGTTACGTCGCGTCTCGTCGCGTTACGTCGCGTCTCGTCGCGTTACGTCGCGTCTCGTCGCGTTACGTCGCGTCTCGTCGCGTCTCGTCGCGTTACATCGGGTGTCGCCGCAGACTGCCACATAGGCCACAAGCCGCGTCGTATTCGTCGCTCATGCAAGACACCCCGTTAGACCGTTAGAATGTATGGAACAGCATTTTTACCACCCCGTATATAAGGTGTATCTATTGATACACGAAATCTCTTAAGGGGTCATTAACACAGTATATAATTATTATATTTTACTAGCGACCCGCCCCGGCTTCGTTTAGACAGTCCCGCGACCCCGGCAGTTGCGATAAGATATTTATTTAAATTGAATAGTGTTTAGGGTAAATACGTTCTAAAATCGATATTGAACATAATCTTTATATATTTACACCATAAATAAGCTTCTAAAATAATGCATTACTTTTTACGCAAAACTTAAAAGTGGAAATGGTTAAAGTGTGACCAACTGTTACACTGCGACACCATTTGTTTCACTGAGAATGATATTTTCAGTCGCGCGTAGTTTTAATTCTGTGATATCTTATCTAAATTATTCATTTAAATGATAATACACTGTAAAATTAAATGCACATTGTATTTAAGGTACTGAATTGGATAAGGATTAATACTGTATTCAACACAGACAGACAGACAGCGAGAAGTGACTTTGAAGTACTATGTAGTGATTTTTTTCGTCAAAATTTATGGAACTGCCGATTCAGGGTTTAGTCCCATAGTAAAAGTTGTTCGTAATGATGAGTACAATGACACCTTAAGAGATTTCGTGTATGAATAGGTACACCTTATATACCTTCAAGCAAAAACAAAAAAAAAACAACTCCGGGATCTCGGTATGTAAGAAAGCAGCGGAGAGCAACAGTGGCCCAGTGGTAACTGCCCGTTCATAAGTCGGAGTTCGATTGTGTAATTTATTACCTTCACCGTTTGCATGTCCTAGAACCAAACATTCGAAGACATGTGACATCTACCAACCCGCACTGGGCCCGCGTGCTGGATTATAGCACATTCCCTCTCATAGAGAGGCGGTCGTGTGTCCCAGCAGTGATGTCCCAGTTGATGAAGCACGTTTCTCATTCCAGACTGATGCTGCACCGCATTAAATGGGAAGACGACATGATAAAGGACACAGACGGGAACGAGGTCCCCAACACCTGCAGCCAGGTGTGGGAGGGGACAGTGAAGCAGCGAGCCTTCGGGGAGATCAAGTTCAAGGTACACCAGCATCACACGTCATCTCTTACTAGATTATGCCCGCGGCTCCACCCGCGTGGAGTTCGATAATAGGCTTGTCAACTGAAAAAATCTAATTAGTCCGTCAGTTAATTGTCTAAAACTATTTGACCCGTATTTTTTCTTTTGTTACGTAAACCGAAATTGACGAAGATACGACGCTTTTAAAATTCTCAATACCTCACGCCGTGCTATAATTTTTAGTGCGTTGTGACGTCACGAGTCCCCACTCCCGGGTTTTGTAGCGTTTTATCTTTGTCAATATTCATTGATTTACAAAAACAAAAAATACGTGTCCATTATTTTCCAATACTCTAACTGACTGACTAAATAGATTTACAATTTATTGATGGTGGAAACTAGCCTATTGTCCCACGGGATCATACTACTGAGATAAAATGTATACTATGTCCACTCTTTTCTCATTCATATTACACCGAGCTCAAACTTTTAACCGCGACACAGTTATTTGTACTCAGAACCACTTTTTAAAAACGTAGCCAAGTTCCTCTCCCAGACTCGAAACAAACGTGGTCAAAGAATAGTTTGCCCAATTCCTGGTCATAGAACTGCCTTCGCCAGAAGACAGCAGTATATACTGAGCTCTCTTGTCATCAGAAATATTAGTAAGACCATCCAAATAGCAAGGTTAAGCAAACCCGAAGCAAAGACTAAGCTGAAAGACATGTTGTACGTCTTAGACTACGCTCAAACTGAGGAACTATTTTATACTTTTTGCCAAATTTCGTGATTCTAGGAACTACCATATAGGTTTTCGACCCAACACCTATAGGGTACTTCCGGTTGACCTAGAATTGTCAATTTTGTTTAAAAGCAAGGTCTTACAGCACAAGTAAAGGGAAAAGTCCGAAAAATAAAATTTAATTTTATACACCTAATAGGGACTATAAACCTCAGTATCTGGTATACACCAACTTGCTAGGCCCACCCGTTCCTGAGAAAATCGGTGGTGACAGACGGACAGACAGACGGACAAGAAAATGATCTTATACTCTTATATTCCATTTGTTCCTTTTGAGGTACGGAACACTAAAAAAGGCAAAAATATTATGCAATATAAAATTTTAAGCTATATATTTTCATTGCGCATTTGAACGTTTGATTTTTACCCAACTAAGGCGAAGCCAAAAGGAAGGGTTATGATTTTAGCAGTTTATGTATGTATGTTTGTATTTACGTATGTTCCTCCGTAGCGCCTAAACTGTTCATCCAATTTTGATGAATAAGGTGTCAATCGATTCGTTATTATGGCCCGGGTAACATAGGCTACATTTTAACAGACTACAACAATAGGAGAAGTCGATTTTACCTTGTAAACCCCGAATTTAATTAGAGAGTGATTTTTCAGTAGTCGAGTTTTTTTACAAGACTGCCAAGGAAGCGTTGTTTTTCACGCATATCTTGTTTCTTTGTTTCTTTAAAACCTTGTATCTTCCAAATAGCTGGATGGATTTCGACGATAAGGTATCATTAGATTCGTCTCAAAATTCGTCCAAGTGACCTTAGATAAGTGTTTAAAGACTTTATTTATTTGTTCCTTAGGTGATGCCGACAGAGAAGCAAGCTCGGGAACACTTCCAGAAGCACCGCGTGGAGCACTACTGGGACCTGGCCTACAGCGGCGCTGTGCTGGCGCCCTCCGAAGACCCTTAGTACCCTCGGAGCCCTAGGGCTTCACTATCCAATAAACACATGTACACTATATATAGAGAGTTTTATTTGTGGAGCCTTAGAATTAAGGGAAAAGGAGGTCATCATTTTTCGAGAAAATATTCTGTATATTATTTTATTTTATTAATTACAATATTAAATAAATCATCTAAATACAACATTTGTTATGATATCGGATTATAGTTAGTATCGGCGAGTCTAAAATTTCCGTTTTAGCAGAATCATAATACAAAATAATATCACGTTAAAATTCTTAAAATGGACACAGACGTAGTTTATATTATGAATGAGAGTTACAACAATGTTTTTTGTTATCAGCATGTCTAAAAAATAAGTAACTCGAGACAAAAGAATCTGTTTTTTCCCTATTTTCAAAAATTACTGAGACACAGTTAAAGCAAGGCCTTCGCGGCAAAATCCGACTAACGTGTGCTCGCGAGTTGGGAGTCGAAGTAATAAGTGCGAACTACTTTACAAATCAAATTCTGTGAACGTAAACACTCCGCATCACCCGCAATCGGGCATGACACCGCGGCGTGACGTCATCGCAGTAGCTCTCGAAGGGATGCAAATTTAAAAAAGCGGTGAAACTTTACAACTTTGGAAATCCTGGCCCGATTTCGATGAAACAAACATTATTATTATTTGCACGAGTATGCGCGTTAGATGCATGCAATGCTTTTATAGTCATATTTTATTGTGTTGGTGTGACTCGTTGTCACTTTGTGACCATTTGCGAATTACGTTACAACGTAATTCATATTATTTCTGCAAAAGCGAACATTTTAGGCCCCCAGCTGTATCACCACATTTCTTACATTCTTCAGTCGCTCTTGTCACAGCTTCTAGAAAAAACAAAGAAAGTAATACAATAGGCATGACGACAGTATCAAAAAATTGCAAATCTATTTAGTCCGTCAGTTACGAGTATTGGAAATTAATGGACACCTATTTTTTGTTTTTGTAAATCAATGAATATTGACAAAGATAAAACGCATCAAAACTCGGGAGTGGGGGCTCGTGACGTCAGAACTAGGTAAAAATTATACCTAGGCGTGACGTATTGAGAATTTTAAAAGCGTCATATCTTCGTCAATTTTGGTTTACGTAACAAAAGAAAAAACACGGGTCAAATATTTTTTGATAATCTAACTGACGGACTAATAAGTTTTTTTTGTCGTCTCGCCTATTATTGTAGTATGCAACACTTTGACCGTGAGGTCTAATGTAGGGGGCGTCCTTAAGTTATCTTGATATACTACTAACACTATGGACCGAAAAGTCAAATAAATGTTTTGAATTGAATTAATTACGTGAGGCATTTAGGGGGAGGGGGGAGGGGGTCGAGCTGAATCTCACCCTATCTCACGAGGGAGAGAGTGGGGGTCGCGGCAAATATCACGTAAAAATAATAAGTAAATATTCAAGGGCTTGATTCAGTGCGCAGTACTTCTGGACACGGCACGTATTGATAGGAGGTTCCTCTCTCAAGAGCCCTGACCACTGGCAGCTCGGACCCTGTTCCCAGCGCTGGTGGACTACCGTTTTTATATTTTTAAATGTTTTTTTTTATTTTATATTGTTTATTTATTAGGAATATTTAAAAAAGTGAACGATATGTTGTAAAATGAATAAATGAAAGTAAATATTCAATGAAAACAAAATAAACTTAAATTTTGTTTTCATTGAATATTTACGTAACTTGTTCTCCCCGTCATTGCAATGATTTTTTTGTTCTACACCATACCTGGGAACTTTCTAGTTACGGAGATATTGGGGGACAAAGTTACAAGTTTTTTTTAATACAAGTTTTTATTGTAAGATTTTTACTTTAAACACCTCCACGACCCCCGTACTGTTCAATCCATCCATCAGCACAATGGTGTCGATTCTGTTGTGCACTAACTAAACTTAATTTAAGCTATTGCTATCTTTTTCTCTCTAATAAAACGAGAAAGAGACGGACGTAATTTAGAGCTGTCAAATTTAGTTGGAACTAATATTTCTATACAAATGAAGGGTGCACGTTAAAACATGTCGACTAAAAACACGGCGAAGCACAAGGCATAAACTAATTTGACATCTCTAACTTAGTTCATAGCTATAGCCGTCCTTTTCTCGCACTGCTTTAGTAAAAGATAGCAATAGCCTAAATTAAGTTGTGAACATCAGAATGACTGGCCAAAATAACCGATCAGCTTCAAAATATTACTAAACCTATTTGCCACTATTTGATACCTTTGTGTAAATAATTGGTACCTAATTAATAACTGAGGAAATGAATTTAAAAATTGGGCAGCCATTCTGATGTCAGGATGACTGCCCACGTTTAGAACCTCCACGTAAGGGCTCCAGAAAATATCAATTAGCCTTTACAAAAATTTAGTACCTATTTGATACCTAAACATATATTTTTTCTAGATTTTTAGGGCAAAGAATAAAGATTTTTTCATCATCATCATCATAATCATCATCATCATTTCAGCCAAAACACGTCCACTGCTGGAAATAGGCCTCCCCCAAGTGTGCCACTTTGACCGGTCCCGTGCGAAGATTTTTTATAGAGCAACGTTCTATTGATGAAAACGATATATAAAAAAAAATAGTTCTACCCACATGTTAGCTTTTATCAGTATCTTGCAGTCGGAAATTGTTATTGATTAGTGGTATAATATTATTAATAATCGTGTAATTTGAACTTAATTGCAAAGAATTGAAAAAAAAAACACGTCACTTTCTGTATTATTTAACCTAGTAAAAAAAATCTCTAATAAAATATTTATTCTTTGCCCTAAAAATCTAGACAAAATATATTTGTAGGTATCGAATAGGGACTAAATTTTTGTAAAGGGGAAATCAAATTTTAGAGCCCTTACGTGGAGATTCTAAATGTGGGCAGTCATCCTGATATCAGAATGGCTGCCCAATTTTTAAATTCATTTTCTCAGTTATTAATTAGGTACCTATTATTTACACAAAGGTATCAAATAGTAGCAAATAGGTATTAGATTTTAGTAATATCTTAAAGCTGATCGGTGATATTGGCCAGTCATTCTGATGTTCACAATTAAGTTTAGTTTGTGCACAACAGAATCGACACCAATGTTTTGAGTACGTTACCACAACCGTTCCACCGTTCCACCGTTGTTTTGAGTTTACCACAAAACATGATTTTTCAACCCCAATAAAAAAATGTCGTTTCCCAGCAATAATTTTTGCGTAAAGTTGATGAGGTTGTTTACACCCTGTATAGTAACTTTTTAAAAGGTAATTCCAACGCAATGAAGCACAGATTAACGTATTTGCACTTAACTACGCACTATGATAAATCTCACGTGAGATTAGAGGTGGGGTGACAAGTCAAATCTCACGACGTGTCACCAAGAGGGTAGACAGGTCGATAACAAACACTGTGACTCGAGATTTATTATATAATATTTTGATGTAGTGTGACTCCTACCTTCTTCTACTTTTAATACACTTGATAGGTGGTTGTTGGTTCCTTGGTACTCCGTGTATGTTGACCAGATGTTTCTTCACCGAAGCTGGGCGCTTGTATCTAAAATATAAAATCACGTAGTTATAACTTACTTAACAACGGTAAGATAAAGGTGAACCTGATATCAATGGGGTTTTTTCGAGGCCAGCTTCCGCTAAAAAAACGATAGATGGCGCTGTACATGAATCATTCATCAAAAATGTTTTTGGTGTCCCATCGCAGCCAAATCAAGTTTTACAGCCAAACAAACATTTTTTTAATACACTTCCTCGAAAACTTGTTCTTATCGCACTACGATTAGGTTCAAAATGCAATGTATTTCACACGCGTGCGTATTTTTTCATTTTCCAACACGTGTGCTAGAATGAAAATTGTCACAGATAACTAACTATACCTATACTTAGTCCAAATTGGTTCAATGCCTATAGTCGGAGGTGAATGTTTTTTTTAATTTTGTAAAGCAATGCGTCTGTATGGCGTAAATATTTTTTGAATATTCAAATTGTGTTTATAAATAGAATATCGTAAATAGACATGATTATTTTAATACGAACGACATCATCTGCCTAGCCTTTCCCCAACTATGTTGGGGTCGGCTTCCAGTATAACCGGATGCAGATGAATACCAGTATTTTACATAGAGCGACTGCCTATCTGACCTCCACAACCCAGTTAGTAATATTATGGGTAATACGATGCCCCATGGTAAGACTGGTTGTCAGACTTTTCGGGTCACTGACTACCTATTATTAAAACCATTATTACCTGATTATTTACAACTAATATTTATAAAAACAAATTTTCTTATTAATTCATGACAAAAATATTTTTCGTTCTTTTATTTTATTTCTTCTATGGTGTATTGAACCACGTCGTTTGATACTCGTGGACATTTGTTATTGCAGTTCTCAGCTCAAAAACACCTTCGCCTACAGCTCGGGAGTTAATTCCGCCTCGGATGCAATAAACAACTTTCTCCACTTGTTTCAAAATGTACTATTATACACTGGTCATGTACAGCGCCATCTAACGTTTTTTAGTGGAAGCTGGCCTAATTTAGGTACCATTTAATAGGTGGTGAGGCTGCCGTCAACCGGGCATAAATACTGTTTTAAGCTTTCACGGTTTAAAAAAGTCATCGACCCCAGGTCCAGACATATTGTAACCGGGTGGTATGGGATATTTGGCAGTATAAGGCAATATAAAGTCACTGTAGTGTTGTTTTATACTTACGTTTCAGGACACATGTAGCACAGGTATGTGTATATTAGATAATGTACTCTGTTCTGATGACCTGTGAGCTCCGAGCGACTGCGGAACATGGCTGGACAGCGTTCACACTGAAATTTGATGTTTTCATACATTATTATCATCATTTCAGCCGAAAGACGTCCACTGCTGGACATAGGCCTCCCCCATGTGTCGCCACATTGTCATCATACATTATAACGGGTGTTAAAGTATTCTTAACGAACCCGAAAGGCACTTGTTCTCCCCGTAATTGCGCTAATTTTTATGTTCTACACCATACCTGGGAACCTTCTAGTTACGGAGATATTGGGGGGCAAAGTTCGAACTTTTTTCACTTGGCCGGTTTTTAAATACATGTATGTATTTAAAAACCGGCCAAGTGAGAGTTGAACTCGCGTGGAGAGGGTTCCGTACAATGCCAGTATTATATTGAGTTTACCACTTTATTTTCAATTGATAGATTTGTTATAGGTTTTCCGGTAATCTACAAGTAATGAACAATATTTTGTAATTTTTTCAAAATTTTAAGGCTCAGTAGTTTCGGAGATCAGGTGGGGGGGGGGGGGGAATCTTCGATCAATGTTGCTAATTGTTGATCGAAGGGGGGGAATGGTCAATTCTTTCATGAATAAAATCAAAACTATTTATTTTACAATAATAACAAAACTATATTTGAAATCCTCATAACGACCCCTTTCATTTGATACTTGACACAGTACCTAAGGCTTGCAAAAGTTTTTTTTTAATTTCCTAATTTGTCCCCCGAAAATGACCCTTATTTAAAAAAAAAAAATATTTACTTTGCACATCTGTGTTTGGGTCATAGGATAACACCATCCTACAAAATTTTCCCCGATCGGGTAGATGCGGCGCCGGTTAGCAACCAGGGTGCCCCACGTGCCGTTCAATAGCTTATTTGATGTCTTTGAGCCCCTAGTGCTATTAAGATTTACAAGTAGCTTTGTTATTGGTTCCCTATTCATTGTAAATGCTGATACATATAATTCCTTTCATAAGGCAGAATTTACTGTTTTGAAATACTGTTTTGCTTGAGGCATTATTGGCTATATAAACAATTATGTGGAAACAATTGCTGTGAGTTTTTTGCCAGGCACCCACGTGAGTATACTTAACGTATTTATAGTTTTATTCAAACAATGTGGATGCTGGCTGGTATGTTGCTTGTTATGGTTGTCCTATTTGATTTATTATTTTAATGATTTTTTGTTTCTTGTTGCCCTGTTAGTCAATAGTTTATCTTTAATGCTGATAGTTACGATTACGTCTATAACGGATTATGCTTGTATTACTATTTCTTGTAGAATTTCACGCTGTAGTGACTGATAACCTCATAATGTATTACCAAAATTGCAGGGGAATCCGTACCAAATTACATACTCTTTATATGAATATCTTATCTAATTGTTACGACATCATAATTCTGACTGAGACCTGGTTAACGCCCGAGATATTTAACAATGAGTTCATTGACGAACGTTATGAAGTATATCGATGTGACCGTGATCGCAAAGGTACTAATAAGAAGGATGGAGGTGGTGTTCTCGTGGCAGTACTGAAGGGACTACGTTCAGTTAGAGCGATTCCGCGCTCTTCTATGGATACAAACATCGAGCAGATCCTTTTACATTTGCCGAGCTCAGCCGGAGGTAAGTGCCAAATGATTGCGGCAGTTTATATACCACCTAAGACACCTGAGTGTGTTTATGTTGAATATTTTGACTCATTACAAAGACTTCTTGATGACACAAATATCGAAAAATTTTACTTGTTTGGAGACTATAATTTGCCAGAGGTTGACTGGGTTGCTGGTACAGACAGTAATTCAACTGCTGCGCAGATCTGTACCGGTAATTCTCCCATATGTGGTCATTTGAGTGCATTTATGTCCTTTTTAAATGCTTACCAATTTAATACGATAAAAAATTTGAACGGGAAGATATTGGACTTGGTCATTAGTAATGATGATTGCTCAATTTCTACACCTACAAATAACTTACTACAACTTGACAACCACCATCCCCCGTTCTGTGTATTCATCTCGCTACGTTTACCTTACAGCTCAACTCAAGGTACGCAAAACAATAAAAAAATACAATTATTACAAGGCCAGTTATGACGAAATTAATGACGACCTAAAGGAAATAAATTGGAAAGACGCCTTAAGCAGCCAATCACTTGACGAATCTGTCAACACGTTTTACAATATTATATTTGGTATTATTAAAAAATATGTACCATTGACTATCTGCAGATCCTCTAAGTTTCCCGTGTGGTTCTCAAAAACTCTTATACATATTTATAAAAATAAGGCCAAAGCGTGGGTTAAATGGAAAATGTACCACAACGTTTCGGATTACGAGCAGTTTGCACTTTACCGATCTAGATTCCAAGATGAATGCACGAACTGTTACAATAAGTATATCAACAGTGTTGAGGATGGCATTCGGAACAATGTCAAGCATTTCTGGACTTTCATTGCCAATAGAAAAAAATGTGTAGCTGGCATTCCATCCACGATGAATTATAACAACCAGGTAACTAGCGACCCAGAAGACATATGTAATCTGTTTTCTGACTATTTTAAATCTGTTTATGAACCTTCCACCACTTCTAATATTCCATCCACGTATAACGACTGTTCCGAAAGTTGCACACTGCTGAGTGATATTCAGTTTACTACTGATGAAGTACTTAGTGCGCTCAAAGCATTGGATCCTGCGAAAGGGCCAGGGTCGGACGGTCTACCAGTAATTTTTATAAAGCATACAGCTGCCAACTTATGTATACCCCTACAAATTATATTCAATCTCTCTATCTCTCAAGGATGCTTTCCTCAAGCATGGAAACTTGCAAATATAACACCTGTTTATAAATCAGGACCCAAGGATGATGTGCAGAATTACCGTCCTATATCAATACTGCCAGCCTTGTCAAAGGTTTTCGAGAGATTAGTTCATGATAAAATATACCCTTTGTTGCACAATATAATCATTCAACAACAGCATGGGTTCGTCCAAAGAAGGTCAACTACAACCAACCTGGTGACTTTCGTGGACTTTTTGTTCAACAACATGGACTCCCGTATTCAAGTTGACACTATATACACCGATTTCCGCAAAGCTTTTGACAAGGTTGACCATCAGCTGCTAATGAGTAAGATTGCATTCAATGGTATACGTGGGGACCTTCTGAGATGGTTCTCTTCTTACGTGTCTAATAGGACTCAGAGGGTTGTCATAAATGGTTTCATTTCCAGCACTCTGAGTGTTACTTCTGGAGTGCCTCAAGGCTCCATTTTGGGACCTCTTTTATTTGTCATATTTATTAATGATATTAACAAATGTTTTCGAAATTCAAAATTGTTACTGTATGCAGACGATCTCAAAATTTTTAGGCCTGTTAGGAATTTGCAAGATTGCCTACTCTTACAGAAAGACCTGGACAGATTCTCTGCATACTGTTCAAATAATAAACTACAACTTAGCGTAAATAAATGTTGCTGTATAAGTTTTACTAAAAATAAAAATACTATCATGCATCCGTATTCCTTAAATAATGTAACATTAAGAAGAGAAACGTTAGTGCGTGATCTTGGAGTTCTATTAGACGACAAATTACACCTTGACGCTCATATTAATATGATAGTGAATAATGCTTTCCGAATGTACGGATTTGTTATGAGGTCAGCCATTGAATTTGTTCGCCCATATACATATTTATACCTTTACAAATCGTTAATCAGGTCCCAGTTAGAGTATGCTGTTGCTGTATGGAGTTTCTTCTATAGGAAATACTCAGATGCGATCGAAAAAGTTCAAAGCAAGTTTCTGAAATCCATGCATTTCCGTTGTTTTCGTACGTATGCTTCCTATAGTGACCTTTTGATTAAAGGCTTGGGCACACCAAAAGCGGGACAGGCGCAGCACCTTAGCAGGGCAGGTCAGTTGCGCCGCGGTTCATGTCACACCAGAAACATGAGCAGTCAGAGAGCAGTTTGAAGGCGCCCCCTGCTTTATAACTGCATTATGTGTGTCGTATCGATAGCCACACTCAGTACACTTCAAGATGTTGAACGGATCTGACTCTGACGAAGAGGAGCTATTGTTGCTTCTAGCTTTAAGTAAAAAAAAAAAGAATTTGGGTTCACGATGTAAATAAGAGAAGAGAAAAATATGGGGAGTACCATCGTCTATGTCGGGAAATAGAATCTTTTGAAGATAGGTTCTCACCAACTCAATCAATTTTTCAGTCGTTTCCATGATAAAGTTGTAAAAAATCACAACCGTTTACGACCTGCGCTGCGTCTGTCCCGCTCAACTGCTTTGGTGTGACTAATCAATACGGCGGACGTAGTAATACAACGTGTACTCACTGCGGCCACCCCGCGCCTGTGCTGCCACCGCCCCGCGCCTGCGCTGCTCCCGTCCAAAAGTTTTGTAGAAGAGCAGTGCGTGCGCGGCGCAGTGGCGGAGCCGGTAGGATCAGCGGGCCCGCGTTTGTTCAGTGTGTCATCCCTCATATAACTACATTATTTTCTAACGTAGACGCACTGCTACCGCACTGCAACTGCTTTTGGTGTGCCCAAGCCTTAAGTATAAACTACGTAATCTTAAAGCTAGACGTATTATTTTGGAGACAATGTTTTTATATGATTTATGTAATAATGTGTGTGATTGTATGGACATCACTAATAAGATTAGTTACGTAGTACCTAGAACAACTATAAGCCGTGGGGTGCGCGCACGACCCCTGTTTGCCGTATCTGCTAGTCGTACGAACGCAGGCTTACGAGCACCCCTACGTCGCCTATCTAGCCAGTACAACAATCTGTTCGAAAGTGTTGACATCTTTGCTGTACCAATAGGTAAATTTAAAAGCCTTGTTCGTAAGACCATTTTGGATTGAGTGATATTTTTCTTTTAACTAGATTATTATCATTTCATGTATTTCTTATTTATTTTTTCCTTTTAATTTGTATGCCTGCTATAATGAACATTAACACATTATGTCATTTTTGTGCTCGCATTTAATTATAAGCGCAAGTCGCATTGTTTTTATAACTAACTGTTTTTATAATATGTGGAAAATGTCGTTGGTTGTACATTTACTCACACCCTAGATATAATTCTGTTTATGTAATACTGTAATGTGTAACTGTTTGTTTTCCCGAATAAATAAATTAAAAAAAAAAAAAAAAAAAAAATTGGCTGTGAAAGACGGACGTACAGACACACAAACGCACGAGCGATCCTATAAGGGTTCCGTTTTATTTTTCATTTTTTGTACGGATTCCTAAAAAGTCTTTAATGTTAAAAAATTACTTTAAATACCTCCACCACCCCTTACTATTCAACGCATCCATCAGCACAATGTTTTGAGTCATCATCATCAGCCTATAATGTCCCCACTGCTGGGACACACGGCCTCCTCTCTATGAGAGGGAATGTCCAGCACGCGGGCCCAGTGCGGGTTGGTAGATGTCACATGTCTTCGAATGTTTGGTTCTAGGACATGCCGGTTTCCTCACGATATTTTCCTTCACCGTTTTGAGAACAGTGGTGATGAAATAAATTACACAATGTAATGCGCCTGCCTGGGTTGGAATCCACGACTTACTGTTCGTGAGTCGGGGCCGCCACCACTGGGCCACCGCTGCTCTTCCGATTATAATAGATTTTAATCTGACGGCAAAGATCGTCACTCACTGGAAGCCTGACGGAGGGAATCGCCGCACAGTGGGCTGGGATTACAAGGTTGGGTCTTAAGAGATCAAATGTATTTTTTTGGTATCTAGGCATAAATTTAAAACGTTTTTATTCTTTGACTTTTTTTAATTTAACGAGTACTTTCGGAGACATAGCCATATCAAATTTGTATGAAGAGTCATGTTATTTTAGTTAAGCAATTTATTCCAATTAAATTGAAATTGAAAATAATGTATACTAAACGGCCTGAAAACCTCAATACCTACTTAGTTCTTTAAAAAAAAAACAATGTTCGACATTTTCCACCACCGTAGGTAGGTATGACGTAATTTGTTTTGAGACTTATTTCCGGGAATCAAGGGATAAGAGTGCGCGAGCGTAACTACAAGTTATGACGTGTCGTAACGTGATTGGTGCAACGATAGGGTATCTACGGAATGTTCGGTTGCATTCAAACGTACTTCAGTGTTCTATTACCCACCATAATAGACGCACTACCCCCACACATTCATTACTTACTTATTTGTTATTTTGTATTTGTGAAAATGTTTGAAAATTTAGTGACAAACCTTGATCTTTTCGTTATTTTAAAAAACAGTGGCAGTATTAAAAATAATGACAGTTTGTGTAGTGAGATAAGGTCTAAATTTTTAGTCGAATTAAGTGATGATCACGAAAAGACCTTAAAGTTGTTTTGTGCAAAATTTTGTTATAATTTAAATAGAAGATGGGAAAACGCTTATCGTAAAGAAAATATATTCAGAACTAAAAATAGTGAATGGTTACAAGAAAACATAATATGGCCAGACTTTATTAAGTGTTTAATAGGCAGTAATGAAGATCAACCAGCACCGAGTACATCAACTCAGTATGTATCACCATCAAAAGTTTCTGTCGGTGTCTCCACCGAACAAAGCCCAAGAAAACCTTTTTGTGAATTAGCGCCTAAACAGAAAAAAAAGACGTAAAGAAAACTTTCATTTATCTTCGGACGAAATAAAATATGCATATTTTGAGCAGTTGAAACCGGATGGGAATGAGGAGGTTGCTAAAATACTAGAACATTTACTAAAGAATCCCCAAGATGTAAAAAAAGTTAAAAAGTGCATATCTGTTAAAGAAACAAAACCTGTGTTTTCTCCGGATGAGGCTTTAGGGTTATTTTTATCACTTAAGCTGACCAAGTGGCAATACAATACTTTAAGAAAAAGTGTTAACGAAAAAGACAGTAATATATTTCCATCTTATTATCAAGTGCAACATGCGAAACAGAAATGCTATCCACCAAAAGATGCTATTACAGTGACAGAAACCTCAGCTAAAATAAAGTTACAAGCTCTATTGGATATAACGACAACAAGAATAATGACGTCACTCGTCATAGATAGTGGTTGTAAAGAATTTACACTAATCAGTAAGTGGGGATTTGACGGTGCTTCTAATCAAGCCAATTACAAACAAAAAATGCAAACAGACGATGAACAAGAAAGTCAACTTGACGATTCAAGCATATTTATGGGTAGTTTAGTCCCAATAAAATTAGTGTGCGGCGAACAAGTTATCTGGCAAAACGATTCACCAAATTCATCTTACTGGTGTCGTCCAATCTTTTTCGAATTTGTGAAAGAAAATAAAATAACGATATTGCGGGAAAAAAGTGCTATTGAGGAAGAGATTGTAAATTTAGTGAAAACAGAAGTTGGAGAAATAAGAATTTCACTCTTTATTAATGACTATGATAGACGGAAAAGCAACATCAATTTTATGTGATACTTCATCTCAGAGATGCGACATTTCTAAAGCCACTCCAACAGAGATGAATAATTTGCCCTTAATTGCATCAAAACCGACTGATCCAGATCTCTGTAAATACGGATTGTCATCATTGCATATCTGGATACGAATGATGGAATGCATTCTGCATATAGCCTACAGATTAACGATACAGACATGGACAGTAAAGGGAACAACAAGTGCATCATGGAAAGAAGAAAGAAAGACATACAAGACGCTTTTAAAAATAGAATGGGACTTCTGATTGATGTTGTTAAACAAGGGCACGGCTCCACGAATGACGGAAATACTGCTAGAAGATTTTTTGCAAATCCAAACATGACTGCTGAGATAACTGGTGTTATTGAAGAATTAATAAGGCAATTTGCAATCATTTTAGAGGCAATTTCATCAGGTTACCACATTGACACAGCGAAATTTCACGAATATGCTCAAGTGACCATGCAACTGTATTTGGAATTATATAGCTGGTATTATATGCCTTCAAGTGTTCATAAAGTTCTTATGCATGGTGCAGCTATTATTGAAAGTTTTGGTCTAATACCAATTGGACAGCTATCTGAAGAAGCTGCAGAAGCTAGAAATAAAGACTCGTAGGTACCGCCAACACCATTCCAGGAAATGCAGTAGAAAAACTACAAATGAAGACATTTTAAATAATTTATTGACCAGCTCTGATCCACTCATCTCAGCGAAACGTCACAAACTTCGCAGAAAACATAAAACTTTGTCAGTAGAAGCACAAAGTTTATTAGTAATTGAACAAGCGGAAACATTTGATGTTGACGAATACGAAAATTTTGCATTCGTTAATGTGGATACCCTTGACAGTGATTAAATTAAAACAGTGCAGTGGCCAGTAGTGATTGTGATTTTTACTTATTTATTTATTTATTTTATTAGTCCTTAGTGGATTAGGTCTAAAGGGGAGACCACTACATAAAAAAAAACGTGCCTAGTTCTTAACCTCTATGGTGGTGTGGAATAGAGAACAAAATTTGAAATTGCGACCAAATCGCAGAAAATCGCAACCCGAGAATAGGCGCTAAAATAGGACAAATATACGTACTATGCATACGTAGAGTCAATTCTTTGAGAAAATTTGAGAATTTCGAGATTTTCACATTTTTTTCTTTTGCTTCATACAAAAATTACTTTGGATATTTATAACTCCGAAAATACTAAGTTATCTGAACGACCCTCATAGAAGTAATTACTTATAATCGATAGATAAATCCAACACAATATTTAAAATTTCAGAATAAAGAAACTTTTTTTTTTTAAATGCTAAGTCCTTTACCGGCCCGTTTCAGCCCACTGTGCCGTCGAGGTAGACCGCGGCAAGGCGGTGTGACGATCTGATCATGTTTGCGGGGCGAACATCACACAAGATACAGAGGTTTGGAACGAGAATGAATGATTGATTTATTCACTTAAAATTTCTTAACGCTAGGTAAGTTAGAAGGGAGAGAGTAGGAGGTGGGGGGGGGAGTAGGGGAGGCCTTTGAATAAGGTGTCTAACGATCCGTTATTATGGCCCGGGTAACATAGGCTACATTTTAACCGACTTTAATAATAGAAGGAGTCGATTTCACCTTGTAAACCCCGAATTTGATTAGAGCGACATTTTTCCGTAGTCGGGTTTTTAGTGGTAGTAGTGTGTATACCACACATTTTTGTTTTAAATAAATATGAATGGCTAGAAGTCGAATGTAAAGATCTAGCTAGAATCTAATCCTTTACATTAAGACTAGAGAACCTTCTACACGAAGTATTATATTATCTGTGCTTCTATATAGTTGTGGAGATATTGAGATGTTATACTTTTCAAAGTTCCAACTTTTTCACAAGATTGTAATATAATAAATTAAAATCATGCATTTAAATACAGATTTTAAAATCCAAGATTTTATTTTAATGTTATAATTTTACTTTAAACACCTCAACGACCCCCGTACTATTAAATGAATCCATCAGCAATATATTTTGAGTGCGCTACATTGAGTCCTACGGTAAAACGTGATTTTTCAAGAAAAGTCGATTCCCAGCAATAATTTTTGCGTAGGTTGATGACTTCGTGAAGGCTCTGTTTACACGTTGTATGCAAGTTTGCCTGTCTGTTGAAAAGGAATCGACTGTCTTGGTATGGGCATGTGATGAGGAGGGAAGAATCGCATGTGACTAAAAGAGTGATGAATATAATTGTTGATGGATGGAGAGGGAGAGGAAGACCAAAGAAACGATGGATGGACTGTGTGAGGAATGATATGAAGGAAAATCATTTACTCCTGAATAGGGAATATGCACATAATTTTTTCTTCACGTAAATCCCACACCCAGAACCGGAACCCAGTTCAACTACTGCTTGTTGCACAAAAATAATATAAACCTCCTGCAATTTTCTACGACAGTTGAAACGTCCGTAGCTGTCGCGGCCATGATGTGACGTCATTATCCACAATCTGCCTTGTATACATCTAATTTTTTTGGCCTTATTAAAATAATTGTACTAATTGTATGTGCTCTAATCAAGTTAAAATTGCAATAACAATATTATAATAAAATGTTAATGAAACTAAGCACTTTTTAAATAAAAGTGTTTTTTTGACACAGTGAACTTTGTCGTCAATACCGGCGCGGCGTTATCGAGGACGATGCGTTTTGAGAGTGCGTTCCGTTTCACCAAAAACGTGCTACATATAACAGTAAATTGTAAAATAAGTGATGTATTAGAAACTTAAACAAGTGTACCACAATGTTTTTATGCGCCAATACAAGGCATTTTTCATAAATAAAAATAGTTTTGAATTTCATGCATATTCCCAATGAGGGATTTTCTTTTTAATAAAAATAGTTTTGTATTTCATGCATATTCCCAATGAGGGATTTAACAAAGCGCGAGAAAACTAGGTTATATTCGGAAGGTTAAGCAAACGAAAGTGTCTGTCAACGAGCGTATGTGACGTGACGTAATGTTTTTTTTTCAAGCGTTTTGGCTTTGGCACCAACTATCGTAGTCAGTTCGACGCCATCTATAGAGTTCTTGGAAACTAAGTTTTTTTTAATACCTCAAAAAGAAAACCTCTCATTATAGCGTGACGGTTGACAGAGGAGAGTGGAAGAAAAACACGTGTTGCGCCGACCACAAGTAACATGGGAACAGGGCAGGAAGTCGATGATGCAAGTTTACCTGCAAGTTTCTGACCCCGAAGTGCTTCCTCATGTGCTGCGCGATGTTGGCTCTCATCCGGAACGAGTCGCCGCACACGTCACACTTGTAGGGCCTCTCACCCGTGTGCGAAGCGCGCTCGTGGTTCTACAAGCAAAACAACGTCTTCAATACATCTATACAAATAGCTTGAGGAGCTCGTGGCTAAGTAATAACAGCCGCTCGATTCGATCTTTAGGTTAAGCCGCACTTGCGTAGGTTGGTCTGTGGATGGGTGAGCAGCACCCATTACATGCCGAGTTACCTCCGTGCCTCTCAAAGCACGTTAAGCTGTTGGTCCCCGCTGTCATTTGTAGATCTTTGACAGTCGTTAAAAAATCATGAAAAACCTAATAAACCGGTAAATACCGGTTAAGTGCACCTTTAACCTAAATTGATTTCGGTTTGGGGTCAATGGCCGTAACCGGTTAAGAATTTCAACCCTTTTCCGAGCCCTGAACATAACATAACATCACGGCTGTAATTCCACGAGGGTCATCAGCTATCCACCTGTCCCCAACTATGTTGGGGTCGGCTTCCAGTCTAACCGGATGCAGCTGAATACCAGAATTTTATAATATAGGCATGGAGGAAACTCGGTATGTAATGGGCGGTCACCCATCCACGAATCAACCTTGGCAAGAGCTGCTTAACCTTAAAGACCGATCTGTGCGGCTGTTTAACGACGAGCTCTGTACTGTGAAACTAGTTTTACCTGTAACTGCAGTGGATCAACAGCCCTGTAGGTACACCTGCTGCAAGCCAGTCTCTTCTTACGACCATGCACGCGCTGTTGATGGTACCGCATGTGGCTAGGATTCACAAACTTTTTCCCGCATTCCTGGTATATCAAAGAAAACATCGTAAGGAAACCAGCATGCTTGAGAGATATTTCTTAACGGCATATAAAGCCAAGTCAGAGGCCCATCATCATCAGCCTATTAATGTTCCCACTGCTGGGACACAGGCCTTCTCTCTATGAGAGGGAATGGGCTATAATCCACCACGAGGGCCCAGTGCGGATTGGTAGATGTCACATGTCTTCGAGTTTTTTGGTTCTAGGACATGCCGGTTTCCTCACGATGTTTTCTTTCACCGTTTTGAGAGCAGTGGTGATGAAATAAAGTACACAAAGTAATGCCGCCTGCCTGGGTTCGAACCCACGACTTACTGTTCGTAAGTCGGGGCCGCCACCACTGGGCCACCGCTGCTCTCAGAGGCCCATGGGCGGCATAAAAATTCTGACACCAGACCCGCGTAGCATGGTCGCCGGTTTTTACACGATAAAGGAGAAAGAAGAAGTACAAAATAATTATACTTCTTTGTGTAAAAACACACTGAATAAAAGAAAGGAAATACATTTATTTGTGTTAAAAATGACGCAAAGAATCAGAAGAATCACGAGCATCAATATGTAAACACTTTTAACAACTTTTAAAAGTGTTTTTCTCCCACTGTTCTGATTAAAATTTCGTGTTGTTACGAACATTGTATTTTGGAACTCATATTTTTTTATCCTTTGTCCAAGTTACAATCGTTATTTCTGGCGAAAATTGCCTTTAAAATGTCACAGTCAAAACTGTTAATCAGTCAAAACTACTTTTGACCGGTAAAAAATATTTTAACAATAACTAACATTTACTTAGAAACTTATTACTTAGGTTGTTAGGTTTTTTATTGTGACCCTTTGATAAACATCATGTAATTTTATGACTATGTTATTACAACTGAAGCATTCTAAAACAACATATTTTTAATGTAGAATGCATTGCATTGCATTTTACTTCATAAGAATTTTGACTGACACCAGTCAAAAGGGGTTCTATCTATCTATCTATAATAGGTTATCTATCTGTGGGGTATCTATCTATTTATCTTAGGTTTCCACACTTAATCCTTAAAGTGACCATTGTGCGTGCTCAAAAGCGGTTTTGACCAATTAAGTTTTGACTGTAACATATACATCAATTGGTGTTCATGACTGTACCTATAGTACACGCAGATTTCGCCAGTTATGTTTAAGTCCCATTTTATAGGGCATAAGCCATCAACCAGGCACAAATCCAGATATTGTACCTACTACTGAGAAATTCCTGGTTCAAAAACCCAATAACACTTTGCCTGACCCGGAAATCGAACCCGGCCTGGTTTCGATTTCCTTTCTTTGCTCAGCAGTCGCGCTTACGACTGAAACTTATATGACTAAACAATATGTGAAAAAATCGCAAAAAAAAAAATATATATATATTATTGACTTTTCTCATTATGAATTTTTCAGTCTGGATATGTGCCCGGTTAATTGCAATAGGTTCGCTCCCTATTACATGGGACTTAAACACAACCATAAATAACAAATAAACTCTCATAAAAACAAAAAAATGTTCAGAGTTGCCACGTAGCTCGATAGATGGCGTTGTCGTCGAATTAGATCGCGCTATGGTTTCGTTCCACGCGTTTACATAAGTAAGCGCGCTGTCAAAGCGGCGATTGATAACAAAGATCATACTGCGATCACTAATCCGAATTTTTGAAAAGGTAAAGAGCATGGTTGCTTATTACCTGTATTTTATTTATATACCACACTGGATTAATGCCCGGTTGATGGCAATAGGCTTGCCCCCTATTACACGGGGCTTACACTTACTGGCGAAATGTGGGTGTACTGTTACGTACGTAAACCTCTGCCATACCCCCAGGGATTACATTACAAAAGGTGTGCTGTTGGTAAATTGATGAAGAAATTATGTCGTTCTTACTTACCTCACATGCATTCTGTGGTTCGAAATGTGTTTTAGCATGGCTTTTGAAGTTCTGTATGTTCCTCATTTCTTTGTTACATAGGGTACATCTTATTGGGCTTCCGCTATCGTATGGCATAACTGCTAATGATAGTAGCTTGGTATCTTGTTCCTGGAATCATATCAGAAACACCAAGTTATCATCGTCTGCTTGCTGCTCTGCTTCAAAGTGACCTTTTATTTTAAATGTTACAGCTCCATGCTGAAATATAGCGACTGCCTATTTGACCTCCACAATGTAGTTTATTGAAATCCTAAAGTCCTTTTTTGAACAGATGATGCACACATTCAAGTTTTGGGGATAGATAGGTGGGTAGGACATTATTGCAAAAGAATTCCATATACAGGATGAAAGGAACATTGCACAGCGCAAACAGTTACTACATCATTCCAAACACGGAAGATTGAAGCTTATAACACTCGGGCATAACGTAGCTTCCCGTTGGTGTAAGAATTTTTGCAATCGGTTCAAGAGTTCCCTACATACAAACCTACAAACAAATTATACCTCTATATAATATTAGTATAGATGTATAGATAGACAAGCATTAGTTAAGGATTTATGAAAATTCCCCCCCTTAAAGGAGATAGGCGATGAAAATAAATAATTTTAAATTTTTACTCATAATTTGTAATTATGTTATTAATGTAATAAACTACCTTGCATAGAAGTTTCCTCGTTTCCCTCTCCAATAACTCCTTTTCTTTCAAATCCCAGTTGATTTTATTAAAATCTTTAGACTCATTCTTTATAATATTCTTAAAATCTTCATCTAAACTGTTGCTGGATTCCAAATCCTCTATACATATCTTTGTCTCATTTTCGCTGTGAACTGAATCTAAATCATCAATCAAGAAATTATTCATAAAATCAGAATCGTTGCTCGATTCAAAATCTTCAATTCTTACTGTGAATTCATTTTTAATTTCATGACTATCTTTTTTTACATCAAACCTCATAGTTCTCAAAACTTTTTTCGGTATATGCTTGAAGTTTTTACTTTTTTTTTGTTCTCGATTAGATTTTTTTGTGTCCTTTTTATTTTTCTTATTGCCAATATGATTTTGAACTGCTGTTATTTCAAATTGATGCGATATTTGACTATCATTAACATCAGATTCAATTTTAATCGTTTTTAATGTTTTTTTTAGTATTTCTTCTGTTTTTGAACTTGATTCTCTAAGTTTTAATGCTCCATTGACTAGATTTAAACATGGCTCGCATATTAACTGCGTTAGGCCATCATTCGGCTTTATCTGAAAAAATATTAATATTTTTTTGAAATTAATCTTACCCATTTGTTTGTTAGGTTTATTTAATGGATAAACACATAGGTATTATAATTCTAGACATAACGACCTTCTCTTTAGCTTTTCCTGTAGATAAATCGATAATTTCAAATGTTTTTTTTTATCAATATTCTAAAAACAAGTGAGTGTTTACCTTGATTCCACAAACCAAATGTAGCTGTTTGCTGCGAAAACTTACAAGATTCATATCAGGAAATATTTGTTTTAGATCGTTTTTAGATAAACACGTTCTACACATTGTCATTTTCTATTTAATTTTTATTACACTAGTAAATTATGATACAATCTTTGAAAAGTGAAATCGTAAATTTATTATCGTTTAAAAAGATCGTTATCAGTTTATTACCCTAATCAGAGAGCTGTTAATTAAAATTATCTTACCGTATCTTGCTGAGATTTTATCTTTACATTTAATTTATTTTAGAAAATTATGTTATCTCACTAAGTGTATGATCGTGGATAACTTGCTTGTCTCAGTTGGTTTCAAATGGCAAGGTCAATAAAGCTATCTTTGTGAACGAAAATGCATTTTTATTTTGACGTTTGAGGGAGGGTTGCTAAACCTTTCCTCACTTTCCTTTTCAGGGGAAAATTTATTAAGGATCTTGATCATATCTTGACTCAGTTGCAATTTTGAAAATATCAAATAACACAAAGTATTAAATGATAATTGTTCTAGATGAAATAACCCTCATTTTGGGCTTTGCCGCATTAGGGTAAAAACACGAAAATATTGATTGCAAATTAAATTGGTAGCCATTCATAATATAATTAGAGATTGGTGAGAGTTTTACCTACACATTTTGCTTTTGATAGAGGGAGAATTAATTGAAAAACTTTCAACACTGAGTAATTCAACTAGTGTTGTACGTCGCGTGAAAGCTTGAGACTCTAATCTAGAAATCAAGTAATAAAAGTTGTCATTCAACCCTTTCATTTAATGCTAAACCTTATAAAAACTGATATTTATCACGCAGTTAATCAGTTAACTTAGAACATAGCTTTAAAAGTGCGCTGATCAGTCTGTACCGATTATTGTTGTTTAATTTACATACTTTATAAGGTAGCGAAATATCAGGGTCTGCCTTTTGAAGCTAATTTTAAACGTTGCCCTTTTAATTATAGTATTTTGACAAACTATCAAACAGAACGGGGTGCTCCCTCCTTATCACATAATAAATTTTATCTAATATCCTGTACTAAAGTTTATACTTTACGCTCGGTATAATAAACTATTACATTTACGCATAGATTTCATGCATCAATATCAGTTCATTAAAAAATATTTTTATTTCCTACTTTAGACTTTTTACCTAGTCGTTAAATGCGATAATACCACAACTTAAATCGTTCTTAATGTACTTACTGCATCTCAGACTATTTGTTAAATAAAATAATATGAACACCTTTATTTTTAATCGATCGATTGTAAATTTCAAGAATATTTTTCGCATCAAATAAGTCGTGCTTCATTCTCATCCCTATTCTGAAATGTCATTGACTCCATAGTCGGACCCGATTGTGGAGGGCCCGGGGCCGTCCGTCGTGCAATAAAAAGCCTGCAAACGCGGCGCAAGCAATTATTACAGTTCATTCTTCCAAACATTTGGTCGCCACATGTGTTAACTGTAATTTTATCACTAAAACGCGACACAGATCAATTAAAGCGGCCGTTGTCCGATAAAAATCGTTGATCAAATCTCATTTCGTGATTGTTACATACTCGTAAAACATAAATAAATCGTGTTATAGACTATTGTGTGAAGCTTAACTTCCGTGGTGACTCGTGTGTCCATTTACGAGTGTATTGTTGGGTCAGGAAGATGGTTATTGAGAAGATTTGCTGCTTGGGCGCAGGTTACGTTGGCGGCCCGACATGTAGTGTTATAGCCCTGAAATGTCCCCATATTAAGGTAACTGTCTGTGACAAGAGTGAAGAGAGAATAAACCAGTGGAATTCGGACAAGTTACCGATATACGAGCCTGGTTTAGACGACGTTGTGAAGCAGTGTCGCGGCAGAAACTTGTTTTTTTCGACTGACATCGCGAAAAGTATTCAGGAATCTGACTTAATATTTATATCTGTGAATACGCCTACTAAAACGTTTGGCAACGGTAAGGGAAGGGCCGCGGATTTGAAGTATGTTGAGAGTGCAGCCCGCATGATCGCTGATTTAGCTACAAGCAACAAGATTGTTGTTGAAAAAAGTACAGTACCAGTGAAAGCTGCTGAAATTATCATGAAGATATTGAGAGCAAACACGAAGCCTGGTGTTGAGTATCAGATTCTGTCTAATCCCGAGTTTTTGGCTGAGGGGACGGCTATAGTGGACTTAGTTGAGGCGGAGAGAGTGTTAATTGGTGGTGAAGAAACTCCTGAGGGTCAGAAAGCCATCCAGGACCTGTGCTGGGTCTATGAGCACTGGATACCAGCGAAAAATATCCTTACAACAAACACTTGGAGTTCAGAACTGTCGAAATTAGCTGCTAATGCATTTCTTGCTCAGCGCATCTCTAGCATTAATTCCCTCTCAGCAGTTTGTGAAGCTACTGGTGCTGATGTCTCTGAAGTAGCACGAGCAGTGGGCCGAGACTCTCGTATCGGACCCAAGTTCCTTGAAGCATCAATAGGATTTGGAGGGAGCTGTTTCCAAAAAGACATTCTGAACCTTATTTACTTATGTGAATGTCTAAATTTGCCTGAAGTTGCAGCTTACTGGCAGCAAGTACTCAATTTAAATGACTATCAGAAGACCAGATTCACACGAAAAGTCATCGAATCACTATTCAATACTGTCACAGACAAGAAGATAGCCATATTAGGTTTTTCATTTAAGAAAAATACAGGTGACACTCGGGAGTCACCAGCTATTCACGTATGTAAAACACTGCTTGACGAAGGAGCAAAACTTCACGTATATGACCCAAAAGTTGAACAAGACCAAGTTTTCTACGAGCTCACAAGTCCGTACTTAACCTCGGAGCCAGAAATTGTGAAAAGTAATGTTGAAATTCACAACACAGCGTACTCAGCATGTACAGGGGCCCATGCGTTAGTCCTATGTACTGAATGGGACGAGTTCAAGACCCTAGACTTTAAGAGGATCTATGAAGTGATGATGAAGCCGGCGTACTTGTTCGACGGGAGGAAGATTTTGAATCATGAGGCACTGCAGAACATCGGGTTCCACGTCCAGACCATTGGCAAGCGGTTGAGCAGAGTAGGCAGTATAAGAGCACAAGGGAGTCAAACTATGCCTTGACTGTGAGTATTTTTAAGCAATTTATTTACTTTTAATTTAGCAGTTAATAAAAGCTTAATATTTGACGAATTTATAGCATAATCAGCCTATAATGTTCCCACTGCTGGGACACACGGCGGCTCTATTAGAGGGAATGTGCTATAATCCAGCACGCGGGCCCAGTGCGGGTTGGTAGATGTCACATGTCTTCGAAAGTTTGGTTCTAGGACATGCCGGTTTCCTCACGATGTTTTTCTTCACCGTTTTGAGAGCAGTGGTGATGAAATAAATTACACAAAGTAATGCGCCTGCCTGGGTTCGAACCCACGACTTACTGTGCCTTCGCATTAGGAATAAACGTAACTGTCGAAATGTGTGTGTACTATTAGGTAAACCTCTGCCTAAGCCTTCGGAGATTACAGGCGTGATGTTATTTTATATCGATTGCTCGGTTAGTTTTACTAGTCCGCCACCTTTGGGAGTCCGCCATATTGAATTTCGAATGACGTTACTTAGCTAACCATGCATTGTCATCCAAACTAAACATGTATGCAGAATTTCAGCTCAATCGGAAACCGGGAAGTGGGTCAAATTTAAATTGTAAGATTTTATTACACAGGTGAGGCTAAGCTAAAAGTGTGTTAAAAACGGTTTTATTTAAGCATTAATTTACTTTTAGGGTAGTTTTAGCTACACATACGGTAGGTATCTAATTGCAAGACATCTAACAGAATAGGCATGACGACAGTATCAAAAAATTGCAAATCTATTTAGTCCGTCAGTTAGAGTATTGGAATTTAATGGACACGTATTTTTTGTTTTTGTAAATCAATGAATATTGACAAAGATAAAACGCATCAAAACTCGGGAGTGGGGGCTCGTGACGTCAGAACTAGCGAAAAATTATACCAAGGCGTGACGTATTGAGAATTTTGAAAGCGTCAATTCTTCGTCAATTTTGTTTTACGTAACAAAAGAAAAAACACGGGTCAAATATTTTTTGATAATCTAACTAACGGACTAATTAGTTTTTTTTTGTCGTCTCGCCTATTAACAAAAAGTGAAACGTATGCGTATACTTGAATGATATACACATAAAATTCGTACGTTTTAAGGCTTACTTGCTAGGTTTATTTCTGTTGTTTGCAGAGTTCAAAATCGCGTCATATACAGTATTAATTAGGCTCGTCTATTTACGGTAAAAGCGTTACCGGTATAATTTGACTTCGGCGTGGCCGCATATTTTAATATTGTAAGCAAGTATCTCAATTTGAAATTGGTATTTAATTATGGTCACCCATCCACGCACTGACCTCGGCAAGCGTAGCTTAACCTTTATATTTTGGCTAAACCTAGGTGAATCACTTTGGCATCTTATGTAGGTACCAATAAAATTCTGATAAAAAAATTCAAAGAATGAATTTCCTTGTAAAATTATGTATTAGGTAGTATCAATGACCCCGTTCCGTAATTCACAAACGGAGTAAATTAAAATGTCTGTATCTGTACTGTTGTTGTTTACAACAAAATAAAAACAATAGTACCCAATCTTTTTTGTTGATATCTAGAGATAATCCGTGTCTCGATATAATAATAAGCCTCTAGCTAGGTTAGTAGGGCACTCCGAGGTTGTAGATTAGGTATTTTTTTATTACACTACGTACAAAATCAAAACTTTCAACTTTGAGTTATAACTTTTCTTTCGTCTCACGACCCCACTATTCAAATATTCAATGCGCCCATCAGCACAATGTTTTGAATACGTAACATTGAGTCCTACCATAAAACGTGATTTTTCACCCCAAAAAAAAAGCATCAATATTTTTTGCGTTGAGTTACCTAATTTGATGGACAAATTTAATTTATACCGTTTACACATTCTCTGAAAATTTCATCTGTCTACCTGAGATACAGCCCGCTGACAGACAGACGGACGGACAGACAGCGGAGGCTTAGTAATAGGGACCCGTTGGTTACCCTTCGGGTATGGAACTCTAAAAATAGATAGGTGTTCGCCTGTTTACAACTTAACACATATGGCGTACCATGTCCCTGAATGTTTGCTCAGCTGTATTTTACTGAATAAGCTTATAAATTGTATTACTGAATAAGTGAAATCGTCAATACTTATCAATAAAATCAAAAAATCATTACGTCATACTTGGATTGTATTGTATAGCTGGCTGGTGGGCACCAGCCAGCTATACAATACAATCCAAGTATGCGTGCAATCCAAGTATGTAGTACGCGCTTTGAAGTGGAGTTGCGGGCGCAACTCCACTTCAAAGCGCGTATTTTGCGTACGGGTGGGAAATTTATTCGATCCACCCTAACTCCCCGAGAAAGGCCAGCAGCGCCTTGATGTTGCTGACAATCTCGCGGAGAGTACCTGGGTTACCGAAGTACTTCGCAAATCATACTTGTAAACAGACCCTTCACGCAGCCGTCAACCAAGCATTCTGTACATCGAACTAAGTAACTCTACGCAAACATTACTGCTGGGAAAAGAGTTTTTCTTTTTGGGGTGAAAAATTTCGTTTTACGGAAAGACTCAATGTAACGCACTCAAAACATTGTGCTGATGGATGTATTGAATAGTACGGGGGTCATAAAAGGGGAAAACAAGTGCCTTTCGGCTTAGTAAATTCATAGATGCAAATAAATTAAAAAAAGGAACAACACCTGTTACCTGTTCACATATTAACGTTAAACGAATTTCGAAAATACAGCACACAGGCTGTTCATGACCTGCGTAAGTATAAGAGCAAAGGGTCATTTTTCCCCGTACGTAGTACGCTCCAGTGGGATAACATCCGTCCTCCATAGATGCCAAGCCGCGGGCAAAATCTAAAGAAGCTTGATAAAGTCTCGCGTAGTGAGATACAAGGTAATTGCTATCATCACCATAATTTCAGCCGAAAGACGTCCACTGCTGGACATAGGCCTCCCCCAAGTGTCGCCACTGTCGCCGTGCGACTCGCATCCAGCGTTACCCGCAACCTTCACTAGGTCATCGGTCCACCTAGTGGGAGGCCTTCCAACGCAACGTCTTCCGGTTCGCGGTCGCCACTCCACAACTTTTCGACCCCATCGGCCATCAGTTCTGCGAGCAATGTGCCCTGCACACTGCCACTTTTTGGCAATTCTTCGTAATACGTCGGTCGGTAACATTGCCATCTACCGGGTCGAAATGAGTCTTCGGGCTCCTACTGAGAAACTGCAAAAGGAAAAACCCAAATACATAATAACTTTGCAAAATAAAAACAAAACTTATCGTATAAGGGGTGGTATACACTGCTTCGGTTCGACACTTTCAAAAGTGAAAGTGTGACACGTGGTCAGCTTATTCTTTAATGGCGCAATTACCCACCGTACATAAGAACGCTTCTGAAATTAGGAGAGCCCCAAAAAGCCGATCTTCTTTAATTTCGCCACATCTTTAGAATGCCGACCTGACCCAAGTGTGTAGTAACTACGAACACAGGTTATTCCTATTCGTCAGACACTAACATAATATGATAATGACTGCAACCAGTGATCAAGTTTCCGAGAAACGTGCGTCGGATACAGACGCGCGCACGATTTTGGCATATCTTTGGAGTTCGGTAACCGACTGGAAAGGAACGGGTTGTGTGTTTACGTAAGCAAGGAGATTCTCACGGCTGAATAGCGGTCTGATGCAGCTATACAAGAAGTATAGTGGAATTTTATCGGATGGAACTTTGAATAAAAGTGCGTTAAGAGCGGCCAACCCGCCATACTTTTCGCGAGAATTTTGACAAACGCTCGTGCGTGATTATGCCGTTGTTACACATATATCTTTAAATTTTTTGAACGGATAGGTATCTTGTGCACTATATCTAGGCTTCTATCGAAGCAAAAAATAAAAATTTGTAGAAACAGATTCAGTATAAGCCTCCAAAAATAAAATTGTGCGGCCGAATAGTGCGAAATTAGTGGTTTTTTGCGATTTACAAAAAATCTATTGATTGGACTAAAAAATAAAACACATAAGACCTGCTTTATAGTTTGTTCAGTTAGTATGTTAGTTTCATAATCTAATTTCAAGTACTTTTTGAATACCAGCGGTTTATTGTTCGATTTGGAGGTAACTTTGGATTTTTTCTATCGAGAAAAGTTTATGGAATCGTGTTTTCGTCACACATAGGACTTAGCATTAATCCTCA
Source organism: Xestia sexstrigata (assembly GCA_941918905.2). Lineage (NCBI taxonomy): Eukaryota > Metazoa > Arthropoda > Insecta > Lepidoptera > Noctuidae > Xestia > Xestia sexstrigata. The sequence goes on along the minus strand of OW799230.2, from coordinate 10,543,090 downwards.
ACTTTACCATATATTTGTTTCAAAATTAATGCTGCAATATTTTAGGAGTAACGGAGGATCATGCTAAGCCATTTCAGGGATATAAGTAATTTACAAATAGCAGATCTGCACACTAATTGCGATCATAATCCCCAGCGTTTTGAAGGGTATTGTTAATCTATTGTGCTTCATATGTTTAAAAAAAACCACCTGCTTGGCAACGGCTATGATGTAATTGATATTGTATTGTCAATTCATAAGCATTACCCTTAGTAAGCCTGTGATGCATTGTATTGTAATCTGCCAGACAGCAGTATTACGTCTTTTGTTGTTCGGAATATTTTTATTATAAACTAGCGGACGTCACGCGGTTTTACCCGCGTAGTTCCCGTTCCCGTGGGAGTACGGGGATAAAATATAACCTATGTTACTCAGGGTGAATGTAGCTTTCTAATGGTGAAAGAATTTTTGAAATCGGCGCAGTAGTTTTTGAGTTTATTCTTTACAAACAAACACACAAAAATGAAATGAAAAATGAAATAAAAAAGTTTCGGTAAAAGCATTGAGCTATTATTACTACGTATAGGTAAACGTGTCTCTATAGAGAAGATAGCGCGAACAAAATTGTGCTCCGTTCAACTGCAGTCGGCCGGCTGCAGTCCTCTCAGTCGCTTGCTCGCTCTTGAGCGCTTTAAGCCTTGTTTGTTTTAAAACAATAAGACGTGAAAACTCAACAAATACAGGGTGTAAAAGACCATATCACGAAGCCGTCAACCAAGCATTCTGTACATCAAACTAAGTAACTTTACGCAAAAATTATTGCTGGGAAACAACTTTTTTTTGGGGTGTAAAATCATGTTTTGTGGTAGAACTCAATGTAACGCAATCAAAACATTGTGCTGATGGATGGATTGAATAGTACGGGGATCGTGGAGGTGTTTAAAGTAAAAATCTTACATCAAAAACTTGTATTTAAAAAAAAACTTGTCAAAAAGTTGGAACTTTGACCCCCAATATCTCCGTAACTAGAAGGTTCCCAGCTATGGTGTAGAACAAACAAATGATCGCAATGACGGGGAGAATAAGTACCTTTCGGCTTCGTTAAGAGGTGTTTTACACCCTTTATGTGTATAAACGTGTGTGTTACGATATTGCACTAATAATTCAAGTAATACGGCAAAGTGCAAAGGAATAACTTTCCATCGGTAAGGAACTAGATAATCATTTTTAAAACATAAATCGAGCAAAATATTAAGCGGACGCCATTTTGCGTCATTTGTCATAGACTAAAAAATTAAGAAGTGACATTGGGTGTGTAAGAAGACGTAGATAGTATTAGGTGACGTATATTTTTAATAGTTTAAAATAATAATGACTGTACTATTTTTGCAATAAATACATTAGTATATCTAGGTTTTATTTTTCATTTGCCACAGCGAGCCAATTTCAATGCGATAAAGTTATTTGTGCAGATGTTACACTGAATAAGTTGCAATTGACGTAGGCACAATATGGTAAACATGTTAGCACACGTCACTGTACCTACATGAAACACCTTGCATGCATTTTTTCTTTATCAATTTAATTAAAATTATTTACTTATGTCAGCATTGACAATTTTAATGAATATTGTTGTTATTATTTTTTTAATTCTAAAGTTGTATTAATATTTGCCAATAATTATTAACACCTTGCAATCTTGATTCAGCGTACAGGTAGTCTAAAATAAACGAGATTTTGGCTTCGTAGCCAATGATGTAATTCTCTTTTGACATTGTTAAATATTACTAGCTGTTGAGGGGTAAACTTGTTGACACTATGCGGGCAGAACTCGTACACCTCGGCTTATTAATAGACATCTACTGTTAGACATAGCATAATCAGCCTATGAAGTTCCCACTGCTGGGACACACGGGCCTCGTCTCTATGACAGGAAATGGGTTATAATCCAGCACGCGGGCCCAGTGCGGATTGGTAGATGTCACATGTACCTATTCGATTTTTTTGGTTCTAGGACATGCCGGTTTCCTCACGATGTTTTCCTTCACCGTTTTGAGAGCAGTGGTGATCAAATAATTTACACAAAGTAATGCGCCTGCCTGGGTTCGAACCCAAGCACCTCTGATTTTTTGGATTCATGTGCGTATTGTATAATTATCACTTGCTCGGTGAAGGAAAACATCGCCAACCAAGTCAGATGCCCATGGACGGCATACAAACTCTGACACCAGGTTAGGCACTAACCATACCATTAAGGAGATAAAGATCTGCGTAGTTTTTTCCCAACTATGTTAGGGTCGCGGCTGAATTTTTGAATTTTACATGGAGCGACTACCTATCTGACCTCCACAACCCAGTTAGTACCGGGTAAGTGTGACAACCAGTCTTACCAAAGGGTGTCGTAACCCTTTGGTAAGACTGGTTGTCACACTTTCGGGCCACTAACTACCTGCAACGACTGCCAAAGATACACAATTGACAGCCCGGACCAACGGCCTAATGTGCCTTCCGAAGCGCTGAAGAACTCGGTATGTTATCCACGGACCAACCTAGGCACGCTCGGCTTTAACCTAAATATCGTCTGTTATGCAGTTTTATTGGGTTTTTCCATCACGAATTTCTCATTAGCAGCCCCGCACACTCCACCGCCGCCGCCGCCCGCCGCCGCATGAATGACTTTTTCATGAAATAGTTATTGAATGTCAATTCCAAAAAACCGGCTAAGTGCGAGTTGAACTCGCGTGGAAAGGGTTCCGTACAATGCCAAAGTCAAATTTTCCGTAAGTGAACGTATTATAATTATTACCACTTTATTTTCAATTGATAAAATTCTTATAGGTTTTCTCCTGTAATCTACAAGCAATGAACTATATTTTGTATTTTTTTCAAAATTTTTAGGCTCAGTAGTTTCGGAGATCAGGGAGGGGAATGGTCGATTTTCGTCTTCTTTCATGAATAAAATCAATACAATTATTTTACAATAATAACAAAACTAAATAAAAATGAGATCATCATAACGAGCCCTTTCATTTGATATATTATGACACAGTAAGGTTTGCAAAACTTTTTTTAAATTTTCTAAGTTGTCCCCCGGAAATGACCTTTATTTAAAAAAAAATATTCATTTACTTTGTACATCTGTGTTTGGGTCATAGAATTACACCATCGTACCAAATTTCACCTGATTTGGTCGAGTAGATTCGGAGCAAATTGGCTGTGACAGACAGACGTACAGACAGACGCACGAGTGATCCTTTAGGGGATCCGTTTTTTTTTATTTTTTGTACGGAACCCTAAAATTGGTCGCAATGACGGGGAGAAAACTGCCTTTCGGCTTCATTAACGTTAGTTTTACACCCATTATACACACTTTACGTCGAAACTTTTGGAAACTTTCGTTATCAGTATCACAATCGTTGACGCTTTACACATGCCATACCGGTTTCTTATCTCTACAACCTAAGTATCTATGGTTTCCACAAGGCTGGGTATTGAACTCGAGACCAGATTCATGGCTGTTATTTTTTCCCATAAAAACTACAATGAATGGGCTTGTCCCGAGTTCCTGACATTTGGCATAAATGAGTCAGTCGTTTTATTGCTCAATCCCAATTTAAGAAGCTCAATGACCCGCCCGACACAAAACATTCAAACCACTGTATTCGTTTTTACGGATGGCCGATGGGGCCGAAAAGTTCTGGAGTGGCGACCGCGAACCGGAAGACGTGCCGTTGGAAGGCCTCCCACTAGGTGGACCGATGACCTGGTGAAGGTTGCGGGAATCCGCTGGATGCGAGTCGCACGGGACCGGTCAATGTGGCGACACTTGGGGGAGGCCTATGTCCAGCAGTGGACGTCTTGCGGCTTGATAAGTTTTTAAACTGACGTGGTCGCTAACACTGTCATTAGCAGCAGTGTTAGCCTATGGGTGTGATCATCGGACTGCAAAGTCATAGGTCTCGAGTTCGAACCCAAGGCACGCACCCCTATATATATATAATTTATCGGACTCATGCGTATTGTAAAATTATCACTTGCTCGGTGAAGAACAACATCGTCGTGAGGAAACCAGCATGCCTGAGAGATATTTCTCAACGGCAAGTAAAGCCAAGTCAGAGGCCCATGGGCGGCATAAAAACTCTGACACCAAGTAATCACACCACGATAAAGAAGAAGACATTGTCATTACCACTGAAAATCGGATATAATTACTATTCACTATAAATACTATTCACCGATGTAGACCGATTTGTCTGCTCATAAACACCACCCGCAATAATTTCAGTTTATCCGTGATCTTGGTGCTTGCAACAACGCCGAAATATTGGGAACTCACAATTAACAGTAAACATGGTGAGTATACCACTGTGTATGACTTGTATGAGGGTCCATACACATTGTATTTGACTCCGAAATAATTGCAAACATCGTATAAGGACTCGTGGCTTAGAAACAATAGCCGCCAAGGCCGAGTGAAGGTTAAGCATCGCTTGCCGAGGTCGTTACGTGGACGTGTAACCGTTCCTTGTAAACGAGACCCTCCCTGCTTCGCTAAGCACTTCAGACCGTTTGTCCCGGGTATCATTCACAGTTTTTTGACATCAAGGGTTGTCTGAAGCCCGAAGATCAATCTTATTATGTTTTTTAGGGTTCCGTACCCGAAGGATAACCAACAGGACCGTATTACTAAGCCTCCGCTGTCCGTCCGCCTGTCTGTCAGCGGGCTGTATCTCATGATCTGTAATAGGTAGACAGTTGAAATTTTCAGAGAATGTGTATTTCTGTTGCCGCTATACAGAACACACTTTTACACACAGGGTGAAAAATCACGTTTTACGGTAAAACTCAATGTAACGCACTCGAAACATTGTGCTGACGGGGTCGGGGAGGTGTTTAAAGTAAAAATCTTAAATTAAAAAAAAAATAGTAAAAAAAAAGGTTTGAAAAAGTTGGAACTTTGACCCCCAATATCTCCGTAACTAGAAGGTTCCCAGGTATGGTGTAGAACAAAACAATGATCACAATGACGGGGAGAACAAGTGCCTTTTACATCCTTTAGACAGTCGCTCCATGAAAAATACTGGTGTTCAGCTGCATCCGGTTAGACTGGAAACCGCAATATACTTGGGTAAAGGCAGCCAGATAATGACACCAGTAGTTATCAATTTGTACGAAAGCGCAGTTAGTTTAGAATTTCATTCACGTTTAGCCTTGCCAATCCAGCAAGGCTAATCGTGATCAATTAAAGCCTCATCAATCTATTATTTCCCTCTTCACTTATGTACATTGATGTGTACTCAAATATAAATGTCGGTCAAGGGTCATATTCGGGCATTACAGGCGTTTCATATGATGTCATAAATTGTAAATCTTTGACAGCCTGAAAGTTTGACAACCAGTCTTATCGAGGGGTATCGTATTACCCAGTACTAACTGGGTTGTGGAGCTCAGATAGGCAGTCGCTCCATGTAAAATACTGATATTCAGCTGCATCCGGTTAGACTGGAAGCCGACCCTAACATAATTGGGGAAAAGCTAAGCAGATGATGACTGTTAATGATGGTAGAAGCTTTGTCATGATCTTTCTGTCCTTGACACAGCAGCCCGCAAGTTAGAAAAAAAATTGGAAGTGTTTGTTTGTAGTTTCAAAATAACAGGTTTTTACTGAATGCATATACCTATGTATTTACAAACAAAAAGTATCTATGTAGTATATCAACTATCTGGTGTCCACGACACAAGCCTCGTTGCTTACTGTGGCACTAGATGGCGCTGTGTGTTCATGTCCAGCGATATTTATTATTATTATTATTAATATAAAAGTGTATACCTACGGTACTTTTTTTTCTTAGTCTTTCATGTGTCCCACAGCTGGGCAAAGGCCTCACACCCTCCTTCTAAACCTTTCTATCTTGTGCGATATCTGGCCATGTTCGCCCCGCAAACAAGTTCAGGTACTTACTTATAAAAAAAAATCTGTCTGTCCGTTTGTTCCGGCTAATCTCCGACACTATGTTGACGAGTCTTTAACAGGCAGATAGCTGATGTTGTAAGAAGTAATTTGGGCTACTTTTATTTTTATTTTAGTAAAACGATTAGGCGTTTCGTGAAAAAAAAATTAAAACCTTTGAAATTTTTAACAAAATCTGATTCAACTAGGAAAGTAAAATTTTATAATAAGTTCATGGTCGCATCTTATTCAAAGATTTTTTTACAAATACAAGTTTTTAATGTTGATGTGTTGAGGAGCTCGTGGCTATATAATAACAGCCGCTCGGGTCGATCATTAGGTTCAGCCGTGCTTGCCTAGGTTGGTCTGTGGATGGGTGACCGCCCATTACATACCGAGTTTCCTCCGTGCCTCGGAAAGCACGTTAAGCCGTTGGTCCCGGCTGTCATTTTTAGATCTTTGACAGTCGTTAGGTAGTCAGAGGCCCAAAAAGTCTGACAACCAGTCTTACCAAGGGATATCGTATTACCCGGTACTAACTGGGTTGTGGAGGTCAGATAGGCAGTCGCTCCATGTAAAATACTGGTATTCAGCTGCATCCGGTAAAACTGGAAGCCAACCCCAACATAGAACTGGGAAAAGGCTAGGCCGATGATGGCAAGTTTTTAATGTGTTAACTTAACTTTAAACACCTCCACGACCTCCGTACTATTCAATGCATCCATCAGCACAATGTTTTGAGTGCGTTACATTGAGTCCTACCGTATAACGCGAACATTTTCAACCCCAAAAAAATAGTCGTTTCCCAGCAATTTTTCATAGAGTTACTTAGTTTGAAGTACACTGCTTGGTTGACGGCTTCGTGAAGTCCGTTTACACCTTGTGTATTGAACGAAGCCCCAGGGCCCTAGCAATCGCGGGAGACGCCCCGGGCGTCGGGGGCCACCACGTGGCCCCCGGCCACCGTAGGCGCGGGCCTGTGGACGGTGGGCTATGGGCTAGCTCGCCGTCCGTCCGTCTCATGACGACAGGCCGTGTCGACGGCGCGTTCGTGTTCCACGCGCGCCTCAAAGAGAGTCAGCAAAAAGGAAGGGGTCCGCAAGGACCGATGCCTGCCGGGGTTGCGGGACTGTTCGAAAGAGATACCGTGGCCCCGGAACACAAAGGGCGATGAAGGAACATGGATGGGTTTTAGTCAGTAAAAGTCTGACACTCCCTCCCGCTCCGCCCAGAGCGGGAGAAGTCATTTGATGATTTCCCATCCGAAAAAAAAAAAAAAAAAAAAAAAAGGGCCCTAGCAATAGCTTGTTTTTCATAAACACTCAGTATTAATTCGTGTTTTACGCGTTTTTTTTGTTGTTTATTCTCTCTTTATTCACATAATAATTTTTGCTAGTACTCATAGTGTCTGTGTTTACACATTTGCATTTCCGCGCTCGTCTGGTTCATGTAGGTCAAATAGTTTTTGTAACAATAATTACAACATCCGTGCGAGTGTTTATTTGCGTAACGTTTGAACTATTAAGGTTGCTGCACACTAGCTCGGGTGCCGCTGTTCGGCACCACCCGGCAGGAAAATATGAAAGAACAAGAATTTGTGTGGTACCACAGATAAAAAAAATGGTTGTCTGTAAAGTCGGTTAACGGACGATAATTTTACTTGATAACGTAATTTTTCACAATATTAGTGATTTCAACTTAAAAAAAAAAAACAAAATTTCATTCCCCTTTTCAGGATTGAAATTCTAACAACACCGTTGCGTTAGCTTCCAACCATACGCCTAGGTAATAAATTTTGTAATTTTAACTTCGAAAATTAAGGACTTTCCATCAATTGGAACCTCATTGTGAAACACTGTCTCATAAGATACAGGATACCCTAGTTTAAGAGACAGAGTTTAATCTATTGTGTACAGATTTTTGAAGCATCCATATGTTTAATGTATGTGTTCTCTACCACTAATTCAAAATTGTAAACTGAAGTACAATTATCTGTGTTTTTGGGAAATAAAGATATTATTATTATTTCCATACACAACTTCATCCCCATTTTTAAACCTTTGGGGGTGGAATTATCAAAAACGCTGAGACACGTGTAAATTAATTTTCAATCGTCAGCCTAAACACAACATTTTAAGATCCTAACTTTAAAACTGACAGACTATCATACAAACTTTCATCCCCTATTTAACTCCCTTAGGGGTTGAATTTCGACAATTCCTTCCGTATTCCTTGTTTACATTATAAAGGGAACCACTGTACAAAATTTCAGTTTTCTACATAGTTCCGAGGGTTTGGGCTGGGAGTTGATGAGTGAGGCGAAACGCGACTGGCGCGCGGAACGGTGTGACACTTTTTTGTGCATGCAGCCGGTGTTCATCGATATAAAAGACGTTATCACGTCAAAAACCAGTCTACTGAAAAATCACGCTTTAATTAAATTCGGAGTTTACAAGGTAAAATCGGCTTCTATTGTCGCAGTCGGTTAAAATGTAGCCTATGTTACCCGGGCCATAATAACGAATCCATTGACACCTTATTCATCAAAATCGGATGAATACTTTAGGCGCTACGGAGGAACATACGTAAATACAAACATACATAAATACACAGCCTGAAACAAAATTTTGTTTGTTAGCATTATGACAAACAGAAATTTGTTTTTCTCGAAATATAATGTGGATTGATGTCTTTTTGGGATAAAAGATGAGCTCCAGGATAAATAATAAAAACTGTCCGGGTTGATCTTCTTGGTGACTTCGTGGATGGGTGACCATCTATTGCATACCGAGTTTCCTTCGTGCATTGAAATGCAAGTTGGAGAGTCCGCGTAACACTGGTCAGTTTCCCTCACTCGTCATTTTATTTAAATCGACAGTTTCGTTAATTCGTCACTTACGCTGATTGGACAGTTGTGTGAATTCGACATTTGCGTCAACTCGACAGTTTCCATAATTTGCCAGTTTCGTCGATTCGTCACTTGGGTTCGGCTTAGGAAAAGGCGGGACCAACGGCTTAACATGCTTCCCGAGACAGAAAAGAAGCTCTTTATGTAATGGGTACGACTGTAGACTGCCCAGTTGGTCTCGTCGTCGCAAAGCGCGACTGCTGAGCGTGGGGTTTGTTTCCCGGGTCGGGCAAAAGTGCTATGGGGTTTTTTCCATTAGAAATTTCTCAGTAGTAGCTCGGAGTTTGGAAGTTGGCGGTATGATACCCCCGTGCCTCGGAAAGCACGTTAAGCCGATGCTTGGTCTTGCGCCTGATCTCTCTCCGATCGTGTCCAATTGCTGTCCCATCGGACTATGAGAGTAAAGGAAAAGAGAGTGCACCAGATTTGCCGCCGGGACGGAAAACGGTCAGGACTATATTTGTATTAGGTAGTCACCCATCCACGGACCGACCTTAGCAAGAGCTGTTTCATCGTACTGCTGTTATTATTTACCCACGAGCTCAGGATAAATACTGCTGAATTGACTTTGACCCGAACTAGTGTGTAGCGACCGTTATGTTAAGAGTATAATAATGGATATACACAAATTGAGGTGAGAATACGTGTCTTACATAAACAAAATGCCAGAAGTAAACAAATCTGTGTGTTTGATGGCATGGTTGGCGCAGTGACTGAGCGATTGGTTGCTGCGCTGCGTGTCGTGGGTTCGAGCCCCGCACGGCGCAAATATTTGTATGGCTTACAAGTAGTTGTTCCGGGTCGGCTGTGTGTTTAGGGAGTTTAAATGTTTGTAAACGCACCCACTGTACAAGAGAAATTCCTAGAGTAACATAAGCATAATGTTCCCACTGCTGGGACACACGGCCTCCTCTCTATGAGAGGGAATGTGCTATAATCCATCACGCGGGCCCAGTGCGGGTTGGTAGATGTCACATGTCTTCGAATGTTTGGTTCTAGGACATGCCGGTTTCCTCACGATGTTTTCCTTCACCGTTTTGAGAGCAGTGGTGATGAAATACATTGCACAAAGTGCATGTTAGTCGGGGCCGTCGAAATATTTCTTAACATAACATCACGCCTGAAGGTTTAGGCAGAGATGTAGGTACCTAATAGTACACCTACATTTCGCCAGTTATGTTTAAGTCTCATGTAATAGGGGGCAAGCCTATTACCATTAACCGGGCACAAATCCAGGCTCCGTGGTCGCTACTGAGAAATTCGTAATGGAAAAACCGAATAATGCTTAGCTCGACTCCGAAGTCAAATCCAGGACCTTGCGAAATATTTCACCGTCATCGTAATCAGCCTATAGTGTTCCCACTGCTGGGACACAGGCCTCTCTATGAGAGGGAATGGTTCGGGCCCAGTCCGAGTAGGAAGACGTCACATCCGTGTTTCTTTGAAATAGGTATTTGATTGTTTGAAATCTCATTCTACTAAGTATTCCAATTTATTTGCTGTCGGCGCAGCATGTGTCCTTCTTCCCCACTTCTCTATTACTCGTCATCTCATCAGACGCCTCCTGTCTAGCCATATCGCCCTTCCCACAGTCCACCCATCGTTACTTTGGTCTTCCTCTACTCTTATACCCATCCACATTCATACTCAACTACCCTCACGACGTTTCTGATTGTCTATCTATACTATACTAATAAATAAAATGAAAGTATTGTTTGTAAACTTATTTCGTCACTTACGGGATATCTTTCGTGATTATTATATGTTTTGAGCTCCCGATATTGTCTGTTGTGTGTATTTATATAACCTTTTTTTTTTTTTTTGTTGCTGTGGTGGAATATCCACCCGGATGTCTTCCGCCCTGGGGTGGGCGGAGGGGTCTGTCGGACTCTAACCGACTAAAAACCACCTCGGTGTTCCCTTCCCACTCTTTCACCGGGGATTTTTACTGAATGCTTCTAAAAGTATATTATTCAGTACTCATAAGAAAGATAAAACTTATTAAAATGTTTGTCTGTCTGTCTATTATCTTTTTTTTTGTAATGATGTATAAATTTGCTGTCAGTGTTTGTGGTCGCACTCCTCCGAAACGGCTCGACCGATTTTTATGATTGTTTTTATGTATATTTGGTAGATGAGAATAGGTCGTAAAGTATATTTCACACTATAATTTATCTGGTCGAACAACGTTTTCGGGGTCAGCTAGTATTTTTATAATAATTTGAAGCGGGCGAAGGTTGCGGGCAACAGCGAGTTTGGAATTTAGTTATTATCGAAGCCAATGTTTAGTAATATCCTGTTATGAAGATAAAACATTGTTTGACGTAAAATACATTATATAGTTATATGAACTAAACACATGAGTAACACACACACACACACACACACTTTCACATGAGTAACATTCGTACAGTTCAGTGGCAGTGAGCAGAGCACATTGGCTCGCAGAACGGATGGCCGATGGGGCCGAAACGTTTTGGAGTGGCGACCGCGAACGTTGCGCGGCCTCCCACTATTAGGTGGACCGATGACCTGGTGAAGGTTGCGGGAATCCGTTGGATGCGAGGCGCACGGGACCGGTCAATGTGGCGACACTTGGGAGAGGCCTATGTCCAGCAGTGGACGTCTGTCGCCTGAAATGGTGATTATGATGTCATTGTTAATGCTTTGACGTTGGCATAACGTAGGACAGAGTTTCAATAGAATGAGAGATCGGCTTATACTGATTTCATTTGAACAGTCGAGCAAAACTACACAAGTGTTGATGCGTTTTTGTCATAATATTATTGTAATAACATTTTTTTATCTTATTTTCAGGTACTGAATCGAAGTAAAGAAATAAATCTGGAAGCACGGTAGAGGCGAGCCAAGATCTTTACTATGGAATTTATTTATTTAAAGTTGAGTTAGATAATATTATAAATTATTTATACCAGTTTTTACTAAGAATGAGCGGCATGCCTATAATATTTCTCAATTCTACAGTACTGCTTGGAATTTCAACTTCTAAACCTGAGTGGAAATCCAACTGTGCCTTAGTTTAGGTAACAGGTGTCATCTTGTATTATTATTAGTGATAACGGGGTATATTAATGCTGCCGAGAACTTCTTGTGAGACTATTTTATTTTGGGTGTAAAATGTTAATTTTCAATTTGAACCTAAAAAAGGCACAAAACATATCCGGCCGTAAATTATAGGTATGCGTTCTTCGAATTGTTGGGTCTTAGGACAGGCCGACTTCCTTACTATGGCTTACCTTCACCCTTTTGAAGCTGGATATGTCATATTTACGGTTAGGTAATCTACATTGTTGCTCTAAAAACGCCTCTCAACTATGTACATTTTTGTTACCTAGAATAAGTAAAGTACATAACACTAGGCATATAAGAGTATAAAAGATTTTTATTTTCATTAAAATGACTGAAAATTATGAAAGAATTAAAATCTTTCTAAATTCTTGGCAGCACATATGTTTTAAGCAAGTTCTATAATTTTATTGGCACCTTGGCCTGTGAAATATTTATCTAAGAACGATGGGTAGATTTTATATAGTTATGTAGCTATCTGTTATGTCGTATCCGATATACAGGCCCGACCACCAATATGTAACACTTAACAATTTTAACAGTCTTTTTCTCCTACTGTTCTAATTAAAATTTCCGTGTTGTTACGAACATACTGGAACTCATATTTTTATGAAAAAGATCGTATCTCCATGTATCAATCGTTATTTCTCGCAAAAATTTCTTTTAAATTTAGGAAAGTGTATACATATTGGTGCGTATGTGAACATCCATTTTGCCGCAACTCTTAAGGACCTCGCGCACGACTTGTTTCATGACCGGCTGCTATTTTGAACAAAAGTAGTCGTCTGGTCGTGCGACCAAACTTCCTGGTCGGAGGTTGCAGCCCTGTAGTGCTCAAGGTCCCTAAGGGTGCTACACACATTTTCGAATCGGCAAATCGAATGTAAAGATACGATATAGCGGTGAAACATGCCGAAGGGAGTTTGCCCATAGGCACTAGCCGAATTAATCTGTAAAGAAATTACTTCAGGTCAAGTTTGATCTTATGTTTGTTGAAGCACCAACGATAGTCACCAACATTGAATCGAAGCTAGATAATTATTATGAAATCATTTTGTTTTACAGTAAAATTGCAATTTCACATAACAGTGCCAATTAGTATGGTTTTCGCTCTGTTATTGATAAAATCCTATTAATCTTTATCGTGACTATTTATCTAATTAAAATTTGTTCCTGTATTGTTATTTTTGAGCGTTAATAATACCGATTAGGCGCTGGATTGTGTATTTATTTACCTTCATGCATTAAAATGCTTATAATAACTTCTTATTTACAAAGATGAATTTGATTGGTCCCGCTTAATTCCGCTGACCAATAAAGTCAAGCTATTTTGAAATATAAAATGGCATTGACAGATTTTCAACCAATCATGACCCTTGGTACAAGCGATGCTAGGGCCATTAGTTTGACAGTTAGCATGCATAATTACCCATTGTCTTAAATTTTTTGCAATTGCAGGTTGTATGTTGATTCGCGACGGTAACCTATATGTGTTCACAAGAAGTATTATCATAAAACTCTCTTTGTTAGAATTGGCCTCAAATGTCATGAATTGTATTGATGATTCTTACGATTATCATCGTATTCTGTGAATACTAATTTGTTGCGGTCCCGGATTACATATCGTCGTTGACCACTTTAGCAGGAGAAGCTAAAACTTTCAAATTTCACCCAAAAAGTATGTCGATTAATAATTCATAGTAAGTACTCATAGTAAGTATTGTTTTATGTATTTTCTTTACTTATAAACAATTATTTTATTCGTATGCTGTGATGTGAAACAACTGCAATTTTTAAGTAAAGTAGTCTATCTGAGGCTAAAATTAGACTAGAAATGAAGCCTGGATACAGAAGTTTGTCAAAGAGGCTATTTCGAATTATTAAAAGGCTCCTATTTTAACGCTTAACAGAAACATAAATTGTGCTACCAAGAACGGTACGGTCGAACAAGCTATTTGGTTTACATTTTACAATGTAATTTGTGGGTTAAACTGCAAACCAAATAGCTTGTTCCACCGTACATAATTAACAAAAATAAATATTATTCTAAGTTAAAAGTAAAATCGGATTTGTAGATATTAAAAAAAAAAAGCCGTTTGACTTTACTCGAATTGTACAGAGCTGACCAGTAGGCCTATTACGTGTCTTTCTGATATCCAGTTACTATCAAGCTTCGGTTGTACACCGAACTTTGATAACAACCGAGAATGTCATAATATTGGTATTACGTATCGCACTGAATGGATATCACTATAAGGTGACTAACAGCCCGGGTACGGTGTAACGTCTTTCACGAAAGCCACTTCAAACTCAGTTGTCATCAATTTGTTGTCCACTACGCTTACAAAATCGAAATAATATAAATTTCGATACGAAAGCGTCTGTCAAAATGAGTTACGGTGACTATCAGCCACGATCGCTAATGGTCATTCATAATACGATACCAACCTTTTGACAGTTAATTGATGGACACTGAGCCCAGTTACTATCATTTCGAGCTGTCAACAGAGATACGTAATAGCTCTACTGAACACGATTTCGCTATGGTGGATGCCGATCGGGGTTTACCGATCGGCACAAGCTGAACAAAAGCTGCACACGTGTAGTAATTGCTATAGGTCGGCTTATTTAGAGCACCTTATTTATTAATGGCCAATTTATTTAATTAGTAAAATCAATATTTCAACCGTATTAAAACTAAAATCAACTAAAATTATTTGCAAATGGAGGCACCAAATTCTCATATTTATTTCCTAGTTATGTTTTAAACTTTATAATAAAACAAGTACTAACATACTTACAATATAAAATTTAAGTTAATAAACCTTGACCGGTTTTTTATAATCACTGTATGACATAATTTGAAAAAAATCGTCTAAAGCGTCTTCTCATAGTCTCTCATACCGGTGCGGCTGACTGTTTCTGAAGCCCCCATGTGTCATAGAAACACCTGAAAACTGTGCGTCACACAGACAAGGCAAAAAATAATAATTTCATGTTGATTATAAAATCTTGCAGAATGTAAAACCCAACAGTGAGTCAACTTAAATAGAGCTAAAGAAAAAAGTATGTTCGGCAAAACTTCAGAAGAACTAGAGATTAATCTCGTTTTTTTCGGCACCCTAAGTATAGATTTATTTTTCAGGATCAAACAAACTAAATTCCTTTTCTTACCATAATAATAATTATGATTATCGGTTATCGATATAAGTAGCAATAAAGTGCCCCTAAAACACTTGAAAATATAATTTTATGTGTTTAATAACGTAAAAATATCTTCATAGTATGTTTTATCGCAAAATAAAATTCTAATAACAATTTTAAATTACAAATTATGCAATCATCTTGGCATTTTGTTTTGAAACATTAACTAAAATAATTAAGCAAAATGACAATAATGCATCTGGTCAGCCATTTTGCATATTTCGTAACTGTCACAGTAACAAAATGTCAAATTTTGCAATGCATTTGTGATAATGCAATAAAATCTTTTGCATTGACGCACCTGTCGGAGCACGAGACGCCTCACCGGCTACTGCTAGGTGCAGCATTGTCAAGACTTTCGTGCAAGGAAAGCGTGTCACCGTTTAATTAGTCGTACGATAGGAAATATGTATAGAAACTGATGGTTTTGAAGGTAGTTCTTGATACAACTTGTGAGTATAACGCACTTATGGTGACACAAATCTTACTAGTAATGCCTTCTCTAGATTCCGTTTTAAGAGATTCGTGTCGTTTATTTGTCTTTTCTCTGCAATTTAGACTATGCCTTGTCTGTTACTGACTAAAAAAAATATAAAAACAAGAAGAAAACAACAAGTTTTTATCAAAAACTGGTCGACCTTTATCTAGCTATAATTATACTAATACAAGAATTTATTTTATCTTTGTAATAAGCATTTATTTTTATTTTCGTATTAATATTTTGAATTTCAATCTAGATTAAGTTCAAATCCTTTTATATGAGTATTACAACTAATTTAAATCATTTTAAATTATGTTATTTTTAAGGACTTGGCTGGTTACACTACTGTGCAGCCAACAGCTAATAATTATTTTTCTATAATGTATTACTCCCTATTATTTTTAATAAATAAATATTTTATTTTATCTACTTTTTTTGGTTTTATTACTGCTCACTGACTTAAAAAAAAATTAGAAAAGCTCGTGGCTATACAATAACATTGCCTAGGTTGGTCTGTGGATGGGTGACCACCCATTACATATCGAGTTTCCTCCGTGCCTCGAAAGAGTCGAAAGCCACGTTCAGCTGTTGGCCCCGGGTCCCATTTACAAATAGGACCCGGGGCCAACAGCTGATCTTTGACAGTCGTTAAAGGTAGTCAGTGGACCGAAAGTCTGACAACCAGTCTTACCTTTGAGTACTAACTGGGTTGGGGAGGTCACATAAGCAGTTGCTCAAAGTAAAATACTGGTATTCAGCTGCATCCAGTTAGACTGGAAGCCTCAAGAGAGTGTCCTCACGTGACGCAGAAACGGCATGAGCTGGTTAGAAAGGGCTCGTCATTCGGCTGCAGACGTCGTGACTCGACACCGTCAGAATCAGAATCAGATCTTTATTTGCTTAGAATGTAGGTACAGGTATATGAGGTGTGTGTGTGTGTGTACCGTGTCTGACTATTCACTTTTGTCACGTATGGATATTAAGAGCTTTAATGTCATTTCTTCAAAACAATTATGCATAAAGTACAATAGGGCTTCGAAACAGTTTGTCGTAGAACAATAATATAAAACATCGCGAGGTTAGAGTCGCGGAGGATTACTGTTCACGTCCGTTGTCGTTAGCAATTCGGGTACTCTTTCTGCTGCCTGCGTCCCGTTCCTTGAGCTCCCGGCATGAGGTGCGCAGTCGACGGGAGGGGGGCGCGCAATGTATGGCACTGCGACTAACAACACCACTTACTACATCCATAGACCCCACGTTACAGAGCTTTAATAATTCTGGTCATCAAAATTATTAAAGCCTTTTCCCAACTTTGTTGGGGTCGGATTCCAGTCTAACCGAATTCAGCTGAATACCAGTATTTTACATGGAGCGACTGTCTATCTGACCTCCACAACCCTGTTAGTATTCTTTGGTAAGACTGGTTGTCAGACTTTCGAGCCACTGCATGATTACCTGTAACGACTGTCAAAGATCTACAATTGACAGCCGGGACCAAGGGCTTAACGTGCTTTCCAAGACATGGAGGAAACTCGGTATGTAATGGGTGGTCACCCATCCACAGACCAACATACCGAAGATCACAGCTATAAAAATGTCTCGCGCCTAATTACGGTGAGAAGTCGTAGCGATTAATCGCATAGAAAAGTCGCAGTGAATAATAACCTTACCTGAAAACTTACTGAAGATCAACGACAAAAATGTCTCGCAACTATGGCGACTAATCGCATAATAAAGTCGCGTCCGTGGATGGTCACCCATCGACGGACCAACCTGGGTAAACGCTGCTTAACCTTGAAGATCGACCCGTGCGGCTGTTGTAATTTAGTCAGGAATTCCCCACACCTAGCTGTGCTATCTAAAAGTTGGCAACATCGCAAAGAGCTTAGCTGTCAAGAAGATATTTCGTCGACAACTATCAGAATACAAGGTGCATTCTGAACCTAGATCCTAGTGCATCCTTACCTCACCCATTCGTTCCACCTACTGAAAATCCCCAACCTCGACATGAGTTGCCGTGGCTGACCTGGAAGTCCCTTTAAATAGACTCCGGACCCAGGTTGGCCGCAGCTAGGAAAACCTGATCAAGTGGAGATTCATTGACTTAATGACTGCCCTGGAGTGTAAATGTGGTGCTGTTCCACAAACGATGGGGCACTTAATATCGTGTCCTGCGTGTCCTGTTGTTTGTTCACTACAGGAACTGACGGACGCTACTGAAAGCGCCAAACTAGTGGCTCTGTTCGCGGCCGACAACATTTGGATTGCCATCGACACGCTAAGATGAAGAATTCTGAAAACAAATGCAACGTATCATAACATCACGCTTATACTGCCCGAAGGGACAGGCAGGACTGTATAAATCATCATCATCATCATCAGTCTATAATGTTCCCACTGCTGGGACACAATGAGAGGGAATGGGCTATAATCCACCACGTGGGCCCAGTGCGGATTGGTAGATACCACATTGTCTTCGAATTTTTTGGTTCTAGAACATGCCAGTTTATAAATACATACAACTATATCGTTTCAACTGCCTCGATGGTCAAGTGCTCGCAAGCGTAACTACTGAGCATAAGGTCCTAGGTTCGATTTCCAGGTCGGGCAAAGTGTTTGGGTTTTTCCATCAGGAATTTCTCAGTGGCCGGCTAGTAGCCACGGAGTCTGTATTTGTGCCGCCCCATAGGCTCGCCCCCTATTACATGGGACTTAAACATAACTGGCGAAATGTGTGTGTACTATTAGGTACAACTCTGCCTAATCCTTCGCGGATTACAGGCGTGATGTTATGTTATGTCATATACATAGTTTCAAAAGTGGATTACATCCACACAAGGACATTTCACCAGTTCTCTATTGACTCTAACGGAGCACAAATACAGACCTACGGAAAAAAATCTCGTGAAAATTCTTACAAACCCGCGGCCCGTGATAGACATCGAATACATGCCCTGGTACCTACCAAGTCAAGTAATTACCCATTTTTATGGAATCGTTTTTTTTAATGTAATATTTAAAAGGATGATAATAATAATCAGGCATGAAATTTTAATTAAATATTGTAAAATTATTTTGTAAATGCATGGAATAAAAGGCTTTTTTATTTTATTTTATTTATTTATGTGAAAATACTTTTTTTTTATTTATTTAGTTCCTGACGGAACAGGCTAAGGTCTGAGACCATGCCGCCTAGTCTTATGGAATAGACAAGAATTTGAACGATAAGACCGTCAAAGAAAGCAAAGAATGAAATGCAAACTTTTGACAATACACTAGAACACTACAAAGCGGTTGTTACGTCAGTCACTGCGGGCCGAATAGTGCGAAATGAGTAGTTTTCTTGCGATTTACAAAAATCTATTGATTGGACTAAAAAAAATAAAACACATAAGACCTGCTTTATAGTTAGTTTAGTTAGTATGCAAAGTTTCATGATCTAATTTCAAGAACTTTTTGAATACCAGCGGTTTATTGTTCGATTTAGAGGTACTTTTGGTTTTTTTTTTCTATCGAGAAAAGTTTATGGAATCGTGTTTTCGTCACACATAGGACTTAGCATTAATCCTCAACTTTACCATATATTTATTTCAAAATTAATGCTGCAGTATTTTAGGAGTAACGGAGCATCATGCTAAGCTATTTGAGGGATATACAGCCCTTAAGCAATTACTAAATTACTGAATAAAAATCGTATCTAAGTTATTACTTTTACTCAAGTAGGTTTTTGACTTGTAGATACGAGTGTAGGACACGTGTTGAGGGTTAAGTTCGTGTAAGATCGATCCTTGCGGCAGTTACTCAACTCAAATAGGCACGCACACCAAACTACTACAATCTGTATTTTTTTTATAGATTTTCAACCTAAAGCATTAGGTTCAATCCGTTCAAGGTTGATTGGGAAAATTTAAAAAACTTCGGCCTGTCGGTCGAAGACGAGCGTTTGGCCCAAGATGGCCGCAGCTTCGGTCGGACTAATGAAAACGCATGTTACCTACCGTTTTCATACATATGTACATTGAAACTACTAGTGCCGTTGCGGTCTGTGTTGGTTGCGGTAGCTTTAAAAACAGAAGAGCGTTGGTGGATTCCACCAACGCGGTGAAGCGGAGAGAAGAGAAGAAAGTCCGGCCTTTAATATGCTGGTAAGTAATTACTTAACTTTAAATTTATTTATTTACTCAAGCACCCAACTTTTTACAAAAAAACGAAACTGGCGAAACGACACTACAAAAAAACGAAGACACCGCCTCATCACCATGGCAACGGAACAACCAACAAAACACTGTTTATAAACAGGTGTGACGTTTGAGAACGACAGCTTTTAACGTAATTGTTTTTAGAAATAATAGCAAAATGTCCGGCTTATCTGGATTTGATGGAGAAGCTGTTGGTTTTGACTCCGTGAAGCTTAAGAAAAGTGAAGAAACCGAGACTTCTACCCAGACAACGGAATATCGTGAGTCTGGTGTCGGATCCCAGACCAATGTCTTTAAAGAAACAGGCTCTTTAGTCACTGCGGAAGACCTGAACGCTCAGGATGACATTTTGAAGGAATATCCACCTCCAGGGCTTAACGAATTCCTGAAAAGAGTTGTACCCTCGATGATGGAACAGCTAGATCACAGCGATAGAGAACTGCTCTACAATTCCTCAGATTCCGATGAGGAGGAGGTTGTTTGTGCAAAATTGCTCCAAGAAATTAAATTGACGGAATTACCAGGGCTAGGAGGTGGCGACGCCTCGCGCTTTGTCCTCGACGTATCCTGGAGTAGCGCCGGCAATTCCTTAGCCGTTTCCCTCGGCAAGAATCAGCACAAAAAATGGTGCATCGACGACGGATTGATCAGGATTTTTACCATGAAACGAGCAGCGGAGGACTCGTTTGTTAGAAGCTTAGAATTGGCTGAAAAAACTTGCGTCACTAAGTTGAAGTACCATCCATCTGTGGCTGCGCTGTTAGCTTACGGCACAACATCAGGGGAGGTTGTTCTATGTAACTTAAGGAACCTTGACGCTATACTGTTGACTTCGCCAGCTGGCTCGCATGGATCCAGGCGCATTACCCACTTGTATTGGGCAGACGCAGCTCTTGCGAACACATTCCTCACCATGCAGATACTGAACACAGGCAAGCGACGCGGCGCTGCTGACCAAATATTGATATCAGCGGGCTGCGATGGGACTATAAACGTATGGCGAGTCAATGTGAACCAGAAAATTTTTGAGAACGTTATCTGCTACTCGATTAACGGCTCCAAGAACATGACTGTTGTACACATCTCCTGTTTCGATTTCATCAAATCGTTTCCTTTGCGACCGAGCGATCAGAAAGTTCCAGATGATATATTCGTGGTTGGCGCTCGCACTGGCGACATATATCTGTGTAAGACGAAGACTTTTGCGCCTATTGTAAACAGTAAGATGGTGGACCCTACGTTTGACGTGTTTCAAGGACACATTGGGTATGTGTTGGATGTCGCGTTCAGTTGCCAGAAGCCGGGGATCTTCGTGTCGGCTTCCATTGATTCTGAACTGAGGGTCTATGATATTAGTCAGCCTAGCCCTTTAAAGGTATATTGTTGTTTTCTTCTGTTTACGTAATGCCTGTTATGCCTGAATGGTTAAGCAGAGGTGTACCTAATAGTACCTACACCCATGTTTTGTCAGTTAAGTTCAAGTCCTATATAATAAGGGGCAAGCCATCAACGGGGCACAGATCCAGACTCCGTGGCTGCTACTGAGAAATTCCTGATGGAAAACACTTTGCCCGACCTAGGAATCGAACCTTAAGGACCTCTTGCTCAGTGGCTGAACGGTTGGCTGCTGCGCTGTGTGTCTCGAGTTTGTTCCCCGCACGTGTGTATGGCCTACAGGTAGTTGATCCGGGTCTGGCTGTGTGTGTATGTGAGTTTAAATGTTTGTAAATGCACCAGAACGGTACCTGCTGTATAAATTCTTAGTATGGGCCAACGTTTTCCTTTAAAAAAGTCCTAAGAATCAGTAAACCCAGATTCTTGTGATTAGCAGTAGGTACCAATATGTAAACACTTGACAACAAAGTGTTATTCTCCTACTGTTCTAATTAAAATTTCATATTGTTACGAATATTGCATTTAGAATTCATATTTTTATGAAAAAGATCCTTTGTCCAAGTTACAATCGTTATTTCTGGCGAAAATTGCTTTTAAATTTAGGAAAGTGTATACTTATTTCGGTAGTGAGGCTGCCTTACGTTCTTAGGGTCCCGGGTTCGAATCCCGGTCGGAGCAAATGTTTATGTGATGAGCATGGGCATTTGTTTCCGAGTCATGGATGTTTATATGCATATTATGTATGTATTTACAAACAAAAAGTATCTGTGTAGTATATCAAATATCTGGTGTCCACGTTACAAGCCTCGTTGCTTAGTGTGACACTGGATGGCGCTGTGTGTTAATGTCCAGCGATATTTATTTATTTGTCCAGCGATATTTTATATACTGGTGTTCGTGAGTGCAGGTACTTACATAAAGGGTGAAAGAAAACGTTATTTTGGGAAGCCACTGAGAGGTTAACGAAGCCGAAAGGCAGTTGTTCTCCCCGTCATTGCGATCATTGTTTTGTTCTACACCCTACCTGGGAACCTTCTAGTTACGGAGATATGGGGGGCCAAAGTTCCAACTTTTTGACAAGTTTTTTTTTTATTACAAGTTTTTAATGCAACATTTTTACTAAAAACTCCTCCACGACCCTCGTACTATTCAATCCATCCATCAGCACAATGTTTTGAGTGCGTTACATTGAGTTCTACCACAAAACATGATTTTTCACCCCAAAAAAGAAGTCGTTTCCCAGCAATAATTTTCGCGTGTAGTTACTTATTTTGATACGTACAGAATGCTTGGTTGACGGCTCCGTGATGAGGTTGTTTACACCCTGTAGACTAGCCTAATCATTCGTGCTATGAAACTTCTTTTATTTTAGATAATAAGTCTAGATTCAACGATATCCTGCATGGCGTGGCTCCCCAACAACCCGGCGGTCGTCATACTAGGCCTGGCCAACCCCGACGGACAGCTGCTGCAGGTGTTTAACGTGAACAGTGGCCGCCCCGAACCCGTGGAGGGGTTGGTGGGGGCCGGGGGATGCGTCACTTGTATTACAGTGAGCAATGGCAGGTTTGTGTTGGCAAATTATATCTTAAATACTAATATTATAAAATGCGAAAGTTTGTGATGTGGATGGATGGTTTGTAACTCTTTCACGCAAACAGTTTATAATGTATGGACTGTGTGAAGGACTGTATGGCTACAAAGGAGATGTCTGATGAGATGACGAGTAATATATGAAAATGAGAGGTGTAGAGAAGAAGACATGATGCGCCGACCACTAATGAATTGGGATAAGGGCTAGAGATTGTTGATGATGATGAATAGATTACATGGTAGTTCGTAATGTTTGCTTGTGAGAAATCCCAATGGACGCAAAGTTAAGAGGTCTATTATATTTTGAAAGGAGGAGAAGGATATTTCAGATTTTCAGGATCGGTCAGACAGGCCGCATCATATTTTAAGGCCCGGAGCCGCCCGGCCAAAGCGGAGACGACCGGAGATGTGCGAAGCGGAGAGGAGAGGAGACGCGAAAGAGCTAGGGGTGTATCCACCGAGGCTGTGCGGAGATGTGCGAAGCGGAGAGGCGAGGAGATGCGAAAGACCTAGGAGTGTATCCACCGAGACTGTGCGGAGATGTGCAAAGCGGAGAAACGAGATGTGCACCGCTCATCGCACGCCGCTCACGTCTCTTCTTGTCTCCGCTGTGCGCGACCGAGTACGCAAGATGGCCTAAACAATTACGAAACATCTCTCCTACTGCTCAAACGTTGTCTCTAAAGCTGAGCGGAGACGAGAAGTGTACCTTTTCTAAGGAGAATGCAGAACTTTCTACCTTCCTTATTTTAACTAAGTATAAACCGAGGGTTCTTATCTGAAAGTCTGTTTCGTTTTAGCCTATGCCGCATCGCAGCAGGGGATGCAGACGGAAACCTGCACATTTGGGAGCTCCCGACGCGTCGCATCAAGCTTACTCAGGAAGTACAAGACTTTTAGATTATTTAAGCTGGTAGTAGCACTAATCCCTAACAATTACTCAACTGTTATGGTGTATAAAGACACTTAATAACGAAGTCGAAACTCGTTTATTCTTCCGCCATTATGAACCATTCTTACGAAAAGTGATTTTAATGTTAAAACTAAACCAAAGGATGATTTCCACCCAAAGGCTCGCATCGGATTGGAAAGGATACGAACGGATGCGGCGACAGCCGATCCGGCAGGATGTCGACGCATACGATCGGCTCCGTACCGTCGCTTGCGAACATATCTGTTTCTGTATTTGACTAGGTCAAATATTAAATATTAAATTTCTACTGTGTCGGACACGACCACAGGCGAACCGAACCGAGCCAATCGCACGTCGCTGCTTACTTTCGCCTACAATCACGTGTGGCGGAGTGCACGGCTTGGTATTATTGACTTTAAATACTATCGTTTAAAAATTGTAAAATCCGTTCGGATCCGATGCGATGCGAGCCGTTTGGTAAAATATTCCACAATCCTTGAAATACTCCATGCAACCGTGAGCACAATGTTTTGCGTGGTACCGGCGTAAAACAGGCAGTTTTCGCAAAAAATGTTCCAAACCAAAGAGATTTTATAAGACATTGGGAATATTTTCATACAAAAATTTTGATCAAATCAAATCATTATTAGGTACTTTGCAAACATGGGTACATAGGTGTGATCCCGAACATTTTCGATTTTGACACACGAATGCTACCTGACAAGTGAGCGTTTGACACTAAACGGACCGACTTGTTACTAAGTAGACAAGTACCTTTTAGGTGATGATTTTCTTCGTCTTGACCTGAAATAAACGGTGTAACAAGAACCTTAACGAAGCCGAAAGGCACTTGTTTTCCCCGTCACGTCATTCAAACTCAAACTCAAAGCATTTATTTCAATTAGACCATTACGGCACTTTTGAATGTCAAAAATACAAAAAAGAAAATCAAGGCTACAGTACCAGTCACAAGACATAATAACTTGAGAAAGTACTGTAGTTGCCCATTGCGACCATTTTTTTGAACTGGACCATACCTGGGAACCTTCTAGTTGCCTACGGAGATTTTAGGGGTCAAAGTTCCAACTTTTTTATTTATTTAAGATTTTTACTATAAACACCTCCAGGACCCCAATACTATTCAATCCATCCATCAGCACAATGTTTTGAGTGCGGTACATTGAGTTTTACCGTAAAAAGTGATATTAGCAAAAAAAGTCGTTTGTCAGCAATAGTTTTTGCGTAAAGTAATTTAGTTTGATGTAAGTACAGAATGCTTGGTTGACGGAGCGCTAAGTGTGTTGTTACACCCTGTTGCTCAACATTGCTAAATGCCGATTCCATTCCTTATTTTGACAAACAAAATGTTAAGATGATGACTTTGTCGTGGGTCATAACAAGTCTGTATTTCGCCCCGTAGCGCGACGGATTTTATTTATGTATTGTATTGTTATGTTTGTTTTATTTTTTATTATTATTATTTATAGTGTGAACAAGACTATTTTATGTTAATGTCAATATTATTGTTTTAAAAAAAGTAGCCACTTAAGCGCGAACTTAGCATGAGTTCCTGGGTTCGATTCCCAGGTACATAACATCACGCCGGTACGTGATGTTATGTTATTTTAATATCACAATTTATATTTAGTTGTTTTTTTTATATATAAATAAATATAATTTTGAACTTACTTTGTTTTTTATTTTTACTATAAATCTAGCGTGATCTTACACACACACCGCGCACAGTCATGACCATCAATATGTATTGGCGACGCAAAGATTCTAACTAGCGCCTCAAGTGTCAAAATTGTGAAGATGTCTAAGAACGACAGTTTTTGATACAATTTACGTCACAGTTTTTTTTTTAAATTAAATATAAATCAGATTTAAGTGGTTTCTTGCTGGACAAGACAATAATTATGTTGTCATTAGTCAATGACAACATAATTATTGTCGTCATTATTAAAGCGTCTGCAGGATACACAAAACCAATGCGTTCCGGAGAAATCTAGACGGTACTGCTATGGATATGGAACGAAATTTTCTTTGAAATATTTAGATTGACATTAAAGGAAGATGAACTTAGATAAATGAATGAAATTCCTATTTTAGATTAAAAAAAAAAAATACACAGCATTATATTAAAATGCAATTAAGTAGGTATGTTATTGTCAGGTATTACAGAATGTGATTATTTCGTTTATTCTGAAATAGGAAAAGATTTAGCGATAAGAGTTTCATATGACGAAAATCATATTTTGGAAATTTGTTTCTGGTATATTTTGAAAATTTTCTAATTAATTAACAAGTATGGATCTTTTGTTTAAAATTTGAATAAAAATAAATTATTTATTGATTGTAAAAATTTATTACTGCTCTTACAATACCCTTCAGATTCATAAGCTTCACATGTTACACTTTTATAATTTCACAGAACTACATAAAATCAATGTGAATAATTGGTGGACCCAAATTTGTAAGACCAACCCACCAACCACAAACTTTAAAATATCATCAAAATAAGGAGCCAATCCAAGAAAGAAAAAAGTGAAATCGCAAGCCGATTTCACTTTTTTTGGATTGGCTAAAAATGGAAAAAAATGATGTCAAACTAGTTTATGCCTTGCGCTTCAGTGTTTTTAGTCGACATGTTTTTACGTGCTCCCTTCATATGTATGGAAATATTAGTTCATACTAAATTTGACAGCTATAATCACGTCTGTCTCTTTCTTGTTTTATTAGAGAGAAAAAGATAGCAATAGCTTAAATTAGTTTAGTTTGTGCACAACAGAATCGACACCAATATATTTTCCCCAATTTTTTAGTCTCATCTCTCATTATACACATCAAAATATTCACGCGAACGAAGTCGTGGGCAAAAAGGGGAAAGATTTGTATTTTTGTGTGTGTATATGTATGTTTGTAATGAATAAACTCAAAAACTACTGCGCCGATTTCAAATATTCTTTCACCATTAGAAAGCTACATTCACCCTGAGTAACATAGGCTATATTTTACCCCCGTACTCCCACGGGAACGGGAACTACGCGGGTAAACCGTGTGACGTCAGCTAGTTACAAATAAAACGCAGGAATAAAACTTCATTTTTTATGTCATTTCATTTAAAAATTACAATATCTAAGGAATCATTTTGACTAATCAAAATATACACGAGCTCTTCTTTATTGTTCTCTTGATGCGCGGTCTGTTTCTTTTGTATGTTTTGGTTAACGGTTTCTGGAATAACAAAATAAATATATTAACAAAGTATAATTTAAAAACTACATTACGTAGCGAACTATAAATATTTAAAAAACCGGCCAAGTGCGTGTCGGGCCACGAGCAGTATAGGGTTCCGTAGTTGCCCGTTATCACACTAAAAAACGATTTATTCTAAGGATTTTGTATTTCGTACAAAATTATCAAACACCCAAGTTCAACGACTATTACTGCTAAACGAATAAAGTTCTCTTAACCGCTATAGTTTTCCTTTAAAGTTCATGAAACTGAAAATGCACTATCATCATGAATTTTTCCAGACTTTTCAAGCCAGCAGTTTAGCTTTTAGAGGGGGGGAGGGGGGGGGTGGTGAAACCCTACTGGAGCAAATATTTGGACTTTGAAGTTTAATATTTCGTAAACAGAGCATTTAATCGAAAAATAGTGTAAGCAAACACGATGTCATTTTAAAAGACCTATTCAACGATACCCCACACGATGGAATAGACCACGTTAAAAAATGCATTCCCACTTCACATGTAGGGGAGCTACCCTAAAAAAATATATTTTCCAAAATTTTATTTTACCACTTTTTCGGCGTGTTTGATATACACACCTCTGCAATTAAAGCTTTCTAGTACAAACGGTCTCTTAGCAAACCCTCGGACGGACGGACAGACGGACATGACGAAACTATAAGGGTTCCTTGTTAGGACCGTGGAACCCAAAAAAATGGAATGTACTTGGGAGTGCCGTTGTAAGTCACCGACCTGTCACTGCTTCGCTCTCCGCGAGGGTTCCGTCGCGGTGGGCGGCGGAGGGGGGCCCTTCTTGTCCAACTCCTCGAGGTAGCTGGTCAGGATCTGCTGCCTCTCGTCCGGGATGTGCTCCAGCGCTGCGTATCTGTTGGAGTATATAACAAGTTAGACGAGTATTGATTGGCTGGACGAAATATAAAGGGTGTCAAAATCTCTTAACGAAGCCGAAAGGCACTTGTTCTTCCCATCATTGCAATCATTGTTTTGTTCTACACCATACCTGGGAACCTTCTTGTTACGGAGATATTGGCCGTCAAAGTTCCAACTTTTTAGCAATTTTTTTTTTTAATTTGAGATATTTACTTCAAACAGCTCCACGACCCCCGTACTGTTCAATCCATCCATCAGCACAATGTTTTAAGTGCGTTACATTGAGTTCTACCACAAAACATGATTTTACACCCCAAAAAAAAGTAGTTTCCCAGCAATAATTTTCGCGTAAAGTTACCTACTTAGTTTGATGTACAGAATGCTTGCTTGACGGCTATGTGATGAGGTTGTTACCGGTATAATGATCGCGTTCTGCAGATTCATAAATGTGTATACTGGGGGAAATTCAAAATGTGAATATTTTTTTTATTCAGGAATCATCCCTATTGAGACTAATCGTAGCGACTTGTGATTAATCACAGCGACTAATTTTGCGACGAAATACCTTGCAACAAATCGCAGCGATATGCGACAAATCGCTGCAAATTGCGACTAATCGCAGCGACTTGCGACAAATAGCAGCGACTTGCGACTAATCGCTGCGACATGCGACAAATAGCAGCGACTTGCGACAAATCGAAGCGACTTGCGACAAATCGCACCGACTACTTTACCTGGCGTCATGTTTAAGCGCGTCGAGCAGGTGCTGCTTGGCCTGGGGCTGGTCGCGCACGGCCGCCAGGGTCTTGTGCGTGATGCTGCGCGTCTCCTGCAGCAGCTGCCGCATGGCCGTCTTGGCGCACGACTGCTTGTCGCGCTGGTAGTCGCGGAACTCGCGCTCCATCTGTATACAGTACAACATGTATTACATAAATAAAATAAGTCATAAACATCTGCCTAGCCTGTTCCCAACTATGTTGGGGTCGGCTTCCAGTCTAACCGGATGCAGCTGAATACCAGTATTTTATATGGAGCGACTGCCTATCTGGCATCCACAACCCAGTTAGTACTGGGTAATACGATACCCCTTGATAAGACTGGTTGTCAGACTTTTGAACCACTGACTACCTGTAACGACTGTCAAAGATCTACAAATAACAGCCGGGACCAACTGCTTAAGAAGGCCCTTCCCGGCGCGTCTATCGTCAACGCGAGCATGGTCGAAAAGCTTGTTGTTTCATACAGAGCCACAGCGGTGGAATTCTTTCAACTCCCCTGTCTTACCTAGCCCCGACAACGCACTACTCGTCACTCGCGCACCTCATACCGCCTAACGCGAGGACATTGAACGAAAAATAGTGTGTGAAAATTTATAAAACTTGTGCCAGGAAAATACGTGTTTTTGAATAAGTCTTAGAAGTTTGTGAAATAAGTATTTGTCATTTTGAATCTCCACTACATTTGCAAGGCTTCTATCAAGATATTTTCTTTACTTTTACAATTTATGAGTACGTTATGAACGGCCAAACTTGAGGTAAAATTTGTGCAAAACAGAAATTTTTGGAGGCTTATACTGAATTTGTTTCTACAAATTTTTATTTTGTGCTTCGATAGAAGCCTAGATATAGTGCACAAGATACCTATCAATGCAAAAAATTTAAAGATATATGTGTAACAACGGCACAATCACGCACGAGCGTTTGTCAAAATTCTCGCGAAAAGTATGGCGGGTTGGCCGCTCTTAACGTGCTTTCCGAGGCACGGGGGAAGCTATATAATGGGTGGTCACCCATCCACAGACCAACATACTGAAGACCAACATACTGAAGATCAACGCCATACAAATGTCTCGCGATTAATTACGGCGACTAGTCGTAGCGACTAATCGCATAAAAAAGTCGCAGTGGCTAATAAAGCCTCGGTCACACACAGCGATTAATCGCTGCGAATGCCTACTCGCCGCGAGTATTCGCTGTATGTCAGTGTATGTGACAGGCTATTCGCTGCGAATAGATACAATCGCCACGAGCTGAATACGCCGCGATTTGAATTGAGCATCTTCAATTTTACTCTCTGCGAATGCAGTCGCAGCGAGTATTCGCTGTATGTGACCAAAGCTTACCTTACCTGAGCAACATACTGAAGATCACAGCATAAAAAATGTCATTGCAACTAATCGCAGCGACTAGTCGCAATGACAAATCGCGTGTCGCTCACCTGTGAAGCACTATTGTAGACGGGCGCAGTGGGTTCCTCTGCTAGCAAGGCCTTCACTTCCCTCCAATGCGCCGTGCACGATATGCCTCGGTCGTTCAGTAGCGCGCGCAGTTTGTCGCGGCGTTTTGTCGCAAGTGCGCTTGTGTGTTGCATGAATAGTCGCTCCTGTAATTAAAATAACGGTTTTCGATGGTCTAGAACTCTAGAATCTAGACCATACTTGGGAACCTTCTAGTTACGGAGATATTGGGAGTCAAAGTTTTAACTTTCTCACAAGTTTTTTTTAAATACATCATGTTTTATTGTAGATTTGTTCTTTAAACACCTCCACAAACCCCATGCTATTCAATCCATCAATCAGCACAATGTTTTGAGTGCGTTACATTGAGTCCTACCGAAAAACGTGTATTTTCACCCAAAAAAAAAAAACATTTCCCAGCAAACATTTTTGCGTAGAGTTACTTAGTTTGATGTACAAAATGCTTGGTTGACGGCTGCGTTAAGGGTCGGTTTACACACTGTATTTGTATACACAGATGTATAGTGTACCTTATCATCCTTGGTCAATAGTTCTGCTAGACTGTATCTGTGGTCCTTTTTAAGCTGTTTCTTAGCGTCCCGCCACGATAGGTCAGGATTCCTCACCAAATCAGCTAGTAATGCGTTGAAATGCTGAAAAAAAAACAAGTATTTTTTATTTAAAACTCAAACTCCGATCCGCTAGATGCGAGTCGCACGGGACCGGTCGATGTGGCGACACTTAGGGAGGCCTATGTCCAGCAGTGGACGTCTTTCGGCTGAAATGATGATGATGACTCAAACTCAAAGCATTCATTTCAATAAGACCATTACAAGAACTTTTGAATTTCAAAAAGAAAAGGATGAATCCACAGTCCCAGTTACAAGGCATAGTAACTTGTTAAAAAAACTGCAGTTGCTCATTCCAAAGCGAATAGATATCTATGGAGAAGAATGGGCAAGAAACTATGGAGTTATCCGACCATTGTAAACTCAGTAAGTTCGATGATAAATGATGTTTATTTTGCAAATAGGTTCTTACAAACACTTTAACACGACATTTTAATAAAACTATATAGGGCCGGTGTTTCGTACCTGACTACTCTGAGAAGAAACAGCCGAAACAAACTCAGAGGTCATAGTCTCTTTTAAAGTCTAGAATTATCTCGGTCAACTCTCATGAGGACTATGCAGATTAGTCTGAGAAGGTCTTTTGAAGAAAGAACCACACAGATTTGAGTGGACCTGTCCAGTCAGTGCAAGCATTTGCAGTTATCGTGTAGCTCGACTTACGGAGCTCAACTAATCGTAACTTTTAACTCCACATCGGCAGCCTATTTTTTTTTTCCTAGGGGGGGGGGCAAGTTTCCTGTGATTCCGGATGCAGCTGAATACCTGACCGCTGCACTTCTGACTACAGACTGCCCATTGCGTGACGACTCTGTCTTATCGGTCCTAATGAAGATAACCGTTTAAATAAACTAAATAATAACAGCACGGGTCGATCTTCAGTATTAGGGAGTGCCTAGGCTAGTTCGTGGATGGGCGACCACACTGAGTTTCCTCCGTGCTTCGGAAAGCACGTTAAGCCGTTGGTTTCGGATGTCATTTGTAGATCTTTGACAGTCGTTACAGGTAGTCAGTGGCCCGAAAGTCTGACAACCAGTCTTACCAAGGGGTATCGTGTCACCCAGTACAAACTGGGTTGTGCAGGTCAAATAGCAGTCCCTCCATGTCAAATTCAGCTGCATCCAGTTAGACTGGAAGCCGGCCCCGGAAAAGACTAGAGAGATGAAAAAATAGCTCCAAGATTCTTACCTGCACTGCCTCATCCCTCTTATGATACTCTCGTTCCTTATCTCGGTCCCTCAAGCTCGTCGCTAGTGCCCTCTGCACCTCTCTCTCCCGCTCCTTGATGGACGCCTGTGCCCTGGCCTCCTTCTCCCTGGCAGCCGTGTCGCCGTCGCTGGCTGGTTCCGGTTCCTCGACTTCCTCCGTCTCTTCTGGTGGAGGCTCCTGAGAAGGGTGCTTGTTTTTGAGATAGGGAAAATGTTTTGCTTGTGTTGATTCGTAAACAAATTGCACTTCTTTTTCTAACAGTCCAGACACTAGTAAATCAGTTATTTGCAAATTTCTCAGGTTATATGACTTCAGCGAACCGGAACACGTTGCGTTGGAAGGCCTTCCACTAGGTAGACCGATGACCTGGTAAAGGTTGCGGGGATCCACTGGATGCGAGTCGTACGGACCGGTCAATGTAGCGACATTTGGGGGAGCCCTATGTCTAGCAGTGGACGTCTTTCGGCTGAAATTATGATGATGCCTAACCTAACATAACACGAAGGGGATGGCGGGGTCTTCTCTGGGCCGCCATTCCCTTCGACCCCAAACCTGTTAGAGTCGAGGCCACGAGTAGTCTATTTTATGGCTCTATGAAAAAATGTTTGTAACAAAATTACTTGCAAATGTTTTGCTGTAAAATTTTTGTCATAAATGTCAACATCATTGGAGCCATAGAAACCTTGGCCTTGAATAACTCAAGCTGTAGACACGATCATTTTTTTTAATGGCGTGTCGCAGCTCTGCCTATGAGGTTGGCTTCTACTTAACCGTACTATCGTGTGGAAGGCCTCCAGCCAGGGGCAAAACCTCATAAATTAAGCGACCGCGCTAAGGGCACCCCTTGAGGGGTACGAGCCTCGGCTTAGGGCGTCATTGGGGAGGGCAGCAAAAGGGAGGCTGGATCTGAGTAAACAAGTTTTAGTAGGCCAAATTGAAGGTTAATACAAGTATCCAGCTTATTGACTCTCATGTATACAGAAGTAAAGCTCTTATTAATAAAAATTACAAAAATATTTATTTCATCTTAAACATTGTTTCATAGATATGTCGCAGCCAATTCGTATAACACGCAGTTTTACATAATGGCGCGCCGGGTTGAAATACGGCGTCCTTACATTCAACCGGATTGTGGTGGCGATACATAATAAAGCGGCGTCCAATGTTTAGCCGTGTTGTCAGCAATTCCGATACTTCAAATAACCTACCTAGTAAAATTGTCCTGTATAGTAAGCTACAATAGTACAGACGCCAGCACATCTAAGCTACTACAGTCTGTCAAATTTCTTTAATAGATTCTCAACTTTATCACTAAAGCATTAGGTTCAAGGTTGATTGGGAAAATTTTACAGTTTCATTTCATTGATCACACCTTAGATCAACCGATTAAAAAAAACAAAATGGCTGCCATTCGCAGGGTGTGGGGTTAGAATTATTTATAAACGTGTATTTGTCGATAGAAATGAGTATATAATATACCCTTAAAGTGTCGGTAACCGGTAGCCAAACACACTGTATAAATATTACACCCTGTAAGGGATAGCCCTCCACAAACTGATAAGGTGAATCCGTGTCCGTTACCCAGGCCAGATGTTGTCGAAAATGGTCATTTGAATCTTTTACATAATTAGTTTTATACTACACCTGCTTGGAAAGTACCTTGATACTTTATCAAATTTACGGTAGAAAGTACGTCATTGCATATCGAACAAATATGCGGGGAGAAAACGCATCTGAGCGGGAGAGAAAAGTGTATGAAAATCCATTTCTTACGTCGTTTTTCTTTTTTAATTTTGGGTAAGACTATGCGCCGGTAACCTAAATATCAAAAGCCAAAAAGTTTTTACAGTGAGTTTTTATCTCCAAGTTCGCAAAATGACACTGGCCACTAGCTGTGTGTTGGATGGTGTCGGGCTGGCAGTGCGACCCTGCGGCGGCAGGATAAACAATTTGAAAAAAGAACATGTGAAATTCCTCCTACATTGTCGCAAACATCTCAAACAAACATTAATGGAAAAAGTGTTACATTAGGCTTCACTAACTGCAACAATTTCTATATAAATTTCAATTAGTAAAGATTTCGTTTTTTATTTTCCTCGTAGGTGTAGTATAAAGCACTATGTATCACTCGAGAGAAAGTGCGATTCCCGATCTCGGGTGTTTTAAAGCCCTCGCCTACGGCTCGGGCTTCAAACGACACCCTCGACGGTAATCGGTCACTTTCTCCTCTCGGTGAACAATGTACTATTGCGGCTTCTGTAATTGTTACGCACATTTTTCAATTTGTTGCGCTTATAGTTTTTTAATTATTTCACAAAAACATTTCCTGCTGGGGTAACGTTACCCCAGCCAGACCTTTTTCTTTCTAATGGGAATATTTAAATAAATACTAGCTATAAAATTAGTTGTCTAGATGAAGTAAATGATGTGCCTTATTTTGTATTTGTTCTTTCTTCGGTTGCGAAGTTATTCGAGATTTTGCTGGGGTAACGTTTTTGGTTTTGCTAGATCTTTGAAATGGTTAAGCGGATTCTTATCGTATTTTGTACAAGACTTCTTAGGAATTAGTTTAAATTTGTTCTGCAATAAAAAAAACCAAAATAATACATAGCTTAAAATTTCATTAAATAGAAAAACACTTCAATTGGTCCCAGCACTCTCAATAAGAGGTCTAAAGACTTACTTTAAACATTATTTTGAAGCTTGTAACTGGCTTCAAATGTATGTGTTTCATTAGTATCCTGTAAGTATTTAACAAGTTATGATGATATTCAGTTCTTCACGAGCACGGTCTTGATGCGCGCGGTGTTATTTGGCCACTGGATTGGATATATGAACTGAATGTTATGTCAATTATTAGTTTTTTAGTTCAGTTGTATATCGGTAAAATTTCAGCTCAGTACATTGGATAATTAATGAGATAATACGATTAAAGTCATTAGGAAGTGAATGACCGTGGTAACCCGACCAAGTTTAGGTGGTTACGAAAAAGCGAAAACGCAGAACATTATGGTACCTTCTAAAATAATATGTAGGATAGTGTTACAAATTTAGTACAGACATGTACACAAGTTTAAAAAAAAAACTACATGATTATTAAAGATTTTTTATTGCCAGGTAAAATAATCATTTCAATTGAACTTTTAAAGTATTAATAAACTTATACTTAAAAACAATCACAGATTAAAATTACAGATAGTAATTTTGCTTTTTTGAAATTTTCTATTATTTTTTATTTAAATTATAGATTTCAGTATACACAGTACACAGTTACAGTTTTTATTTAAATATACACACATTGGAATGTGTAATGATCACAGACAATAAATAATATACAATGGTTTTTTTTTCAGTTAAATGCATGTTTAGTGCGTTATGCAATTGCAAACAATGTATACCCCTTCACCCCACCCCTCCCGCGTCCCACCGAACGACATGTTATATCGGTGATTTTTGATAAGTTTGTGCAACTAGAAGATAATAATAATGTTTTCATAGTACAGATATTATTATGTATTTAACAGTGTACGCGTCTGTACCGAAATTGTAAGGTGTATTATACTAAACATTTCAAAAGATAGTATAATGTTCTGCGTTTTCGCTTTTTCGTAACCACCTAAACTTGGTCGGGTTACAACGGTCATTCACTTCCTAATGACTTTAATCGTATTATCTCATTAATTATCCAATGTACTACGCTGAAATTTTGCTGATATACAACTGAACTAAAAAACTAATAATTGACATAACATTCAGTTCATATATCCAATCCAGTGGCCAAATAACACCGCGCGCATTAAGACCGTGCTCGTGAAGAACTGAATATCATCATAACTTGTTAAATACTTACAGGATACTAATGAAACTTCACATACATTTGAAGCCAGTTACAAGCTTTAAAAATAACGTTTAAAGTAAGTCTTTAGACTTCTTATTGAGAGTGCTGGGACCAATTGAAGTGTTTTTCTATTTAATGAAATAACCTTTAAGCTATGCATTATTTTGTTTTTTTTTTTATTGCAGAACAAATTTAAACTAATTCCTAAGAAGTCATGTACAAAATATGATAAGAATCCGTTTAACCATTTCAAAGATCTAGCAAAACCAAAAACGTTACCCCAGCAAAACCTCGAATAATTTCGCAACCGATGAAAGAACAAATACAAAATAAGGCACAACATTTACTTCAACTAGACAACTAATTTTATAGCTAGTATTTATTTAAATATTCCCATTAGAAAGAAAAAGGTCTGGCTGGGGTAACGTTACCCCAGCAGGAAATGTTTTTGTGAAATAATTAAAAAACTATAAGCGCAACAAATTAAAAAATGTGCGCAACAATTATAGAAGCCGTAAAACTAATTATCTATAAGATTCAAATGACCACTTTCGACAACATCTGGCCTGGGTAACGGACACGGTGAATTCAGTATTTCATACTAAGATGACCGGTACAAGATATTATTTCAGGAACGTTATGGGAATCCAATAAATTTGATTTGTTTTAATTCTTCATACGTAATGTATCGTTACTGTGGCCAAACGTACGTAGCGAACGGCAAGCGCGACGACGAGTTCGATGAACTCTGTAGCAAGGCAGGAAGTGAACAGCTGATTTACGCGTCGTTCGTTAGTGTTTCAACATCCACTGTTGGTATTTATGATTTTAGCCGTATTATATACATAAATGGAGTCCTGCGTACAGAGAATGTAATTTTACATTAAAAAATATGAATAGTAACTGAATAAACGATAAAAAATATTTTTTTTCCGGAGAAAAATTCCGGTGCAATATGATTAATAAGGAGCTGAAAGCACCCTCCATCAGTTTGCAGAGGGCATTGTTCCTGCGGTCCTTTAGGGAGGGCCATACATCCTGTATATCATTTTAATCCAATGGCACTTTATTAGCACCGTTTTAGTGTCTTGCACCACACTAGGAATTTCTCCTGTATCGTTAGTTCGTATACATTTACTCACAGCCAGACCCGGAACAACTATAGGCTATACACGTATTTGTTGCCAAGATCTACATCCGCGACTAACAAAATGACTGCTCAGCCTAAGTAGAAATAACCTCAGAATAATAATAGGGACAATAACGGGCCATTGCCCCCTAAACAAACATCTCTTTAACATAGGCGCCACGGACAGCCCACTCTGCAGAGGCTGCTTTGACGCCGAAGAATCAGCCGCCCACGTCGTTTTGGAATGCGAGGCCGTGGCTACCCAACGCAAACAAATCCTCGGAACGGTGAGGTCGCTCCGCGAAGCCTGTGAAGCTCCCAGGAAACTTCTGTGTTTCTGGGCGGAGCTAGGCTTGCTAACTTAGCCAGGACACCTACGCACAACGGACCGAATGAGAGTCTAAGTGCGGAAAATGGAGTTCCTACTCTACTCTACACGTATTTTTTCCGTGTGGGAATTGTAACCACGACCCGCAGCGCCGCAACCAATCGCTCAACCACTCCGCCAATTGAGAAACATACGATGTTTTTCAGCAGCAACCAGTTTGTGCCCGGTCCTGGCAACAGGCTCACCTTCTATTACATAAGGCTTTAACCTTTTGAACGCCATTGTCACATATACGTGACAAACAAGCGTGTGCCCTGTACGCCAACGACACAAATCATCACTATCACTAGGTACATATTATAAAACAAAGTCGCCCGCCGCGTCTGTCTGTTCCTATGTATGCTTAGATCTTTAAAACTCCGCAACGGAATTTGATGCGGGTTATTTTAAGAGATAGAGTGATTCAAAAGGAAGACTTTAATATATTATTTGTCAAGTGGGCGAAGCCACGGGCATCTGCTAGTATGTGATAAAACCCTAAGGTAGACTGGTAGAAAATGGTGTGGATTCTGTTGTGCACTAACTAAACTTAATTTAGACTATTGCTTTCTTTTTCTCTCTAATAAAACGAGAAAGAGACGGACGTAATTTAGAGCTGTCATATTTAGTTGGAACCAATATTTGTGCATACTAATGAAGGGTGCACGTAAAAACAAGTCGACTAAAAACACGATGAAGCGCAAGGCATAAACTAGTTTGACATCTCTAACTTAGTTCATAGCTATAGCCGTCCTTTTCTCGCACTGCCTTTTTAGTAAAAGATAGCAATAGCGTAATTAAGTTTAGTTTGTGCACAACAGAATCGACACCATTGTTCAAGGCATTAAGTCCGCCTTTGTATAGTTATTTACTTGTGCATAAAGTTTTAAAAAAATGTGCGGTGCTCTATAACACGAAACAAACAATTAAATAGTTTTGTAATCCCTTTTGTATTTGCGGTGCAACTGTAGCTTGGCGTGGAGGGCACGCGCGTGCGTTTATGCTCTGACAATCCCTTTTGATTGTCAGAGCATTAACAAGAAAATTTCTCCCATCCTCTTTCGTATCATTCCTCACACAACCCATTCATTTTTTCTTTGGCCTTCACATTCATATCACTCTTTTAGTCGCTCGAAGTCAAGTATTATAAAATAAAAAGCATGACATACACAATTCAGTTTATTCACAATCATAATTAGTAATATAAAACTTATGTACAGATTACATAATATATTGGTACTTATGTACTTATCATTAAAAATATGCTCGAATCGTTAACAAAAAGTCGGGCAGTCGAAAAAAGTAGAAGTCAAGTAATGTTTTATTATCTATGGAGACTATTAAGGCATTTGCATTTTGGAGATATAATGAACAGTTAACTACAAAAGTTATTGATATTACGGAATTATTTCTGTTTTGTTAGAACTCCTTCGGGTCGGCACAACCGTTCGGCATAATCGAATATAATTATGATTGGGAAAAAGCCGCTCAGCTTAGCTATAATTGTACCGAAACGACTTGAACAAGATACGAGGATGCCGAACGGGTTTTGAATGGAGTAGTAATTACGTCGGGTCAGTTTTGTAGTACAAAAAAATAATACTGAATAATTTATAGTCTCCAAGATTATAAAAAAAATTAACTAAATGTTAGGGAAATAAGAGTATTTTTTGTGAATATTTCTTTTAGTCAGATCAGAGCCAAATAAAAATACATCAAAAAATTACCCATAATACAAATAGTGACATTTAAAATCACATTAGTATAACCATTTATGTAAGTGTTGCAAAATGTAAAAATGCGACAATAACGGCAATGCTTACACTTAGGAGGGGGACATACAATTGGTAGAATAAATCATTATTTTATAATTCATTTTCTTATAGAGTTGCCATATATAATAAAAGAGTATAAAAGTACGGTTAAAGAAGTCATACGGTCGCAGTAGTCAGTTTACAGTCAGTCATTCATCACAGTATCTCGGCTTTAAGAGGGTGCCTTTTGAAAGTTGGCAACGTCGCTAAAAGCCGTCAAAGATTTCGCTGTTTTTATTGCATAACATGTATAATCGGCCTATAATGTCCCCACTGCTGGCACACAAGCCTCCTCTGTATGAGACGGCTATAATCCGTAAAATAAAACGAAGCCAAGTGCGGGATGGTAGATAAATAGTAGAGAAATCTTTTTTAGCAGTGGGAACGGTAAAAGTTTTGATTTGATATGCACGCCTGGGCCTGGATACTGTAGTATGTATCTTAGCCCACATAAACGACTCTGCTCCCACCCGGCAAAAAAAATATAATTCAAATATGGGCATGTATTGCTCTTTAGATATACTTTACATTGGCAAGATAAATTAGCAGACAGCTCGCTGTCAGCGGGCTTACCGACGTCAATGCCAATGTAAGGTATATCTAAAGAGAAATACCATACCATATTATTTGTATTATATTCTTTCCACCGGGTGGGGGCGGAGTCGTGTAACTGGGCTAGGACCTTAAGTCTTGTCAGTCAGATCAGAACAGTAGAATTAAAACAAAAAAACTAACTTCTAATTAAAAACGTGTTCAAAAATATTTATAGTGGTCTAAATCAGTTGCATTCAGTGAAAATACATTTTAAATTCTTATTTAGTCTGTGGCAATACTTGATTATTGATAATTTTAAATACAACATTTATAGGGGGACTCTTTTTTGGAACATTTAACCTTTTGAACGCCAGAGTATAAACGCACGCGCGCGCCCTCTACGCCAAGTCACTATTTTGTCACATATTTGTGTCGTTTGGCGTACAGGGCATGCGCTTGCTTGTCAAGTATATGTGACACTGGAGGTCAAAAGGTTAAGGAACAATATTGTAGTGTTTTTATCAATGGTTAATTTACTCTTCAAACTACTCTTTCTGGCAACTACAAGTTATTATGCCTTGTGACTGGGACTGTAGCTTTGTTTTTTAATTGTAATTTTGACATTCAAAAGTGCCGTAATGGTCTAATTGTGAAATAAATGCTTTGAGTTTGAAATTGAAACACAAAAAATAATGAATCAAATTTTGAAACTATTATACCCGTTTCTACTATCGTTTAGTTAGGAAACACCACAGATATACCTAGATAACGCGAGTATCACAATCTGGGACCTAAGATTCTTTTATGTTGGTGACATGTTGTGCGCGCTTAATATTTAATTTCATTTATGTAGTGAGAAAACCAGCATGCTTGAGAGATACTTCTCGAAGGCATGTCAGAGGGCCATGGGCGGCATAACAACTCTGACACCAGGTTAGGTACTAACCACACGATAAAGAAAGAAGATTTCATTTCTAACTCTACTAGTGTAAGTAAAAATAGATATATTAGCATCAACAACTTGTTAAATAGGCAGAAAAGTCACAAATCAGCAAGTCAGAGTCAAGTCTTAAACGGAGTTAGAATTGGGATATGCACGGGGTGCCTATTTCTATAAACATTTGTGGCTTAAACACATACCTATTAAACGGCACAGGCGTAATACACACTGAATTGAATTCCGTATCTTATATATAAAGAGATATTATTATTATTAAAAATGTCATTAAAATAAAACACACACAAACATCCATATTCAGGAACAAATATTTCTATATCAATTCGTCCCGACGCGGGAATCGAACCCGAACACGGGCTGATAAGCCCGACAACTACTAAACAAACAAATAATTATGCTCCAACGATGTATGAGTCAATACAAACCATTGTATGGACCACCAGTGTGTATTACTCCTAATACAAACATTGATACAATACCAGCCAATAAGTCACATCGACTTTTAGAGGTGCTCAGTAACTGTAGATATAAATTGGCATTTACCGATCGGCACGAGCCAACTGGCAACTACCGATCGGCACGAGCTAACTGGCATTAACCGATCGGCATGAGCGAAATAGCATTTATCAATCGGCACGAGCCAAATGGCATTTACCAACAGCATCAGCCAACTGGCAACTACCGATCGGCACGAGCCAACAGGCAACTACCGATCGGCACGAGCCAACTGGCATTAACCGATCGGCACGAGCGAAATGGCATTTATCGAATGGCACGAGCCAAACGGCATTTATTGATCGGCACGAGCCAACTGGCATTTACCGATCGGCACGAGCCAAATGGCAGCTGAATATTAATTTTTGTACGCCTCGGTTCGACTTTTTTATGCCAACCCGAACGTAGCTTGACTATAAGAAAGAGACACACAAGCATAAGTGACAGAAACGACGCTCTACAAAGCCGTACTTCCTCTAGAACCCGGTGCGACACATTTACGCTCGGGTACTGTTTAATACATATTGCTTGTCACTTTAAGTGGCAAGGGTTTAATATAAAACTTTAAATAACTTAAATTCTAAAATATGTACAATATGTTTCGTTGATACAAAAAAATACAGTGACTTCTTGAACGACGGACAAATTAAAGAACTTTTTATTTACGTCGCATTTTTGTTCAAAAAAACAGATATGCCAGGCTTTTACCCAACTATGTTGGGGTTGGCTTCCAGTGTAACCGGATACAGCTGAATACCAGTATGTAACATGGAGCGACTGCCTATCTGACCTCCACAACCCAGTTAGTCTTGGGTAATACGATACCCCTTGGTGAGACTGGTTGCCAGACTTTCAGGCCGCTGACTACCTGTAACAACTGTCAAAAATTTTCAAATGACAGCCGAGCTTTCGGAGGCACGGAGGAAACTCGGTATGTAATGGGTGATCACCCATCCATGGATCAACCACGAGCTCCTCCCTCCCACCCACATACACCCGTATAGAATATAAAAAATGAAATCCTGCAGAATGTCCATCATTCAATCAGCCACAATATCCTTGCATCAACTTAAAAAGAAACTGTTTGCACCAATACAAAGAACTACTCCTTGTACAACCCAGCACATTAAACTACCCGGAACTGTCAAATTTTCCCAATCAACCTTGAACCTAACGATTTAACAATAAAGATGAAAATCTATTGAAGAAAATTTGACAGATTGTAGTAGCTTGACGTGCTTGTGTACTTGTATACACACAATATTATACAATATTATTGTCATTGTAGTACAATGTTTGTATTGGAGGACGAATGCGATAAGGTACCCCGAAATTTAAATTTGCTTATATTTTTTTTGTAATCTGCAACTTTTAATTGATTACAAGAATATTTATTGACAGTAGAGAGGAGGCCTGTGTCCCAGCAGTGGGAACATCGATGGCCGATTACTCTTAACGCATCCGCCTTTAACAGCGTCGCCACAACAGATTCCTTCAACTCAAGCCATCAAAATCTTTCAATCACTACATAAACTCTGTTCGGGGTTCTAAAACTTCATTATATACTTCCTAGGGTATATACAAGCACCCTAGGCTTCGCTAACCCGGTTCTAAAAGAATCGGCGACTTTAACGCCATCTGTACATTACAATCGCGAATTATTTGAGTAAATGTCAAAGTGACATTTCATTTTATGACGTTTCACAGTACTTAGGTGTTGTCATGACATACGGAGGTCTAGAATAAGACAGTCACACGGGTAAGAGTGAGATAGACGACGCTCTCCTTAATCTAAAACTCAATATGACCATATTTAGCAAGTACTGTATTTCAAATTCTGCAAGAATGACATTCAGCATACTATCATGTCATTATATGACAATCCGAGTAGTTTAAATCGATAAAAAACGTTGTATCGATAAAAAACGTCGTATCGATAAAAATTAGTCATTTAGCTTCGTTATGACTATTGTACTGTATACAGGGCTATTCAAATCGCATGTATGCTGTATACAATTTGAATGACCTTTGTTAAAATACTTAAAAGATTAAAATTTATAACTAGACTTAAGAAATAATTTAAAATTTACATGTTTTTTTTTGTTAATATTTACATTGTCCAAAATGTTTAGTTAAAACACGATATGAATAGCAGACTGACTGATTTTTAATTTATTAGGTAATCAGATAAAGGGTATTCAGATTCCTTTGAAACAGAGACAGAAAATGTTACCCATAGGAGTTTTAATCGGGTTATTTAGGTTTAGGTGAAAAACCTTAAGAGTTAAGATTACCCTTTGTTAATCAATTGTATTTGACATGTGACATCTACCAAGCCGCTCTGGGCCCGCGTGGTGGATTATAGCACATTCCTTCTCATAGAGAGGAGGCCTGTGTCCCAGCAGTGGGAACATTACAGGTTGATTATGAATTGTATAAATTGGTTTACGGCCTTTTTTATATTATCAAAACGCCGCGATAACCGGGCGATGTTTAATAATTCGTAGTGGTCATCAATACGAAAGAAGATGTATAAGGAATAGGTACTTAAGTAATAAAATGCAATGCAAATCCCGCTATTGTACATAAACTATATTATTACAATATGTATGTGTATTATTTTTATTTCGTGTGCAATCTTTACATTGTATAAAAAAGTCGCTCC
Source organism: Xestia sexstrigata (assembly GCA_941918905.2). Lineage (NCBI taxonomy): Eukaryota > Metazoa > Arthropoda > Insecta > Lepidoptera > Noctuidae > Xestia > Xestia sexstrigata. Next base: position 10,499,380 of record OW799230.2, on the reverse strand, counting down.
CGCTGTTTGTACGCTTATATCTTTTAAACTACGCAACGGATTTTAATGCAGTTTTCAGCAATAGATAGAGTGATTCAAGAGGTAGGTTTATATGTATATGCTACATTGCACCCGTGCGAAGCCGGGTCGGGTCGCTAGTATGTTATAAATCAGTCAGTCTGCTACGTACATAAAATACAGAGAACATTAATATGCTATTGTAATCACACTGAAAGAGTCTATGTGTTGATGTGTGGGGAGCCCGTTGAAGCAAAAAGTGTGTCTGACCGTCGCTACTCTGTTTTGAACTATAGTTTTTACGGTGTAAGGTTCAGTTTTAAAAAAATCCTCGTGCACTTTTGTGATATCACTGAATAAAGGCCAATATCAGAGTTGCTTTAAGAATAAAATTGGGCACACTGTCTGCGTCGAATTTTATGCGCTTAAAATCAATAACGATACAAACCTTTTTTCGGTGATATCGAAAAATTGCGCGAGGATTTTTTCGCTTTTTAAAAACTGACTAACGTACATTGCGGAGACAACTTTTACGGTGGATTCAGTACTTCTGACTAAAAAAACATCCTCTGTTTTATACAAAAGTGCAATACGCGGGATAACAAGGGACCTAAATTAGCCGCTTTTAGACCGATGGTTTTTATTAATAACCCGACTTAAAACTCCTTGCTTTTAGGTTTAGAAACATGTATCGAAGGTAAGTCTCTCCAACGTGTATTAGTTTTGTGATCGCACTGCTAACAAAACGTATTCTATTTGTCACAGGATAAATACAAAACGCTTTGTTATCAACACGTTTGTTACGGCGGCTTTGTAAGCAACATGTTTCCAACATCATAATGTGTTTAGCTTTCTCTTAAACAGGGAAGCGAAAAACATTCCTTTATTCCCATCTGCCCCCTTCGATCTAGAAACCTGGGTGGTGGCTGGCAATCACTAGTGGCGTTTACGACCCCGGTGGTAAATGGCACTTATTTAGTGTTATCTGCCCTCTTCATCATTATAGTAAGGTGGCTGATATTATTTCAGTACCGAAAACCCCGTCGTACGTATGCGTAGAGATGAGCGGGGATGCGTAGCGACGCATAGGAGTCATAGCTAGAGTACCTCAAACTGTCGAAAATCAGCGAACTTACTGCTTAGTTTCTAGTAGCAAAGGGTCAATTTTTGTAAGAGGTAAGCCGGAGTACATATTTTTAATGTGATTATATTATATGTGTATAGAATACTGACTGTGCCATTTCTCAAAGGGAATCGGGTGGGATGGTACCTTCGTTCTGATAGTTTCACACACATGGATGCTACGCATCTTCGCACATCTCTGGTGGAAACGCAGCCTTAAGGTCTTAGCCCAGTTACACGACTTCCGGCAAAACAATGTAATTCAAATAGGCTTTAAGTAGTTCTCTTTAGATATACCTTACATTGGCATTGACGGCGGTAAGCCTACTGACAGCGATCTGTCTGTTAATTTATGTTGCCAATGTAAAGTATATCTAAAGAGCAATACATAAAGCTCATATTTGAATTATATTCTTTTTGCCGGGTGGGAGCGGAATCGTTTATGTGGGCTAAGACCTTTAATCGGAATTTCGGGCATCATGCAAGATGTCGGGACAGAAAAATTTGCTCATTCATACGATTTTTTTCATATTTCAGTGTTAATTTACACCGATAGTTGTTAATATTCAACGATAATATGTAATGTGCGTCCAATTATTTGCTGGGATGTTTTAAATATTTATACGTTACGAAGACGTTTTCAGCTCTTTTTAACTCTTTTTTTAGAATTGTTACGTTACTTAAAATCTTTCAGTAAACCAATTAATTTTTATATGATGATACGAAATTAAACGTAAACATGTTTTAAATATTGTATTGTTTGAGAGCATGCAATATAACATTAAAATTCGTTTACCAAAATGTTATGTCAATGAGCTTGTATCGTTTCATTTAATATCTGATTGTCACCAAAAACAGAACTGTAAGAAAGAGGGTAGACCGATTTGTCTGCTCATAAAAACGCACCCGCAATACAGTTTATCCGTGATCATGGTGCTTGCAACAGCGCCAAAACAAACAGTAACATGGTTTCAGTGTTAATAATAATTATTATAACAAACTAGAAACGGTCAGACACTTTCTTAAAAAAACACAAAGTTACAGTCTGCCCACGCATCACAGGGAGGCATGGACCAAAGTCCGACACTAAGTGCGCAAAGAACGGTGCCCGCCAAAGAACACATACATCAAACACTATTCTTTCTCCGACTTCTTCCGTTTCCTCTTCTCTGTCTTCTCAGTCTTCTCGACCTTCTTCTTCTCCACCTTTTTGGGTACGAGCACGGGCTCCACTTCCGGTTGGAACTCCTCTTGTTTCCGTTTCTTCGGTGGAGGTTTGATGGGTGATTTCTCCACCTTTTCCGGTGTCTGCGCTATTTCTTTTTTCGAGGATCGGAGCTGTTTTGGGGACGGCTGGTCTTCTTCAGAGGTTGACTTGGATTTCTCCTGGTTGCGTCGTGTCGCTTTGGTGGGTTTCTTGGGGTCATCTTCTCCTGGAATGCCGAGGATCTCAGCCCATTGGTCGGGGGGAGGGGTCGGCTGTTTCCGCTCTTCTTCGGTTTCTGTTTTCTGTTGGACAAATGGAGACGGTGAGGTGGTGTGTTTTTGTCTTAAGATGTTTGTATCCACTATATTTTGATGGTGTATTCAGGTGTTTATTTGATCTTAGGGGATTATTAACTAGCTGTGTAGTCTCAGACAAATATAATATGAAAATGTTCAAATTGGAATAATCTACTTTTATTCAGGGAATCAAATAAACACTTACTATATTTTAAACCATAACGGCTTGTTAAAAGGAATGAATTCCTAGTCGTTAGAGAAAAACTGCCTCAATACTGCGCTCAGCACAAAATAAAGGTACAGACGATTCAACAAAATATTGTGGATACAACTCATCAGAATAGACATAAAAAAGCGACTCTGCATCGGACATCAATTTACTGAATGACACGGCCTTAGATAAAAAAAACAAACTCAAATATGTAAAGAAAAAACTTATTTTAAATACATATTAATATAGACTTTTTATAATAAATTATTATTATCGCAGACGAGGGTAATCTGAAGCTCTGCATTGTGTCCAAAATTAAAATAAAAGACAAAACAACAACGCATTGCGAGACAGTTACCACAAGTCAAATTGCAGACAATATTCGACACTGCAGAGTGTAGTTCGACTCTGCAGAGTTTTACGTCATGTTTGTTATTTTAACACTTGACTTATTGTAGAAGCTAGTCGACGTTGCAGAGCAGCAGGGTTCCCTAAGGCCGTGTCATAATCTGCGGGCGTTTACCAACGATACCTACAGAGCGTGTAAGGTCACATTTTAGTTTAGATTAAGATAAATAATAAACAATTATTTTAAAATGCAGACTTTTTTTTGTGGATTATTGTTTTCTTCGAAATAACACTTTTAATATGGTGCATATTTGAGAAGTAGATTATACCAAAGTAGAACTAATGATTTCATAATGGCACACTGCTTGGATTGGGCAGCGAAGCAAAATGGAGTCAGTTTGTGCGAGAGGCCCAAGCAGGGAGAAGTTGAGAATCTTTTAAACCCAATAACCTATCATATTACGGCTAACCAAATATCTTCATCATCATTATGGTAAGATTACTAGCTTCGCAATTAATATTTGGGTCGTTCAGGAGCTTGTAATACCATACCTAAGTACAATTTGCTTAGAGAATTTATAAGTAATCTCATCATCTGCCTAGCCTTTAGACAATTATGTTAGGGTCGGATTCTAGTCTAACCGAATGCAGCTGAATACCAGTATTTTACATGGAGCGCCTGCCTATCTGACCTCCACAACCCAGTTAGTACTGGGTAATATGATACCTCTTGACTAAAGGTGATCTATTTTGTTTTATTTAATACTAGTTGATGACCACGGGTTCGCCCGCTTGACAAATTATATACTAAAACCTTCCTCTTGAATCACTATATTAAAAAACCCACATCAAAATCCGTTGCGTAGTTTTAAAGATCTAAGCATACATAGGGACAGACAGACGCGGCGCGGGACTTTGTTTTATAAATGTGGTGATTCTATAAGCTTTTTAAAGTTTTTGTGCAGGGCAAAGGTATCGAATTATGACAATCCTTTCCTAGGAATGCCATAAAATATCAAATACTATAGTCTATTTATCTGCATGAATTGTAACATAAAGATTTTTTTGTTAACCTATAAAAATTACGAAGAGCTATTTAGATTGGAGGATTGCAATTTCCATATGTTTGTTTGTGTAAATTGCAATCTTCTTTCATCAATATTGTAAAGGTCCATCTTGTGAATAAAAGTGTTTTATCTTAATGAATTTATCCCTTTGAATTTATAACTTTAGTTTTCATGGTTTTCCTTTCATTTAATTTATCATGTTTGTCAGAGAGATTTGACCCATATGATTGACCCTATCGATTGATGTAAAAAAAGTACCAGGATGTTATTTGTTCGAACTTAAGTCGATTCGATTCGATTCCCGAGTGTGGCAAGCGAATTTTTAGAAAATCTGTTAATGCAATTTGTTTCTTTTTAAAAATAAGGGAATGTTCCCTTTGTGTAAAATGTACTATTTCCAGTATTTAGAGTACTTTCCATTCAGATGCCATTGAAAAATTCCGTCTTGTATAACCAAACCATCCCCCAATTAGTTTTAAGAAACTAAATAATTACGAAAAAAGACAATCATCCACAAAGAAAAGGTATTATCACACGAAAGGCTCTCAGAATGGTCAGAGACATGGAGAGTCTGTGCCATTGCAGAGTTGAATCGTGTGCAGAGGTCTAAATGAATAAAATGTGACCTTAGAAATAAAATATAGAAAACGCCCCTCTGACTGAGAATGCACTGTAGGTGTTGTAGCTAGGAATACCAATAATTTTTAATAAGCAAATTAATTTTCAAGTATTATGGAAAATTCGACAGTCCTTACGTGTAATCTCCTCTAATCGCGATTTTACAGTAGATAATATTTAAAGAAGAAATCCATCATAGCTTTCAAAGTCGGCAGATTTTATTTTCAAATCAAATATGTTTTTTTTTATCAATCTTTTTTTTTTCCTTTTTTCAAAGAAAAAGCGTTGACCTACACTCCTGTACTGAGGGTGTATTATTTTACACAACAGCCAGACCCGGAAAAACTACCTGTACGCCATACAAATATTTGTTCCGAGGGGGAATCGAACCCACGACACGTAACGCAGCAGCCAATCGCTCAGCCTCTGCGGCAACCGTGCCGTCTTCGTAGCAATATGTTAAATAACATTAAGAAATGTGTAGATATTTTTGGGTGACAGTTCTTTCTAAATCGAGCCAGAACAAAATTTGACAACGACTGATTTTTCGACTGTTTTTGAGTAGAATTTAGAACATTTTTTTTAATTACAACCTAGTACATAGTTGAATTAGTGTTTCTAAATATAAATAGAAAATCTGGCGAAACATCAAAACTCTCGAGAGTATCGTAAAAATTGTTATACCTACTTAACATTTATAAAGACGTAAAAATTTGTTTGTAGGGGGTAATCTCCGAAACTAATGATCCAATTTTAAACTTTTCACTGATAAAAAGAAACTGCGTGCTTATAGGCTATAAATTATATTTACATCGTGAATATTAGCAGAGTTATCATAATTTATTTTTTATCAAAGCACACTTTTATCTGCCAAGATACACATAAGGAGTGTCGAAAATCACAAGTCAGACTGTCTAAAGCACATGGTACGTGCTACAACCTATCCTACAGTGCACCCGAGGCCCGTCCGATGCAGTCAGCCGCAACCACCACCGTCGCTCCATATGTCCGCGCCGAACGCAAATACTATACACTTCTGCAACCAACACTCAACTGCAATAAGTCACTGCACTTTGGAAAGAATCTCCTTTCTAATGGATAGCGTAAGCTACCCGCAGGTTATGACAGTCGGCATATTAAAACACACAAAATATCCGTGATACGTTGCTGTAAAACCGCTTTTGTTGAAATTAAAACCGTATTTGGGGCGTAGAATAAGCCATTTACCCGCATTTGTAAATTTCAGAATTTAGTCTAACGACCAAGTGAAGTTGTCAAATAGAGATCTTCTAGGATAAAATTCACGCCTTTGTATTCACTCTAATATTAAATGATAACCTCGATGAACACATAGGCTATTTTTGATCACGGTAGTATGATCCCGTGGGACAGTTATCGAACTCTACGAGGGCGACGCCGCGGGCATCAACTAGTAGCATCATAAGTCCCTCAACTAGTGTTGTAGGAAGCTAGAGTCTTGGAGTCTTATTTAATAAACCTTGAGCTATTTTTGAAGACTCGAGTCTTATTAATAAAACTTAGAGCTCAAGTCCTTCAGAATTTGGAGTCTTTTGTAAAGAGACTCGAGTCCTGCCAAAAAACACTCAAAGACTGAGTCTTGTCAGAATCGTCAGTCTTCAGGTGGCTTTTGATTACAAATTTTTGTTGTGCGATTTATTTTCAATCAGTAAATAAATATGGACGACGATATAAAATCACCCAGTGCTACCTATTATAATACACCAACTCAAGTTTATGACTCAGTCTAACTCAAAAAACTTAAAAGACTAGAAAGGACTCAGGAGACTCAAAACATTTGGACTCATGTGACTAACGAGTCCTAGTCTTGAAAATCTACTCAAGTTTCGAAATGAAGACTAAAAGACTCGAGTTTCTTACAACACTACCCTCAACCACGAGTAAGATACGTCTGATTAATTTCTTATTCTGTCCATTTTCGTTTTGAAGCGCCAGGGCAGCGGCAGCCCGCGAAATTCAAATTTTCTTACGTTTTCATAAAAAAGTCATTCAATGGGAACTTAGAGGGTTGTATTGATGATTTTAATGATTATAATTCTGTAACTACATACGTGTTACTTGCGCGACGCATTTTTCATCAACATACAACCTGACCTTCATAGCAAAAAAATAAAATAAATGAATTTGTCGGTCTACCCTGGAGCTTCCAGCTTAAGTGAAAGGTCTAGACAAAAATGCACATTTCACTTGGGTGATGCGTGTGATATCTGTTTTAGATATAATCGTGTGACATAACTAGTAGCCAAGGGTCAATTTTTGTAAGAGGTAAGCCAGAGTTCATATCATGTGATAATATTATTTGTCTATAGAATACCGACTGTGCCATTTTTCAAATGGAATTTGGTAGGAATCGATATGGACCCTTCGCCACTGAAAAAATATAACAGGAGAGGCGTGCAATTTTAATTTAGAAGATCTCGTTTGTGTTCGGGTTAATTCGTCAGTTTCAAAGACCCTCGATTTCGTCAAGATTGCTTATTATGTCCAAATGCGGGTAAACGACCAAGAATCATAGCGTATTTCTGTTAAGGCTCTACCGACCCAGTCCAGACCCAAAATAACGGTTGGTGAGTCAAAAATAATGTTATTAAAATCCTAACCATAACTGCGAACTTTCAAAATGATTTTAAATCTTGATCAAGGACATTAGGAGGGTTGTATAAAATAATTCATTTAAACGAAAATAAGGTACTTAAAACTATAATAATTCTAATTAAAATACTATATACGTACCCGGTTGAATGTAGACGACGCCATTTTAAATGTATTCCTTATTATGGGTGGGGTAAATAAAACAGGTTTTTATTAATTTTTATTGATATTTTAAAAGAAAAACATACTGTTTTGTTATTTATCTTATGGATTGCTGTATGTGTTTGTTTGAACTAGATTCTTAAGTTAAAAATCTTGCTTAACGCACAACCTGCATGAGTCTGTTAAATGTACGGTAATGTTGAAATTGAGCAATATCTATAAAATAAATAACAATAATAGAACAAAACTTAGAACAAAAATCTGTTAATTCTATAATTGTTGTCGAAAAGACAACAAATTCAAAGTTTCCTTATAATTAAAATTTACCGTCAAGCTAGTTTCAAAGTAATACTTATAAAAAATGTCCGACGCAGATCCGCTCTTGTTAAATCTCAAAAAATTATAAACTATCGCTCTGCATTCTGTCAAAATGTGACAGCAGTCAAAAGTGACAGTTGTCAAAAGTGACATTTAATGTATACTCACGACGCCTCTGTCATATTTGCGACAAAATGTCGGAATGATATTATAGCGTACTCCTAGAAAAAACAACTATACATTAGAATTTGCCCAAACCTAATACAACTTTCTCCTCTTCTTTGCGTGTCGATAGACTCAAATAATACCCGACCAGTATTTTGCCACCTGCACAGTTCTGTCGTTCAAAGCCCTGGAAGGTGCAAGTGGCTGCAGAGTGCAGAATGGGCAAGATACGAGTTGTGGCATATCCTGAAGAGGGGCTTCACACTGGCATTGTATTTGGGTCGTGTCGATGATACCCTATTTGGCTAGAATATTTCTACAGCGGCCAACCGAGGCCCGCAAACGGATACGACATTTCCACCAGCTAGCACTCGGTAACGCAGAGTCTAGCTGATTAATCCTTTCACCACGATGACTCAAACTCTTATAAAATTAAGAAGAAAGTTATTTCGTCACACAAATGGCGAAAGTGTTACTACGGGCAAGATATGTCGAATTTGTAACACGACACACAGCGACACGAAGAATATTGAAATGAAAATTGTCAGACGAGGGCGTCGTGAGCAAATTTTTAAGAAAAAAATTAAATTGATCAACAGTACAGTTTCAACAGTGCACAATTAATTTGGAATTGACGTTTTAAAGCCAAGGTGATGTCTTTACGATGCTTATAAATGTACAGACAGCTACATTAATTAGGTATCCGTCACGCATTAAGACACTCAATAAAAGAGGTGACGAATTCATGCAGCCGTCCGTACGTTGCAGTTTGGAGTTTCATAAAATCCTTGAGTTTAGGCGCTGCTAGCTCCGTTCAGTGCTTAAAACTGTAGGATGACCCTAAACCAACGTAAATCATAACTTAGGTAGAAGCGCCAAGGTAGCCCGCGAAATTCAAATTTTCTTCCTTTTTTTGCAATTTGCAGGTCAGTGTCAGGTTGTATGTTGATGAAAATAATTATTTATTTATTTTCATACAAACACACATTAATCAATAAAGATTTCATAAAAAAAGTCATTAAATAGGGTTAAATGGGCGTTGAGGGTTGTATTCATGATTTTAATGATTACAATTCCGTAACTACGTGTTACTTGCGCGACGCACTTGTCATCAACAAATAAAACTTAAAAAAAGTGAGCCGTCGCGACACTTTTCATTTGTTTATTTGGTTTACCCGCGCATAGAGATGTTTCACATCAAAAAATGAATTTCGCGGGCTCCATCTTAACTCTAAGCATTTCTTATAAGTTTACGTGTTTCTATCTACGATGACGACCTTCTATCGAATCTAAGTAACTAAACTCAATCTTTACAGTTAATTGTGCACCGTTCAACGTAATGTAAGTGTACTTACATCTCCTTTCTCCTTTTTTTTATCCTTCTTGACGTCCTTCTCTACCTTCTCCTTGTCCTTGTCGCGCTCTTTCTCTCGCTTCTCTTTCTTGCCGCTCGTGCGATCTCGCTTAACTGTAATCAGATGGTGTTGTGTGAGACTCTTGAACAACCAGTCCAAAATCAAAGCATTTATTTCTAGTGGGCCAGTTACAGGCACTTTTGATTTGTCGAAACAAAGATAACAATGAAATGTAGCTACAGTCCCAGTCACAAGACATAAAAACTGTGAAAGTACTGTAGTTGTCCATTCCCTAGCGTAGATCTCTGTGGAGAAGAACGGGCAAGAAACTTCAGATCCAAAATCTTGGTTACATCATTCATGTTGAGATTATAAACACATGTGAGAACGATGTAGAAAAACGTGCACATTAAGAGCGTCCAGAGTAAAAGATTAAATCAACAATTTAAAAATAAAGTAATTAAAATGAACCGTGGCAGCTAAGAATGACCTATGACCAGTCTCAACTGACAGCACCCGTTCACGAACATGACGCATGTACCGGCGCGCGGTGCCATTCAACTCAACCATATTGAAGGGAACTAAATTACCCATTTATTTACTAACAATTATGACACCTTTACAGATTCGTTCAATTCGATGTTATATGACCCAAAATCGAAAAACATACAATATAAAATAAGTAAATAATTTGACAGTACTAATACTTTTTTTTGTATTTATCCGTGGAGGCTTGTTATAAACAATTTAATTATATTTTTTGTTACTATAATGAAAAACCCACCAAACTCAACCCAACCCATGAAAAATAATAATATTTAAATTAATTGTTGCACACCTTTTTCAATGATTTGTGTTTCAGTAACATAACATCACGCCTGTAATTCCCGAAGGGTTATGAAGAGGTGTACCCTAATAGTACACACATTTCGCCAGTTATGTTCAAGTCCCATGTATTAGGGGGCGAGTCTATTGCCAGTAACCGGTCAGAAATCCAGACTCCGTGGCAGCTACTGAGAAATTCCTGATGGAAAAATCCCAATAACACTTTGCCCGACCTGGGAATCGAACCCAGGACCCTCATGCTCAGCAGTCGCGCTTGCCACCACTAGACCAACGAGGCAGTCTATCAGTAACGTTATTCTTGATCTTTATCGTGTAGTTAGTACCTAACCTGGTGTCAAGAGTTTGTATGCCGCCCATGGGCCTCTGACCTGGCTTTACATGCCGTCGTGAAATATCTCTCAGGCATGCTGGTTTTTGGGTGAAGAGCAGCGGTGGCCTAGTGGTGGAGGCCCCGACTTACGAACAGTAAGTCGTGGGTTCGAACACAGGCAGGCGCATTACTTTGTGTAATTTATTTCATCACCCCTGCTCTCAAAACGGTGAAAGAAAACATCGTGAGGAAACCGGCATGTCTTAGAACCAAAAATTCGAAGAGCCGTGTGACCCAGCAATGGGAATATGATAGGCTGATTATGTTATGCTGGTTTCTTCACGTAACCTCATCATCTGCCTAGCCTACCAACTACGTTGGGGTCGGCTTCCAGTCTAATCGGATGCAGCTGAACACGAGTATGTTACACGGAGCGACTGCTTATCTGACCTTCACACCCCAGTTAGTACTGGGTAATACGATACTCCTTGGTAAGACTGGTTGTCAGACTTTTTGGGCCACTGACTACCTGTAACGACTGTCAAAGATCTACAAATGACAGCCGGGACCAACTGCTTAACGTGCTTTCCGAGGCACGGAGGAAACTCGGTATGTAATGGGTGGTCACCCATCCACGGACCAACCTGGGAAAGCGCGGCTTAACCTAAAGATCGACCTGAGAGGCTGTTAATATTTAGCCACGAGCTCCTCACGTAACCTAGTAACGTTACTCATAATTTTAATATTACGTTTGCCATAATGTCTATTCTATCTTTTTGTCATCTATATGTCCTGTGTGAGTTTAATAATAGTTATTTATTCACCAAGGGGAGTAAAGCAAAGATTACTAATCGAGTGTGTATTTGAGGCCCGCCGCGAAGCGGAGGGCCGTGAACCACAAGAGTTTAGTAATCTGTACTTACCCTCGAGTGATATATACTGCTTTATACTACACTTAAGCAAAAAGAAGTAATAGACAAAATAGCAAAAAAAAAAAAGCATTTTATTAAAAAGTTATATTGACACTGTTACAATTGTTAAATGTTTTTAATTTTAGCGCGGCAAACAGTTTTCGCGCCAAAACACGTTAGAGAAGGTAAAAACGCCCCGTTTCGCAGGTTCCAACTTACGCGCGTGTTAAAGCGAGAGAGTGTTATAAATCTCTCGCTCTACCGCATAGAGGTTTGAAGTTTGCCGGCCATGTCGGAATGTATGCTACCTGCTTTAAAAGTGCTAGTGGCCAGTACTTTTTATGGTAAAATGAAATCGTTTGATTGCCAACGTCATCAAGACTTAACAAAAAACAAAACGCGTTAGTCATGGATTACCAAATACTACCCTGATTTTCAGGGCAGTAATGAAATTCCATACAATATAACTGCCTAGATTTTTGTGAAGGTTTAATGAACAGCTTTCAAGCCTTTTAGTGGGGTAGTATTGGTACACTTACTAAGCAAGTGTAGTATAAATACTTTTTGATTATCTTTTACTAAAAAGAAACGACTCACTCTTCTCTTTGCCGTCTTTTTCTTTCTTCCGTTCTTCTTTAACCAGCTTACAATACTCCTTGAAGTAATCTTCCCGCATATTACTGCTCTCCACGGCCTTGTAGCGCACGTCCATGTCGATCTTCTTCTTGGCGTCGAGCCAGCGCGCGTGTCTGTCTACCCCCTTCTCTTTGAGCAGCGCTATGAACTCGATTTTCACCTATAATGAGATATTTCATTGTTATTCAAAGAAATGGTTGGTTTTGTTTGAAAATCGGGTGTTTTACGTTTGGTTTCGAGGAATTGTTGTGGTTTTAAATTTTGTGTGTAAGGGCTGTGTTGGCGAAGATATAATTTCGTATAACATCACGCTTTGCTTTCTAAAGAGGGGGCAGAGATGACAAGGCCAAACATTTTCAAGATACATAATTATTAAACTACTAGCTGACCCCGCCAACCCTACTAAATATGCACAAAAAATTTCATAAAAATCGGTCATGCCGTTTCGGAGGAGTTCGATACCAAACACTGTGACACGAGATTTTTTAATATTAGATTAAGAAAAACGATATTAATTTTTATTTTACTGTAGGTGACTGTGTTTGCAAGCCCCTTTAACATTGAACAGGACCATTTTATTGATATATACCAACAGTATGCAGTAAAAAATTGTAATAACAAAAAAAAAACACTGGCGGAAAGTTTTCAAAAATGGTACCCATGATAATTACTTCAGAGCTATGTTTGAAGCCGACAAGGCTAGGCAGATGATGACGCTAAGGCATCTACTAGATCTACTAGATTACAGGCCTCACCCTCATAAAGAAGCTGTGTCCCAGCAGCCCAGCAGTGGGAACAGCTATTAAGCAAGGGTACATTTCCAAGACAATCTTTTACAGGTAAAAATTCAAGGACACTTCAGTATTATATTTTATTTTATTTTTATTTTATCTTATTGTATTTTTAATGTTTTATTTACCTTATTTTAATAACTGATTATTTAATTGATTTTAATAATTGATGGTAATTTATTTTTGAATTTCGTTGTTTAACTTCGCTGTATTAATTTCATTTCACTGTATGGATCATGTTACCTGAATTAAAAGAATTTTATTTATTTATTTAGTATCAGTACAAATTAAATTTTGAATTAAAAGATACTTAATTTACAAAAACATACCCGTTGTTTGTAAACACTTTTAATGCATGCCAATCTTATAAAGTATCAGATTTTTTTGTCTAAATGCTTTTTATATATTCTCCGTAAATTGAGAGGTTTGGCTCTTGTGATACAGGAACTCCTAGTACAAGACACATGGCTACACTGATGTGTGAGCAATCACATGTGAATAATTTATTTTTATTTTATTTGTTACGTTGTTTGTTTGTCATCAATGATTACTAACATAGTCGTAACAGTTTTTGGGGCATAGATACGCGAAAAAATTATATGAATTGTCACACATTTCAAAACAACGAATGAAATCATTTCTAATCGATAAATATTATTATTACACTATTGAAGAATGTCTAAAATGACGAATTAATTTAGAATTACTATTTATTTAAACCTAGCGAAGTTACTTAGTTTTCACTTCTATCGGCAGTCCCCAAAGACTGCTGTTGACTGATGTTTTTTTTTGTTAAGAAATATTTAAAAAATGTATAGATAAATAAAGGATTGATTGATTATTTCTTTAGCCAAACAACAGCCCTGTTTAACAAATATAAAAATTAAAATTCGCAGAGCAAATTTCCTGAAAACCAAACGTCGTTAACCCGCCACGCACAGAGCACGCCGACAAAAAGCTGAAAGAAACCGATTTGTCATTAAAAGCTGAAAAGTGCAAAAGTTTTCATTAAAAACCTGTGGATTCAAATAAGAGTTAAGTCCTGAAAGAGAATTTGCAATTAGTATTATTTGTGGCTCGTTTTTGGTAGACGGAAGCATGTATTTTAAGACGACTGCCAAGGAAGTGTTATGTTTTTCGCGCGTATCTAGTAATGTTTGTTTGTAAATTTCTTTATGACCTCGTATCTACCAAATGGCTGGATGGATTTCGACGGTTTAGGTCTCATTAGATGTGTCTAAAAAACCCAAGTGTCCTTAGATAGGTGTTTAAAAACAAGATTACGTATTTTTGGCGCTAAATTGTAAGTCGTAACCAAACCTATCAGTGATAAAAAAAAACTAAATCAAAGAAGCACGTCGACTTTTGAAGCTAAAGTGATTTTCAGTTTTTTGTGTTTTTTGTTCAGCTTTGGTCGCCGTGTGCACTAAAGCGCATGACAGGAAATGTGATAATTATGCCTAATACAGTTTCCAAATAGGAATACACATAAACAGTAACCGTTTGGGAATCGAACCCGGTCTCCGAGGACACAAAAAAATAACACTACACTACAGATTTCAACTAAGTGTTGACAATAGGGAATATGCATGTATTTTTTTCTTAACTTATATCAATAAAACCCAGTACTATCAACCCAAGAAAATAGTTAAAAGTTAAGTTCAACAATTGCTTGTCGGTCAAAAAAAATTTAACTCCTACAATTTTCCGAGCCGCCATTGAGTTTGAACCGAACCATACCACAATGTTTCTATGGGTCAACACAAGGCATTTTTATGGAATTGTTCCGCATAAACTGGTTTTGTATGGCTTAATGGGGTAGATGACACACTAATCAATTGAGATACTTTTTAAGACCTGTCAAAACGCGGTTCTCTCATTTATTTTGTATGGCAATAGCCAACTGTGACGTCACTGTTTTTTCAACTCAATGACTTGACTATTTATTGATTTCAAAGCAACTAAAAAGCCTTAAAGTGTTCTTTTAGAGATTGGTGTCTTGGAATTATTGTTTTATGGTGTCATCTACCCTATTGGTCGTTACAACACAGTACAACTTCCGGGAATCGGACCCGAACCCCTACGATCTTTAATGATCTGTAGCGAAGGGTGAGTTTTTGTAAAAGGTAAGCTGGAGTACATTTCTATAATGTGATTATAATTAATTATCTATAAAATAGTGACTGCGCCATTTTTAGGGTTCCGTACCTGAAAAGGTAAAAAAGGAACCCTTATAAGATCACTCTCTTGTCCATCTGTCCGTCTGTCACCAAAGATTTTATCAGGAACGGGGGGACCTAGTAAGTTGAAACTTATACTATATACTGAGGTCTATAGTCCCTATTAGTTGTATAAAAATCCTGAGTCAACACAACGTAAAAATATATGGGCAAATTTAGATTTTCGCGAAAACTTGTAAGTACCAAAATGTACCTTAATTCTCTCTCTTTTTATTTTTCGGAATTTTCCCTTTAGTTGTGCTGTAAGACCCTGCTTTTAACCAAAATTGTCAATTTTAGGTCAACCGGAAGTACCCTATAGGTTTTGGGTCAAAAACCTATATGGTAGTTCCCGTTGACCTAGAATCACGAAAGGCGAGAAGCACTGTCTTACAACACATGTAAAGCGAAAAATCTGAAAACCGTAAACATGTAGTTTTATAAAAAAAAAAAAGCAATTTTACTATTACAAACTTATTATTTGCTGTTGGTGAAATAGCCGTTTCTGGGGATCGAACAGCAAAGTTAAGTTTGTCCTGTAAAAGTTTGTACGGAACCCTCGGTGCGCGAGTCCGACTCGCTCTTGACCGGTTTTTCAAAGGGAATCCGGTAGGAATCGAATTGTATGGATCCTTCGCCACTGATAATGATACTGTTAGCCTGCGTCATCCTACTGATGGGCAAAGGCCTCTCCCCATGACTATAATGACCAAAGACACAATCACATTGAAATCACCAACCAATTAATTGAATTATTAACAATCACTAAATTCGAATGTTTTATTAAGTTGTTTCAAACACCTAACTAAGAAAATAAGTTTCGCGATTTATAACCCATTTTACTGAGCATGTTTATTTTATTACCCTACTACAGCGAAGCCAAAAGGAAGGGTTTTGATTTTAGCAGTCTGTGTTTACGTATGTTGCTTCGTAGCGCCTAAACTATTCACCCGATGTTGATGAATAAGGTGTCAATCAATCCGTTATTATGGCCCGGGGAACATAGGCTACATTTTAACCGACTTCAACTATAGAAGTCGATTTTACCTTGTAAACCCTGAATTGGAACGTGATTTTTCAGTAGTCGGGATTTTAACAGTTATTATAAGTATACACAATTTATTTCTATTTTTTTTGTGTTATAATTATTTAAACCCAGCAAAGATTTGATGCTAAACATATTTTCAACGCAGGAGTCGAACCTACGTTTTTGGGGTTATTTTAATATTAAAACTAGCAAGTGAAGCCGCAGTCCAAACATAATGTTTTAAAGAAACCACTTCCGTTTACCAAAAATGTATAGTATAATCCTAATTCCGATCTTTATAATTTTTGCGTCATTTTGAAATTAAACCAATGTTACGGGTGAATGCTACAGAATTTGATTACTAGTATTTTTTCTCCATAAAATTATACTTTAATCGGTCTGGGAGTCGAACCTGGACCGGACTAGACCGCAGAAAGACATTTTTGCATTGTAGCAATAAATGAACTATAAAAAAATAAGCCAAAGTCAGATTTATCATTTACTCTTAGAATATTAAAAAGTGTTGGCTTAAACCTGATTCTGGGATACTAAAACCATTTTGGCTGACCTGGGGTTCGAACCCAGAACCCTCAGCAGTCACACGTATTAATGATTAGTTTTGACAGGCAGCGGTGACAGCCCACTCGTTTGCCTATAAACATGGCAACATTAAATCTTAACACTCCATTACGTTAGCAGAAATACTTCACCGGTAAAATTGGCTCAATTTCACATCATGTAATTCCTCTATTATCATTGGTTACAATTATCATAGTTTTATATAGACAACAATTGACTCTAAGTCTTAACAACAAGTTCAATTATTTATTTTATTTCTTTATTAGAAAATTATCGTCCGTAAAGAAGAGGAAATAAACTAAAAACGATTCAGTTTGTTTTATCAAAAATAATCTTCAAAGAGGACGGCCAGAAAGAATAAAAAAAAAACGGAAAAAAAATGCTGAAAAAGAAGATAATTAGTAGTCCTAGTGTTTTTTTTGCTAATTTCCATTGTTTATTTACATATAGTGACGTTTTGGACCCATCACCAATACTTAAAGGCTGGCAGCACAGATAGACGTGTGTTGCCAGCACACTAAATTATTTTCGTCCACTTTAAGCGTGGCAACACTGCCTGTACTTAGCATCGCATGCATGATATCTTGAAGCTCGTTGTGGGGGAGATATTTTTCTCTATATAATAATAAAAGAAGATTTTTTTAAGACAATGCTGGGAAGAGATGTCATTTTATATATTTTTTTAATATAAACCTGTATAATTTAAAATATACAGGCTGTGAAAAAAAAACAAGAAACTTTTGCTAATTGAAGCATGTAAGCTTAAATTAGTTTGCTGTTTTTTTTTCACAACCTGTAGGGTGTCATTCAATTTAAAAGTTTTAAAATTTTGACTTATCAATTTGATCATATTTTTTTTATAGAATTTGTTTCTCAATATTTCAAACGCCCTGTTCCCAACATTGAAGGCAGTGTTTCCAAACATATTTCGATATCTATTTGTTTGTTAATTGTACTGTAATCATGACGATTGATTGATCTGCTTAAAATATATCTAACCTTAAGTTTTTTCGGTCGACGCAGCGTGGCCGATTGACGATTTTATTTTTAATTCTGTATTTCTCCAGTTTTTTTTGCTCATATTATTTTAAAATTTCCTTTACATGAGCATACTTTTAGTTTTTAAAATCGTTCTGTAATTTAAATAAAGATCACAAGAATTAAATTATTTAAAATTAATTTTAATTTAAGTATGCATTATTTTTTGTCAACATACCGCCTAAAATAATACTGCACCAAATATGAATATCTTTTCTCACAACCTTTAAAGCGAGTAGTAATTACCAAATATTCTCATTTTCATGTTTCAAATATGATGCCGCTTATCAATGGCCCGTGTTTTAGCCAAAGGGCCTCATTTTCAAGTGTATATTATGGCACAAATCGTCAATAGACCACGGTCGCGGCCGCCGCGCGAAGTCCGCTCCGCTCGCTCGCTCTGCTCCGCTGCCGCTGCACCGCTACCCACAAACAACGGTGCTACTATTTGCCTTTTAAAGCTAAAGGGGGAGCCGCGGTCGTGTTCTCGTGAGGAGCCTTTGCTTTGATAATATTTGTAATATAAACTATTATTTTTTAAATATTTTTTAAAAGTTAAAAAAAATATAAAAAATATTATTCGTTTTAATTTTTTTACAGACAAAAATAGTTTAAGATTATAACATATTATCATTTTCGAAGGCTTACGTCAAGAAACACAACCGTCATTAAGAAAAAAAAATGTTTTAAAGGTAAAAGATCATCATCATAATAATATCAATTATTTTTAAAAGTTTATAAAAAAATATATTTATTCAATATTCATCGAAAATACATTCTTCTTTGATATTGTTTCAGAAATATTTTAAAAACAAATTTAAGTTTTATGTCCGTTATGTTTGAATCCAAAAATAACAATGTTTTCTTCTTTTATTTCATAAAAACTCCTGAAAAGCCCGGTACAAATAAAATATCATTTCCTGAGCAGGAAAATAAAGAAGCACGCTTTTTAAGATAAAAAACAATATCAGAGACATCACTAAAATTCAAATAAAAAGCTAAAAAATATTTTTATTTCAAAATTCACTTTCAATCAGTAATAAAATGTTTAATAAAAATTCGCACAGCAGATTTTTAATGTAACAATTACTGGCATGGGAATCGAACCCAGATTATGTATAGTAAAAAAAATCACAGAAATAGTCACCAGGACTCGAACCTGATGTAATAATATAACAAAAAGCTAAAAAAACAATAAAAGAGAAAAAGAAAATTCGCTAAAACACATTCAAAAACAGCCAAAATCCGTTTGGGAGTCGAACCCGCAAATATTTCACAGATTCTCAGATCTGTATAACTTAAAAAATCTGCTAATACGTTTCTGATATTATATTCATATAAAAAGTACACATGAAAAAAATACAGTCACATGAAATTATAAAAAACAGACAAATATTTTTTTTTAAACCTAAATTTTATGCCTTCTATATATTCCGAAGCTGGACAAAAACTACCATTTTAATACACGTCTATTAATTAATATGAAACATATTTATCATGCCTCCGTATCCTACTAATATTCTAAACAAGCTGTGCCCGCGGTTTCGCTTTCGCGCCATGAATGAAAAAAAACAAGGTTTAATATTTTAATAATTAAATTAATCCACTGATAATGTTCTCTTTTATATACACTCGCAACCAGCGCGGCGGCGCGGCGTGAGTGTATGAGCAGATGAGTAAACGCGGGCGAGGCACAAGGAGTATGTAAGGAGGGAACTTAGCCGGGAGCGCTCTGCGGATATCCACCAGACCCAGTAGCGAAGAGTCAATTTTTGAACGAGCTAAGCCTGTATATTATTTATCTATAATGACTGTGCCATTTTTAAAAGGGAATCCGGTCGGAATCGAGTTGCATAGTACCTTCGCCACTGATGCCTACTCTTCTTGGGAATTTTCTGAACGTACGCATCCTAATCTAAGTATCATAACATAATATCACGGCTGTTATCCCCGAAGGGTTATGCAGAAGTGTAGGTACTTAATAGTACACGCACATTTCGCCAGTTATGTTTAAGTCCCATGTAATAGGGGGCGAGCCTTTTGCCATCAACCGCACACAAACTCACGACTCCGTGGCTGCTACTGAGAAATTTCTGATCGAAAAATCCAATAACAATTTGCACGACCCGGGAATCGAACCCAGGAACTCATGCTCAGCTGTCGCGAATGAGACTACTACACCGACGAGACAGCCTAGTTTAAATTATTTCAGTTCCAATCTGGTAACTGGTAAAAAAAAAACTAAAGTTGTCACTAAACTCGGTTTATGGACGATAATTTTACATGATAACGTCATTTTTCATGATATTAGTGATTTAAACTTAAAAAACAAAATTTGATCCCCCTTTTCAGCCCCATAAGGATTGAAATTCTAACAACACCGTTGCATTAGCTTCCAACCATACGCATAGATAATAAATTTTGTAATTTTAACTTCGAAAATTAAGGACTTTCCATACACAACTTCATCCCCTTTTTTAAACGCTAAAACTCGTATCAATTAAAATTCGGATCGGAAATTAATTTCGGAAAATCCTTATCTAGTCCTTGTCTACATTATAAATGGAACCACTGTGCAAAATTTCAGTTTTCTAGGTACAAAGGTTTGGGCTGGGAGTTGATCGCGGCGCGCGTAACGGTGTGACATGAAAGTCAGTCAGTTTTAAAGTTAGGATCTTAAAATGTTGTGTTTAGGCTGACGATTGAAAATAAATTTATACGTGTCTCAGGGTTTTTGATAATTTCACCCCCAAACAGATAAAAAAGGGGATAAAGGGGGATTCGATGTAAAAATCATAAAATTTACTATCTAGGCGTATGGTTGGAGGCTAACGCAGCGGTGTTGTTAGAATTTCAATCCTTAAAGGGGTGAAAAGTGGATGAAATTTTGTTTTTTAAGTTAAAATCACTAATATCATAAAAAATGACGTTATCGCGTAAAATTATCGTCCGTTAGCCGACTTTACAGACAGCCAGTTTTTAATGTTACAGCACCATTCTGAGACATGCCTTTAGGCCTCGTACAGGACTGATCTAGTTTATTGTATGTATTTTTTACCCGACTACGGCGAAGCCAAAAGTAAGGGTTATGATTTTAGCAGTCTATGAATATAGCGCCTAAACTATTCATCAGATTGTGATGAATAAGGTGTCAATCGATTCGTTATTATGGCCGGGTAACATAGGGTAATTTTGACCAACATCACAAATAGAAGGAGTCGATTTTACCTTGTAAACCCCGATTTTAATTTGAGCGTGATTTTTCAGTAGTCGGGTTTTTTACTTGTAGTTGTAGTTATACCACACAAATTCTTGTTCTATATTTAAGAATAGCTCACTGGACTCGACTGATAAAATAGTTAGTAACATACAAGTCAACCGTTTAGTTGGTTAGTTTTTTGTACACAAATGAGGCCTGAAAATAGGTTGCTTGAGCGAATATAGCCCTGTCTCGTCAACTCTCAATTTGTTATTTTATTTACAACTGCTCTCAAAACGGTGAAGGAAAACATCACCCTCTCACTGAGGCCTGCGTCCCAGCAGTAGGAACATAAGCTACGCTACGCGTTTACTCGTACTGTGTCCTTGTCTATCTGTCAACGCATATCGTATATCCGTCTCGCTCGCACTCCCACATGACTCACCTGTTCTCTCGCCTTCTCTTTCTCTTCCTTCTCTTTCTTCCGCAACTCGGCCAGGTACTCGTTGAAGAATGTCTCCCTCTCGCGAGCTTTGTCTATACCTTTGTAGCGCTCGTCGCGCCCGTGTTTCGATGTGAACTCGTTGAATGATGACCTGAAGGGAATTATTCAATTTTAAAGCGCAGTTCAGTGGTGGCAGCCCCGACTTACGAAGTAAGTCGTGGGTTCGAACCCAGACAGGCGCATTACTTTCTATAATTTATTTCATCACCACTGCTCTCAAAACGGTGAAGGAAAACATCGTGAGGAAACCGGCATGTCCTAGAACCAAACATTCGAAGACATGTGACATCTACCAACCCGCACTGGGCCCGCGTGATGGATTATAGCACATTCCCTCTCATAGAGAGGAGGCCGTGTGTCCCACCAGTGGGAACATTATATTTATTTATTTATTTAAACTTCATGTACAATAGTGGTACATAGGCGGACTTAATGCCACAAGGCATTCTCTACCAGTCAACCTTTGGGTTAAATAGGAAAACATAGTGATAGGGTACAAAGTAATGTATAAAAAAAAAAAATTTTACTAACGAGAGTTCAGATTTAGATTGATACTAATACACATATACAGATAAAATAAACTAATAGATATTTTAACAAATACCAAAAATTAAAAAGACAATATCAAGAAACCTAATAATAATTATTATGACGACTTCAAATTGAGAGCTATCTATTCTGACTTAAATAGTAGTTACGAACTTTTCTTTTGAAAGTGAATTTGTTTTCAGCTTTTTTAATGAGAGATCTGATCAGACCTTTTGAGTCGGATAGGCAGCCATCTAAGTTGAGAACGAAAGGAAGAAATGTGATCGTATTTACGAAGGCCAAAAACAAACCGAATACAATTGTTGAGAAGTCGATCCAATTTATTTAAAAGTTCTTGGGAAAGATCAGAACAACAAACATCAGCATAGTCTATAATGGGAAGCACAAGTGACTGGACCAAAGTGAGTTTGGTGCTAGATGGGAGGAAATGCTTGAATCTATAGAGAGACCGCAGTGAGAACGAGACTTTCTGGCTCACCTGAGCCACGTGTTTATTCCCACTTAAACTACCGTCAATGTACAGACCTAAGTCTTTTACGTGAGGTGAAAGAGAGATGACGGAGTTCTCATACATCAGTGGCATAAGTTGGCTAGTGTTCACATTTCTCAGATAGGCTGATTATGCTATAAGGATGTTGGTGTACTAACTTGGAATGCAGCTTAGCCTCGTCCATGAGCGCTCTGAAGGCGACCTTCTTCTGTTGGAGGCGATTCTTCTTCTCTTTACGTTCCTCCTCGGCGCGGTCGCGGACGTATTGGTCGAATACCTGTGGAATAGCATACAGGAGTTAGAATAGTGCTTTTTTGAGAGATGCCGATGTGAATTGCCGTTTTCTATCCTTTTAAACGCCATTGCCAGTGTGGCAAGCAAGCGCATGCCTTGTACGCCAACGACACAAATATGTGACAGACAATAATTTGTGTGGTATACTACCACTAAAAACCCGACTACTGAATAAAATGTACCCAATGTTACCGGGGCCATAATAACGAATCGATTGACACCTTATTCATAAAAATCGGATGAATAGTTTAGGCGCTACATAGACTGCTAAAATCTTAACCTTTCGTTTTTGCTTCGCCGTAGTCGGGTAAAAATTAGCAGTTCTATATATTTTGACCGTGGTGTAAGTTTTAGACTCTCTTTTGTAGGAAACAGCTGGTGTTTTTTAATAACTGATGAAAAATGTCTATGTAGGGAGAGGGGGCGTTAGTGTGTTACTGAAAACGTGGTAACCGTTTGTCCGAAATAAATAGAGTAAGGGTCAATTTTTGTAAGAGTACATTACCTTAAATTTTTTAAACGCCGGAGCATATACGCACGCACGTGCCCTCCACGCCAAATCACAATTTCACCTACCGTTTTGTCACATATTTGTGTCGTTTGGCGTACAGCGCACGCGCTTACTTGTCACATATATGTGACGATGGCGTTCAAAAGGTTAATGTGATTACATTATTTGTCTATAGAATACTGACTGCCATTTTTCAAAGGGAATCCGGTAGGAATCGGGTCGTTCGGAACCTTCGCCACCGAAGTAAGTACACCAAACTAGCAGGACATACCTGTCTGCGCTCCTTCGAGTTGAGCATCAAGTATCTGGGGTCGAAGACGATCTTGTGCAGCTCCTTCTCCCAGGTGGAGAAGGCGGACACGTCCTTCTCCTGCAGCATGTGCAGGAAGGCGGCCAGGCGCTGCGGGTGCGGCAGCGCGCCGCGCTCGCGGGCGGCGCGCACCTCGGCCTCCACGGCCGCCGCCGCGCCCACCAGGATCGTGCCGCCGCCCGACAGGCTCGACTGCACGACTGGCACGATCTTCTTCTCTGTTGTTATGTTCATTCATTAATATACCAAAATACATAAACAAAAAAGTTTACTTGACGTCAGTACGGTCGACCAAACTATTTGGTTTACATTTTACAATGTAATTTAAACGTTAAAATGTATTCCAAATAGCTTGTTCGACCGTACATTAAGCACACACAATAATATAAAAAAAAAAACGATATAAAATAAAGTGAAAATACATAGTATGTGGTGTGTCCATTTCAGCATTTATGCCAGACAGGTAATGCTGTCTGACGGTGGTCTCCCAATGAACTTTAAAGAAACAGGCCTAATATACAGGTTGTAAGGGAGAGCCCTCCGCAGACTGATGGCGTGAATCCAGTATATTATTATCATACTATTTATTTATTTATTTAACAAATTTATGTACACACTAAATATAAAAAAAAATAGAAAGGAACATAAAATAGTACAAAGGTGATGCTTATTTCTAAAGAAATCTACTATGATGACCGGTACAAGAAATTATTTCAAAAACAACAAAATGTAAAAAACTTTTTGGTGGTTTTTTTTGTTTGGATCTACTTTTTTACGAATGACTTCCGAATCTAAAGTAATTTGCAGTTTTTGGAGTCTTTTCGATGTCTTTGTATTCGTTATTTGGTTTTAGTTCTCTTTCCTTCTTAGCAAAAACAAGTTTTTTATACATTTTCCCATAAGACTTCGGTAAAAAAGAGACATTTCATCTTGTTAAGAACATGTCAACACTAACCTTCATCGACCTTCGACTTCTTGGCAGCCTCCACAGCCTCAGCATCAGTGCTGGAATCAGCCGCTCTCTTCAGCTCTCCGTTAGTCGACTTGCTGCTAGAGGCGGTCGCTGCATCCTTACGCTACGACAAAATTACTCAAGATCACAACTGTATTCTTTGCAGAGTTGAGTTACACATACACCGAGGTGCACTTTTCACCCTTAAGGTAAGCGTCCACCTGTACCGCATCGTACGCATCGGACGCATCGCATCAAACGGATCGTAGTATTCTTTGTTTAGAAAGTCAAAGTCGCACCGTACAGATTGCTCGAATCTGTTCAATAGACGATACGACGAATAGTCCGATGCGTACAGGTGGACGTTTTCCTGTATGCCCTAAGTAATCTGGACAAAATCGACTTTTACTGACACGGTACTATATTTACAATAGCGATTTAGGTGCAGCGCAGATGACAGACTTTTTGTATACAAAAACAAAAACTGTGACAAATTTTGCGTGATTGATGTGTTCGACTCCGTTTTGTCCGCTATAAGAATCAACTGATGGAAAGGATCCTGCTGATCGCCTTATAGTGGACAAAAAAGTAGTCAAACACATCAATTTCGCAAAATTCGTCGCAGAGTTTTTGTCAGTCGCACACAAAAAGTCTGTCGTCTGCGCTGCCCCTTATTGGAAAACGAATCCTGTTAATACAGCATGTACAAGTACAGTGTGGTCATGATCCAGGGTGTGATTCGAAGCATCAAACTGAACAACTTTCTCCATGGGACCAACAACGAAATCTCGAAAAAATTATCACCTCTCCCCCATACACTAGGCCCCAATAGATATTAAGAGGCCGTTAACGATATTTTGCAAATATTTTTTTTATTTTTTTTTTCGGCGATTTTACAGTTAAAGTACCGTATTTCTGTAATAAGTGTTCATAAAAATAGCTCATAATGTTTGTAACGATTTTGCTGTTGTGCATTAAAACTTATAGAAATACAGTATTTTAACTGTCAAATCGGTGAAATCTGTAAAATTTCTTGTACGGCCTCTAAATATTTTGTATGGAACAGTGAATTGTATTGGTGCCGATACTGATAGTTGTTCAGTTTGATGATCTGAAACAGTGTCTTAAATATATGACCACAAATGTCTATCACAGTCACGACCACCAATATGTATACACTTTTCTAAATTCAAAAGCAATTTTCGCCAGAAATAACTATTGTAACTTGGAGATGAGAGTTCCAGAATACAATGTTCGTAACAACATAAAATTTTAATCAGAACAGTGGGAGAAAAGCACTTTTAAAAGTTGTAAAGTGTTTACATGTTGATGCTGGCACCAATATGTACTTGGGCTGTGTATGCTTTATTATATTAATGTTAAGATTGTTGTAAGCATATATACGCGTAGTCATTTTAAAGCTATGTACTCGTAAGCGTCTTGATATGTTCAGCAAGAAATAACTTCCATTACTTGCAGTGTTTAAATATTCGTCAAACGTATCAGTGGTGAAGGGTTCCATATCATCACGCCTGTTATCCCCGAAGAATTAGGCAGAGGTGCGCCAATAGTATACATCCACAGTTTCGCCAGTTATGTTTAAGTCCCATGTAGGTATTTGAGAAGCCTATTGCTATCAAGCGAGCACAAATCCATACATATGTCTAGATTCGTTAAATTATTCAGTTTTGTATAATATTTTTTTTATTTTGATTTAAAATCAAATAATTTAAAAATGTTTGGATTCTACATGTAGGTATTGTAGGTAAGAATTGTAAATATATAACATGAGTACCTACAGAGTTTTTTGAGTAAAATCTGACCAATTTGCAAGACTCGAATAAAACTTTACTTCAATTTAGGTCATTTTAAACATAGCAATCATCTGCCTAGCCTCTTCCCGACTATTTTGGGATCGGCTTCCAGTCTAACCGGATGCATTTGAATACCAGTACTACACATGGAGCGACTGCCTATCTGACCTCCATAATCCAGTAACTGGCTAATACGAAACTCCTTGGTAAGACTGGTTATCAGCCTTTCGGTCTACTGACTATAAGTAACGACTGTCAAAGATCTACAAATGCTACGGCTTAACGTTTTAAACAAAACAATAGAATCTTTTACTTCGACATATATTTCCGCCACGAAAACCCTTCACCACTGACAGGACATACAACAATACTTTGAAGAATAATGATAAGCAAATGAGTATAGTACGCAGCAAAATTATAATCAAAATGTAAATATGGCATATTGAGCAGTAGAAAGAGATAGACACACGGGCATGAGTGAGAGAGACGACGCTCTACTAGGCCGAACTTTTACTCAAACTCAACATGACATATTTACGAATGAGAACTGTGCCTACGTTCGCAAAGCTAGTTTTTGTACACTTGGGGTTATTCGAGAGCTCCCTAATATTGTTGCTAATTGTTGAGTAGCACTGTATAATGTTACTTGGTCGAGATCTTTAAACGTTACTTGCTTTATAGGCCTGAAATCTTGTCGCGCTGATGGTCGGTCGCGTACGGTCGGTCGTGACGTCAGCGAGAACAAAATACGGCTAACGGTCGCCGCTGACGTCAGCATCACAGTATGGTGCTTTATAGAAAACAATGTATACTCGTACGCGACCGACCGACCGTCAGCGTGACTGTATTCTGGCATTAGACTTATGGCGCACTTACGCCAGGTCGTTAGCCCGAATTCGGGAGCTCGAAAGAGTTCTACGAATTCGGGCAACCGATGCATTAATTACATTGGCCATCGCACTAAAACTTAAAGAAAAAAGTGATTTTAATTCGCATAGCACCGCCAGAATCATTACCAATAATACCAATATGGCTTCAGTCCGGTTCGAAGAGTATATCGACTACAAAATTTTGAAAAACTATTCTTCAAAATGCACGATGGTAAGGGACATTTACGCGCTATCTGTTACTAAGAATTCAGCACATGATTCTAGACACCCGGGAATGGTACATTTTGATACAAGTGGGGAAACTTTGTTATTGCAGCAGCGGAATTCACACACGAGCCGCAGGCGAGGATGTTATGTAGGCGAGAACTGCAGCTATAATATAAATGAATTTTTACTAAAGTATTTTGAAGCATTTTGTGTGATTATGCACGCAAAATTAATAAAACTGAAGAGATTGTAAATAGTTAAATTATTTGCTTACTTACATTGGTTAGAAGAAATACTTGGATTTATGTTGCCAAAAAATTATTTTGGTTTGATTTAAAAATATAAATTCATCATTAAAAAAAAAGCAAAAAAACTTTTAGGGTATGGAACAGTTGACATATTTTTTTATCACGCCGGGGCTCAAGAATCATATTATTCCGAATTAATTGTAACAGATAGCGCACAATGTCTTTTAAACCCTGTTTTTATGTTTAAAAACATGTTCCGAAACACCTAAACAGTACTACGAACACCGAACACAATGTTTTGTAACTTTACTCAACAAAAAAGAACAGTACCTTTATCTTGGATCGCAAGCAGGAGAACCCACCTGATGTTAAGGGGTCACCGTTGCTATAGAACTGGAATGCCAGGGGCATCCCACAAGTGTTGCCATGGCAGAGCCTAAACTGAAATATCTGGTGTTCTGGAAGTCTATTCGGACACGCGGTCCGGTCTTCTTGCAGGTAGACCTCTTCGGTAGACCGTAGCGAGTGCCTTTTGGTCGTCCACACTAATATACGAGGTGTAACACAAGCGTAAAGATTCTGGTGGTGATTCAGACCATCAAAATAGGATCGTCTTCTTCTTTGTGACGATGATTCTAGTAACTGTTTAACTAAATTTGTTTCTACCACAAATTGGCCACATCAAAGGCCTTAGTAGTAGCTTTGGACAGGTCCCTTAAAGTGCAGATGGAGTTGCACCAAGAGCAGGTCTGGAGGTAGGTCCTAGTTTGGGATGGGACTACAGTCGCAATCTGCTTCATCGGTATACCCCACCGAACATGATAATTCGCCGCGATCAAACTGAATAATTTTCCTCAAGGAAAATAGGGGCGAAAGAAAAACAGCTTCGAATACAACATATTGTAATGACTGACGCAATGAGCCACACCAACGTTTTTTGTTATCAGCATGTCTGAAAAATAAGTAACTCTAGAAATAAGAATCAATTTTTTTTTCCTATCTTCAAAAATGTCTGAGATATTTAACGTTAAACCACGGCCTACGCGGCAAAATCCGATTAAGCGACCGCGTGTGACATTACGCTGCGAGCTGTTAATAATTTTAATTAATTAATTTAATAAAAATAATATTTAAACAACTTAAAATAATAAATGCAAACCACTTTACAAATCAAATTTTATGAACGTAAATACTCCACATCACCCGCAATCGGACATGACACCCGCGGTGTGACGTCATCGCAGTAGGTCGCGAAAAAACGCAAATTTAAGCAGAGTACCGCTCTGCTTAAATTTGCGTTTTTTCGCGACCTACTGCTAACTTTACAACGCTGTAACTTTGAAAATCCTGGCTCAATTTCGATGAAACAAAAACTATTATTATTTGCTCGAGTATGCGCATTAAATTCATGTAACTGTTATAGTAACATTTTGAGTGTGACTCATTAGTCAGAAAAATCCAATCCAATATTTTTTAATCGTTCCTTAGTGAAAGTTGTCCAGTTTGATGTATGAGTCCTGTATCACCGACTAAGAGGTGACGCTTTTTCTGTTACACCCTATATAAATGCGAAAAATAACTGTCTCTGTAATTACCGTAAGAACTGATCGGATTTTAAAACTTTCGGCTCTAAGTAGACTTGGCTTCCAAGTTCCTATAAGGGTGCTTTTAATCCCAGTAGCTCATTCCCATGGGATAATTTCCGACCGGGAAAGTGCTAGTTCATGCATACACGGTTACCTTAGCGAGAGGTAACAGCGAAGTGCGTGGCGTGAGTCCAACGTCTTCCGGTCTCGCGTGGACCACCAACCGTCCGTCCGAGTCCCAAGTGCTGACGGTTATCTTCTGGGTTTTATCATTCTAAACGAGCAATAGACAAGATTTATTTAGTGTTGTCAATAACTACTCGTTCGTAAACCGGTTCCTACAGGTCAAGTTGAATTAGATAGGGAAACTCCAAAGTTGTGTTGTGTATTGGTAGCTAAACACGCTAATACGAAAAAAAAAACTGTGTTTCTTAACACATACTTGCATAATACAGTTGAGGACCCAAAAAGAAACATCAAATCGTTTTTGTTCTATCATGTTTAACCTAAACTGGTCGCGCCTAAAGTTACGTAAACGGTCATGTGGGGTGCGTGACGCCCCGATCATATAAATACTTGATCATAAAGGACTCGTGATTTTATGAAGCTATTAGAAGAACCTCAGCGCTCAAAATTCAGAATTTAAAAATTTCTAAACCTTTAAGGATGCGCTGGGATGTGTAACACCCCACGCGATCAATAGTCTAGTTTCCACCATCAATAAATTGCAAATCTATTTAGTCAGTCAGTTATAGTATTCGGAAAATAATGGACACGTATTTTTTGTTTTTGTAAATCAATGAATATTGACAAAGATAAAACGCATCAAAACTCAGGAGTGGGGGCTCGTGACGTCAGAACGCACTAAAAATTATACCACGGCGTGACGTATTGAGAATTTTAAAAGCGTCGTATCTTCGTCAATATTGGTTTACGTAACAAAAGAAAAATACAGGGCAAATATTTTTTGATAATCTAACTGACGGACTAATTCGATTTTTTTAGTTGACAATCCTATTAACGGTTAAACATCGATACTGATGACGTCTATGGAGTTTCTCTAACTAATACTAATTGAATATGACGTTTTACACAAAAACAATACGTTTTTGTAACCAGTGACGATTTGTCATCAGGTGAGAATTTACAGCCAATTGGTTTCCTAACTTTTTGATGCGATACAGTAGGATTTTCTGCGATATATTCGAGTTGTGATTTTGAAGAGTGGAGGAACAGGAACCGGCACTTAAGGTATGTTTATGACTAATTATTAGCATAAATCTATGCTTTATATAATTATTACCTAGTTGTGTAGTAAGTTTTGACGGTTCAATCGAACATAAGCATAATACAAATCTATCTGTACAAAAAAATATATGAATAATAATTATCTACCAATTAACTATTTCATATGCATGAGATACGTCGGCAGATTATTCGAAGCACCAAGTGGCTTGCCATATCTGTATTTTTTAATGAAAATTGCAATGCCGTTGACTTGAGTATAGTATTTTTTGTATTTGCCACTATGTGGGGCGAAAATTTTATAGGTCTTAAAAACATCGTGTGCTAAATTTGAACATTTGATTTTGGAATATGGAAGTATTTGAATTAGCTTAGAGCCTGAAATAGAGATATGTGAACAGTACTTTTACTCTATACTTAATATTATAAACAGGAAAGATTTGGTTTTTATTTTATTACTGGACCGATTTTAATAATTTTTTCACCAATAGAAAGCTGAATTATCAGGAAGTAACATAGGCTATAATTCATTTTCAAACAATTAGAGATCTCTAAAAAATTTGCAATAATGTAACAAAAAGTGTCAAAATGTTGCCTATAAAATTCATTATTTGGCGTGCGCTGAGAAAACACTTTTTTAAATTTATTTATTCAAAATTACGTAAATAACACCTTTACAGCTATGACGCCAATGCGATGTTACTAAAAAGATACACATACCGCTAACTCGCTTACAAAACAAACAATTAGAAAAGCAATTAACTCAAACTAAAAAAAAAAAAAACTTGATAGGTACATAGCTGTTACATTGATCCCGATATTCCCACAGAATTAAAACTTACGCGGGTGAAACCGCGGGGCACAGTTTGTCTTCCAATATAATCGGATTCTGCTAAAACGATAGGTCTTAGGGCACGACCGGTCAGCCAGGACACCAAAATCCAAGATCGTCAAAGAATAAGTAACCACTGATTGAAAATACTTAACACAAAAATTCGAAAAATCCCGTACATAGAAGCTAGCTTAAATTACCAATAAATTCAGTTCATCAATAAAATCACGTAGTACGAACCGGCGTTGTATTAATATTACTAGAATCCAAGACTGATCATATCGTTCGGTATAACCAGTATTTTACATAGAGCAATTGCCTTCCTGACCTCCACAACCCAGTTAGTACTGGGTTACGGTATCCTTGGTGAGAGTGGTTGTCAGACTTTCGGACCACTGACTACCTTAACGTGTATGCATTGGGGACCAACCTACGCAAGCGCGGCTTAACCTAAAGATCGGCCCAAGCGGCTGTAATTACATCCAAAAGCTCCTCTTATAGTCCATGGAATTGGTACATTTTGCCTTGCATCAAATAAGGTAATTCTGATTTTTAGGGTTCCGTACCTCAAAAAGTAATAAAAAGGAACCCTTATAATATCACTTTCTTGTCCGTCTGTTTTTAATATGTTGTAGGTGATGGAAGTACTTTTTTTAGTTTTTGATTTTTTTTCCACCAATGACCTTTGCTACGGTAAAAGTCACTATGAAAGACGACTAGAAGACTAAATTAGCAACAACGATCCTTAGGGTTTCGGAGGTCGAAAAATTGGATTTGACATATTTTGTTAATATTGATATTTTTGTATGCTCAAAATCCAAATTTAAATCCAATGTCATGAAAATTATTATGAACCAATAATATTATTAGGAATGTAAGCTAGTCTAGATTTTATTATTTATTTGTTTTTAGTTTTATTATTACTCTGTTGCCAGCAATTAAATCAAATTGAATTTTTAATTTGCATGATGTAATTAATATTTTGTTTATTTAATTTTTAGTTTAATTTGTAATAATTACTTTAATGGATATTTCTATAATTATTAATTATTTCTATAATTATTTTTTTAATAATGTGATGTAATTATTATCATTTTTTTTTCTCTTACCTATCTAGTGGCACTCATTTTCATATTCTCTGATATTAATATCCGGATAATGTAGTGGGCTGCAATATTGTTAATGTTTTGTATTATCATTACTCTGTTCCAACACATATTGTAGCTGTTTATTGTCCCTTAATAAATAAAATAAAATAAAGACATAACTACTTCATCACATACAATATATAAAAAAATCAGAACTGCCTTATTTAATGCGATTCCATGTACTATTATTTCTAGAATCCAAGACTAAACGACGAAAATCTTGAACGTAGCTAGTAAGTTCGTCAAACATACACTGCTGAATCTTATCCTCAAACCTCTACATGTCAATTAAAATAGACAAATCATTCACTGTAGAAATAAAACCTATTCCGTAGTCATCATCATCAACAGCCTATTAATGTCCTCACTGCTGGGACACACGGCCTCCTCTCTATGAGAGAGAATGTGCTATAATCCAGCACGCGGGCCCAGTGCGGGTTGGTAGTTGGACAGGACATGCCGGTTTCCTCACGATGTTTTCCTTCACCGTTTTGAGAGCAGCGGATTCGTATTCGATTCTGTAGTAACACATCTGAATACGTATTACTAGTAACCGTTTGTGCATCGGTGTATCTTACACCGTTTAAAGGGTGTAACAAGACCCTTAACGAAGTCGAAAGGCACTTTTTCTCCCCGTCATTGCGATCATTTTTTTTGTTCTAGACCATACCTGGGAACCTTCTAGTTACGGAGATATTGGGGGTCAAAGTTACAACTTTTTTTCAAATACTAGTTTTTAAGGACGTAACTTTACTTTAAATACCTCCATAACCCGTTTACTATTAAATGCGACCATAAGCACAATGTTTTGAGTGCGTTACATTGAGTTTTACCGTAAAACGTGATTTTTCATCCTAAAATAAAGTAGTTTCCCAGCAATAATTTTTGCGTAAAGTTACTTAGTTTGATGTACAGAATGCTTGGTTGATGGCTTCGTAAACGGTCCGTTTACACACTGTATTTATTTGTTTCCGCCGCGCATTTTCAACGTGTGTAGCAATAAACTACGCTAAGAGTGTAAGAAAATCATGCTAGAAAGATCGCAATGCTCTGAAATAAAATTAAAATCGCTTTTTGCACGCTTAGCCTAAAACAAGGTGAAATTGCAATAACCCTAAATCCTCAGACAACCCTATTAAACTAAACTTATACTGTCACTTACGCGATATCTTCCGTGCGTAGTACGCGTAGCAAAATACAAAGAAAGAGTGTAAACAGATTTGTCTGCTTCTAATAACTTATATACCATCCAGCCGCATTCTCCAGTCAACCCGCGATAATGGCGCTTGCAATAGCGTCGAGATATCGGGCGCTCAAAACGAATAATAATCACGGAACATATCCCGTAAGTGACAATATAAGTTTAGTTTTAAACTGTGGATAGGCGGCGGCCGGCGGCGGCGTAATCGTACTTCTGTGTGTTGTGCTATGTCTTTTGTGTGCACTAAAGAAATGGCTTATCTATCTATCTTTCTAACAAAAGCTTAAAACAGTGTTCGTACCCTATTAAACCAAATATAAGAGTATGCTAGAGCTGTAGTGGAGATGAATTAATGATAAATTGAGGAATGAGTTTATTAGAGGAAGTTTTAAAGGACATTACTCATTTTCCTAGGAGAATTGGTCCAAATGCTGCCCAGGAATGGAAGTACCTGCGCTAGGTTCCTGGCACTAATCTGTGTCATTATACAATTTTTTTTTTAAACATCCCGGGATTCCTATTTTTTTTTTACTTTTTATTTAGGTTAGGTTAGGTCGCAGTCTACGGGTTAACACCGGTGTGGTTTTAGTCAGTTTACGAGTCTGACAGACCCCTCCGCTCTCACATACATACACACAAATTCTTGTTTTTTTTTTTAATATTATTATTTGTTGTTACAGAGGCGACAGTAATACACATTCTGTAAAATTTCAACTGTCTACCTATCACGGATCATGAGATACAGCCCGCTGACAGACAGACAGACGGACAGCGGAGGCTTAGTAATAGGGTCCCGTTGGTTACCATCCGGGTACGGGACCCTAAACACAAAGATATAACTTCTAGTCGTTTTAAAACATAAAATATGTGTCAATCGAACGAATAGTGTTGGATATGTCTTATATTTGCAAGATATCTTATACACCTCGACTTTGGTCGAGACTTATCATCATCTGCCTAGCCTTTTCCCAACTAAGTTGGGGTCGGCTTCCAGTCTAACCGGATGCAGCTGAATACCAGTATTTCACATGGAGATACTGCCTATGGGACCTCCACAACCCAGCTAGTACTGGGTAATACCCCCTGGTTGTCAGACTTTCGGGCCACTGGCTACCTGTAACGACTGTCAAAGATCTACAAATGACAGCCGGGACCAACGGTTCAACGTGCGGTGTAGTATTTGAACAAGCGTACGTTGTTAATAAGACCAAATGTTAGTCGTTTAGCGATTGTTATTATTAATATGGCAAGCCCCCCAGTCCGTTTTCTAATTGTTATTACAGCGTGTATCAGAATGGTGTAGTCATATTCCAGGTTGTGATATACACCACATAGGTGTCGTCCATTAATCACGTGAGGGTCGAAAGCGGGGAAAAAATCACGTAATATCACTAGGGGGAGAGAGGGGTGTAACATATCACGTGTATTTATTTTTTCTTTGAAGGCGCGTATTCTAAGTTGTCTTTCTGGATATTTTTATCACGGTGCTTAATTTTCCAGAAGTAAATTAAATTATCCTGTTAACCTGTATTTATAGATAATATTCTGATTTTTGATGCGAAACATCTATAGGCGCGGGTAAACCTCAAAAACAAATAAAAATCGCGTGGCGAGCGTCGCCACGCATGCCGTGGCAAAACAAATGAAAATCGCGTGTTCGAAGCAGCTTATGATCTACATATTCGACAAAGTTTACAACAAGTCAGCTGGTCTCGGGGCACAGAGCGCTGGGTTACAATCTCGTGAATTCGAGTTCGATTCCAGCATAAGGGTTTTCTTCGAATCATTTTGTTTTTATTTTTATTTTTGTATTGACTTTTTTTTAAGCATATTACTTGTACAAAATAATTTCGATGTTTCACATCTGCCAGGCGACCCGCAACGGCTCATTTTTTTTTAGATACTTAAAAGTACACGTCATTTTGGGTAGGCGGAGGGGTAGTCTAAAGCCTCTTCACGTATCACCATGGGGGAAGAGTGGGGTTAAAAAGTTGCTTAAAAACATCACGTGATTAATGGACGACCCCTTACCCCATACATTTCGCTCGAGTAGGTATTGAAGACAGATATAGATAGAACTAGATAACGCAAGTATTACGATCCGTATGAAAACCAAGCGTGCCAATTTTTGACTACCTCCTAAGTCCTACGACGCCATAAGCACTATTTAGTTTCTATACAAACAAGCTACTGTCTAAAATAGATTACGTTTTTGTTCATTAAATAACTAGAATTAACGTTAAGCATGAAATGCTTAAGGTGAAAGCGTCAGGGTAGCCCGCGAAATTCAAATTTTCTTACGTTTTTTGCAATTTGCAAACCAGTGCTAGGTTGTATGTTATTTAAACCTTTTCAAGGTCAAAGTCATTGCTAATTACCTTTATGAACTTGGAGGGTTGTATTGATGATTTTGATGATTATAATTCTGTAACTACATACGTCTTACAGACGCGAACAATATTTTAATCAACATACAACCTAGCACTGGCCTGCAAATAGCAAAAAAAAATAAGATGTTTTGAATATTGCGGGATACCATGGAGCATCAGCCTTAAGCTGGTCATGCGAAGTAAGTGCTCTTGCGTTATCTAGGTATCTGTGGTATTATTTTTTCGCGATTACGATGGGGGCCCCTTGGAGAAAGTTGTTCAGTTTAAATCACACCCTTTAGTAAGTCTACACCTTTCTTATGCACGCTGTATATATGCTAACGTAGAAGCGAGACGGCACTAGATTCAATATGAAGTTTCTACAAAGTATGAGTATGTTTCATTCATACGACGTTTCATGACCGAATTTCGCATTTTGTATTAGCTACGAAATAATTAATTATTATTGAATAAGGCTATTAGCTAATTTATATCTAAATAAACCTTTAATTTCGCTATAAATACATAATAAATACTATACGATCAAAATAAGACAGCGAATTATTCGCAAATTGTGACCTTTCATTGTCAAAATGCCACTGCACCAACCGTGCAATCAAATGAGGTAAGTGAAAGGAGGGATGGTAGGCCTTAACCTTGCAGTGAGACGCAATTGGCTGATTCCAATAGTGAAGAAATTCTAAAGCCATTCTTCTCTATAAGATCTGCGCTTTGGAATGGGCAACTACAGTCCATTCACAGTTATTCGGGGATAATAACTAGTCTGGACTGTAGGGTAGCTTATTTTTGTCTAATCAAAAGTCTGTCATTGGTCTGTTTGAAATAAAAGCTTTGAGTTTGAATTCGAATATTGAATGCACTGCAGGCCTGAAGGCACCTAAGAACCCGATTCCTGTCGGCTTCCCTTCGGGAACAAGACACTCTACGTAGTGTCTAGGTGTATACTGTACTCAAATAGCAATATTACATACACATCTGTGGGTCACATCACAGTACAGCATAATTTTAAATGCCAACATTTATCATGTCGACAAAGGCAACAGGTAGCGCCAAAAAAGTCGGTGCTCGGGTGTCAAAATTCAGAAAATTCCCTTTTTTTTTCAGCTTCCCCTGTTACAACTTATACCCTTCGCCACTGATGCACTGCTAATCTGATTTTGATCGCATAGTATTGACCACAACCATTAGTAATTTGTAAATAGTTTTTAGTGAACCAACAAATAACTGTGACAAATCACTAAGTCTGAAAACGGTGTACATGTGCAAATAACACTATGAGATGAATCTTTAAAACAAGTGATGTGTGTAAAAAGACTCTTAACGAAGCCGAAAGGCACTTGTTCTCCCTGTCATTGCGATCATTGTTTTGTTCTACACCATACCTGGGAACCTTCTAGTTACGGAGATATTGGGGGTCAAAATAGTTAAATGTTTCAACTTACTTAAAATTATGAAAAGTCGTGCGTGTTGGCGTTGACAAAGTCGAATAGATGCCGAGTTACGTCATACTAGAGATGAAGAGATGACCAATTAGGCCGCGAATCATATTTTAATCAACACACAACCTGCAAAAACCTAAGAAAATTTGAATTTTGCGGGCTACCGTGGTGTTTGCAACTTAAGAGGGCCCTTCCCGTCCCGTCTATCGTCAACGCGAGCATGGCCGAAAAGCTTGTTGTTTCATCCAGAGCCACAGCGGCTATATTTTTTCAACTCCTCTGTCTCACCTACGCGATAACATTGAACGAAAAGAAGTGTTTGAAAATTTCTTAAACTTGTTCCTGGAAATACATGTTTTTGAAATAAATATTTAATAAATAAATATAATAAATAAATATTTGTCATTTAGAATCTCCATTACATGTGCAAGGCTTCTATCACGATGTTTTCTTTACTTTTACAATTTTTGAGTATATTATGAACGGCCAAATTTTAGGTAAATTTTGTGCAAAACAATTTTTTTTGGAAGCCTATACGAGTACTGAATTTGTTCCTACAAATTTTTATTTTTTGCTTTGATAGAAGCCTAGATATAGTGCTCAAGATACCTATTAGTTAAAAAAAATCAAAGATATATGTGTAACAACGGCATAATCACGTACGAGCGTTTCTATGAAAAGTATGACGGGTTGGCAGTTCTTAAGGGTCTTTTTACAGGCTTTACTAGGTCGCAGGGTTGACATTAGGGTGTTCAGTGTGTGTGTGTGTGTGTGTGTGTGTGTGTATGTGTGTGTATGTGTGTGTACCTGCAGCTCGAGCAGCGCGGCGGGCGGCTGGCTGACGGCGCGGTCGACGTCGGCGCGGCCGTGCAGCGCGGCGGGCCGCTCCCACACGGACGAGTGCGCCGCCGAGTTGTAGAAGAACACCGACCCGTCTCCCGTCCACACCACGCACCTACACCAGGAAAGGGTTTCATATCACGGAAACAGGGTATGGTATGTACGAGTCATGTATCGTACATGGCACGCGCGCATTGCAGAGATCACCTTTCCGTCACCTCACACAAATTATAGTGTAAAGCGACAGTACACAATCAGCGTTCATGGTCAGCTGTACTCATTCACGCATTATTCAGCATTAGTTACGTGGTAGTTAAATATATTCAATAAATCATCATCTTTGGCTATGCGTGACTTATCATTCAAGCTATCAATCAAAGTGTGTGCGACCCATTCAGCAGCGCATACAGGGTAGATGATCAAAAAAAACTAATTAGTCCGTCAGATAGATTTAAAAAAAATATTGTTAACATATTTTTTTCTTTTTCCACGTAAACAAAAAGTGTGTCGAGAACTCGTGTGACGTCACATTTAAGTACATTTTTTACCGGAAAGTGACGTGTCACGCCAGTGCCACTTTGCCAGCCACTTTGATGCGTTTTATCTTCGTATTTTTTTATAAATTTGATAAAAATTCATATCCAATATTTTTCGATAATCTAACTGACGGACTAAACAGAATCATATTTTTTTAAGTCGGGAATTATCCCTATTATGAGAAAACCATTTGAGAAGATGAATCTTTTCAAAACGAAATTTCTGGTAAGTTCGTAACTTCTATTTTTGAAATTTCTTTTGATTACTCATCAGACCCGAAGACACCTTAAAAGCCGATTCCTGCCGGCTTCCCATCAGGAACAATGCTATGTAGTGTCTAGGTGTCTACTGTACTCAAATAGTATATTAAATACACATCTGTGGGTATCACATCACAGTACAGACATTTAATACATCATAGGATTGAAAACATTACAAAAAATGACAATATTTTCCATGTCAACAAAGAAAGCAACAGGTAAGCTGGTGGTGACTTCGCGGCTGGCAGTTCCGGTTTGTAGAGAGCTAGGTAAGCCGAAGATTATAAAAATATCCAGTTACAACAGGAGCAGAAAAAGAAAATAATGTAGGGGAGAGCGAGATAGAATGAATAATATCCTATTTGGTACAATCTAGATTTTTTATTAAGTCGACTAATTTAGATTAGATAAAATCCCTTTTTTTT
This sequence comes from Xestia sexstrigata, assembly GCA_941918905.2. Taxonomy (NCBI): domain Eukaryota; kingdom Metazoa; phylum Arthropoda; class Insecta; order Lepidoptera; family Noctuidae; genus Xestia; species Xestia sexstrigata. The sequence goes on along the minus strand of OW799230.2, from coordinate 10,459,654 downwards.
TTTAATTTCTCTGCATTGTATTTTTTTTCTTATTTTTCGGTTTTTTCAAAATGAAAATCCAAGATGGCGGCGACGAAAATATTCAGTTTTTTCGTTATGGGTATCATTTTCGGGTTTCGCACGATATTAGTTTACAGAATTTGGTTACGTAGTTTTCACATGTATGTTGAAATTAATGAGTACAGTAAACACATAATTAATGCACTATTTGTTACTGAATTGTTGATGTGAGTCCAGATTCTATTTCACTTTAGAACTTGATTATCAGATATTGATTTTAGGCTTGGATAACACTTATACCGGTATTACACAATGCAATCACTATAGTCTGCGCCAGATAAGTAAGAATTAAAGGTCATTGCTCTTTCCTTAATTTCTCTGCGTAGGTACCCCGACAATACATTATGAATCGTTTTTTATTACTAGAAAAAGTCAAGGATAATAAATTCACTAACAAAATGGAATTTAACACCTCTAAATGTCAATTTATGAGCTTTGGTCGTATGCGGAACCCAATACAGTACGACTACAGTGTGAACAACGAGTTTATAACCAAAGTGTCGACAGTGAAAGACCTCGGTGTACTGTTTGATAGCAAACTGACCTTTCATACACACATTATAAGCTTGGCTAAAAAATCATTCAGACGCTTAGGTTTTGTTTTACGTAACTGTCAAGGTTTTAATAACCAGGCAGTTATCAAGCTCTTGTTCAACGCCTTAGTTCGGTGCAAGCTCGAAACCAGCGCTTGTATATGGAATCCTCATGAGGTTACCTATACACTCATGCTGGAAAAAGTGCAAAAAGCTTTTCTGAGGTACCTTTACAAATATGTATTTGGATATTATCCATATATGTATCCTACTAAATTTCTTTTAGGATGTTTGAATTTTAATTCCCTTAAAGTCAGGCGTGCTGTTGGCCAACTAACAATTGCGTATAAAATTATACATGGTTATACCAACGCCTCGGAATTACATGCTGAGCTGTGTCAATTATTTGTTCCAAATAATTATATTCGCTCTAGGAAACATAAATTGTTTAATGTTCCATTTAGTCGCACTGTAGCCCGACCCACTTCGCCTGTACCACGTATGCTTACGAACCTCAACGCTTTAATTTGTGTTAATGGTTTTAAATACTGTACTAAATAAATGGATAAATAAATAAATACCAAAGGATCACGATAAACGTCGTTTCGAGACAAGTTTATGTCATTATTTCTATTTTCGGAATTATGTATTTGAATAAATGTATGCTGGTTAATGACCTTTATTTCCTACTTGTATTGTATAACGGGCTGGTGTCCGCAACTCCACGTCAAAGCGCGTATTTTGCGTGTATTTCCTACTTCTCTGGCGCAGATTATAGTCTAAATGGTTTCACTGCGTTTATTTATTTTTAAAGTATATATGTTAAAGATCTCAATGATACCGTGGCATAGTGTTGGCAACACTATAGGACTAGCAATATTACATTATAGGTTTTTTTAAATTTATTTCAGATTACTCACCATGGCGTCCCCAAGATCGGTGTACTAGATATGGGGCGACTCCTATCCTGCTTGGCCTTCTCTTTCTCCTTCTCCTTCTCCCCCTTGTCCTTCTCCTGTTTCTCTTTCTCGGCGGCCTGTCGCTCCTGGTCGGCCTGCAGCTCCAGTCTCTCGCGCTCCTCGGCGGCGGCGCGCTCGGCCGCGACTATTTTTTCGGCCTCTGCCGCAGCCTTCGCTTCGGCGTGAGCTTCTACGTCGATTACTGCGTTCGGGAAAATATTAGGTTTAATCAGAATCGAATGGTAAGCTGCATTTAGCTGGTGTAACGGTTTTCTGCGATACCTCAAGGAAAAACTTTGCTATTTTCATTTGCAAAGACACAAAAAAAAAACGGCCAAATGCGTGTCGGACTCGCGCATGAAGGGTTCCGTACTATCGTAGTAGGGCAGCCCCTTTTAATTTTTAATTTATTATTTGTTGTTATAGCGGCAACAGAAATACAAATTCTGTGAAAATTTCAACTGTCTACCTATTTATTACGGATCATGAGATACAGCCCGCTGACAGACAAACAAAACCCAATACTACTTTGTCTGACCTCGCTCGTCAGTCACGCTTGCAATCACTCCACCAACGAGGTAGTCAGGCCTAATGACATTATTAGCCTATACTCTACCCACTGCTGGGACATATGCCTCTGAAACGCAGCGTCATTCCACCATGCAGACAAGTGCGAGGTAGACTGTCCAGCATCACGGCTCTATTCCCAGAGGGTTTAGGCAGAGGTGCACCTCATATCATCATTCTACAGCCCTTATCTCAAATAATTAGAGGTCGGCGCAGCATGTCTACTTCTCCCATAATTCTCTATTACTCGTCATCTCATCAGACACCTCCTGTCTAGCCATATCACCCTCCACACAGTCCACCCATCGTTACTTTGCTCTTCCTCTACTCTTATACCCATCCACATTCATACTCAGAACTTTCCTCACGACGTTTTACTCATTCCTCCGCATCACATGCCCATACCACGACAAAAACCACACAACTTTTCAGTGACCGGGGCCACTTTCAGACTTCCTCTTATCCTCATCTGACTGTCTTATCCAGTCTAACCTGGTGCAGCTGAACACCAGTATGTTATATGGAGCGACTGCCTATCTGACCTCCACAACCCAGTTAGTACTGGGTAATACGACAGTACGGGTACGGGTATCGTACTGAGCTCTCCGCGTCCAGTATAACAACGCGTTTAGGATGCAGGTGTAGTGCGTGTGGGATGTTCGCAGATGCGCGTGTGGATTGTTTTGCCACAACAATGCGTAAGGTGCGCGGGGTGTGGGGCGGCACCAACTGTATCCTAAACCTGATCGCCAGTCGCCTGGACTGTGTTTATGTGAGTCGCTACTGTGCAATTACTCATGGTTTGTCGCAGCAGTGATCCACCATTATTTTTTGTGTTGTTTGTTTTGTCAGTGCTCACTAACAGCTTTTAAGACATGGATTCTTGAATAAAGAGGCATTCATTCATTCACTCAATACGATACCCCTTGGTAAGACTGGTTGTCAGACTTTCAGGCCACACACCTGTAACGACTGTCAAAGATCTACAAATGACAGCCGGGACCAACGGCTTAACATGCTTACAGAGACACGGAGGAAACTCGGTATGTAATGGGTGGTCAACCCATCCACGGAGCAACCTAGGCAAGCACGGCTTAACCTAAAGATCGACCCGAGCGGCTGTTATTATTTAGCCACGAGCTCCTCTTCCCCACTTCCTCTTGTGTACTCACTTTATCCCGTTTCTCACTTTATTACCGTTATCATGACAGCTCACATCGCCCTCAGCACATTCTTACGTCCGCCACACTCAGACCTGCACCTATTACCCGTTATTAAAAACTCACCTTCTATCTTACCATCGTCAATATCCATCTTCATTTTCTTATCGTTTGTCTTCTCGATAGGATCGCCCGTCTCTTTCGCGATCTTGGCTTTCAATTCTGTTTGTAACAGAGAAAATACGCTTCGGTTATTATTTCGTTTTACATATTTCTCTAAAACAAAGTAACATTTAATTAATAGTATCAAAAAATCCGACTACAAATTTGTAATATGTACTATCGAGGACACTCCCGCTTGACCACCACTAAGCTAATTTTTGCTTGCACTCGCAAAATAGAAACGCTCTCTAGCCCCGCCCCGTTGACTTTGTATAGAAATAATGAATTAATAAATACCGAATCGGCCGAGCGCACTGACGACGCACGCCAAACGAGAGTTATTGTTATTTTGCGCGCCAAAGTTGACGCTTTCCTAATAGGCCCAAAACTTTAAGGGGGCGTGGCTCGGCGCTTCCGCATGATTTAAGCGAAAAAAAATTAAGCTGGTCAGGCGGAATAGACCACGATAGTACCTATAATGAGTGTAAAAGTACTCTTAAAAAACCCGAAAGGCACTTGTTCTCCCAGTCATTGTGATCATTGTTTTGTTCTACACCATACCTGGGAACCTTCTAGTTACGGAGATATTGGGGGGTCAAAGTTACAACTTTTTCACAAGTTTATTTTTAAATACCTTATTATTTAATGTTCTAACTTTACTTTAAATGCCTCTACGTCCCCCGTACTATTCAATGCATCCATCAGCATGTTGCGAGTGCGTTACATTGAGTTCTACCGTAAAACGTGATTTTTAAGTAGAAAAAAGTCGTTTCCCAGCAATAATGTTTGTGTAATGCTTGGTTGACGGCTTCGTGAAAGGTCTGTTTTGCACAAATATATTAGGTTAATCAACTCAAACTCAAAGCATTTATTTCAATTAGACCAATACGGCACTTTTGAATGTCAAAAATACAAAAAGCATAAATATGTTTTATTTGCAATCGATTTGAAAAATGATGTTTATTTTGCAAATAGGTTCTTAAAAACACTTTTACACGTCATATCTTAAAACTAGATGGGGCCGGTGTTTCGTACCTGACTACTCTGAGAAGAAAGAGCCGAAACAAACTCAGAGGTCATAGTCTCTTTTGAAGTCCAGACATAATCTTGTTCAATTCAGATGAGGACTATGCAGATTAGTGTCTGAGATGGTCTTTTGAAGAAAGAACCACACAGATTTGAGTGGACCTGTCCAGTCAGTGCATGCATTTGTCAGTTATCGTGTAGCTCGAGTTATAACTCAAGGAGCTCAACGACACGACGAACAATACCAAAGAAAGGACATTTGGGTGGGTTCCAACTGTTAGATCATACCTTCGAGCTCCTTCATAGGCTTAGGTTTCTCCCAAACGCTCTCCTGCTTCCCCGCGTTGTAATAGTAAGGGCGACCGTCGGGCGCGCGGTGAGTGGTCCATTCAGCGGCTGCAGCTAGTAGTTCTGGGGTTATCACCTGAGAGGAACGTTATTATAGGATTTAATTAGTACGAGTGCTTTTTGGTACATACATTATAGGCTAGATTCCACCATCAATAAATTGCATATCTATTTAGTCCGTCAGTTAGAGTATTGGAAAACAATGGACACGTATTTTTTGTTTTTGTAAATCAATGAATATTGACAAAGATAAAACGCATCAAAACTCTGGAGTAGGGGCTCGTGACGTCACAACGCACTAAATTTTAAAAGCGTCGTATCTTCGTCAATTTTGGAGTACGTAACAAAAGAAAAAATACGTGTCAAATATTTTTTGATAATCTAACTGACGGACTAATTAGATTTTTTTCAGGACACAAGCCTACTATATGACTAGTGGACGTCACGCGGTTTCACCCGCGTAGTTCCCGTTCCCGTAGAAGTACGGGGATAAAATATAGCCTATGTTACTCGCTGATAATGTGGCTATCCATTGCTGAAGGAATTTTTCAAATCGGTCCAGTAGTTTTATTTGTTACATACAAAAATACAAATTATTATACAAATAGATTAAAATAGTTTTAGTGCTTTTCGGTGTACTGACTAGCTGATAAGCCCAGAGAGCCAATACACAGGGTGGAATTTGTCAACGCCTCCTGTCTGCTTAGCAAGACCACCGTAGAAACGAAAGAGAATCGACAAATCTTGTGTTCATCTGTCATTTTGTCGATTCAATGTCAGATGAACAAAAGATTTGTCGATTCTCTTTCGTTTCTACGGTGGTCATGCTACGCGGGCTCGAGGCAAAGTACTGGAGATAGCAAATTTTACCACAAGGAAACATTCCTTTATTTATCAAAAAAGAAACAAATCTGCATTCATCAATGTTTTTCGAAATTTTGCTTGCCACACTCGGGAATCAATACAACTGAAATTCTAAAAAATAACATCCCATTCTTTTGTGACATTAATCAATAGGGTCAATCATATGGATGAAATCGCTCTTACAAACATGAAAAAATTAATGAAAGGAAACCATGACAACTAAACTAATTCAATGGGATAAGATAAAGAAGCACTTTTACACAAAGGTCCTTCCGATTACTTATGGTAGTATCTAATTAATAATTAATGTGCTATCGTGTACGAAGGATCTAAAATATTTAATAAATTACCGAGAAACCTCAAAGAATCTAAATCAAAAACCATTTTTAAAAAGCTACTTAAACAATTTATAGTAAAAAAATCACATTCCCTACAATAGTGTCGAGTCACATTCAGTTACCATATATCTGTTACACTGATACTTGTTTACATGTATCGAACGAACATTTTGCTACAATGATTTATAATCTACCCTCAAAACATAAATTTTTATAATTGATGTCTAATTTTTGTGAACTTTATGTTCTTTTTTAAGTGTTTGGTTTTAATATTCTCATGTAAGTGAATGTGTAATTCTTATGAGAATAAATGATGTTAAACCTCAATTAAAGAAAGAAGATTGCAATTTGCACAAACAAACACGTACAAATCTTCTTACCTAAATAGTTTATCGTCTTTTTAACAAATAAATGAAGTCAAAGGTAATTTGTTAATTAGGTACACATTACACCTTATAAGTGGGGTGTTTTTGATGTCCAAAATAAACTTAGAAAGTACATATGAATTGAAAAAGTCAACATTGGTAGTTGCCCGGATTTGAACCCACAACTTGCATGTCTGAGAGGCGAGGCCTTAACCTCTAGGCCATCATGAAATCAGTTACTTAGTTTAAACAAGTAACATTTAATTACAATAATCAAAAAACCCAACTGCAAATTGTTTAATTGTAATCTCTTTTTAATTTTATCATTTTGGTACCATACTTGATAGGCTAGATTGAAAAAAAAAAATATTAATAACTTACAATGCAGCGCCAAAAATCCGCCATTTTGTTTTTTTTTTACTTTAACACCTATCTAAGGACACTTGGCTTTTTGACAAATCTAGTATTACCTTAATCGTCAACACATAAACGAACTGCCCGCGTGGCATGACCACCGTAGAAATGAAAGAGAATCGACAAATCTTTTGTTCATCTGTCATTTTGTCGATTCAATGACAGGTGAACAAAAGATTTGCCGCGACTTGCAGCGATACGCCCCGGAAAATGAGAAGTGATCTGGGATCATCAGTCTACCGATACGCGCGAAAATATAAGACTTCCGTGGCAGTCGTATGAAAACTAACATTCATCAAAATGATACTCACTCGCTCGTCCTTCGGCCTGTCCCCCGGGGTGGGCGAGTCGCAGATGATGGTGGGCTCGTCCAGCAACCGCGGGCTGGCGGCCCCCGGCCCTGCCGCCCCTGCCGCCCCTGCCGCCCCTGCCGCCACTGGGGACCAGCTCAGTTACAGTATTGGACAATAATGGATCAATGAATATTGACAAAGATAAAACGCATCAAAACTCGGGAGTGACATACCGAGTCAAAGCTATAGAACACAACAAAAATTGGTAGATTCGTCTCAGAGTTCGGTTCTTGCACCTACTGTGTTTTGTCTCTGCGTCACCCTAAGGTAAACTGGTAGAAAAAGCCCAAGGCACTAAGTCCGCCTATGTATAGTTTTTACTTGGACCTAAGTTTTGTGTGGTGGCTTCAGGCCCTGATTTTACGTGAAGCGACAGTCTATTTGACCTCAACAACCCAGTTAATACGATACCCCTTGGTAAGACTGGTTGGCAGACTCTCTGTCCACTGACTACTTAACGACTGTCAAAGATTTACAAATGACAGCCGGGACCAACAACTTAACGTGCTTTCCGAAGCACAGAGGAAACTTGGTATGTAATGGGTGGTCACCCATCCACGGACTAACCCAGGCGAGCGCGGCTTAACCTGAACATGGACCCGAACGGCTGTTATTATTAAGCCACGAGTTCATGTCATCACGTTAGTGTTAAAAGTAAAGACTCACTGGCGTCGGGTACGGCGGCGTTGGCCATGCTGGGCGGGGGCTGCGCCAGGCGCGGGGGCGGCCAGCTGCCCCAGGCGGGCCAGCCGGCGCCCCCCGGGCCGCCCGGCCCCGGCCCGCCCGGCCCCGGCCCGCCCGGCCCCGGCCCGCCCGGCCCCGGCCCCGCCCCCGCCCCCGGGAACCCGCCGAAGCCGCTGAAGCCGCCCGCGTTACCCGGGAACCCCATGTTACCTGTGTGCGGAACAAGGAGAAACGATTACGACACAACCTTTTGGAGAAGGGTACTTGAAAAGGCCTCGTTTTAAAGATTGTCGGTCGTCGATTTACGATTTTTTTAATTTACCTTACTTTAAATACCTTCATGTCCCCTGGACTACTCGATGCATCCATCAGCACAATGTTTTGAGTGCGTTACACTGAGTCCTACCGTTAAACGTATTTTTATACACCAAAAAAAAGTTTCGGTAACAATAATTTTACTTAGTTTGATATACAGAATGCTTGGTTGACGGCTTCGTGAAGGTTCCGTTTACACCTTGTATTAGTGCTCGTAACTGTCACGTGAACGTGTCTTGGTTAGAATGGTGTTGATGAACTTGAGAACAATTCACCAGTTGCGAAGGGGAATTTTTTGTAAGAGGTAAGTGTATTTAATGTGATTATATTATTTGTCTATAGAATTGTGACTGCCATTTTTCAAACGGAATCAGGTAGGAATCGAGTTGTATGGTACCTTCGCCACTGATTGTACAGAATGCTTGGTTGACGGCTTCGTAGTGAGGTTGTTTACACCGTGTATTTAATGTGATTATATTATTTGTCTATAGAATAGTGACTGCCATTTTCAAAGGGAATCCGGTAGGAATCGAGTTGTGTGCTACCTTCGCCACTGCAACTTACTATTGGCTGGTTGTGCGATGGGTGCGTTCTCTCCGGGCGGCATCTCATCGTTCTCGCCGGGGCTATCTCCTTCCTTATCCTTGGATCCTAATAAAACAATATTGGTTTAACGCTTATAACATATCATCATCACGCCTGTAATCCCCGAAGGGCTAGGCAGAGGTGTACGTGATAGTACACCCATATTTAGCAAGTCCCGTGGTCTCATCCCCAAATCTCTTGGAGGTGGGCGTTATTAGCTGCGACAGTTTTGTAACTAATGTAGCTATTTATTTTCGTACGCAAACAATTTGTAAAATGTGTTTTTGTTCCAATAAAGATTATTTGATTTGATTTCTCAGACTAACCTCCGTCCTTGACCCATGGGGGTGGCTGCGACATAAACGGGGGCACATTTCCAGTGGGGGGCGCGTTGTGGACCCCGGGAGGCATCACGTTGGACATAACTCCGTTGGGCATCATCATATTGCCCATGGGCCCGGACATGGGACCCGACATGGGCCCGCCCATAGGTCCGTTCATAGGCACGTTCTGGGGCATCGGACCACCTGTAATAAATAAATATGACTGGACATTACACACCACTCTAGTGCTACATAAGCAAAGAGGCTTGTGTCGTGGACACCAGATAGTTGATAAACTACATAGATATTTTTTTTTTGTATATACATACCTATTATCACTACATATTATAAGACAAAGTCCTCCGCCGCGTCTGTCTGTCTTTTCGCGATAAACTAAAAAACTGCACCGATTTTCATGCTGTTTTCACCAATGGAAAAAGTGGTTCTCGAGAAAGGTTTTAGTATATAATTTGCTAAAATATAATGATAGTTGTTGGAGGTGTCGGAAAAAAATAAGCCGTCTGGGAGCTTTACTTTTGGTGGCGATAACTGACATACACACGGGCGACGCCGCGGGCATCAACTAGCAAATAATAATAATAGAACGTAACATGTATTATCATGCTAGTTAAACTAGAAAGGGCAGACAGACACAAAGCGCTTTGCTGCAAATTGTATTATGCGCACAGCCAAAGAGTGGAATTCCTAGCCTGCATCGGTCATACAACCCCAATATATTTAAGTCGCAAGTAAAAGGCTTATCTTGGGTTAGCTCGTTCCTTCGTCGACCTCATCTGTCTTCAGGACTAGATTGAGGTCAAGAGAAGGCCCATTTAATAAAAAGAAGACTATAGTCCCACTCACAAGCCATAATAACTTGTTAAAGTACTGTAGTTGCCCATTCCAAAGCGTAGATCTCTATGGAGAATAATGAGCAAGAAACTCCATGGACACTCTTTTATTTTATTTATTCGGGAAAACAAACAATTACACATTAAGAATTAAAGATAAGATACAAAAATGATACAAATGTGAAATCAACCACGTTCACCACAGATACAAAGAATTTAAATTTTAAATCAAAATATTATTTCATTCTATACTTTCTCTCTCATTTTCATCTAGTTTCAAAACATAATTTATTTTCGATGTGTTTATTTATACCAACTTACAGATATACATTAAATAAGATACTGTACCTGCTGTCACCATGGCCTCCATATCAGATTGTGATATGACTTTGCATGTGGGCCCCTCTTGCGGGCGAGTCCAAGTCGTTTCTCTAGTCCTGGAGTGGTAATAGTAAGGTTTTCCTTCTTCAGATTTGGTTTCCACCCAAAGTTCGGGTGCCGGCTGTTGGAAGAACACAATATTTTAGCTTTAAACTTGAATTAAACTGTTTTTGAATCGGTTAAGTGTCAAAAGTAGAAATTTCAACATCATCGGTCTAGACTCTTTTCAGAACAAGTTTAGGGTCGGTTTCCAGTCTAACCAGATGCAGCTGAATACTAGTATTTTACATAGAACTGCCTATCTGACCTCCACAACCCAGTTAGTCCTGGGTAATACGATACCCCTTGGTAAGTCTGGTTGTCAGAATTTTTGGGCCACTGACTACCTGTAACAGCTGTCAAAGATCTATAAATGACTGCCAGGAATGTCGGTATTTAATGTGTGGTCACCCATCCACAGACCAACCCAGGCAAGCACGGCATTATCTAAAGATCGACCCGAGCAGCTGTTATAGTGTTAGCCACGACCTCCACTTTGATAAATAAAACAATCCAAGAAAAACAACACTTACCATATTCGGTGGCGGCATTCCAGGTGGGCCGCCGAACGGCGGTGGCTGCCCCATCATATTGGGGGGAGGGCCCATAGGCCCGCCCGGAGGCATCATGCCGGGCGGAGGCCCAAACGGAGGAGGACCGCCCATCATACCAGGTGGAGGGCCACCCATCATACCAGGAGGGGGAGGACCCATAGGTCCCCAGTTGTTGTCAAAGTTGGGGCCGTTATTGGGGCCGAAGCCGCGCGGGCCGCCGCGTCCTCTGAAGAATCCTCTGCCTCTCATCGGGGGACCGCCGGGACCGTAGCCACGACCTCTGAATCTCATAGGAGGCCCATTCATCCAGCCCGGCGGAGGTCCACGGCCTCTGCTTCTGTTCAAAATTCCATTGTGTTAGACTTATTGAGGGAACAACATAATCAAAAAATCTACGATCCCTATGAGCCTCAAACAGTTTTAGAGTAGGACGACAACCATTTAGCAGTTTGATTTAGTTAAAATGACTTTAACATGTTAATTGTCACTTTATGCGACGTCGCGTGAAGCGGCCTCTTATGCTAAGGCCGTTCACGCGACGTCGCGTGATGGTCACTTATAATTTTATTATGCGCAGCATATTAGATTCTGATATTTGTTTTAGCCATTAAGGAAGACAATCAACAAATGAATATTTTATTTTGACCATCTGAATCTGGGTAGCTTCAGTATTTTGGTTCAGCAATTAATGTTAAGCATGTGATGCGGAGCAATGAGGAAAATGTAGTGAGGAGAATGTTGAGTATGAAAGTAGTAGATGGCTATAAGAGCAGAGGAAAACCAAAGATGCAATGGATGGACTGTATGAAGGATGATATGGCTAGAAAGGAGGTGTCTGATGAGATGACGAGTAATAGAGAAGTGTGGAAGAAGAAGACATGCTGCGCCGACCACTAATGAATTGGGATATGGGCAGAAGAATGATGAATGAACATGATAAGCATATGCGAAGGTTATAACAATTGAACATTATGCATGTCTTCAATCACTTCAAATTGCACTTTATTGGATGGTGGAGCATCTCAATGGGAATTTGGGAATATGCATAATTATCTTTTTTTTTATTTTGATACGGAATGTTAAAGTACTATAAAAATAATGACAAAAAGCGAAAACCAGACGTAAATCGGCTAAACAACACAAAAGTTATAATCATTTAAACTTTTGTTTCTCCCTTTCTAGATAAACGGAATTTAGTATGGATTTTGTACGTCGATGTAGCGAATGACGTCATTCGCTGTATCGAATCTCTCTCTGTCTAATCAGCAGTTTCAAATGCTTGTAACTTAGTATTTTTTATAGATATTAAAAAAATAATTTTACTTTGCTATTTCTGATGTTAATAAGCTTTGACGTAATTCGCTGTATCGAATCTCTCTCTGTCTAATCAGCAGTTTCAAATGCTTATAACTTAGTATTTTTTATAGATATTAAAAAAATAATTTTACTTTGCTATTTCTGATGTTATTAGGCTTTGTTTAGAGTGATTAAAAAAACAATGCATATACCCTATTGAGCGACAATGATTCAATAAAGACTTGCAAGTTGCAACACTTGCCTTTGCTTTCTTACTAACTTTTAAAATTTAGTGAGAATTTACAATCCAACCATCATACAAACTTAAACATTGATGTCAAAATGCGGGTGTACTATTTGGTACACTTCTGCCTAACCTCTTGGGTGTTACAGGCGTGATGTTACGTTATCCTTAAAGGTGTTAAATGATGAGCAATAGCCTGTGGATATTACATGCAGTCAAACAAGCAAAGATAAAGCAGTGCACACAGAAGCAAGCAGCGGTAATAGTGAACAACAAAAATACAAGTCAGGAGGTACATCATCACTAAAACGTAGCAGACAGTATAAAAAACTAGAGCAACAAAGTCCAAAACATACTACAGCGCTACCAATGTAGCAAAGATCTAACAACACAATTCTGAGTCGTGCTATTAAAGTTCTTCTCATCATCATATCTTCCCGGAATCACTCACTGCTGAGTATACGCCGGAACAAATCCAGACTATGTGGCCTGTATGATATGTAGTTCAAATCGGGTGTGCATAAATTTAGGACACTTTTCAAGAGAAATGTTTAAAACAAAATAATGGGCGAGACGACAAAAAAAATCTAATTGGTCCGTCAGTTAGATTATCAAAAAATATTTGACACGTATTTTATTTTTTGTTACGTAAACCAAAATTGACGAAGATATGACGCTTTTAAAATTATCAATACCTTGGTATAATTATTTATCCATATTTATTATTTAGCTATTTCTGACGTCACAAGCCCCCACTCCTGAGTTTTGATGCGTTTTATTATTCATTGATTTTCAAAAACAAAAAATTCGTGTCCATTAATTTCCAATACTCTAACTGACGGACTTAATAGATTTGCAATTTTTTGATACTGTCGTCATGCCTATTGTTCATGGTCCACCAGGCCTCTGTGAATCAGGAGCCCCATGCAACCGCATTGGCATTGCTGCAGCCACTGGTTTCTATGTGATATAATGAAAGCAGCAATCAGCCGAAGGGTTTTTCTAGTTTAATAAGAACCAGCCATATTGCTGCAGTCTCCTATTGTCAGGCATTCAGCAGCAGTCTGTGGTTGCAGTCACGTAGAGAATTGTACCCTGAGTGTCCTGTATATTACATTATTCTTGAAACCCCTTTAACTCAAGTAATAAATAATAATGCTAGTTGAAGAAGGCTAGTTTATATTTATCAGACTAATATTGCAAAGATCAAACTCATCTCATCATCATTTCAGCCCAAAGACGCCCACTGCAGGACATAGGCATCCCCCAAGTGTCGCCACATTGACCGGTCACGTCTACTTGCATCGAGCAGATCCCCACAACCTTTCCCCAGGTCATAAGTTCACCTAGTGGGAGGCCTGCCAACACAACGTCTTCCAGTTCGCGGTTGCTACTCCAGAACTTTTCGGCGTGTCAAACTCTCGGTTACTAATTTGTTTGCCAGCACTTAACCAAATTGCGATATTCATGCTATTGTCAAATTTATCGGGCAGGTTGTGGTACTATTTGCAAAAGCATACAAAACATTTACTTTATTGATGCGTACCACGAGGGCTGTTCCGAAGTGGCGCGAGAAAAGATTTCGTGGAAGGAATTTGGGGGCTTTGCCCAGCAGTGGGACAGTACAGGGTAAATGAAAATCTTAGAAAAAAAAAACAAAATCAAATCAACAATTCAAGCAGATAAGCAATCACACAATATGCTTAAACAACTCAGAATTCAGAAATAATTGCAGGAAATTCTGAATTGCACTTTCCATTGCCATTTGATCTCCAATCTCGTAACTAGGATCAAATAAACATGTTACAGCTGTGCATGCGAGTGCAAGGCAGCAAATGCATTGTGTTTTACAAATGAGAAAGGGCATACACACTGAAACTATAACAATAACAAAATTTGAATTTTTGAGCTTACAGAATGAAAAAAATCTAAATTGAGAGGTTATAAAACAGAAAATGCTTTTAAAATCTACAAGTATCGATTCAAAATGACCTCGCTGAAGTCGATATCACATAAATTAACGTAATTTACGCCAGCTTACCAACAGCAATTGATTTTACAAGTAAGCACACCCAGGATATTGTAAAACAGATGGATTTATTACACAATATGCTCTTAAACGTTATGGACACGCTTCCAACGGCCACAAGTTACCGGAGTCGGTTATTCAGATCACAAAATACACTAAAATATTAAAGAAATGCAGTCAATTGCGAGATTCTTGACAAAGTGCATGTTTTTTTTAACAGACTTCATTATTATGAGACAAAGACGTCATTACCTGAAGTTCCCGCGTCCCCGACCTCCTCGGAAGTTGTTGCCACCTTCGTCGTCCTCGTAATTCTCGTCGAAACCCACAGCCACTACATCACCGAAATCTTTGGTACTTTCCACCAGATTTTCACTCACTTCACCACCGCGATTAACCACTTCAGTTACAGCTGGGTCCTGAGAGTCAATGTATTCCTCTTCCATTTTATGAATTATCACTACTAAATAAACAAAAACTTAAGTCCTCATACTAAATCAGTTGTATTTTGTTGAAATGGAGACACATTTCATTTGGTAGGAAAATCAACAATGTCGAACTAAGATGGCGGCCGGCGGCTTGCCTGCTAGTGATTGACGCAACTGTAGTTGTGTTTTGTTTTTGTTGAGTCGATATTATCGATTGTGTCTGTGGCAAAAGATATTTTTAGAATGCATGCAAAGGGTTGCAGAGCTATGAATCTTTTAACGAAAATGTTACAGCATTTTCGTTTCGTTTCGTAAAGATTCATAGCTTAACGATTTTATATAAACTAGCTTTACCAAAATAAATTCAATATTGAATTAATTGATGATAGACCTTGAGATTTTTCTTAGCCCCTTGTATCTTTAATTCGAATACTCCGAATAACGGTTAGGTATGGTCAATATAATAATAAAAAAATAAGTGAAAATAGCACATTTGGCTGTTAAAATCTATTAAACGTAGAAGCAAGCATGTGTCGATATTGCCATCTACTCTTAGTCATTGGGAAATGCAGATGCTAGTGCATGTGGAAATAAATATATATATATTTTTTTTTTTGTCATTCTGGTAAATGTAGTTCTGTGTGTAACGTAGTGAGGTGGTTTCTTATGCAGGCCCTACATCTGCGGATGAGTTTTTTTTTTTTAATAGATTTTTTTCGTATTTTTTTTCTAGTTCTACTTTAAGCCATTTCAAGGCGACACCCTGCATAGTTTTTGTCACTAAGCTCGTACAAAGAAGTTGTATAGGAACTTACTCTATAATTTTTTTTTGTTGAGATTCATGGTGAAATTGTTAATAAATGGGCGATTTAAGTTGAATATCACTTACCTTGTACACTTGCTAATGCGTGACAATGAGTCACACCAACATTTTTGTTATGAGCATGTTTAAAAAACATTATTTTTTCTTATCTTCAAAAATGACTGAGATCGCGGCACAATCCGACTACGGATGTGACGTCACACTGCGAGGCAATACAATAAGTGCAAACCACTTTACAAATCTATGAACGTAAACACTCCGCATCACCCGCAATCGGACAGAACACTAGCAGCATGACATCAGGCCCGGCTAGGAGTGTGCGAAGGAACGCTAATTAAAAAAAGAGGTAAAACTTTACAACGCTGAAAATCTTTGGAAATCTTAACCCGATTTCGATGAAACAAAAACTAATTATTTGCACGAGTACAAGCATGAAATGCAGTAACTTTTATATTAATGGATGTGTTGGAGTAACCTCAATATGACCTCTGTCTGTGAACTGTCACTTGAAAAGTAATATTTTATTTTAATAATATTTAGGATCGATAATATCTTCTGATATAACTGTTTATAGGCTAAATCGTTTTCTATGACTAAATCCGTAGCTACGTTTGAAGTGACAGTTCACAGAAAGAGATAATTGAAGTTGTATGTTCTTAAAATTTCATGTGCTCTAAGATATTCGCAGCGGCAGTAATAAATAGATACAGTTAACCGCACATCGATGGTAACAATTTGAGAGTTGGTACTGTCATTGCAGTAAAGTAGGTTTTTGTACTGCAAGCTAAATCTAGTATGTAGTTGACACACTAACCAAAACCCAAGACACGATTTCTCGGTCAGTGGGTCGTCCTATGGGCACTAGGAAAAATTTCGCGACCAATTTCGAGGTAGCGCTCGCCGGCCGCTGCCGCGGCATCACTCGCTTCGCTCGCTCGGCTCGCGCGTTGTTGTTACAAAAAACACCAAGACACTTTTAGCCTTATATTTAGGTGTTCTAAACGATAGAATTGAGAAAATAAATGATTTGCGAAAATAACACTTTTTTTGCTCTGTCCTTGTGCCCGCCGTAGCGCCCCTATGGCTACACTCCAACCGATTTCTCTAAAACAACACTACATTTCAGCTCTCAAAACCCGATTAATTTTTGAGTAATTTATTGTAAAATTAGTACATTTTCTATGTGTTTTGAAATTAATAGATAGTTGAGTTGACAATGTCGTCACAGCTTGCTATTGCAATGCAAAATCGCGTTTTGACAGCTCTTAGAACGAATGTCAATTGATTGGTGTGTCAACTGGTATCAACTAATAGGTCATTTACATTAGGTCGGATTGACCGATTCAGTTGCAGGTTGTACCTACTCGATCACAGACTAGTGTAAACGGGTTTTCGGATAGCCTTATTCGACCACAGCCCGTTTTCGATCAGTGAACACGGCTGATTTGTTGAAACGCGCTACTCATTGGTGAATCAAAGGTCATGCTTTCAAAACGAGTGTACTTACAGTTCGGCTGAATGCGGTCGTCGAATCTGGTAAACTGACTGTACAACTTAAACGAATACGGTCCCCGTATGCAGTGACCGACTTAATGTAAACTATCCTATACGTGTGCGGTTGACATGGCAGAGAAAAAGTAAAGCAAGAGATTTAAAAAAACGCACAGCTATAAAAGCTTCTACTCTTTACCTCAACTAACATCATAGAATTATTTTACGCCAGTGTTTAGAGAAAGACCTGTTCAAAATACATCGTTTATTAACTTCGTCCAGAATAAAGCAAAGCCCACAATTAATGGCCGTTTTCACATTATGCGATAACGACAACGACAAGATATCGTGGGACTGGTGGTTTCATACATATTGTGGATGTAAGTTGCTGGCGGAACGCGACTAGGTCCTCGAGACTGCTTGGTGGCATAATACGAGCTGTTGGTTAATGTCGTCTCCACATTGTTGGAAAAAGGAAACAAAAAAAAAACCAACGATTTTGTGTCGTTATTGCCTAATGTAAAAACGGCCAATGAAGGCATGCGGGCTACCGGCTACCATTTCAGAACAGAAGTACTGTCAAAAAGTGCGGTCAGATGATGAGGTTTGACCATGAAGGTATAGATACCTTCATGGGTTTGACACGGTTTGACATAAGTAAGGATTGTCTGTAAAAACTCGGAGGGATTGTAAACCTACCCGGGGAGCTTCACCATTAGGTACAGTAGTGTCATAATTATGAAACCTCTGAGAGTAACCATAATGTTACGAAAATATAAATCACAAAATTTTGACAAACTTGTCAGTGTCGGTAACCTTAAAGTTTGACCAGGTTTGACCACTGTATGTGTGAAGTTCAAAGTGGCGGGCGTTGCTTGTCAAGCAAAAATGCATCGATATTGTCAGACATGGTACATTTATTTTAGTTCCGTATTTTTCCGCCTGCACTGTTAAGTTGGTTGAAGCGTACTACGACAATTCCCATTACTGTGATTACGTCAAAGAGGTAAAATATCTATGAAAGGACTATAAAGTCACCACGCATACTTCACATCTTTTGGAATGCGTCCTGAGAAGTATGCGTGTGTTCTTTACATCAATTTGTTTTAAAATGACGCACCTACTTGAGATCAAGCTATCATGTACCATGTATCATGTATAGGGAATGCAAATCCGTTCTGTTTTGAAATCCGGTTTTTTTAGAACGGATTTTTGGTCCATTCCGAATTATCCGGATTTTACAGATTTTTCATGAAAATAAACAAATTCAATTAATACTATTGGAATAGGATAATTAATACTATTGCAATTAGGTGTTTGGAATTATTCAAATTAAATACCATAAATTTGGTGTCATAACAATTCAGAAATGCATCATTTTTGCGATTTTAGCCTTTTTTAGCGTCGATTTCGCCAATGAGGATGATTAAAGGAATGATTTTTTGCCAATGAGGCTGCTGATTTCTTCCATAGTATTCTATATGGGGCTATCAAAAACAACAATAAAGAAGTCAAAATATCAAACAAGAAAAAAATTCTAAAATCGTGGATAACCCCAGGCATTCTAAAGTGCATTAGAAACCGCGATAATCTATATAAAAAAGTAAAGAAACACCCAGACAATGAGATACATAAAACTACATACAAACGATACCGAAATTTTTGTTCGTCTTTATTAAAAAAACTTAAAAGAGATTATGAGAAGCTACAATTCCAAAACGCTGGGAAGAATAGTAAAAAATTTTGGAAAATAGTTAAAGAGATTACATACTCAACTAAACCCAAAGACAGCCCGACTGAACTTATAAGCACCAATGACCCCCAAAATTCAGCAAACAATGTCAATCAATACTTTGCAAATGTTGGTAAAACGCTAGCAGAAAAAATCATTAAGAATAATCTACAAACGGGACCCATCACCTTTACCTCGTGTAGCCATTCTTTTTGTCTGCTCCCTACTGATGAAGATGAGGTTAGGTCTTTAATAACAGGGTTAAAGAGTGTTTGTTCGGTGGGCCTTGATTTGATATCTAGTGACATCTTGAAATCTAATATAGATATCCTAACAATACCTATAACATACATCTGTAATTTGTCACTCACAACCGGTATATTTCCGAAGATCTATAAGAAATCAAGAGGTCACCGATACATAAGAGTGGTGACAGAGACTGTGTCAATAATTATAGGCCAATTTCAATTCTCCCTACCCTATCAAAAATTTTAGAGCGCATCATTAACAAACGACTTGTTAACTACTTGGAAAGTAAAAATCTTCTCTCACAAGCACAATTTGGTTTCAGAGACAAAAGATCCACCGCCGACGCTGTGTCAGAACTAACAAACTATATAGTTAACAACATAGATTCAAAGAGGAAAACGATTGGAATATTCTTAGATTTAGCAAAGGCCTTTGACACAGTCTCTGTCCCTATTCTGTTAACAAAACTCGAAAGCCTGGGTATCCGGGATCTTCAATTAAAACTTTTTAAAGATTACCTAACCGACAGAACACGGTGTGTTAAAATCGGTAACACAACTAGTGAAGAGGTCCCAGTGACATTTGGAGTTCCACAGGGCAGTATTCTTGGACCAACGCTGTTCCTAGTCTATATAAATGACATATGTCAGTTAATGTGTCCACATTCGAAAACTGTTGCGTTTGCTGATGATACGGCTTTACTTTTCAGTGGGAGCTCCTGGCATGAAGTTTTTGACAAAGCTCAGATAGGCATGAACACTGTGATCAGTTGGTTAAATAAGAATTTACTCACATTAAATGTAGAAAAAACGAACCTCATCACGTTTTCCATCCAAACTAATGACAAACCAGATCCCTCTTTGAAAATTGTCTCCCATTCGTGCTCAAATGCAAACGACACAATTTGTCAGTGTCCCAACCTTAAAAACACTGAATCTACAAAGTACTTAGGAGTAATTATTGACAGAAATCTTAAATTTCATGATCATGTTAATCTTTTATCAGCGAGAGTGCGTAGACTTATGGTAATATTTAAAGCCTTAAGAAACACTGCACCAAAATCTGTTATAAAATCGGTCTACTATGCTCTCTGTCAGTCTCAGCTTGAATACTGTATCACCACATGGGGTGGCACATGTAAAACCCATCTTTTAAAAGTGGAGAGAGCACAAAGAGCACTCCTAAAGGTTAGTTTGTTTCTACCTTTTTATCACCCAACCACTGATCTCTATTCGAAATGGGAGGTACTTACTGTGAGGCAGCTATTCATCCTGAGAACGGTTGATTGGTAGATGAAACAACATGCCCTAACAGCTTTTGAACCAGAAAGAATCAGAAACAAACGTCGCAAATACGTAGTCTGTTCTTCATCGTCATTCAAAACCAAGTTTGCACATCGGTTTTTCTGCTACCAGGGTTCAAATTTATACAATAAAGTAAATCGAGCCTTAGCGCTATATCCCTTGCCAAAAACCAAATGTAAGTCTTTGGTTTCGGACTGGTTAAAAAATTGGATTGTAATTTTACAGAAAGTCAAGTCAAGAAACTTCATTCAAATTAAATTAGTACGACATACGTTTATAACTTGCACCAAAACCCTCTCACGTACACATCGACACACTACACCTGACACTCAACACTACACATTAGCATTATACACTCTCATGTGTCTACACACAATACACACCGCACAGGCGCCTTGATTAACTCGTTGTTAATAGTTTCTTTTTAACTTCTACCCCCCAAAATTATATTATGTTTTTGTTCATAAATCTCCATATCTATAACATTGTATTCTATTATCATATTTTGTTAAGTAAAACTTTCTGTTCTTCCGTGGGGTGGGGACCTGGTGATTTGTAATACAGGCATTTTACGCCTAACTCAGACACCAGCTCCTCACATTGCCAAAAAAACAAATAATAATGTGAAACCTAGACTAAGTTTGTCATTGTGAGGAGAATTAAAAAGAACTATTATTTCTACAGGGCTAATTACGGCTACGCATATAGATCAGTTAGGTTGAGGTAGACCCAAATTTACAACTTCGAAAAACTTATGCTCGCTGCGCACTAAGCGATAAACTGGGAACCTTTGTGACTTTTTCACTTTTTGCTCGAAAACTCAAAAATTGTGCATTTTTAACAATTAACATTCATTTCATTGGGACTAGCCTGCAAATTAAAAAGTAATGATCGTTTTTACATGATTTTATGTCTTTTTATATCTCAATTCTTCAAAAATCTGACCTTTGACCTTTTCGTTTTTTCAAGATTGTGAGAACTATTTAGTCTCACAGAGTTCGTTTTATGCTTACATAAAAAAAAAATTAACTGTACTACCACTTTATTATGATGATTTTTCTCATAGGATGAGTGATTTACCAATATTTTGCTACGCAACGAATTTGAAATTGTCAACTTTCGGGAAAAATTGACCATCTTTGAAGGGCCATAACTTGGTCGTAAGGTTCATAGAGTTGCGGTTAGGCTTAAATTGTTGCAAATTTAATAAAGTTTATGGTAATACTGAATGTTATGTGTAAAAATGCAGTTTTTGAGTTTTCGAGCAAAAAGTGAAAAAGTCTCAAAATTTCGCAGTTTATCGCGTGGTGCGCAGCGAGCACAAGTTTTTCGAAGTTGCACATTTGGATTCACATCATACTAACTGATCTATACTACATATCAAAAATGCAGAACTACATTACGCTTTTCGATTTGAATGTTAATTTCCATTGGGCTTAATCTTATTATTAAAATAATCAGTCTGTGACTCGCATGCTGAGTAACGTTAGTAAAATAATGAATAAGTACAAATAAAAATAAACTCTGAAGACCAAAAATAAAAAGAAAAATTAAAGATCGGGAAAATCCGGATTCGATTTTTAATCCGGATTTGGAAGTCGATTAAAAATGTGCGGATATTTATCGGATTACGGATAGTCCGGATTGCATTCCCTAATCATGTACAGACACTCTTATTTTAAGTGCACATCAAGCTACCCCATAAGTTTCAAAATTTCCCAATGAACCTGGAACCTAATGATTCAGCGATACAGTTGAAAAATTATTAAAGAAATTTGACAGATTGTCGTAGCTTGATTTGCTGGCGTTTGTACACACAAAAGTAGTACCTAAGTACTTAATTTATATTAAATTATTTGAGGAAATGACTTGTATTCCAAATAAACAAAGGTTGCACTAAATTGAAAAGCCCGCCACACTTTCGAGAAAAGTGTCGGCGAAACAATTTGCCTTGCCGTAATGAAGTTAGTCAGAAAAGAATAGCGGAGGAACCGTAACATTTAATAAAAGTATCAAAAAACCCGACTTTTTCATTTTGATATCCTATTTTTTTTTTTCGGAATGGAAATCATAAAATGACTCCTCCCGCTCTGGGTGGAGCAGGAGGGAGTGTCAGACTTTTACTGACTAAAACCCATCCATGTTCCTTCACCGCCCTTTGTGTCACGACGACGCCCGGTGCGTCTCCCGCGGCGACTGGGACGTGAGATTCTCTCCCTCTCACGTTCTGCTACCTCCTTCGCTGATAGCTGCTACGGGGACACGGTGGTGCTCCGCCCATGCGGGGCAGACCTCCACCGTGTGCTCCACAGTGTCCTCCGGTCGATCCTTACAGTGGTGACAACCGGGCGTTTCCTCCCACCCAACCTCTCGAAACAACTGTGTCCGGTGAGGACCTGCGTCAGGCGGAAGGTGAGGGCGCCGTGGCGCCTCTCAAGCCACTCCTCAAAGGGGGGACTTAACTCCACTATTGTGGCGTGTCCTGCACGGGGTTGTGACAGTCGCTCTCGGCATGAGATCACGCCGGAGGTCTGACCGCTGAGTGGCGGCTGCGGAGCGGCAGCGGAGTTTCCCTCCGGCGTAGAGCCTCCGCGCGCCATTCGTGCAGGCGCGCGAGGACTATCGCCTCCAGATCCCATGGCGGCAATCCGGCAAGGAGGCTCGCCACCTCACTGGAGATCGTGCGGTACCCATGGACTAGCTTTACGGCTACCACCTTTTGGGGCGCATTCAGGTAAATAAATGAAAAAAAAAAAGGTAATGGGCGGCTCGCCGCCTTAAGGAACGAGCCCGCACCGGAGCCCCATAAAGAGCCATGGACCGAAGAACCCCGCGTAGAGCCTCCGGCAGGAGGCGTTTGGACCCCGGTCCGTTCTAGTTTGTGGGGCCAAACGTCGGAAATGCTCCACGAAGTTCCACCGGCTGTCGAGGATGAGTCCTAGGTACTTCAAAGTCAACTCGACGCCGATGGATACCCCTACTACTGTCAGTAAGGATCCCGTCGATGGCGCATTCCGATGCCCATGAAAGCACATGGCCTCGGACGCTTGCTACATATTAGTAATCTGTGCCTCGGACTTGTGCAATGCCACCTCGAGACCCAGTTACTTTGCCACTTTGTTTTTTTTAAACACCTTTTGTGCGCGAGTGGACTGTAGTTGATTGCGGGATGGTGTTAAACTGATATTACACTTTGTTTGATAATGGAGATTTATTTAAATATAGGTACGTTTTACAATAGAGATTAATTTAAACATGCGTTCCAGAGAGTTCAAGTCGACTACTACCCCGCACGCTGCCCGGGCCTTGCCTTTTATAAGCACCGATTCGCGGGGGGCGCGAATCGGCCTTGATTTTTTCTACTTCTGCCCACCGACCAATGGCAACGCGCGAAGTGGCCGAGCGGCGTAAACAAGTTTTTACTTGTTGCCGACCAGGCACGCGGCTCCGGCTCGGCTAGCGAACAGGCTTAAACCTGTCGCCCGGCTACAATCATACTATAAGTAGAGTAACAATAAACAATCAATAGGTACTACCTATTACATTACTCTAGCTTAATAATCATAATAAAATAAGTTATTATGTACTTAATCTTAAATCTATCCTAATCTAGTAATCTAGGGGCGGCGGCGCCGCTACAGATAACATCGCTGTCGTGCACATTTCTCCCGCCGTCGCCATCAGGCGATTCCGTGGGGAGCACGACAATCCGCTTCGTTGGTCTTCGGAGTACATGTCCTTTGGTCATCACGTCTACAACTCGTACCTCTCCGTCTGGACCTGGCAACACCTTTGTCACCCTTCCCTTGGGCCAAGTGTTGCGTGGGAGGTTAGGGTCGCAGATAACAACGACGTCTCCCACCTTGGGTGGGATACCGCTGCCGTAGGGCTCCCGCCGGTTTTGTAGGAGCGGTAGGTATTCACGTACCCATCTTCGCCAGAAGACGTCTGCGAGAGCCTGGGCGCGTCGCCATTGGTGTCGTGCTGTGACGTCTGCTGCGGTGAAATTACCCGGTGAGGGTACATGTGAGTTAGGGCCGATCAGTATGTGGTTAGGCGTGAGTGCTTCGGGCTCGTTCGGTGTCACGTTGACATGTGTGAGTGGCCTGGAGTTCACCGTATTTTCTACTTCTACGAGTAACGTAGCGAGGGTCTCGTCTGATGGGTGAACTTCTTTCAGTGTGACGTACAGTGCTTCCTTCACTGCCCTCACCATCCTCTCCCATGCTCCGCCCATGAACGGTGACGCATGAGGTATGTATCTCCAGCTTATAGACCGCGCATTGGACTCACTACCTAAAGCACTTAAGGCGCTTTCTCCTAGTTCCCTATCAGCCGCTTTGAAACATGTAGCGTTGTCACTCCATATTTCTTTTGGACAACCTCTCCTACCTATAAATCGTCTTAGAGCGGCGATAGCCGAATCTGCACTAAGTGAATTTGCTATTTCTATATGTATAGCTCTACAAGTTAAACATGTAAAAAAGGCTCCGTACCTTTTTTCTTTATGTCTACCTACCGTAACAGATATGGGGCCAAAATAATCTATACCAGTAAAAGTAAAAGGTCGTACATGATGAGCTAAACGGGGGTACGGTAGGTTTCCCGTAGAGGGTTTGGCTGGCTTTGCTTTTTTTATTTTACAATATAAACAGCCCTTTAAAACATTCTTTACAGACGGACGTAGTCTCGTTATCCAAACGCGCTGTCTTAACTCGTTTACCGTTATCTCGGTACCGCCATGATGTAAACTTTCATGCACATACGCTATATATAGCTTCGTATATCTGTGCCTACCCTCGAGTACAATTGGGTTTTTTATTTCTTCATTGACGTCTTGTACCACTGTGATTCTCCCGCGCAAACGTAAAACACCTGCGTTGTCTAGGTATGTACTTAATACCGATAACGGGCTGTCGCCGGGCGCTGCTTTGTTGTCATTTATGGCGGCAATTTCCTTTGTGAAGCTTTCGGCTTGTGCGCCCTTGACCCATTGTTCTTCGGCGCGTAGAATATAAGTAGCAGGTATAGGTAGGTAGTTTACTGTTTTATTCCTTGTTATTTTTTGCATAACTTTTTAAACGGGTTTGTTTTTGTGTATTCCTTTCCACGTTGGATCTTTTGATACATTTTTCTTAGTACACTTATATTCGACAGTGTGTTTACTTGGTCTACACAGGTCAATGAACTGAAGTACCCTTGCGGTTGTCCTTATCAGCCGTGTCCATTTGGAAAAACGTGTAATATTTGGGAGATGTTCGTTCACTTTTGTGTCGTTGATTACGTGACATTTGACGCGTTCTTCGCCCGTGTTCATAAGAGCAATGACCTTTTTGTCCTGTGGCCATTCATCTCTGCTTTTTCTAAGGAACTCGGGACCATTAAACCATCTGTGTTCCGAGTTAAAATGCTCCGGCGTGCTGCGTGTCGCGTCGTCTGCCACATTATCTTTCGAGGGTAGCCACCTCCATTCGTTCTTCTTGGTGAGTTCCTCAATTTCCGCAATACGATGCGCCACGAAGGTCTTGAATGTGCGTGGTTCGGCTTGAATCCAGGCCAGAGCGGTGGTAGAGTCGCTCCAGTATGTTAGGTCACTCACCTCGAAGTCATGTTCTTGAACGACCGTCCGGGCTAGGCGCGCTCCTAATAGTGCGGCTTGCAGCTCTAGCCTAGGGATTGATACGGGTTTAAGTGGGGCTACTCTGCTCTTGGCTGCCGCCAGGGTCACTTGTATACTGCCGTCTGACCTTTCAGTTCGCCAGTATACCGCCGCGGCGTATGCCTCCTCGCTTGCGTCTACGAACGTATGCACCTCTCTGGCTATGACGTCACCGTAATCGTAGCAGCGTGGGATCAGTAGCGTTTCTATAGTGCTAAGTGAGTCCATCCATTCTTTCCATTTTGGTTGTAGCTCCTCGGGTAGCGGCTTGTCCCACTCCGTTTTGTACTTCCATGTGTTTTGAAGTATCCTTTTAGCCGGTGTAGTGATAGGTGATATAATTCCTAGTGGGTCGAATATAGACATTATTATGCTGAGCGCCTCCCGTTTGGTGGGTGGGCGTGTGTTGTTTAATAATACAATAGGTGTTTTGTTTTTGTTGATTCGAAATATAAAGCAATCTTTCTTAGTATCCCATCGTAGTCCGAGGGCTTTCTCGGTGTCGTCGCCGCCTATTACTTTTATGTCTTGTGAAGGCGCGAGGTTATTGTTTAACACATTTTTATTGTTAGATAGCCAACCACATAAAACAAAGTTGGCTTTTTTATGAATGTAATCTACTTGCGTTGTTATTTTCTTAGCTTCTTCTTCGCTGGGAAAGCTCTGAAGATAATCATCCATATAATGGTTGTTTTTTATTGCTGACACCGCGGCTGGGTATCTATCGGCAAAGTCGCTAGCGTTGCGATCCTTTATGTATAGCGCTGTACATGGAGATGACGTCGCGCCAAATATAACTGACGTCATGCGATATTCGTCTGGCGGTCCGTTTCGTTGGTCACCGCGCCATAAAAATCTCAACGCATCGCGATCTTTTTCCCTTATTTTTATTCTCATAAACATTTCTTTAATGTCCGCTGACACAGCTATTTTGTTTTGACGGAAACGCATTAAAATACCGGGCAATGATAGTAATAGGTCAGGTCCTGATAGAAGTAGGTCGTTAAGGCATAGACCCGCTGTCTTCGCTGCCGCATCGTGTACGAGTCGTGGCGGCTTATGTGGCTTGGCTGGGTTGACCACTGGGAAGTGAGGTAAGTACCAGGTTTTATTGATTGTGTAGGTATCGGGTGCCTTTTCTGCATAGCCTGAATTGAATAGATTGTCAAGGCGTTGCAAGTACTGGGTCTTGAGGTTTTCGTCCTTATCTAGGCGTCGTTCTAGATTTTCTAGCCGTTTTAGGGCACCTAGGTAGTTGTTTGGTATTTTAGGTACCTCTTGTTTCCACAATAGTCCGGTCTCGAAGCTGCCATCGGGTAATCGTCGACTCTTCTGTTCTAGGATGTCTAAGGCTCGCTGTTGTGGGTCATCTTTAGGTATCCTAGGTTCTATGCCTAATGATTCTAATTTGAAAAAGTTTCTCATTGTTTCTTCTATTGGTTCCATATTTTCTTTAGTTTTGATGTGTCCGCAAAATGTAGCTATAACTTTATTTACAGAGTACTGACATCCATGTAATACCCATCCAAGTTTTGTATACGATGCTACCGGTTGATCACGCGCACCTGTTCGTGTTTCGGTGGCTACTAATAAATGCCAATTATCTTGGCCTATTAAAATCATTGGTCGCGCGTTTTCATAAACAAGAGTGCTATGAATGTCGTTTAAATGCCTACAATTATTTATGTCCTCGGTTTGTACAGTTTGCGCCATAATTTCAAGCCTATTTACGGTGCGCGCCGCCTCTATTTTCTGTGGGTCGCTATGGTGCTTGCCTTGTATGTGAAGGCTCACAGATCGGCTTTGCTCGTGCTTGACCTCCGTGCCTATGCCTTGTATCCACATAGGTTTGGCTGGCCCATCTGCACCTAGGATATCTGCTACTGACGCGTCTAACAAGGTGACTGTACTCCCATCGTCTAACAAGGCATATGTGTCTACACTTGTATGTGGTCCGCTCAATGTGACAGGTACTATTTTTAAATACGCGCGGCGATTCTGAGGCAAAGTTGTTGATACTGTTTCCCGCGCCGACGTAACGGTTTCATGTGTGATAACGGGCGTCGGCGCCGGCGCCAGCGGCGGCGTCGCTATGTTGTGTGTCGCCTCAACTTTACGCTCTTTATGCAACAGTTTGTGATGTTTCATGTTACATTCTTTTATGTCACAAATAGGCGCTTTACACATAAACCTTCTATGCTTGTTTCGAAGGCATCTAAAACACATGTTGGAGTTTTTTGCTATATCCCATCGTGTATCTATGTCTAGCTGTTTATATTTACTACAGTCTGGTAATTTGTGGCCGTGTTGCTTGCATGCCGGGCATTGCTCGTTTGATGTTTCCCTATTTACATTAAACGTGCGCTCTACTCTGCGCCGTTGTCGTACACCATTGGAGTCATCATTCCCACGTTCTGGCTGTGCGTACGCGCCACACTTATCTGCCTCTTCATTCATAAACATAGATAAGCGCTTTAACTCGGGAATATCTTCAACCTTTCTATTAGCCGCGTAATCATACCATTTGTTTCTTAGTATTGGCGTTAACTTTTCTACGATACAACGCGACATTTCGGGGCTATGTAAATATTGAATTCTATTTAATGCTTCTACCGTACCCACCGTGTTTGCTATACGGCTAGCAAAAATACATATGTCCCTAGGGTTATCATTTAATTTAGGTAATAATTTTATATGATCTAACTCGGTCATAATCAAGGCCTCAGGCCTACCGAAACGTTTTTCTAGTGCGTCTAGAATGACCTGAGGGTCAGATTGACTATACAATAGACAACCTACAGCTTCCTTTGCGGCGCCTCTGAGGCTCATCCTAATCCTAGCGACATTTTCTATACAGGAAAAATACGTGTGTGAGTCACAATACGCGGCCTTAAAAGCTATCCACTCACCGGGTTTTCCGTCGAAGACTGGTAGCTGCTGGATGTACCTGGGGGGCTCTCTTGAGCTGCGCGCGGCTTGTGCTAGGGCCGCGGCGAGGGTCCCCACGTCTATCACTTTATCACAGTTCACATTTCCGTGTAGCACTTCACTCGCGATATTGCCCTTGTTTACTTTCGCGCACACACTTTCCCCGTAGCCGTCGTCGTCCCGCAACGGTTGAGCGCCTGTCGCGGCGCCGGTGTCCTTCGCTGCGTCCCTGTCGTTCCTCCCGCCGCTGACGTCGTGTGGCGGTGGTCGAGCCTCACCTCCGGGTGGCGGCGCCGGTCGCGCTAGCCACTTTCCAATCCTTACGGAGGCGAGGTCGTCCTCCATGTCGTCGTCTTCACTCGAGTCAGCTTCGGCTCTGATGCGCTGCAGCTGTATTTCTTGCAGCTCTCGCTCTGCCTTCGCTTGCTTGACCTTCATTTCCGCCAGCCGCTCTCTGGCCTCCAGTTCTGCGAGGTGCTTTTTTCGCGAAGCTGTAGAGCGGCGTGACCTGGTGTCGCTGGGCTTGAGCGTACCCTGTGTCTGCGTGGCATCGGTGGTGGTAGTCGCCGTAGATCCGCTGCCTGTGTCCGTCACAGCGACCGGGCTCGTGCTGTATTCTGGTGCCGGGTTACTGGCACCCGATCCGGCGGTCGCTGTCGGCTCCTGCTGGATCTGTTCTCTCCTGGAGTCTCCACTACGGCTGCGTGTTAACACCATCCTACTGGATTTTGAAGATTCGGCTGCGAAGGACCAGAATGTGCGCGAGTGGACTGTAGTTGATTGCGGGATGGTGTTAAACTGATATTACACTTTGTTTGATAATGGAGATTTATTTAAATATAGGTACGTTTTACAATAGAGATTAATTTAAACATGCGTTCCAGAGAGTTCAAGTCGACTACTACCCCGCACGCTGCCCGGGCCTTGCCTTTTATAAGCACCGATTCGCGGGGGGCGCGAATCGGCCTTGATTTTTTCTACTTCTGCCCACCGACCAATGGCAACGCGCGAAGTGGCCGAGCGGCGTAAACAAGTTTTTACTTGTTGCCGACCAGGCACGCGGCTCCGGCTCGGCTAGCGAACAGGCTTAAACCTGTCGCCCGGCTACAATCATACTATAAGTAGAGTAACAATAAACAATCAATAGGTACTACCTATTACATTACTCTAGCTTAATAATCATAATAAAATAAGTTATTATGTACTTAATCTTAAATCTATCCTAATCTAGTAATCTAGGGGCGGCGGCGCCGCTACAGATAACATCGCTGTCGTGCACACCTTTCAAAGGAGACTTGGGTTTTTGATACGAATCTAATGTGATCGTCGAAATCCATCCAGCCATTTGGAACATACGAGGTAAAAAGGAACATACAAGATACGCGCGAAAAACATAACCCTTTCTTGGCAGTGGCCGCAGTGGGGTAATAAAAAAACACAGTTGGTGAAAGTGTGGGCTTGCCACGTTGTCGTAAGACCTATCTATGACGTTTACAATTTGCACTGGAGACCTTCGATCAACACTAATTGTTGATCGAAGCTGGAGACCGAATGCGACGGGAGACCCCAGGCATGACAGCGTTGCTGGAAACATGTTGTTTACACATCTTACTGCGAAATGTATCTAGCAACAAATATTTTGCCCCATTTAGGCGCAACCTTTGTTCAAGAAAACCTAAATCTTTGTTTGTTATTGTTGTGTGCCTCGTCTGTCATTTTTTTTTAAAGAAATAGTTACACATACCTAGTATATTTTTTATTATTTTCAAAAAATTCTACTAAGTACCAAGCTGTAAAGCAGTTTGTTGAAGTCGGTTTCCAAAAACAAAAACAGAATAGTGAAATAATAAATCAACGAATGACAAAAGGCCATTCACGCAGTTCCGATACGCAATAACGGAAAATCAATTACGGCGCCAATTCCCTATAAAATTGACATGCAATGATAAACGTATCATAACAAACAACAGTAACAACAAATGTTTTGTCGAAAACAAATAGAACTGAAGATAATATAGGTAAGTGTAGACTTACCCTAATGGATTTGGAAAACCTTGTGGTCAAGTTCACACTATTATTCAAATGATGATAGCGCGGCCGGTTGGCGTCACGAAAGACTCAGGTGTTCCTATACAGATGACCTAGCTACAGTGCAATATCTAACCAGTCCCAGGGTGGGACGCGCAGGCGCGCTGTGATAGATGTCTATTTCACTTGCACTTTCTATCATACACAAATGAGAGAAAATATTAGTTACTCATTTCTAGATTGATCGTATCGGACCCTTGGCGGAACGGCGATGACGTAGGAAGTAGGGAGAGGCTAGGTCATAGAGTAAAGTAATAACGGGGGCGTTGTATTGACCGTTTTGCACCGGGCGTGTAGGCTCAATAAGTACCTTCTGTGCAATATTATTGTACTAATTAAAAGAGGTCGCTTGCGGGGAAGTCCAATAGGAGCCTGATGTTGTTTTAGGGTTTCGTACCTCAAAAGGTAAAAACTTTATTTTGTCGATTTTTAGTTGCTTTGAGACAGTTGACCAAACAGTGACGTCACAGCGAGCTATTGCCATACAATATCTATGAGAGAACTGCGTTTTGACAGCTCTTAAAAAGTATGTCAATTGATTGGTGTGTCAACTACCGTGTTACATTTACTTTTATTTTAGAAACATTTTGTCGTTGGACGGAGGGCGAGCAGGATGCGTGAGAAATGATTTGAAAAACAAGCCTAAAGGAAAAAGACGTTAACAAGCTTCTAAATATAGGCGTGTGGTGTGACGTAATTTTTTTTTCGAATTCTTCTCTGCAAACCCCATAGAATTGATACCTTCTGTAGTAGGGGGGTGCATAAAAAATACTAGTCCGCCATCTTTGGGAGTCGCCATATTGGATTTCGAATGACGTTACTTAGCTAACCATTCAGTTGCAAGATTACTTAACAAACCTAAACAAACAAATAAAAGCTTGTAAACAAGAATTTGTTCGTATCCTACAACTAAAAAAGTCCCATGTAATAGGGCGCTCCTATTGCCCTCAACCGGGCACAAATCCAGACTCCGTGGCTGCTACCGAGAAATTCCTGATGGAAAAACCACAAAACGTGGGTCTACGTTTCCACTGCAGTAAACACTACACGCCCACGACTATGTATAACTATAGCGTGCGAGGCCCACCGCGGCATAGTCGTGGGTATATTCGTGTATAGCGTGTACCGCGTGCACAGCGCCTTATTCGAGCAAGCCACGCATGTACTAATGACGTCATTGCATATTGCATAGCGTGTCCGTGGCTTGCAGTGGACACACATACATTTTCTTGATATTATTATTAAATATTGATGTTATTCACATTTTTTAATGTTCAGAATATTGTGTAGTTCTTTGTTCAGCGAACCCCAAACATCACTCGCTCGTTACTTTTACGGAAAAGGGGTTTTGAATATGGGTGATTGCCATTAATATATTCATTGTTTTAAAAATTCTTTCAAGTAGTCGGCAAGAATAAGAACTCCTATAATAACAAAAAAGAAGGTTCAAATTCTTTTTGCCTTTCCCACAAGCAGTGATCAAACTTGTTCAAAATGAGTTAATTTTGTGCACGGACTCTTTAACACACGTGCGTAGCCTCTCCGTGCGCAGCGGTGGGGGCTCTTGCGCCTTAATATTCACGGTTTCAAACCTGCAGGGCTATTCACAACGCTTCGATTCGATTTTCGATTCGGAAAGTCGTATGTCTATCTCGCTCGATTTCGTAATGTCAAAAAAAGATAGATATACGACTTTCCGAATCGAAAATCGAATCGAAGCGTTGTGAATAAGGGGCCTGATATGCCAAGAACCCTCCTTGTTGGGTCACAATATTGCGCAAACGTAATGCTAGTAAGTCTCCCAGCAGAGGGTCCACTAGCAATATGTATGTAGGTATAGCGATGGCATAATACAATGTGTAAACAACCTCATCACGAAGCCGTCAACCGCCAATCATTCTGTACATCAAAGTAACTATAAGCGAAAATTATTGCTGGGAAATAACTTTATTTGGGGTGAAAAATCACGTTTTTCGGTAGGACTCAATGCAATACACTTAAAACATTGTGCTGATAGATGGATTAAATAGTACGGGGGTCGTTAAAGTAAAAATCTTTCATTAAAACATGATTAAAAAAATGAAAAAAAAAACTAACATTAAACATGTTTTTTAAGCAGTACACCCGCGGTCCTGACATCAGGATGGCGGGTGTTCCTAATTTTTTATATATCTTTGTACGGGGGTACACAGATTTTCAGGAGAGGTACGTAAAGGTACACAGAAGGTACCAAATAACTGCAATAAAGTAGAGTGGGAAACAAATGTTGGGGTCTGGGCCCACCCTTCAAAAGTAACATTTGATATACCGTTAGATAGGGATTTTTAAGCGGAACATTAGTAACTAGTAAAATTATGGTCAAATGTAAGTACTTTCGGAGGGGGTAAGTTTATGATATAATTACAAAATCTCTAATATTTACAAGACATAACAACTGAATCTATAATTTTATTCGATATATCGATCAGTTAATATAATAAACGATTGATATAATTTTAAAGTTACTAATTTTTATAAGCATAACCTACATTAAATATAAAATCGTTTGATATACCACTCAGAAGACATAAAACTTATTTAGTCTAATATTAAAAAACGCGTGGGTTTTTATTTCCCTGTAAAAGAATTGCAAACAAGCATACACCAGGCATGCAGCAGGCATGCAAACAAGCATACACCATACATGCAGCATGAAAGCAAGCATGCAGCATGCAATAAGCATGCAGCATGCAAGCAAGCATGCAGCATGCAAGCAAGCATGCAGCAAGCAGCCGGCATGTTTTCTGACACGGCTCTGGCGCTGCGGGGCTCCGGCGGTCCCATGCGGGCCGCCCCACCCCTCTGCGCTTACGCGATTTTAAATAACACTCTAGGGGTAGGGCAGACAACACTGCGTGGAGTCGGTTTTGCAGCGATTCGTTTCTGTCACGCTTTTCGATAATAAACGTTATGTTATATAATGATTTTCGATTAAATAAACGTTATATCAATATTATATGTTTTAAACGATAGGCCTAATGATTTTCGATTAAATAAACGTTATATCCAATAACGTTATACGAAAAAAGTATTAGAGTATAATTATAAATGTTATATCTGAAGAAATTATATCAACAGTTGGTATAACTCACGTTTATTATATCTCGTGAACGTTATTGAAATGAAAATATACCAAATAACTTTATATGTTATGAGACGCACCCCTTTCGGAGATACGTCTTAGAGTCGTCTCAGTCTAATATATTCTTTACTAGCTGGTGCCCGCGGCTTCGCTCGCTTAACAAATTATATACTAAAACCTTCCTCTTGAATCACTCTATCTATTAAAAAACCCGCATCAAAATCCGTTTCGTAGTTTTAAAGATTTAGGCATACATAGGGACAGACAGACGCGGCGAAGGACTTTGTTTCCTTGTAGTAATAGTGAGTAGTGATGGGTATTTAAAAGGTAGAATAATAATAATACATGTTTTTCATTTTAAAACTAAAAATATCTAATATACGTCCTGAACATGAATGACAATGGCAGACCAGGAACAATTACTTCTCGTCCGATCATCGAAGTTAAGCAACATCGGGCGCGGTCAGTACTTGGATGGGTGACCACCTGCGAACACAGCGTGGCTTTTTGCTTTTTTTTGTTACTAACCTCTAATAATGCATTTTGTTGCAGACCCGCTTTGCTTAGATTAGGATCACATAAGGCAGTTTATTAGGTAGTATAATTCCTAAAGTACTCACTTTTAACCTTAGTCGTAATACTAAGTTTTATTCTGCATAAAAATACTTAATTAATTGCTATTGAGAGGTGGGCCCACCATTACTCATTGTCCTATAAGCAAATCTGAAAAGTACACCCGCGATTCTGATGTACATCCATGTTAACTCTAGGACAAATTCGCTTTACGACATACAGAAAATGGTGCCGATTCCCTTGTTAACAAACTAAACCAAATTTAAGTTCAGTGCATCTTTTTCTTTCTATTTCATTAAGAAAAGGACAGAAGATAAATTTTAGTTACGTTCTGTCAAATTAATCAGCGCCATACAACTTTTAGACGCGATTAAAAAGTTGACTACTAAAATTACATCAAATTACGTCAGGTGTTGACTAATTTGACAGGATTAAACTAATTTTATCTTCTGTCCTTTTCATAATGAAATAGAAAGAAAAAGATGCATTCAACTTAAATTTAGTTTAGTTTGTGAACAAGGGAATCGGCACCAATATATAAATTGTGCAGTCATCCCTACCTAAACAGTTACAAAAATAGGAACTTTAGGTAGTAGGCTAACCTCTTCTGTTAGCTTAAATATGAATGAATTGTCAAGTATGATATATAGTAGATTACGAAAGGCTTCGGAGGGAAGTTGCCTCCTTTTGTGTGAGACTGATGATCCAGGAGGCTTTGGACGGGATCCTAAGAGGGCCCTTTCGCTCAGAGAAACAGATCTAAGGGAGCTACGCCTACAACTAGGTGAAACCGGCTTGGTCCAGTCATTCTAACGTCAGAATGGCTGGCCACTTTCCTCGTAATAGTTTTCCCTCTTTAGCGAGGTACACATTATTTGATGTCTGGTACGAAATAGTACAAAATAGGTAGTAACATTTGGTATTGCTCAAACTTCCAAAATCTCTCTTGGTTCAGCCATCCTGCCTTTGACCATAACCAGCCACTATGTTATCAATATGGTCGTGCGATCACACTTTGTATTCGATATCGGCCATCGCTTCTGTGGTCACTCGTGGTGGCTGCGTAGTGCGCGAAGTCCCTATATAGTCCATTCACAGTTCGCGCTCTAGCAACTCATCAGCAACCATATTGTAAACAAGATTAAGGCTGCATTTACACGGGGTGCGATGTCAGAAGTCCTCCACGTGTGTCTGGCGGCTGCTAGTCCCTCTCGATACGTCTGGAGGGAAGAGCAGCTGCTGGGTCGGTGCACCCTGGGCGCGGCAGTATCCTCCTCCGGGGAATGAAAGGAAATGAGAATTTCCTTTTATCCTCTGGGAGTGTTACTGCCGCGGCTAATTATTCTGACATGGGTGGGGTCCATCCTGGACCAACGGTGCGTTCCTCTGCGTGTCCCTCTGTAAAGCAAAGGGCATAGCAGAGGAGTGCGGGCGGGCTGCAGACCCCCTGGCGAGTAATAAATACTTAAAATCTGCCCTTCTAGGTACAGGGGTCTGATGCTTATTTCCCCCATACTCGTGGGTTCAATTATGGAAACTAAAACAAAAACCAACACCGCCGGCAACGGCAAAGAAGAGGAGAGGAGGGATGCGGAGTCGGAGTCCGACGCCGCATACAGCGATGTGAGCGCGGGAGGCTCAGCTCAGGGAGCTCCCGCCGCGTGAGGGCCGGAACTCCCGCGGAGAACGGGAAGTTCTTCCGCAAGCGGCCCAGGCGGGATGGCGACCGGGGGTCGTCATCCGGAGATGAGGAGGCCTCGGCCAAAGAACCCCACCAACAAGCGTGGTGGGATCCGGGGCAAGGGGAGGGGCCTCCCCGCCTCCGCGAGGTCAGAGAGGTCGGCAATGCTTGCCGAGGAGGGGCGCCACCCGGGCAATGCTGCTCCCGGGTCTGGCGACGAGGCGGGTACACCTGGCACGGCTCCGAGGCGGAGCGTAAGGCCAGGTTTGCTAAGGAAGTGGAAGCCGCGATAAGAGGCGTGGCCTTAAAGATGAAGACTTCATCAAAACTCAAGGCCATACCCGCGGCTTCCGCCTGTATCATGGCGGCAGCAGAGGTGAACTTTGCGGGGCCTTCCCCACCTCCTCCTCCGATAGGTGGAGAGGAGGTGGCCAAACTGCGGGCGGAGGTGGCTCACCTGACGGCCGCCACGGAGGTTCTCCAAAATCCCCGGTGAAACCAGTGGCTCGTCCGCTGACGCTCTGGCTGAAAAGCTCAGAGCGTCCCTAAACGTGGACGAGGCCCTAGTGTCCAGGCCCGACAGCCAACAATAAAATAATCGTCACGACATAGTGGGAACCCTTCATTGTCACTAGTACCATTGGCAGTACCATTGGCAGTTCCATGAACGGGGCTTTACTCATCAAAATTCGGTGGAACATAAGTAAATACAAACATACATACATACATACATAGACTGCTAAAATCATAACACTTCCTTTGCCGTAATCGGGTAAAATAAAGCTTTACTATTGGCTATTGGTTAATTTCACACACACCCTCCGTTACGCATCCTCGCTCATCTTATGTGGAAACGCAGGTCGAGGCCCGAACTCCACGCCAGAGCAGACGAGCGGAGCGGAGAGGAGATGAGCAAGATTTGACCAATAAGAGACGAGAAATGATATAGAATAGAGTTTAACCAATGCAGTTGGTCGGTTTCCGCAAGTCTCTCCGCTCAGCTCGTCTTTGCTGGCTCGCACTCCACCAAAGCGGAGACGAGATACAGCGAGATGAGAGGAGAGATGCGCACCGCTCACAGCACGGCACACACAGCACACCGCTGACCGCACGCCGGTCACGTACACGGTACAGCATACCGTTCACCGTCCACCACGCACAACACACCGCCCACAGTACAGAGGCTGGCCTAAACAATGACGAGAAATCTCTCCTCTTTGGTCAACAGTTTCCACTAAAGAAAGCTGGTTTCCTCCAATAGTGGTGCCGTTGTGGCGGCCGTAACATTATGGACGCAAAACACGACCGTCTTTACGGTGACGATACATGGAGTGAGAGAAAGAGAGAGAGGGGAGTAAAGGAGAGGGGAGTAAGGGAGAGAAGGGGGAGGGGAGTAAGGGAGGGGGGGGAGAGATGAGGGAGGGAGGGAGCTGGTCAAAATTCCTTTCCATCAGCAGGCTGGACGTAGTTTGAAGGTTCCACAGAAAACAAAGGTGTACCTATATAGTTGTACCTGTATAGTTTCTGTTTATGTGGTCTGACAGTGAAGCATGTGTGTGGGTGCATGTGTGCGTGTGCAATAGTGCGCGTGTGTGCGTGTGCGCGCGTGTGCATGTACGCGTGTGTGCGTGCGCGTGTGTGTGTGTGCACGTGTGAGTGTGCACGTGTGTGTGAGTGTCTGAGTGTCTGAGTGTCTGAGTGTCTGAGTGTCTGAGTGTCTGAGTGTCTGAGTGTCTGAGTGTCTGAGTGTCTGAGTGTCTGAGTGTCTGAGTGTCTGAGTGTCTGAGTGTCTGAGTGTCTGAGTGTCTGAGTGTCTGAGTGTCTGAGTGTCTGAGTGTCTGAGTGTCTGAGTGTCTGAGTGTCTGAGTGTCTGAGTGTCTGAGTGTCTGAGTGTCTGAGTGTCTGAGTGTCTGAGTGTCTGAGTGTCTGAGTGTCTGAGTGTCTGAGTGTCTGAGTGTCTGAGTGTCTGAGTGTCTGAGTGTCTGAGTGTCTGAGTGTCTGAGTGTCTGAGTGTCTGAGTGTCTGAGTGTCTGAGTGTCTGAGTGTCTGAGTGTCTGAGTGTCTGAGTGTCTGAGTGTCTGAGTGTCTGAGTGTCTGAGTGAGTGAGTGTCTGAGTGTGTGAGTGAGTGAGTGTCTGAGTGTGTGAGTGAGTGAGTGTGTAGGAACAGTAGGTTAGGAAATAAAGCTACGAAAATGAAAAACGAAATTCTTTTACATTTTTTTTGCCATTCTTTTGTAAAGAAACAAGTTCTAACGTCTTAAAGCTATCTTTTCTAACTAAGTTTTAACTACTGGCGGCACTTTCAGGGTGCAGCCTTGGCGGGCCTGTGGCTTGGACGCGCACCGCGGATGCACGTTCAAGTATGTGAAGGCATTGGAAAAGCTTGGTATTTCTCGTTCTACAGTCGGTACGGTCCTTCGCTTGCCTAAAGGCGGGATAAGGTAATCGTAAGTGGCAGTTGTGGTGAAGTCTCGTACTCCCCCCAGGTGCGTCGAAGGCTCCTTCGATTGTGGTTTTCCTTCCACGCTAGAACTTCTACTCAAAGTCGACTGGTAACAAGTCAGAACGCTGTTGACCAGTGGTTTTGTAGAATCCTTCACCTGCGTAGTCTCGCTGTGTCCTGGGTGCTTGTGGAACACCGTCAGATTACTACCCGGCCGGTTAACAGGTTTCCCAACGTTAGCGATAGTTTTAGGTGTTTCTGAAACCGGTGATTCTTCAACCCATGGTTCTGGAACTGGCGGTACTAAACCCTGCGCTTCTTCTTCAAGAGTTCCACGATAGGCGTTGCAAGCGGAACAGTTACAATTGTTCTCAGCGTCACCAACTTTCTCGGAAGCCATAGCAATACAGCATTGGGTAAAAGCCCCGGGGCCCGCTGGTGAGCCAAGGGAACTAGGATTTACAGGGATAGGACGCGAACATTTGCAATTCACGCCTGGGCTTAACCACTGTCCGCAAGGAGGGGGTCCCTGCGGAGGGGGAGGAGGAGGTGGTCCGCCTTGGGTAGGGTGGCTTGCGCTCGGTGGGCTCGGTGGAGTTTTCGGTGGGGTGGGGTTGGGTGGAAATGGTACTGGTACTTGGGGGTTTGGGTTTGGGCATGCGACTCCACAGCATGCACCACAGCCAAAGGGAAGACACGAGCCACAGCTGCAAGGCCCGCAACCACCGCAGCCACAAGGTGCGGTAAGAGGGCCGCATGCGCCGCATGGGCCGCATGGGCCACAGGGGCCACATGGACCACATGGGCCACATGGGCCACATGGCCCGCATGGCCCACATGGACCACAGCAAGGGCCGCAAGGGCCACAGCCACCAAATCCGCCACAATAAGGACCGCAGCCGCCACACGGGCCAGCACAAAAGCCACCGCAACAGCCACTGCAGCAGGTTCCGCAGCAACCCGGGCCTACGCAACACTGACTGGCAGGTCCGCAGCCACCGAAACCACCGCAACCACAACCGACACCTGGGAAGCAAGGACCACAAGGTCCAAACGGGCCTCTAGGGCCGCACGGTCCACAAGGCCCACAGCCACCGCAGACAGGGGCACACCCGGCAGTAAATGGATACGGGCCCCAAGGGGCAACAGCACTACTGAGTGAGGCCGGGTTACAATTCATAATACTTCCGCCCCCCTTGGCCGACGCATACAGCGGAAGACAGTTCATAGACACACTACTCATATCAAAAGGTAATTTAATTTTAGTGACATCCAACATATTCATGGCTTGCTGACTTGGCATGAGGTTTATGGTACTGCCAATTTGTTTATATTTATCAGGCGGTGGCATTACCGCAAGGGAGTTAAACACTCCGCAGACACAGCCAGGATTACAGGGCCCGCAAGGTCCTCCTGGACTAGGAGCGCAAGGGCCGCAGGGCCCACCCGGGGACACCGGGCCACCGGGCACGCATGTACCCGTCACATGGTAAGGCCCACAGAACCAGAAGCCGTAAGGATAGTAGTAATAACCTGTCATGTATTGGAGGCACCTAGGGGGCGTATTGCAGGGTGGGGGGAGGGAGCCACAGCAGGGCGCGCAGCACTTGGGCGGACAGCAAGGCGCACACACGCTGCCGAGGTGCTGCATCATGTTCGCTGAGCCTGACCACTTTACCGGAGACGTGTTGGAGCCGGTACGGTAGTACGACCGACAGTTGTTGGAAAACATTTGTGAATTTCTTAGCTGGTGACGACAGTGGTCTTTATGTAGGACAGCAGACTGACTCTTCTGAAGGAATTGGCACGGGAATTGATGAGCCTGTTGCGGCCCGTTCGCTCCCATCGGCCCTCCTAAGGTCGGACATGACGCGCACAGATGCAGGAGGGCAGGCGTCCGCATCGCTGGGTCGGAGTGTCTCTGCAGCCAATGTATCCCAGCTGCCGGAACACACCGGGCCGCACTTAGATTCATCTTCATCTCAATCTTCGGCGTCGCCAGCGTTGCTGAAAGGACGATTGCTTTACTGTAATCACAATCCTATCTTATAAAAAAATATACAAGAGGGTAAAGTCAAAATTAAACGACAATTTATAGAGAGATGTTTAATTTCTTGTATGTTACAAAGTGATGTTATTTCAATCTATATATCGGAATCATCAGCTTTTGTTCCAAGAATATTATTTAAG
Organism: Xestia sexstrigata; assembly: GCA_941918905.2. Lineage (NCBI taxonomy): Eukaryota > Metazoa > Arthropoda > Insecta > Lepidoptera > Noctuidae > Xestia > Xestia sexstrigata. The sequence goes on along the minus strand of OW799230.2, from coordinate 10,418,493 downwards.
ACTCATTTGTACTTCTACAGTCTTATTTAAGTCAAGTCCTCCTTGTGGTCACGTTCTGAATGGAAATGATGGATGAGAGGGGGAAAGGGCTTTTTAAAACACGGGATATTGGTGTACTGAAACACCCCCGTCGGGTTAGGTCTATCGCGTTCCTCCGTAGTTAATAAGCGTCTCGGACTCTCCAAACTGGGGCATAACTCGCAATTCACTCTATTCGACCGCTTATGATATATGGGCCTCCTCATGCTATCTAGACGTCTTTCGTAACTATTAGTAGTGAAGTACTGGCGCGGTCTGGAGCTGGCACTCTTGACGCAGGGTGTGCAGTAAACAGGGATCTGTTCAGGGAAGGGGTTGGCGTAGTCGACACTGGGTTGGGGCGGGGTTTGGGTACTGTAGGGGCAGACGTGAACTGACGGGGGGGGCATGCCGCGCTTGGATAACGAAGGGATGGTGTTGAACGGAAAGAATTTCGATATGCCTCCTTTGGTGAGGACAGGCTGATTAGGCTTAGGGTTGGAGGGTTCTTCATGTGGTTGTGCTTTTGCTTGCATTTTTTCTAGCGCTTGTGATTGTGGTTGTGGTACTGGCAGTGGTTGTGGTTGTGGTGGACAACTCATGACAACTTTCTGTTGCTCGGGGCATGGTGTGAACATTGCCTGTGGGCTCGGTATACTGGATACATTGAAGTTTGGGTCACCGCCTACCATGGCCGTGGTGATCGGACTCAAGCAGGCGCAGCATTTCGGGCAAGGGCAGGAAGGACCACAAGGAGGACCACAAGGAGGACTACAAGGACCACAAGGCCCACAAGGAGGACCGCAACAAGGGCCGCAGGCACTGCCGGGGCAGCAAGGACCGGCGGGCACGCATGTGCCTGACACATGGTACGGCCCGCAGAACCAGAAGCCGTACGGGTAGTAGTAGTAGCCAGTCATGTACTGCATGCATCTCGGAGGCGTGTTACACGGTGGAGGTAAGGAGCTGCAGCAGGACGGGCAGCCACAGGGCCCGCATGGACAGCCGCATTTACACGGTGGTGCAGTTTTGGCAACATGAGACGAAGTATGAAAATTATTGCTGGACACCATGCTAGGTAATGAGCCTGTCCGATGCTGTAACGAGTATGTAGCGCCGCTTATTGGTGGCCCGCTGGCTCTCTTTGTAGAGAGGTGCACGACGTCAGGGCAAGACACGCAGAATCGTAAAGCCGCGTTCTGGCTCCTGCTCAGACTCGCGGACGCCGGTGGCAGCGGCTTCGGTTTTTCTGTCATCTTGCTGGTCCCCATGAGCAGCAGTCGGGCCCTGTCCCTCAAGGGTCTGTGGCGTAGGACCGCCGTCGCTGCAAGGGAATTTTATGCTATTCACCTTCATTAAAAGATCCGAGACTTTCGGCAGTACTAAATATAGAAACTGCTAATTTTGCTCGCAAAGAGAACTATACCAATAGCTTCGCTTCAATATAATTAAAAAATTAAACCATCAAATTTAAATAAATTTATTGTAATCGCTCAAAATAAAATGTTAAACACAAATATATAAAGTCATCTTAGGTAAATGTATGAAACGAATGATGCACTAAAAAATACTATTATTGATGCGGAAAATTAGCATGGTGCCTGCTTGTTAAAACCTCCGGCTATCCTTGATGGCAGCTTTTTATCTTCTTTCTTTAACTCCTCCATTTTGCACACTGGTCCTGCCGCCTTTAAGCATTGGGGGCATAGAGTGCTCGCTACACACTTTTTGGGACATGGTTTAGGGCAAGGCGGGCAGCATGGGCCGCATGGACCACACGGGCATGGGCAAGGGCAGGGGCAGGGTCCACAAGGACCGCAAGGACCGCAAGGACCACAGGGGCCACAGGGGCCGCATGGACCACAGGGGCCGCATGGTCCGCACGGGCCGCATGGTCCGCACGGGCATGGGCAGCGACAAGGTCCACATGGACCGCAGGGGCCGCACGGTCCACAGGGTCCACAGGGTCCGCAGGGTCCACAGGGTCCGCAGGGTCCGCAGGGTCCGCACGGGCCGCAGGGTCCGCAAGGACACGGTCCACAAGGGCACGCGCAACCGCAGGGGCTGCCACATCCACAGCCACATCCGCAGGGGCCGCAAGGTCCACAAGGTCCACAAGGTCCACAGGGTCCACAAGGTCCGCATGGGCCGCATGCGCCGCATGCGCTGCATGGTGAGCATGGTTTGACGCTAGCACAGCACGGGCAGGGGCAGCCGCATGTCGGACAGCCTTTCTTCTCTTCCTTTTTGTCTCCATAGCTTCTTGTTACGCCGCGCTGATCCCCACAACACAAAAGCTTTGTGCGGCCATGGAACCGTGGTCCGAAGTTATAGTCGCGAACCGCTGTAAAGGACATCCAAGCATATAATACTAGGCGAGAAAGCCGCTGGTTGGCTCATGCTATTCGGAAGAACGAAGGGCTCACGCGCACTCGCCGAGTATTATAAGCATGGAGGTCCTGAGACGGCGACCACCGTTCTCCAAAATAACAGAACCTTACCAGCGGCAGGGTAGTGGTAAAGGCCAAATTTACACGAAGCAATCTACATAGTTGCCCGGACAAATCGATGTAATGGCATATCATTTAGCATAGGTAGTACTGCTGAACGCAGGCCTATTGCGTGAGAAGGAGCAATTACGAGCCATGGCATTTATGATCTGTTAACAGGCTAAAAATGATATTGCTTCGTGTAACATTCTTAGTAGTCAGCCGAAAAGTCAGTGACAAATTTCAAACTGACAACTGTCGCGCGATTGTCTTTTTTTATTTTAAAACTTTTTCTATCAAATTCTTTATACGCTTTTAACCCTTGATTGGTCACGTGGGGTGTTACCCCAGCGCATCCATAGGGTTTAGAACTTTTTAAATTCTGAATTTTGACCGCTGAAGTTCCCGTTAGCTTCCTAAAAACATGTTCTTTAGGATCACGTATCGAGCATAATCGTGATTTTGTATTCGACTTAGATGATCGGGGTGTTACGTACCCCACGTGACCGTTTACGTTACTTTTGAGGCGCGACCAATTTTATTAAGGGTTAACTGGGATATACTTCCAACACTAAAATACGCTATGTACTACCACTTACCTGTCTCTTAAAACTAAGATGATCACAAATATGGTAATCTATTCAAATCAATGACCCTTTACTTGAATACCCCGCCCGATTTAGCCTACACTAGTGATGGGAAACTCGATCACAAAATGGATCTAATTGAATAGAATATACTCACATAATACTCCATTATTCTTTTTAGCCACAGAAGCTAAAGGTCTGCTTTTGAAGTATTTAAGCAATGCAGCGTTTTTGGGGAAAATCGCTTTCCTGAATACTAGGGACATGTTTGGCGATTTACTTTTACTTTACTTAAAATTTTGATTTCCGACGGTTAGTACTTGAGGATTTGTCTAGGTAGTGGATATTTTACTTGAAAATTTTGGCCATGGTAGAAGTGTGACCTTAGAGCTTGTCTCGTTAGAACAAAAGCTGTGTGACTGACTCGGCGACGTTCGATTTTTTTCAATATTCTTTTTCAAATTCTTTTTCTGGCCTTCTTTTCTTTCTTTTTATTTCTGGGTATATTTTATTACTAAAACTTTTTGGTGGAATTTATAAAAAAAAAAACAAAATTACAGTGCTGCTAAGATCTTTTGCGCTTAGTAACATGGACAGAGGGCGCTGTTGGGTAGCATTTGTGAAAGTGTTAATTTTATTTAAAAAAGGAGTAACTATCCTCAACCAGTAATTGACCGTTTAAAACTTAAAGATTTTGAACAATAAAATGTGTCTCTTGTTTAAATTCTGCTCTTTTCTTAAAAGTTGGTCGTAGTACTCGTGTTAGTTATGCTAGAGCACTCTGACCAAAGAGTATAATAATAAGGGAGACTCTGACCAAGTGGGTTAGTTTATTGCATGTTTATTGTAACAAACCGCTACACATAGAATAATAAGCTATGGAAGCAGCAAGGAGAGAATCGCCGAACAAAAAGCTTGGAAGACTTTTGTATGAAGCCTGGTCGGCCTAACTTCCGCCATTTTTTTTCAAAGTTGCGGCTACGCATAGCACGCTATGAAAGTTGTGTTGAAGATGCCATCACTAAAAGAACTTCAACTTTATAAAGCTCATTTATCTCGGAAACGTGATTTTATCACGTGACATTTATCACTTTACAACATTTTGTCTCATGCAATAATAATGTTTGTATTGATTCCAGCTATCGATTGATAAAGGTTCTAAATGCGTGGCTCAACAAATCAAAGTTGTGCTGAAGATGCCATCAGTGAATGGAATTTAACTTTGATAAGTCATTATCTCGGAAACGTGACACCCTAAGGTGTCACGTGAATGATTGAATAATTTGAAATTTTGTTGCGATTCATTTCCGGGCTCTAAAAACGCTCTAGGGGTAGAGTAGGACAGACTAGCGATAAGGGTTAGAATCGAGTCACCAGAATTAGGGGGAGGGGGTGGTGGGGTCACCACTTCCATCCCCTGCCGAAGATGCGTAGATATTTTTTTAATATTTTCGAAAGTTTATAATTTTTATTGACTGATTGGTAAAAATTCAGTATTGTTTGGCAGACGGAGGGGCGTGGATAGGGGAAGGGGGGAGGGGGGTATTCCTTCTCTCCTGGCATGGCACCACTCTCAAGTAAAGGCAACGCATCGTTCTTGAACCTGAACCTCAAAGCACTTTATATTCGCCTAAAAAGCGTAGTCGACGAAGCCTCCTCCTCCTCCTCCTCGACGAAGGCTCCTATTTCTGTCTGCAGGGTTTAAAAGAACCTAACTAACCTAACGTCGGGGTGCCCAAAGTCCCGAGCTCGCTTCGCTCGCTCTTGCATTCAAGTTTGAAGGGGATATCGGGTGACCCCACCATCTATCCAAAGGAGTTACCAAATCGTCAAAATACAGGAGGAGGCAGATAAAACGTTAGGGAGCACATTCACGTAAACTCGGAAGCAGCGGAATAACTTATTATAAAGTCACTATCATCAAAACGGCCGGCCTATAGCGATTTTTGAGGTGATTTTGTCAGATGCAACTTCAAAAACGTTAGAATTTCGTTAAATGTACGTTCCGTTTCATGTTTCAAATAAACGTGAAACCATTATTTTTAGAAAATTATTTTAAATACTTCGACACTGCTCCGGCAGCTAAAATCACATAGGGGCGCTTCAGATAACCCCCTTGACACCCCCACAGTGACAGAATCCTCAAATTCAGGTGACTCGATTCTAAACCCAACCCCAACCAATAGGATTGCATACTAGAGCGGAGCTGAATTTTATGCGATCCTATTGGTTAATATTTCGTTTCTCCGCTCCGCAGCCTCGCTCTTCAGTGGACAGGCAGCCTTGGACCACGGCGTGTCGGAGTTGACAAAGACTTGTAGTTTTGCCGAAAATCGAGATAAACCGTTTTTTACCCTTAAGGGTTAAGGGTTTAAGGGCTTAAGGGTTTTTTACCTTTAAGGGTAAAAAACGGTTTGTCTCGATTTTCGGGAAAACCACAAGTCCTATGGAAAAAAGTTGAATGGCAAAGTTGTAGGTAACAAAAAGATCTACAACTTTTGCTTTTGCACTTTTTTCACATAACTCAAAATTTATGTGAAACATTCAAATAACCAAGTCTAGGGTTTTTTTATTTTTATCTTTAACAAAACAGTTTTTTGTTTCACGAAATTTAGTGGAAACTTACCTTTTTATGTCCTAAACACACTATTTATATATATTATATATTTATATCTTATTTATCTTTTTATTACTTATATATTTAAATATTATTTTGACTTAATATCGATAAAGCACCTTAATTTTCAATCGAAAATTCTCACGTCAAAATATCTGTTTTTTTTTTAAATCTGTGGGTTTTTTGTTCGTTGAAATCTCTACTTTCTGCTGGAGTAAAAAAAACCGGCCAAGTGCGAGTTGAATTCGCGTGGAGAGGGTTCCGTACAATGCCTATTTTCCGTAAGTGAACGTATTATTTTGAGTTTACCACTTTATTTTCAATTGATAGAATTCTTAGTCAGATTCCTGTAATTTACAAGCAATAAACTACATTTTGTATATTTTTTTAAATTTTAGGTTTAATAGTTCCGGAGATCAAGGGGGCATGGTCAATTTTCGTCTTCTTTCATGAATAAAATCAAAACTATTTATTTTACAAAAATAACAAAAATGTATTAGAGATCCTCAAAACAAGCCCTTTCATTTGATATATGATAGTAAGGTTTGCAAAAATGTTTTTTTTAATTTCCTAATTTGTTCACCTTATTTAAAAAGAATATTTATTTACTTTGCACATCTGTGTTTGGGTCATAGGATTACACCATCCTACCAAATTTCACCTGATTTGGCCAAGTAGATTCGGAGCAAATTGGCTGAAACAGACAGACGGAACCCTCTCCACGCGAGTTCAAATCGCACTTGACCGGTTTTTTTTACACCATCAGAAGGAGAGATTTCAACGAACAAAAAGCCCACCGACTTTTTAAAAAAAGCAGATATTTTGACGAGAGAATTTTCGATTGAAAGTTAGGGTGCTTTTCCGATTTAAGTCAAAATAAGTTGAAAAAAAAGAATATTTTAAATCAAAAAAGATACAATGTATATATGACATAAAAAGGTAAGTTTCCACTAACATTCGTGAAGAAAAAGGTAAAAAAAAAATGATAAAAATTTAAAACCAAAAACTTGGTTATTTGAATTTTTCACATAAATTTTGAGGTTATGTGAAAAAAGTGTTAATGCAAAAGTTGTAGATCTTTTAATTACCTACAACTTTGCTTTCTAACTTTTTTCCACAGGACTTGTAGTTTTGCCGAAAATCGAGATAAACCGTTTTTACCCTTAAACCCCCTCCCCCCTCCTACTTCCCGACCTCAGATCGCCCGTAATTATTTTTTCTTTCATTTTTGTTGTATTCTTTCTTTTCCAATGGGTTTCATTTTAATATGAATTTTTTCGTTTTCATAAATTATCTGCACTGAGACGAAGTACCTACGGTCTTGCCATAGACAGATTTTGGCGGGAAAATAATAATAGTATTTTGTGCTGTGATAAGTCAAGGCAAAGGCTAGCTACACACATGAATCAAATAAAATGTCCTATAATTATAATTCCAAGCGATATCGTATTACCCAGTTACTGCTTTGTGGAGGTCAAATAAGCAGTCGCTCCGTGTAAAATACTGGTATTCAGCTGCATCTGGTTAAACTGGGAAAAGGTTTGGCGGACGATAACGTGCTTTAGACATTTAAGTTGCTTGTACGTGACTGCTTCGCCACAGAGTACACTGTATTGCTTCGCTGTGGCGGCTGTGGCATGCAGACTCCTGGGCGGGGTAAGTGATCTCAGAGCTAGAGACATTCGGTCTTATTATGAAATGAAACAAGTCCGCCTTAGACGACCCACTGACCAAGTTTTTTTTGTTCTTAGAGTCATAGCAGAATAGACATAACTGTCTCTTGAAATCCCTATTTCTGTCTGCTCTTAAACACTCGAATAATTTAATATCATCAGACAACATATTTTTATGTGGATGTTCGACTGTGGGAGCTCACAGTCAAACAATATGTTTCGGGTCTAATTTTCATGGCACATAATCCATCTGGAAAATTAATAAACTAATAAATATCGCTGGACATTACACACAGCGCCATCTAGTGCCACACTAAGCAACGAGGCTTGTGTCGTGGACACCAGATAGTTGATAAAATACATAGATAATTTTGCACTTTACTAGTGAAACGCAGTATTTCACGGCTGTTGGAATTCCGAATAAAGTAAAAAAAAATACACCAAAAATTATATTAACTTCTTTATTTATAATAATCAATTAAAACAAAACATATTTACATACAATAGTGATTTTTTTGAATAAATTAAAACATTTGTTTAAACCTAAATTCGTTTATTTTTTACTAAAAATCATAATAAATATACCTTGGATTGTCACCAAGGGTAAGGTGTATCTACTTTTTATGTAGCATACTAGTGTTTTCCAGCGAATTCGCCCGCATGTATCGGAAACTCGGAAATTGTCTTGGGGCGGTGCTGGGATAAAAATGTATCCTAACCAACCCAGGTCTTGGGCAACCCGTGTGTGCAATCTTACAAAAATTCTTTCAGCCGCTGAGGTCTGACAAGGTTAGTGTCTATTTGTAAATTTTTACATTTATAATTTTAGCATGAATAAGAAAGTATTGATTCATTGTGATTTCCTATAACTATCTCAAGAGTTTAACATTTAAATGCTTTACAGAATCAGTAGATACATCTCTTACAGGGACAAATAACCTGTGAAATTCAAATTTTCTTCAATTTGCCGGTCAGTGGCAGGCTGTATGTTGAACAAAATATGATTCGCGACCGTAACACGTATGTATTTACATAAATCATTACAAATAATGTCATTGAATCCTATTAAATGACTATTTCATGATAAAGTCATTCAATGGATTGCAAAAAAACTTAAGAAAATTTGTATTTCGCGGGCTACCCTGGCGCTTCTAGCTTAACGCAACAATGGTACTTATGATAACTAATTTTATTTGGCATACAATTAACGAACCACCAAATGTAACGGCAAAAAACACTTTTGATTGCCAAAATTAGTAAATGATCACCAAAATCCCCATTTTATCGTGAAATTAGAACCAAAAATTTATTTTTTTAGTTTATGACCACCAGAAATTTAACTGTTATTTATTGAAATATTACTCTTGCATCCGAGTCGAGGGAGACCCGGTCGACGGAGCGGGGCTCCTATTTTTGAATGGTTTCTAAAAAAATAGCCGTGGTATTCAGCCGTGTGGTATCCGGCAGAGTAGAATAGAACCAACCCATTACACTCACGGGTGTCGTATAAGGCGACTAATGTCTGAGGCAGAACAGCTTGCGCCTCCGTAGAACTGAGAATGGGCAGCAGCGTTTTCTGTTAGTCTTTCATCACTGCGATCTCCAATCCGCCTGCCAAGCGTGGAGATTACGGCAATTTCCTCCCATCACGGGAGAGGCTTATGTCCAGCAGTGGACTATATGGGCTGTTGTTGTCTAAAAAAATAACCAATCTATCCGTGTCGGGGAGCCCCAAGTCGGCCTAGGCAAAGGTGGTTTGTCATCAATCACCTGATTAAAATTTGGTGATCAGTTGATATTTTAGGTGATAGATGTTAGTGGTCACCAAGTTATTTTTGGTGGTCATTATATTTTCCCCCTTTTTATTTTATAAATTTCAAAAATGTGAAATTAAACTGTTAACTGGAAAATTAGGTCTCTGCACTGACTGGACAGCCGTGCAAGTACGTAGGAATCGATTCGATAAATCTGACAGTCATTCTCGACAAAATGAGTTTATAACAAAGATAAAAACTCATTTTATCGAGAATAACTGTCAGATTTATCGAATCGATTCCTACATACTTGCACTGCAGATTCACTAAAATCTGTGTGGTTCTTCAAAAGATCATCTCAGACACTAATCTGCATGGCCCTCATGTGACAACTCACATGAGGACTGTGCAGATTATTGGAGACATAATATTAATTATAATATTTGCGACGTTGCCCACTTTCTGTATAAACGCTCCTAATAATTTCGGCATCCCCCAACAACAAACGTCTTGGATCTGTGATCAAAAATGACGAGATTAACTTCTAATGTCAGGTTTTGAAATACCGGAACCAATGTAAAAAAAAAAACAACCCCGTGTTCATACAGGATACCGGGATAGATTAAGAAACATACAGGAACAATGTCTTTGAAAAGACAGATAATTCCAGCGATTATTATGAAAAAATGCAACATTCCAGGGGTTCAAAATTAACAATAACGTGCCTAGAAACTACTTTACAGTGAGTAGAAATTGATCAATAATTACTTAAGAACTTATTATTACTTATAGAGGCTGTTCAGTTACGGGGGCGTCCATTGATTACGTGAGGCAATTTTGGCGATTTGACTTGACCCCTTCACTTCCCCTCCCTTATCTTACGTGAGATTTATCAAAATGCGTAGTTTAATGTAGGTAAATACGTTAATCGGTGCTTGATTGCTTTGGGTTTTTAAAAAACAACATTTCCTTATTATTTTCATTGAATATTTGAGAGAATGTCATGCTCACTCAAATGTCTCGCTGATGGTGGCGGGTGTGTCGGGTTTCATTTAGTTCCCTTCAATATGGTTGATTTGAATGGCGCCGGTACATGCGTCATGTTCGTGATCGGGCGCTGTCAGTTGGGACTGGTCATCTCTTAGCTGCCACGGTTCATTTTAATTATTTTATTTATAAATTGTTGATTTAATCTTTTACTCTGGATGCTCTTAATGTGCACGTCTTTCTACATCGTTCTCACATATATGTATAATCTCAACATGAATGATGTAACCAAGATTTTGTAACAAAATTTTGATTTACAAGAGTGTCCATGGAGTTTCTTGACCGTTCTTCTCCATAGAGAGGGAATCGTCATCGCTAGGGAATGGGCAACTACAGTACTTTCTCAAGTTATTATGTCTTGTGACTGGGACTGTAGCTTTGTTTTTTTTTTTGTATTTTTGACATTCAAAAGTGCCGTAATGGTCTAATTGAAATAAATGCTTTGAGTTTGAGTTTATTATTTAATAAAGAATTTAGCCATATTTTAGTCGAGAACACTGTTTACACTGTTTCTTGCGGGGGAAAAAATTACGTGGTCCGTGGGCCTGCCGAGGGGGGCCTCGGCAACGGTCCTCTCTCCTTCGTGAAATTGGGTGAGATTCGGCTTGACGCCCTCCCCCCCTAATGGCCTAACGTAATAAATGGATGCCCCCCTATTTCGTAAGAGTATGGCTTCCAAAATACTATGTGTGTTCGTGAAAATGTAGAACATTCATTCATACAGTAAGATGAAATCGCTTTTGAATTTTTTCATGTGTACAATGACGCCGGCTTTTGCGGTCTGCGCCAGAGTTCGGAGGCGTACATGTTTGCTTCTAACTTAAAATAATAATTATGTTATACAGGCCGGAAATTTTCAACGTAATAATCCATAATTTTTTCATGAAATTTTGATCCCCATTCACAGATTAAAAAAAAACAAATACAGTTTTCAAGAAAATGGCGATTTTACACAAAACATTTTTTTGATGCCATTCGATCCTGTTTCTAATATTGATCAAAAACTTCTATGGGACCAACCCAGGTGTGTGTACTAAGAAAGCATTTGCACACCACGTTTTTTTTTATACGCTGACGACGCGCGTTTTTGATCAGCGCGTCTTCTGCGCGTTACCAACACGTTTTAGAAGATTATACACGTTTGTATCGAAGCGAACGCAAATGTAACGCGCGTTTGTATAGATTCAAACGCGTGTTTGTGCCATCAAGCAACGCCATCGTAATACTTAACTGTGATTCCAAATGGCGGAGGCTTTCTGCGCGACGCATCAGCGCGTTTATAGCGACAACGTGACTTCAGTCTTGCGTATGCTGAGCGTCTTAATTGCGTTCTACGCGCGTCGCCAGCTCATAAAAAAAACCTGGTGTGCAAAGGCACTAAAACAGTCAGAAATTGCTTCAGAAGGAGATAGTCACATGGGGGGTCCGTCGCAGAATGTCCACAAAGCAAAATGTGCACTTCTCAAAATGAGCACTACTAAAATAAAAACCGTTTGTCTACTATTTTTATTTTTGCACGATTTTTAGCGTGATCCTATTTAATTGATGTAGATTTGGCATGATCATGCTAAAAATCGGTCAAAATAATAAAAAAAATAGACAAACGGATTTTATTTTCATAGTGCTCATTTTGAGAAGTGCTCTTTTTGATAAATACTCATTATGCGAAATGCACATTTTGCGATGTAAACATTTTGCGCCAAGTGCACATTTTGCTTTGCGCACATTCTGCGTCAAACCCCACACGGGTATAATTTAGACGACGCTCTACTTAGACGACCAGATTAGGCCACAGGAGGTGAAAGGATTGTCCACACCCACTGTACTTATGTTCTTTGCTAAACACTTGACCAATGTAAACCAGGCCTTAAGCCCGGTTTCCATCGTGAAAGAGTAATGAGCCGGAAATGGCTAAGCGAAGCGGACTTCGTTTTCGTGCTATTTCATGAAAACGAAGTCCGCTTCGCTTAGCCATTTCCGTTTGCGTTTCCACCAAGAAAGAGTTTAGTTGTCTGATTCCCACCAGAAAAGAGAAATGAAACAAGAATGAGCAGAGCGAGCTCATTTTTACTGTATTGGCCCGCTGAGTCATATTCGCTCGACGCTTTGTTGGTGGAAACACATGTAAGCAGTTCTCTCTTGCGAGGTAAAAGATGTCATTAATGGGTCCACTCCGCTTGCAGTGGAAACCAGGCTTAAATCGGACCTTTGGGATCATAAGCTCTCATGTATACGAACAATTACGCATAAACTAATTGCTTTTCTACTCTTGACAAGTTCCTAGTAACTTGAAACTTCAGTAAGGTTGAACATTTGAAAATATTCGACATTATTGTTGTTATAGGCTCCAAATATAGGATACAACAGAGATTGATACCGTTGCTGCTAGACCTTTTGAACGCCATTGTCATATAAACGTGACAAAAAACCGCGTCCCCCAAACGCTAACGACACATATATGTACGTGATAACGTTATTTTTCATGATATTAGTGATTTTAACTTAAAAAACAAAATTTCATCCCCCTTTCACCCCCTTATGGATTGAAATTTTAACAAAACCGTTGCGTTAGCTTCCAACCATACGCCTAGATAATAAATTTTGTAATTTTTACTTCGAAAATAAGGACTTTTCTTTCCTTTATACACAACTTTATCCCCTTTGTTAACTGTTTGGGGGTGGAATTATCAAAAACGCTGAGACACGTATCAATTTATTTTCAATCATCAGCCTAAACACAAAATTTAAAGATCCTACTTTAAAACTGACGGACTTTCCTACAAACTTTCATCCCCTATTTAACCGAAATCGAAAAATCCTTCCTAATTCCTTGTCTACATTATAAAGGCAACCACTTTGTAAAATTTCAGTATTCAGTCTAGGTCCAAGGGTTTGGGCTGGGCGTTGGTCGCGGCGCGCGTAAGGCCTTTGCCACACTAGACGGAAATTCCGTCGCCGAACTTCCGCGGCGGAACGCCAATACATGTTATTGCATATAAAATACAAATAACGGGCACACTACGCGGAAGATCGGTCGTTCCGTCGCGGACGAGAGCGGACCGCTCACTCGCTCGCGTCTGCTCGGTCGTCGGCACACCGATCTTCCGTCAGCGTAAGATCGGCAACGTCGCATTACAGGTATTTGTATGCTAACGGTGTGACCCATTTTCGTGCGTGCAGCCGGTGTTCATCGATTTATAGGACGTTATCACGTCAAAACTGCGGGTGCATTATAACACGAAATAAACAATAGGGAATATGCATGAAATACAAAACTATTTTTATTTATTAAAAATGCCTTGTATTGGCGTATAAAAACATTTGTTTGAAGTTGCTAATACAACACTTATTTTACAATTTATTGTTTTATGTAGCATGTTTTTGGTGAAACGGAACGCACTCTCAAAACGCGTCGTCCTCGATAACGCCGGTAGTGACGTCAAGGTCTATGTGGCAAAAATACTTTTATTTGAAAAGTGTTTATAGTTTCACTAAGATAATTACATTATTGTTATTGCAATTTTTACTTGACTAGAGCACATACAATTAGTAAAATTATTCTATTAAGGCCAAAAAATTAGATGTAAACAAGGCAGATTGTGGTAAATGACGTCACATCATGGCCGCAACAGCTACGGACGTTTCAACTGTCGACAAGCAGTAGTTGAACTTAACTTTTAGTACCTTCTTGGGTTGATAGTACTGTATTTTATTGATATAAGTGAAGAAAAAAATACGTGCATATTCCCTATTACATGGTTTTGTAATCCCTATTCTTTTAGTAAGTATTTGTGGTAAAATTGTGGCTTGGCGTGGGGGGCACGCGCGTGCGTTTATGCTTTGGCGTTCAAAAGGTTAATGGCCAGCGCAGACCGAGAACGACAGAGCAGACCATTTTATCTTAACCCAACGTAAATTTAAACGTTGCTAGTGTTAAAACATACAGATTCCAATGTTCAATGCAGTGAAGAGATACTGTATCTTATTACCGATAGCATAAGCATAGCATAATCAGCCTATAATATTCCCACTGTTGGGACTCACTGGGGCTGAGAACCAAAAATTCGAAGACATGTGACATCAACCAAGCCGCACTGGGCCCGCGTGCTGGATTATAGCACATTCTCTCTCATAGAGAGGAGGCCGTGTTTCCCAGCAGTGGGGACATTATAGACTGATTCTGCTATAACCTGACCTCGCTTTGTATGAGCTTCAGGTACAATGAGACATCAGCTTAATTTGGTTTTGCATAGCTTGACTGATCGTCGTGGGTACACCCTTTGCCCCCATGCTAACCTTACTTTCAGAGCCTATTAAAATATTACAAAAAAAGGACACATCTCACGCCCTCCAAAAAACTGTCATAACCCAAAAATGTTAGGTTTGAAGATGAAAAACTCAACTTCAATTATCTTTGCTCTAAATTGTAGAAAAAACCGTCATTAATGTACTGAAACAATATGGTACAGTCGCTAGCACAACTTTCAAAGGGGTTTGAATTGAATGACCGGCCTAACTTCCGCCATTTTAATTTTTTTTTTTTTCAATTTTGCTGCCTCTCTTATCACAATCGATAGCTGGCATCAATACAAACAAGTTTTGTATGAGACAAAATGTTCTAAAGTGTCACGTTTCCGAGATATGAGCTATCAAAGTTAAAGGCCATTCAGTGATGGCATCTTCAGCAGAACTTTGGTTTGATCAGCTACACAAAACCTGTATCAATCGATAGCTGGCATCAATACAAACAAGTTTTGTATGAGACAAAATGTTCTACAGTGTCACATTTCCGAGATATGAGCTATCAAAGCTGTGCTGCAGATGCCATCAGTGATTGGACTTTAAGTTTGATAGCTCATATCTCTGAAACATTGACACTTTAAAACATTTTGCCTCAAACAAAACTAGTCTGGCCGGGCTCCATACAAAAACATTCCAAGCACTTTCTCATTCGATTTTGAACTTAACCGTCAACATTCTATGGTTTAAAATCATAACATCATCATACAGTACCAGTTATGTTTAAGTCCCATGTAATAGGGGGCGAACCTATTCCCATCAACCGGGCGCAAATGCCAATAACACTGCCTGACCTCGGAATCCCAGACAAAATAAAAATATTTTGCTTTAAAATCATTTGAAGAAAGACAGTTTATCAAATTGATGCCCTGGCGACTGTACAAGCGACATTTTTTTACGGAAAGCATTATAAATAATAAATATCACTGGACATTACACACAGCACCATCTAGTGCCACATTAAGCAACGAGGCTTGTGTCGTGGAAACCAGATAGTTGATACACTACACAGATACTTTTATTTTTAAATTCATACTTATTATAAATGTAAACATCCATGACTCGGAAACAAATGTCCATGCTCATCACACAAACATTTGCCCCTACCGGGATTTGAACCCATTGGTAAGGATACAAAAATCTTTAAAATGCATAATTATACCTTAAAACTGCAATTTCTATGTTACAGCAGTTTTTCAGGGCGTGCGACATATTGATAACGAAAATCCCAAAACTATCAGATTAACCGTCATCTTAACACTATCGATGGTACTTCTGCAGCTTCTCACAGCTGGGCGTGCGCAGTTTCTGCGCGTCGGCGTACTGACGCGAGTCCCCGAAGTTGCGCGCCTTCCACACCATGCTGTCGCGGTAGTTGCGCTCGCGCTGGCACGCGTGCCTCAGGCCCACTGGTGGACAATACATGGAAGTTCTTAAATTAAATTAAATAAATAAAATTCATTTAATTCAGGCAAGGGCAAGGGGAAAAAGGGAGAGTGGTGGCGGCCTCGACTTACGAACAGTAAGTCGAGGGTTCGAACCCAGACGGGCGCATTACTTTGTGTAATTTATTTCATCACCACTGCTCTCAAAACGGTGAAGGAAAACATCGTGAGGAAACCGGCATGTCCTAGAACCAAAAATTCGAAGACATGTGACATCTACCAATCCGCACTGGGCCCGCGTGGTGGATTATAGCCCATTTCCTCTCATTGAGAGGAGGCCGTGTCCCAGCAGTGGGAACATTATAGGCTGATGATGATGATGAGGCAAGGGCGTCTTGCCTGAATTAAATGAATTTTATTTATTTAATAATATTAATAAAAATAAATTAATAAATTTCTTAGTATAAAAACAGGTTACAGACATATGTGAGACCCTGGTTCCAGAGCTAGGTTAGAGTCAGGTTTTCAGGAGCCAATATTTTGCAAATATTTTGAAAATAATCATGATTGTAAATTTACTTAATTTTTATTTAATTTGTTTTTCTGGAATTTTTACTCTTGAAAATTTTGAAATGTACCTTCTGTATCAGCAGGAGACAGAACGAAACAAGACCAATAGGCACAAAGGGACGTTTACAACTGGTATAGGCCCAGTTGTCTAGCACCACGGATGAATATTAACATGAATGGGTCCTAGGCGGTACATACCTATATATTCTTCCTCTATAGCCATTTCGAGACGTCGCAGCGAACCTTGGTAGTCAGTGTGGAAGTTCTCTTTCACGTAATACGGCACCTGGAAATGTAAAGCAGAATAATGTACGACGGCTATAATTGGCCCCACTGTTGGGACACAGAACCGACCCATCTTGTGTCAAAACATAGATTTTTGGCATGTAAGTGTTTTTTACAACCAATTGAAATAAGAATCATTTAATTAAAAGAAAAAAAAAACCCGACTGATAATTGTATGATGTATATTATATTTTTTTGATATTATATGTATTTTTGTAATTTCCTCTAGCGCCCGTCCCGGCTTCGCACGGGTGGACATTTTTTTTTCTCTAGTAGTAAGTAAACACACACACAGACACACAGACGACACACACACAGCACACACAGTAGACACTCATAGTTTACGTGGCTTTTTATTGGTAAAAGAATTTTCTAAATCGGTTCGGTAGATAGAGATTACTCCCTACAACCTCGCAAAATGCGGGCAGTCTTTGGGGACTGCCGATAGAAGTGAAAACTAAGTAGCTTGTGAATTGTATCGTCAATCAATCCAAAATAAACTTTATCATGATTGTTTAACCTTTTGAACGCCATTGTCACATATACGTGACAAGCAAGCGCGTGCCCTGTACGCCAAACGACACAATATGTGACAAGATGGTAGGTAAAATTGTGGCTTGGCGTGGAGGGCGCGCGCGTGCGTTATGTTCTGGCGTTCAAAAGGTTAAGGTTGATTTTGACTAACCGTTCTATGAAAGCGTTCGGTGACGATGACGCGAGTTCCATGATTTTTGTTCACCCAAAAAGTGCTCAACGCGCCTAAAGAAGTTTTCACTTCAAAAAGTATGTATGTAGGTTTAAACAAACTTTATTCTCAATAAAGATAAATGTCACTCACTTGAGAACAATACTAGAATTTAAAATGACATAAAGTTCGTCGCCATTAGTTACAAACTAGACTACACGCATTCAATGTCTAATATACTGACCAAGTAGAGTTTTGAATGCATTGAAAGAGTGCCGATTTCTTATACTAGAGGGTATTCTATTAAAAAGCTGTACTTCTTCAAAAGTAAGCATTTTATTGCCGTAGTTAGTTCTAGTTTTGGGTAAAACTAGAACTAACTACGTATGTATGTAGGATATCAGCTATCTGGTGTCCACGCCATGCTTAGTGTGGCACTAGATGGCGGTGTGTGTAATACCTTCAAGTTAACCGTCTCCCTGGGCACGGGGTACTTGGAGCTGGGCGCGAGGCTGTAGACGGGCTCGCTGATGAAGTAGCCGGACATCATGGACAGCAGCACGAGCACGAGCACGGGCAGCAGCTGCACCAGGCCGGCGTGCGCGTCGCGCGGCTCGGGCTCGCGCGCGCGCCGGCGGGCGTACACCGTGGGGCCGCCGCCCGGGAACGACGCTGCGGGACAGACATTCAAAATCTAAGCATTTATTTCAAGTAGGTCAGTTACAGACCTAAACTTATATTGTCACTTACGTGATATCTTCCGTGTCAATATAAAATAAATTATTTCATTTAATTCAGATATCACAAGATCCATATAAGTAGGTACATTCATAATTATCCAAGTTCACAAAATTAATTCACAATTATTGTTAATAAAAATACAGAACTCGCTTATCTACGTTAGTATTTAAACTTAAATGTAGGTTGCTCCAAAACTTATGTAACCGACTAGGGCTGGCGCGCACTGCAGCGCAAGGCGGCGCACCGCTTGCGCAAGATGGCATGGAAGCCGTCCACCTGTGCATCCGTAAACATCCCTGATGGGATGCATGCCCGCGGCAACCGCAACAACACCCTACACGCGTTAAGACCAGTGCAGATTATTTTTTAAAACGAAAAAATGTATAGTAGAATGAAACCCATTGTAAATGAAAGAGAATATAACAAAAATGAAAGGAAAAATAATTTACGGGCGATCTGAGGTCGGGAACTGGGAGGGGACAGACGGAACCCTCTCCACGCGAGTTCAACTCGCACTTGGCCAGTTTTTTTCACCAGCAGAAGGTAGAGATTTCAACCAACAAAAAACCCACAGATTTAAAAAAAAAAAGCAGATATTTTGACGTGAGAATTTTCGATTGAAAATTAGGGTGCTTTTTTGATATTAAGTCAGAATAAGGTGAAAAAAATAAATATTTTATATAAAAAAAATTAGTGTGTTTGGGACATAAAAAGGTAAGTTTCCACTAAATCTCGTTAGAAAAAATAGTTTTGTAAAAGATAAAAATAAAAAACAAAAAACTAGGTTATTTGAATTTTTCACATACATTTTTAGGTAATGTGAAAAAAGTGTAAATACAAAAGTTGTAGATCTCTTTATTACCGATAACTTTCCTTTTTAATTTTTCCCATAGGACTTGTAGTTTTGCCGGAAATCGAGATAAACCGTTTTTTACCCTTAAACCTTTTTTTTCGTTTTTTGACCATTTTCAGAGGTATCTATCTGCACTGGTCTATTATTGTATTGGACACGTAAAGCATTGAACGATCTTTGCGTATAGTTACTCCAGAGATTGCAGGTGTATAGCGATGTGATGAAGTGTATGTGATGTTGGCTCGAAAAAGTGTAACTTTGAATTGACTTTGATATACGTTTAGTTTTAAACCGTGAAAGCTGTGAAAAACAGAGTTACAGGCTTTTTTGAATTGTCGGAACAAAGACAACAATGAAATGTAGCTACAGTCCCAGTCACAAGACATAAAAACTGTGAAAGTACTGTAGTTGCCCATTTTCTAGCGTAGATCTCTATGGAGAAGAACAGGCAAGAAACTCCATAGACACTCTTTTAAATAAGAATAATTTTACAAAACCTTTGTTACATCATTCATGTTTAGATGGTACACACTACACGCCGCTTTACAAATCGCGCGTTTGACGAAAAATAAATACACGTGATATCTTACTACACCAACTTCGCCCCTTGTGATATTTCGTGATTTTTGCCAAACCCCCTCCCCCCCCCCCTTTCGAGCCTCAAGTGATTAATGGACGACCCCCTAGGGGGGTGTAGAGAGACGGCGCGGGTGGTGCGGCATGCATTTGGCACCAATATGGCACATGACCAGAATAGTTTAGGAAGAATTTCAAGAAATTAAGGCCGATTCGTTCATGAAATAGGACTTCCATCTCTTGACATTGGAGCAGTTTTGGATCAAACGATTCCTTGTTACCGCTCTTGCTTTGCGAACACTTTGTTCCACTTTCCTCGACTTGCGTTTGACAGGTTTTATGTCACAAAAAATGGGGGGATAGAATGGAAATGAAAATGATATTTATAATCTGGGGAAGCTTGACACAACAAAGGTTGGGAAACCTTGCTGTAGATTGTAAGGTGTGCCTTACCGGTGGCTCCGAAGAACATGTTGAACAGCTCCTCGGCAGTGAGGTCAGACTCGAACCCTCGCGAGTAGTACTGGTGCTGGGTGGCCGGCGCATTTGTGGTCTCCTCGCCACGCAGGTCGTACTGCTTGCGCTTCTCCGCGTCCGTTAGTATGGCTGCCGCGTTGCCTATCGCCTGTAATTTCCAGAAATAGCATAAGCATAATCAGCCTATAATGTTCCCACTGCTGGGACACACGGCCTCCTCTCTATGAGAGGGAATGTGGTATAATCCAGCACGCGGGCCCAGTGCGGGGTGGCAGATATTACATGTTTTGAATTTTTAGTTCTAGGTCATGCCGGTTTCCTCACGATGTTTTCCTTCACCAGAAATATACTATTTAGATTTGAGTGAGTGTGGTTCGGAATAATTTAAATTCGAAATTGTATGTTTTAACTGCCTCGTTGGTCTTGTGGTCGCAATCGCGATTGCTGAACATGAGGTTCAATTCCCAGGTGTAAAAAACTTGTCTCTCTAAAGCTTGGCTCCCTTACCATATAGTTCGTGCAGAAGACGGCCATACCTTGAATGCCTCCCCAGCTCCAGGCGCGTGGTTCTTGTCAGGATGCAGCTGTAGAGCCAGTTTCTTGTACGCCTTCTTGATGTCTGAGTCTGTCGCCTCCTTCGATACACCTGGTAACATAACAATATGCCATAATCAGACGAGTAGAGAGTTCTTGGCTAGAATCAATGTTCATTTTTACACGACACCATCATCTGCCTAGCCTTTTCCCAACTATGTTGGGGTCAGCTTCCAGTCTAACCGGATGCAGCTGAATACCAGTATTTTACATGGAGCGACTGCCTATCTGACCTCCACAACCCAGTTAGTACTGGGTAATACGATACTCTTAGGTAAGACTGGTTGTCAGAGTTTTTGGACCACTGACTACCTGTAACGACTGTCAAAGATCTACAAATGACGGCCGGGACCAATGGCTTAACGTGCATTTTTACACGACACCCTTTATTCCTAAAATACCCTCGTGTCGCAAAGGCTGAAAAGCCGAAACAGCTTTCTTAAGTGTGTCACCCCACTCAGTGGCGAGCGCTCCATGGAAAGACCAAAGCTGTGAAAACCTGCACAGGTGGAGATTCATAAATGACTCTGCCCTGGAGTGTAAATATGGTGCTGTTCCACAAACGATGGGGCACTTAATGTGTCCTGCGTATCCTGTTGTTTGTTCACTACAGGAACTGATGGACGCTACCGAAAGCGCCAAACTAGTTGATCAGGAGTCAGATTGCCATCGACACGCTAAGAAGACACGCTTTTATTAGTTTCACCTGTCCCTAACTAGGTACTATGTATAAAATCCTAGAAGTTAAATTTGACCCTCTTCCCGGTTTCCGATTGAGCTGATCTTTTGCATACATGTTTAATTTGGATGACAATGCATGGCTACCTAAGTAACGTCATAAGAAATGCAATAGTGCGGACTCCGAAACATGGCGGACTAGTTATTTTTTATGCATTCTCATGATATGAATATCAAATGAAAGGGTTTGAAGACAAGAATACGAGAAATAAAATGACGTCACTATAAAGCTTTTGTTTTTCTAAACTATAGTATTTTATTAGGGTTCCCTACACAAAGTCTCAAATCTTTGACTTTGAAAGGTGCAAAGGTGCAAAGGTGCAAAGGTGCAAAGCGTGAGTTAATTAAATATCGATACCTAACAAGTCTGTGAAGAGTCGCCAGTTAATTTGATCCTGTTTTTTAACCTTTTGAACGCCACAGCAGCATATACGCACGCGCGTGCCCTCCACGCCAAGCCACAATTTCACCTGCCATTATGTCACATATTTGTGTCGTTTTTGTAAAGGTCACACGCTAGCTCGTCACGTATATGTGACAATGGCGTTCAAAAGGTTAAAAAGTTCCTAGCAACATAGTAAAGAGTCAGATTGCACAATTTTCCCTGTCTTTGAGCGTCGTTTAGGAGTGACTTAGCATGATGCAAGTTTATGTGTGCACGTGTTATTTATTCAATTGACCCCCTAACGTGACGGTACAAATTGTTTGATATGTCTGACGTGTTCTTGTGGCACAGACAACAAAACATCCAAAAATTATGTTCATGCGTTAGGCGCCTTCCTCTTCAATTTGTGGCTGTGGACTGTATAAAATGATACTTCTTGGTTTCTCCAACATATAAAATGGTTTATTGCAATGAGAGTTAGTCAGGTACAATATGAAAACGGTTCAAAATTTAAGGTCTGAGAATGAAGCTATACAGAGCAAGGTTGAGGTTCGAATGTGGTTAGTATTGAAGAAAACCGAGCGGTTAACGTTCCACGGAGAAGAATTTGGAAATCTTCGTAAACTGCTCCTATTGCTGCTTCTTCGATGGCATCTCTTGAGGTCCTCTCATTGGCTGTCCGAGGATGAGGTGATAATTTTGAGTCATGACGTGTAGGTAGGTGCCCCAAAGAACGGAACGCCTACGGTTTAGTGATAGCAATATGCACGTCGTCAAAATCATGCGTGAACATCCTCCCGGCCTTGAAAGATGGTCTTTCAACGTGTTCAGCTTCATTCTCCCACAGTGGACAAATCTTGGAAAATGCCCTTCTTATGATGCCTCTGCCCTTGCCCTTTGCGTAACTAATTCCGAGTGACAGCCTCGTTGGCGTAGTGGTAACATTATAGTCTGAGGATGACGAGTATATTCCCGTGGCCCCTAGCAAATGCTGGCATTTTAAATAAATCAGTTTTCTTTAAATAACCAGCAACAAATCTTGTTAGTTACAAGAATAAACCTTGACCATTAGAAATTCAAGGAAACTCAGTACTTACTTCCTTTGTTGTCAAGTTTTTTAACTGAACAATACACAAATCATTGTTTTTTTGACTAACAGCAGTAACAGGTAGTCTTTGAATAATTATTATAATCAGCCTTTAATGTTCCCACTGCTGGGACACACGGCCTCCTCTCTATGAGAGGGAATGTGCTAAAATCCAGCACGCGGGCCCAGTGCGGGTTGGTAGAGAACACAGGTCTTCAAAATTTTTTGGTTCTAGGATATGCCGGTTTTCTCACAATGTTGCCCTTCACCGTTTACACGTTACAAAATAAATTATACAAAGTAATGCGCCTGCATGTGCTGCCACCACTGGGCCACCACTGCTCCGGTGTCCACCGCTGTCTTTGAATACATATACTTTATTAAGTTTATTAACTGGAACATATCTTAAATATATTTATTTCTTTAAAAAACCTTATGTGTGGTATGACTACAATACCCATTCCTTTGTTTTATAATATTTTTTAGAGAATATTTTTTTTAATGTTACAGTACCATATACTGAGGGCCTTTTAGCCTCGTACAGAACCAATTTAGTTTCTTTTGTTGTTTACTTGTTAAATAAATTGGTTAGTGTTGATAATTTAACCATTTTTTAAATATATATAATAAATGCTAATAAATGCTTTTTCTTTCTTTCTTACTTTTTTTTGGGATGATTTTGTTTTTTTTTTTTAAGTTGTTATATGTAGCCAGTAGCCCAAAAAGTCTGACAACCAGTCTTACCAAGGGATATCGTATTAGCCAGTTCTAACTGGGCTGTGGCGGTCAGATAGGCAGTCGCTCCATGTAAAATACTGGTATTCAGCTGCACCAGGTTAGACCGGAAGCCGACCACAACATAGTTGAGAAAAGGATAGGCAGATGATGATAATTTGCTAAAGCGTTGTTTTCATAATAGATCATTTTGCTAATAAGATCAATATGTTTTAATATGGAGCCTGTTATGTATGTATATAATAAATGTTGCCTGATGTGAGCAAAGACTATGAGAGACAAATTAATATTTCACCATGTGAACGGTTTACCAGTGGGAATGCACAGTTAGCCGACTATACCAGAAAATCATGAATTATTGTTCGATTTCAATCACTCAAACTCAAAGCATTTATTTCAATTAGACCACTAAGGCACTTTTGAAAGTCAAAAATACAAAAAAAAAACAAAACAAAGCTACAGTCCCAGACACAAGACATAATAACTTGAGAAAGTACTGTAGTTGCCCATTCCCTAGCGTAGATCTCTATGGAGAAGAACGGGCAAGAAACTCCATGGACACTCTTTTAAATCAAAATATTGTTACAAAATCTTGGTTACATCATTCATGTTGAGATTATAGATATATGTGAGAACGATGTAGGAAGACGTGCACATTATGAGCGTCCAGAGTAAAACATTAAATCAACAAATTAAAAATAATGTAATTAAAATGAACCGTGGCAGCTAAGAGATGACCAGTCCCAACTGACAGCGCCCAATCACGAACAAGACGCGTGTATCGGCGCCATTCAACTCAACCATATTGAAGGGAACTAAATGACCCGACACACCCGCCACCATCAGCGAGACATTTGAGTGAGCATGACTTTCTCTCAGCCACCAAGGCATATTCAAGTCAATGAAAGATAACTAAATGCAAATGGTAGCTTAAAAATACATGGTCCTCACATGTGCTATGCAATTATACACTACACTACACACACTATGCAACCACTTGTTTGAGTATATAAAGAAATGTCATTGATCAAGTGAGCCAAGGCTCATCAAAAACATATACAATATTTGAAAGTAATTTTGATATAACAAGAACTGAGTCCGTAAAGAAGAAAGTTGGTCCACAGTGACTACAGCAATCATAATGTCAATGCAAGCTTCCAGTCTAACTGGATGCAGCTGAACACCAGTATTATACAAGAAGTGACTCCATATTTGAGCTTCACAACCCATTACTGGCCAACACAAAACCTCTATGGTTGTTTAAAAATGGGAAAAAAGGAATGTAGGCATAATACGAAGACCTCGAGGATTGCAACCTCTTTTTATGATGGTAAATACATTTTTGACTAGGCTACTTTCCTATCACACACACTGGTCACTGATAACAGTAATGACTGACCCACTACTATACTTTTCTAGTTATATTGAAGGCTTTTGACGACTTAAAAGCCTACATAGCACCTTTGAACTTGTGTGAATGACTAATCAAATAATTGGCTCACTTACTCAAGATTTCATAAAAATCCTTGCACTTATTGACACGGCGGACTGCTTCCTGTTGCTCTGCAGTGTACTCCCTCTGTGGAACATGATGTGCTGTGGTTTTCCTCCTCCTAACGTCCTCAGCACTAGGGCTTGCAGGAGGAGTCTTTTTGGGCGCTGCTGTCGACGGCCCAGCAGCTCTAACCCGCGTTAAAAGCTCTTTAGCAAGCGGAGTAGGGTACAAGCGTTCTGCTTTAAGCAGAAACTTCTCAGCTTTCTCCATATTCCCTCCTGAATAAGCATTTTGTGCTATTGCTATACATTTTTCTGCTTCGTCCTTGTTCCCTTCGAGCGTCATTTTTCGGTGTTTCGAGGCTCGTTGTTGATGTCAATCGTTTCTATTACGTTAAGGACACGTCGCAGAATGATTTGGAGATCGCGACGCGCAAATTTAATTAGCGCAAATAGAATTTAATTGCGCATATTTCACTACATTTAGGTGCACTAATGGATGTAGGTATTGCGATTGCGTCAATCAAAATACTGCAGAGCTGCCAACATGAAAAATTAATTTAATGTTTCCGCATTCGGTCGGGCAAAGGCAAAAAGGATGACAGTTTTTGCTGTTGTACCTAGCCGATGTTTCCGAACAATAATTTACAATAGATCATAGAGCTACATCGATTTTTTGCCAAGTGCGAGTTGGACTCTTGCATAAAGGGTTCCGTACCATTGTAGGAAATAATCGTAATCTTAAAATCTTTATTTTTCTCATCATCATCATTTTTTTCATCATAATTTTATTACAGGCGTTCTGATAAGAGGGTTGCCCCTGTATTTTTTATTATTTGTTGTTAGAGCGGCTACAGAAAAACATCATCTGTGAAAATTTCAACTGTCTAGCTATCACGGTTCATGAGATACAGCCTGAGCCTGGTGACAGACAGACAGACGGACAGTGCACAGTGCATGCAGTGGAGTCTTAGTAATAGGCTCCCGTTTTACCCTTTGGCTAAAAGGAACCTTAAAAAATAATTAATGTAAACATTATTCTATCCTGTCCACATGTTCATCAGTAGTCATATAATTACAGGCAGCTGGCAGGCTATGCGTAGTATCAATATTTTGTAGTAAAGAAGAAAATAGTTTCTATTTCGCTTTTTCTATTAAAAACTTTTTTGAATTCGTACATACCATAGATAAAATCCGAACACGTTTGACGTTTTTATTAACGCGTTTCGTTAAATGGCAAAAATGGAAACAATAGCTTTTATTTGACGCTATCTCGCTTGCTTTCGTGAAGTTTTCACTCTCTTTCTCGTTCGCACAGCAGAACCAATACACATCACGCCAAGGATTATTCATCCATCGTCATATGACGTATGACGCATTACAAGAATTGATTCAATTGAATCGAGTAATATTATTGCGCTAGGCGTATCCGGCGCTTAGTATTTAAGTGTAAATCGTCAAAAAACGTTGTGTAGGCTTTGTAAAATCAGTTTTTGGATTAACCGCTGCGAGAAACCTCCAAGAAAAGATGACTGCCCCGCCGATCTACAACCCAGTAAGATTTTTTTACATTCTTCATGTTGTTACGAAAGATGCCATTAAATGCGGCGTTTTACGCGTTTTCAAGGGTATTTGGAACAATTCGGTGCCATTAGTTATATGACGCGGTGTGTAAATACAATGTTTTGTTAGAACAAAGTTATCGTAATCCCAATACGGTGATAGAAATTAGTATTCGTCAGTAGGTATTTCGCCGTCCCCAAGGTCTTTGCCTATTTTATATAGACGGTAATTCACGTTATCCGTGTAAAGTAACGCTTTTTCCTCAATTCTCAAGGCAAAGTCTTGGAAATGACGCCTGTTCTTGCAGTAAAATTTCTACTCATCATGCAGTTTCTACAAAACAGATTTTTGTTTAAGAATTTTCCTATTTATATTCTTGACCTACCGCGGCCTATTCTGAGATCATACTGAGAGCCGGAGCTGATAGAAAATAATGTTACAATAATGAAAAAGAAGCTAATAGTACAAGAATAGAAATGTAGCCGCTCCAAAAATACTACACTAGTATTTGTATACCTACTTAGATTATTTCTATCACTGCGGGTCAGAGACCTCATTAAAATGGATGCAGTGTTGCTACCTACATCATCTAAGGAAAATATCTGGAATTTTACAAGTCTGGAGTTACCACAGCTTAAATATACTATGTTTTTTTAAGATGTTTAATGAGACACATGAAAAATAATCTGTTGCGTTTTTTGACCTCCTTGGTTTAGGGGTCACAGTAGGCTATGTCACCCCTCCTCTGAGTATTAAGTCCTGGGTTCGGTTCCCTGGTCAGGCTATGTGTTACAACCAGGAATTTCTCAGTCGCTCTCCAGAGTCTGAATCTGTGCTTGGTTTATGGCAATTGGCTTGCCCTTTATATGGAACTTAAACTTAACTGACAGTGTGATTGATTAGCTGATAAATTTTTATATCAATAATAACAGCAAACAATAATGTAACTAAAAGTATCCCTATTTATGCAATGTCGTCATGCCCCTGCCCTTATCCCAATTCATTAGTGGTTGGCGCAACATGTCTTCTTCTTCCACACTTCTCTATTACTCGTCATCTCATCTGACACCTCCTTTCTAGCCATATCACCCTTCACACAGTCCATCTATTCTTTCTTTTGGTTGTTTTCTACTTTTATAGCTATCCACAATCTAGCCAGTCACCATTCATACTGATTTTGGTTAGCACAACAGCCACATAGTTTGATGGAAGGGCAATCTATGTTTGCCCAGGTCCCTGGATTGGCGACCATCATTTCCATAGCAAAACTCCTCAGTGCTTCTGATAGTAAGTTAAGCTGTTGGTCCTGGATGTCATTTAGACATTAGACAGTTGTTATGGGTAGCCTGGTGGTAGCAGTCTAACAGGCAGTCTTACTAATGAGTATTGTATTACCCAGTACTAACTAGGTTGTGGACCTCAGATAGGCAGTCGCTCCATGTAAAATACTGGTATTCAGCTGCATCTGGTTAGATTGGCAGCTGACCCCAACATTGTTTTGAAATGGATGGATGGTATGTAACAGCAAAATAACTGATTAGGAGACCTCAAAAACAAATGCCTTATGGTCATTTTTAATTTTTACCTCAATGTGGTTGTTTCTAGGCCAGCTTCCACTAAAAAACGATAGATGGCGCTGTACATGATTCATTCTAAAACAAAATCGGTGTCCAGTCGCAACCAAATTAAGTGTGTACGTGCAGCAGATATCGGTGTCTAAATATTCGGTATTAGGTCGTATTATAGATATTATAGCCAAAATGAAAAAAGTAAGTTGCAATGCAACATAAACGCAAATCGACCGAAGAAAGACGAACGCGCATAAACTGCGAAGGAACACTTGAAGGCAATGCACACCAGCTCCATGTACAGCCCAACTAAAATTTTTACACAGAGTCATGTACAGCGCCATCTATCGTTTTTTAGTGGAAGTTGGCCTAGAAAAAACCTCTTTGTCCATCAATTTATGACAGAGGCAATATGTTCGCCCCCTATCAATTGGGACTTATGTAAACCTCCTTTGACGTAAAATTTGTTTGTAAGTTTGTATGTAGGTTTGTATGTAGGGGTTAATCTTTGGCGCTTCTGATCCGATTTCGAAAATTGTTTCACTAACGGGAAGCTACATTATCCCCAAGTGTCATAGCTACACTTAAAACGTCCGGGAATTACAGCCGTAATAATGTATTTCATGAAATATTTGTAGCAGGTCTAAAAGTAACCGCGCATATGCTGTCCCCACACGATCACTACGCAACATTAATGTGGTGTTGCCACACAAACGATGGGACAATCCATATCGTGTCCTGCCTGTCTTGTTGGTTGCACAACACATCACAGGAGCAGATGGACGCTACTGAAAGTGCCAAACTTGTCGCCAAATGGGCTGACTCAATTTAAATTGTCATCGACACGCTAAGAAGGACAACATTCTACAGTATGCCTTCGGCAAAATTCGTTGAGTTTCGGACAACGCATGCGGCTGACATCATCAATTGCGACGCGGGCGAAGTGTGTGATGTCATCTTCATGACGTCGCGTCGTAACGTTTATTATGTGACGCAATTCGCATAGGTGAGGTCAGTAAATAGAGGAGTGGCCATCAACATAGCTGAGATTCATCCGACAAGACTTGATTAAAAGATTTTGTTTGGAAAATTCACGAAGAAAGTCCGAAACTTGGACCCGATCAATTTGTCAAAAAATTGCCTCACGTAATTAATGTACGCCCTTTTTCATCCCTGCTCTTGAAGGTTGTTTTTCGTGAAATTCCCACATATTGTAGCAGACGCAGAGTTGCGCTGTGTACGGACGACTGCATTAATTCGTTACCCCTTTTATTGAGTGACTTAATTCGTGTCGGATACCTAATTAATGCAGCTGTCTGTACACACGCCTTTATTCACGTCTAGACTACTTACATAGAATTCAAATGGTTATGTATTCAATAGTTTATACATTTGTCGTTCTGTGTAGGTACTAAGTAAGAAATTAAATGGTGTAGTTATCTATACTAATAGGTACTATCTATACTGCCTATTATAAAGAGGAAAGATTTGATTTTTTGTTTGTGTGTTTGTTACGATTTAACTCTAAAACTACTTGACCAATTTTAAAAATTCTTTCAGCAATGGATAGCTACATTATCAGCGAAAAACATAGGCTATATTTTATCCCCGTACTCCCACGGGAACGGGAACTAGGCGGGTGAAACCGCGTGACGTCCGCTAGTTCAAGATAAATGTATGACTCAGATAATTATTATTCTAGTATATTTTTGGATCTGACGCCATCCGAAATTGATGATACCAGAGTTCAAAGAGTTTGTGTAATACGTAATAAATAGACAATATTATTGGTTGAAAGATTATTTAAGTGGTGCTCGTGGCTAAATAATGTCAGCCGTCCGGGTCGATCTTCAGGTTAAGCCGCGCTTGCCTGGGTTGGTCCGTGGATGGCTGACCACCCATTACATACCGAGTTTCCAGTCCCGGCTGTCAATTTTAACAGTCGTTACAGGTAGTTAGTGGCCCGAAAGTGATAACCAGTCTTACCAAGAGGTATCGTATTACCCAGTACTAACCGGGTTGTGGAGGTCAGATAGGCAGTCGCTTCATGTAAAATACTGGTTCATCTGCATCTGGATGAACTCTGTGCGTGAACTGGTTATTATAAACTGATTAACGCTATAATACGGGTTAACCATTACTCCAGGGTTATTCCTACCTAACCCTAAAAATTAACCCGATTAAAACCTCTATATGCGGGAAACATTTTTGGTCCCTGCTTCTAGGGTGTCCCTCTGATTCCAAGTCCAACGTACGCGAAATAGAAAGAAATACTCTTGAATTACCTAAATTAGAGTACGGTTGGCAACGTGAGGTCCTGGTGCGCCCTACTCCTAATAATTCATCTATACATATAAACGACTTAACCTAACCGGGCGTGCGTGTAAGATCTGAGAGCTAATTCACGTAATTTTATGACGCACCGATGAAGTTGTAGTGCAGTTGCAGTTAAGTTCAAGTTCGAGTGATAAACGGTATTCTTGTAATTTTTGAACTGCGCGTAAGCTGCGCGTGAACTGCTGCACGTCAACTGTACGTCAACCAAACTCAACTAAACTACCAAATTTGCTTATGGTGTGGCTATATGAGAGAAAAAATATTACACACTAAATAATCGAATAGAATCGAACACATTTCAATGAATATGACGTTATTAAAATAATACCCTGGCCAGCACAGAATTTAGTGTTTTTTCTTACTTAGTAGAATACCGATCATGTTGCGTTCCGAAGCACGCACCAAAGACGCGCAACAGTAGAATGCCGTTATTGTGCTCGCGTGACGCGAACTTGACGCGAGCGTGTCTGACAGCGGTAATACGAAAAGCGTTGTTTTGATCGAAACTTAACTGCAACTGCACTGCAACAGCACTTCTTTAGTTACGTGAATTAGCCTACTGATGTATGAACGTTCATACATCAGGTCACCTTCCTTGGCCACGTAAACAAGGCGAAATAAGTATGGTATGGATAGTAGCAGGTAGCGTTCTGTGGTTTCTGCCTACCCTCATGGGAAATACTCGTGAATTTATGTGTGTAAAAGATAACCTTGTACTATAGACTCATTAATGTTTGACGTGCGGCCTTCTACCTCGTGACAGTTGGTTCTGTCGTCACAAATTCACAATGAATATTGATTGTGCCATCCTGTTATAAGAGCTCGTGGCAAAATAATAACAGCCGCTCGGGTCGATCTTTAGGTCAAGCCGTGCTTATCTAGGTGGTTCCGCGGATGGGTGACCACCCATTAGATACCGAGTTTCCTCCGTGCCTCGGAAAGCACTTTAAGCCGTTGGTTCCGGCTGTCAATTGTAGATCTATGACAGTCGTTAAGTAGTCAGTGGCCCGAAAGTCTGACAACCAGTCTTACCTAAGGGTATCGTATTACCCAGTAGTAACTGGGTTGTGGAGGTCAGATAGACAGTCGCTTCATGTAAAGGTATTCAGCTGCATCCGATTAGACTGGAAGCCGACCCCAACACAGTTGGGAAAAGGCTAGCTCGTTAGAAAGAAAGAAAGAAAATATTTATTTGACATCAGTTATATAAGCACACACACATATAAAAAAAAAGATACAAAATAAGGAGGAAAACATAGTACTTATGTGCTGTGTGCCTCACGGCTGCGCCATAAAGGTCCACTTCAGCATTCATGCCAGACAGGTGATGCTGGCTGACGCTGGTCTTTCGTTGACGATGTGCCATCCTGTTAGCCGTCATCGGGTTATCAAATATTACGTTGATGATATTTCCAACACTGACAGACATCCATACAAATTCTCGTCCCATATTTTAACCCCTTTGT
This sequence comes from Xestia sexstrigata, assembly GCA_941918905.2. Taxonomy (NCBI): domain Eukaryota; kingdom Metazoa; phylum Arthropoda; class Insecta; order Lepidoptera; family Noctuidae; genus Xestia; species Xestia sexstrigata. The sequence continues at coordinate 10,386,470 of OW799230.2, read as the reverse complement.
GGAATGAATTATCATACGTGCTTCCTTAGTGCCCATCTTCGCTTTGATATAGAAATACATAACACAACATCACGCCTGTTATACTCCTAGGGTTAAGCAGAGGTGTAACCTAATACTATACCCACATTTCGCCAGTTATGTTTAAGTCCCATGTAATGGTGGGCAAGTTTATTGCGATGAACCGGGCTCAAAACCAGACTCCGTGGCTGCTGCTGAGAAATTCTCGATGGAAAAACCCCTAACACCTAACCCCTAACACTCTTAAGCTCGGTGTTGTGTCATAGGTCTTATTTTACAACTATTGTATGTCCAGAAACTTGTCCTTTAGTAGACCCGCGCGACTTCGTCTGCGTCACATAAGAGAGAGAGAGCGATAATGCGCATTTAAAACTGTGATATCTCCTAAGATATTCATTGAAGTCAAATGATGTAAGGACAATTTTATTTTGTTCAAATCCTTTAATTCCTAGGTACCTATTTCCAAATTTAAGGAAAAACGTAAAGGCAACTTTTAAAATACGTCCAACTTTACTCGCTTTTATATCACCATGTCCGTCATTGAATTTCCCATTGTATGAGTATGGTTTACCCGCAAGATTGCGCGCGGGAAAGACCTGAGAATCTAGGTATAATAAGTAAACACTTTCAAACCTAATTTGGAAAGACTGGAGGTCTAAAATGGCCGCTCGCCTCAGCTCGCCGAGGGTCCTGTCCACCTTCTTCCTGTGTCTCGTGACCTTCCGTCCCCTCTCGTTTGAATCGAGCCAGAATCATAGCTAGAACTAATTTCTGAACCAAATTTTGATGAAGTTTCTATGGGACCAATCGGGAAGTAGGTATATCCTTTCACATAAAAAATATCAATTCGGTTCATAAATGACGGAGTTATTACGAGGTAACAAACAAACGTAAATAAAAATACAACCGAATTTAAAACCGCCTCCTTTTTCTGAAGTTGCTTAAATATACCCGAATGCCCGCACTCTATAGTCACCTGTATTAGCCCTTAGTTGATAACAGAGTCATTGACCTGCTTATCTGCTATTTATATTATGTAAACAACACTTATCTAGCTATCATTTGTGTTATAAATAACTCTCATACCACATAGCACAGAATCACCATTTCTAGAGACACTTTAACGAACAATATTTTTGTCCGTTTTTGGCACAACAAACTAAGTTTCACTTATGGCTAAATATTGACACCGCACGAGTCGATCTTCAAGGTTAAGCCGCGCTTGCCAAGATCGGTCCGTGGAAGGGTGACCATCCAATACATACAGAGTTTCCTCCGTGCTTCGGAAAACACGTTAAGCCGTTGGTCCCGGCTGTCATTTGTAGATTAGTTTGCCAACCTGTCCAATCTAGACTCTCTTATCAATACCAGTATTTTACATGACCATCACAACCCAGTTACTGACTAATACGATACCGTCGATGCCCTTTGGTAAGACTGGTAGACAGATTTTCGGGCTTCTGACTATCCAGCAGGTGGCCCGTCAACAATCATTGATTAAATTGGAAAATGTAGTGAGGGGACTGTTGAGTATATCTCTGTAGATGGATATAAGAGTAGAGGAAAACCAAAGAAGCGATAGATGGACTGTGTGAAGGATGATATGGCTAGAAAGGAGGTGTCTGATGAGATGACGAGTAATAGAGAAGTATGGAAGAAGAAGACATGCTGCGCCGACCACTAATAAATTGGAATAAGAGCAGATGATGAGACGCGACATATTGCACTCATGTGATTTGAACGAATTGACATGTAGATACGACGCATAAGTCCCCCCTATTTTTGTTTTGTGCCTTCTTATGTCATGGTTCGTATCCTAGCGCAAAGCAATAGATTTTTTTCTTAAATCCTTTGTATTTTTTCAGATAATACCATGTGTGCATCCAATCCCTGCTGGAATGTTCCCTGGTCGCATGATCAGGGTACAGGGTAGCACGCCCCCCGGCGCTCAAAGGTAAGCAAAACTCTTGTAGGACCCTCTTTATCAGCGCACCAGATGTCTTAGTAACAGCCCAGTCGAATCCGATCAGCAAGTCTGGATTTGTGCCAAGGAAATGGCTGGCTGTCCTTTACCATTTTCTGTACCTAGGAGTCTACTCTCTAAGCACGAAACCCGAAGTTTCGGCCGAAGTTACGGTCGTTTCCTACTCCGCGTATCACTTACGGACATAAGATTCGTTAGGGGCCCCAACTAAAAATTAATGACAACTTGATTGATCATCTGTTCTTACTCCCGACAAAACTCATAAATTATAGGTAGTGGGTTAATTTCAAAGTGTAAGCTAATTTCGGACGGGCCCCGTATCTTCGTTGACGCACTTAGAGAGTAGCCCCTCTGTAACGGCTATCGAAGATCTATGAATGACATGAACTGAAGTCAACGCACAGTTAAAGTACTGCACGCGATTATCATGACCAGGAACTGTCTCCGTTGGCGCAAGCTCTATTGCTAAGCATCAGGTCTTAGGTTCGATAACCCAGGTCAGGCAAAGTGTTATTGTATGTTTCCTTAAGGAATTTATCAGTAGCAGCCTCGGAGTATTTGTGCCTGGTTGATGGCAAATGCTCGCCATCTATTGTGGTTTGTCTATGTACAATGGACTTCAACATAAACGGCGAAGTGTGGGTGTATGTCAGAGAGTACACAGACCCTTCCCGAAGCCGTCAACCAAGCAAACTACATCAAACTAAGCAACGCTACGCAAAAATTATTGCTGAGAAACGACTTTTTTTTGGAGTGAAATATCAAGTTTTACGGTAAAACTCAATGTTACGCACTCAAAACATTGTGCTGATGGACGTATTTAATAGTAAACGGATTATGGATTTATTTAAAGTTATGACCTACCGTTATTATAAAAAACTTGTGAGAAAGTTGGAACTTTGACCCCCAATATCTCCGTAACTAAAAGGTTCCCAGGTATGGTGTAGAACATAAAAATGATCGCAAGGACGGGGAGAACAAGTGCTTTTTGGCTTCGTTAAGTAAGGGTAAAGTGTGCCTACCTCTTCGGTGAGATTCATTACATTATCATCCTCAGATTCGCCATCAACTTCCAATGCGGGCCCAACACGGATCCCCGCGACGACATCGCGCTACATCTGAACTTCCGCTTCGTCGAGATGTGCGTTGTAAGGAACCACCTCACGGCAATGAACTGGGGGGTCGAGGAGACCAACGGGGGTATGCCGCTGAACAGAGGGGACTCCTTCGAAGCTCTCATCCTGTGTGAGCCTCATTCTTTGAAGGTGAGGATCGAATTTGTTGTTTTAGATCCTAAAGCCCGGATACCACCGCAAGCGGAGCGGGTCCATTAATCACGTCTTTTACCTCGCAAGAGAAAACTGCTTACATGTGTTTCCATCAACAAAGAGTCGAGCGGAAATGACTCGGCGGGCAAAAAGAGTAAAAATGAGCTCGCTCTGCTCATTCTTGTTTATTTCTCTTTTGTGGCGGGAATCAGACGACTAAACTCTTTCTTAGTGGAAACGCAAACCTATTTCATGAAAACAAAGTCTGCTTCGCTTAGCCATTTCCGGCTTATCACCCTTTCGCGATGGAAACCGGGCTTTAGATCCTTATAGTAATACCAGCTACTATTATCATCTTAAACACAGAAGACTTATGCATTGATCACCACAATTTGTCAAAACGGACCAGTGTTTTCAGACATATATTCATAATAGGTAACTTCCCGTTGAGCTAGAATCAAGTTTGGCAAGAAGTTGTGTCTTACAGCACAAGTAAAAAAAAACCGTAAATATGTAGTATAACCTCCCGTCCGTTACTAAATCTCCAGGAGATTTATGTCAATTGTTTAACTAGTTTGTCTACTAATTAGTCGTTTAAAGGTTTAATAAACAAAATACCTGCAGGTTTGTACGGAACCCTCGGTGCGAGTTCAACTCGCACTTGGCCGGTTTTATCAAAACTTTGGGCAATGTTTTTCGCGTTTATTTGCTTAAGGTAGGTAGTAATCGAATCGGAAATTAAGACATCCGCAACAGAACCAAGGTTACCGACGTAGCCCGAAGAATTGCCAAACTTAAGTGGCAGCGGGCAGGGAACGCAGAACGGATGGCCTAACAAGTTCTGGAGTGGCGACCGCGAACCGGAAGGCGTTGCGTTGGAAGGCCTCCCACTAGGTGGACCGATGACCTGGTAAAGGTTGCGGGGATCCGCTGTCCCGAGTCAAACGAGACCGATTAATGTGGCGACACTTGGGGAAGGCCTATGTCCAGCAGTGGACGTCTTTCGGCTGAAATGATGTTGATGAGGTAGTAACATACTAAATTTTTCCCACCAGGTAGCGCTAAACGGCGGGCACTTCTGCGAGTTCGCTCACCGCGTGCCGTACCAGAGGATCTCCCACCTGACTGTGGATGGTGACGTCATGATCCAGCTCATCGGCTTCGAGGGCGCCCAGCCTCCGCCGCAACAAATGTATATGGTGCGTTCACTTTCAGCATAGTTACCAGTGGCGAGGGTTTCATACAACGCGATTCCTACCGGATTCCCTTTGAATAATGGCATTTATGATATAACCACATTAAAGATTGCTTTGGTGAAGGAAAACATCGTGAGGAAACCAGCATGCCTGAGAGATATTTCTCGACGGCTTGTAAAGCCAAGTCAGGGGCACATGGGTGGCATAAAATCTCTGACACCAGGCTAGGCACTAACCATACGATAAACAAGATAATCTTGCTTGTATCTTAATAAAATTAAAACATAAAATGATGTCTTCCAGTCGGAACCTCCCGCGTACGGCGCGTACGGAGCGCCGCCTCCAGCCTACGGAGCCCCCGGCGGCTACGGACAAGGTAAGATCAATTGTTATATAGGGCTGTGATGGGTTCATACGGGTTGCTGACAACCAAATACTACTACAGCCATCTAGCGGACATCATTATTTTGACAAAAGTGACATCTGTGGCGCAAATTAAGAGCGTTTCTACGGAATGTGGGCAACGTCGCAAATAGCTGACAAATATTTTGCTGTTTTAATTAATTTGGCAATATTCATCATCTGCCTAGCCTTTTCCCAAGTTTTATTGGGGTCGGCTTCCAGTCTAACCGGATGCAGCTGAATACCAGTATTTTACATGGAGCGACTGCCTAACTGACCTACACAACCCAGTTAGTACTGGGTAATACAATACCCCTTGGTAAGACTGGTTGGCAGACTTTTTGGGCCACTGACTACCTGTAACGACTGTCAAAGATCACAAATGACAGCCGGGACCAACAGCTTAACGTGGTATCCGAAGCACGAAGGAAACTCGGTATTTAATGGGTGGTCACCCATCCACAGACCAACCTAGGCAAGCACAGCTTAACCTAAAGATCGACCCGAGCGGCTGTTATTATTTAGCCACGAGCTCCTCGAGCTTCTAATTTGGCAATATTACTGTATGTAAATAAGAAATATGGCTAACTAGAGAACTAAAATTTGATAATGTAATGCAATAATTAAAATCGTTACACCGAATAATCTGTTTTAGATGTCAAAATGCCTTTTCTACACTTAAACGATTACAACATCAAATTCAGTTTTTTAATTGCAGTTTACTATTAATATTCTAGTTCACTAGTTAGCCGTATGTTTTATTTCCATACAGTTATATTGCCAAATTAATTAAAATAGGTAAATATTTGACAGCTATTTGCTACGTTGCCAACTTTTTGGATGAACGCTTTTAAGAACTAATATCAAAATCCTAAATCGCTATATTTAAGTTCTCCGGAAGCTAAGAACATAATATAGAAATACCTGACAATACGTCGGGCAGTGGCCCACCAGACATAACACCCGTCTGCTCAGAGGATCCTCCCTTTTCTATGGGGGACGAAGAGCTGTACACCCTGTTCTTCATACCGCTTAACTGAGAGGGTGCCTTCGGTAGCTGTGTGGGGCGGGAGGGGTAAAGGGTATCACATGTAACACGCACAGATTAGCATTTTCTTGCATATTTTTTCATTTTCTGTCGCTATAAGGAATATGCACGTAATTTTTTGCCTTTTATAGAATAATTTTACTAATTGTGTCTGCTTTGTTCAAGCAAACATTGCAATAGCAATATTATTACAATAAAATCTTAGTGAAACATAAGTAAGTACACTTAATTTTCAAATCTTTGACACATAACCTTTGACGTCACTACCGGCGTTATCGAGGGACGTTGCGTTTTGCGTTTGCGTTCCGTTTCAGGAAAACACCCTACAAAAATACGTAAAATAAGTGATGTATTAGAAAATTAAACAAGTGTACTTACCACAATGTTCTTAACAATGTTCAATACAAGGCATTTTTAAGAAATAAAAAAAGTTTTGTATTTCTTGCATATTTCCTATTACGAGCAAATTTTCTGAGTACAAATCCTGAAACAACAAAAATAAATCACCTGCTCCATAATTTTGTTCATAAATGTCGAGTACAAGACTCCTCTAGGGGTTTAAAGTAGTATTTGGTTGTCTTTCAGTTATCCTTGTAGAGTAGATTTTTGTCCATATGTATATTTGGGCTATCTTGCATATTTGCGTCTATCAAATGCCTTTCGATGCTGGCTTTAATAAAATAAGATTAATATGTCAAACTAACATTTAAACCAGGTTTCTTTTCTACTTCAAGCTGTAGTGAAGCGAATGTTAAGCTATGCTTCAAAGCTTTAACGAGCTTAAGGCGGAACCGGCAGGGAAGCCCGTGAAACTCAAATTTTTCTTTCGTATTTTCCAATTTGCCGGTCTGTGCTAGGTTGTATGTTGAACAAAATATGATTTGCAACCGTAATACGTATGTATTTACAGTGTTAAAATCATGAATACAACCGTCTAAGTTCATATAATCCTATTGAATTAGATTTCCATCAAATAGTCATTGAATCGAATTCAATAAAACTCTGTAAACCCATATTTGTTACGGTCACAAATCATATTTAATTCAACATACAAATTGCAAAAATACGTAAGAAAATTTGAATTTCGCGGGCTACTTCGACGCTCACACCTTAAGGCAAGATTCGCAAATCGATCTTCGCCAAGGACATGCGAATAATAGCTTTATTTTAAAGCTTATATTCGTATAAGTAAATGGCAGCAAGTTTGTCACCCGAATATAAACCTTATTTGTTTAGTGATAAAGTTAAATATTATAGGATTCGCTTCGCTACTGGCTATAGAAGCATTATGCCTTATGTTTTAAGCATGCATGCATGCATGTTATTTATTTTATATATTTAATATAACTGTACTTAGCCTAATAAGCTTTCTTATGTAATATATTAATATTAAAATGCTTATTATAGGATTATAATAATATAAATTAAAAGTTAGTTCCAAACTAAAATTTTAAGTTTCGAGAGCAGTATTTTTAATAATGAAAAATAATAATAAAAATGCTTTGACCATTATGAAATATAATTTTACAATTTTTTTTTATAAACGTTTAAATGTTGACAATTTTGTCCGGTCAAAGTGTATTTTTTTGTATAGTAATCAACATGCCCGTTTTAAAAAACGCGAGTGTTACTTTTTGTACAAAATACTAAAAGGTAAGTATACCTTTTTGTAAATAATGAGTAAATATTTATTTTATTGTGTATCTTTATACAAGGTGTAAACGGATCCTTCACGAAGCCGTCAATCAAGCATTCTGTACATCAAACTAAGTAACTTTATGCAAAAATTCTTGCAGTGAAACTACTTTTTTTGGTGTGAAAAATTGCGTTTTACGGTAGGATTCAATGTAACGCACTCGAAAAAGTGTGTGCTGATGGATGTATTGAATAGTACGGGTGTTGTGGAGGTATTTACAGTAAAGTAACAACATTAAAAACTTTTAATAAATAAAAACCTTGTGAAAAAGTTGGAACTTTGACCCCCAATATCTCCGTAACGAGAAGGTCCCCAGGTATGGTGTAGTACAAAACAATGATCGCAATGACGGGGAGAACAAGTGCCTTTCGGCTTCGTTAAGGGTGTTTTTACACCCGTTGTATCGTGATGGCTTTGAATTAAACGTGTTTGTCCTATGTGTCGACCGTTTTGTGTTTGTATGGCATTAATATGGGGTTTTGCGTAAAAAAAAAACTATATTTTATGCATGGTTGTATAATTACGCCCAACGACTAATCAAGATAAACGAAACCAGTTTATGCAGATTTTCATTTTACAGGAAATCTATACAACGTGTTTTTTTTTTTATATTTCATAACTAAACTAAAGGGTTATAATCTATACGTAAAAATAATAAAAAAAAGTCCTAGAAAATGTGGTCCAAAAATGCATAGTTTCGAAGATATCATCAATCATAATTAATTAGTAGGTATCGTAAGTTTCATTGGTATATACGAGTAATTAATTTTCATTCAAACCATCAACATTCTCTAGCCCTTATACCAATTCATTCGCGGTCGGCGCAGCATGTCTACTTCTCCCATACTTCTCTATTACTCGTCATCTCATCAGACACCTCCTGTCTAGCCATATCACCCTTCACACAGTCCACCCATCGTTACTTTGCTCTTCCTCTACTCTTATACCCATCCACATTCATACTCAGAACTTTCCGCACTACATTTTCCTCATCCCTCCGCAATCCACGACAATCGATTATCATACAACTTTTCAGTACCGGCGGCGCCACTTTCAGACTTCATTTTCATTGAAACCAATGAGAATGACCAATGAAAATGATATTTAAAGTTAAAAGAAAATGTGACGTTGTCATATTTCACGTAAGGGTGTTTTACATTAATAATCGTAACTTTGTCGAATTATTTTGAAAAAAAATATTAAACGAAATAAATGATAATAATAGGCATGACGACAGTATCAAAAAATTGCAAATCTATTTAGTCCGTCAGTTAGAGTATTGGAAATTAATGGACACGTATTTTTTGTTTTTGTAAATCAATGAATATTGACAAAGATAAAACGCATCAAAACTCGGGAGTGGGGGCTCGTGACGTCACAACGCACTAAAAATTTTAGCACGGCATGACGTATTGAGAATTTTAAAAGCGTCGTATCTTCGTCAATTATGGTTTACGTTACAAAAGAAAAAATACGTATCAAATATTTTCTGCTAATCTAACTGACGGACTAATTAGTTTTTTCTGTCGTCTCGCCTATTGTAAAATCGTATAAAACAAAGTCGCTCCCGCTGTTTGTAAGCTTAGATCTTTTAAATTTCGCAACGGATTTTAATGCAGTTTTCAGCAATAGGTAGAGTGATTCAAGAGGTAGGTTTATATCTACATTGTATCCGTGCGAAGTCGGGGCGGTTCGCTAGTAATTCATATAACCCGGTTGACTTTTAGATAATATCAGAAAAAAAACACCCTGTATAAGGCGAGGCCATGTTATACTGGTAATGTATATCTTGATATGTCGCAGTGTGTACTATTGCTTCAAATGGTTTTCAGTGGCTGTATCGGAACTAATAATTATCTTTATCTTACATTCTGATAATATTGTTAACACTATCTACTAACAAATGACAAGGTTTATTTCTTCTTAAATCTGTATCATAATAAGCCTATAATGTCTCTACTGCTGGGACACGGCCTCCTCTCTATGAGAGGGAATGGGCTAGAATCCAGCACGCGGGCCCAGTGCGGGTTGGTAGATGTCACATGTCTTCGAATGTTTGGTTCTAGGACATGCCGGTTTACTCACGATGTGTTCCTTCACCGTTTTGAGTGCAGTGGTGATGTAATAAATTACACAAAGTAATGCGCCTGTCTGGGTTCGAACCCGCGACTTACTGTTCGTAAGTCGGGGCCGCCACCATTGCTCTCTCTAAAATCTCTATGCTCTGGATAATTTCCCCTGGGATCATTTTCGACCTACGCAAAGGGGAAGCGGACGCACAAATGGTTTCCACGTTTTCCGTACATCATCCAGAATCTTCACGTAATAAAGCCCAATTACAACTGTTCCATAGTGCAGTGGTCTCGAGTTCGAACCCAAGACACGCACCTCTGATTTTTCGGATTCATGTGCGTATTGTATTATCATCACTTGATTCGGTGAAGGAAAACATCGTGAGGAAACCAGCATGCGCGAGAAATATTTGCTGCCGGCATGTAAAGCCAAGTCGGAGGCCCATGGGTGGCATAAAAACTCGGACTCTAGGTTAGGTTTTCCATCAGGAATTTCTCAGTAGCAGCCACGGAGCGTAGATTTGTGCCAGGTTGATGGCAAACGGCTCGCCCCTATTATATAGGACTTAAACATAACTTGGCGAAATGTGGGTTTACTATTAGATACACCTCTGCCTAACCCTTCTGGAATTAAAGGCGTGATGTTATGTTATTATTAGGATTTAGGTCGGTTTTTACTGGTTGAAATAGTCCCAGGCAAGGTAAAATATCACGCTAGACTAACTATTAGGGTCAAGGATAACTTCGATCCGTCTTCTGTCTTTGATATGACCTCCACATTATGTTGTTATTTGTTACAAGGTCAATTTTAAACGTATACTGGCACTTACGTCTCTTTGTGCCTATTGGCCTTGTTTCGTTCTGTCTCCTGCAGATATAGAGGGAAGTGGAAATTATGGTATTTCATACTTCTCCATATACTTTTCGGTTGTAAAAATAATTTAATCAAAATCAAAGCATTTATTTCAAGTAGGCCCGTTACAGGCACTGTCGAAACAAAGATAACAATGAAATGTAGCTACAGTCCCAGTCGCAAGACATAAAAATTGTGAAAGTACTGTAGTTGGCCATTCCCTAGCGTAGATCTCTATGGAGAAGAACGGGCAACAAACTCCATGGACACTTTTTTAAATCAAAATTATTGTAACAAAGTCTTGGTTACATCATTCATGTTGAGGTGGTATATTATGTGAGAACAACAAACAGATGAGATAGTACCTATATTATGTGTGCACTTGAAAAGTGTCCAGAGTTAAAACAGAAAATACAATTCAAAAATAAAATAATTCATTCAAATATGGTTGTTATATTCGGATTATATTGTATTAGAAAAACACTTAAACATTAAAAAAAAACTACATCTACACTTCGTTGATGTAATTTACCCAAATATTACATTATGTATATTGTATATAATTATGTGGAATATTCAAACAATTTTTTATTTACTTTTCAAAAATGAAATTACACATGAAAATAACAAAAAGTTTTTATAAATACACATCTTTCAATGATAAACGTTTTCATGTTCTAATTTGACTGTAAAATACAATTATCATTTTTCAAAAATTCTTTCACAACACAAGTTTAAATGCAAAATTATTAAATATACATATTTCTGGTCGCTGTATTTGCTTTTAGTATAATTTAGAATCGGTGTTCCGGTCAAAATTGTGTATTTTTTTGTTGCCAATGCTAAATTTTATTTATTTTTGTAATATTTCCTTTGCTCCAGGCTACTACTGACTTGCTTTCGATAGCGGCGAGAAAAAATACAGGTATTATATTAATTTTATTTAGATATATTTACAATTTACTGATGGCTCATGTTCTAGACAGATTTTCAAGCATGAATAGATTCATACAAATATTCTTCTGTACTCATGACGAGGCGCTCGTGGCTCAAAAATAACCATAAAACCGAACAAAATTGCCCGAAGACGGGTGTACTCGACCACGTTTATACACCTGCATAGCTTTTCACAACGCTTCGATTCGATTCCTATTCGGAAAGTCGTATGTCTATCTTTTTTTGGCATTACGAAAACGAGCGAGATCGACATACGACTTTCCGATACGGAATCGAATCGAAGCGTTGTGAATAGCTATGCTGGTCTTTTGTCCGAATTCGTGCAGAACCCGTGCTTTGTTTGGATGCTTGAGGTCTTTCCAGGACATGGGCCAAGTAATTTGCAGTTTTAACAATAGTACTGTAATTTAAAGGCAAGGGTCTATCATGCTGATTGGCGAATAGAGTTACATCATTTTAAGCTTCACTAGAGTAAATAAATAACAATAGTTTAGAAGCTCATCATCAAATATTATAGTAAACTAACTGTTGCCCGCGAATTCGTTCGCGTGAAAATTTTGAGGTGTATGTGTAAGACTAAAATATAGCCTACGAGTTACGACCTTATTCTCAGACATCAAAAATCGGTCAGCCCGTTTCGGAGTTCGAGAACAAACACTGTGACACGAGATTTTTATACACCATTATTTTAAGGTTGTTCTGGAACTGAAAGTCATAAACTCGATCATCGAACTCCGAACGATCGGGACTGTTTTTTTTAAATAACCATAAAAAATATATTATATATTTGATTTTTCGTGTTTATTTTTAAATAGTCCCAATCGTTTTGAGTTCGATGAAGTTTATGGCTTTCGGTTTCAGAACGACCTAAACTTAACCGTAAACCGAAGATATAGACTACCCAGAAAAAGTATGTGCTTCGACAATAATCGTTTTTCTTCGGAAATACGAACGCGCGATGTAAAAATCCAAAGACACTCCTTCAGAGCATTCGCCTGTAATGTAGCAATCCAAGATTCGATTTTGTACAGAAACAAGTGAATCGGAACTGTTATTATAGAATATAGTCCATAAAATCTCACTTGATTAAAATGATAGCTGCCAAAATAAAGGTGCTAGTAGCTTTGGTCATATTGAAATTAATAATGTGGTTAGGTTAGGCCAGCTTCCACTAAAAAACGATAGATGGCGCTGTGCATGACTCAAATCTTAACAAATTATCTGGCTGCGTCGTAGCCACGATAAGTATAATAAAATACTTAAGTCACGCGTTCGTACAAATGCACATCTGTGGTTATACCATACAAAGCTTTGCAGTGCACGTTTGGTTTACCTTGAGGTGCAACGTTCATACGTATTCAGAGGAACGAAGATAACCGAAGTGCAAACAATTTCTGGGTTTCTTGTATGATTCTTTTGGTATCCGTGACGATCAAAAGATTCGGCTATGATTGTGGAGTACGCTTGAAAAGTCAAATAAATAAATGAGACCATGTTTATTGAGTGTTATATTAGTGTAAATTATGGAGTGGTAAAACACCGACTCGAAAACGGTTACCAAGGATTAATTACATCATCTGGAGCAAAAACAACAGTTTCATACATTTTGACCGTGTAGGTATTGCACTGTTGTAGGAAACAGAGCGTAAAAACGGGACCCTATTACTAAGACTCCACTGTCCGTCTGTCTGTGTGTCACCAGGCTGTATCTCATGAACCGTGATAGCTAGACAGTTGAAATTTTCACAGATGATGTATTTCTGTTGCCGCTATAGCAACAAATAATCAAATTAAAGGGGGCTCCCCTACTATGATGGATGGTACGGAACCCTTCATGCGCGAGTTCGACTCGTATTCGGTCGGTTTTTTCTTTAATTACCGATGGCAAATTTCTATTTGGGGCTCCAGATAATGTACTGAACACTTGGTAATGTTTTTCGTGTTCCACCCTGAATTATAATAGGATTTTGTATGAAAATATTTTACGTGTTTTTTTTTTTATTTTTATCATTTATTTACCTTAGATATAAATAATAATCGATATTATTTTTTCTATTTCAGGTGCCTTGTAAAGTAAGAAGAAAATGATGGAAACACTATTATTCAAATTATTAAAAAAAAACTTTTAAGACTCCAGATGGCACTAAAACATTTACAAAACTAAAGTTATTTATGTTTTTTTAATTACAACCCGAATTTAAAGGAAATGCTTTGCTTTGACACGAATCTCACTTATTAACATCACGCTTATTCTCGAAGGGTTAGGCAGAGCTTTACCTCTGTTAGGTACACCCAAAGTCGCATTTATTAAGGGGCGATCCTATTGACAACAACCGGTCACAACAAATCCGAATTTTCTCCCGACCTCGGAATGAAGTTCATAACAGTAGCAATAAATTGTGATCCGAGGCAGAATCGAATCTCCTACATGTATTTTTTTTTTTAATGTAATATTGCCCATGTTGTATGTAATATTGCCCATGATGTAATATTGCCCACGATGTAATATTGCCCAAGATGTAATATTGCCCATGATGTAATATTGCCCATATTGTATGTAATATTGCCCGGGTACTAACGACATACAAGGTGTAAAATAATAAATGCACCACTTCTCGTGTGGTGACTCAGACCACGATACTGAACAACTTTTGTTCTACGAGTTCTTGAAATTCACAAAAAAAAAAAGGATTTTTATAGGAATTGTCGCGATCGGCTGATTGACATGTATGGTAAAACTAAAAAAAAAACCAATTCTTAAAAGTCATCGAACAAATGGAGCAGCGGTGGCCCAGTGGTGGCGGCCCCGACTTACGAACAGTAAGTCGTGGGTTCGAACCCAGGCAGGTGCCGGCAGGTACTTTGTGTAATTTATTTCATCACCACTGCTCTCAAAACGGTGAAGGAAAACATCGTGAGGAAACCGGCATGTCCTAGAACCAAACATTCGAAGACATGTGACATCTACCAACCCGCACTGGGCCCGCGTGCTGGATTATAGCACATTCCCTCTCATAGAGAGGAGGCCGTGTGTCCCAGCAGTTGGGACATTATAGGCTGATTATGCGTAGAACAATTGTGGTTCAGTATCATGGTCTGAGTTACCACACGTGAGGTTTTGCGTTTATCATGTAACATTTTGTATATCGTTATTATGTTACTTACACCTGGTAAAATGGTGAGTGTTTTTTTTTTTAAACTAATAATCATGTTTACTTGTGTTTTTTTTATAAGATTTTCCTTTAAATTCGGTTTTTTATTTCACAATTTCTTATAATTGTAGCTTGCCGTGTTTAAATGTTTTTATTTAAAAAAAAAATCTTTTACTATCACTGTTTTTTAATCGTTTTTGTACTCAGGAAAGGGTATTTTAAATACTTTTTTATTAGTTGTTTTTTTTTTAATTAATTGCATTTTATACTTGTAGCTATTTTTTTTTGCTGTCTGTCTATGTGCGCATAATTAGGTTTTTCTAGGCGAGCTTCCACTAAATGACGATAGATAGCGCTGTACGGTCGAACAAGCTATTTCGTTTACATTTTACAATGTAATTTGTGGGTTAAACTGCAAACCAAATAGCTTGTTCGACCGTACATGACTCAGTGTAAAAACACAACAACACAATTACCCATACTATATCAAGGAGAATATAATACTCCACTTGCGTTCAATAAGGTTACATATGGGTACGATATTTATTTTTAGATTCGATTAAGTAATCAGAATATTCGGATTACCGACGAGCAACAAAGAAAAGAACCAGTAAAGCACCCTAAGGCTGCTTTTCCACCAGAGATGTGCTATGCAGCTTTGCTGCGAGGATGTAATATCTAAGCTGTGAAACGATGTGTCCGTTTCCACTGATACTAAGCTATGTAGACAGTAGGGAAGCGGGTAGGAACTCCGCTCTACACATAGCTACACCACTCGCGACCATCTATAGCAAGCATCCTTCCATGTAAAAAACATATCTTAGGTGAATCCGTTTTGAATCCGTTTCCACCAGTGCTAAGCTATGTGCACACATGAATATGATTGGTGGATATCAAACGCATCCATAGCAACGTAGCATAGCACATTTCTGGTGGAAAAGCACCCTAAAAGGCAATGAACGCCAGCTCCATACATCCAAACAATGAGTCATGTACAGCGCCATCTATCGTTTTTTTAGAGGAAGCTGGCCTAGAAAATATCTCACTGTACCTTATCTTTCGAATAAAGAACTCGTTATACAGGGGTCACCGGCCCTAAAATGGTTACCACGCCACGTATTCACTATTCAGCACATCATTCAGAACGGGGGATGCAGAATCACATATAAAATTTTTCGTCGGTTATTGTAAAAAAAACAGCTAAATACTAAACTGATTTTTTTAACAGCAGATATTTTTTATTTCCCATAAAAAACTGCGGGGTTTAGAAGGATGTACTGTATAATGTGGTAAGTGTTTGTGCGTCGGTTTCTCCACTCTGTATATGGTTGGAGCCAGTTGAGATGAGAATAGCGGTCATTGACCTACCTACATTTATTAAACTTCTTAACTTTGAAAACCAAAAATAAGCCTGTTCAAGTCTGGAATTGTCATCTATCGTGATCTTCAACGATACATGGTTTATTTGTTTTGGTTTGTACGAAGAGATATTAGGGAAAGGGCAATGACCGCTATTCTCATCTTAACTGGCACCAACTATAGACACCAGTCGAAATTGTACCTTTAGGCTCTCGTTTCTTATTGTTAATCATATTTTTTACACTGTATCCTTTTTTTATTTTTAAGAATATAAATCTTTAATCATGTTAAAAAGTTCCAGAGGCAGACAGCGTTTCGTTGAAGTCTTACTTACTAGGTATAAGTCAAATGTCCATTGAAACCAAAAATTTCTTTAACTTTGAGGTGTACCATTGATTCTTGTGAAAAGTAAAATATACTGATGGACAAAAAAAATAGGTCACTGTTAATTTTACTTTTTATTGATTAATAATTTTAATAAAAGTGTAAATACGAATAATGTAGTAGTTCAACTTGAAGGTACGTTATTTCAATTAATAATCAACAAAAAAAAAGTATTCTAAAAGTCAGTACCTTCAAATATAGTCACGACAGCCGATTTAATAGGCGAACTTATAGTTTTGTCCAACAGTATATTGAAAAAATTTTTTAGAAATTTATTCAGTTCGTTCGAAATCTATCTGAAATGCCTCACTCTGGGTTAGCGTATCGGCAATGCTCCAATAGAAACCATCTAAATCGGTCCCACTCATTAATTAAACAGTCGTATTAAACAGACGTTGAAAGGAGAAACCGAAATCAACATCCAGGCTAAACTAAACGGAATACCAGCCATGTTGTCATAAAGTAAATAAAAAAAAAAATATATATCTGTTAAAATACAGTGTTATCGCTTATAAAAGTCGCTTAATGAATAGCGACTAATCGGCGACCAGAAAAAACTAAACACCATCTCGAAAAAGTTTTCAGCAATTAACTATGGCAGCTGAACGAAAGTAACAATTAATTAGCGCCATTTAGGCGGAACTAATTTGACAGTTCTCGATACAAATGTCAAATCGATGTGACACCTCTTCTCCATTTTGGATTTTAGGATATTATGTTTTTTTTTCTTCTTCTGTATAATCTATAAATAATTATTGTTATTATTATTTCGTACATAAATTGTGTAAAAAAATAATGAAAAGTCGAAAGATTAAATTAAATGTTAGTGGAAACGTGTATTCCTGTTAAAACGCATTAAGGCTTCGTATTTAGTAATAAAAACTATTTGGTATTATTTCTAAATTTTGTTTTATTCTGACTGATAGCTTTGGACTGAGAAAATTATATAAAAAATGGGGTGTTTGACATATTTTTTGTATACAAAGAAAAGTCTATTTTCAGTAAAAATTATTTAACCTTTTGGCCGCTAGAGCATAAAAACACGCGCGTACCCTCCACGCCAAGCCACAATTTTACCTAAGATTTTGTCACATATTTATGTCTTATGGCGTTCAGGGCACGCGCTTGCTTGTCACGTATCTGTGACTATGGCGGTCAATAGGTGTACACGAAAATAGTAGAATCGTTACGAAGTTGGTAAAACAATTGAATGTGAACTTATACTAAAAACTCGCCATTGTTAACGATAACTCGCTACCCATACTAAATGTCGCTAAATATCACATCGCACGCGTATAATATACAGGTCCTAAATTGTAATTTCGGTAAGTTGGACCCTTGACGAAACCGAAACGCCCTAGATCATTGCGTCATTGCGATTTTTTTTGGTTCTGGACCGTACTTTGGAACCTTGTAGTTTCGGAGATATCAAAATACGAAAAATCTAAATTTGAAATATTTCACAAGATTTAAAAACAAAACTTTTAATTTTTAATGTAATAACTTTACTTTAAATAGCTCCTTGATCCTGGCACTATTCAATGCATCCATCAGCACAATGTTTTGAGTGCGTTACATTGAGTCCTACCGAAAAACGTGATATTTCACCCCAAAAAGTCGTTTCCCAGCAATAATTTTAGCGTAGAGTTACTTAGTTTGATGTACAGAATGCTTGGTTGACGGCTTCGTGATGAGGTCGTTTACAACAGCTTGTGTAGACAAACACCCCTTTTGCTGCTAAATAAATTAATATTTTTGATTACAAGTTTATGTACGACTGCAGTAGTCTCACCATGTTTGTAATTGCATTTAAAATGTAATAATAAAAATAAAACTGTTGTATTACTTTTGTATGTATTTTGCATTATTTAATATTTTAAAGTTAATAAAAAAATATTAAATTAATTTTTTTTTTGTTTTTTTTTCTGTCATTCCCCAAATAAATAATGAAAAAGTGTAAAATAATAATGATAAAAATAAGTAGGTAATGTTCAACTTTTAGAAAGGATAAGTAATATAATAAATTACTTATCCTTTCGAAAAGTTCAGTTGTTATGTTAACTGAATCTAGATTTTATTTGATATAATAATCGGTTAATACGCCATTGTTACATATACTTGACACTAACAGTTACAAGATATAAGAGCTGAATCCATAATTTTATTTCATGTCATCGTCATCATCACTTCAGCCGAAAGAAGCCCACAGCTGGACTTAGGCTTCCCCTAAAGGGGGGGAGATGCCATAATCGCCACGCTTGGCAGACTGGTTGGCGATCACAGTACGATTGTTATTTGATAAAATGATTAGTTAATACGCCTTTGTCACATATACGTGACAAGCATGTGCGTGCCATATACGCCAGACAAAAATGTGACAAAAAAAATGCGATGCACTAGACGAAATACACAATTAAATAGTTTTAGAATCCCTATTATTTTCTAGGTATTTGCATGGATGGCAGGATGAAATTGTGGCTTTGCGTGGAGGCACGCCTCGTGTGTTTAAGCTCTGGCATTCAAAAGGTTACGTAAAAGTTAGAGATTACCTACTCGCTGAGAAATGAGGTTTTAGTCGGCTCTAAAATGTTTTCTATCAACAAATATTGAGACTAACTGGCCAGCAAGAACATAGATATAAACTCAATGAGCAAGAATAACAAAATGTATCGGCTTAATTTGTCATATTAGGAAGATTTATACTAGTTATTCCGCCCAATAGGGTATATGCATGATTTTTTTTATCAGTAAAGAAAGCGTATTAACATCAGAAATAGCAAAGAAAAATATTTTTTAAATATCTGTCAAAAATACTAAGTTATATGCATTTGAAACTGCTGATTAGACAGAGTGATCCGATACAGCGAATGCCGTCAGTCGCTGCAACGACATAGGTACATACTAAATTCCGTTTATCTAGAAAGAGTTAGAAACAAAAGTTTAAATGGTTATAACTTTTGTTTTGTTTGGCCGATTTATGTATTGTTTTCGCTTTTTGTCGTTATTTTTGAGGTACCTTGACATTCCGTATCGAAATAAAAATAAAAAAAATTGTGCTTATTCCCTATTGTGAATCTGAAATACAAAAAAATGAATAAAAAAATGTATCACGAAGACGGTATTTAACTTTACGTTTTGTTTTTTTTGAGATTTTTGATATTTTAGTAGGTACTCCAACGATGGTTGGTCCGGTAAAGAGTCCGATAGCGCTGCGCTATTTTGATGCCATGTTTAAAAACCGTCGTACCCAATAATGTTTCTAAGGTGTAAAACACCTCTTAACGAAACCGAAAAGCACCTGTTCTCCCCGTCATTGCGATCATTTTTTTGTTCTAAACCATACCTGGGAACCTTCTAGTTACGGAGATATTGTGGGTCAAAGTTCCAACTCTTTGACAAGTTTTTTTTTAAATACAAATTTTTAATGATTTTTACTTTAAACACCTCCACGACTCCCGTACTATTCAATCCATCCATCAGTACAATGTTTTGAGTGCGTTACATTGAGTTCTACCACAAAACATGATTTTTTACCCCAAAAAAAAAATAGTTTCCCTTCAATAATTTTAGCGTAAAGTTACTTAGTTTGATGTACAGAATGCTTGGTTGACGGCTTCGTGATGAGGTCTTTTACACCCTGTATAATGAAATCTCATTGGCCGTACGTTATAGGTAAATTGCTAATCTATTTAGTCCGTCAGCTAGATTATCAAGCAATACTTGACACGTTTTTTTCTTTTGTTACGTAAACCAAAATTGACGAAGATACGACGCTTTTAAAATTCTCAATAGGTACGTCACGCCGTGGTATAATTTTTAGTGCGATAATACGTCACGAGCCCCCACTCCCTAATATTCATTGATTTACAAAAACAAAAAATACGTGTCCATTATTTTCCAATACTCTAACTGACGGACTAAATAGATTTGCAATTTATTGATGGTGGAAACTAGCCTATTGATGAAATAACTATTTTCTTTCTCCTGTCACTTACATAAGCCTATTAAATAAATTTGTGTCAAAGGCCACGCAATTTTAAGTTGTTTAGGGTTCGGTACAAAAAATTAAAAAAAAAACGGAACCCTTAGGATCACTCGTGCGT
This sequence comes from Xestia sexstrigata, assembly GCA_941918905.2. NCBI lineage: Eukaryota > Metazoa > Arthropoda > Insecta > Lepidoptera > Noctuidae > Xestia > Xestia sexstrigata. The sequence goes on along the minus strand of OW799230.2, from coordinate 10,365,978 downwards.
CTGTCTGTCTGTCCGTCTGTCTGTCACAGCCAATTTGCTCCTAATCTACTGGACCAAATCAGGTGAAATTTGGTAGGATGGTGTAATCCTATGACCCAAACACAGATCATGTGCAAACTAAATATTTAAAAAATAATAAGTGTCATTTTCGGGGAACAAATTAGGAAATAAAATAAAATAAGTTTTGCAAGCCTTACTATATCAAATGGAAGGGCTCGCTAAGAGGATCTCAAATATATTTTTGTTATTATTGTAAAATAAATAGTTTTGATTTTATTCATGAAAGAAGAGGAAAATTGACCCCCCCCTCTGATCTCCAAAACTACTGAGCCTAAAATTTTGAAAAAAATACAAAATATAGTTCATTGCTTGTAGATTACAGAAAAGCCTTTATGATATTTTCTATTAATTGAAAATAAAAGTGGTAAACTCAATATAAAACTTTGGCATTGTACGGAACCCTCTCCACGCGAGTTCAACTCATACTTTTCCGGTTTTTTTAATTGTTTTTCCAAGCTACAAACGCTTCTACAAAATATTACAATCATAAAGGTGGAGGTTCGCGTCGCGACAGAGATAAGCGACCGAGACCAGAGACTGAGATGGAAGACCGCGACCGTGATTTGACTTTAGGCAATGTTTAAGCATCAGTTCGCGAGCGAGACAGAGACAGGAGACAGGAGACTGCGCGACAGGTGCTGCTCCTGACCAGTACCTAGTCACCTAGTGTCTCGTGTCGCGCTCGAAAAGTACGTGAACTATCGACAGCCACTCCGATACTGAATCAATAGGGTAGATGACACCATAAAACAATAATTCCAAGACACCAATCTCAAAAAAAAAACACTTTATTTTGGGCCTGAAAACCCGATTTATTTTCAATTAATTGCATAATTCGATTTTTAGTTGCTTTGAAATCAATAAATAGTTGAGTCATTAAGTTGAAAAAACAGTGACGTCACAGTTAGCTACTGCCATACAAAATCTATGAGAGAACCGCGTTTTGACAGCTCTTAAAAAGTATATCAATGAGAGGTTTTCTTTTTGAGAAATTAAAAAAAAAAGTTTCCAAGAACTTTCTAGATGGCGTTGAACTGACTGTTACTTGGTGCCAAAGCCAAAACGCTTGGAAAAAAAACATTGCGTCACGTCACATTCACATACGCTCGTTGACTGACACTTTCGTTTGCTTAACCTTCCGAATATAACCTAGTTTTCTCGCGCTTTGTTAAAATCAGTTTTTTTACGTTCCGTTCCTTGCAGTAACGTACCAAGTTCAGCGCCATCTATACAGCGACTAGGGAAGAGCTAAAATGAAAATCCCTCATTGATTGGTGTGTCATCTACCCCATTGTAGCTTTGGCTGCGGGCTCGGTCTCGACCCACAGTACATGCAGAAGAGACCGAGACACTTGTCGCGGTCTCCCGTCTCAGTCTCCTATCTCGGTCTCCTGTCTCTGTTGCGACGTGAACCGCCACCTTTAGAGTTCACATATTCAATTTCATAAATGCATGATAAATCGACATTGTAAAGGACATGCCTAAAAATTGTATGAGCCTGTACCCCAGAATGATCTATGTAATTAAATAGTAAAAGTCTTCTCTATGGTATTTAAAAAATGCATGGTTTTTTTCTTAGTGTGTTTATCAAAATCACAAAAACAGCACGCCGGAGCGTGAATTGGAAAGGTAGATTTTTACACTTTATTTTTTTAATTTAAAGGATTATTTATTGCTTTTAAACACCATACGAAATAGTGACGGAGATTGGGCAAAGTTAGTTCCATGTTAAAATAATAATAGTGTGTACTTGATCAGGTAAATTATATAGCAAAACTTACGTAGATTTTGTGGGTATCTATTGTGTCAAAATAAATCAAAAAATCAAATCTATCAAAAGATAAACCTTGATTAAGGAGAACTTTGCCCAGTCTTATCAGATTGTGGTTGCTGGCAATGAAGCTTTGCACAACAAGCATGAAAACAAAATGGCCGCGATGCAATGAGGGCTATCGTTTCTGATCTCTTTAGATGGCGCCACTGTCGTGTAAGGTCCTGTGATTAATTCTATTTAATACTTTAAAGTACCAATAACTTCATAAAAAGTTGGTTTTGTTACGTAAAACCACATAGTGTGGGGTTTGAATTTTTTTACCGGCCCAACCTCCGCCATTTTAATTATTTTTCAAAGATGCGGCCACGCATAAAACCTATATCAATCGATAGCTGGTATCGATACAAACAAGTTTTGTATGAGATAAAATGTTCTAAAGTGACACGTTTCCAAGATATGAGCTATCAAAGTTAAAGTCCATTCACTTGAGCACAACTTTGATTTGATCAGACACGAGATTTGGAAGAGACCTACACTCAGCATTGGGTGGCCAAGGGTTGAAACAGAAGAAGAAGAAGCATAAAACGTGTATCAATCGATAGTTGGCATCAATACAAACAAATTTTGAATGAAACAAAACGTTCTAAAGTTGCCGTACTGGCCAGGCTTCATACAAAAATCTTCCAAGCCCTTCCAGACAGGTAATATATTACCTACATAAAAAAAAATATTCCTTGAGTACTAGCAAATAAGATCCTAACTTGCTACTTAAAATCTACAAGTCATAATTAAAATAAAAGGGCTCAATCTTGACCACAATCGTGAATATTAGTAAACATACGTGATAAAATAGCACGCAACGAGCGAACTCTCTATGACATCTGACATTTGTGAAGACCTTACTCTACACGAGCGCCTCTAGCGGCGAATTCATGCGCGATAGCTCCCATTGTAACAGCGATGAAACTCGTCTAGCTTGTATAGCATACGCATAATTATACCGAAAAGATTGGGTTGCGCCTCATCTAGAAGCACGGAATCGTATTTACCTATCGTCGTCTTAGAGTGAAAACCTCGGGAATGCATTTTAGCTCAAATTTATTTTATTGCGTTTCTAGGAAGAAAACCTCGCAACGCACATTCTGATCTGACTAATTTGTTCATTCGGTACTCGTAGCGCCATCTATGACAGTAATTGAGAACCTCGTAAATACTCGCATCTGTCAGTTACGAATACCTCGTTAGTAGCATTTTATGCATTTCAGACAATGTTATAGTATCGAACAGTTCTGGACATAAAAGCGGGTAAAATTTCCATATTAATTAATAAAAACACCTAAATGACGCCGTACAAAAATTTTACAGCACGCAGTTTTTTCTTCCTCCTAAAAAGTTACTTCTTTTACACTTACGAGGCTTTCACTCTAAGGCGTCGCTATGCTCCTTTCCTTTCTGTCGCTAAGAACCTTCATTTGCTAGAGCGAGAAAGAGCAAAAACAATTTTGAACGACAGAATAGGATAAGAGCATGAACAAATGCGACCCCGTGCCTGCGACTGAGAAATTCTCATTATTTAAAAAAAATAATAAAATATTGCCCTACCCGAGAATCGAACACAGGACCTCATGCTTAGCCTTCGTGCTTATTCAGATGTTGCTTTTGGCTGGCGCTGACTAAAGTATATACAGGCAGTCTCGACATAGATTACGATATTATCGTTAAGGCGCTACCTCGAAACCTCGCACCGGGCGACTGATCTCCTAAGTGTTCTTACAGACGAGCGGCACGTTGCCAATGGCAGATAAACTGCAGCCGTCGTTTACGCGGCATGCCACAACTGCAAGCGTCGACGGCAATCGTCGACGCTTCGGCGGCTGCCGCCCGGCGCGTCGACAGGTGGCGACGGCTGCAGTTTATCTGCAGTTGGCAACGTGCCGCTCGTCTGTAAGAACACTAAGCGAGCGAAAGTGATGCAATTACTTTTGAAACGCAAAAGAAGAGAGATGGCTATAATGTGCGTGCGCTCGGAATAAAACGATGTATGTGCCAAAACGAATTTACTCCTTTTTTAACAAAATAGCGAATCAAATTTAAAGCCAATTTGAGTAAGCTTTGATACAATAAGTCTCTATGTATTAAAGTAAATTCCATTGAATAAACCTTAAACGTTACGCCGTGATTACGAAAAAAAAGTAAAAAAATAGACAACTTTACAAATTTTTTTGAATCGAGAAAATGTCATCGTGTATTCCTTTTAAATGATACTAGACCAAAGAGTCACAAAACATATACCAAAATGTTAAATCCCTATTCCACATACTTAACAAGTTACACGAAATAGATAAACCATATTTTTTTCAACATTTCAACTTTCGATCGCTGCAATGACAAAATTCTTGATGCTTGCGAAAATCGTATCTTGGATGTAGAGACTTGCATTTCCCGCAAGCATCGTTACTGCATCATGCGTGAGTAATTAGCGATCGAAAGTTTGCGATTTTGTCGTTATCTATGTCGAGACGCTGCCCAGGGTAATAAACTAGCCTGCGGAACTCCATTGTCGCGATGGATATCAACTATCGATATCTAGATTTGTTTATTATCATCTACCTAGCCTTTTTGGTCCTTCGAGCCGTCGTCGCGTCGATGCGATCATCTTTCTACTCAACAAGCGACACCTCGCTTCGTACCCCGACACTAACTATGGAAGCCGACCTCAACTTCCAGTCTAATCGGATGCAGCTGAATACCAGTATTATACACGGAGCTACTGCCTATCTGACCTCCACAACCCAGTTAGTACTGGGTAATACGATACCCCTTGGTAAAACAGGTTGTCAGACTTTCGAGGTTCTGTAACTACAGTCAAAGATTTGCAATTAATGTGCTTTCCCACCTCGGCCACCGTTGCTTTACCTTGAAGATCAACTCGTATGGCTGTTTTTATTTAGTCACGAGTTCATAGAAATCTAGATATCAAAGTTCCGCTAGCTAGTTTATGTGACCTTGTTTTATTTTATTGTATTTTACACAATTTTGTTTAATTGTTACAGGTCCAACAGCTTACGGCCAACAAGTAAGTCGCATATTGTTTAATATACAGGTGACTTTTTAATCACTTTCCAAAAAAAAATTCGGCATATTAGGTGAACGGAGTAGAAGCAAATGGCATACTTTTTTTTTTTTATTCACGAAAACGATTTTTAAATCATACGCGTATTGCGACAATTCGAAATTTTTCTTCTTTTTTTGAGAAATTTGTAGCGTTTTTTGATGATAGATCAATTTTTTACTAAGCCGTGGAAAAAAGAAAAAAATACTAGGTATGCCATGAGCTTTCTACTCCGTTCACCTAATATACCCATTTTTTTTGGAAAGTGATAAAAAAGTTATCCGGTATAGACTTTAAGATACTAAAGTTATTACTCATTCTAGGTCGCAAATCTTTACAGCGAATTTAGACAGAGCTCAGTCGCTGATCGCTTATCGCTGTTAGCATAATCAGCCTATCTAGTCCCAACGCTGGGACACAGGCCTCCTCTCTATGAGAGGGAATGTGCTATAATCCAGCACGCGGGCCTAGTGCGGGTTGGTAGATGTCACATGTCTTCGAAAGTTTGGTTCTAGGACATGCCGGTTTCCTCACGATGTTTTCTTTCACCGTTTTGAGAGCAGTGGTGATGAAATAAATTACATAAAGTAATGCGCCTGCCTGGGTTCGAACCCACGATTTACTATGCGTAAGTTAGGGCAGCCACCACTGGGCCACCGCTCCTAGCGTTGAAAATCTCTGTTGGTGAACTTTATTAATAAATATAATAAACTAGCTGCCCGTCCCGGCTTCCCACGGGTGGACTTTTTATTTTTTTCTATTCTATCCTATCTTTCAAGTTGGATCAAACTGCACACGGTGTGCAAATTTTATTATAATCGGTTAAGTGGTTTAGGAGTCCATTGAGGACAAACATTGTGACACGAGATTTATATATATTAAGATTATCGGAGGTGCAATGTATAATTGCGCTACAGATCACTGTGTTATACTTAATAGGATAGATGACCAAAAAAATCTAATTAGTCCGTCAGATTGATTTCCAAAATATTGGAAACATAGATTTTCTTTTTTCACGTAAACAAAAAATGAAGACGATACAGTACGTGGAAAACTCGTGCGACGTCACATTTAAATACATTTTTTACCCAAATGTGACGCCACAAGCTCCCACTCATGATCTTGGACACTTTTGATCTTCGTCAATTTTTATTAATTTGATAAAACAAAAAACACGTATGTTACCTACATCCAATATTTTTCGATAATCTAACTGACGGACTAAACAGAATATGTTTTTTTTAGTCACTCGTCTTCCCTATCGAGTTAATGGGATTGGCTCGTGAAAGCATATGGCGCTAGCATAGTTTGTTCCCAATCTGACCAATGAGGTCAAGCCATTTTGAAATATAGAAAGAAAGAAAGAAAAAAATATATATATTTGCGGCAGGCACATGACGTGCAAACCACAGGTACAAAGCATATAAGACGTTTAACATATAACAGAACGAAACAGAAACAAGAAAAAAAAAAGAAGTTGACAGCTAGCACGTCGTGAGTGCGACAAACAGGTTAAACCACTCAGCATGATGCTAAAAACAACGATACAAAACGACATTACCAGATTTTTCTACCAATGACGATGCTTGGAACAAACTACGCTAGCGCAATTTGTTTCACAGTGGCCAACCCCATTGAAATAAATGCTTCAAGTCTGGAGACAACACTTTTTTCATCGTTACTCCCAACAGCCCACGATGATGATGCAGCCGGGGATGCTGGCGCAGGGTCAACAGCGCAGTGGTATGGGTACAGGCGCGGCCATCGGTCTGGGCGCCGCCGGGATCGCTGCGGGCGGGCTCGCGGGCTACGCCATAGCGGGCGGCTTCGATAGCTCACCTACCGTAAGACAGAATTTTGTTTGCCATCTATACGTTCTTCTCTTCCATTCTCTCCTGACAATCGTTACGCTATCATCATAATCTTCCTTCCCTTGTTCCATTCTTCTTGTGGTCGTCGCAACACGTGTTCTTCTCCCATTCTCCCCTGTCAGACGTCACGGCATCATTTACTACTTTCTCTTTCATATCATTCCTCACACAAACCATCCATCTTTTCTTGGGTCATAGGATTAAACCATCCTACCAAATTTTCCCTGATTTGGTCCAGTAGATTCGGAGCAAATTGGCTGTGACAGACGGACGGATAGACAGACAGACGCACGAGTGATCCTATAAGGGTTGCTTTTTTTAATTTTTTGTACGGAACCCTAAAAAAGTGTTTGGAAACTTTCCAAATGCCGTTTCTACACCTCAAACGGTTACAAAATCAAATCCAAATTAATTGCAATTTACTATTAATATTCTAGTTCACTAGGTTAGCCATATTTATTATTTCCATACAGTAGTAAATATTTGACAGTTATTTGCAACGTTGCCAGGACATATCAAAGAATCAACTGGCATATGAATTATGTTTCAATCATCCTTTTTTTTTTTCATTTGGCCGCTCGAATCAGAAGCGGATCAGTTTATTGCTCTTGATTAGGATGCTGGGTAGTATTTGGCAGTTTTCTATAGATTCTTGGGTTGGGATTAGAAAATAAAAGTGGGTATATATATATAGGTATGTATCTAATTCTAGGATGAACGCTTTTAATCGACACGTAAAGAAAATGTAGGTAGATCTCTTTGCTCTGTCCCGACATTCCCGACCCTGCAATGTCCACAGCATCCACGATTACTAATAACCGTATTTTGTTTTAAAACTATCCCTTGAAGGAGGAGCCCGAGGTGAGTTAGATTTAAACATTATTGCACTCCTCTCGGTTCCAGGGACTTGGGACGTGGTAACCCAGGACCTCTTGCATCATCTCTTAGGGACCACTAAACTAAGTAGGCAAAGCATAATCAGTTTACAACGTTCCCAACTGGTGGGACACAGGCATCCAAATATGTGTTTTTGTCCAAAGTCTTATGCCATAGTTTAGGAGCGAGGGTGCGTTTCCTCTGAGGTGGAATCGATCAATCGCATCATCGTCTACGAAGACTTTACCGAACTACGTCAGGGTTGGTTTCCAGTCTAACAGAATACAGCTGAATACCAGTCATATGGAACGACTGCTTATCTGACCATCACTCCTCCTAAAAAAAAACCGGCTGTCTGTAAAGTCGGTTTACGGACGATAATTTTGTAACGTCATTTTTCATGATATTAGTGAAAAAACAAAATTTCATCCCCCTTTTCACCCAACATAGCAGCAGCATAGCATCCAACCATACGCCTAGATAATAATTTTTGTAATTTAAACTACGAAAATTAAAGACTTTCCCTAGACAACTTTATGCCCTTTTTTAACTCTTTGGGGGTGGAATTATCAAAAACGCTGAGACACTTATAAATTAATTTTCAACCGTCAGCCTAAACACAACATTTTAAGATCCTAACTTTAAAACTCATACAAACAAACAAACAAACAACAAACAAACATACAAACTTTCATTCCCTATTTAACTTAGGGGTTGAATTTCGAAAAATCCTTCCCTATAAGTCCTTGTCTACATTATAAAGGGAACCACTGTGCAAAATTTCAGTTTTCTAGGCCCAAGGGCTTGGGCTGGGCGTTGGGTGTGACCCATTTTCGTGCGTGCAGCCGGTGTTCATCAATTTATAAGACGTTATCACGTCAAAATTGACCTGTGAGACTGTAATCAACCAATCGGATTGAATGTATTCCTTCTCTGTATCTCGTCTAATCGTCTTGCCTGTGATTGGTCAGTTCCTGTAGCGCTTGTCTACGCTTCAGAGGAAACATACCTCAGGCTGCCTGTCCACTCGAAGAGAGACGAGGAGAGTTCTGCAAATCTTCTTCTTAAGGTGACACTACTCGACATTTTTCCATAGAAAGTAATACCCTCCGTATTACTCCACTGTTTGACACTGTACATCCAAAGTTAAACATGATATCGTTTTGTCTCATTATTTATTTATTTATTTATTTATTTAGGATCTCTAACAAAGGATGTACACAAACACAATAAATGACTTATGGACGATAAAAGTATCTCGTAGGTGTACTCCTTCACTTACAGGAGACCACAGCATGCACAATAAAATGTATAACTAAGTTAACAAAGAATTAGTCGCATTAAAAACAAAATCTAAATTAAAATCAAAATCAAACCACAAAACTGGAGAAATAAAATTAAAAATAAAATAAAATTAACAATGTCGTAGTAGCAATTGGGGAATTAAATTAATTGTGTCTGTGCGGAAACAGAATAGTAAAATAAAAAGCCATTTCCATTAAAAAGTTACGAGCTACCAAAGACTCGTTTTTATTGCCAATTTTAATGCAACTTTGGGCGTAAATTAGTAATAAAATAAGTGTCAAATTTTCAAAACTAAATCGGTACCGACAAAGCACAACTATCGAAGAACTATTCGAAGATTTATGCAGTGGTTTTTTCATAAAACTCGATTTTCATTATGAGGCCTTTTCGTATTTTTTTACGCGCGTCTTTTACTATGAATAATCGTGCATCTCGCTGAACTCACTCTGTCGGGCACGACGCCAGGTGAGACAGCGTGCTTTTTGGCCACGCCCACCAATAAGTTCGAGTCCGCGACTAGTGTCACCTTAACGTGTCGATGGCAATTATAAATTGTGTTGTAATTGGCCCAGAACTGAGCTACTAGTACTACTATTAGCCGTGTGGTATCCGGCAGAGTAGAATAGAACCAACCCATTACACTCAGGGGTGTCGTATAAGGCGACTAATGTCTGAGGCAGAACACCTTGCGCCTCCCTCCGTAGACCAGAGAATGGGCAGCAGCGTTTTCTGTTAGTCTTTCATCACTGCGATCTTCCAATCCGCCTGCCAAGCGTGGAGATTACGGCAAATTCCTCCCATCGTGGGAGAGGCTTATGTCCAGCAGTGGACGTTATGGGCTGTTGTTGTTGTTTGTTGAGCTACTAGTTGGCGCTTTCGGTAGCGTCCATCAGTTCCTATAATGAACAAACTATTGGACTTTATAAATTTGCTCTTCTTGGACAGGCAGCCTTATTCAGTCTAGTTTAGAAGTTAATAAGAGAGTGTAGCTTAGGAATGGATTAGTCTAGCTTATGTGGGTTTACACTGGTGACTAAAGCCGCACGATTTTTGCCGCGCGGAGAAAATCAACCGTCTAAATGGCAATTTGACTAGGTCGCAAGTGACCAAAGCCGCTAGCTAGCTCCAGAATTGAAATTGTTCATTGAAATACAAAAATATTACATTAGGGCCATAAAAACTATATGTATATAATTGGATTCTACCTGAACTAGGAATCAACCTGTATCTCACTCAAGAGCTTATACATGAATATTATGATTCCATAAACACATAGTAAATAACTTATCTAAGTATAAATATTCAAAAATACCTAAGAAAAAACAGTTTGTTTAGCTAACTTCTCTGCAACATTCTATTATTTTTGCAATGAAGCATAACACAAAAATCCAGGTCACGTTTACTTTGAGTCTACAGAAAAAAATGCTGTCACTGAAATGTAAAATATAAATAATGATTGTATTAATGATTGTAGCAGTAGTGTGACTAGCACGTATCCAATTGTCCATTCATTCAATGCTACTATCGAGAATTACACTGTGTGGTTTATTGTTAGAAAATGACGAGGCGCGCGCGACTCTCAAGTCTGTTCGCATCCGCACCTTGAAGTTTCCTTACGGGCGGGGGTATAGAGATGAAGCGTATATACTAGAACAGATCCAGGCACTAGGTATTTAACGAGACTAGGTTGCACCTATTCCAACTCTTTAGATAGGTACTCGATCCACCTAGTCTCACTGCCTACGCGGCGTCCGGGACCCGCGGCCCGCTCGTATCGAAGTCCGAAGCGCGGGCGCGACGAAGCGAGATATCATTTTGTTTCCATTGTAACTAGTCTGCTTTGCCGCCCACTCGTGTTTGCCTAAAATCATTCATGTGCCATTCATTTGAATTTGAACCATATTTCAATGCTCAAAAAAGTAACGCGACGCGCACTCATGTTTACCTAAATAATTCGTGTATTATTCATTTGAATTTGAACCTTATTCCAATACAAATAAAAGTAAAGCGTCGCGCACTCGTGTTGTGCAAGAATACATTGTGTCTTTTTTAACTACATTATTCCACAGTCTTCTAAGTACTTGTAAATACTCGATGTGAATGAAGACTTTATGATCCACTTGCACTAGTTGCACTAGTCTAGTACAAAGACGCCGTTGAGTATCAAATACGGACTCGTGCGGATATGATCTCGGTGGCTGCCGGCTCGCCATATTGATACCTACTTGACGTCTCATATCGCGTACGCGATACGTGTATTTTCGTAACGAAGTTTTTACCTCTCAACAGCGTCTCGCAACAAGTGTTGCATAACCTGCATATGGTCAAACAGCGGAGGACCACATGTGTTGCACACGGCTTTTTGAAGATATTTTAAATATAAAATACAATTAGTAAAATTATTTTATTAAGGCCAAAAAATGAGATGTAAACAAGGCAGATTGAGGTAAATGACGTCACATCATGGCCGCGACAGTCACGGACGATGCCACGAGGGCCACGAAACGAACGCTTAAAGCTTTTTTTCGCTCTTCGCTTCAAAAGTCAGTTTAAAATCTTGAAAACAAATTGAACCTACTTTACATAAGGATAACGTTGATATTGTAGAAATGAACACACATCTGTTTTTGACGCCTGTAGCGAATAACGCCCTAAGCGATATTTTCGTGGTCCAAGCGAGGGACACTGCTAAAACGTTCACCACCTATTGAGTGCATCATTAAAATGTTACATCGGTCATTATGTAGACTTCAAGGGGTTTGAATTTAATTTTATTATTATTTCAAAGTTACGGCCACACATAATACTGATACTGTTAGCCTGCTTCATCCCACTGCTGAGCAAAGGCCTCAAACATAAAACCTACATTAATCGATAGCTGCAGGCTTAGCCAAGTTGACAATCTACAATCGTTAACGCTAGTAGAAAACGAATCAAATGTATGGGAATGACGTCATAGCAACGTTAAATCACCTGATCAACACAAAGGAATAGAAAATTCGTAGACAAGTTTACATCGTTCAAAATGATAGAATAGAATGTTATCGTTTCTACAATGTTGATCGCTATACTCTTTGGTAGGAACGCTCACTATAGACTAAAGTGTAGGTTTTTTCTACAGACATTAAAGAACGAGCGATCGACTCAGTCGTGTCAACTTGGCTACCAATTTAGCGGTTACTACTCGTACAATCGCTTACGCCGAGGCGTTTACGATTGTAGAAAGAGAATCGATATGAAACGTTTGTAACTTGGCTAGGCCTGCTGGTTACAATACAAACATGTTTTATATGAGACAAAATGTTCTAAAGTGTCACGTTTCCAAGATATGCTATCAAAGTTAAAGTCCTTTAAACTTCCGACTTCGACTTTCAGGTGCAAGCGACTTCGTTCTCCGAGTCAGTGGATTTCGGGGCCGATGACTGGATGGACTGAAGGCAGTTGGCGCTCCTCCTGGCGCTAGCGGGTGCCACCTTCATGCTGGTGGGCAAGCTGGCTCTCATCATCCTAGGCTTTATCTTTTATCACCAGTGATCGGAATATCTTAAGGTGCATGCTCCAACCAGCGCGCGAAATTCAAATTTTCTTAAGTTTTCTTCAATTAGCAGAACAGTGCTAGGTTGTATGTTGATTACAATATTATTCGCGGCTGTAAGACTTATGTAGTTACAGAATTATAATCATCAAAATAATAAATAATTAATACAACCCTTAAAGTTCATAAAGGTGCAGGAATGACTTTGACCTTGAAAAAGTCATTTGTTCACCTTTATGAACTTGGAGGGTTGTTTTGATGATTTTGATGATTATAATTCTGTAACTACATACGTCTTACAGCCGCGAATAATATTCGAATCTACATACAACCTAGCACTGGCCTGCAAATTGAAAAAACGTAAGAAAATTTGAATTTCGCGAGCTACCCTGGAGCATTCACTTTAACATAACATGACCCCTGCAATCCCGGAAGGGTTACGCAGAGGTACACCCACACTTCGCTAGGACGCGTGTAGTTTAAAAACCCACTAAACCATTTTTTTTAAACCCGTAAACAACGAAAAACTTTTGACGCATTTCTGACTGCATACTTACTACGAGTATATGAACATACCATTTTAGCGGATTTTGTTGAAGGCTCAATTTAGTACTGTTGTAGAGGGATTTGATCGAAAATGAGTTGCTCACTTTGTAGAGAATTAAAAGAGCTTTCAGAAGACAATAAAAAGATAATTTCTATGCAAAATTGTTATAGCGGGTTTTGAATTAGACGCCTCTGTTATGGTTAAGTAAACCATGTAATAGGAGGCGAGTCTAGCGCCATGAACATGGGACATAAAACATAACTAGTGAAATGTGGGTGTAGTTTTAGGTACTCCTCTGCGTTACCCTTGGGGGATTGCAGGCGTGATGTTATGTTATGTGTGTAGGGGCTGCGATTCTCCATACTTACAAATGTATTCCCCTTTTTTTTATTCCCGAACTAGCACTTCGTCCGCGAAACTTGCGATAGCTCGTCTAATTTGCATGATATCAATATAATTTATAGCCTTTGTTAACCGGTAAAGATGTAGCTTTCTATTGTGAAAGATTTTTTAAAATCGTAACAAACACACAAACAAAATATCAAATCTTCCTCTTTATAATATTTAGTTTAGATAGATATTGCCTCGACAGCATATTTTTTTATTTCAGAAAATCAATGTGGTAGACATTGATTTTCTGAAATAAAATACCGGATGACTTTTTTATTACTTTCAAAAAAAAAGGGTAGGTATATTAGGTGAACGGAGTAGAAGCTTATGGCATACCTAGGTTTTTTTTTCTTTTATCACTGCTTAGAAAAAAAATGATCCATCATCAAACAACGCTACAAATTTCAAGTAAACTTTTCATATTAGAACAAAGAAAGAGAAATTTTGAAAAAAAAAAGAAAAAAGAAAAATATTGAATTTCAAAATTTTCGAATTTTTTTGACTAAGTTTGCCATTTGCTTCTAATCCGTTCACATAATATACCTGTTTTTTTTTTGAAAGTAATAAAAAAATCAATAGACACGTGTCATTTCAACAACTAATAAGTTAAGAAAATAATATTACCCTCCAAAAATTACAAAAAACCCTCCACATTTACAGCCAAAAAAAAAAAATTCAAAAAAATTGCAAGATAAAAGAACTTGTTAGGAACCTAGACTTACCTACTCTTGCTTTAAATTTTTTGAATAGCCTCAGTTTCGAGGGCAAAAAAGGGGAATACGAAACGCCGATCTCGTCAAAATGTTTGTGATATAATCGCTATGAGCAGCTGTCTCTATCGTACTCTACGGGGGCAGCTTGACGCAGCGCGACAGCAATAGTTTCTTCAAATACTTATTTTTCAAATTTCTCGCAGGCCCTGCTCCCTCTTAACATTGATATCAGCTTGTAAAAAGTGTAAAACAACACTATTTCCCGTTTTCACTAATATAATACGCTATACCCAAATTAATGCTTATTTTTGTAGTATTTTTTTAATTCTCGACGACGACTCTAGCATTGCAAAATTGCGTTTTTTATTTAAATAAATAAATAAGCAATAATAAATAAATATCGCTGGACATTACACACAGCGCCATCCAGTGCCACACTAAGCAACGAGGCTTGTGTTGTGGACACCAGATAGTTGATATACTACATAGATACTTTTTGTTTGTAAATACATACTTATAATACTTATAAACATCCATGACTCGGAAACAAATGTCCATGCTCATCACACAAACATTTGCTCCTACCGGGATTCGAACCCGGGACCGTAAGAACGTAAGGCAGCCTCAGTACCGCTGCGCCATTCGGGTCGGCAACTATGGTTTCGTCTAGTGAAAACGGGATTAGTTTTTTTTTAAATTCAATGTTAACAATCCATTCTTAATATTGTAGTAATTTCAATTCTAGGCGAAGACTCTAGCGTTCATATTGCATCACTGCGTTTTTTATTTAGCCTCACTTTGGTTTCGCCTAGTGAAAACGGGATTTATGTTTTTTATTTTTATTTTAAAGTTAACAATCCATTCTTAATATTGTATTAATTCAAATTATAAGCGAAGACTAGCGTTAATATTGCATCAGTGCGTTTTTTATTTAGCCTCACTTTGGTTTCGCCTAGTGAAAACGGGATTTATGTTTTTTTTTATATTTTAAAGTTAACAATCCATTCTTAATATTGTATTAATTCAAATTCTAAGCGAAGACTGGCGTTAATATTGCATCAGTGCGTTTTTTATTTAGCCTCACTTTGGTTTCGCCTAGTGAAAACGGGATTTATGTTTTTTTTTTTTTTTTAAAGTTAACAATCCATTCTTAATATTGTATTAATTCAAATTCTAAGCGAAGACTAGCGTTAATATTGCATCAGTGCGTTTTTTATTTAGCCTCACTTTGGTTTCGCCTAGTGAAAACGGGATTTATGTTTTTTTTTTTATTACAAAGTTAACAAATCATTCTTAATATTGTAGTAATTTCAATTCTAGGCGAAGACTCTAGCGTTCATATTGCATCACTGCGTTTTTTATTTAGCCTCACTTTGGTTTCGCCTAGTGAAAACGGGATTTATGTTTTTTTTTTTATTTCAAAGTTAACAATCCATTCTTAGTATTGTATTAATTCAAATTATAAGCGAAGACTAGCGTTAATATTGCATCACTGCGTTTTTTATTTAGCCTCACTTTGGTTTCGCCTAGTGAAAACGGGATTTATGTTTTTTTTTATTTCAAAGTTAACAATCCATTCTTAATATTGCAGTATGTTTCAGTATTGTTAATCAGTATTATTGATTGTGACCAAATTATTGTCCACAATTATAATGGTGTGCAAAAATACTCGTAACGACGCCGAAAGGCACTTTTTCTCCCCGTTAACTGCGATTTTTTTTTGTTCTGGACCATACCTGGGAACCTTCCGAGTTACGGAGATATTGGGGGTCAAAGTTCCAACTTTTTCTCAAGTTTTTAATGTTATAACTTAACTTTAAATGCCTCCAGGACCCCCGTACTATTCAATGCATACACCAGCACTATGTTTTGAGTGCGTTACATTGAGTCCTACCGCAAAATGTGATTTTGCACCCCAAAAAAATAGTCGTATCCCAGCAACAATTTTTGGGTACAGTTACATAGTTTGATGTACGGTCGACCAAGCTATTTGGTTTACATTTTAACATGCAAATTACAATGTAAAATGTAAACCAAATAGTGTTGTAGACTCATAGACTGTACTAATGGCGCTAGCACCGCATGAACCAAACATCGTCATTGGTTGAAAATCTGTCAATGTCATTTTATATTTCAATAGTTTGACCTCATTGGTCAGATTGGGTCTAAGCCATGGACGCGCCATCTACAATCAGCCTTGACCAGCCTTCCCCACTTGTTTTGCTTTCGGATTGGCGGACACTGACAGCCAGTGTTGCCAACTTTATTTTTACGAATCCATCAAATGTGGCCTCGTGGGCCACCAGAAAACCACTAAAACCTATCGGTCTCGCAAACCACCAGAAAACCACTAATTCAACTCAACCAATTCCGCCCCTCTCATAGAGAGAAGGCCTGTGTCCCAGCAGTGGGAACATTAACAGGCTGATGATGGTGATGAATTCCGTGCTAAGTGCTCAACCCCTAAATGTTATTTGGAAATAAAACAGAAATAAGTAGTTATTGCAGCATTTGCCTTCACGTGCTAAACCAGCACGAATTGTGAGAATGGGGAGACACGCTGTGGAACTAATGGCGCTTGCATAGCTGGTTCCCAACATCGTCATTGGTTGAAAATGTGGTAATGTCATTTTATAGTTCAAAATAGCTTAACCTCATTGGTCAGATTGAGACCAGCTATGGTGGCGCCATCTTAGATTATCTTTGCCTGTGTCTCCCCATTGAAGATAAAAGCTCTATCTTCATCCGGTTTCTTACGATCCGGTGAACTAACAACAAAAAAATGTACCCTCTTTCAATCACTTATAACTGAGTATTTTTTGTAATTCGTACAAGTGGTTAGTGGTTGTTGTGGTACCTAACCACTAACTGAAGCAATCAAAGTCACGAAAAATCCACTAGCTACTAAATCCAAAATATGTTCGCTAAAAGGATAATCTAAACCACCAGAACTAGTGGAAAATCCACTGAGTTGGCAACAGCGGCATGACGTTCTCAAAATGGTGGCTACGGTTGTCGTCGTCGACGCTACATCGCTGTCACTCGCGGACTCTCCTATATTTAAACGCCACTGTCCTTCCAAACTGTTAATCTGTCCCACTGTTCTGCCTCTGCCCTCGTGTGAAACGGGCTTATGCGTCAATAGAATCATGCTGCACTCGTATCTATGTTAAATTGTGGAGAATATTATCTGTCAAAAACTAATTGATAGTTTTGACAGCTGTCATTGAAATAACTGTCATAAATGTCACTAAAGCTAGTTTTATGGCATTTAAAAGTCAACCACGCATTATTTACAATAGCTATAAATAAGTAACTAAGTAATAATTATTAAAGAATATGTAAATAATTATAAAGAGTGTGTTGTGTATAACTATATTTATGAAAATATTAAAAGGCATATCGTCCGCTCACAAGTTTTTTATAATTAAACATATTATTTATACGAAATGTTGAATTAAAATAAAGGGTGTAAAAAACCTCTTAACGAAGCCGAAAAGCACTTGTTCTCCCCGTCATTGTGATAATTTTTTTTGCTCTACACCATACCTGGGAACATTCTAGTTTCGGAGATATTGAGGGTCAAAGTTCCAACTTTTCTACATTTTTTTTTTAACAAGTTTTTATTGTAATATTTTAACATTAAACACCTCCACGACCCCCGCACTATTCAATCCATCCATCAGCACAATGTTTTGAGTGCGTTACATTGAGTTCTACCACAAAACATGATTTTTCACACCAAAAAAAAAAGTCGTTTCCCAGCAATAATTTTTGCGTAAAGTTACTTAGTTTGATGTACAGAATGCTTGGTTGACGGCTTCGTGATGAGGTTGTTTACACCCTGTATAAATTTTACGGAGCACTCATTGCTTAAAATCTACAATATGTTTAAAAAAAACCTGTCCGACCCGAAAGGGGCCTATAGGTATACCAATGACATTGCCAAATACAACATGAAATATAAAATATTCATGGAAGTAAAAATAGTAGGTAATGAATTTTAAAATGTACGATTTTTGTCCCAAATTACCACTGATTTCCTAAAATCTAACAAACTTCAAACGTGTTATCACCATCTTCGGCATTAGTATCTTCGATCGTAAAATGTTTCATTATAACGTTTCTACCTGAGAAGCGACCGCAGTGCCCCATTATATCGGACTTGAACAACGGTCTCGAAAAGTCTTAACTCGAATTCACACTAAATGTTGCCTTATGTAGTCATAGAATTATATCAGTCATTGTATAAAATATCACAAACTAATTAGGACTTATTTCAGCTCAATTTCACGTTACGCTAATCGTTTTCGCGTCTTAGCGTTCGGAGTAAAAATGCCTTGTATTAATTTTATTATGTGGGGGTCTAAAATAAAAAGTTTCCAAGAACTCTCTAGATGGCGTTGAACTGACTACGTTATTGATGCCAAAGCCAAAACGCTTTGAAAAAAAACACTGCGTCACGTCACATACGCTCGCTCGTTGACAGACACTTTCGTTTGCTTAAGCTTTCGAATATAACCTAGTTTTCTCGCGCTTTGTTAAAATCATCTTTTTTACGTTCCGTTCCTTGCAGTAACATACCAAGTTCAGCGCCATCTATCCAGCGACTAGGGAAGAGCTAAAAAGAAAATCCCTCATTCTAACGTGATTCGTATAGGTTGTAACAAAATCCTTAACGAAGCCGAAACGCACTTGTTCTTCCCGTCCATTGCGATCGAGTCATTGAGTTTTAGGTTTTATCGTGATTTTTCGTCCAAAAAAAAAGGCATCGTGAACTGTCCGTTGACACCCTTATTTATCCTATATTGACTCTGCGCTAAGGCGGCTATTTTAGACCCCCTGATTTAACTCAGCCCGGACTGAGTTTTCAGCTTTACCGCCATATTAAATTTCGTTTGATATATTATATTATCATTGGCTTTTGGTACTACGTCAAGCTTAATACTTAGTTGTCAATTCTTGAAAATTCATCATTAGGTATTATACCTAGTTATTTAGGGGCCGCCTCCACAAGCGAGAGAATCGCGGCGATATTTTCGTATAGAAATACGTTTGAATCGCCGCGATTCTCTCGCTCGTGGAGGCGGCCCCTTTGTCAAAAAATTATGTAAACTTAGTGCAGATTTGAAAATAATGATGTTAAAATTATAGTTATATTTCTTTTAAGGTGTATTAGACGTATATTTAGATTTACGCTGACTTAAAATAATTATGTATATTGCATTTATCTATTGAAGAGTTAGCCCGTCAGATATATTAGCTAAAAGTAAAAAATCACGCAGGAGATACATTTAAAAGAACATATTTCTATAAGGTAATGAGTATGACTTTAGGAGAAGAGCAAAGTATTATAATAATATTAACTTCTTATAAAGGGTGTAAAAACATCCTTAACGAAGCCGAAAGGCAATTGTTCTCCCCGTCATTGCGATCATTGTTTTGTTCTACACCATACCTGGGAACCCTCTAGTTACGGAGATATTGGAGGTCAACGTTCCAACTTTTTCTCATTTTTTTAAACATGTTTTTAATGTAAGATTTTTACTTTAAATTAAACACCTCCACGACCCCCGTACTAATCAATCCATCCATCAGCACAATGTGTTGAGTGTGTTACATTGAGTTTTACCGTAAAACGTGATTTTCACCCCAAAAAAACTAATTTCCCTTGATTTGTACAGAATGCTTTGTTGACGAGTTCGTGAAGGGTGAGTTTACACCTTTTTATGTAAAAAGAAATTGAAATCCTGAAACTTGATTTGATTGTTTTTGAATCTAAAATACTTTAGAAATCCGCCTTATTTGGTAGCTGACTTGAAGACATCAAAGTCTCATTATAAAAACTAATTTCAAATGTATTTTTTATTGTAAATACATACATTTTTTATTTAATAAATAAATACGGCTTGTTCAATTAAAACAAGGGTTTATGTATAGATTGGGCACTTGTGTGGCTTTAACACTAATATGTATATAAATGTTTTAAGTACAATAAAATATGTAAATATGGCATTGTTTTATTTTATTGTTTAAAAATCTGTAGCGACATCTATCTTGCGAAATAAGAACTGAAATGGCCTCATCTCCGCTTCGCTGGAGTCGGCATTAGGGTGCGCTTACACTGGCAACTAAAATTGCTCACAATAAGGTATATGCATGATTTTTTTATCACTCTAAACAAAGCGTATTAACATCAGAAATAGCAAAGTGAAATTATTTTTTTAATATGTATAAAAAATACTAAGTTGTAAGCATTTGAAACTGCTGATTGGACAGAGAGATCCACAGACCACATAGAGCTTGAGAGATCCGATACAGCGAATGACGTCATCCGCTGCATCGACGTACAAAATCCATAGTACCGTATATCTAGAAAAAGATAGAAACAAAAGTTTAAATGGTTATAACTTTTGTGTTGTTTGGCCGATTTATGTCTTGTTTTCGCTTTTTGTCATTATTTTTATAGTACTTTAACATTCTGTATAGAAATTAAAAAAAAATATGCATATTACCTATTGTCAATAATTATCAACAACTATGACTACATCCAGCAATTTAAGGCGATGGCAACATGTAGCAACCTGTTGCCAGAGATATGGCTACACTACTAAACTTAATTTAGGCTATTGCTATCTTTTTCTCTCTAATAAAACGAGAAAGAGACGGACTTGAATTAATATTTCCATACAAAAAAGGGTGCACTTGTATTGTATTGTATTGTATAGCGGGCTGGTGTCCGCAACTCCACGTCGACTTTATTCGATCCACCCTAACTCCCCGAGAAAGGCCAGCAGCGCCTTGGTGTTGCTGACAATCTCGCGGAGAGTACCTGGGTTACCGAAGTACTTTGCCCTGTATGTTGCAACCACTGGGTGGCAACCAAAGGGTGCACTTAAAAACATGTCGACTAAAAACACGGTGAAGCGCAAGGCATAAACTAGTTTGACATCTCTAACTTAGTTCATAGCTATAGCCGTCCTTTTCTAGCACTGCCTTTTAGTAAAAGATAGCAATAGCTTGAATTAAGTTTAGTTGTGCACAACTGAATCGACACCAATACCATGCAATATGCAGCAACTTAAAACACTTGCCTCCGCGCGGCCGGTTCTTCTCGCAAAAACCAGACATATTGGTGACATTGAGAAATGTGAAATATGTGGAGCAATAGGCTTGTGTCCTGAAAAAATCTAATGAGTCCGTCAGTTATTATCAAAAAATATTTGACACGTATTTTTTCTTTTGTTACGTAAACCAAAATGAAAGATACGACGTTTTTAAAATTCTCAATACGTCACGCCGTGCTATAATTTTTAGTGCGTTGTGACGTCATGAGCCCCCACTCCCGAGTTTTGATGCGTTTTATCTTTGTCAATATTCATTGATTTATAAAAACAAAAAATACGTGTCCATTATTTTCCAATACTATAAATGACGGACTAAATAGATTTGCAATTTATTGATGGTGGAAACTAGCCTATTAGAAGCAATATTCCCGAAACAATTACCCCATTTTTTTGTTGTTGCTCCAGATTGCTCTAGATTGATCCATTAGTATTGCCAAACGGTTATTGCTTAAAAAAATTGTCCGTGTAAGAGCACCTTTAGTCATTTTTTTTTTTTTTTTCTCTGGAGTCATTGTTAAAGCTTGAAGCTCGTGGCCAACAGGCAAAATAGTGTCATTGGAAGACAGCTAGTCGGATTAATCATCACCAGTACAATAGTTGACTGCATGGTTCGTTTGGCTGTGTGCGCGATAACGGTGGCGGGATAACTGTCGCGCTGACTTAAACGTTTGAGGGCATAGCTCGCACTGCAACAAGAAAATTTTGGTATTTAAAGTCTAAGCGCCCATGTAGCTTTCTTACGTTTTTTTGTAATGAGGTTCTTTCTAGGCCAGCTTCCACCAAAAAAACGATAGATGGCGCTGTACACATACATACAACCTGCCTTTGGCCTGCAGTGGGACGCCTGAAGTTGAAAATAAATATATTTTTTAGGTGTAGTGTATCTATTTAGTAGATATTATGGCGACACTGCACAGGCACAAGTAGTCAGGTAGCTGTCACTAATGTCAACTGTCAGTCACCGCGAATGCCGGGAAGTTGGAACGTGAAGCGTACCCTGCACTGGGGCTTGGTGGTGTACGTGAACCTGCGATATAGTTAGTAAATTGTGTTAACAACCTATTAGCTCTGCTACAAGTGGATAGTGCACTAGGGGTAGGAGGGTAATGGTGAAGCCAGTCACCTGCACAGCAGCAACCGTGCGATGACTCTCATTGTGTTGGATGAGACACCGTCGGCTGTGGTACGACGAGCCACACTCATCACAGATAAACGGACGCTCGAACGTGTGCATACGACGCTCGTGAAGCTGAAAGAGACGGAGATAAGTTTAAAGAGGGATGGAGGATGGTTCATAGATTCGTTGGTCTTGCAAACGGGGCACGAGATATCATCAAAATCCTTTGGGTTATGATTGAAAGAGTAATTAAATTAACAGCTGCTCGGGTCGATCTGTAGGTTATGCCGTGCTTGCCTAGGCTGGTCTGTGGATGAGTGACCACCCATTATATACCGAGTTTCCGCCGCGCCTCGGAAAGCACGTTAGCTGTTGGTCCCTCCCGGCAGTCATTTGTTGTCGTTACAGGTATTCAGTGGCCAAAAAAGTCTGACAACCAGATTTACCAAGGGGTATCGTATTACCCAGTACTAACTGGGTTGTGGAGGTCAGATAGGCAGTCGCTCTATTTAAAATACTGGTATACAGCTGCATCCAGTTAGACTGGAGGCCGACCCCAACATAGGTGGGAAAAGGCTAGGCTGATGATCATGTGTCTCTTTCTCTTACCTTCAGTTGAGCGTTATCCAGAGCGAGATAACTGCAGTGCTTGCATCGTAGTTCTCTGCTCAAGCCGTGGTAGGATCTGCAGTGACGCTTCAATTGCGTGATAGAAATGAAACTTTTGCCGCAAAACTGAAAGTTGTATAACCCTGTTACCCTCATTTGTATAATAACCATGTGTGATAAACTAATAAACGTAGCGTGAGCTTTAAGGTTCCGTCGTTCGAGCAGTCCCCACTTATCCCGGGCAGCGAGTGCACGTACCCTTAAAGAGTTCATCTACTTACTGATAATTTGGTGGTTTTATACTAAACCCTAACTAGTGTTTCTAGTGAACACCACTATTTAAAGATTCTTCTATAGCGTGTGGTCAGTGCCTAGCCTGGTGTTAGAGTTGTTATGCCGCTCATGGGCCTCTGACTTGGCTTTACATGCCGTTGAGAAATATATACATTAGCAAATGCACGGGAAACGGGATGAAATTGTGTTCGTCAACTGTTTTATTAATGACTAGCAAGTTAGGCGAGTATCCGTGCTAGTTTGTACACCTCCATAGTGATAGAAGTTAGCTGAAGCAATCGGCGCGAGCAAACATCCCGCATCCCATGCGTTCGCTTCAGTTTGATCAGAATCTATATGTTGGATACTTACTTCACACACAAAATTGAATCCCAAATGCAATTTCGCATGGCTAATAAAGCATTTCCAATTTCTGACCGATTTTTGGCATATTTTACACTTTACCGACCCTTCAGGATTAAATTTGCCATCCACCATGTCTAAATACTGCTGTCTTTTTTCCTTTCTTGACAATTTCGTGACAGTTTTGTTTGGCGGCCATTTTGTTTCGCCGCCATCTTGTTCTAACCTATCAAACTCTATTTCTACTTTCAGCTCGCGAAATTCGCAGTTATTTTCGACATCCTCATTGATTCCATCGCTTGAGTTATGGTTTTCAGTTTCCTGAGTTTTAATTTCATCGGTTTCGGTGATAATTTCGTCATAATTAACGATGTTTTCGCAGTTTTTTTGGTAGCCGAGTTCTATTATTTGTTTTTCACATTCTTGACTCCTGTTTCTGAGATTTATAGCGGAATGTACGTCGTTTTTGCATTTACCGCAAATATTTTGAGGAAAACCATCATTTGGTTCAATCTATGAAAGTCATAGTCATTATAGGATTTTTATTAATTTTACCACCGTCATGTCAGTACCTACGCAGGATTAATTATGTAAATCTGCGCGCCAATTATTAATTACGTAATAGTAAAATGCTTTCGAGAGCAGCGGTGGCCCAGTGGTGGCGGCCCCGACTTACGAACAGTAAGTCGTGGGTTCGAACCCAGACAGGCGCATTATTTTGTGTAATTTATTTCATCACCACTGCTCTCAAAACGGTGAAGGAAAACATCGTGAGGAAACCGGCATGTCCTAGAACCAAAAATTCGAAGAAATGGGACATCTACCAATCCGCACTGGGCCCGCGTGCTGGATTATAGCCCATTCACTCTCATAGAGAGGAGGCCTGTGTCCCAGCAACATTAATAGGCTGATGATGATGATGATGAAAATGCTTTCTAGCACAATCCAAATGTTTTTAAAGGAAAATCGTGATCCTTTTGCTTCTTAAATGCTTAAAAACCTCAGTATACTTATGTAGGTATTTCGATTGGCAAAGAAATGATATCCTAGACCCAACCACTCCACAATGCGCGTTATAAGCTATGAGGTACCTATTCGGTTAGATTGAGGATTGACTTATTTAATTAAAACACGAAATGTAAAAAAAACCAGTTTGCTATGCAGGTTTCAATAATTAATCAGATAAAAATAACATGCGAGGTATACCTAACTGATGTAGATACATAATATAAGGTACGAACAATGGAAAAAGTTAATGAACTTTCAGAACTTACTTGCAAACCAGTTGTTAAGAAGAAAACATGGCTTAAATTACTATTTTCTTCTATATTTGTAAATAATGACATTAAATTCGTTTTAGATAAACACAATCTACACATTTCTTCACACATTTTTGTTGAGAAAATAAAACTTGTTTTGGTTACTTTCGTCAGTCGAGTATAGCCGGTTTTTGACAGCTGCGGGTGACCAGGCGTGAATTACAATTACCTACCTTAATCTTTCAAAGTTGCCAGCGCTAATAATGTTTTAGTTTTGAGAAAAACTCACAGAAAATAGGTTTCATTCAATGATCGTTCAGGGATTTTCTTTTTAGCTCTTCCCTAGTCGCTGGATAGCGCTGAATTTAGTACGTTAATGCAAGGAACGGAACTTAAAAAAACTGATTTTAACAGAGCGCGAGAAAACTAGGTTATATTCGGAAGGATAAGCAAACGAAAGTGTCAGTCAACGAGCGTACGTGACGTAACTCAATGATTTTTCCCCAAGCGTTTTGGCTTTGGCACCCCAACTATCGTAGTCAGTTCAACCCCATTTATAGAGTTTTTGGAAACTAAGTTTTTTTTAATACCTCAAAAAGAAAACCTCTCTTCAGTATTCGGAATTTAAAAAATCTTCGTTTTGCTTAGATTTTAAAAATAAAACAAAAATAAAATCACTGCATCTAATCACCTTACGTACACAGTAGGCCTCCCCCAAGTGTCGCCACATTGACCGGTCCGGAAATGTTATTATCAGGTATTTTTTTTTTTTCTTTTTTTTTTTTTTTTTGGGACAAGCCCGCCACACTGTTCCCAAACCACTGTAACTCCTGAAAGCCAGAATCAACAGTGGCGACCACCAGAAAAGCGCCGAGACAATGAAGCTCGACGAAGTCCCAGAGAATGAATTTAACTTAATTAATTTAATTTAATTTGGATCCCGCAACGAAATTAATCAGAAAAGTATAGTGGAGGAGTAGGAAAAATCCGTAATTTCCACTTCCCTCCATTTCAGCAGGAGACAGAACGAAACAAGGCCAATAGGCACAAAGGGACGTTTACAACTGGGATAGGCCCAGTTGCCTAGCACCACGGATAAATATTAACATTAATGGGTCCTAAGTTGTGAGCTGTTATATTTGATTCCAATAATAGGTATGGCAAAAACGCTTGAACGCACGGAAGTTTGTTCTAGTTTCCACAAGGTCTGTATAGTAAATAACTCATATCAGGTATACTTTAGGTATTTACCTACCCACCTAAATCTTTACTTTCCGTTTGGGCTCATATGCCTAATGCCGATGGTACGATAGTACAACTCCCGTCCCGCCATTCGTTTCGAGAAAATAAATATAAAGCTCGCAAAGTACAGTCAAATGAGGTGTTTTCAGGGCCAGCTTTCACTGAAAAAAGATAGATGGCGCTGTGCAAACTGGAGTATTAGATTCTCCTTGATTTTGTGTTGTGCCTGGGTGCAAACATGTCGGGCGTCACAAAATACCAAAAGACAAGAATCGAATATCTGCTTGGGCTGTGGTTTGGGTGAAAGCAATGAAGTTAAAATATTCCAGTGTAAGTACACATTTTAAAGACTGATTTCATGGATTACAATGTCGAACCACTAAGTCATATTTTCACTTGTTGTGATCTAAACAAAGACATTCAAATATATTGTCTTTTTAAATCTCTTTGGATCTAAGTAAAAGTAAAAAAAAAGGCAAAAGTCTGAAAACTGTAAATATGTAGTTTAATAACAAAAAAAAGCACGATTTTACTATTACAAACTTATCATTTGCGGTTGGTGCAATAGCCGTTTCTAGGGATCGAACAGCAAAGTTAAGTTTGTCCTTTAAAAAGTTTGTAAGGAAACCTCGCGGCCTCGGTGCGCGAGTCCGACTCGCTTTTAGCCGGTTTTTTTTTGTGTAGGTAAGTATACTTATTTGGTAGGTCTGAGAATAGGTCGTAAGCTATTTTTTTAATTTGCTACTTATAATAATTATGCTCTGCTGATGCTGCAACATTTGGAACTATTTACTACACACATCAACACGGTCTAGGGATATTTTAAAAAAAGCGAATTATTATCAATGTGTTAATTATTTATATGACATGTATATATTTAAAAGATACGTTATTTAATATTCTACCATTTTTTAATAATGGTTAAGGTATAGATTAAAATTTCAGGATTTTATGGAAAAAAAATGAAGCATAGACGGAAACCGTATATGAATGAACTTTTAATTTGTGAGTAAAAACTGAAAAAAAATAGAAAAATCATTTAATTTGTGTTTATAAACTTGAAGTTAGTAGTCTGAGAAAGCGCCCATGATGTTCATAACACATCGGCAACGATTCGGCATGCTCAGAACAAGGTTGTCAATGTCTTGCTGCGGAATATTGTCCCATGTCCTTCTGAGGTGCGCAAAAAGTTGATCTTCTGTAGCCAGATTTTCAGGAACTTCCTTCAGAGCTCTTCTTTGCAGCATATCCCACGCATGCTCAATGGGATTTAGATCTGGCGATTGAGCAGGCCAGTCTAAGGCCCTAACATTATGTGTATGTAACCAAGCTGCTACCGTTCTCGCCGTGTGTGCCCGGGCATTGTCGTGCATGAGCAGGAAATCTTGCCCCATTTGTGTTCTGTGGGGCAAGATTACGGGCCCCAGCACCTGTTGGACGTATCGTTCTGCCGTCATATTGCCCCGCACCCAAACGAGATCCGTCCGTCCTCCAAGACGAATTCCTGCCCAAACCATAATTGTTCCTCCTTGGTATGGGTGAACTTCCTGAGGGTTCTGGAGACGGCTCCATCGTCCAGGAACTCGCCAAACACGCGTCCTTCGTGAATCTGGATGGAAGCCGAACCTGGATTCATCCGTGAACAGCACATTGGACCATTGGTCACGGCCCCAGTCCACGTGGTTCCGAACCCATTCTAATCGTCGTCCACGATTGCCTCTCCGTAAAGGTGGGACCCGGAGTGGTCTACGAGAGCGTAGATTGCTTTCATGCAGTCGCCTTCTTACAGTTTGGTCACTCACAAGCACTTGGTGTTCCACTCGCAGCCTTTGGACCAATTGAGTCGCCGTTGCATTTGGTTGTGCTCGCGCAGTAATTTGCAAAAATCGGTCTTGTCTGGGGGTAGTGATGCGACTTGGCCCCCGGTGCCTCTCCGCTACTTCACCTGTGGCACGATAGCGTGTCCACAATCTTGAAATTACATTTTGATGGGTCCCTATGGCCTCAGCAACATTACGCTGAACAGATCCAGCTTCCAGCATTCCCACAGCTCGTAACATCTCCGCCCTCGTCAAATGTCGGCGTTGCATGGCTACAATACCTCAATTTTAACTTTATCTTTCGTTTAAAAATTAAAAAAAACTGTAATTAAACGTAATTCGTATTGTTTTCTAAATTTCGCACAAATGAAAATTCCCTCTCCTATACATCAAGACATTTTTATGCCACCGAAACAAAAGAATTTTCAAAAATTTGAATTTGGAATTAGTCTGAGATAAATTACAAACAAATCGGTGTATAAAAGATTCCAATGCGGCCAGTACTTTTCGAGTTATTTAATTGAGTATGATATATCCCTAGACCGTGTTGATGTGTGTATTTTATACGGACTTCTAAAAAGGACAGTGCATTGTAAATCCTCTATGAAAAGTTTGCATTAAAAACTTTATTTTACTCTTTGATAGACAACCTGAAAAAAAAATATTTTGAAAGATTCAATCAAAATTTTGCAATAAATTAAAAATACAAAAAAACAAAGTTTTTTATATTTATTATGGATAATTCGACAATGTTGAATGTATACGAATTCTTAGTTTTACTGTCTTGTATCTAACTTCACAACATGGATAACTTAGTAAGTCACATTTTTAAAGTCTTTTTTTTTTGGGACAATCTCGCCATTCTCTTCCCAAACCACTGTAACTCCTGAAAGTCAGAATCAGCAGTGGCAACCAACAGAAAAGCGCCGAGACAATGAAGCTTGACGAAGTTCCCGCAACGAAATTAATCATAAAATTACAGCGGAGGAGTAGGAAACACCTTAATTTCCACTTCCCTCCATATCAGCAGGAGACAGAAAGAAAAAGGCCAATAGGCAGAAAGGGACGTTTACAACTGGGATAAAACATGAAGCTTGAAGTAACGCCTAACCTTATTTAGGATACCCAGCTTCCAGCTTCACCCTTAATCGATCTTCCGGTTCCCCCATTGAACATCTTGCAGTCAACTGCCGTGCTCCCTCCCAGACGCCACATCAAACGGGTTTCTAAAGCGGGCCCACAGTGAAATGTTTTGCAAATGCTGGACCCAGTGCGAAGTCTCCTGTGCCAGTTTGTCTTTTGGTCTACAACAGGCCTTAAAAACACACACACATTCGCACGAAGCGCTTTGTTGCATATTTTATTATGCGCGCAGCCAAGGAGTGGAATTCTCTGCTTGCGTTGGTATTCCCAATTTCATATGACTCCAATCTATTTAACTCGCGAGTTAATAGCCTAGGCTTCTTTTGGGTTAGCTCGTTCCGTCGTCGACCTCATCTCGACCTTCAGGAGAAAATTGAGGTGAAGAGTAGGCCCATTTAGTGTAAAAGCTAATATTCAAATTTTCTTACGTTTTTTGCAATTAGCAGGTCAGTGTCAGGTTGACACTGACCTGCTGGGTTGAAGGTTTTTGTTGTTGAGCTCGCACAGGGAACAAGAATACGAGTACTACATGAGATTAATAATTGTTGCAGAGCTGGTCGCAGCGGGCGTCACAGGTGCACCCCCAAGGTGGGCCGAATCGGAAGCAAAGTGGGCCGTCCCCACCTCAAGGCTGGCCGTATTCATACCAAGGTTTTACGTATCCACGGCAGACTAGGCCGAACCTCACCCGCACCCAGGTTGGGTCCACCTCGTCTCCTCAAATCCAGGGCAACAGCAAGACGCGCCGCCTATTAATAACAGGAGTTTTATGGTACTGCCGGATTTATTTTCTACTAGCTATTGCAGAGCAACGGTGGCCCAGTGGTGGCGGCCCCGACTTACAAACAGTCAGTCGTGGCTCAAAACTTTCACGACATTTCCCTCATCCCTCCGCATCACATGCTCACACCACGACAACCGATTACCACACAACTATTCAGTCACCGGCGCCACTTTCAGACTTCCTCTTATGTACTACTCATTTCTTATTTTATACATTTTCGTGACGGGATCCCTTCTTTTTGCATAATGTTCTTTTTCCTAATATACTCGTACTTTAGCATAACGGTTTTCGCGTAATTTGTTTTGCCATAATAATACTTTTGCCAAATTTTTTTTTGCCATACAGTTTATGTTGGCATAATCATTTTGAAGGCCAATTTGTTTTGGCATAAATTGAATTCGCATAATATTACTAGGCATAATGACTATTAGCATAATAGTATTTAGGCATACAATTAATAGAAATACCGGAATCAAATTTGAGTTATTTTTACGTATTTATTTTGAATTGAAAATTCATTAAGTTGTGCAACAAAAGTTAGTGACAGAAACGAATCGCTGCAAAACCCACTCCACGTAGTCTTGTCTGCCCTACCCCTAGATAGAGAGTGTAATCTAAGCCCGCGTAGGCGCGGAGGGGCGAGGTGGCCCGCAAGCTGAGGAGCTGAGGATTTTAATGCGGTGGTGAGCGTAAAACACATCTGCGACGATAAGTTCGCGTGGGACCGCCGGAGCCCTGCAGTGCCGGAGCCGTGACAGAAACCATGCCTGCTGCATGTTGCATACTGCATGCTTGCGTGCTGCATGCTTGCTGCATGCATGGTGTATGCATGGTGTATGCTTGTTTGCATGCTTCTTAGAGGGAAAAAACTCACATATGTTCACAATCAACTATGTTCAAAACAAATATGTCATGTATTACATGGTTCAGGAGATATGGTATATCCAATCAGGGTATGTCTAACATTTTAGGAGTTAATTATTATGCTTCCTTGTTATGCTTATAAAAAAAATGTTTTAATATCATTATGCGTAAATAAATTATGCCTAAGAATGTTATGCTTGATCATTATAATGATTAGATAAATTATGCGTGAGCTGTTATGCGTAAATAATGTTCTGCGAAAATATAATTAGGAGTAGCAAAAGTATGCCAAGTTATATTAGGTCTTAAAATCTTATGCAAATGGACAGGGAACCTTTCGTAACACCACACATTTCCCTCAGCATTCTCATCTCAGCAACATCCAAATCTGTTCAGTAGTTTTTCCTTGAAAGAGTAACATCCATCCATCCTCACAAACATTCACATTTACTTATAATAGCAGTAAGAAGTAAGATAAGATCTGTTCATTCTTCAAGCGAAACATAAAGGTTTCCACTGGCATGTCTTAGAACCATGTCGAAGTCACGTGGCATCTACCAACCCGCAATGCGCCCGAGTGGCCCAGCAGCTGGAACGTTATAGGGTCAGTTTCCACCAAGCGGAGATATCCTGGAGTATTTTTTGATGTCATTAAATAAAGGACTTTATAAGCTCTTGCCTTTAAGTATACAATTGGGCGCTCGGGCATCCTGGAGTTAGTGTCTGACCCATAGTCTATGCTCGTCACACCATGTATACCATTGAAAATAATAGTGGTACTGATGCACGATGCAGCTGCATTGCGTGACGTCAGAGTCATCATCCCCAAATAGCTTGTTAATATACACTTGATGTTCCAGGTCCGGCCCGAAGGTAAGGCGTTGGTACATGCGTGGCGTGCGTGTATGCGGTGTGCGCCATGCGACCGGACTGTTTCTGCTGCAAGGCCTGTCCTGGTCCGATAGCCCGCCGCGACCAGCTGCGGTGACAGCGTCCACTGAGTGCCTTCCATCTCCAGCGTTTAGCGCCACTTCACTTTGTGCAAGGTTTGGGATTTTAGTTGTGTTTCTCAACGGTGCATACGACTGCCCTTCGTACGGTAGGTGGTGCAATACTATCGAACAGATATGCACGTTTTGTTCTAAACAACGTCGTCTTGTTTTCGCTTGAGCGGATCGGGGCATTATTACTGTTACTGTTAGCCTGTGTTATCCCACTGCTGGGCTGGGCAAAGGCCAAAGGCCATGATTTTCAAATCCTGCGGTCCAGGGCCAATGTGGACCACTGGTTGTCGGTTCTGTCCAGCTCGTTCTACCATCTCCTGCGAGTTCGCTTTCCGGATGTCTCAGGGCTCCACATTGTGGTTATTTTGGCCTACAGCTAGTCAGGCTTACGGCCAGCCTAGTCCCATATGGGGCCTCATTGGTTATGCTATTTTACCAGCTCAGAAACTGACATTGGTTGCTCACCAGATGTTAGATATAGGTATTTGAAGCTGGTTATGACGGACCCTGGTTATAGTCCCGATCTGGTTTCGTTTAGTAGCTCTACGGCCCTGGAGAAAGGTTCTGAAGTGGCAAGTGTGGCAACCACACCGAAAGGCGCTACACGGGTAGGTCTCCTATACCCTGAAAATGACCTGGTTAAGGCAGCGGTAATCCGCTTCAAGGATTCTGCCCACTACACTGTCCCAACCGTTAGACCGTGTTATGAACACATCAGACACCTCCCTTCTTGCAATATAATTATTTATACAGTCCATCCATCGTTCCTTTGCTCTTCCTCTACTCTTATACCCATCCACATTCATACTCAGAACTTTCCTCATGACATTTTCCTCATTCCTTCGCAATATTGCCATCAACTGCGCGAATATCCACACTCCGTGACCGCTACTGAGAAATTCTTTATGGAAAAAACCCAAAAACACTCGACCAGGGAATCGAGCCCAGGACCTCATGCTAACAGCACTTACGTCCACCAGCACCCACCAGATGCCTACGTTCACCAGTAAACGTCTCTCTGATATGGTGATTAGGATTTGTAAAGAACCACAGCTGGTGTTCACGCAGGATCCTATGATGCAAGAATGCTGCTTGCTGGGCTTTCTTCTGCAACTTTTATTCCCCTGCTGCAATTGGGACGAAGATAATTACGATGACTAGGACCGAGACAACCATCATTTGCTAGGAGAAGCAAGTGTCAACCGGATCAGAAGAGTAGCAGAAGAAGTAAGTTATTTGACCTTTTTACCGGACTGTCAAGGAAAGGTTATGTTTCCCGTGCGTATCTTGTATGTTTGTAATTTTTTTGTGTTTTCCAAACGGCTGGATGGATTTCGACAATAGGCTTGTTTCCACCATCAATAAATTGCAAATCTATTTAGTCCGTCAGTTAGAGTATTGGATAATAATGGACACGTATTTTTTGTTTTTGTAAATCAATGAATATTGACAAAGATAAAACGCATCAAAACTCGGGAGTGAGGGCTCGTGACGTCACAACGCACTTAAATTATACCACGAATTATACCACGGCATGACGTATTGAGATTTTTTAAAACGTCGTATCTTCGTCAATTTTGGTTTAGGTAACAAAAGAAAAAATATGCCCAATATTTTTTGGAAATCTATCAGACTAAAAAAAAAAAAAAAAAACAATAGGTATGTACAGAAGTATGATATTATTAAACAAGAAGTTACGATTTAATTTTAAACTAAAGAATATATAGTTGTGGGTGTGTGTTACTACTTATTTAGTATTTACTTAATGTGTTCCAAGAGTGCCTCCGTGTCATCGGTTAGTGATTTTATCCAATCTATTAAAGTTTTTTTACAATCGTAGTATTTTTTTGGGTATATGTATATTTTCCTGTTGACTTTGTTCTAAAGAAAAGTATGGATCAGCAGATTTTATTTTCGCGATTCAGGGTTTGGTCCCATAATAAAAGTTGTTCATAATGATGAGTACAATGACCCCTTAAGAGATTTAGAATAGATAGATACACCCTCGACTAACCCAGTCGGATTTTTTGATGAAATCTTACTTGTTAAACAATTTAATATGCTTGACAGGTGATTAGAACAGATAATACTAATTACCTTAATATTTTAACAGACTTCAAAAAACAAAAAAATACCGGCCAAGTTCGAGTCGGACTCGCGCACGAAGAGTTCCGTACCATTATCTATACAACAAACGTAATTTTTTAGACAAAACTGCAAAAAAATCGTTCGTTGTACGGGAGCCCCTTTTAAATATTTATTTTATTCTGTTTTTAGTATTTGTTGCTATAGCGGCAACAGAAATACATCATCTGTGAAAATTTCAACTGTCTAGCTATCACGGTTCATGAGATACAGCCTGGTAACAGACAGACAGACAGACAGACAGACAGACAGACGGACAGATGGACAGACGGACAGTGGTGTCTTAGTAATAGGGTCCCGTTTTTACCCTTTGGGTACGGAACCCTAAAAAAGGAGAAGATTCTCAATTCGGTTCTATTTTTTTTTATTGTTTGTTACCTCATAACTCCGTCATGTTCGGTTTGGAAATTTTTGTCAATTTTCATTCTATCTCGTTGTACGTTTACCTACGTCCCTCCCTAAGTCTCGTTTTTGCGAAAAAACCGGCTGGCGCGGCGGCTATTGTATTAAATTGCTCCATATTGCATGGTTTTGCCTGGCTGTATCTCTGGCAACAGGTTTCTACATGTTGCCATCGCCCTAAATTGCTGGATGTAGTCGTGACGTCATATTTGACGAGAATGGGGAGCCCCATTCTCGTCAAATATGACGTCACGACTGGCAAAGATAATCTAAGATGGTGCCACCATAGCTAGTCTCAATCTGACCAATTTGAGCTATTTTGAAATATATATAAAAACTTTTTGCAAATAATAAAACCGACTTCAAAAACACAACAAAGTGAAAAATAACTTTAGCTTCAGAAGTCGGTGACTTGTGTGTTTGATTCAGTTTCTTTGCCACCGACTTCTGAAGCTAAAGTTATTTTTCACTTTGTTGTGTTTTTGAAGTCGGTTTTATTTTTTGCAAAAAAGTTTTTTATTTTTCCATTTTTAGTTGTAATAAATATCCTATACCTACAAATATTAGCTATACATTTATTTTTACATAACATAACATCACGCCTGTAATCCCCGAAGAGTTGGGCTGAGGTGTACCCAATAGTACCTACCCACACTTCGCCAGTTAAGTTTAAGTCCCATGTAATAGGGGGCGAGCGCTGGCGTAAATCCAGACTCCGTGGCTGCTACTGAGAAATTCCTGATGGCAAAACCCAATAACACTTTGCCCGACCAGAGAAACGAACCCAGGACCTCATACTGAGTTGTCACCACCACTATACCAACAAGGCAGTCATTTATTTCTTGACATGTCACGGTAATAGACTTATCCCCAATAAAATGGAACCTAACATACCTAACTGTCGAAATGTGGGTGTACTATACACATCTGCATACCCGCAGAGCATACGGGCGTGATGATATGTTATGATGTTGTGAAAACAACAAACATCCAAGCGATTGCAGCAATTACGACCGATTTGCTGTCTATAATTGAAGAGTTCCATTGTATTTCTCCGAAGATCACCATCAGATCTTCACCAAATTTAAACAGAACCACCGTGAAGTAATTTTCTTCTAAACAAAAAAAAGAATCATCGAAATCCGTTCACAATTGGCGCAAAAAAGGCTGAACATACACAAAAAAAAAAAAAAAAATCAGACGAATTGATAACCTCCTCTTTTTGGAAGTCGGTTAAAAATACATTACCACATTTTCAACCAATGACGAAGTTGGGAACCAGGGCTAGCGCCACATTAGTTCCACAGTTTCCTTCCCCATTGACCAGGATTGAGCAATTTTAGTTGCCCGTATAAGCGCACCTCTAAATTACTTTTATGTCACCTTTTGATGAAGGAACTGGCCGTCAATAAATACGGGTAAAAAATGTAATTCTTCTACCACTGACACGAACTGACATGTTGACAAACAACTGTCAAATTTCTAGTAATAAAACATCGTCAAAAATGTTAGTCGTTTTTTTTAAATAAATAAATTATATTCAAAACAACAAATGAAGTGGAAATCATGTTTCTATCGATTCCGTTATTTTATAAAAAAAGAATCTTAGTCAAATGGGAGGGCTGTGTTCATGTGTAAGTGTTTATATTGTTTACCTACATAAATAAAACGATGGATGGACCGTGCGAGGATGAAGTGCGTAAAAAGTATTATGCTAGTATAACATATCTTGAAGGAGGTATGTAATTATATATTAAAATAATTCTGGGAAGAAGTGCTTTGGGTAGGTTAGAACTACATAATTACTATGATTGAAATACCAGTAACTTCACGGAAAGTAGTTACTATTTATGAGTACATGAATTGAACATTTGTTAGCCAAGTACCTACACTTTGCTGGGTTATAAATATAATTGACAAGACAATTAATTTCAGTTAGCTTGGGAGAATCAAAATATTTAATTGAACATTTATTTATATTAGCTTCATATGAATTTCATTCTAAGTGACTGAACTCGACTAATAAAATTACAATGTGCAACAGTGTGACATGTTATATAATGGTGTCGATTCTGTTGTGCACCACAAACTAAACTTAATTTAGGCTATTGCTATCTTTTACTAAAAGGCAGTGCGAGTCAAGGACGGCTTTAACTATGAACTAAGTTAGAGATGTCAAACTAGTTTATGCCTTGCGGCTTCATCGTGGTTTTAGTCGACATGTTTTTACGTGCACCCTTCTTTGCGTGGAAATATTAGTTCCAATTAAATTTGACAGCTCTAAGTTACGTCCGTCCCTTTCTCGTTTTATTAGAGAGAAAAAGATAGCAATAGACTAAATTAAGTTTAGTTTGTGCACAACAGAATCGACACCAATGGGAATAATAATCCCAAAGTCACACTGTGACACCATTGGGTGCGACTCGTTTGTAATTGACAACTGTCAGCCAGCCAGGGGACAAGGCTGATGCTAGCCAGGGGTCAAGCCAAATTGCCAACCATTCTCACAGAAAATTTGTTTGCAGTTCGGGTCGAAAGAAGAGCCACAGGTGGTAAGTATCTTTAACTACGTTCAAGTAAATAATACTAAAATGTATTTGTTTTAGTAATACACTAACTTTTGCCCACGAATTTTGTCCGCGGAAAATTATAATAAAAATATCGCTTCATCTTATTTTGTTAACAATTTAATGGGTTTTATTTATTTTGCACGGAATCTAAATCTCTTGTTCTAAAATAAGTGCCTTTTAACCATTGAGTAAGTGCTCGGCCAGACTGCAAATGCGGGTGCGGTGCGGG
Organism: Xestia sexstrigata; assembly: GCA_941918905.2. Classification (NCBI taxonomy): domain Eukaryota; kingdom Metazoa; phylum Arthropoda; class Insecta; order Lepidoptera; family Noctuidae; genus Xestia; species Xestia sexstrigata. Next base: position 10,328,844 of record OW799230.2, on the reverse strand, counting down.
CGCGGTGCGACGAGCTTAAACATATGAACTTCATTGGAGTGTCCATAGTGGGCACGCGGGCGCGGGCTGCGGCGCGGGCTAGTTGGCGCGGGCAGCTCGAGCCATAGCTCGTTCATACAAGTGGCCGCAGTGAGGGCGCGGGCGGCAAGTGCGGGAGCCAGGGTTACCAACTCCCAAAAATATTTACCCCTCAAGCTAAATCAAAATTTCCACAATTACTTGAAAATCCCACTTTTTTTTTTTCGGATGGTACATCATCAAATGACCCCCCTCCCGCTCTGGCTTTTACTGACTAAAGCCCATCCATGTTCCTTCTTTGCCTTTTGAATGTCTCCAATGAAGTTCATATGTTTGAGTATGCGCACCGCGCCTGCGTTTGCAGTCTAGCCCAGCACTAAAAGTGCCCCTTAAAATAGAATGCCCCTAAAAAAATCACATCCCTGTTATTTACCCCTAAATTTGGGAGGAAAACCCCTAAGTTGGTAACCCTGACGGGAGCGTTGATCTCCGATACCGCGCCGCTCGCCGCACCGCACTGCCAGTCTGGCCGAGCACCTGCGGCCGGCCGACCACAGTTGAACGGAGCACTGAGTGATGGGGCGGCGTCTTCTCTATACGTAGTAGTAATAGCTCAATGCTTATAACATCAGTTGACTGTCTGACAGTAAAAGTCCCGTCCAGCCGTTGCGGAGATTTGTTGGGACAAACACAGACAGACAAACAAAAAAACAAAAGTTATATGTACCGTATAAACTTTCATGCATTCATGCAAAGTTACTGCTTTGACTGGTTAATAAGATAGGTAATAAACAAAGTTGACTTGAAATATCCTATCCGCGTCACTATATTGTAGTCTTTGGCGTCACCTACCTGACTCATAGAAAAATCAAAGAAAGCTTTCTGTGACGTTTAGTTTTTATCGGTACGTAAGCTAAGGGCCAGTGACGTCACAGGTGGCTATTGCCATACAAGATCTATGAGAGAACCGCGTTTTGACAGCTCAATTCAACATCTCAATTGTTTGTTGTGTCACATCTACCCCATTGTCAAGAATAATTTTAACTGTGTTTTTTTGACATACAGCCTTATTCATAAAAAAACCTTAATTGAGGTTTGATGGGTCTGCTAGCAGTCAGCTAGCAGACTGTTGATGGGTCTGTTAGCTAGCAGACTGACGCGTTATGTTGGCCATCTTGACAAATCAAATAACAAAAAAGTTCCGTAGCAGCAAGTAACATAATATAAAAGTTCTTGTAGTTCGTTGTAACTTTGATCGATGTTTTAATAATAGCGTTTTTTTTAATTAATTAAAACCAGTTTTCGGTGGAAGTTTACATGGTAATGTACATCATATATTTTTTTTAGTTTTATCATTCTATTATTTTAGAAGTTACATGGGGGGGGGGCACATTTTACCACTTTGGAGGTGTCTCTCGCGCAAACTATTCAGTTTAGAAAAAAATTATATCAGAAACCTAAATATCATTTTTGAAGACCTATCCATTGAAACCTAGATACACGTATGGGTTTGGTGAAAAAAATAGTTTAGTTTCAGTTTAACTATGGGGAACCACCAAAACTTATTGTTTTTTTTTTTTCTATTTTTGTGTGAAAATCTTAATGCGGTTCACAGAATACATCTACTTACCAAATAATTTCGAAAAAAGTGGCTGTGACATACGGACGGACAGACAGACAGACAGACAGACATGACGAATTCATAAGGGTTCCGTTTTTGCCATTTGGCTACGGAACCCTCATACGGACGGACAGACAGACAGACAGACATGACGAATTCATAAGGGTTCCGTTTTTGCCATTTGGCTACGGAACCCTAAAAAAGGCCTTATCGACAATTTTAAAAAAAATGACAGCGGTGACAGCAAATTAGCGGGAAAACGCATTTTTTACAAATACACACGAGAAAAAAGAAAAGGAACAAAAAAAGAAATGATAAACCAATAAGAAAAGATAAAATTTGACGATACAACCCCAAGATCAACTTTTATAAAAAGTGAGATGTTTGTTTTCCCGCCATTTCCGATCCGCATGTTTATGTTGTACCTAAGTGCAAAAAGCTGTAACTATGTTAATCATGTTAATTTTATTTTTTTCATATTTATTGTTAGTACACGTATCATCTTAAAAACCTAATTAAGAGGATTTTTAAATACAAATTTCTGAAAATAAATTTTCCTGGTTTTTTTTTTAATCTGCGTAACCCTCCCTTCACTAAAATTATCTTCGGTATGGTTTTTTGCTCTTGTCAAAGTCAGCTGTTCAAATTTCCGGCGGCCATTTTGTGACTTAGCAGGGAGATAAAGGAGGGTCAACGGTCCACTAACGTTAGCAGAGCCTTGATGGACTGATAGCGATAACAGACGTTTATTAATCATGTTTTTTAGCATCGGGTCTTCAAGGAGCCTTCAAGGAGGCTCTAACTTTTTATGAATAAGGCTGTCTAACTTTAGCAGAGCCTTTATGGACTGATTAGCGTTAATAGACGTTTATGAATCATGTTTTTTAGCATCGGGCCTTCAAGAAGCTTTCAAGGAGGCTTTAACTTTTTATGAATAAGGCTGATAGTATGTCGAGTTTTAACGCGTTTTTAAATGACAAGTACCTATGTTAAGATTTCACCTGTCGCTTTTTCACATAATGTCACTTTTTTAAATAGTCCAAGTGACAATTTTGTAATTTTTTGACATATATGTCGAATTGTCAGCTTTATACATTGAGTTAAATATACTAAGAGATGCAAACCTGAATCAAATGTGTCAAATAAAGTGTAACCGACGCGTTTACAACGCGCGTTTTAAACGCGACGACCGCGACGTAGCTATGAAACCACTACGCATTTAAAAGTAAACATTTGTCTGTCTCGCTTACACAAATCGCAAGAACAATACCGTCGTCGGTCCGTCGCTTTGATTAGACAAAGACGGCAATATCAACTTGCAATGGCGGGATGAGGTTGCGTACCCATGCGAAATTTTACCCAACTTTTGTAAGCCATGAAACACATTTGATACATATAAATTAAATTAACTTTAAAATATTTGAATTATGTATTTCATATTGGATGTATTAGAAGTTTATAACTAATGAAATAATTAAAACATTTTCTTTTTGAATATTTTTCATTTCGTTTATTCATTTATATGCAAATATTATTATTATTTACTTTTTTTAAATATTCTAATAGGTATTAAAACAATATCAAAAACATTTAAAAAATCTGATACGATTAAATAATATTAAAATCTCTTATTTCATAAGTTAAAACTCTCCCACTAATGTGGGAAACTAAAACTAAGTTTTTGGTGGTAACAAACACTGAATCTAATTGTCTAAATTCAAAATTTTATTTAATTAATTGTGTTTTTACGTTGATTTATACTACTTTATAAACACAGAAACCATAAAATTACGTGTGGAAAGTAATTCCGGTTAATTTATTATGTGTTTGTGATGTTGAATCGCACTCTTTCACTACGCATTTACCCATTTTTTGTCGCGTGTCACGTTTGGTAGGCGTCAAACAGAACACTGATCACTGAACTGACGTTAGCTACGCATATGACCCTGTTCATATGACCGTGGCAACGTCTTGGTGCGGTAATTTCTAATTTAGTGTAACATTATATATCTATAGCTTTATAAAACAGCCCTGGGTGGATGTCAGAAATTTGTTTAAGATAATTTAAGAATAAGAATAAGAATAATTTATTTAAAAAGTATTACAAAAATGTACATTTAGGTGCAGTAGTGTTATTTCTGCAACATATAATTAGTGCATAAAAGTAAACTATAACTAAAATATATTTAACAATTGCAAGAAACGAGAATGTGGAATTCAAATGTGAGTTAGCGACCTGCCCGATCTAGGTTTATTTATACCTGTGTTTCAGGCCATCACTTTACATAGCACAAATTAACTAGGACAGTCAATGTTATAAAATAAAATAAAAAACTATTAACAACTATAAGAATAATCAAATTGGTAGAATAAACATTAAACATTAAAACTAAATTAAGTTAATACATATGTACAATTAGAGACGAGGGAATAACATAATCAAACCAGGACTTCCAGGATTTGACCAGGATTTGACTGTACTACGTAAGCTTTATATCTCGAAACATATAATAGATGGCGGGATGGGAGTTGTACCATCGGCATTGTGCAAATGAGCCCAAACGGAAAGTACCTGTGACTATGACGTGCGTGGTCTAGCAGCGTCTAAATATGAATTTACGAAACAGTAACGACAGTGATTTTTTTTTTGCAGCGACATCAGTACGCCTACTCGCCGCGGCCGCAACCAGTGATGCCTCCTCAACAGCCGATGATGGGTTCTCATCAGCCGATGATGCCTCCTCAACAGGCGATGATGGGTTCTCATCAGCCGGTGATGGGTTCTCATCAGCCGGTGATGCCTCCTCAACAGGCGATGATGCCTCCTCAACAGGCGATGATGCCTCCTCAACAGGCGATGATGCGTCCTCAACAGCCGATAATGCAACCTCAACAGGCGATGATGCAGCCTCAACCTCAGTACGTCCCTCAGTACGGCCCGGGTGGCGGACCTCAGTATGGCCCTCAGTACGGGCCGGGTGGCGGCCCTCAGTACGGCCCTCATTACGGTGGCGGACCTCAGTACGGGCCTGGGGGCGGCCCTCAGTACGGTGGCGGACCTCAGTACGGGCCTGGGGGCGGCCCTCAGTACGGCCGCCAGGGCGGTGGTATGGGCACGGGCGCTGCCCTTGGCCTGACCGGTGCCGCTGGCATGGCCGGACTCGCCGCGGGCGGGTTAGCGGGGTACGCAGCGGGCGGTGGTTTCGATTCATCTGGGCGTGGAACGGTAATTAATTTAATTTTTAGTTAAATTTTAGATAAATTCATTCATTTAATTTGTTTCTATTGTTATTAAATATACAGAATGAACCATCCACATAACACACCAGAGGGCGCATTCAGAAGGTTGGCAACTTAGCAAATACGAGTAGCCGTCGAATACATATTTCGCTGTTTAGATTAATTTGGCAATATTACTTTAGGGAAATAAGAAATATGGCTAATTATGGAACTAAAATATTGATAATGAAATGCAATAGTTTATAATCGTAACACCGAATAATCAGTTTAGATGGTCGGTCCAGAAATGATGTTTCAAGAAAATGAGCCTTCGCACTGCCGATGATTCGAGCTTACAGTTATTCGAGATTTTGATGCACAGAGGTAGTGAACTGTCGAGCTCTTAATTTATCGATTTCAAGTACTATCGAGTTAACGTTTTCGAGCAAGGTGTTATTCGATCTCGCGTCACTCGATTTTATAAACTTATATTTTCACTTACGGGGTTTTGAGCTCCCGATATATCGACGCTGTTGCAAGCGCGGCTTTGATCGTGGGTTGACTGGAGATAGCGGGTGGAGAGAAAATAAATTGTTAGGAGCAGACAAATCTGTCTATCCTCTTTCTTTGTCTTTTACTACGCGCACTATTGGAACTACAAAACACACTCACCGTATCACCAGGGTTTGTGTAGTCCTTATTATGATGTTGGCTGCTACTTTGAGCATACTCAAAACTGGATTCCACGTACTAGACAATTTGAAGCCATCCTCTTGATTGAAATTTTTGTGTTTTCTTATTCAGCCTTGGACAAAATACGTGGCTTGTGAAATTCGATCCTGTGATTGGGCCCTGACTGCAGTAAATGCTCAGCTGTGGCAGATTTTTGCTCATCCTTGTTTTTCACAGCCTTAATGTGCTTTTTGATGCGGCATGAGATGGTTCGCTTCGTTTGACCGATACGTATGAACTGCCGCAACTGCAGTCAATTTTATAGACGGGATCTTATCCGTCGGGGAACGAAGACTTTGCGCAATTTTCTCATGAGGAGTAAACACAGTCTTTAATGAGTATTTACTCAGTAAACGACCTCTCTTGTCCGTAACTCCTCTTAGATATGGCAAGAAAGTTGGTTGACGCTCCCACTGTAGATCTGGCGGCTCGCATCTTATTTGGTCTTACTTCTCCAGTATTGGTTTTGTACACAGGCGCATTAAGTGATGTGGATGGTTGTAACTATATTACAACGACTTGTAGATTTGGTTTATGTACCTATTTGCAAAATAAGTAGTTTACAATGTTACACTACACGATTACTGACAACTGCGTGTACTGACTGGACAGGTCCACTCAAATCTGTATGGTTCTTTTTTAAGGCCAGGATATACAATGAATCTCTTCAATTAAAGACAGCAAATCGCTCGTGATTGCTGCAATCGCTTGGATGTGTGTTGTTTTCACAACATCATAACATAACAACACGCCTGTATGCTCTTAGGGGTATGCAGATGTGTACAGTACATCCACATTTCGACAGTTAGGTATGATAGGTTCCATTTTATTGGGATAAGCCTATTACTATGACATGTATTGTTAACAATATGAAATAAATGACTCCCTCGTTGGTCTAGTGGTGGCATGAGGGTCGTGGGTTCGATTCCCTGGTCGGGCAAAGTGTTATTGGGTTTTTCCATCAGGAATTTCTCAGTAGCAGCCACGGAGTCTGGATTTGCGCCGGCGCTCGCCCCCTATTACATGGGACTTAAACATAACTGGCGAAGTGTGGGTGTAGGTACTATTGGGTACACCTCAGCCCAACTCTTCGGGGATTACAGGCGTGATGTTATGTTATGTTAAAATAAATGTATAGCTAATATTTGTATAGGATATTACAACAAAAAATGGAAAAATAAATACCTTTTTTGCAAAAAATAAACAGTCTTCAAAAACAACAAAGTGAAAAATAACTTTAGCTTCAGATTTCGGTGGCACTTCTGAAGCTAAAGTTATTTTTCACTTTGTTGTGTTTTTGAAGTCGGTTTTATTTTTTGCATTAAGTTTTTTAAGTACTTTTTTTTTATTTAGTCTTTTCATTCCATATTGTAAAAATGTTTCTCTGTTATATTGTACATGTTTTCTCAAAAAATAAATCATATGTCAATGTTTCCAGGGAAGCGCCCCAACCCAGTCAGCCAATACAACCGCGCCAGACGGTACAGCCGCGCCAGGCAGTACAACCGCGCCAGACGGTATGATCGCGCCAGACGGTACGACCGCGCCAGACGGTACAACCGCGCCAGCCCCGGAAGTCTATACTGAGCAACCTGAGGAAACACCCCAGGAAACCTATACTGAGCAACCTCAGGAAACACCCCAGGAGACCTATACTGAGCCATCCCAGGACACCTATTACGGTGGATATTATGATGATGATGATGAAGACGATGGTGATATTGGTGTGTAACAGTCAATGGAGTCCGTGAGTAAGAGTCAATCTATCATATCTTCACAATCTGCGTAGTTTTGTCACAAATATGTTGAGTTGGCATCCAATCTAACGGGCCGCCTCCACGACCGACAGAATCGCGGCGATTTGACGTATTTCTTTACGAAAATATCGCCGCGATTCTCTCGCTCGTGGAGACTGCCCAAAAGAGTGTATAGAAAAACGTGGCAAGGACGATAATATCGCTGCGAGTCTCTCGCTCGTGCAGGCGGCCCCTTACATAGTCGTTGACAGAGTTGAGCTATGTGAGCGCCTTATTCGAGCAAGCCACGCATGTACTAATGACATCAATTCATGCATTGCGTGTCCATGGTTTACAGTGGACACAATCACAAACATTTTCTTGCAAATCGAAGCACAACACAGTCTAGCCTTTCCGTGCGCAGTAGTGGGTATACGCCTTTATTTATAAACGACTCAACGACTATGCCGAGTCTAAGAGTCTCATTCCCAACGAGCAATTCGGCTTCAGGACCGACTCGTGCATCCAACAGGTCCACCGCATCGTCGAGTATTGAGCGCTGGAGCGATGACGGGCGGGTTGTTCTTCGACACAGCGAAAACCTTCGACAAAGTCTGGCACAACGGTTTATTATACGAGGTGCCGTCAACCGCCAAACAGCCGTCATTCCGTCCTCGCCTTCGAGGACCGTCGCAACGTCCCAATTCATGACCCTTGCTCGAGCCAGCCTGCGTGGCTGAGCCTGTAGTCCAAAATCAACCCCTAAATCATGATACCATTCAGACCCAGCCTGTCCCCTTGCTGTCCTCCACCAGCGACGCCTTAAGCCGAGGCTCGGAACCCTCAGGGGGTGTCCTTAGCATGTAAGTTTGTAAATTTTTTGACCTGGCTAGAGGCTTTACACTCCACAGGATAGTCCGGTTAAGCAGACGACAACCTCCTAGGTTGAACTGCAAGATGACATTCGCAACAAAACAATCGGGGCAGTCTTTGGGGACTGCCGATAGAAGTGAAAACAAAAAGTAGACAGGCCCCGCCCCAGTCGTAGCACTGGTTATAATAATAATATATAATTTAATTCAGGTAACAAAAGACCCATATCATATATACTTTACAGACTAACATACATATTTATATAAACCACAAAAACCTAATTAAACTATTGAACACGAAGAGACGGCGTCATGTTGCGTTGCGTGGTGTCGCGTAGCCTTCCGCGGATTCGCCGATACATGACACCCTTCGGCCAAAACTCTTCCTTGAGGAAGGTCTCAATATGATGAGTCGGAACTCGCAGCATGAACGACTTAAAATTCGTGTTGTGGCGCGACTCCAACTTCTCGGCCCTCAAGGTCCAGCTGGTCTTCGCTCGGACATGCTCCACGATCTCCTCAACCTTCGTGGTTATGCCCCGCGCATGCCTATGTGGTGCTACGCCGTAGCGTATCGCCTACGAGTGATACGAACCGGCTACGAAGCGTGACGTCAAGTGACGATAAGTTCAATGTTTTTCCTTCACCCAAAAAGTGCTCAACGCGCCTAAAGAAGTTTTCACCTCAAAAACCAAATTTACTTATCAATCACTAAGGATAATGTTACTCATTATTTACATTACAGTCATTAATTACTATATTATTCTTTAATACATAATTAATTAAATATAATAATTAATTACTATAATGTATGTAACGTAATTAATGACTGTAATGTAAATAATGAGTAACATAACAGTATACATACACAGTAAACATAACAGTTATAGTCATTAATTACGTACCGACACCATTGTAATATTTTATTGTACAAACCGTTTGCTTTAAAAATATAAACTAATATTATGATACAGTGAACGACATTACGATTTTTACAAGTATCTGTCATGTTTTCGAATCCTGTAAATAAAAATAATACACGAATATAATTGTATTATACTATACACGGAACAAGATCATGCGTTTCTTACGCGAATAAAATGGTAATCGTCGCTTACCGAAACAGTTAAAAGTTGCTTATTCTGTAGGTATTAACTTGGTACAAGACAAACACCTCAAAAAAAAATTGGGATTACTTTGAAAAAAAAAAAACAACAGACGTAGGTATTGATAACCTCCTCTTTTTGGAAGTCGGTTAAAAATCGTTTTTTTTTTTTTGCTACGTTTTATAAAAAATAGTTTTATAATAATAATGTAATGTAATGTAATAGTTTTATTTTTTAACAAACAGGGTATTTCTATTTAAAGAAAACACAACAACGATTTTTTCTTGATAAAGTTCAATTTAAAAAATTATATCAGCTATGCTAGTGATCACAAACTTTTCTTGATGTGTGTGCTATTCGTTCAAAAAATGTGTTTTGAAATTATTGTACTTTAATAAATATGCATAGAAAAAAATAGAAAAAAAAACTACACGGTGTAAATAATGCTCTAATCATCGAATAGGTATGCAATAAAACGTAACCTATTACAATGGTTAAAAGTAATGGTACACATTCCCATTTTATTCGGTGAGGGGTGCGATATAAATATATCGCACCCCTCACTGAATGCTAGTCAGTGAATCAGTGAATCAGTCAGTAAATGTACTCAGTCTTGGTGTGTTTATGTCTCTCTAGGGAGGGTATGAATGAGACCATATCAAAGGTTGCCGGATTTCAGGATAATTTAACTAGCACTTCGTCCGCGACTCCGTCCGCGAAAATTGTGATAACTAGTCTAATTTGCATGATATCAATATAATTTATGTACATGTATGTATTTATATATTTATATACATGTTAACCGGTAAAGATGTAGCTTTCTAACAGTGAAAGATTTTTTAAAATCGGTTGAATAGTTCTTGAGTTAAATCGTAATAAACACACAAACAAAAAATCAAATCTTTCCTCAATAAAATATGTATTATTATAAATAGTATAGATAAATACACTTTCTTTTCATTTCGTCAGTGTCATCATTTATAACTCTTTGCCGATCAAAACTCGGTTGATACACAAAACTATACCAATGAGGTGTTTTCAGGGCCAACTTCCACTGAAAAACGATAGATGGCGCTGTGCAAGACTCGGTGTAAAAACTGTTTTTGGCTATACGGAGATGGCATTCAATGCCTATTCAAAAATATAATGGTGGCTTGTATAGTGTGTGGGTGCTATTATTGTTCTTTTCTTGCTTGCTTGTCAGTAATAATAAATAAATAAATAAATAAATAAATAATCTGAATAAAACGCAAGTGGAAAATTAATTTCTCCTTGATATAATATGGGTTTTTGTGTAGCGCCAATGCAACAATAGCGCAAATCGAACGAAGAAAGACGAAAGCACACAAACTATTAAATTTAAAAATAAACTCACCACCAAAACCACTCAAAATGTATTTTTTATAAAACAAATAGGAATTATAAAAATTATTATGGTTGAAATTTTGGTACTGTTTGTGTGTCTTTCTTCGTTCGATTTAAGCAATAGGAAATATGCATGAAATACAAAACTCTTTTTATTTATGAAAAATGCCTTTTATTGGCGCATAAAAACATTGTGGTACACTTCTTGTTTAAGTTTCTAATACATCACTTATTTAACAATTTACTGTTTTATGTAGCATGTTTTTGGTGAAACGGAACGCACTCTGAAAACGCATCGTCCTCGATAACGCCGGTATTGACGTCAAAGTTAATTGTGTCAAAAAACACTTTTATTGGAAAAGTGCTTAAAGTTTTAATAAAATTTATTGTAATATTGTTATTGCAATTTTAACTTGAATAAACCACATACAATTAGTAAAATTATTTTATTAAGGCCAAAAAAATTAGATGTAAACAAGGCAGATTGTGGATAATGACGTCACATGATGGCTGCGACAGCTACGGACGTTTGAACTGTCGTAGAAAATTTCAGGAGTTTAATATTATTTTTGTGTTTGTTGAACTTAACTTTTAATACTTTTCTTGGGTTGATAGTACTGTATTTTATTGATTTAAATGAAGAAAAAATTACGTGCATATTCTCTATTAGTATTCAGATTAGAAAAAAAATAGAAAAGAAAGAGACGGCGGCGAGACGATTTGGACGCGTTCCTACCGCGAGGGTTGATACCTACATACAATTCCGAGCCTACTTATGAAATGTGTAAATGTTTCAAAGATTGTATTTACACACATTTCCTGTGAAATGTATGTATTTCATAGGAATTGTATGCAATTCCGAGATGATACAAATGTATAAAACAAATGCTCTCTGTGAATAATAAAATATTAAATAAAACACGAATAAAATCAACTTAAGGTAAATAACAAAATGTTGTAATAAGGCGTAGTGGACGCAGCCCCGCTACGCTCGATTCCTATTTCTGTCTGCAGGGTTTAAAGTTACCTAACACAAAGGGGATGGCGGGGTTCGAACCTAACCTGTCCGGTGTCGCCGTGCTCAAAGTCCCGAGCTCGCTTTGCTCGCTCTTACATCGTAAGCTTTCCTTGCCACAATGCATTGTTTATGTTGATGTGGTGTGCAGTGTATTAGGGTAACATAAAATGATAAAAAAGTATATAGTGCATAAGTGTAGTGTAGTATAGTGTATAAGTTATAGTGCTCTAGACTGTGTGTAGTCACCTCTCGCAACGCTATCCCAGCTGTAGGTACCTAAGAAGATCAAGAATGTTATACATTTGCGATCATTTAGGAAGTGTATAGATTTCCTAGGAAAAGTGCATATTACAAATATGTCATAGATTTCCTATCAATTTTAGGAATTGTATAATTGTATAATTATTCCTGCTACCAGCGTGAACTATTATTAAACGCCTTCCTTTGCCTTTAACTGTATAAGGGTAGTTCTTCAAAAAAATATTCTCCGTGTACCTTTCGTGGCGAATATTTTTTCGATTAATCTTCAAATTAACGGACACACATTTAAGACGCTGCAAAAACAATACAAACAATTTTAATTATATGTAAATCAGTGATAAACTACAGAGATATTTTTTTTTGGAAATTTGGTGCCCACGAAAGTTAAGAAACTTTTTAAGCAAGACTATTGGCAAAACTCAGAAATGGTGATTTTTAGGAAAAAAAACAGTTTTTATAGATACTTGCACGATCTACAATTTTGTCTAACATACTTTTATTTATGATAAAACTAACCGTTTGGCTGAAAAATGCACAAAAACCCGACCGATTTACACGACCTTTGACCTTGTTTTTTATTTTTATTTTGCAAAGGTCGAATCGATGGGGACTTTACTTTACTCGTTTTATTTGTAATGGTGTTTCCAATATTCGTACCAATTTTTAGCTGTATGCGAATTATTGTAACCTTACCCCTCTTTTTGAGCTAATTTGACTGGACTTTATTGGATGTTAAAAAAGAGTAATATTTAAAAAGGGGCCCGCTGGCTGGGCGTTTGTTTAATCAACAAATATCTTCTGAAGTAAAGCTCACAGAAAGTCGAAAATTTTGATTTGTAAGGTACTTAGTAGTATCTAACTCCGAGCACTATTGGGCGATCTGAAAGTATAATAATAATAAAATAAACATAAGTGTCGAGCTAGCTAGAGTGTTGTAAATTAGTGTACCTACTAAAGGGAGCTAAGCAACAGAGTTAACACAGCAAGGCATCACAGTTAGAAAAAAAAAAATTGACACACAAAATTATATCAAGTTGTTACCTAGCAACAAACACAAAAGACTACATAAAATACAGACTCTATGGGACGCATGCCGATTTCAACCTATTTTCAACATAGAGACTTCATAGACACGTCATATTTTAATCAAAAACTGTCGAGTCAAGGTACAAAATACACACATCAACACGGTCTAGGGATATTTTAAAAAAAGCGAATTACTATCAATGTGTTAATTATTTATATGACATGTATATATTTAAAAGATACGTTATTTAATATTCTACCATTTTTTAATAATGGTTAAGGTATAGATTAAAATTTCAGGATTTTATGGAAAAAAAATGAAGCATAGACGGAAACCATATATGAATGAACTTTTAATTTGTGAGTAAAAACTGAAAAAAATAGAAAAATCATTTAATTTGTGTGTATAAACTTGAAGTTAGTAGTCTGAGAAAGCGCCCATGATGTTCATAACACATCGGCAACGATTCGGCATGCTCAGAACAAGGTTGTCAATGTCTTGCTGCGGAATATTGTCCCATGTCCTTCTGAGGTGCGCAAAAAGTTGATCTTCTGTAGCCAGATTTTCAGGAACTTCCTTCAGAGCTCTTCTTTGCAGCATATCCCACGCATGCTCAATGGGATTTAGATCTGGCGATTGAGCAGGCCAGTCTAAGGCCCTAACATTATGTGTATGTAACCAAGCTGCTACCGTTCTCGCCGTGTGTGCCCGGGCATTGTCGTGCATGAGCAGGAAATCTTGCCCCATTTGTGTTCTGTGGGGCAAGATTACGGGCCCCAGCACCTGTTGGACGTATCGTTCTGCCGTCATATTGCCCCGCACCCAAACGAGATCCGTCCGTCCTCCAAGACGAATTCCTGCCCAAACCATAATTGTTCCTTTTTGGTATGGGTGAACTTCCTGAGGGTTCTGGAGACGGCTCCATCGTCCAGGAACTCGCCAAACACGCGTCCTTCGTGAATCTGGATGGAAGCCGAACCTGGATTCATCCGTGAACAGCACATTGGACCATTGGTCACGGCCCCAGTCCACGTGGTTCCGAACCCATTCTAATCGTCGTCCACGATTGCCTCTCCGTAAAGGTGGGACCCGGAGTGGTCTACGAGAGCGTAGATTGCTTTCATGCAGTCGCCTTCTTACAGTTTGGTCACTCACAAGCACTTGGTGTTCCACTCGCAGCCTTTGGACCAATTGAGTCGCCGTTGCATTTGGTTGTGCTCGCGCAGTAATTTGCAAAAATCGGTCTTGTCTGGGGGTAGTGATGCGACTTGGCCCCCGGTGCCTCTCCGCTACTTCACCTGTGGCACGATAGCGTGTCCACAATCTTGAAATTACATTTTGATGGGTCCCTATGGCCTCAGCAACATTACGCTGAACAGATCCAGCTTCCAGCATTCCCACAGCTCGTAACATCTCCGCCCTCGTCAAATGTCGGCGTTGCATGGCTACAATACCTCAATTTTAACTTTATCTTTCGTTTAAAAATGAAAAAAAACTGTAACTAAACGTAATTCGTATTGTTTTCTAAATTTCGCACAAATGAAAATTCCCTCTCCTATACATCAAGACATTTTTATGCCACCGAAACAAAAGAATTTTCAAAAATTTGAATTTGGAATTAGTCTGAGATAAATTACAAACAAATCGGTGTATAAAAGATTCCAATGCGGCCAGTACTTTTCGAGTTATTTAATTGAGTATGAAATATCCCTAGACCGTGTTGATGTGTGTATGTCTTATTTATTTTCTGTAGGCACAAAATAATCTCTTTGAGAAGCTATCATCTGTTGATAAATCTCGTTGGAGCCTGTCAGATAGACTTACGCAGAAACTGGCCGTCAATAAATCCGGGTAAAAAATAATATTCTTCTACAACTGACACGAACTGACATGTTGACAAACAACTGTCAAATTTCTAGTAGGTAATAAAGCATCGTCAAAAATGTTAGTCGTCATAGAAATAGAGTAATTAGATTCAAAACAACAAATGAAGAGTGGAAATCATGATGCTACCGATTTCGTTATTTTATAAAAAAAAAATCTTATTCAAATGGGAGGATTGTGTTCTTGTGTAAGAGGTTTACCTACATAAAGGAAACGATGGATGGACTGTGTGAGGAATTTTACGTAAGAAAACGGAGTACATGTTAGCGTGACGGTTGACAGGAGAGAATGGCTGAAAAAACTTGCTGTGCCGGACCCCAAGTAACTTGGGAAAGCAGGAAGATGACCTTGGCCTACTTTGACAAACTGAATACTACGTTGTGCTAAATCGACAGAAATATGGCTGTGATTAAGGCGCGTCCAAACCTGCGCAAGTGCACGAACAGTAAAAATTATTATGCTAGTATCATTTTAAGGAGGTATGTAATTATGTAATCAAATAGTTCTGGGAAGGTGTGATTTGGGTAGGTTAGAACTATCTAATTACTATGATTGAAATACCATGTAGGCAGTAACTTCACGGAAAGTAGTTACTAGGCTTACATGAATTGAACTTATGTTAGCCTAGTACATTTCCATGGGTTATCTAATTGACAAGAAAATTAATAAAATAACAACAACAACACAAACACAAAACTGATAAAACTATTTTATCATTATAAAATAAGACTCGTGGTTGTGACATGTAAAAATATAATTTCATTAATAACAGCGGTTCCTAGGCAATACATCTGACATAAGTTTAAAAGGTTATCAAAAATAATAAGGTTCTAGTATAACATACTCCTTAACATCCTCCCTTTTTGGCAACCCTATTACTATATCAAGCCAATTTGTTTTGCGATTGATACAATCCGTGGCTTATGTAATGCTTTGGTCAGTAAATCCGCTAGTTGGAACTCGCTGGGAACGTATTCTACACGTATTTCTCCATTAGCAACGAGTTCTCTCACATAGAAATGTCGAATAGCAATATGCTTGGTTCTTCTGTGGAGTTCTGGATTGTGTGAGATCTTTATGGCTGCATTATTATCGACCTTTAGCTTAGGTATTTCTTTCAATTTAGATATTTCACCAAAGAGTCTTTTGATCCAGACAATCTCTCTAGATGCTTCACTGGCAGCAACCAATTCGGCTTCGGTGCTTGATATTGCAACACATGTTTGTCGTCGACTTGTCCAAGAAATTGCTCCTCCAGAGTATAAGCATAATATGCCTGATGTCGAACGTCCGGTACTTTGATCTCCACCGTGGTCAGAATCACTGTAGCATTCTAGAATTCCAGCATTGCAGCTCTTCTTAAAAACTATTCCATAGTTGAAAGTTCCTTTGATGTATCTTAGGATACGTTTCAGCCTCTGGATGTCTTCATTAGAAGGGTTTTCTAGACTCCGGGATACAACGCTTACAGCATATGCTAAGTCCGGTCTGGTTCCAACGGTCAGATATGCGAGTGCTCCCACAGCTTCTCTATACGGAAATAAAGCAGGGTCTACCACTTCTGTATCCAGATCTGGCAGTCCATCTTTTTGTATAGGAGTGGTAACAGGTTTGCAATCACTCGTACCAAAGCGATCTAAAACTTTCTGAGCGTAGTGCTTTTGTGACACTTTTATATTACCATCATGGTCCTCTATTTCTAATCCTAAAAAATAGGATGCATCTTTTATCGTGATTTTAAATCTTCTCTTCAATTCTCTCATTAACTTTTCAGAATCTTCCTGATTTGTTGCAGCGACCAAACCGTCATCTACATAGAGAGCAAGAATAATTTTGTTACTTGCACGGTTTCTTATAAACAGGCAGGGATCGGTATCGCATTGTTTGAATCCAATGGTTTTTAAATAATCCACCATACATTTATTCCAACACCGAGGCGCTTGCTTGAGACCATACAAACTTTTCTTGAGTTTACAAACCTTGTTAGATCCATCAGAGTAGCCATCAGGTTGATTCATATATATTTCTTCACTCAGTGAACCATAGAGAAAAGCAGTTGATACATCAAACTGTGTGAGTTTTAGGTCTTCATTTGCAGCAACGCTTAAGACTGATCTTATTGTTGACATCTTAGCAACTGGGCTGAAAGTCTCATCATAGTCTATGCCCTTTTTCTGTGTATATCCTCTAGCAACTAGTCTTGCTTTGAATTTATCTAGAGAACCATCAGCATTGGTTTTGATCTTATAAATCCATTTACAGGATATAGGCTTCCTGTCTTTTGGAAGGTCCACCATTACCCAGGTTTTGTTTTCCTTTAAAGACTTCACCTCACTTTCCATTGCTTTGACCCACTGATCTTTATGCGTACTAGTCATTGCTTCTTTGTAGGTTTTAGGTTCATTTATCTGATTAAGAATTTCATCTGACATCATGACGTAATCTCCGAATCTAATAGGCGGTCGTATTTGACTTCTATCTCGTAGAGTCATTCTAGTGGCTATCTCAGCTATATCATCTGAGATGCTTGGTCGTTCAGTATCATCACCATCATCTAAGGCGTCTTCATAATGAGGTGATTCTGCCATTGATGCTTCTGAAGACGTTTGTAATGGTTCAGTAGAGTCATCTTGGCTTTCTATTTCCTGACTCACAACCAAATCCGGCGATGTGGGGGGCAAAGTCGAACTAAGCTCATCAGAGCTACTTGCAGCGCGATCCAAGCTATTTTCGACACAATTATCCTCCCTTGCATCACACATCGGTGGTACTGAAAGTGGAAAGTGTGTTTCGACTGAAGGCTGTTCTTCCAAATCACTTTGACCAAATGGAGTCAATACTGATTCATTAAATGTAACGTCTCTTGACCTTATGAGTTTACCATGTTTATTCAGTAAGCGATAGCCTTCATCACCCTCATATCCAATTAGAATGCATTTCTCAGCCTTTTTAGATAGCTTTTTCCTTTTTTGTTGAGGAATATGAGCATAACATTCACATCCAATTATTTTTAGGTGACTGATTGCTGGCTTCTTCTTATACCACAATTCAAATGGTGATTTTCCATTTTCTGAAGTTGGACCAGTTCTGTTTAACACGTACGCAGCGGTATTTATCAATTCTGCCCATGTAGCAAACGGTAAGTCTTCGTGAGCATGCATCATTGTACGAGCGGCTTCAACTAAGGTTCTATTCTCACGTTCACTAAGACCATTTTGTTGGGGTGTATAGGGCATCGTGAGCCTTTGTCTAATTCCAGCTTCTTGTAGAATGCACCTGACGTTTTGATTATCAAATTCACCTCCGTTATCGCTAAGAAATTCTTTAACAGAGTATCCAGCTACTTTACATTCTTGTAACATTTGTCGGAGTTTCAGGTAAACTTCCGATTTATGTCGAACAAAATAAATGTGTCTGTACTTGCTGTAGTCATCTTTGAATAAAACGAAGTAGCGAAATTTGTTAAAAGAAGGAGGGAATGGACCGCATACATCAGCGTGTAAAATTTCTGCAGGTAATTTAGCTCGTACTCTTGTTCCGAAAGACTGTCTGTGTGTTTTACCATAAATACAGCCAGTACACAATTCTGAATCTAGTCGAACTTTAATTCCTAGTTCTCGTTCTATAACACCTTTAACATGTTTTTTATTCTGATGGGCTAACCTTTCGTGATACAGTTGTAGTATGTTTTCTGTTGACAAAATGCTTACATTAGGTGTTGACTTTATAATAGTCTCTACATTGAGCTTGTATAAGCCACCATTCTTTATCCTTTTGCCAGTCAGTCTAACTTGTCCATCAACTTTCAGCGAGCAGTGTTCCCTTTCAGACATGAAAACACTTTTATTTAGTCTGTCTTGAGTGGCCAGTACAGAGAATAGGTTTCGCATAATATCAGGTACATACCATACATCACAGAGTGTTACTCTGGATTCCTTGCCATTGGTAAATGTTTTCAAGTCAACAGTACCTTTGCCAATTGCTTTGACAGTAGCTCCATTAGCAGTAGTCACTATACGATTATCTTCAAAATGCTGAAAACTAGAAAAATAGTCGTTCCGGCAGGTGACATGATTAGTTGCACCATTGTCGACGAACCAACTCGATGTATCATAGTGTGTATGCATTGATTTAACATCTGTATTGACTTGAGCATTAAGTTCAAATTTGTTGGGGTCTGTTTACTTTCAGGCTTGGCTGGTATACCGTCAGCTTTCCATTTATGACATTGCCTGACTTTGTGACCGACTTTTCCACAATATCCACATTTCTTCTTTACTTTATTATAATTCTGTAAGGCTAGAGCTTCTGCAGGACCTTCATTTTTCAAAGAGATAGAGCGCTCATAGGCACAGAGTTGTGTAGTCAGATTTTCTATTGTTCTATCTGTCTTTGACATCAACATCCAGCTTGATTTGAATGAGAAATATGGTTCAGGTAGAGTATCCAGAATTTTGCAGATTAATAGGATATCTGGTAATTCAGACAATATCTATCTTCATTAATTCATTTATCAAATCTGACCAAATGGTTTTTATTTTGGAGATATGAGTTGTGATGTCGTGTGACGGATCTTTTGAATAGCTGAAAAACCTCATACATAGATCATAACTTTTGTCTTCAGACGTGCCATCGAATAGACGATGTAGTTCGTCCCAAACTTCTTTAGACGAGTTAAAACGCATGATTTTCTGAAGAGTTTCATCTGACATTTGCGGTAAGCAGAAGTAATGCAGAACTATCAATTTTATTATATTTTTCGAGAGCAGTATTATATTGAGAAATTTCGTCGACATTTTTGGTAATAGGTTTCACGGGTTTTATTAAAGCACCGTTTACCGCGTCCAATCCACCGGGCGTACCTCTTAGTAGTAATGTCGCTTTAAATTTCCAAGTCGACCAGTTTTTCACACCCTCCAGGTGACCAATGTCAATTTTACAACTTGGTGATTGCATTATGAATATTTGTCTTACCGGATTGTTTTAAACTTGGTTGATGACTTCTCTAGTTACTATCACTTGTAACCACGCTCTGCTACCATGATAAAACTATTTTATCATTATAAAATAAGACTCGTGGTTGTGACATGTAAAAATATAATTTCATTAATAACAGCGGTTCCTAGGCAATACATCTGACATAAGTTTAAAAGGTTATCAAAAATAATAAGGTTCTAGTATAACATACTCCTTAACAAAAAAAAAAATTAAAAAAAAATTAAAAATTATTATGCTAGTATCATTTTAAGGAGGTATGTAATTATGTAATCAAATAGTTCTGGGAAGGTGTGATTTGGGTAGGTTAGAACTATCTAATTACTATGATTGAAATACCATGTAGGCAGTAACTTCACGGAAAGTAGTTACTAGGCTTACATGAATTGAACTTATGTTAGCCTAGTACATTTCCATGGGTTATCTAATTGACAAGAAAATTAATAAAATAACAACAACAACACAAACACAAAACAACACAACATAAACAAACAAACACAAACAACAACAACAACATAACATAACAACACAACATAACATAAATATTTTTTTGAAACATTAAATAAACTGGCTAAGCTTCGTATGAATTTCATTTAAGGCGACTGATCCGGAATAATAACATTACAATGTGCAACAGTGTGACACGTTGGGGGACACTCTTGCTAAAAAAGGTTGCAACACTTATTATTATTCCCATCGAATCACAGGTTTCACTTGACACCTGTGATTCGATGGGAATAATAATTCCAACGAGTCACACTGACACCATTGGGTGTGACTCGTTTGTAATTCACAACTGTCAGCCAGCCAGGGGGGGGACAAGGCTGATGCTAGCCAGGGGTCAAGCCAAATTGCCAACCATTCTTACAGAAAAATTGTTTGCAGTTCGGGGTCAGTTTCGGGTCGAGAGAAGGGCCACGGGTGGTAAGTATCTCTAATTAACTACATTCAAGTAAATAATGCTAAAATGTATTTGTTTTAGTAATTGATACACTAGCTGTTGTCCACGAACTTCGTCGAAATTACAATAAAAATATTACTTCGATATTTAAATCTTATTTTTTTTTTGCAAGGAACCTTAAACTCTTTTTCTAAAATAAGTGCCTTATAACATCAGTTATCTGATAGTAGAAGTCCCGTCCAGCCGTTGCGGAGATTTGTTCGAACAAACACAAACAAATAAATAAATTAAAAGTATAATTAAATAAATATCGCTGGACGTTTTAAACTTTCGTATGCATTCATGCAAAGTTACTTCTTTGACTGTCTAATAAGATAAAAAATACTCAAGTTACAGACTGATTTTGCCTGTTACGGGTACTTTTTGAATAAATTGGTATTCTAAAGATTTATTTGTGTATGATCTGTTAGAAAAGTAACAGTTAAACGTCCAGCAGGCCTATTATGTATCTTTCTGATATCCAGTTACTATCAAGCTGCGGTTGTACACCGAACTTTGATGACAACCGAGAATGTCCTATGTCGTATCGCACTGAGTGGATATCACTTTACGGTGACTAACAGCCCGGGTACGGTGAAACGTCTTTCACGAAAGCCACTTCTAACTCAGTTGTCATCAATTTGTTGTCCACTATGCTTACATAATCGATATAATATAAGTATCGATACGAAAGCGTCTGTCAAAATGAGTTACGGTGACTATCAGCCAGACGACAACCAATGACGTCATATTTGATCGCGACTGGTCATACATAATACGAAACTAACCTTTTGACAGTTAATTGATGGATACTGATCCCAGTTACTATCATTTAGAGCTGTCAACAGAGATACATATTAGCCCTACAGAACTGAATATTTTTTCACAAAAAGCAATTTTAGTCGAAAGATGGAACATTTCCAAATCCTGTTTGGACCCTAAATTATCAGGGTCAAAATGATTGGAAATTAGCTTTAACCTTGTTGTTGGCGACAGATCTGGCAACCCCGTTGCTAGAGGCATGTGTAGTTGGTTGGCTAGCGACGGGGCGGCTTACATTATTTTCTAAATTCAAATAATATTGTAACGTGATACAATTATCTATTATACCCAATTGCACCTTTTACTCTTTACTGTCTTTGATTTGGTGCCTAACATTGGTCCTTCGAGCTGGATATTTAAGGAAAATAATGTAAGCCGCCCCGTCCGCGTCGCTAGCCAACTAACCACACAAGCCCCTAGCAACAGGGTTGCCAGATCTGCCGCCAACACATGTTGTATAGACCATCATATTGAACATCTGTTGCCATGGTACCAACACTGTGATCCCGAAAACATGTTTTGCTGTTCCATACAAAATTCCAATCCTAGTCGACCCAAATGTTTTGGACTGCTGATATTTTCGTGACAAACTAATATATCAAACGGCAGTAAAACGCGGCCATGACAGTCGTGACGACCACATCACAGGGTAGTATTAACATACAAACATAAAATCACGCTTTTGGTTTTCACGGGGGTAAGCAAAAACCATAGCACGCCACCTGCCACTATCGTTACATACTCATTTCCTTACAAATTACGTAAAATTTGAGTTTTACGCGGAAGACGCCGTTGGCTGAATTGAATATTTTTGGTTCGTTCTCAATTATTGACGTGAATTCGTATGAACGTCTACGCGCAGTGTACTAGGAGTGCATGTAAAAAAGATAAAGTAACTGTACTTTGCGAGCTATATATCTCGAAACGTATAATAGATTGGCGGCACAGGAGTTGTACCATCGGCATTAGGCATATGAGACCAAACTGAAAGTACCGTCTGGTGACCATGACGTGCGTGGGCGTAGCCTAGCAGCTTCTAAATATAGACATAAGAAATTCCCTTTTACATATGAGTTTACGAAATCCCTTTTACAAATGAGTTTACGAAACAGTAACGGCTTTGATTATATTTTTTTTTCTTTTGTTTTTTTTTTTTCTGCGGCAACATCAGCACGCCTACTCGCCGCACTCTCAACAGCCGATGACGGTTTCTCTTCAGCCAGTGATGCCTCCTCAACATCCGATGATGGTTTCTCTTCAGCCAGTGATGCCTCCTCAACATCCGATGACGGTTTCTCTTCAGCCAGTGATGCCTCCTCAACATCCGATGACGGTTTCTCTTCAGCCAGTGATGCCTCCTCAACAGCAGTACGGCTCGGGAGGCCGGTCTCACAACCTGCGTGGTGACCGAGGCCAACGGGGCGGCGGTGTGAGCACGGGCACTACCATTGGCCTGAGCGTTGGCGCTGGCACAGCCGGAATCACCGTCGGCGGGTTAGCGGGATACGCAGCGGCCGGTGGTTTCAATTCATCTGGGCGTTCTACGGTAATTTCAAGATAATTAGCTAGTTTCCACCACCAATAAATTGCAAATCTATTTAGTCCGTCAGTTAGAGTATTGGAAAATAATGGACACGTATTATTTGTTTTTGTAAATGAAGAATATTGACAAAGATAAAACGCATCAAAACCCGGGAGTGGGGGCTCGTGACGTCAGAACGCACTAAAAATTATACCACGGCATGACGTATTAAGAATTTTTAAAGCGTCGTATCTTCGTCAAATTTGGTTTACGTAACAAAAAAAATACGGGTCAAATAATATTTGATAATCTAACTGACGGACTAATTCGATTTTTTATCATCTACCCTATTCATTGATCGTACAAAACGTGGACGGGTTGAATTTCCATACTGAAACGCACATTTGTGAGCATCGTAACGACAGTCCCTTGGATCGCGGGTTACTGACAGACTTTTTCTTTATATATTTAATAGGATTAAATGAACAGTTTGTATTGATGATTGATAACACTTGGCATTTATGAAAAGTGTACACGAATATTGACTTGCATATTAACTTAACTAGCTGTTGCCCGCGGCTTCGCCCGCGGAAAGTTCGGTAACTATCCCACGGGACCATGTTAGAGGGATATAAATAGTATCCTACATCTTACTCTAGGTCAAAAACTATCTATGTGCCAAATTTCATAATCATCACTATCACATTCACCATCATTATCGCAATCACCATCACTATCACATTCACCATCATTATCGCAATCACCATCACTATCACAATCACAATCACAATCATTATCACCATCACAATCTGGTGATTGTGACAGTGATGGTTCACTATTACAATCACCATCACTATCACCAGCATTATCACTGCCACAATCACAAATCACCATTTCCATCACTATCACTGTCGCAATCACTATCACTATCACAATCACAATCACTATCACCATCACCATCACTATCACCATCACTGTCACAATCACTATCACATGTAAAATCACAATCAAAATCACAATCACCATCACTATCACTATCACAATCACCGTCATCGTATTCACTATCATCATCATCACTATCACAATCAACATCATCGTTATCACAATCATCATAATTAATAAATCAACAATAACCTTGTATAGAAGTCGAATCCGCCATCTTCTGGATCTCAAAATAAATGCCATATTCATAATCAGCGGATTATGAATATGGCATTTATTGTAAATGTATTGCATATTATTGTAATTGTTGATTTCCCCTGATAATCTCGGAATCGACACCCATATTGTTTTTTTAGACATGTCAATCCCATCGCACCCCAACAGGGGATGATGGTATTTCAGGTCCGCCACATTAGATCTTAAAATCGTTGTTTTTGTGATACACCCGACCCGAAACACACTCACTTTGTTCCCCCTCTTAGGCGTTGAATTCTGAAAAAACCTGAAACCCGTTTCTACTCATTTATCAATAGGAGTACTCCTGTAAAGTTTAGAATAAAACAGTCTTAACTAATCTTGTTTCCCCATACAAACTTTCGACTCCCGTTTCACTCAATTAAAAAAAAAAGGGTAAATTTTGAAAAATCCTTTCTTAGTTCATCCTTAGACCTCATAAGAAACCTACGCGTGTTAAATTTGGAATCTATAGACCCAGTGGTTTGGGCTATTAGTTGATTTTCAGACTGTCACCCCATTTCTTCATATTTAGGGGTTGAATTCTGAAAAAACCTGAAACAAATGTTTACTCATTTATTGATAGGAGTACTCCTGTTACGTTTCGAATAAAATAGTCTATCTTATCGTTTTACCCCCTTAGGAGGCGAATTTTGAAAAATCTATTCTTAGTGCACCCCTATACCACATAAGGAACCTACTTTTTTTTGTTTCCTTTGTATTTGATTTTGTTATGATTGAAATGTAATTATTTTGTAACATTCGAACACAATGTAAATTGTTTGATGAATGAATAAATAAATAAATAATAAATAAACTTGCCAAATTTGGAATCTGTAGACCCAGCGGTTTAGGCTATCCATTGATTTTTGGACTTTTTTCCCCCTCTTAGGGGTTGAATTCTGAACAAACCTGGAACCCGTTTCTACTCACTTATCAATTGGAGCACTCCCGTAAGTGTCGAATAAAATAGTCTAGCCCGCCACACTATTCCCAAACCACTGTAACTCCTGAAAGCCAGAATCAACAGTGGCGACCACCAGAAAAGCGCCGAGACAATGAACACCCACCACTATACTTTTCTGATTAATTTCGTTGCGGGATCCAAGACAGTTAAATTCATTCTCTGGGACTTCATCGAGCTTCAATAAAATTGTCTAACTAATCTTGTTTCCCCATATAAACTTTGGAGCCCCGTTTAAACCCCTTAGGGGGTGAATTTTGAAAATCCTTTTTTAGTGCACCCCTAAACCACATAAGGGAACCTACCTTGTAAATATGTTTCTCTGTTATATTCTACATGTTTGCTCAAAAAATAAATAATTTATCAATGATTCCAGGCGGTAAGCGCCCCAACCCTGCCGGACAGTACAACCGCGGCAGACGGTACAACCGCGCCAGACCAGGAAACCCATGATGAGCCAACCAAGGAAACCCATGACGAGCCAGACGAGGAAACCGATGATGAGCCACACGAAGAAACCCATGATGAGCCACACGAGGAAACCCATGATGAACCACACGAGGAAACCCATGATGAGCCACACGAGGAAAGCGATGATGAGCCACACGAGGAAACCGATGATGAGCCACACGAGGAAAGCCATGATGAGCCATCCCACGACGACGGCGACACCGATTAATGATGATGATGATGAAGACGATGGTGATGTTGGTGTGGAAATAACACTGTGGAGTAAGAGTCAATCTATCTTATCTTCATAATCTTCGCAACCGCTTGACAAGACATAAAACTTAATTTAAGGAGTGACCCTCGCGTCGGTAACACCAACAAGCCGGGCTAAAAGAGCCTTGCAACAAAATATCATCAAGTAACTGTTATTGTTCTATAATCTTTTTTTTTTCTCGATGTGGAAATCCTCAATGGATGTCCTCCGCCCTGAGGAGACCGGAGGGGTCTGTCAGACTCGTACTGACTAAAAACCACACCGGTGTTCGGTCGTCTACTTGCGTCGGGGGGCAGCGGGATCTGATGCGACTTCCACTGCCCCGGACTAATGCCGCCCGTTTGACGTCCCGGGAGAGTGAGGTGTAAATAAAACTCCCCCGTTACGTCTAAGAGAAGCGCTCGTGTACCCTACGCGCCACCTTCTCGGTATTATTGTATAATCCAACTTTAAATTTTCAGGAGCAAACATCATCGTTCCCAGGATCAGTCGACTTCGGCGGCGACCACTGAATGAATTGAAGGTACTTGGCGCTTATCCTGGCGGAAGCCGGTATCACCTTCGTGCTGGTCAACATATATTTAGTTAGGCAGAGGTGTTCCTAATACACCCACTTTTTATATGTTTGTAATAGGGGGCGAGCTTCAGCCTATAAGAAACGGGAACAAATCCAGGCAATCAATCCCTGGCTTCAAGTGAAAATTCCTGAAAAATGCAATCATACTGTGTCCTCATATCTATAGATCATATCTCCTATCAATAGATGGCGCTGATCAGCTATGGGAATATTTTTTAAGCGGCGTTCTAGTAAAATCCAATGAAAAAAGAATTTACTACGTATTATTATTATAGGTCAATGGTAAAATCTTTTATCAGGGCAAAAAAAAACTCTCCTAGACCTCTAGACACATGTTAAACTTATTGTATAGTAAAATTTCTTTATTATTCATTGTTTTATAGTAAGAACTATAAAGAACCTTTTTTCTATCAAACATTTTAACATAAAAAGTCTAGTATTCCTTTGCATCACTGAACTGGGTCGGCGGCAGTCTCGACAGAGATAACGACAAAATCGCTAACTTTCGATTACTAATTACTAACGAATAAATTCAGTTGCAATAATGATGCTTGCAAGAAACGCATCTTGGACGTAGAGACTTGCGTAATTAGCAATCAAAATTTAGCGATTTTGTCGTTATCTCTGTCGAGACTGCTGGCCCTGAACTACAAGTTTTTGCATGGTTTTTGCTATTGTTCTTCTGAGTGTTTTCGCGTTACGTCTAATAAACTCCTGGTGCGTCGAGTTGAGCTTAGGTTCCTCCGTACTTCAGTTAAGGCTTTGTGGAAATAAAAACGAGCCATTTTATTATTCCCATAGTTGATCAGCGCCATCTAGTTCATTCATAAAAACCTCTGGAAAATTCCCCGTTCTGACTTGTCCAGTGTTCAAGGCAAGGTGCCAAAAATTTTCGAGCTCGCTTCCCTTGCTCTTGAAGCATTACTTCTTATTGTTTTTAAAATTGTCTCCCTAAGTCGATTAAGTGCCATCTATTCCTGAATAAAATGACTAAAGAAAATTTAATCTCTCTGGGGTTGGAGAGTTCAATTTAAACTTTTCATAAAACTCTTCAAAATTAGTAAGTAAGTTCGACTTCTAAATAGAAGAACTTCAGCAGCATATGTATCTAGTAAACCCTTGAAAATCCGTTTTTCTGCGCCTCCTGGCGCTGGCGAAACGCTTGTTCGACAGCATCGTTATTCTTTTAGTTTGGGTTTCTTCTTTATTAAAGTTGCAGCCTTGAATTTTCAGCCTAACATTCTATTTTAGATGTTTTCTTTGGTTGATTCTAACTTTACATAGTAGTTTTCCTATCTCTTGAGAGTGGAGGGCCAACCGTCTCTAAAATGATGGGCCGGTTTCGGGTCCCAGTCAGGGCCTGAGTAGCTCACACTCAATATGCTAGTTATCGTCTACACACATAATTGAATAGCGCCCCATAGTCATGAGTCTCAACAAGATGAGCTTCGAGATAGAAAGCTTGCAGCTGCGATTCACACATAAGCAATGAAATTGATACTTTTATATAAATATACTAGCTGTTTCCCGCTACTCCATTCCCGTGGATATTTTGATGTGTATGTCGTCATCTGCCTAGCCTTTTCCCAAATATGTTGGGGTCGGCTTCCAGTTTTACTGGATGTAGCTGAATACCAGTATTGTACATGGAGCGATTGCCAGAGTTAGTACCAGGTATCACGATACCCTTTGGTAAGACCGGTTGAAAATGGTTGTAAATTTTGATGTGTATGTGTGAGACTAAAAAAAATAGCCTACAACCTATTCTCAGACCTACCAAATATTCAAAAAAAAAACAAAAAATCAGTCACGACGACGCAGACAGAAACGACCACCACCACCACACCATTTCCGTTTATTTCTTCTCGATGACTTCTGACACCATGTTATGTTTGTTGAAATGAAAGATACAGTTGAGTAGACTAGGTTTATTCACGACAGACTTAATATAATATCAACAAGCAGTAGTATCACAGACGGGCTTGGATCAAGTGAGGAATGACAGATACCAACCGGAAGCATAGACAATGTATAGTGATGTACATACTAATTACTTACTAACTAGTGATGTTACAACAAAGCCGTTTCGGAGGATTTTGATAACGAACACTGTGACATGAGATTTTTATCTACTAGGTTTATAGATTACAGGCGCTCCATCACCGCGTGCTTTCGCCGGTTCACAGTACAGATTCTTTTGCCGGTTCACAGTTCGGATTCTTTCGCCGGTTCACAGTTCAGATTCTACCATTAAATAAGTTAGCGGGAACCTCTAACGGTAAAATTGTTTATAATCAAAACTGACCCTGTCTCTTACAGCATATCTTCTGTGATTTTCATTTATTCTAAGCTCCCGATATTTCGACGCTGTCACAAGATCCATGATCGCAGGATGACCGGAGAATGCGATGATAAATAAATTGTTAGTTGCAGACAAATCGGTCTACCCTCTTTCTTAGCCCACAATCATGGCACTTGCAACCTTGCAACAGCGTCGAAATATCTGGTGACAGAGTTAAGTGTTTAGTTATGAACCGTGAAAGCTCAAAACTGTCTTTGTAACAATCATTTATTTTGTACTTTTTTTTTTTTTTTTTTTTTTTATTATTAGTTATTACATTACATGTTAATGTGTTTTTAACATTACAGGCGAAAGCTCTGATGAGGGAACGCCTGAATGCGAAGGGAGCTGATCGAGTTTTGAGAGGAATCTTTTACCCAAAGGACTTTATTTAACATGGGGTGAAATATTTACATAAAGAAAAGATTTTTGTTAACATTTGACGACCCGTATGGCGCAGCAGTAGTGAGGCTGCCTTACATTCTTAGGGTCCCGGCTTCGTATCGTGGTAGGAGCAAATGTTTGTGTGATGAGCATGGACATTTGTTTCCGAGTCATGGATGTTTATATGTATAATAAGTAGGTATTTACAAACAAAAAGTATATATATAATATCTATGTAGTATATCAACTATCTGGTGTCCACGACACAAGCCTCGTTGCTTAGTGTGAAACTAGATGGCGCTGTGTGTAATGTCCAGCGATATTTATTATTTATCTCTAGAACAACGTTTAGACCTGCGAGCGATCATATTAATTCTCATCGACAGCGCCCTTGTTCAATATGATATTTATCTTTAAAGTGGGTTCCCAGCTAGTCATACCCAATCGTGTCGCAGTATTCATTGGGATTATTTTCCCATCGAGTCACAGGTGTCACTTGTTACACTTTTTTTTTACCAGGAGTGTTCCCAACATGTCACACTGTTGCACATTGTAATATTATTATTCTGGATCAGTCGCCTTAAATGAAATTCTTACGAAGCTTTAGCTATTTAGTTTCAATTAAATGTTTTGGTTCTCCAAGCTAACTAAAAGTCAATAACCCATTCAAATGTACTAGGCTAGCATAAGTTCAATTCATGTAAGCCTAGTAACTTTCGCCTACACTGTATTTTAATCATATTAGATAGTTCTAACCTACCCAAAACACCCAGAATTATTTGAAAACATACGTTTACATACGTGTATACATGTTTCCTTGGTTTTAAAGTTTCAACGTTCAAAAGTACCTTTCAGGGTAGGTCGAGAAATTAAATTTTGTTACGTTTTTTTGCAATATGGTTGTATGTTGATAAAAATATGAATCGCGCAAGTAACACGTTTGTAGTTACAGAATTAATAATCATTAAAATCATCAATACATCCCTTAAAGTTCAGTTAACCCCATTGAATGACTTTTTCATGAAATAGCTATTGAATTAAAATTTTAATTTCGCGGGCTACCTTGGCGATTCCACCTTAATGGCCTAATTGAAATAAATTGTTTGATTTTGACGAGTATTCTAACTTTGTATGAACACAATACAGGCGACCGCGAACCAGAAGACGTTGCGTTGGAAGGCCTCCCACTAGGTGGACCGATGACCTGGTGAAGGTTGCGGGAATCCGCTTGATGCGAGTCGCACGGGACCGGTCAATGTGGCGACACTTGGGGGAGGTCTATGTCCAGCAGTGGTCGTCTTTCGGCTGATATGATGAAGATGAATATATTATTATTGTGGCGTAATAGTGTGACCTGCGTGCATTCATTAAACGCCAATTTGGTCGGTTTTTTTGTTCATTGTTGTCGATGTAATGTGTATTTCAAGTATTTTTTTGAAAATTTCCTATTTTCTGTAATTATTTCTAAAATATCAAATTGTAGGTAAGACTCAGATTTCTTTTAAAATCACAAATTACTGGACGTAAAATTATTCATGAAGACCACTTTCATGAGTGTAGTGACTCATGAAAATTCATTCGTAAATGTCAGAAAATCGTGTACCTATGTAAAAATTAAGACGGGTGTAGTGATAAAAGTACTACAGCAACATAGAACAAAAAGAACTACAACGCCATCTATGACACAGACGATGAACTAACAGCAAAACACGTCAGAAATCCTACATCGCGCAAGCAGAGTTATCCGCGACTTAAGACTATATACGAGAACCCGACAACGACTGTCGGGCAGTGGCCCACCAGACATAACACCCGTCTGGTCAGAGGATCCTCCCCTTTCTATGGGGGATGAAGAGCTTTACACCCTGTTCTTCTTACCCCCAAAAAGGGCATTTTTCTCGGGTAGCGCTAAGTATTGGGAGCGGTTTCGGTATTGATATTTAATTGCACACGAGACCAAGCTTGCAACTAAACTTAGATAGAAATCGTGAGATGGTAACGTTATAGTTATAATAGTAATACCAGCCTATTAACTGTCCCACTGCTGGGCATAGGCCTCTTCTCAAGTTATAATTACGATATATTTTTTTAAATTAACCAGCGGTCCCGTCATCTTCGCCAGCAATAATCAACATTTATCGAGTACCTTTAAATATTTATTTATTTATTTATGTACACAAAATACTGCTTATTTCTTAAGAAATATCTTCCAGCAGACCTGCGAGAGGAGTGTTGGATAAGAAATGTAGACACAGTGTGTAAAAACATAAGACACAAAAATTTAAATTTAAACTTAATACAAAACTATAATTATAATAATAAACATATATACAAATACATACACATATAATAAAATAAGAATATATTGTAAATATTTACCCATATACATACATATATAATATATAGAATGTATATATATAGAATTCTTCATATATTATATGAAGAATACTACTGAGAAGAGAGGTAATGCTTGACTTGAATATTGATTGAATATTTTTTGTTATCTGATATTTTCAGGATAATGTTTACGTTGACCGTAAATACCTCAAAATATTTCTAAATATTTTGAGAAAAATGGCCTTCTTTAACTATTACATATTTCCTGATAATTGTGAATTAATGTTTAGTCACTTTACTCGTAAAAGTGGTTTTCTTGAAAATTCGTATATCCAGTATCTGTGAAAAAACATCAGCTACAAATTTCAAAAGAAATCTTCGTCTTAAAATTAGAAATAATTGCGTATTATCGCAATTATTTCTAATTTAAAGACGAAGATTTGACAAAGATATGACGAAGATTTCGATTTAAAAAAAAAAAGTTTTAGTATACAGGGTTAGTTTTCAATGACCAGCCAAAATTTAAAATTAAGATCTAAATATCAAACCAAAAGTGCATTTTTAATATTATTGTCGAAAAATATAAAATAAAATAATAACATTCATTTGAAAATGTGCTAAAAATTTCCTAAATCATAAACCTAGTGGGAATCAATGCACGTGTGTGGTTGTTGAACTAAATTGTGCTGTTGCAATATCCACACGTTCGCTATTTAGTGGTAGACAGGAATTAAATTTTATTTAAAAATTGTTTTTTTTTTCATTTTATCGAAAATATTATCGATTCTAAACCAACTCTGAAAATTTGGCCGGTCATTGAAAACTAACCCTGTATACATTACATCGACAACAATGAACAACGCAACGAGATGAAATTGGCGTTTCAATGGATGCATGCAGGCACAATAAGAATTCATTGAATTTGAAGTTATTCATGAACGAAAAAAAAAAGGAAATTTAAAAAAAAGTCTCTAATGGTGAACATTTTTTTAACCGTACTCCTCTAGGCACTCAATAATAATATATTAATATTATATTTATTTTAGTATTTTTTGTTTAATTGCACTCGGCTATAATACTTTTTGCTGTTATTGTCAATTTCAGTTAGCTTGGAGAACAAAAACATTTAATTTACATAACTAAGCTTCGTATGAATTTCTTTTTGACTTAAACGGAATAATAACATTTCAATACGCAACTGTGTGACACGTTGGGAACGGGCCTGGTAAAAAAGGTTGCAACCTTGCAACGAGTCATACCTGACTCGATAGGAATAATAATCCCAACGAGTCACACTGTGACACGATTGGGTGTGACCTGTTGGGAAGCCACCATCTATCATCTATCTATCATGGGGGTTTTGGGTTTCCGCACTTAGTGGACTATTGTGAGTGAGCCATGCTGGCCGTTAACTCCAACCAGCCCACCTCCCTCCAGAAGCAGATCAAACTTCCCGGTCTTCTCAGGGCATCCACAAGGGATCTTGGTATTCCCAGGGTCTCCTCACGAATCTTGGTAACGCCGGTGCACTCAAGGAGCACATGCGCCACCGTTTCCTCAGCCTCCATGCATGCTCTGCACAGGGGACTGTCAGTGATTCCTAGGGTGTGGAAGTGTTTATTCAGTGTCCAGTCAGCTGCGCAGCGCTTGGTCAGCTTTGTGTCAAGGGATGGCATAGCTTCCTTGGATTGCCTACACCCTGGTGCCAAGGTCCACCATTTCTCCGCTTGTATTCAAGTGTTTACTTTAACCAGCTTCTTAGCTGCTTGAAAGGAATGGGCACAATGGGCTCGAGACCGCAGGGTTTAGTGCTGGATCCTCTTCTGGCAAGTTCATCAGCTGCATCGTTCCCAAGTGTTCCACTGTGACCTTTGATCCATTGTAGTGTCACCGTGTTGTGGTTTAGTACCGTGATTCGTTCTAGGGCATTACGGCATTCTAGTATCAGTCTCGACGTTATCTGATTACTCTTTAAGGATTGAAGGACTGAGACACCGTAACCTCCCTGGCCTCTATAGCGTCTGCCGCTTGGATAATACCTACACACACTGCTTGGTAAACAGAGTTGAGTATTCCAAGTGGTTTGGATATTTTAATGTTTAGGTCGTCGGAGAACACCCTGAAACCTGCCCCGTCGTCGGTTTTTGATCTATCAGTGTAGATTCTTAGATCTTGTACCTGAGTAGTCACACAACTCCGCTGTGAGCTGTATGTTGTAGTGTTTTTGGAAGCAGTGGGTCTTCAGGGTTCTGTCGATGGGTGATGCCATCATGGACTGTTGTTTGATTCCATCTTGTGTGTGTGTGTGTGTTTAATTCTGGAATCGTTACTTATGGTGCCAGATACTTCGAGTCTGAGGCCCAGCGCACATGGCTGGACGCGCGGTGGAGCGCATTTCCTTAAAACGCGCGGGCGGATCCGCGGGCCCCGAGCGGCGCTTAGAGCCCTCGAGCGGAGATAAGCGCGGCGGCGCTACTTCGAGCGCGCCTATTAGTAGTGCTGTTCGATACTTTGTACAGACAACTCGCTCTCGTGCGGCAGAGCACGGTGGAGCGCAGAGCCGTGCGGCGGAGCGCAGAGCAGCACGGCGGCGACTGGAGTCGCGCGCATGCTCTTGTAGTAGCTTGAGGGCGCTCCGAATACCGCGTGAAAATTTATTCTTAGATTGACCGTATATCAAGGTAGTTAAGGTTTATATTAAATTGTTGTCTTCAAATGCGCTCCGCTGCGCCTCCAGCGGTGTGCGCTGGGCCAAAAGTCGCTATGGCCGCCTCCTCCCTTACGACGAGGTGTAGGGGAGGCAGCCCCAGCATCACTTGTAAGGCAGCAGTGGGGGAAGTTCTCATGCTGCCGGTGATTGCTACGCAGGCAAATCTTTGTAGTTTCTCGAGATCCTTTTGGGTCGTACTTAGGTTTGTCCTGGGCCACCAAACTAAAGAGCCGTATGTAATGATTGGTCGGATAACTGGTGGTGTATAGCCAGTAGGTGATTTTGGGACTTATGCCCCAAAAGCCACCATCTTTGAGGGCAGCGCGGTCAAAAGATGTTCCAAATATTTTGACATCCACCTCTGATATCTAAGATGAAAAGGTCATTCTCATTACCTGAGTAGGGGGTTTGTAGGATGTTAAAGTACCCATCACAAAGCTTTCAACCAAGATCAAGTAATACTGCGCATAAGGTTTTTTTGGGGTGAAAAATTTATTAACCGTGATTTTTTTTCACCTCGTTACGTCAATACAATGTGCTGATCATTGATAGTACATGGTCACAGAGGTATTTAAAGTAAAGTTAAAATATTCAGAACATATTTAAAAGTTGGAACTTTGACCTCCAATACCTCCGTAATTATAAGGTTGCCAGGTATGGTCCAAAACAAAAAAAAAACACGCAATGTCGTTGCTGTTCGGCTTTGTTATGGGTGTTTTTCCATCACTTTTTTTTTATTGGGACAAGCCCGCCACACTGTTCCCAAACCACTGTAACTCCTGAAAGCCAGAATCAACAGTGGCGACCACCAGAAAAGCGCCGAGACAATGAAGCTCGACGAAGTCCCAGAGAATGAATTTAACTGTCTTGGATCCCGCAACGAAATTAATCAGAAAAGTATAGTGGAGGAGTAGGAAAAAACCGTAATTTCCACTTCCCTCCATTTCAGCAGGAGACAGAACGAAACAAGGCCAATAGGCACAAAGGGACGTTTACAACTGGGATAGGCCCAGTTGCCTAGCACCACGGATAAATATTAACATTAATGGGTCCTAAGTTGTGAGCTGTTATATTTGATTCCAATAATAGGTATGGCAAAAACGCTTGAACGCACGGAAATTTGTTCTAGTTTCCACAAGGTCTGTATAGTAAATAACTCCGGATGTAACCTGTACACTATCCAACATAATGTTGCGTTCATTCTGCCAAAGACTGCACTCCCATAAAATGTGATGTGCTGATTGTTCATATTCGCAGTCAGATGTGGAACATTGACAAAAAGGCGAGTCAACAAGCTTGAAGGAAAATAATTTACTCTTAAAGTTACCATGACCGGTGAGAAATTGGGCAACACAGTGATCAACATCCAACCATGTCCTGGCCAGCCGCTCACGAACGGATGGAAAGAACTGGTGGAGGTGTCGGCCCTTGATGGAATTATCCCACCTACCTTGCCATTCAGACAAAAGTTCCTCCCAGACGTCGGTCTGTGGTTTGAATAATCTAGCAATCTTAACACGGTCACGTAGGGTTAAAAAGTCTGCGTCCGCGGTCTCACGTGCGTTATAGTACATTGCAGCCCGTCGCTGCACTTCAAGATCAACTGGAAGTACACCTGCAAGTACCGGTAAGGCTTCAGTACTAACCGTCCTATACGCTTTGCATAAGAATATCAAAGCCAAACGCTGGCTTTGAAGCAATTTACGTCGTGCCGCTCCTATGGTGGCCCTATCGGCCCAGACAGGTGCCCCGTAGCACATACACCCCAAGTAAGTAGCCCCATAAATGGTCTTTAAAGTTATAAATGACAGACCCCACGTAGATTTTGATATTCTCGTTAAGGCATAAAAGTTCTTTTTAGCTTTTTCACCGACAGTTTTTATATGATCTATGAATGAAAAATTTCTCTCTAAGACCAAACCAAGGTAGCACACGGATTGCTTTCTTTTCACGGGAACGTTATTAAATTTAATACTAGGCCACGATTTAAGATTACCTTTTAAAATTAGTTGATAAGTTTTTTGCGGTGCAAAGGTCAGACGGTTTCGATCGCCCCACTGAGATATTAATCGTAGGCAAGTATCAGCTAAATTCTCGAGACCAGCCCGAGTACTCGACTGAATGAGCAGCAGGCCGTCGTCCGCGTAACCGGTTAATGAACAGCCGGGAGGAAGGGGAATCGCGAGAAAATCATCAAAACCTAAATTCCATACATACGGAGCGATTACCGACCCCTGAGGACATCCCATGGTAAGGGGCTTTGACATAGAATAATGACCGAGTTTGAGTTTCGCGGAACCATTTAAAAAGTAAGAATAAACAAGATTATATATGTTTTTATAGCAGCCACGATTCTTCAGTTTAAGTAGTAGCATCGGCCACCATGCGTTATCAAAGGCCCCGGAAATATCTAAAAAGATTCCAACCACGTACTTGTGTTCCGAGTTATTAACAATTTTTCTAACAGAAAGTGCCGCGTCTACGGTAGATTTTCCCACAGTGAAACCGAATTGGTTGTTATGAAACTTTGGCCCGTCTGGCAGCAAACGTGGAACGATAAGGCGCTCCAGGAGTTTTCCTAAAGATGGCAGTAGGGTTATGGGCCTGTACGACTTAGGGTCGTCCGGTGGCTTATCACCACTTTTTGGAATTATTCGTATAAAGCCACGTCGCCATACGCGAGGGAAAACGCCGTCCGCAATACATCGGTTGAAAACAGATAGAATGGCGTCGCCCGCTGTTTTACACGCTTCTATTATCATCCGATTAGATATTTTATCTTCACCTGATGATTTGTTAAGAGGCAGTTTCCTGACAATATTAATGAATTCGTCAATGGATGGAAGGTCTGACGCTGGTGATTCAGGTGGCACAGCAGCCCACGCTCTGATCTGTTGATGGTAGTCATTGTCATTTACCGGCGAATCATCAGGTATCAGACTATTTAATAGAACTTCGGTTGTTTCCTCAATACCGGTGGTGTGTTTATTATTGACTTTAATGTTCTGGACAAACGCCAGGTCGACTGATCGATTAGCTTTGAATTCGTGATACAAAGGAGACCACGGACCTTCTTTATCTAATTTTTCTACTATTTTTCGCAGTAAATTACCCTTGGATTTTTCCACCGATGCTCTGTAGCGGGACTTGGCAACTCTAAACGCATTTAAAGCAAAGTTGAGTGGGTCTCCGGTGACCTTTTGTTTTTTAAGCTTGTTTAAATGCCTACGCGCTCGGCGATAGCTTTTACGTTGTTCAATTAAGTAGTCACACCACCAATCACATCTATGGATGTTGGTCATAGATGCGCGACCAATGGCGATGTCAGCACAGTAAGTGAAGGTGTCTGACATAATTTCAGCACTTTCTTCAGCTGACAGCCCATCACGA
This sequence comes from Xestia sexstrigata, assembly GCA_941918905.2. Classification (NCBI taxonomy): domain Eukaryota; kingdom Metazoa; phylum Arthropoda; class Insecta; order Lepidoptera; family Noctuidae; genus Xestia; species Xestia sexstrigata. The sequence continues at coordinate 10,291,103 of OW799230.2, read as the reverse complement.
GTGAAGTCTTTGGCGTGACACGCAAAAAGCGAGCTAAAGAATTCCCAATTCGCGCCTTTACTTTTATATCTAAAATTACCAGTGATATGAGATGGACCTTGAGAAGACACCGGAACAAATTCGTACACGATCAGGCGATGATCACTACAAGACGCATCTGGTAGGACACGCCACCTATCCAAGCGTACGTCTGCACTAGAAAGTGTGACGTCAATACAAGATTCGCCCATTGGGCTGCAAAAAGTAGGTGGTGCATCTGGGGTATTATGAATTGATAAGTTCATTTCAGCTATAAAATCTTCAACAGCACAACGTCGGTCGAAATCCGTAGACCTAACCTTGCCATACCACAGAGACGATGACGCGTTAACATCAGCGCCAACGATAACTTTACAGCCCGCGAGTGACTGTAAGACATGACGGAGGTTATGTATATGAGGAGCAACAGGGTCTGAGTATTGAAAGTAACAGCTCATAACGTAAACTTTAAAAGAAGCTGATGAGACTTCCGCAACGGCACAGTGGGGCGTCATGAGGTTACGCAAAGACGTTACTGTAAAGTTAGAAGAACGCGCCACGTAAATTCCGGCTCGTGCTTTGCTGTCCAGCTGAACTACTTTGTGACGTAAGCGAGCGTTCTGGTATTGTTCTTGAACAAGTACTATGTCTAAGTTATAATCGATAATTAATTTGTCTAATTCAGAGGTCGCCACCCTATCGTTGTGGAGATTTAATTGTCCTATAGTTAAACTATCCATTATTTTAGTAGTTGGTGTTGAGGATTAACTGTTCGAGCTTAAGTTTGTACGTGGTACACTCGGGAGACCCGCAACGATGGTCAAACGGTTTTTTAAAACGTTTACACGCCACGCAAGTCGGTATAAAATTTAAATTATCCTTGTGCGGGCAGTTATTTGTTTCATGTGCTTCGGAGCAGTTGGCACAGGTAGGTGATTTATTAACGCAGTGTTTCTTAACGTGACCAAACTGTTGGCAATGTAAACAACGAACTACTTCGACATCATCGATGAAACGGCAAGTCGCCCAATCAATAAATAATTTATCTTTGGTGGACACTAAATGTTTACGAACTGTGGACTCGATTTCAATGCCTATCCACTTGCGACCATTATCTAAGGAACGCCTACGAATAATTTTAGTAGACTTAATAAAATCATCCTCATTTATTGGCACCTCGTCTTTAATGTTTTGACGGTATAGCGCGTGCAGAAAAGCATTGTCTTCCATTGAGGATGGGACGTCCTTAACTAATATACGAGGCCTTCGGCCTTTCGGTTTTTCAAGTCTTAAGCCGGCGGACCTAATAGCATCGACCGATTGCAACTTTTTTATTTGGTTGTCATTAGCGACACGTAATACAACGCCAGATTTCGCGGTTTTCTTAACGCCTACTATTTGAAATCCGTCATCACTAGGCTTAATCGCTTTCATTAGCGCTTGTTTAGTCGCGGACGATGACGAGTAATCGGCTAACCGCTCAGCGGTAGGGTAGGCGACGACGCACGGAAGGGGGGCGCGCGACTCAACAGCTGGCCCAACTTTAGGTAGACGAAGTTTCAAAGAATCCGCATACGAAGATTTGTTATAATCACTAGTATTGACGTTAGTAGGATTTAATTTAATTTTATCCAATTCGCGTTTCGCATTGGCTAATTTGGTTTCGTTGGAGGATGATTTTATGGCTAACAAAGAAACAATGGCCGTTACGCGCTGAGTCATGTCCATGATGGCTGATTTATTTGCGACATTAATGCGGGACCCTTGATCATTAACAAGGTCGTTAATTTTTGAGAGATATGCAGACGCCGATGAAACTAAATCGCAATAGTTGTCATTGCTCGCAGTACTGGCGTTTAATATTGGCGAAGGCTTCTCAATTGAGTTGGATGTGTGTAGCCGTTTTGACCTATCCTCGGGCGAGATGTACGAAGGAGACATTTCGCGAAACAAACGTTTTGTTGAGCTAGCGGAGGTCGTCGGCGACCCGGGTGTATGGAATGCATCTCTGCCACGGTCAGGCGGGTCATCATTAATGGACAACATATTATAAATTATGAAATTCAAATAAACTATTAGAACGTAAGCAAAGTAACAGAATTAACGGACGATAAAATTATTTAGAGGTACCCACACACCAAAGAAAGTAAATGTACTCACCGAAAGTAAACGAAATTAACTAAAATACCAGTAAAACCGACGTAAAAACACTAAAAAACTTACGATACCAGCACTTAGCACAATAGCACACAACTAGTAACAACTCACGAGCCGGGAATCGATCACGGAACACGAAAATCGAAATTAAAATCAACAGCGAAATAGATTGCATCCAACCCGAGCGAGTGCGCGGAGGGAAGTCCGCGTTTCCATCACTTGTTGTTCATTCATTCTAGTGTTCACCCAGTGGTCCAAATTTTATCGTGATTGATTATTTTTTAAAGATCTTTTTTTTTAATCTTTCCGCATTTCATAGCTGTTGTAAACGATTTATTTTTATATGAACATCAAAAAACTTATAACTCGGTTTCACATAAATAAATAGCTTGCGTAAAAAAAGCTTTGTTGCTTAACAAAACTGAATTACAAAGTTTAATGTGCTAGTTATTATTATAATTAATACGTTCATAAAAACCTCCACTTTTTAATTAATAGCGATGCAATCAGTATTTTTGATTAGGATTGGGAAGTTTTACATAACGAAGTACCTAAGATTTTTTGATTTACAGTTAAATATTATTAATTATAAACTTTAATTATGTCAAAACTCACGATCTGTGCGCGCAATGTGCTTAAAAAGGGGTATTGTTTTTTTCAGTTTGAAAGATAGGATTTTGTGCCCGATAGGTGGCGCCTTGCGAAGTCGTGTCGGGTTCGGGTCGCTGCCAGTACTATAGGTTATTAATACTCCGAATAGTGTAAGAAAAAAGTCAGATTCACAATTCACTCAACAGCAGTCGTAAATCGTGCGAGTAGGACGGTAGATTAGCTAGTTTGGGATTTGTAAAGGCCAAGTCTCTTGTCGTCTCGCTTTCGCACATTATGACCGCGCCCTGAGAGGTTAAATTGACGTTGGCGTGTATTGTAGTGGTTATAGAGTTAAACAAGGAGGGGAATAGAAGTTTGTGAAGAAATTCGTAATTTTCACCGATGTTAAATCTCGGCTTGGTCAAATAATACAGGTTGTTAATATTATATAACGTTTTTGTATAAAGTGGGCACTCCTGTGACTTAAACACTAATTTGTATAGAATTGAGATAGTTATGTACAATAAAATGATATGTAAATAATGCTTTGTTTTATTGCGTAGGTACCTCGCGTTCGTGTAGACTTGTAAAGTACTAATATGTGTAGGTACTTTCATTAACAACGTTCAAAAGCAAAAAAGAATTATTGGTTTCTACTTTGAGATAAGCCCTATTTCGTACTGTATGCGCCAAGATGACTGGACCCAATGAGATTTTCGATTTTCGATCTTGATGCAGATGTTTAAAGGTAAAGGCACTTATCAAAACCGAAGAAATTGCGAGGGAGCCGAAAGAATCGAATTTTAAAATGAGGTTTTTTTCTAGGCCTGCTTCCACTAAAAAACGATAGATGGCGCAGTACATGACTCAGTGTAAACAAAAAATTGACGTTTTTTGCATGTTTCTTTGATCGTCTTTTTCGTCATTTCTGCTAGAGGTAACATATGGCCAGTGATACCTCTCCAGAATAGTTCTGACATGGACCCAAGTAAGGCCCAGACTCTATTAAAACGGAGATCAGACGAGAGGAGCAGATGTGTGAATGAGGCAAATGCCCAGTGTGAATGTGGATGGGTATAAGAGTAGAGGAAGACCATAGAAACGATAGGACTGTATGAAGGATGATATGGCTAGGGAGGTGTCTGATGAGATGAGTAATAGAGAATTATGGAAGGAGACACTGACCCACAAATAAATTGGAATAAGGGCAGGACAGATTGATAATGGTTGAGCAGTGAGGTCTCATATTTGGCATTTAGGCCCAGCTGGTAACAGTAGACAGCAGAGATGAGAAGAGACGCCAGAGCCAGGCCAGGGGCGGGCGGTCGCTAAACTGGGTGTGAGTAGCCTGCTCCGGTCTAGCAAGTATCTCCGCACCAAGGCGTGATGTTACGTCATGATATTGTCTTCTTCTTATCGTCTCGACTTTCCTTTCAATCACACGGTGTCGGCCCAGTAGGTGGCCAGGTTTATTCCAGCGGTAGAAGCGCTGTACCATTGTCGAGTCGTCAAGAGTGCAGTTGTATAAACAATAAACATCTAAGCGATTGCAGCAATCACGACAGATTTGCTGTCTATTATATTGAAGAGTTCCCTTGTATATCTCCAAAAATCAACATCAGATCTTCACCAAACTTAAACGGGAGCACCACGAAATAATATTCTTCAAAACAAAAAAAGAACCATCAAAATCGGTTCACAATTGGCGAAGATATCGCTGAACATACATACAAAAAAAAACCAGACGAATTGAAAACCACCTCCTTTTGGAAGTCGGTTAAAAATGTAAAAAATAAAATAAAACGAAGAATCTAATTTAAAATAATGTTTATTAAAATAATCACATTTTTTAAAGATAACACGCACACAGTGCCACACTTCTAATTGGCAATAAACATACATTTCTATGGTGACGTAGATATGTGTTTTTAATCATAAAAAAACACATTATCGTGCTTAATCAAACGGTGTTAACAGTAATATTATACAGGACCAGTTATAATTACAAAAATAAAAACGAAAAAAGTAAGCACCTACATACCATTTCAAATTATTCTTGTTTTTTTTTTGTTTTTAGAGTAAACAATGACTAGCTCGGTTTGTATGGACAGTGTAGAAAATGCTGCCTCTAGAAGCGGCCGCCGAGGCGTACGAGCTTAAACAATAATTATATTTTCAATACACTTCCTAGAAAACTGGTTATTATCGCACTACGATTAGGTTCAACATGCAATGTATTTCACACTCGTGTGATTTTTTTCATATTCCGACACGTGTGCGGGAATCAAAATTGCCACAGATAACTATAAATTGGTTTAATGCCTTTAGTTGGAGGTGTTTTTTTTTTTAATTTCGGCAAAGCAATAATGCGTCTTTACGGCGTAAATATTTTTTGGATATTCAAATTTTTTGCAATAATAAACTTTCTCCACTTGTATCAAAATGCACTATTTTCTACTTAAATAATAAATCAGGAATGCGTTGTGAATCTTCAATATTCATCGTGGAATGGGTAGTCAGGATGGTGGGTACTGAAACAAAAACGATAATTTTGTTTTTAATAGGTAGGTAGTCATATAATATAATAAAAATTAAAAAAGAAAAGTTAGCCGTCAAATTTTGTACAAGTAGGTAATATGCTAAAAAAATCAATATAAAAAAACAAACACAAAATAAAATAAAATAAAATGACTCGATTCACAAAAAGGAAATCCTTATGCTGGGATCGAACTCGAAGTAACGAGATTGTAACCCAGCGCTGTGCCCCAAGACCAGCTGGCTTGTTGTAAACCATGGGAAATATAAAGATCTTATGCGAAGCATCCACAGGTCGGTAATGTCCGGGATTGTTCGGGCCGGGTTGACAACTTGACAGTTGGTGACGCGTCGCCACGGCATGCGTCGCCACGTCATTTTTTGGTTTTACCCGCGCCTATAGATGTTTCACATATTTACATGACGACTGAGCAAGAACACAGAAAACGATGAATGGATTGAGTGAGTGGAAAATATGGTAATGATATGAAAGAAAGGAGCGATATCATTAGGCAAGTCTTGCATGCAAGTATGACGCCACATTTGCGTACAAGTTGCTTGCATTGGAAACGTGTTTTCGAGAGTGTGCAAATTGCATGTAAGTTTTTCTTAATACAAGTGGAAAGTTCTGTTTCGATAATTTGTACAGTGAGAAACAACATGCGCGTTCACGTCACTCGTTCGCAACTCGAAACTTACGTTTTCGCGTTGAATTTGGACGTCACTTGAAGAAAAAATATTACAAGTTCAAAGTACCTGATATAAGTTAAAGTGAAGTATGTAGGTATGCAGGTTTGTTGAAATTGTATGCAATTTGCAACTTGCATACAAGTAACTTGCGTAATGAAATCGCGCTTTTACGGTTGACAGGGGAAAATGGAAGTAGAAAACATGTTACACCACGACCCAAAGTAACAGAAGACGAGGCTCAAGAGTGAAAAACATAACATAAAACCAGTAACCTTACGCCCGAATCCCCCAAAAAAGATAGGCAGAAGTGTATAGTACCTACACTCACATTTCACCCGTTATGTTTAAGTTCTACGTACTAGGGGTGAGCCTATTGCCACCAAACGGGCTCCATCCACTGCTACTGAAAAATTTCTGATTGAAAATCTCACTAAAATTTTGTTCGACATAAGTCAATGCATTCCCGATATTTTGGCGCTGTGTTCACAGTTCGCGTGCGGACACAGTGAGTTTCGTGAATCGAGTTGTGAATGACAGTGGTAGACCGTAGTCTATCTACTCATAAACACGCAGTCACGCAACCGCAATAACTTTAGTTTATCAGTGATCATGGTGCTTGCAACAGCGCCGAAATATCGGGAACTCAAAACAAACAGTAAACATGGTAAATATCCCGTTTAAAAAAGTTTTAATGATAATTTTAGTGACCATGACACTGACAGTTTAAAAACTTACATTCGTTAAATTTAAATGTAACTTACATTCGTTTGTTCATGTAATAAACAAAAACAAAAAACATTCGGTAAAGAGACGGATGAAGGTGGATTTTAGATGAGGATCTTAGACTGTAATTATGTATGGAATTAGTTAGTGCACTTATTGATGGCAAGTTATTTGTTAAAATGTACGGAAATTTAATTCAATCTGGATGCAATATTTGAAAATAGTTAAGTGAGCACCATGTATGACCTATCAACATAATTATTTAATTTATTTTTTTTGGGATCTCTTAAACATTTTAAGAGTAAATATTATGGAATGTCTTGCCCATTCTTCTCCATACAATAGGCATGACGACAGTATCAAAAAATTGCAAATCTATTTAGTCCGTCAGATAAGAGTATTGGAAATTTATGGAAACGTATTTTTTGTTTTTGTAAATCAATGACTATTGACAAAGATAAAACGCATCAAAACTCGGGAGAGGGGGGCTCGTGACGTCAGAACTAGCTAAAAATTATACCTAGGCGTGACGTATTGAGAATTTTAAAAGCGTCCTATCTTCGTCAATTTTGATTTACGTAACAAAAGAAAAAACTCGGGTCAAATATTTTCTGATAATCTAACTGACGGACTAATTAGTTTTTTTTTGTCGTCTCGCCTATTCTACCCTTGCGAATGGGTTTAAAATCAATTTTGTTTCCTTGGTTTTAAAGTTTAACGTTCAAAAGTACCTTTCAGGGTAGCTCGCGAAATTAAATTTTCTTACGTTTGTAGCAATATATGGTTGTATGTTGATGAAAATATGAATCGCGCAAGTAACACGTATGTAGTTACAGAATTAATAATCATTAAAATCATCGACCGCGAACCAAAAGACGTTGCGTTGGAACGCCTCCCACTAGGTGGAACGGTGACCTGGTGAAGGTTGCGGGAATCCTCTGAATGCGAGTCGCACGGCGACAGGCCTATGTCCAGCAGTGGACGTCTTTCGGCTGAAATAATGATGGTGCTGATGAATACTTACTCTCCCATCAAACATAGGCGTCCATTGCACTCCAGCGCCGCGATGGATTTGATATCCTCCAAGGTTAGTTGGAAGTCGAACACGTTGAAGTTCTCAATGATGCGACTCTTCGTCACTGACTTCGGAATCACCACGACACCACGGTCGATGGCGTATCTGGCGAAAAAAGAGAGACATTGGCTATATGCTGCGGTTTCGCTCGGGAATGATGAACCTACTGAATAAGTACAAGGATTTTCGCGGCGGTTTTCGGAGTCCCTTCCGCACACCGTAATACTAAGCACTTAGTTGACAAAAAAGATAGTTTCCCGTTTCTTTCATATTCTTTGGTTTTATTGAAAAAAAAAAACATGACTGGCAAGCTTTCTTGAAACTTTCGAATTTTGAAAAATAACGCAACGGATTTGAACAGAAACGGATTTTTTTCCCCTGCTGTTTTCAACGCTAGAGCAGACGCGAGGCTACGTTTGATTTCCGCATCGATATTCATACAATTTTCTAGTTTAAGTAATGGTAATGCGGTACATTTTTCAATACAGCCACTTAATTCCTCGTGCGTTTCCCCAGACTTCGTTTCTAGTTCAATTTGACCATGCGATGCCTTTAGAACTTGTTACTGACCTGATCAACACCTGAGCGGTACTCTTCTTGTACTTGTCAGCCACTGCCTTGAGCCGAGGATCTTCCAGCAGCTGAGGGTCACCTGGCTTGGCCCAGGGTCTGTCAGGAGAACCGAGAGGGGAATAAGCGGTGACTGCTATGTCGTGCTGCCGGCAGAAGTTAATCAGCGGCTGCTGGTTCAAGTATGGATGGACCTCGATCTGAAGAGAAACAAAATCTTGGCTGTACACTCTCGCCGAAACACTCTGGTCACAGTATGAATATGAACAGTACCGAAACTAAGCCTAGTTGATGCAATAATTACCTTCGCTCCATTGAAGCCATAGGGTTGTCCCTTTTATAATGTTGTTGATATTGTTTTTTTTATTAAAACATTTTTATTAAAACATTTTTATTATGTTGTGATCAATCGATCGAATTAAAATACATTTTTTTTTTTTCGGATGGGAAATCATCAAATGACTTGAATGCTTATACGTGACCACTCGCCTCGGCGCGACACCGCAATCGCCAGTCCGCTCATGGGCCCCGTCGATGCGCATGTTAGTGTGAGTGTGTGGTTTCGAGCGTTTGTAGGTAGTTTCCCTACTGTCCATATTTATATTGTGCTCTGGAGCAGGGAGTTGGAAGATTTGACCAATACATACCTACTAACTAAATTATAACAAGAATTTGTCTGGTTTTCTACTACAAAAAAAAATGGGGTGTACAAGATAAAATCAACTCCTTCTTTTGTTGTAGTCGGTTAAAATGTCTATGCCTATGTTACCCGGGCCTTAGTAACGAATCGATTGACACCTTATTCATTAAAATCTGATGAATAGTTTAGGCGCTACGGTGGAACATACGTAAGTACAAACATACATACATACATAGACTGCTAAAATCACAACCCTTCCTTTTGGCTGTAGTCGGCTAAGAAGGACAGTTAAATAAAAGATATGACTGCACAGTGTCCTCGAACTGTGTTTTTTTTTTCTGATGGGAAATCTTCAAATGACTTCTCCCGCTCTGGGCGGAGCAGGAGGGAGTGTCAGACTTTTACTGACTAAAACCCATCCATGTTCCTTCATCGCCCTTTGTGTTCCGGGGTAACGGTATCTCTTTCGAACAGTCCCGCAACCCCGGCAGGCATCGGTCCTTGCGGACCCCTTCCTTTTTGCTGACTCTCTTTGAGGCGCGCGTGGAACACGAACGCGCCTCACGGCCTGTCGTCATGAGACGGACGGACGGCGAGCTAGCCCATAGCCCACCGTCCACAGGCCCGCGCCTTCGGTGGCCGGGGGCCACGTGGTGGCCCCCGACGCCCGGGGCATCTCCCGTGGCGGCCGGGACGCTGTGAGGTTCTCTCCCTCTCACGTTCCACCACCTTCTTCTCTAGCATTACTACTTCGCAGAAGGAGGTGACGGCGTCCCATTCCGTCTCGCTCCGGACCATGGCTTGCACCAGGGCCGGACGCGAGAGGTCGCCGTTGCCAGTCGCCGCTTCGAGGACACGGCGGTGCTCCGCCCACGCGGCGCACACCTCCACCGTGTGCTCCACCGTGTCCTCCGGTCGATCCTTGCAGTGGAAACACCCGGGCGTTTCCTCCCGCCCGATTCGGTGCAGGAACCTCCCGAAACAACCGTGTCCAGTGAGGACCTACGTCAGGCGGAAGGTGACGACGCCGTGGCAACTCAAGCCACTCCTCAAAGAGGGGACTTACCGCCACTATTGTGGCGTGCCATCTCGAACTGTGTCCTCAGTTAGTTGGATATCTGAATACAAACCGAGTGTGAATCATATCGATATTAACTAACAGCAAATTTTGTTATCGTCGCAAATTACGTAAGCACTGGTTTGACCTGGATGCGATAATATATATCAGAAACAAAACGCCTTCATCACTGTCGCAGATAACATTATCTATTTCTACCCATAATAAACACACTGTCCGTCTTTCGACGTTTGTGTTGTTTACCTAAATTCCACAACAGAATTTGATGCAGTTTTCACCTTCTTATAGATAAGATAGCTATAGTTTCCTACATACCGAGTTTCCTTCGTGCCTCGGAAAGTACCTACGTTAAAAGTTGATACCGGCTGTCAATTTTATTGTAGATCATTGACAGTCGAATTGATTGATTAGATTGATTGTCAAATTCTAAATTAGCGCGAGCAAAACTGCTAGCAAAAGCTAGGTGTTTATTTATTTAAACTTCATGTACAAGACTGGTACATAGGCGGACTTAATGCCACAAGGCATTCTCTACCAGTCAACATTTGGGTCAAATAGGATAGCATTGTGATAGAGTACAACAAAAATAAATAAGAAAACTACCATTTTGTAAGCATCAATTAAAAACACTTTAAGGGGTAGGTACCTACATACTAATACATATAATATTTATGCTAAAATAAACTAAAATACATATATTAGAATAGTAACAAATAGTCCGAAATACGAGAAACCATAAAATATTACTACGACACTAGTAATGACTAGAAAGTAAACAATTTAGTCTGACTTTAATAAATAGAACTTCCGAACTGCTCTTTTGATTTGAAAGCCAATTTGCTGTCAGCTTTTTTAATGCCAAGGGTTAGCGCGTTCCAGAGTTTTATAGTGGAGATAGCATAAGAAGGGGACATAAAACCAGTACGGTGAGAGGGAATTTGAAGGATTAGGTTTTTGGAAGCTCGAAGGTTGCGACTGTGAGAACTGCCCAACACCTTGAAAAAAGTTTTTAGGTACTCGGGAGCACATGGATCGTCCATAATGGTGAAAAGCATGCAGAGAGATCTGAGGGACCTCCTGAGTCTGATAGGCAGCCATTTAACTGAGAACGGTACGACGAGATGCACGGTACGAAGAGGTTTATAAATGGTTCAGAAAGTTACTTTAAACGTTGGCAGTGTAGACGTTCTTATCAGCGATATCTTGGTTCCCATCAAACTCAGTTGATTACGATACGTCCAGTCACTTGCCGTTATCAGGTTGATCATTTGACAGGTACAGTATCATGTAGGTACTGATGACGGTGCAGAAGATATTGTTTAAACTTTAATTTATGTTATTTTCTGTTATGTTATTATCAATTTATATGATTAAATTCTGTTTATTTAGTCTCCAATCATTACTGTATTATCGTTTGTGGGAGTGTGAACGATAGCGCCTCAAAGAGACGTCAGCAAAATGGAAGGGATCCGCGACTGACTGTTCGAAAGAGATACCACGGCCCTGAAACACAAAGGGATAAGAAGGAACATGGGTGGGTTTCAGTCAGTACAAGTCTGACACTCCATTCTGCTCCACCTATAGCAATATGCACGATCAGCCGATTTTGGCTAGTTGGGAAATATGCATTATCTTCAAAAACAGCCCTTATAATATTCAAATGCAAAGGCATATAATCCGGTGTCTCATGATGCCACTTACCTGGAGCATAGCTGGCTTAATCTTAGCAGTCCCCAGTACCCTCTCAATCTGGCTCTTGTTGAAGTTGGAAAGCCCGATGCTCCTCGTCAGGCCTTTCTCCTGGAGCTGTTCCATCGCCTTGTAAGTGTCTACGAAGTCTACCGGAGACGGGATCAGTTCACCATTTTCCGGGGTCCTTGGGAAGAGCTCGGGACCTTCCTGTGGAAGATGGAGTTGGTATAACATCAGCTTCGTGGCTAAAATTTGCAGCGGAACGGGTTGATTGTAGGCTAAGCAACGCTTGCTGAGGTTTTTCCTTGATGGGTGACTATCTAAAACTTTACGTTTACAACGGTCCCTACACGAAGCCGTCAACCAAGTAATCTTTACAGAGAATTTTCTCATTAACAAAATGTGTGGCAGGCACTCACGCTTTAAGAAAAAAAAAATCATTTTTACGCAACTTTCCCAACTAATATCTAAAAATTGTCCGTCGGCACAAGTTACCAGGTATACATACGTTCACAGTACACACTAACAGTACTTGATGCCACACATTTTGTTCGTGAGAAAATAAGTAAGGTCTGGCGGCCCTGGGATCTTAGACTATGAAACTAACGGCCGAATACTGAAACGTCATTCAAAATTTAAGTAGGTGACGTTTGGCCATACGAAATTTAAAGTTTAGGAGCTGCTCAAATGTTAAGCAGCCCTTAAATTTTGAGTGACGTTACAATATTAGGGGGTTAGTAACTCTACGCAAAAAAAAATTGCTGGGAACTGACTTTTTTTTGGGGTTGAAAAATTACGTTTTACGGTAGGACTCAATGTAATAATCAGAACAGTGTGCTGATGAATTGCTGCCATTGAATAGTATGGGATGGGGGACCTTAAAAATTCATATTAAAAAAAAACTCGTGATGAAGTTGGATCAAAGTTCCAACTTCATCACGAGTTTATAATATTTTCTAAACTGTACTAATATTTTCAAAACTAAGAAGGGCAGGGTAGTCTCGACAGAGTTAACGACAAAATCGCTAACTTTTGATTGCTAATGACTAACGCATAAATTCGGTTGCAATAATGATGCTTGCCGATGCTTGCCGTCATACTCGAGGGAAAAACGCCACAGGCATGGTGCAGGGGTGTGGTGCAGCGTTCGGGAAGCTGCGCGGTATCTTCTCGTCCAACTTACCGCAGTGTCTCAAGACGAAAGTCTATGACCAGTGTGTGTTGCCAGTAATTACATACGGGACCAAAACGTGGTCGCTCACAATGTGCCTTATCAGAAGGCTTAAAGTCACCCAAAGGGCAATGGAGAGGGCTATGCTCGGAGTTTCTTTGCGTGATCGAATCAGAAATGAAGACATCCGCAAGAGAACCAGGGTCACCGACGTAGCCCGAAGAATTGCCAAACTTAAGTGGCAGTGGGCAGGGCACATTGCTCGCAGAACGGATGGCCGATGGGGCCGAAAAGTTCTGGAGTGGCGACCGCTAACCGGAAGACGTTGCGTTGGAAGACCTCCCACTAGGTGGACCGATGACCTGGTGAAGTTTGCGGGAATCCGTTGGATGCAAGTCACACGGGACCGGTCAATGTGGCGACACTTGGGGGAGGCCTATGTCCAGCAGTGGACGTCTTTCGGCTGAAATGATGATGATGATGAATGATGCTTGCGAGAAACGCATCTTGGATGTAGAGACTTGCTTTACACGCATCATTATTGCAACCGAGTTTATTCGTTAGTAATCAGCGATCGAAAGTCACCGAATTTGTCGCTATGTCGAGATTTGGTCCACAACTAAAAAATAATGAGTAAGTGAATACCCTTTTTGCATCCGTCCCGTCTAAAGAGAGCCTTATGCTGACTGTACACTCTCATCGAGTCACTTATACATCGGGTCTTAAAGGCTTGGCCTTGCCTTCAACGTGGCGCAGATAAAATGAAAACTTACCTGAAAGGCCTCAGGCCAATGTATCAAGTAAAGATCCAGGTACTCAAGTCCGAGGTTCTGGAGCGTGGTCCTGATGGCTCCTTCAACCAGGTCTGGCCGGTGGAAGGTGGACCACAGCTTCGATGTTATAAAGATGTCCTCCCTACAACAGACCGATGTTGAAATTAGAGGCGAACTCGAAACAAATGGTTTTTATGAGCTGTTTGATAACAGATCTGGCAACCCCGTTGCTAGGACTTGTGTGTGGTAGTTGGCTAGCAACGGGGCGGCATAGCTTTATTTTCCACGACATAACCTATATTCTCACACAGGCACATAAAACACACACATACACGCGCACACACACACTCACTCAAACACAAAACTATACATAAGCCAATTGTCTACTTACCTATGATAAAATAATGTTATTAATATTTTACTTTTCTTTTTTTGTTTTGGAAGAGCGGAGTCTTCTAATACAGGCATTGTTTGCTTAAAAGAAGGCGCCAATCACAAACTAAGTGTTGTAATCTTGATAAAGAAATAAACTATTTTGAATTTGAATTTTGAATGTTATCTCTTCTATATATAATAAAAAATAAATAAATATCGCTGGACATTAACACACAACGCCATCCAGTGCCACACTAAGCAACGAGGCTTGTGTCGTGGACACCAGATAGTTGATATACTACATAGATACTTTTTGTTTGTTAATACATACTTATTATACATATAAACATCCATGACTCGGAAACAAATGTCCATGCTCATCACATAAACATGTGCTCCAACCGGGACTCGAACCCGGGACCCTAAGAACGTAAGGCAGCCTCACCACCGCTACGCCATTCAGGTCATCCAAATGCGACACTGTTCATGTTTATCATCATGAATTTCGGTGAGGTTCTTCAGAAAGGTCAGATGCGTAGTACTCGCAGCCGGCGTGCGTGTATGACTAGATGTATGAACATGGATGAGGCGATAAGAGTATGTAAAGATCGTAGCATGTGGCGTTCTGTGGCTTCTGCTTACCCCCATGGGGAAAAGTTGTGAGTTTATGTATACTGTAGAGTATGTAAATTATAAAGAGTGTAAAAAACCTCTTAACGAAGCCGAAAGGCACTTGTTCTTCCCGTCATTGCGATCATTTTTTTGTTCTACACCACACCTGGGAACCTTCTAGTTACGGAGATATAGAGGGTCAAAGTTCCAACTTGTTGACAAGATTTTTTTTTATAAAAGTTTTTATTGTAAGATTTTTAACACCTTCAAACACCTCCACGACCCCCGCACTATTCATCCATCTATCAGCACAATGTTTTGAGTGCGTTACATTGAGTTTTACCACAAAACATAACTTTTCACCCCAAAAAAAAAAGTAGTTTCCCAGCAATAATTTTTGCGTAAAGTTACTTAGTTTGATGTACAGAATGCTTGGTTGACGACTTTGTGATGAGGTTGTTTACACCTGTATAAGTCACATAGTTTTCTGTTATTTTTTGAAAAAAAAAATGTGTAAAGAATATAAAAACCAATGAAACAATGGATGGATATGGAGTGCTATGAATTTGTTTTGATGCACTCACGGCTTTCATGGTTATTGTACAGATTCTATACAATAAGATCAGTTCGACATGCTGCATTCCTTTCTGAAGGCGACGATAGACCGCAGATGGTGTATTTACACCACGAAAAGCATAATCAGCCTACAATGTCCCCACTGCTGGGACACGGCCTCCTCTCTATGAGAGGGAATGTGCTATTAATCCAGCACGCGGGCCCAGTGCGGGTTGGTAGATGTCACATGTCTTCGAATGCTTGGTTCTAGGACATGCCGGTTTCCTCACGATGTTTTCGTTCACCGTTTTGAGAGCAGTGGTGATGAAATAAATAAAATTACCTACACAAAGTAACGCCTGCTTGGGTTCGAACCTACGACTTACCGTTCGTAAGTCAAGGCCGCCATCACTGGGCCACCGGTGCTCTGCTGCTGCTCTCCTGTCGATGGTCATGAGACAATGGCGGTACCTCTTAATGACTCCCTCGTCAATCTTCGCCTTGAGAGCCGCCCCTACTTCGGGCTCGTTCAGGTAGACATGCGCACAGTCAATGTGGCGGTAACCAGCGTCGATAGCATCCTTCACAGCCTGCGTCACTTGACCTGGCTGCGACTGTGGGAGACGCACACTTTGAGGATCAAACTCAAACTAAAAGCATTTATTTCAATGGGGAAGACCGTTAAAAGCTTATTGTAGATGGCGCGACCATAGCTAGGTCTCAAACAGACCAATGAAGTCAAGCTATTTTGAAATCTTAACAGGCACTTTTGAATGTCAAAAAGACAAAAAAAAAACGAAGGTACTGTCACAGTTACAAGGTATAATAACTTGAGAAAGTACTGTAGTTGCACATGCCCTAGCGTAGATCTCTATGGAGAAGAACGGGCTAGAAACTTCTTGGACACTCTTTTAAATCAAAATATTGTTATGTAGGTACAAAATCTTGGTTACATCATCCATGTTGGAATTGAAGTAGGCTAAATATTGGTCAGAGTCAGGAAGGCAGAAAAAAAAAACCTAACTCTGACAAATACTGGAGATAGCAAATGAACAAAAATGTAGCCTGGTTAAAATATAGCCTGAACACCTTATTCATTAAATCGGATGAATAGTTTAGGCGCTTCAGAGGAACATACGTAAATACAAACATACATACAAAGACTGCTAAAATCATAACCCTTCGTTTTGGCTACGCCGTAGTCGGGTAAAAATAATTCTCCGTGTATCTTTCGTGGCAATATTTTTTTTTGAGTAATCTTTTTACAAACGGACACACATTTAAGACGCTTTAAAAACAATACAATCAATTTTTATTATAAGAGGACCAAGGCTACCTGAAAATATTCAAAAAATAACTTGCCTCGTATTTTATTGTTTAGAAGAGAAAAACGTTCATGTGTCTCCCACTCACGCCGGGATACTACAGAGTGCCCGTGCAGCTAAAACGTGTAGCGACAAGTTGGCGATTTTGGAAGAGAGGTACAGTTTTGTTGCGCGCTCGCGAAACTAGCAAAATCGTGTGACAGAGACTTGTAATCTAAGAGATATTAATGTGCTTTAGTATGTGATATAATTAATGTGCTTTAGTAATTATGATGCATACACACGATTAATTTGATTTATTACTTAATATGCTGAAATAAATACAAAACTTATCAAAGTTTGGCGTGAACGCGAACCGAGTGTGACGCGCTAAGATCACCGATTTTGCTCCCGTTTTTGACATTAAAGTTTATTTTTATACACATTATAATTTTAGGTGTTTAATGTTGAAATTATACACTTAAATAAATAAAGAGTAATCTGTATTAGGTCCTAAGACGGAATGTTTAATAGGTTAGGAATTAAGACCACGTTTTAAGGCCCCTCGAAGAACCACCCTAATAATAAAATCTTCAGAGACAAGAAAGCCAGAGATAGAGCCCAGAGAGCTGTCATCAGGGTTAAGCCGAACTTGACAGGGTCGGTATCTGGACCGGTGACCATCTAACAATAACGAGTCTCCTCCGTACCTCGGAAAGTACCT
Organism: Xestia sexstrigata; assembly: GCA_941918905.2. Taxonomy (NCBI): domain Eukaryota; kingdom Metazoa; phylum Arthropoda; class Insecta; order Lepidoptera; family Noctuidae; genus Xestia; species Xestia sexstrigata. Next base: position 10,273,820 of record OW799230.2, on the reverse strand, counting down.
ACGTTAAATCGTAGCTCCCGGTTGACATTGTTAGATCTTTTACAGTCGTTACGGAGCAGCGGTGGCCCAGTGGTGGCGGCCCCGACTTACGAACAGTAAGTCATGGGTCGAACCCAGACAGGCGCATTACTTTGTGTAATTTATTTCATCACCACTGCTCTCAAAACGGTGAAGGAAAACATCGTGAGGAAACCGGCATGTCCTAGAACCAAAAAATCGAAGACATGTGACATCTACCAATCCGCACTGGGCCCGCGTGGTGGATTATATCCCATACGCAAAATACGCGCTTTGACGTGGAGTTGCGGACACCAGCCCGTTATACAATACAATACAGTCGTTACTCAGTGTGACAACCAGTCTTACCAAAGGATATCGTATCACCCAGTACCATGTGGTAATACCACTGTGGTATGAACATGTGATGCGGAGCAATGAGGAAAATATAGCGTTGAAAATGTTGAGTATCAATGTAGATGGAAATACTTTAAAGGAAGTGCAAAAAAACGAGGGATGGACTGTGGGAAGGGTGATATGGCTAGAAAGGAGGTGTCTGATGAGATGACGAGTGATAGAGAAGTGTGGAAGAAGAAGACATGCTGCGCCGACAGCAAATTAATTTAGAAAGGGCAGTAGAATTATGACGATGATGATCAATCCATGGAATGGCCTCTTCAAGCGTCGCATAACTTTGAATATCAACTCGTGCATCAGTTATTACATAGCCACAATCTCCTCCCTAATTAAACAAATACAATGTAGTTATGATAATGTCTAGATACTTATCTACTATCAACATCTATTAGAAACATTGTAGTTATCATGCTTTCAGTTTGACCTTCAGCTGATAAAGGGCCGAAATAATCTACACTATAAATAAATAGGAAATATTTGTATTTTTGTGTGTGTTGTTTGTAATGAATAAACTCAAAAACTACTGCGCCGATTTCAAAAATTCATTCTCTACACTTAATTAATTAATTAATTATAATCTACAGTCTAAACTTCTACACTAATATTTTAAAGAGGAAAGATTAGTATTTTTGTATGTTTGTAATGAATAAACTCAAAAACTACTGCGCCGATTTCAAAAATTCTTTCTCTACACTTAATTAATTAATTAATTATAATCTACAGTCTAAATTTCTACACTAATATTTTAAAGAGGAAAGATTTGTATTTTTGTATGTTTGTAATGAATAAACTCAAAAACTACTGCGCCGATTTCAAAAATTCTTTCTCTACACTTTATTAATTAATTAATTATAATCTACAGTCTAAACTTCTACACTAACATTTTAAAGAGGAAACATTTGTATTTTTGTATGTTTGTAATGAATAAACTCAAAAACTACTGCGCCGATTTCAAAAATTCTTTCTCTACACTATATTAATTAATTAATTATAATCTACAGTCTACACTTCTACATTAATATTATAAAGAGGAAAGATTTGTATTTTTGTATGTTTGTAATGAATACACTCAAAAACTACTGCGCCGATTTCAAAAATTCTTTCTCTACACTTTATTAATTAATTAATTATAATCTACAGTCTACACTTCTACACTAATATTATAAAGAGGAAAGATTTGTATTTTTGTGTGTGTTGTTTGTAATAAATAAACTCAAAAACTACTGCGCCGATTTCTAAAATTCTTTCACCATTAGGAAGCTACATTCACCTTGAGTAACATAGGCTATATTTTATCCCCGTACTCTCATGGGAACGAGAACTACGCGGTTGAAACCACGTGACGTCCCCTAGTCCTCTATAAAATTATAAATACGAAAGTTTGTGAGGATGGATGTTTGTTACTCTTACACGCAAAAACTACTGAAAGGATATGGATGAAATTTAGCACACAGATAGTTTATAACCTGGATCGTAGTGGTATCGTATTACCCAGTACTAATTGGGTTGTGGTCAGATATGCAGTCACTCCATGTAAATTATTGGTATTCACCTGCACCCGGTAAGATTGAAAGTTGACCCCAACATGATTGAGCAAAAAGGCTTGATCTTAGATGACAGCCTTTTATCAGGCGAAAACAAGGTGCGTGCCTTTAATGGCGGGTTGGGTCATGCCGGTTTTTATGTATTCTTACGGCATACTTAAATGGACTCAGACGGAACTTAGACAATAGACAATATACAAATCTTTATTATGAACTTTACAAGTGCATCTTTCAGGTGAGACTCTGACCTCCAGAGTAGTATGATACTGTCCTTTGTTCGGTACTGGACAGATTCTTGTATTGGACAGATTAGTTAGTTCGGCAGATTCTCTACTCGACTGATTCGTGGATTCGTCATATTCTAGGGTTCGACGGATTTGTTGATAAATGGGAATTTTAATGTCTATGAATGACTGGCTGGTTAGTCTATGGTCCATAAAAAAAAGATGTTTCGGTTTATTTCAAATTAGGAAGGCAGGTTTTTCTATAGAGAAAAAATATGAGCAGTGCAGTTGCGTAGAAGATTTGATATAGAAAATGTTTTTTAGTTATTGAGAGTTTTATTTTGATAGAGTTTAAATATGGTCTGTATTGATAAATTATAACAATGAAATTAAAGTGAACTATTGGAATGCTGCAGTGAGTTTTAATAAGAAGGATCTCGGAGTCGGAGTAAGTTTGTACAATAATTCCCACACCTACGACAGGTTATGGGCCCAGAGCCAATTGATTACGCCAGGGTGTAGGAAGAGGAAGAAAAAGAGCCTGAAAAAATGTTTTGGAGTACTAAATAATACATTTTTTCTTTGAAATAACAATGGAAGATATCAAACTGTCAAAATTGAATAATGAAACAGAATACGTTATTTGGAAGCAGAAATTGTTACTTTTGCTAACAGTAAAAGAATTAGATTTAGTTTTGGAGGAAGGAGCGGATTCGAAGAAAGATTTTGCTAGGAAGGATGCAAAAGCAAAATTATTTATTTTAAATTCAATAGGATTAGCTATACGACAGAAAATGAACAGTTGTGCACAAAAAGATTAAACAAAAAAACAGCCTTAGCAGGGTATACTTATTTATAATTTTTCTAAATCTATGATTTACAACAAATATACTCGTATGATTAAGTATGTAAACTCCTTGAATAGGTACTCAATTATCTAACAGGCCACTTCAAGTTATTGTCATTTAGTCTATGCCTACCTATTCAACTTCAAATAATCCACTGGCATTTGTTTTCCTGTTTGTTGTGAAGTGACATAGAGACATGAATAAAAATATTGCAAGAAATGGACCTTGCCGGCTCGAGCACCGATGTAGTGGATTTAAAATTTATTAAAAGTGAAAGGGGAAAACATGCTGGACACAGATATAATTTTGTAAAAAATAACAAATGTGGTACTACAAACTGAGTTCTATCACTTTGGACAAACTAAACCGAATTGTTAGAGAGTCTAGTCATATGTGCATGCCCGATTTTACCAAAAACGTAGTAGACAGTTTAATAGACGAATGTAAAGACTTAGTAGGTATGCAAAAAACTCGAACCAATCCCAAAATTATTTGAAGATTTTATGGACACTGCCGACTGCAAATTAAATGATGAAGATAAACCAACATTTGTACAGAAAAAGGATGTATTGTATAAAGCTAGATGTATATTACCTGAAAATAAATACGAAAAACTGTAAATATATGAAAACTCTGAAGCTACCGCACAGTCTAGTGGGTGATTTCTTTTTATTTGATGATGGAATCGAAGACAAAATTTTTGATTTTTGGGTCAAGATTGGCGAAAGACTATCTGAAAAAAAGTAAGAGTTACTACGGGGATGGCACCTTTAAAACATGCCCCACTCCTTTTTATCAAGTCTACAGTCTTCATATAAATATTTCTCACGATGACAATACCATAAATTTTATTCCTGTGCTTTACATACTTCTACGTAATAAAACGCAGGCAACTTATGAACGATTGTTCACTATTTTAAGGGACCAATTTTCCGTGATAATTGAAAATTATAAGTGCGACTTTGAAATAGCAACCATTCAAGCCGTGAAATCAGTTTATCCTGGTGTAAAAGTAACTGGCTGCTACTTTCATTACTGGAAGGCGATACTTAAAAAGAGCCAAAATATTGGATTAGATAAAACTGAAAATGGAGAGTATATCATGCGCCTTTATATGCAACTGCCGTTGCTTTCGCCGATTTTGGTTCCCGAAGCAATATTAAGTATACAAGAACTGGTAAATGACTCACCGGAATATTATACATTTAATAATTATTTCTCAACTCAGTGGATGGGAATATATACCGAGAATGTGTTTACTTGTTATAATGAAAATTTTCGTACAAATAACCCAATCGAAGGGTGGCATGCGAGACTAAAAAAAAGATTTCCCATTAAGCCACCACTCTATCTATTTATACAATTGCTAAAAAAAGAATCCCGTTTTCAAGACACAAAGTTAAAAAGAGAACAAGAGCAAGAGCGGCTGGAGTATTTTGGGATGGTATCGCTGGAGAAACGCAGGATGATGCTGGATTTAGTTTTCCTGAAGAAGCTAGTAACGGGCTCTTTGAACTGTCCCGATTTGCTCAGCAGGGTCTTATTCCATGTGCCACGTAATCTGCCAAGAAGTTCTAATAGGAGACTTTTCTGTATGCCAAGATGTCACACCAACTTGAGGCAATTCTGCCCACTATCAAGGATGTATGCTGCATACAAAGAGCACGAAGGGGACATTGATCTATTTAACTCTTCGTTACTTGCTCTAAAAAAGGTCGCCCTTGCCATTTAATGGATCTCTACCTACTCTAGTCAAATATTTACCTAATCTTATACAACAATTTTTTTTTAAATCTATAATAAAATAATTTAATCAATTCTAATTTAATATAATTTAATCAATTCAAATTTAATATAATTTAGTCTAATTTAATAAATTCTATTTTAATTTATTCTAATTTAATATATTCTAATTTAATTTAATCTATGTTATTTATTTTAATTTAAGTAATTAAGTGTAATCTGCATATTTTTCCAAAATATTCTTGTGCCAATAAAATTAATGATTTAATTGTATATTTTTCTGCGCATAAAGTAGTGCATGCTGTGCTTTTCTGTAAGTGATGAGGCGCTTAGACTTTAGTTTGAATTGTACAAATTATAATGTAACAGTGTACTCATTGTTGAGAAGCCTTATAATAAATAAATAAATAAATAAATAAACAAATTTATTGCAACGGGAAGCAGCGTAATGCAAAACTCATACAAAAAAATTGACAAATAAACAAAATTGTTACTGCAGCAATGAAGAATGTAGTTAGCGTGATTGATTGTTTAAAACAGTTGTGCAAGGTTAATTTTATATTTAAAAGTTAAATATGATTTTTTTGTTCTTTAATTAAAGTGCGTTTTATTTGTTTTTGTTTTCACCTGTACTTCTGCCGTATAGCTAATCCGTCGAACCCTAGAATATGACGAATCCACGAATCAGTCGAGTAGAGAATCTGCCGAACTAACTAATCTGTCCAATACAAGAATCTGTCCAGTACCGAACAAAGGACGCTGCTGACTGCAAACCGTATCAGCCACAGTCATCGGTGATGAGACTGTACATTCCGCGGAAGTGCGGAGGGCTTATTAAATGTTAGGGACCTTGCAAAACCGTGAGGCATACAGTCTGAGGGAATGTTCCCACTGCTGGGACACATAATATTATTAACACTATCTACTAACAAATGACAAGGTTTATTTCTTCTTAAATCTCTATCATAACCAGCCGCAGCAGTCTATAATGTTCCCACTGCTGGGACACACGGCCTCCTCTCTATGAGAGGGAATGTGCTATAATCCACCACGCGGGCCCGGTGCGGGTTGGTAGATGTCACATGTCTTCGAATGTTTGGTTCTACGACATGCCGGTTTCCTCACGATGTTTTCCTTCACCGTTTTGAGAGCAGTGGTGATGAAATAAATGACACAAAGTAATGCTCTTGCTAGGGTTCGAACCCGCGACTTACTGTTCGTAAGCCGGGGCACCACCACTGGGCCACCGCTGCTACCACCGCTGCGCTGATTAAGAGACGTGATGTCGTAATTTCAGACTTTAAACTTACCTTCCAAGTCCCAAGTCCAAGCACAGGGCAAGTGCGCCCGTTGTTCAAAATAATCGGAACGTTGGCGGACATTTTGTTAACACGTACGCACTCAACGAAGTAAACAACGACACTGAGAGCGACCGTACAATTTGTTTTCCTAGCAGTTTGCTACCGGATAAATTAAGGTGAGGTTCTATTAGCGCGACAGCGCGACATATAGTTAAGTGATTAGTTAGTGCTTGTAAACATGTTAATGTATTAGAGACTTTATCTGTGTGTGTTTGGGTGTGGTTCTGAAATTGCTGAAAAGACTTTTATTTTGCAGGAACTTCTTCTTTACATAGATAAAACAAAGTCGCTCACGCTATTTGTACGCTTATCTTTTAAACTACGGAACGGATTTTAACGCAGTTTTCAGCAATAGATAGAGTGTTTCAAGAGGAAGCTTGTGTATATGCTGCACCCGTGCGAAGCCGGGGCGGGTCGCTAGCAAGATAATAAAGAAAAAAACATTCTATTTACAAAAGTTGTAAGTTTGTGTTAATAAAAAAACCGAGGAGCTCGCGGGTAAATAATAACAGGTAAGGTAATAAGGTTATAGGTTATACACACATTATAACACAGCTTAACAGCTGCAGGAGTCGGCCTTCAAGGTTACCCAGCGCTTGCCAAGGTCGGTCCGTGGATGGGTGACCAGCATCCATTACATTCCTAGTTTTCTCCGTGGCGGAAAGCACGTTAAGCCGTTGGTCCCGTCTGTCATTTGTAGATCTTTGACAGTCGTTCAAAGGAGTCAGTGGCCCGAATGTCTGAAAACCAGTCTATTATATTGTGGAGGTCAGATAGGCAGCCACTCCATGTAAAAAACTGCTCCATGTAATAATATACCATTTATTTCAGGTAACTAAGACCCATACCTTAACATAAAAATACATAATATTAACAAATTTTTGTTAGTATAAACAACTTTAAAAACTATGCTAGTAGCACTTCACTTGCCAATGTTTTGTGCATACTTGTGGAATTTGTCCGCGGAAGCGACGGAACACCACATCCTGCGGCCAAAATTATTAATGTTGACTTGGATGACTATTTTAATTTTGGATGACTATTTGATTAAATTCTGTAATTTTATTAATTCATATTATTAATGTAACGGACGAATAATTTCTCGCATGTTCTTTTGTTATGATCTTCTTGTGTGTGTTTTTTGTTTTTCTTTCTTGTAGTGGACATTATTAAATTGATTATTTTAATGTATTTGTATAAAATTGATAGAAAATGTTGTTAACTTTGATGAACCTGACTTTAATATTTGTATGTCAACAATGACAAAGCATAGTGCAACACTTATCTATTTAAGACCTTGACATGTATGATTAATGTATATATGTTCTTCACCTATGTTTTACAAATAAATAATTACAAATTACAAATTACAAAAACTTTCTTCCAACACCAGATGGAGCATACACGTTGGGATACGCACCACAAACGCCTTGAAATTGACGTTGCGGCGCGACTCCAGAAGCAAGAATAGTAGGTACATGTATGTTATGACTCGAGTTAATGCTCATTTTAGAATTCATTTCTCACTTTGGGTTTATTTGGGGTTTAAAAGACGTTTCAGTAAAATGAACTGAAAAAAAATGACGTTGATGAAATGAAACCTTGTCTTGTTTTAAGAATAGAATTTACAGATAGTGACAACCAGCGCCGTGCTGTGGGCTGTGGGCCCCCATAGCACCGCTTAATGCTGAGTGTGGTAACCTGCTTGTCGCAGTCACGACGTGCAAGCTGTCAACTTTTTATTTACCTATTGTGTTTATAATATTTATAACACATTTGCTCGTAAAGGGTCTCTTATTTCACCCATTTCAATATCGTAATGTATCTCATTACGTACTTGTGCAGTAATGTAATGTAAAACTCACGGTTTATCAAGATGTTCCATCTAAAACGAACGGTACTTTTTTAAATCATAGCAAAGAGTTTTTATGTCAGAGAAGTGGTCAACATTTTATGAATAAAATTAACTTTGGGAGATGAAATATAATAAATAAACATTTAATTCTTTAATTTAATTAATTTTGACAATAAATTACAACCATTTATCTGTAACAAAAACACAAAAATATTAATTTACTTTATTAGTAATATCTACTGGCTGTTTTTTGTGTCTTTGCCTTAAAAAAAAGCGCTGATGCGCGCGCATTTCTAATTTGTGAACAAGTAAAAGATTTATTCGTTTAAGAAAGTCCGAGTTCTATTTATTTCCTCGCAAATATGTTATAAAACGTCGTATGATATACGTGCGCTTTGATAATTACAGCGTCTGCTTTTTTGTAGCCCTCGCCTACGGCTCGGGCAAGCAATATCGCCTCGGCTGTAATTTTCAACTTACCGCACTAATATCATAATGTACTATTGCGTTGTATGTTTTTGTCATTTTGTAAGCACGTCTGGTGAAGGTTGCAGGGATCCGCTGGATGCGAGTCGCACAGGACCGGTCAATGTGGCGACACTTGGGGGAGGCCTATGTCCAGCAGTGGACGTCTTTAGGGTGAAATGATGACGATGATGAAGCACGTCTTATCCCTGCGACAAATAAATACATTTTTGTTTCTTTCTTAATAGTTAGATTCCGACTTAAGTCTGTACAGATTTACACTTCCCGATAGCGCTGTATTATCTTGGCTCTTCGCCAGATAAATAGATTCTCAGATTAAAATACACTGTACTGTGTGGAAACAGGACTTAAATAATAAACATCATATAACATCACGCCTGTAAATCCCGATTAGGCAGAGGTGTACCTAATTAAATAGTACACCCAGATTTCACCAGTTATGTTTAAGTCCCATGTCCGACCGGGCAAAAATTCAGACTCCGTGGCTGCTACTGAGAAATTCCTGATGGAAAAACTCAAAAACATTTTGCCCGACCTGAGAATCGAACCCACGACCCTCATGCTCAGCAGTCGCGCTAATAAACCTGATCTTCAAATTCAAATTCAATTCGACATTTATGTCATTGTCATTCTTCGTAGGCGCGATTCTCTAAGGGAACTATTTGGTTTACATTTTACAATGTAATTTGTGGTAACCCACAAATTACATTGTAACCTGTATGTAAACTGTAAACCAAATAGCTTGTTCAGAAAAAATCTGCATCTTTTTGGTAAAAGAGGTGATAGACATAATTACAGTACTAGAAATAGGGACCAACTAGTTCAGCCAGGCTTTAGACTCGCTAAAGTAGACTCATCTTTCATGGGATACTGTTTGAGATGCTATAATAAAATTCCACAAAGTATTCTTGAACTGAATGCAGAGACGAAATTTAAAACATGCATCAAACGCACACTATGTAAGCAAGCTTATTACAAGTTGGGCGATTATATCGCTGATAAAAATGCGTGGCTCAATGCTGGTCCTGCTCCACATGGACAGGGGCGCATAAATTGATAGCATTAAATATAATTGTTGGAGCTGCTGAAGATTGTACAACTATCTTTGCATTGTATAGAATCAATCTCTAGACAGATATAATCGCATAGCCCATATTGTGTGAGTACTATGTACCGACTAGAAACCTATCATTTACTAAAATCCTACGTCTTTTCTTGACTTGAATGTGCCCTGGCGGTTGAGAGTATGTCATGCTCACTCTAATGTCTCGCTGATGGTGGCGCGTGTGTCGGATCATTCAGTTCCCTTCAAAATGGTTGAGGTGAATGGTGCAGATCCATGCGTCATGTTCGTGAACGGGCGCTGTCAGTTGTGACTGGTCATCTCTTAGTTGCCATGGCTTACGAGTATTTGTTTTTGAATTGTATTTTTTGTATCAACTATGGACACATCTTGCTACATTGTTCTCACATAATATACCATCTCAACATGAAAAATGTAACCAGGATTTTGTAACAAATTTTGATTTAAAAGAGTGTCCATGGAGTTTCTTGCACGTTCTTCTCCATAGAGATCTACGCTAAGGAATGGGCAAATACAGTACTTTCACAGTTTTTATGTCTTGTGACTGGGACTGTAGCTACATTTAATTTTCATCTTTGTTTTGACAATTCAAAAGTGCCTGTAACTGGTCTACTTAAAATAAATGCTTTGATTCTCGTTCGTTATACCTGTCATTGGCCGTATTGTTTCAATTTGCATCCATCCAGGAAAACATCGTGAGCATGCCTGAGAGATATTTCTCGACGGCATGTAAAGCCAAGTCAGAGGCCAATGGGCGGCATTAAAACTCTGACACCAGGTTAGGTACTTCTTCTTATCCGGTACGCTCTTGGCAGAGCGGTCGTTAAGTACTCGTAGCAGTATTGGAAGGGGCAGATGTGATGCACTTCACGACGTTTGACGACCCGAATGGCGCAGCGGTAGTGAGGCTGCCTTACGTTCTTAGGGTCCCGGGTTCGAATTCCGGTCGGAGCAAATGTTTGTGTGATGAGCATGGGCATTTGTTTCCGAGTCATGGATGTTTATATGTATAATAAATATGAATTTACAAACAAAAAGTATCTATGTAGTATATCAACTATCTGGTGTCCACGACACAAGCCTCGTTGCTTAGTGTGGCACTGGATGGTGCTGTGTGTAATGTCCAGCGATATTTATTATTTATTTATTTATTATTTCGCCACTGCTGCCTGCTAGAGGTCATCCTGCTGCATTCGTTAACTGAACCCCCAATGTCAGACTTGATCTGGTCAGTCCAACGCGTGGATGACCGTCCGCGCGGTCTAGTGCCTTCTACTTTCCCATGGACGACAAGGCGTTCTATGGACTGATTGTCACGCCGAGAAACATGTCCGAAAAATGTCAGGATGCGAGATTGTACTATCGAGATCAGACGCTGCCTGATACCGAGTTCTTGAAGTATCGAGACGTTCATGCGAAACTCGGTCCACGAAACCCCAAGCATTCCTCTCCAGCGCCACATTTCCAGAGCATCTATTTTCTGCCTTTCCACATCTCGCAAGGTCCAGGTTTAGCTGCGTAAAGAAATATGGGGAATATAACCGTTCTCACGAGCCTGATGGTCTTCGTGGCATTAGTTATATTTCTATACTACCACTGACCAAATGATAAAGAAAGAAGTGTTTTCTCACGATGTTTTCCTTCACCGAAGCAAGTGATATAATTAAACGCACATGAATCCGAAAATTCATTAGTGCGTGTTTGGTATCGAACAAGAGACCTATATGATCAGAGATGTGACTTATCTAAGATAAGTATCTGAAATACAGTTACAATATACAAAATACGTATTTTCCCCTTTATCAAAAATACTTTTTTTAAATTTCATTTGTAAGGATCTTGTATTTAAATACCTTTTGTATGGTATCTTAGTATTTTGTAGATACTATGTTTTCAAAAATACTTTTAGTAATGTAATAGATAACTGATTTGCCAAGTTCTGCTCATGTGGAGCGACTCTTCTCATTTGGGGGTTTGATCATGAGGCCTCATCGAAGAAAAATGGGTTATAAAATGTTTGAAGAACTGGTTTTACTTACCAAGTCTCAATTGAAACCTTAAAAATATGTATGTTGTGTCACGTTTGCGCGATCAACGCGATTTACATGGAAAAAAATAAACTTTCATTAAAAAAGTTGTTTTTTTTTACAAAAGTATTTCATCTTTAAAAAATATTTAAAGGACACGTATTTTATATCTAGTATTTCAGATACCATTCCAGAAAGTTATTTGCATCTGGTATCTGAAATACTTAATTTAAAAGTATTTTGCATCTTGTAGGTATTCCAGATACTATATTTAACGTATCTTGTACATATCTGCCTATGATCTATGACAGACCAAGGGTGACACCACTAGACTATCACTCTTAACCACGAAAAAAAAGAAGACAAGTTGAAATCCAGACAAGTTCAGGCATCTTACTTTAGGTGACTAATTATTTCATCACCACAGAGATGATGAGCTCTCAAAGCGGCGCGGCGTATGAAAACGCTGCGAGGAAACTGGCATGCCTCAGGATCACAAATACAAAGTCGTGCACTTTGTGCCAATAGGGATGATTCCTGACTACAAAAAAATATGATTCCGTTTAGTCCGTCAGTTAGATTATCGAAAAATATTGGATACTGGCTATTGGAAATCTATCTGAAGGACTAATTAGTTTTTTTTTGTCATCTACCCCATTGGCCTTGTTTTGTTCTGTCTTCAGTCTGTTGTCAGTCCCAGTCTGTTGTGTTCTGTACATTGTTTCTCTGGGACTTCGTCGAGCTTCATTGGCTTTTCTCGGCGGTTTTCTGGTGGTCGCCACTGTTGATTCTGGCTTTCAGGAGTTCCAATGGTTTGGGAATAGTGTGGCGGATCAAAGGAGAAGGACAAAAAAAAACTACACGATCGCGTTAGTAAAACCTAACCTTTAAATTCATTAGTTATCAACTCACGAATTGCTCACACTACCTATGGAAAATTAGATTCTCCTTGAGTTATAGTTACGGCTTTATCGGTAGTAAGCAGTGATGATGTCATACGCTTTTGTATCGAGGAGGTGTTGCAAATTATAATGCTACCTATTTCGGAAAAAAACAGAACTTAAGTACCTACTTTTGTATTAAATTAAAAACCATTAAGGGGCTCCCTCCCCCATGCACACTAGCGCCACTTTAGTAAAAAAATCAGAACTCGTTAAATACACAATTAGTATAAAATGTGATTGACAAAATCAATCATTTGGTCTTCTAAATTATTTACGTCTGCTTAACTCATTGAAACATAGCTCGCTGTCGTTACAGATACAAAATGGAAAAAAACGGCCGTTTTTAGCAATTTTTCTAACTGTAACTACAGTGAAGTATATTTTAATGAATTAAATAGACGTCAATAATCTAGAACTCTAAAGCATTGATTTTGTCAATCAGATTTTATATTAATTGTGTATTTAACGAGTTCTGATTTTTTTACTAAAGTGGCGCTAGTGTGCCATGGGGGAGCCCCCCTAACAACAAACTACATATCATCGAAGAACTCTTCAACGCTGTCAGCTGGTAATGTGCCCAAGAGACTGGCGGCGTTGCCACGTTGTATGGCAACACTAAGCCTCTGACCAAGGTTAAAGCCAGCCCTTGGGTCACGGGAAGCGTCAACTAGGCGTTTTGAAATTTCCTTGAACAGGCTATGTGCACTCGGACCCCACGGCCCCAGAGTTTCAACCCCAAACGGCTCGAAAATATAGTTATCACAAAGGTTTCTATATTTACGCCGCTTGAGGTTCTCTGCAGCGGCAGCGCCAGCACAGCTCGGCGGGCTTGATGTTGAGAAGGCGCAAGAGTCCCATACTAAAGGCTTACCCATCTTCCAAGGAAACAAAGACTTTTGTATTTGTTTATTTTTCCTAGTTATTACCCATATCAATCTCCGTTACATGGGACTTAAATTTAAGTGGCAACATATGGAAAGAAGAAAGAAAAAATATTTATTTGCCGCGGGCACATGACGACATGATATGGGTACCTAAAATAATGTACAGACGCCAGCACATGAAAGCTACCCGAAACAGTTAACTTTTCCCAATCAACCTAGAACCAGCGTTTTAGCGGTAAACTTGAAATCTATTAAAGAAATTTGACAGATTGTTGTAGCTTGCTAAATGCTGGCCAGTCTGTACATCTCTGTCGAAAATGTCTATCGGTTTATTCCCGTCTGCCACCGCCGTCTGTCCCCACTGGTGGTAGTTACAACTATTTGTCGCATCTACCACCACTGGTGGCATTTGGGTCTGTTCAGTCGCATCTGCCCCTACCTCTGCCACCACTCACTGGTGGCAGATGGCAGTTAAATTTGTGGAATCCTCTACCAGTGGTAACAGACTCGACGATCAAGTAGGTAGCCGTCAGACACTACCAAGTATTTTAAATAACAAATAGAAAGAAGGTCGCTCCATGTTACATACTGGTATTCAGCTGCATCCGGTTAGACTGGAAGCCGACCCAACATAGTTGGGAAAAGGCAATCAGATGATAATGATGACCTACTTAGGCCTGCAGACACTCGAAGAAAATACATAAATTACGTTTTATTAATTACAAGTCATAATGAAAGCATCATAACTACTTACAAAGTTTGTAATTATTACTGTCGGTACTTAGATAGATAGGTGTCTAAACATTATCGTATATGGCATGACTGTAATAATTTATTTATTTATTTACTAAAGTTCACCTACAGCACATACATACACTTACATAAACTAAATCATACGGTAATATTCTAATATATATGCCAATTACAGGTAAACACAACATTGACAACAAAGACGCCAGATTACCGCTTAGTTGCTAACTTAAGTCTAGGTACAATCGATTTGAAAAGAAAATGTTACAAAGAAAATGAAAATTGTAATTGGGATATATGTTACAAAGAAAATGAAAATGAAAACAGAGTAATTCATTCATTAACAGTAAAATAAATTTTGACTACGTTTCATTGGTGTGTAGGGAAGCCAAGATTCTTGATTTAAACTTCACCTTACGGTCATTAAATATGTCTGCTTCGGATACGGACTTAATAAATGAATTAAGGTTGCCACACATCTTAACGAGTGGTGAGTTGAGACCTGTGTTTGTAGGGGTAGTAGGGCGCTGTAGAATTGTGGTTATGGGAAAGCGTGGAATTCTAGGCGGAACTTTCAATAGAATGCGCGATAGCAGTTCACTACAATCTATGCGACCGTTCACTAGTTTATGAAGGAACATAAGGCTATGCATAATTCTCCGTTGCCGTAGAGGGGTCATCTTAAAGAAACTCAGAACCTGTTGATAGGGACACCTGTGGGATAGGCCAGGGGATATAATGCGATAATGAAAGCCACACGTGTCGATATTCAAGGTTGAATAGCGATTGCCGAGGTTGTAAATAAGTAATCTACTAAAGCCTTGTTGCATTTTGCGTGTACAGAGGATGATAAGAGCTCGCCTGTGCTTTCGCAGTAAGTCACGAGGCGGGCGAGGTCATGCGGCGGCAGCTCGGGCATGTAAGCGGAGGCGAAGACCACAGTAGCTACTGTGTCCCCCCACTGTATCGGTAGCCTAGCTGCAGAGACATCCATGGAACAGAAATCTGTTAGTGGCTGTGTTTTTATGTTACGTGTCACATAGATGCACGATCTGGGTTTATCATGATCCGTACTAACAAGGAGCTTACCACCAAGATTGGAGGGTCCTTGTATTTGGCCCGCCCTGATGCACGGCTCTTGGATCAAGGCGATGGCCCTGTGCTGAACCTCCAGCCACTTCCGCAACTGTATACACGTGTACACGTTGACGAAAGGGACGCCATCACTGGACGTTCCTTCCTCGTCACCTTCGAGCCGCATCCCGGCAAACAGGTCGCCGGATTGCCAAAGTTAAAGCTACACAAAAATAATGTTGTTTGAATTATCTCCTAACAATTTATTTACCATATATCCACCCGCATTCTCCAGTCAACCCGCGATCATGGCGATGGCGCTTACAACAGCGTCGAAATATCGGGAACACAGAATAATGGAAAATCACGGAAGATAGGTATCCCGTAAGTGACAGTAAGTAAGTAAGTTATAACTTTTAAATCACACAAAGTGAAATACTTGCCTGGGTTGAAACAGCCCCGACTTACGAACACTAAGTCGTGGGTTCGAACCCTGGCATTACTGGCATTACTTTGTGTAATTTATCTCGTCACCACTGCTCTCAAAACGGTGAAGGAAAACATCGTGAGGAAACTGGCATGTCCCATGGCCAACCCGCACTGGGCCCGCGTGGGCCCATATTGCTGGACATTACGCACAGCGCTAAGTATCTAGTGCCACAATAAGCAACGCGGCTTGTGTCGTGGACACCAGATAGTTGATATACTACATAGATACTTTTTGTTTGTAAATACTTACTAATGAAACATCCATGACTCGGGAAACAAATGTCCATGCTCATCACACAAACATTTGCTCCTACCGGGATTCGAACCCAGAACCCTAAGACGGTAAGGCAGCCACACTACCGCTGCGCCAATCGGGTCGTCAAAAAATGCCTGTGTAACATAAGTCAAAAAATGCCTGTGTAACATAAGTCAAAAAATTCCTGTGTAACATAAGTCAAAAAATGCATGTGTAAAAGTGTTTGTAAAAACCTACTTGCAAAATAAACATCATTTATCATTTACGCATTCAGACGGTAGATTAGACGGACAAGACCAAATTACGGTCGATATAGTCATTCCGTTTATGCAAATTGCCAACGGAACTCTAAAAAGAGCAGTGTATTGCTATAAATCCTCTTTTATGAATTTGTCAGTTGTACCTAAAATCAATGAAAAAACAAACCATTGACAGATTAGATCAAATTTTTCCAACATGTACAAAACTGAGGCACAAAATTAAAAAAATGCACTTTTAAAGTTTTAATAAGGAAAATACGACAATGTTAAACGTATATAAATTCTTGGTTTTACTGTCTTTGATCTAACGCAAAACAACATGGACAATTTAGTGAGTTATATTCATTTGTCATTTTAAAACAATCATCTTATTACTTATGACATGTACGGTCGAACAAGCTATTTTGTTTACAGTTTAACCCACAAATTACATTGTAAAATGTATACCAAATAGCTTGTTCGACCGAACCTACTGAGATCTTCATCGTCACTCTCTTCCCCTTATCCCCATTCACTAGTGGTCGGCGCAGCATGTCTTCTTCTTCCCCACTTCTCTATTACTCGTCATCTCATCAGACACCTCCTGTCTAGCCATATCACCCTTCCCACAGTCCATCCATCGTTACTTTGGTCTTCCTCTACTCTTATACCCATCCACTTTCAGACAATACTAAGATAAGAAATATCGACTTATTTAGGGATCTCGTACACTATGCGGCAACGATGAGGAGCTCCTAAATAATACTGTTATTAGCTAAGCCGCGCTTGCCTAGACTGGTCTGTGGATGGGTGACCATATTACATAGGTACCGAGTTTCCTCCGTGCCTTGGGAAGCACGTTAAGCCGTTGGTCCCGGCTGTCATTTGTAGATCTTTGACAGTCGTTACAGATAGTCAGTGGCCCGAAAGTCTGACAACCAGTCTTACCAAGGGGTATCGTATTACCGAGTACTAACTGGGTTGTGGAGTTCAGATAGGCAGTCGCCCCATGTAAAATACTGGTATTCAGCTGCATCCAGTTAGACTGGAAGCCGACCCCAACATAGTTGGGGAAAAGGCAGTCAGATGCTGATAAGTATTTCAATTTCTTGAATAAGAATGAGCTCACAAATCTAACATGATTGTTTTAACAGGGCTGGTCACAGGGGATGTCCCAGGGATACGCACATCAGGTATACCCACATGGTGGGCCGTTTCAGAGGCAATGTGGCCCGATTCCACAACAAGGCTGGGCGTATCTGCAGCAGGGCTTGCCGTATACCAACAAAGGTCCGATGTATCCACAGCAAGAGAGGCTGGACCTCACTTACACTAAGGAGGACCTGACTCACAATACGCGCCGTAAAACAGGGCTAATATGGTACTTATAGATTTATTTGTTACTGACTCATGCCCGCGGCTCTCGTGACGTTCGATAAAAGGGATGAACAGTGACTAAAATAAATTTGATTCTGTTTAGTCCGTCAGTTAGATTATCGAAAAATATTGGATACGAAGTTTTTGTTTTATCAAATGACGAAGATAAAACGTCATGAGTGGGGGGCTTGTGACGTCACATTTGAGTAAAAATTGTATACTCGAATGTGACGTCACACGAGTTTTCGACGCACTAATAGGCCTAGGCCTATGTGAAATTAAAATATATTTATTTTGATTGAATATGGTAGCTCGCGAAATTCAAATTTATTTGCTTATGTTTTTTTTGCAATTTGCAGGACAGTGTCGGGTTATTTGTTGATAAAAATATGATTCGCAACTGTTACAAATATGACTTTACAGAGATAAGACCATTAAAATCATCGTCACAACCCCAATAAGTTCATTTAATGCCATCAAATGGCTATTTCATGGTAAACTCATTCAATGGGATTAAATGAACTTGAGAGTGTTTTAATGATGATTTATTGGAGAAATTATAAGTCAAGCCACAATTTTTTTATCGGCCACGCGATCAAACTTCTCATTTTATAACTAAGCAACGGGAAAATGAGATAGCCTCTAATAAACTAATTCGTCTTGCACTCGCAACGCCGACTAAATATTCTTTAGAAAGCGTCAAATAAAGATCACTTGTCCTTTTTATTTACACCGGCAAATTGCAAATAAAACTTAAGGAAATTTGAATTTCGCAGACTATAGAGTAGTCTGCGAAATTCAAATTTCCTTAAGTAAGTAATAAGTATAAAGTATAAAACGATATCATTGTTTCTGTAAGTAAGTTGCCACGTAATTTTATTTTGATCCTATCCGATCACTCTGCAAAGAACCACCAAAACAAACTCGGAGGTCGCAGTATTTTTAATAACCTTTTGAACGCCAGAACATAAACGCACGCGCGTGCCCTCCACGCCAACCCACAATTTCATTTACAATTTTTGCACATTTGTGTCGTTTGGCGTTTGGCTAATGGCTCGTACACATAAACACGATACGATGTCGCATCGTGCTAACGACGCGGCATCGTTTTAACGATGCGACGTCGTATCGTGGGAATCTACGTTTGAAGTCAACCTATAATGCTTATCTTTTTACTGTGCTTTAGTACAGGGAAATACGACCTATTTTCTGCGGACACTGCAGATTTATTACTACTTATTTCGATATCAATTCCCACGATACGACGTCGCATCGTGAAACGATTCCGCTTCGTAGCAAGATGCGAGCCGGGTTCACGCCTTAAGACGAAACGACTTTGATTTTCTTAGTGTGTAAAATAACAATTATTATACAAGACATTGCGCTGATGGATGCATTGACCCCTGTATCATACAGGGGCCAATGAGGCCAATGAGATATTTAAAGTAAAATTATGGAATCCGACGACTACCATGTTGGTCGAGTGGTCCAATGCGCGACTGCTGAGCATGAGGTGGGTTCGATTCCCGAGTCGGGCAGTGTTATTGGATTTTTCTATTAAGAATTTCTCAGCCACGGAGTCTGGATTTGTGTCCGATTGATGGCAATAGGATCGCCCTGAACTGGCGAAATGTGGGTGTACTTTAAGACGGGATGTATTAAATGCATTCGAAGCATGTATTTTTTTTTTAAACGGGCCAAAAATTGCATTTGACCTTCAATATCTCTCTCTAACTAGAAGGGATCCAGGTATGGTCCAGAACAATAAAAATGATCGCAATGAACAAACTTCTCTCGGCTCCATAAGTGTGTGTTTTACAGCTATAGAGATGTCACTAAAGAGTGTCAATAGACCCTTAAAGCCAAAAGGCACTAGGCTTGTTCTCCCCGTCCTTGCGATCATTTTTTTGTTCTACACCATTCCAGGGCCTCAAGTCTGCTATTACAATAGTGTCAGAATGATCTGTCATTGATCTCATAATTATTGATTTTGACAAGTTTGGTAGTCTACTAATATAATGGCGTCACTATGACTGTCCAACGATCAATCACTGACACTCCATTGAACGAAATAGCATAGAATGGTAATCTCGTACACAATGACAAATGAAAGACTGACATAAGCGGTAATCTGCTAAAATTTTGACAGTTCCTTTGATCACTGACCTACCATTGGAACGTCATTGTGCAATCATTGCTTTTATTTCGATCGTGTTTGTGGAATATTGAATGGAGACAGTGAATTCACTACGAACAAAATATTCTCGAGCTGGCTAGCTCAGTGCAGTGGACAATAAACTCAACTCAGTGGATAATAAAGAAAGAAGATGGGCAGAATGCAGAAGACGTCGTCGTGCCCGTCGCTTGACGAGAATGATCATGAACCATTTTATTGATATTCCCCAGGCGGAATTTGTAAAAACGTTTCGCCTTGGAAATGACTCATAAGGGGGTTAATAAATTGAAGAACTCATTCCCCATGGCATCAGCGTATAAGAAGCATGTTTAAGGTAAAGACCATCGCATTATTATAAGCAATTGTTTTAGACACTCAATAACAGTGATTAGATGTTTGCCGATAAGGTGATTTTGTGTGTGTGTACGGTCAGAAGGTTTGGCAAAGTAAAAAGCGTGTTCTCAGTTGAAGGTTTACTGAACGACTAACACAAAGATTACAGTGGTTGAGGGCTTAGAGTTAACTTACGAGCTACGTCATACATGACCTAAGACTAAAGATGTATAAATAATTTGCCTACGCGCTACAATCCTCCCCCCTTAGATTTAACGATAAAATTTTAATTTGTGACAACCCACAAGAATACAAAATTATCTATGAACTAATTAAAACTACAGACGATAACATAACAATAAACAAATTGAGTTGTGAAAAATGGTTTTACTTAAGCTAGAGCGTTCACACTATGCTACTTATACTAGAGAGAGTATTATTTTCGTCACATGTTGTTTACACTACACTTTAACTTTGAGGTTTGCACTCGCAATTTGCTTGTAGGTTGGGCATCCCTGGTGGAGCGCCGATAGCACGTTGTTTGGGTCTCCTGGCGTGGGACCGACACATTATCAAATTCTAATAGGTAAGCTGGTTTTAGACGATCAAGTGACACTGTGACTTGCCTTCCGTTACAGTCTAATGTATAAAATTTTGGATGTCGTTTTATTACTTTATATGGACCTTCGTATGGTGGTACCAAAGAACGACGTGCTTCATTTCTAACAAACACATGAGTGTTAATGGCTAAATCTTTATGAACGAATACACTATTGTTGTTGCTATGTAAACTTGAATGTGAGAGTTTGGGAACGGATGACAATGACTTGGTTAACAGTTTGATGTAGTCGCTGTCGTTAATATTGGTTGTAGATTTTGAATTAAATAGGTCACCTGGCAGTCTGAGACTACTGCCGTATAAAAATTGTGATGGACTGTATCCCAGATCTAATTTAACTGCCGAGCGCAACCCTAGGAGTACTAGAGGTAATTCCCGTAACCATTGTGTGCTATTTGAACATTTTGCCATAATAGCAGCCTTTAAGGTACGGTGAAGTCTTTCTATCATGCCGTTCGACTTTGGGTTGTATGCAGTTGTGCGAACTCGTTCGATGCCGAGTCTTTTTAATAACTGCCGAAATAAATCTGATTCGAATTGACGACCTTGATCTGAGGTTATACGTATTGGACAACCGAAACGAGCAATCCAATGCTCTACGAACACCTTAGCAACCGTTTCAGCTGTTATATTTTTTACGGGTATAACTTCTGGCCATTTCGTCACCCTGTCGATGATGGTAACGCAATATTTAAAATCCTCTGCCGGTGGCAGTGGTCCTATTATATCGATGTGTACATTTTCAAAACGATTACCTGTGCTGTCAAATTCGCCTATCGGTGTTACTGTGTGGCGTTGAATTTTAGATTTTTGACAGGGAACACACATTTTAACGAAATTTTTTATGTCGGTATTCATGTTGCTCCAGAAATACCTTGACTTAACTAAGCGTTGAGTGGCTGCGACGCCGGGATGACTCACATTGTGTAAAGTCTTTATGGCGAGTTCCCGGAACTGTATGGGTAGATAAGGACGTATATCGTTTGTTGATGTTTCGCAGGCTATTTTTATTTCTGAATCGGGCATTGTTATTAATTTAAATTGGAGTTTGTCGTTTTTGCGTAGATTTTGTAATTCCGGATCGCTTTTTTGTAGTTCAGCTAACTTTTGATAATCTACTAGTGATGGCAAGATAATCTCATCGATTCGGGATAATGCGTCGGCGACTGTATTTTTGTCACCTTCTATGTACATAATGTTATCGCAAAATTGGGAAATGAAATCTAGTTGTCTTAACCGTCTAGGTGAGTCTGAAGGCGATACCTTTTTAGATAGGGCGAAGGTCAATGGTTTGTGGTCTGTTAGTACTGTTAGCTGTCTGCCTTCTACCATATGGCGGAAGTGTTTAATTGCCATGTATATTGCTAGGAGTTCCCTATCGTACGTGCTGTATCTTGTTTGGGTATCGGTGAGTTTCTTTGAATAAAATCCTAGAGGTTCTAATTTATCACCAACTTTCTGATTTAAAGCGGCGCCTACGCAAGTACCGGAAGCGTCTGTCATCAACACTAATGGCACGGTTGCGTCGGGATGCGATAACGTGACTGTATTATTGATGGCTTGTTTACATCGACTGAATGCTTCTAATGCACTTTCGGTCCATGTAATTTCTGTTTTGTCGCGTTTTTTTGAATTGTGTAAATACGCGTTTAGTGGTGTTTGAATTTCTGCAGCTTTTGGAATGTTGAGTCTGTAGAAATTCATCATTCCGAGGAAACGTCGAAGTTCCTCTATTGTATTGGGTTGTGGATAATCATTAATAAGTTGCGTCTTATTTGCGCTCGGTTTTATGCCTTTTGAGTTGATGTGGTAACCGAGGAAGCTTAACTCGGATTTACCGAATTCGCATTTATCTGTGTTGATTGTTAAACCGATATTATTTAATCGTTCTAAAACTATCTCTAAATGTTTTGCATGCGTTTCTTTTGAATCTGAAGCTATAATTACATCATCAAGGTAAGGAAATGCAAAGTCAAGACTTTTTAATGCGTTGTTGACTAGCCTTTGAAAATCTTGCGCTGCGTTACGTAATCCAAAGTTCATTCTCGTAAATTCGAATAAACCGAATGGAGTTATGACTGCAGTTTTTGGGATGTCTTCGGGAGCCATTGGTATATTATGGTAAGCTTTCCGGACGTCAATTTTTGAAAATATAGTTTTCCCTTTGAGTAAATATGTGAAATCAAGTAGTCTTGGTAATGGGTAACGGTCGGGAGTAGTTTGTGCGTTAAGTCTACGGTAGTCTCCGCACGGTCTTATTTCACCGTTTTTTTTACTAACGCAAACAAGTGGGTTAGCCCAAGGACTATTCGAAGGTCTACAAATACCTAATTGCATCATTCTTTCGAATTCTGCTTTGGCGACTTTGTATTTCTCCGGATTTAGCGGTCGTACTTTTTCATGGACCGGGGGTCCCATTAGTGTAAATGTGGTGTTGAACATCATGTTTAGGATGTGTTTTAAAGTTTTCTAATTTGGTGATGTCGGGAAATTTTTGTAATATGAGATGGTATTCGTCGTTTACATCGATTGATCGAATACTCGATTCAGGGCAATTTGTAATATTTGTGGAGCGCGATATTAAAGTGAGTTTGTCTATTAGTTTCCTACCATGTA
This sequence comes from Xestia sexstrigata, assembly GCA_941918905.2. Classification (NCBI taxonomy): domain Eukaryota; kingdom Metazoa; phylum Arthropoda; class Insecta; order Lepidoptera; family Noctuidae; genus Xestia; species Xestia sexstrigata. The sequence goes on along the minus strand of OW799230.2, from coordinate 10,250,477 downwards.
AGTCTACTATTAGTTTGTTAGCAGCAAGGAAGTCAGCGCCTATTATTGAACGTTGTACATCGGCTAGTATGAACTTCCATTGGAATGGGCGACGTAAACCTAAGTTAACTGTGATGGATTTTTCCCCGTATGTTTTGATTTTTGTGCCGTTGGCTGCATATAATATGTAATCTGATGTAGATGCGTTTTGCCTTTTACCGGCTAAAACCGACACATCAGCACCAGTGTCGATAAGAAATCGTGCACCAGTTTTAATATCTGTAACACATAAACGATAGGAATTGTTGACACCGGCGACATTGTGTATTTGACCCGGTGTCTGAATTAGTTTTCCGGGTTCCTTTTATTGCAATTTATTGTGTCGCCGCATTTATGCCATAAGTGAAGTGGTAGAAACACTGGTAATTCGCATCACCTGGTTTCTCTTTTTGTCTGAGGTAATTCTCCCTATTTTTATAAGTGATTTCGCGACTTTTAGAGCGCGTCCGGGAAGTTCCACGGCTATAACGATCTCGGCTTCGCGACTCGCGGTTCTGATGGTTAATGGAATCGTCTAGTTTAGTGCGTAATTCTGAAATTTCTAGTTTCATTTGTTTTAGCTCATTTACAATGGTTTCGGGAAGTGTTGGGTCTGCACTCGGAGTTGTTTAAGAAACCGGGGCTATTTCAGATGGTCTGGTATTTTCCAGAATTTTATCAGCGATTTTAGCCAAACCATCGAGTTTTACCTCGTCAGTGTCGCATGCGGTTATGACGGCCCTAATTGAGTGTGGAAGACGACCTGTCCACAATAACTTTAGAGTATCGTCTGGGACTTTATTTTTCCCTAAGTCTCGCATACGCCGTAATAATTGTGAAGGCTTTTGATCTCCGAGTTCGATTTCGTTTAAGAGTTGGTTCATTTGTTTTGTTTCCGACTCTTCGTAAACCGAAATTAACCTATTTTTTTGAGTTTCATATTTATTATTCTCAGGCATGTTTTCAAGAATGTCACTAATATCAGGTAATTCGTCAGGTTTCAGCCTAGCTATTAGAAGTTGACTTTTGTGCAGGTCACTTGCCTTTAGAGGATCCACGATGGCGTTGAATTGATGAAACCAGAGTCTTGGTCGATCTTGCCAGAAGTCCGGTATCCTCGATGTCATGGAAACTGCCGTCATCTGTTGCGGCTGTGGCTGGTCTTGGGTTGACATGGCTGCAAGTTGTTGAAAGAGCTGCGGCCTGGTAGAGTGAGTCGTTTGTTTTTACGCGCGATGAATTATAGTCTTTGTTAAAAACTTGGAACTCGATACGCGAGCGGACGCGTCGGTTTGTCACCACTTTGCCGATAAGGTGATTTTGTGTGTGTGTACGGTCAGAAGGTTTGGCAAAGTAAAAAGCGTGTTCTCAGTTGAAGGTTTACTGAACGACTAACACAAAGATTACAGTGGTTGAGGGCTTAGAGTTAACTTACGAGCTACGTCATACATGACCTAAGACTAAAGATGTATAAATAATTTGCCTACGCGCTACAGATGCAATAGTTCTTGTTTATGTCAAGAACAGTATTAAATAAAAGTTAATCTATGTTTACCTATATGCTTAGAAAAGTAAATTGATTTTTTTCAGGTATTTGCTTGCAGCATATGCTTTACATTATTGTCCAACAACTGCAGGCAAGATTGTGAATGCATGTTACATATTGCACAATATTCCAAACATGGCAAGAGCACCGTTGCCACCTGATGAAGTTTATACAGAAGCACTTGGCTTGCAACAGGTGATTTACATTCCACTATTTTAGAATAATTCTATTGAAGATGGAATATTAAATAATACTATGATAAAAAAATCAACATTTCAAATAATCTTTATTTCTCATAAACTAAATACTTATTTATTTAACAATATTAAACTTGACTTTCAAGTCAATTGAAAAACCTGAAATGTAAATATAAGTACTACATAAAACAAAAGACAAGTTACAATATCTAATGTAATAATAATAACAAATCAAAATCAGTGTTCATACAAATCAAAAAGATCTTCAATATTTTAATCATCATTTGAATAACAAATCACAAATTTTACCTTTTAATAAAAATAATAACAGTCATGTCACTAATCACTAATCTATCTTTTAATTTAGGAGGAAAATAATAATGCAGCATCTAATTATCAAGACCATCAAAGGGTGAATCGGGATCTTCTTAAAGGACGGGAAGCACTGCACTGAACTGCGCCACACACTGAGCAGGCTCTTGTTGACAGACTGTGGAGAAATGCATAAATTAAATTAGCAGGTATGTAATGTTACCCACCTCGATATTCTAGTGAAGTACGAAAATGCTTTATGTATTAATAAAATGATTTAACTCTTTGTTACAGATCCACAGTGACCACAGTATTGACAAAATATGATTTAACGCTTCAAGCCCGTGACGTCCCCCAAAGGGAACAGAACATTGTTATTTCTGTAATTACGGGTATCTACAGGTTAAAATAAATTAATACACTTTTTATAAACACTGTTTCATTTAATCATTTATCATGACATTATAATTCTGCAGAGTTTGTGTTTAAAAGTTGCAACTTCTTTTATAGCATGTTGTGTAACCTAGCGCTTAGTATCAGAGTTACAATTGTGATGTCAGATTCTGGCCAATGTACTACTGATTTGAGCTTAAACCTAACACAAGCTTATAAGCTTAGATGGAGGGGTTATATTAATTTATGGTATTGTTTAGTTTAGTAATTACCTTTTTTGGCACACAGTGGCCTCTATGATCCACCATTTTTTCTGTGGTGGAGCTCAGTCGATCAATGCAGCAGCTGAGTTGTAGATGGCCTGCCTGAGCATGTTTTAATGTTGCCTCGGCGTTCCTAGCTTCAATAGCGCCCAGCCTTGATTGAGCAACTTCGAGAGCTACATGGTCTTTTTCTATAAAAAAAAAACATTTTGTTACATCAGGCGACATACTAGAGTGGGGCGTTAATGGTCAAAACAAATAATTGCAAGATCTTTACCTTCGATAAACTTCGACCTTCATTGGTGGTTTTCCAAATAATCAAATAAAGCCGAAATTTGCTAAATTATCACCATTTTGTATAAAATCAATAAATATAGGCTTCTCGGTCAGTGGGTCGTCTTAGGGGAAAGAAAATTTAAATATACTAACAAAAATCTAACTAGAACACTCAAATGAAAATAAATACAATAAAAAAACACCGGCCGCTAGAAACAAAAACAGATATACGTCAGTAAACAGTAATGTCACATTTGACTTTGACAGCTAAACATATTAAGTTTTACATTAATCCGCGTTGAACATTTTAATGTGTTTTCCTATTTACGAACTTCTTATTAATTCAGATGGCTTAAAATACTAATAAATAATATGTAAAAATATATATAAATGAATTCTGGCATGAATAAATGTTCAAATTTAATAGTAGTTTTTCGAAAATCATTTCTACCAACGAGTTTTATAATAATGACAATACGATACTGTCACTACAACACGATTCTATTACGAGACCATTGACCTCGCTAGAGTATATATGTTCTGTGCCATTGACCGACCAGTGATCGATCATTGTGAATTTACCAGACTACGAACTTTTACCAAAATGACAATAGTATCGTGTTGGAATGACGAATTTTAACGACTTCGACTTGAGGCCCTGGGAACCTTCTAGTTACGAAGATATTGGGGGTCAATGTTCCAACTTTTTCACAAAGTTTTTTAAATACTGTATGTTTTTAATAGAAGATTTTTAACTTAAACACCTCCACGACCCCCCGTACTATTCAATTCATCCTTCAGCACAATGTTTTGAGTGCGTTACATCGAGTTTTACCGTACAACGTGATTTATGACCCCAAAAAGAAAAATTCGTTTCCCAGCAATAATTTTTGCGTACAGTTACTTAGTTTGATGTACAGAATGCTTGGTTGACGGCTTCGTGAAGGGTCTGTTAACTTCTTATATACTCTTGATGCTCCAGGTCACCTGGCCCGAGGATAAGGCGGTGGTACATGCGCGGCGTGCGGGTATGTGGTGTGCGCCACGCGACCGCGTTGACCCTGCTGCCAGAACTGGTAGCTAGCTGGACTGACAGTTCGCTGCAGCCGGCTGATGCAACAGCTTCCAATCAGGGCCTCTCATCTCCAACGCTTAGCTTCACTTCGCTTTGTGCAAGGTTTCGTTTTTTTATACTGCGTTTCAGACTAGCGTAGTTTTAGTCGCGTATCCGCTACGCGTGTACACGCGCGCACTATTTTACGCTTCAAATAATCGAACTCGCGTACACGTGCTCGTTCTGGCGTGTTCGCCCGAAACGGTTGGTTCTGTCAGTACCAATATGTCAGTGTCTACCTCGGCTTCCGCTTATAAGCGCGTCAACGCTCGTACGAGTTGCGCAAGGTTCGAGTATACGCGACTACACGGGCTTAAAAAAACGGTCTTTTATGCACCGAAAATACGCTAATCCTATGGGGCCATTCCACTGTTTCTTTCAAGTAAAAATGGTACAAATGGTATAGAAATCATTATGTGCTCCAAAATAGAGGAAAGAATAATTCATTCCTTTATATTTCTCAGGCTACCTTGGCGCTTTTCTACCTTTAATTATTAAAGGTAGAAGCGCCAAGGTAGCCCGAGAAATTCAAATTTTCTTAATTTTTTTGCAATTTGCTGTTTAGTCAGGTTGTATGTTGATGAAGTTCATTTAACTTCATTCAATAACTATTTCATGAAAAAGTCATTCAATGGGGTTAAATGAAATGATTGTATTGATGATTTTATTGATTATAATTCTGTAATTACATACGTGTTACGGCCGCGAATCATATTTTCATCAACATAAACTTGACACTGGTGCCGATTCTGTTGTGCACAAACTAAACTTAATTTAGGCTATTGCTATCTTTTTCTCTTTAATAAAACGAGAAAGAGACGGACGTAATTTAGACCTGTCAAATATAGTTGGAACTAGGTATTATTTCTATACAAATGAAGGGTGCACTTAAAAACATGTCGACTAAACACACGGCAAAGCGCAAGGCATAAACTAGTTTGACATCTCTAACTTAGTTCATAGCTATAGCCGTCCTTTTCTCGCACTGCCTTTTTAGTAAAAGATAGCAATAGCCTAAATTAAGTTTAGTTTGAGCACAACAGAAACAACACCACTGACCTGCATATTAATTGAGTTTCGCGGCTTGCCCTGGGCGCTTCCACCCTTACCTGGCCGCGATCAATAATGAACGTGTTCTGAGTTTATCAAAGTTGACCGTGGACGAAATTAGCTGACAAAATGAGGACAAACCTTTTTGCCACCCATTCATGCAGCATTTATTGCAGCTAGGGCGGCGACCGTTGCTGCCAATTCTCCCCGTCGGTCAACTGGGACGACAATGCAGGTACTAATGTATTCATTTATTTATTTATACTTCACGTGTAAATGGTACTTACTTAAGGCGACTACAGGAGCTAAACGCGAGTATTATAATGCAAAAAAGCATATGGTTCACTGCAATAAACAAAACCAGAAAAATATATGATATATTCTTCAGGATATTACGCTAGTATGATAGTGTTTTGAAATCATCATCATCAAGCCTAGCCTTTTCCCAAGTTTTATTGGGGTCGGCTTCCAGTCTTACCGGATGCAGCTGAATACCAGTATTTTACGTGGAGCGACTGCCTATCTGACCTCCACAACCCAGTTCTAGTACTGGGTAATACGATACCCCTTGGTAAGACTGGTTGTCAGACTTTTTGGACCTCGGACTACCTGTAACGACTGCCAAAGATCACAAATGACAGCCAGGACCAACTGCTTAACGTGCTTTCCGAGGCACGAAGGAAACTCGGTATGTAATGGGTGGTCACCCATCCACAGACCAACTTATGCAAGCACGGCTTAACCTAAAGATCGACCCGAGCGGCTGTTATTATTTTGCGACGAGCTCCTCGAGCTCGAGTGTTTTGAAAACATTATACAACTAATTTTACTCGATAAAAAAACTCTGTTAACGAGTAAAAACCATACTAAAATACATGCGATCATTCTGTTTTTTTGGCAAATCATTCTACGAACAACATATTAGCATCATAGTGTTTTATTTTTTAGTCCAATCAATAGATTTTTTGAAAACATTTTGCACTATTCGGCCCGCAGTGACTGACGTAACAATCACTTTGTAGTTCAAGCTGATTAGAACTTTATTCGAACAGTATTTTCAAACGAAGTTTGAACCACCACAAATAGAGTTGCTAATTTAGCTCCTGTAGTCGCCTTAAGCGGACTTAAAGCCACAAGGCATTCTCTACCAGTCAACCTTTGGGTTAAGGCGGTGGTATCTGCTAACGAGAGGTTTTCTCCATGTAGCTCCTCTTTGATGAGTGAATATAAATGTGGAAAAAAAATATATGTTGCTTATTAGACTCTAAACTTTAATTGGTACAATTGAAATATTTGTAACTTTATTATTACTATATGAAAAAAACATTCAAAGTGAAGCATTTTTTCTTTGAAATTTCGTAACTGCTCTTAGACGTCATTGAGTTTTAGTATTTTTTTTCACACAAATATATTTTGTCACTGTTTCCTTCACAAAGTGTACAATTGTCATTTTGATCTAATGATTTAGTAGGCTACATTTAAATAAAAATCACTCATTTCGCACTATTCGGCCGCAGTGACTGACGTAACAACCACTTTGTAGTGCAAGCTGATTAGAACTTTAGTTTAACAGTATTTACACAAATATAGTTGCTAATTTGGCAGATACATCATCATCTGCTTAGCCTTTTCCCAACTATGTTGGGGTCGGCATCCAGTCTACCCGGATGCAGCTGAATACCAGTATTTTACATGGAGCGACTGCCTATCTGACCTCCACAACCCAATTAAAAATCAAATACTGAGTAATACGATACCACTTAAAAAAAAAGCAGCCTAATTTAGCAGATACCCCAGCCTTAAATATGAAAACCTAGCATCTTAAAATATATCTGTATTGTTAAATGATTTAGTATTACATTCAATTTAATATAATACTCAGGGGTCAAGGAAGTAGGTACTTAAAACTATGACACCAAAAAAACGTTAAAAAAAAATTGCAAAACATAGGAGCTTTGTCCTTCAATACCTTCGTTACCGGAAGGTTCCCAGATAAATGGTCGAGAAAAAAAAAACCGGCCAAGTGTGAGTCGGACTCGCGCATAAAGGGTTCCGTACCATCGTAAAAGGGGGGCCCCCATTATTTATTTTTATTATTTGTTCTTATAGCGGTAACAGAAATACATCTTCTCATCATCATGAGGCTGGTGACAGACAGACGGACAGTGGAGTCTTAGTTATAAGGTCCCGTTTTTACCCTCTGCGTACGGAACCCCTTAAAATGATCGCCGGAGAACTGTTAGTTAAGTATTATACCAACAGATTTTTTTTTATGCAGGCTGGAGTTGGCAATGGTCAAGAAGGTATGAAAGAACTCCTTGAAAGAATCACCTCAAGGATACTGCTGCCAAAGAAAAGTCAAGGTCGTGCCCAAGGGAAGCAACCTTTCGGCGTCGGATATGGAGGAATGCAGTTTGTAGCTTTTAATGGTGCAATCCTAAGAAGCCATTTGTCCCCTAAAGGTACGCTAGATGACGAAATCACCCGCACTTCAGTCGCGACTTTGTCCGCAAAAATTGTGTTATCTCGGCTAATATGCATGATATAAATATAATTTATAGCCTATAACAGCTACGAATAATGTAGCTTTCTGCCCGTGAAAGAATTTTTAGAATTGGATCAGTAGTTCCGGAGATTACCTCCTACATACCAACTTACAAACAAAGGGCGATGCAACTAATTTGCCCAAATTTTAAAAACATGTTGCCCAAAGTTGAAACTAATGGTAATTGATAGATCTTATCGTCAATAGTAACGATTACTATGGGACCAAAAAAAAAATCGCTCTAAAAAAAGATACGACCATGACTGTGAGAACAATCAAATACTTATTGATTATAAAATCGTTGTTGTCCGTATGGTGTCATATCCATAATTGTCCGTATGGTGTCGGACGTAAAGAATAGCACCATCCCATATCTTCCCGTGGGTGTCGTAAGAGGCGACTAAGGGATTACCAGAGAATGGGCAGCAGCGTTCTCTGTGTCTTTTTGTAAGAACTGTACTGCGATCGCTAACCCGCCTGCCAAGCGTGGCGAGTATGGCAAAACTCCCCCCAAAATGGATACCGCATTACAAAAATGGCCCCTAGTACCCGGCAGCCCGTCTACCCTCGACTACGGCAGCGGTCGAGGTTACGGCGTGGCAAGGGGTGCGAAGAATCCCCGAATGGGATCCGGCTGCCTAAAACCAACGACTGGACCTGGCAACGTATAACGCACGCACACTCCGGACCGACGAGAAGATAGCGGAACTCGAAGAGGCATTGAGCAGGCTGCGATGGAGTATTGTGGGATTATCTGAAGTCCGAAGAGAGGGGGAGGACACGATAATCCTGAAATCCGGCAACCTGCTTTATTTCCGAGAGGGTGACAGGCAGTCCCAGGGTGAACTCATTCTTCGCGTGAGCACAGGAAGTGGACTTGGCAGAGCCCCGATGGTGCAACCAAAAACGAGATTGACTTCATCATGTCAACTAAGAAGCAAATGTTCAATGATGTCACTGTGATCAATTCGGTGAAAACCGGGAGCGATCACCGCACGAGAACAGCGCAGAGGCACATTGAACATCAATGTCAAGCTAGAAAGGTCTCGACTGATGAAGTCTACGCTCCGTCCAGCACAGATCCAAATCCAAAACCCCGAAAGCTTTCAGCTTGAACTCCAGAATCGTTTCGAATGCCTAGGAAGCTCAGTGGACGAATATAACGATGGATTCGTGGAAACTGTTCATACGACCGGGTCGAAGTTCTTCAAGACACGTCGTACAGATAAGAACAAGAGACTCTCCGATCAAACTGTCAAGCTCATGAAGGAGCGGCGTGAGATGATTCTGCAGTCTTCAGACGAGGCGTTGAAATACCGGCAGCTGAATAGACGGATCTCTAAATCCTTGAAGAGCGACCTCCGCCGCTTTAATACCGAGCGTATTAAAGACGCGATCGGCGGAACAAAGGCTCCAAGGTATTTACTGGAGATCTGGCTATTGGGCAGAGCCAGCTCACGAAACTGAAGATCAACGATGGCAGGATCTTATCCGCCAAACCGGAGCTTCTGAGGGAGATCGAGAGCTTCTATAGGCAGTTGTACACGTCAACCCGTAAACCCGTCGTAGATCTAGCAAACGACCCAAGAGCTAGACTGATCCGACACTATACGGAAGACATCCCGGATGACAGCCTGTACAAGATTAGGATGGCTCTGAAACAGCTTAAAAACAACAAGGCACCGGGTGATGACGGAATTACGGCCGAACTCCTGAAGGCAGGTGGAAAACGGTACTTAAGGCCCTTTAGAAGCTAATTAATTCCGTCATACTCGAGGGAAAAACGCCACAGGCATGGTGCAGGGGTGTGGTGGTACTCTTCTTCAAGAAGGGTGACAATGCCCGTCTGAAGAATTATAGGCCCATCTCACTTCTAAGCCATGTCTACAAGTTGTTTTCAAGAGTCAACACGAATCGTCTCGCGCGCAGCCTCCCGAACAAGCCGGTTTCCGAAAAGGCTTTAGCACCGTGGACCACATACATACGCTGCGGCAGGTTATACAGAAGACCGAAGAGTATAACCTACCTCTCTGTTTAGCGTCTGTGGACTACGAGAAAGCCTTCGATTCGATCGAGACCTGGGCTGTACTGCAGTCTCTCCAACGGTGCCAAATCGACTACCTGTACATCGAGGTGTTGTAGTGTTTGTACAAAAACGCCACCATGTCAGTCCGACTTCAGGACCAAGCCTCGGAACCTATCCTTCTGCAGCGAGGTGTGAGACAGGGAGACGTCATATCTCCGAAACTGTTCACCGCTGCACTGGAGGATGTCTTCAAGGTTCAGGACTGGAGAGGGCTAGGCATCAACGTCAATGAGGTGTGTGATGTACTCGGTTTGCTGACGATATAGTGGTCATGGCTGAGACCATGGAGGACCTCAGTACAATGCTCGATGACCTCAGTAGAGCTTCCGAAAGAGTGGGGCTAAAAATGAACATGGACAAAACCAAGGTCATGTTGAATGCCCATGTAACACCCACTCCTATTAAAATCGGAGACACTACACTCGAAGCTTTTACTAATAATGTAAGATCTTCTTCACCTGTGACAAACAATGAACAATAAATAAATAAATAAAAAGCTGTGGACGATTATGTGTACCTGAGACAAAATTATGAACAAGATTATGTCTGGACTTCAAACGAGACTATGACCTCTGAGTTTGTTTCGGCTGTTTCTTCTCAGAGTAGTCAGGTACGAAACATCGGCCCCATCTAGTTAAAAAAAAAAATGACGTGTAAAAGTGTTTGTAAGAACCTACTTGCAAAAATAAACATCATTTCATTTCAAACGGTCCAGTTAGGTAGGTCTAACTTCGAGAAAGAGGTTAATCGTCGAATCCGACTCGGCTGGGTAGCGTTCGGGAAGCTGCGCGGTATCTTCTCGTCCAACTTGCCGCAGTGTCTCAAGACGAAACTCTATGACCAGTGTGTGTTGCCAGTGATTACATACGGGACCGAAACGTGGTCGCTCACAATGGGCCTTATCAGAAGGCTTAAAGTCACCCAAAGGGCAATGGAGAGGGCTATGCTCGGAGTTTCTTTGCGTGATCGAATCAGAAATGAAGACATCCGCAAGAGAACCAAGGTCACCGACCTAGCCCGAAGAATTGCCAAACTTAAGTGGCAGTGGGCAGGGCACATTGCTCGCAGAACGGATGGCCGATGGAGCCGAAAAGTTCTGGAGTGGCGACCGCGAACCGGAAGACGTTGCGTTGGAAGACCTCCCACAAGGTGGACAGATGACCTGGTGAAGGTTGCGGGAATCCTTTGGATGCGAGTCGCACGGGACCGGTCAATGTGGCGACACTTGGGGGAGGCCTATGTCCAGCTGTGGACGTCTTTCGGCTGAAATGATATAAAATCGGTTAAACTTGATTTTGATTATGCGACACTGATTCAAAGTAAATGTATCATCATCATCATCAGCCTATTAATGTCCCCACTGCTGGGACACACGGCCTCCTCTCTATGAGAGGGTATGTGCTATAATCCACCACACGGGCCCAGTGCGGGTTGGTAGATTTCACATGGTTTCCTAACGATGTTTTCCTACACCGTTTTGAGAGCAGTGGTGATGAAATAAATTACACAAAGTAATGCGCCTGTATAAGTTCGAACCCACGACTTACTTACTTGCATTTTCACAGGGGCGTAGCTACCACCGTATCAGCCGTATCAATTATATGGGGCCCCCGAGTAACATAGTCACATATTCTTCTTGATAAAAGATAAAACGAAAATATAACTTATCGCGGTTCAGAACGCTCCAATTTTTTGAGCTCACTTCGCTCGCTCTTTAATGAAGGTTTCACCAGTCGTGTTCCAGAAAGCACCAAATTTTCGAGCTCGCTTCGCTCGCTTTTCGATGAAAATTTAAACCCTTTCAGGATGCTGTTATTTTCTATTTTAGCTCTTCATAGGTTATTTCCTATGCTAGCAGTGGCGTGCAGTAGTATTCCACGAAGGGTAGGCCACGAAATAATGATAGCAGAAAAAATGTTCGTCTGCGCCATTTTGGATTTTCATTTTGACCTCATTTTCATTAGCGACCCCAAAAACCACAAAAACGACACCCATGTAGAAAAAACCGGAAATTTTCGTCGGCGCCATCTTGGATGTTCATTTTGACTTCATTTTCACTATCACCAACCCCAAAAACCACGAAAACGACACCCATGAAGAAAAATATAATAACAATAATGTTATTGATTATTATAATAATAATACGCGCCAATAACCCCCAGTAATCATTATTTTAATCAACATACACCCTAGCACTGCCTGTAAATTGCAAAAAACGTAAGGAAATTTGAATTTCGCGGGCTAAAGAACATCCACCTTCAATCCTGGCCTTGTGTTGTAGCAGCCAATCACAGCCCAGCAGCCCAGCTACACTCCCAGGAGTTACCGCCCTAAAATTACTGCAATCTATACATGTGTGCAGTTCATACACACGAAAATATGCACCAATGTGCCAATGTGTGCGTAAAATTATCAATGGGTTTTAGGCAAGTCCAGTGCTTGCCTGTCCGGCGGAGCTCCAACCTTTGTAGTAACTTCCAGTAAAGTGTTAGTTGCGTGACACGGGAGCAACAAATTGCTATAAGTATTCTAACAGGAGTTTGAACTTTTTTTTATTTTTGTACATAATGTGATATTTTATCACATAGTTAGTTCGTTATAATGAATGCCCAGTTGGTAGGGTAGGCTTTGCCTAATTGCCTCTTAGGGGCGCACGCCCATGTTAATGCTAGTCATGGTCACAGTTACATTTCACTACATAAACAAAGTCCCCCCTCCGCGTCTGTTTGTCCCTATGTATGCTTAGATCTTTAAAACTACGCAACGGATTTTGATGCGGGTTTTTTAATGATTCAAGAGGAAGGTTTTAGTATATCATTTGTTCAGCGGGCGAAGCCGCGGGCATCAGCTAGTATATAAATAAAAAAAAGTTTTATATTTCTTGGCCTTTTATTATAATCGGCCCGAATTTCATAGGAAATTGCCCATGGTCCTATAATTACTTAGAAAATATGTGACGTTTGGGGTCTTAAACTATAAGTTAAAAAATTCTTTCCACAGGTAAACCGAAAAGAGGTCACAAAACTACGGTAAAATCTCTCGGGATTTGTATCATCACATGCACCGTATGCTGTTTGCTAGGACTACCTGTGGCTCTGCTGATCATCTTGTTATGTGTCGCAGCGTGCGCGGCCCTTGTGGCTTTATGTGCCGCGATCATCAGCATGGTGGAACACGCCGCGGTGACGGCATATAGATATATACGTAACATAAATAAATCGCACAAGTTACGAAAACAAAATACGAGAACAAAGCTTTAAGAATACAAAAAGTAGAACTAACTGTCATTAGGTATCATCTGGTTGCCTTTCCCAACAATGTTTGGGTCGGCTTCCAGTCTAACCGGATGCAGCTGAATACCAGTACCTATCTTACATGGAGCGACTGCCTATCTGACCTCCACCACAACCCTGTTACTAAATTACTAATGGGTAATACGATACCCCTTAGTAAGACTGGTTGTCAGACTTTCAGGGCCACTGACTAACTGTAACGACTGTCAACGATCTACAAATGACAGCCGGGACCAACGTGCTTTCCGAGGCATGCAGGAATCTCGATAGGTATGTAATGGATGGTCATCCATCCACGGACCAATTTGGCAAAGTGATGCTTAACTTTGAAATCAGATCTGCGATATGGGGATGTTACTAGCTCCTGCTGGTAACATCCCCACCACAGCGCATGTTGTGCACGGGCACGCGGCGCATTTTAGCGTTGATTCATTTGTTTGACAACGTAGGTCTAGGTACGTTTCTACTGTAGTACTACAACTATGTACAACTGTAGCGTGCGTGGCTCACCGCGGCGGACGGAGAGGCTACGCACATGTTTTCACCAAAACTACGTGTATAGTGTGCACCGCGTGCGTGCGTACATAGCGTTGACAGAGTTAACATAAATGAGCGCCTTATGGAGCAAGTCACACGTGTACAAATGACGTCAATTCATGCAGTGTCCGTGGTTTGCAGTGGACACATTCACATGCCACACGCCGCGATGTGTAAACGCCTTTATGGTAAATTAAATTTTACAAATAACTTCATTCGATGCTAAATACACAGTGTACTCATTGAAGCGCAAACTGACACGACAAATTCAGCACATGGTTTTAGACCCCCAAGAGATACATTTTGAATCAGCTACTTTAAAACCGTTACCATTTAGACCGTGTAGATATTGTACAGACAACTGTCAAATTTTCCCAATCAACCTTGAACCAAGTCCAAATGCTTTATAGACTAAGATCCCAGGGCCGCCAGACCTTACTTATTTTCTCATTAACAAAATAAATGAGCATCGAGTAGGTAGTGCTAGTATGTACCTAGTAGATACCTACTGTGAACGTATGCATGCCTACTGACGTAGATACCTACTGTGAACGTATGCATGCCTACTGACTTGTGCCGAGGGCCAATTTTTCAGTTGCTAAAGTTCAGAAAAGGATAGTAGGTGTCTTTTTTAAAAGTCCGAGTGCTGTTTTTTTTAATATATTGTCTAAAAGATTATTAAAAAATAATTATAAACACTTCCAGATGCTTCCTGTCGACGGAAATTTCGTCATGGAAAAATAATGTGATTTTACATACAGCCGTAGTCGTTATTTTTTTATATATGATACTCAGAAAATCATTTCAGTACTTATTGTGAGCCAGACCAAACATAGGGGAGGGGCAAATATTCCCCAGACACAATTAAAATCTCGCTGTAGGTATGAGTGCATTGGTTTATGGAACTCATACAAAAATGTTGAATTGCGACTCTACAATTGTTCTGACTGCTTACAATGACTACCTATCTATTAAAAAAACCCTCTGAGTATCAAATATTAAAAAAAAACAGACTCGGTCGTGATTTTTCACGGTATTTTTTCCAAGCTTTAAAACGTCTGGCAGAAAATTCATTCAACGGAAAGTGTCAGGCAGTGTTAATTATTAAATTTTAACAATATTTTCTGCAACATACAAAAAAATCAGCACTGAGGATTAAAAAAAAACTTATTATTTTCAGCACACGATATTCAAAAATTGACCGTTGGGACAAGTTAGCAGACCGTATGCATGATAACGATGTTCACAGTACTTACACAACTCGATGCCACATTTATTTCACTTTTCACACTTTTCAACTAAAAATACGCAGTCTTTATTAAAGCTCAGCTCGATCGAAATGTTATATAATTTAGATGTAATATATATATATTTTTTAATTTAAATCAGTGATAGCTACGAATAAAAAATAATACCTACAAAATGTTTATCCGGGTAACGTCGCCCTATGCTTCCTGAATACATTTTGTCAGTTAAGCACACTTTTTAAATGTAGCCTTAACCTTTTACACACCAGAGCAAAAACGCACGCGCGTGCCCTTCACTTCACGCCAAGCCACAATTTTACCTACTATTTTTGTCGTTTGGCGTACAGGGCATGCGCTTGCTTGTCACATATTAAAAATGTGACAATGGCGTTCAAAAGGTTAAGCCTCTCGCAATAATAAGGTACAATAAAATTATGTCATTAAATTATTATGTGTACCATTTTTTTTCACTTTTGTCAATAGTTTTTTTGCATTTTATTTATTTATGAACACTGGGATTATCTTGGTGTCTAAATTACTTATATAATACAATTAAGCCGCGTAAATAAACGCTAGCACATCAGTACATTATGCTAATATATCTGTCAACCGAAACTGTCAAATTTGCTTGCTGTGCTGGCGTAAGCACCTGCAACCGACAGTGGTGTTTGAGATTAAGTTTCCAAAAAAAACTTTGTTGCCATCTTTCATCATTTAAAATTATTTTCATATTATTATTCCATAAATGGGGTAGGCAACTGTGGAACTAATGGCGCTAGCATCGCTTGAACCAAACATCCCCATTGGTTGAAAATCTGTCAATGTAATTTATATTTCAAAATAGTTTGACCTCATTGGTCAGATTGGGTCTAAGCTATGGATGCGCCATCTACAATCAGCTTTGACCAGCCTTCCCCATTGAATGTTATGTACATTTTATTTTATTTAAAAGTTTTGTTTCAAAAAAATACTTTTGCACTACAAGTAAATTATAGTTTAGTTTTAAATTTAGATGAGGTCAGTACTGGACCAGAAAAGTGATTATTGTGACTACTTATTTAATTGCATCTTCTTAAAGTAATAATTCAACTGTCAAATGTCAAATGTCATTCCTAACTTTGCTTTCTTTGACGGTTCTTACTTCGATTAAATTCTTGTCTATTGCTTATAAATGTTTGCGTATTTACTTAAACTCAGTGAGTTAATTAGTTTAACATAAGTAGGAACAGGTTCACCGAGTTAACTGACAGATATCAGTCCATTATCATACTGTCACTTTATTCTTACTGTAACTTTATCTTTTGACTCCATTTTAGACCTTACACTTATTTTACAGATATTACACTCACTATAAATCGATCGTCAAACTATCTAATTTATTATTACTTTTCACAATATTTTAACAAAGTGACTTTTGACAGCTGTCAGTTGATTTTAGTGAAACTATTCGACTACTATAGCTGTGCATTCTGAAAGTTGGCCACGTCGCAAATTGTTGTGTTCCATCAAGGAGTGTTATTGGTACAAGTCACAAGTGGCAACGAATCGGCGTCTGTACCTACCTATTGATTAGGAGGCATTTTCTCGACACCATCTTTGAGAAAATGTACATTTCATTTAGGTACTTTACTTTTTTTCCACCTTGTGTACTATATCCAAATAATATTAAGTAGCTAAGCTAGGCAGGACTAGTTAGTGGTCACTGGTCATCCATTGCGTTATGTTTCCAAACTAACAACTTAATAATAAGCTGATATAGATAATATTATACCCATTGCTTAGAATTCGATTTGGAATTAAACATGTTGGAATATGTGAAATGTTTTATTTTAACGCGCGCCGCCCTACTGTCACCTAGATGCAACCTTTTTAGCAGACTTCAAAAACCAATCTCATTTTCGACAATGGTGTCGATTCTGTTGTGCACAAACTAAACTAAATTTAGGCTATTGCTATCTTTTTCTCTCTAATAAACTAATGTTTCTAAATGAAGGGTGCACGTAAAAACATGTCGACTAAAAACAAAGTGAAGCGCAAGGCATAAACTAGTTTGACATCTCTAACTTAGTTCATAGATATAGCAGTCCTTTTCTCGCACTGCTTTTTAGTAAAAGATAGCAAAAGCCTAAATTAAGTTTAGTTTGTGCACAACATAATTGACACCAATATCACATAATACGTGACGAACAAGCGCGTGCCCTGTACGCCAATGACACAAATATGTGACAAAAAGCTCGTTGCACTTTATCAGGAAATAAACAAATAATTATATAGGTAATTAGTATTGGAATCCTCGAATCAGGGCCTGTTTCACCACCTATGATTGTTTCCATTAATTTACTTGGCAGACAATTTCATACAAATTGTTCCATTTTAGAATTTATTCAGTAAGTAGTGGCGTACATCGTGAAACAGGCCATTATTCTTTTGTAGGTATTTGCGGTGAAATTGTGGCTTGGAGAGGCGTTTATGCTATGGCGTTCGAATAATAGCCACTAAAATAAGATACAGAATAGTCAGCACTATAAAACCTTTCCTCTCTGAAAGTGTTCGTTGTCCCTGATAGAGATATTTGATACTAGCTTACGCCCGCGGCTTTGCCCGCGTAGAGTTCGATAATTGTCCCACGGGATCATACTACCGGTATAAAAAGTATCCTACAAGTTAATCCAGGTTATAAACTATGTATGCTATAAATTTCATCCAAATCTGTATAGTAGTTTTTGCGTAAAAGAGTAACAAACACATACAAACTTTCGCCTCTAAAATATTATAAAGTGAATGGCCACGATATTTTTTCGAGAAGTTTTTGGCAAACCGACAAATTGTGAACATGGCTTGCAAACTAGCATGCGAATGGGACTATCGTTTTTGAGCTCACCAGGTGGCGCCACTGGCGAGTAAGGTCCTGTCATTCATTCTGTTTTATACTTAAAAGTACCTATAACTTTATAAACAGTTTATTTTATCACGTTTAACAACTTAATGTACACTTCAGATGTTCACTTCACTTCACCTTGCGCATTGATTGGTTGGACGAAGTGTGGATAAACTTTCCATTACAGGTCAACGATTTCTAAGTCCATAATTTTTTTGTAGATATTACACATAAATAGAAAGCTTTTTACAAATGTTCAAAATCAGGACGCCCACGGTTTACGAAATTTAATTCTTTGAATTTTCATACAAATTGGAAAATAGCACGCCATTATTAAATTTTTAGGTTGCATAAATTGTCATGGTAGACGTCAGAGTTGACAATTCATGTTCCGCTGAATTTTGTCATGTTTTTTATCCAGTTGCCCACGCGGCCCCTGCGAAGTTTATGCACTTAACCATGGCATATTCGCGTTTTTTTTTTTTACACACAATAAATGGGTGTAATTATTTTTTTAATCTTCTAAGGGTGGCGTGGGCACCGGGCCGTAGGACGGCGGAGCCACGGCACTTTGGGGACAGAAGTCAAAGAGTGTTATTTAATATGCGAGCGAAAGAAAGAAAGAAAGAAAGAAAAGCGCGATGAGCGCAGGTTATGGAGTCGTAGCAGGTTCTAAATTTGCTTATATTCGAAAAGTCTTGTTAGCTGGCATGAGGAGCGTAGGAGGCGCGGCGGAGCGACGACGATATTTGTGACAGAAAGTGGGTGTATAATGTAAAATACGTGCGTAGTGAGCGCGCGTCATGGAGTCGTAGTCGTAGGTTCACGATTTGTTTAAATCTCGAAAACGATGCGTCCTATCGCAAAAGTAATGAAAAATTTGCGGGGTAGCTCCTCCCCCACTCCCTCCCATCCCCGCCCATAAATCACAAAAAATTAGCTAAAGCCGCGTTGACACGATCAGAGTGTGCTTGGACCGAGTGGACTTGGATAGCTACTCCGCTATTCGGACGCAACTCGTATTGCGACAACC
The DNA here is from genome assembly GCA_941918905.2 of Xestia sexstrigata. Taxonomy (NCBI): domain Eukaryota; kingdom Metazoa; phylum Arthropoda; class Insecta; order Lepidoptera; family Noctuidae; genus Xestia; species Xestia sexstrigata. Next base: position 10,231,689 of record OW799230.2, on the reverse strand, counting down.
CATAATCCGAGCGCACTCTTATGGGTTGCCACAATGAGGGATTTTCTTTTTAGCTCTTCCCTAGTCTCTATATCTCTATATCAGTCTGGATAGATGGCACTGAACTTAGCACGTGCAAGGAACGGAATTTAAAAAAAACTGATTTTAATAAAGCGCGAGAATACTAGGTTATATTCGGAAGGTTAAGCAAACGAAAGTGTCAGTCAACGAGCGTATGTGACGTGACTCAATGTTTTTTTTTCCCAAGCGTTTTGTCTTTGGCACCAACTATCGTAGTCAGTTCAACGCTATCTATAGAGTTCTTGGAAAGTTTTTTTTTAATACCTCAAAAAGAAAACCACTCATAGGAGTTGCGTTCAAAGTTCAAATTAAATTTAGACCTATAACTTCTAGCAGATTAAATAGGTATAATATTTCGCTACAGAACAAGTTAAGTGTTATGAGCCTTTATGATATTAATATACACACATCAAAAATGTCTAGGGATCAAGCATTTTTATGCGGATTTCTTGAGATTGAGATGTGGCTTTGTAATAAATTTATGATTTTATAAATTTATATGGATCCTTTTTGGTGCATTTCATAATTTGAATCAGGAACTCTCAATCAAATTCGAGTAAAAGATGAAAATAAGCTGTCAATATTTTCCCTATAAAAACATACAACGCATTGAAGACATTATTAGTGCTACTGTTTCCCTACTACTGATTAAAACCAACGTTATTATGGAGCGGCGACGTCATTTAAGCAGGGAAGAAATGCTCAGAGCCGTGGGAATGATAGAAGCTGGTTCCCGGCAACATACTGTAGCTTTAGCTCTGAATACAAGTCAGAGTGTTATCAGTCGACTTTGGACACGTTACCGAAGCACTGGTACCGTGGCTGAGCGCCATGGAGGACGGTATCGCTGCACCACACGGAGACAAGACCGATACATTCAAATCTTAACTCGAAGAGCTCCAACAATAACCGCCATGATGTTAGCCGTGAGGCTTCATCACTCTTCAGGGAACTTAATTAGCGACCAAACAGTCAGAAACCGCTTGCATGAAGTGAACCTTCATTCCCGAAGACCGCTACGGGTACCACCTATAGCAATGCACAATCGTAGGATTCGATATCAATGGGCTCTTGAACACAGAAATTGGGCAGAAGAACAATGGCGTTTCGTGTGCTTTTCTGATGAGTCTCGTTTTGGTATGAGACCGGATACAAGACGTATACGACACTGGAGAACCCCTGGACGCCAACAGCGATTAAAATCCTGCCAGGAAGTCCATCCTTATAGTGGTGGAACCATCATGGTATGGGCGGGTATTTGGATCGGCGGAAGAACTGAGTTGATTTGGATCAGAGGCAACCTCAACGCTCAAATTTATGCTGAGACGATTGTATCAGACGTCATCGTTCCTCTACAAGTGCAAATCGGTCCCTTATTTCAGTTAATGCATGATAATGCACGACCGCACACCGCAAGAGTTGTAAGACAGACTCTCGCCGCAGCTAACATCAATGTCCTGCCCTGGCCTGCTCAGTCGCCAGACTTGAACCCGATTGAGCATGCATGGGATATGCTACAGAGAAGAGCTCTGCCGAATATGGAGGGTATCCAGTCGCAAGAAGACCTTTTTTTGTTGTTGCAACGAACATGGGCGGCCATTCCACAGCGTGATTTGGATGAACTCATTTTGAGTATGCCAAACCGATGTTCTTGTGTTGTTAGTGTTCGCGGTAGAAACACGGATTATTAATTGTTTAAGTTACCCAATAAAATTTTAAAGAAAACTGTTATTTCAGTCTTTTTTTCGAACTTTAATGTTAGTGGTTCAAATGTCAAAAATCCCTTTATTAGGAAAATGGCAAATTTCTTTATTAATGCAAAGGTGACTTGGTTTATCGTTACTGTGACAAACGAAAACACTTTATTTGATGAATCCTTAAAGAAAATTTTAATTAATATCAATCAGGAGAAAAGTTATTGCAAAAATATATGTTGATCCCTAGATACTTTTGATGTGTGTAGATCAATTGTATGATCGTTTCTTTTCAATAGTTCACACGGAATTCAATAAAACTTTTGAAAAGAAGACAAAAAGTATTTGCCCTAAATTCATATTTAGTGATTGGGCAACTAGAGGTATCAGAAAAAGTAGGGAAAGACTAAAGTCAAAGTCAAAGTCAAAATTATTTATTTGCAGTAAATGTGGTACAAAAGATAGTAAAAATAATATGTAGTGCAATGACACATTTCGCCATAAAATTGGCATGCAAACATTAAAGAAGCTAATTTAAAAGAGTGTCCATGGAGCTTCTTGCCCGTTCTTCTCCATAGAGATCTACGCTAGGGAATGGGCAACTACAGTACTTTCACAGTTTCTAAGTCTTGTGACTCGGACTGTAGCTACATTTAATTTTCATCTTTGTTTCGACAATTCAAAAGTGCCTGTAACTGGCTTACTTGAAATAAATGCTTTGATTTTGATTTTGCGTCCGAGTAGCTATCCGAGTCCACTCGGTCCGAGCAAACTCTGATGGTGTCAACGCGGCATAAATAAAAAAGACGACTTAAAAGCCTCAAAGCCAGGTCACAAAATTACAACAAAAAAAAACAGGATGTTTTCAATGACACTAATGACATTGACATTTAAATTCACGTGTTTATTTGGCTAGCTTGAAATGCGGACTGATGGAAATAATAGAAAATAAATAAAATAAACCATGTTGTTGTTAGAAGACAAAGAGATTGACATATTCGTCGCCAGTAGGATAGGTTCTTTCAAACGTAAGTACAGTTTTTCGCTTAATAACCACCACAATTGGGGTACATTTTTTAAGATCAACTTAATAAAATTGTACTCATGTTTTTAAGGTTTTGCTCAGCAAAAGTCTCTCTTTGCGTATTTCCTTGTGTATTGATATATTCCTAGTTTGATAATGCGCCCTTTAAATTTTGCTTATGAACCGTGTAGAGGTTATACGTACTCTTTCGCTTTTTAGAATGTAAACAGACTGATTTCTGCTGGTGACAAATTGATTGTCCTGTATGAGTAATTGAAATCTAGTCCCTATCTAAGTTTTAAATTTCGAGTGTTACATTCGAAGAAAAATAAATAATTGATAAACTTTAATCCTCGAAATGGTTTTGTAATTAGAACAATTTATGAAAGATGGACAGTCCCTGTCATCATCTGCCTAGCCTTTTCCCAACTGTTGGGGTCGGCTTCCAGTCTAACCAGATGCAGCTGAATACCTGTATTTTACATGAGCGACTGCCTATCTGACCTACACAACCTAGTTAGTACTGGGTGTTACGTATTCACACATTTTCAATTGATTCGGTTGATCGCTTTATGTTTGTTTACGTGGACAACACTAGTGGCATCCTTTTCCTAACCTAGTCCCCTCCCTACCTGTCACTTTAGTAAAAATATGGCCTCGGTCGCTTCCGCACCGCACCTTCTGCAGCGAAATTAACTCCAAAACTAGATTCCAAGTGGTTTCTGACCTTTCTATCCTGCCACCGCCACCGGTAAGTCCCCTATGTATCAAACACTGGGTAACACAATACCCCTTGGTAAGACTATGAATTAAACCCCATTGGCTAAAATTAAGTCTGCATCGGTTTTCAGATATAAAATACCATACGGATACAACGAAGAACAGTAAGAAGAACATTGAGAACCTTGTGGACATCAAAACCTTGGAAAAGGATGAAAGTATCACGAGACTGGAGTGGGGGAATGCAGAGCAAACAGAGATACTGATCGGAAGGAAGAATCAGCAGGTGACAAAAAGTTTGTTAATAATAATAAAGCTCAATTATTCCATATTTTTCTTTACATAAGTATTCACAAATTAATAGCTATATATTTTACTAGCGGACGTCACGCGGTTTCACCCGTGTAGTTCCCGTTCCCGTGGGAGTATGGGGATAAAATATAGCCTAGGTTACTCAGGGTGAATGTAGCTTTCTATTGGTGAAAGAATATTTGAAATCGGCGCAGTAATTTTAGAGTTTATTTATTACAAACGTACATACACACACAAAAAAGCAAAAATCCCTTAGCGTAGATCTCTATGAGAAGCTCTAAGAGAAGCACGGGCAAGAAGCTCTATGGACACTCTTTTAAATCAGAATATTTTTTTACAAAACCTTGGTTACATCATTCATGTTGAGATGGTACATTATGTGAGAACAATGTAGCAAGATGTGCACGTTAAAAGTGTTAGTAGTAAAAACAAAAATCAATACAAAAAAAAATAATTAAATCTTCTCAGCTTCTGTAAACCGCTCTGCATGTTTGCTGAGCTTAGGGTCTGCTAGCAGCCAAATAGCTCCCTATGACATGGGACTTAAATATAACTGGCTCTTTAGGGTGTACTAAAGGTGCACTTTGGCCTAAGCCTTTGAGGGTACAAGAGTGATACTATGTTATGTCCATAGATACAAATTTACAACACACTCCAAGGCTTCACGAAATCCTACACAGCAGATTTCGCCCCCGGGGAGGTTGTGGGCCTCGGTCGCTGCAAGCGGAAACTATTGGCTGCAGTCTCCAGTGGTGTGGTGAAGATCTGGAGCAAGAAGGTTGATGATACCGTCAATGTTGGCAAACTGGATAGGATGAGAGTCTGTGCAGATGATAACACTGTTTTTGGTACAGGTTAGTTCATTTATCTATTTCTTCTTTATCGTTTGGTTAGTGCCTAACCTGGTGTCAGAGTTTTTATGCTGCTCATGGGCCTCTGACTTGACTTATTTTTGACATGAAAGAGTATGTCTACGTTCCTATCAGTTTCTTTTATGTTAAAAACTTTTTGAATTTGTCTGGTAGTCCTCTAATCACGGCTGTAAAAATGGGGCATTTTTTGACATTTTTGGAGGGTCATATTTTCTTTACTTATTTGTTGCTGAAAAAAAGGAAATGACAGAGACGTCTCTATCATTTCCTTTTATAAAGCAACTACCGTAGACCTTATAAAAAAAAATGATATCTCTACAGGCATTATTCAGGAAGAAAAAATGGGAATAACAAACGTCGATTTCGTCAAAATTTGTATATAGAAATCGCAACTCGCCTTCCCTCTCAGAGTTAGATAGACGTCTACCTAATGGATGTTAAAGTACCTTTTTGTTTGTTTTCGGATGGGAACCATCAAATGATCCCCTCTCGCTCTGGGCAGAGCAGAGCAGAGTTTCAGACTTGTACTGACTTAAACCCATCCATGTTCCTTCTTAGCCATTTGTGTTCCAGGGCAGCGGTATCTCTTTAGAACAGTCCCGCAGCACCCTTAAGGGCAGTGGCGTGCAGTAGTATTCCACGAAGGGTAGGCCACGAAATAATGATAGCAAAAAAAAATTTCCATCGGCGCCATCTTGGATTTTCATTTTGACCTCATTTTCATTATCACCAACCCCAATAACCTCGAAAACGACACCCATGAAGAAAAAACTGAAAATTTTCATCGGCGCCATCTTGGATTTTCATTTTGACCTCATTTTCATTATCACCAACCCCAATAACCTCGAAAACGACACCCATGAAGAAAAAACCGAAAATTTTCATCGGCGCCATCTTGGATTTTCATTTTGACCTCATTTTCATTATCACCAACCCCAATAACCTCGAAAACGACACCCATGAAGAAAAAACTGAAAATTTTCATCGGCGCCATCTTGGATTTTCATTTTGACCTCATTTTCATTATCACCAACCCCAATAACCTCGAAAACGACACCCATGAAGAAAAATCTGAAAATTTTCATCGGCGCCATCTTGGATTTTCATTTTGACCTCATTTTCATTATCACCAACCCCAATAACCTCGAAAACGACACCCATGAAGAAAAAACCGAAAATTTTCATCGGCGCCATCTTGGATTTTCATTTTGACCTCATTTTCATTATCACCAACCCCAATAACCTCGAAAACGACACCCATGAAGAAAAAACTGAAAATTTTCATCGGCGCCATCTTGGATTTTCATTTTGACCTCATTTTCATTATCACCAACCCCAATAACCTCGAAAACGACACCCATGAAGAAAAAACTGAAAATTTTCATCGGCGCCATCTTGGATTTTCATTTTGACCTCATTTTCATTATCACCAACCCCAATAACCTCGAAAACGACACCCATGAAGAAAAAACCGAAAATTTTCATCGGCGCCATCTTGGATTTTCATTTTGACCTCATTTTCATTATCACCAACCCCAATAACCACAAAAACGACACCCATGAAGTAAAATATAATAACAATAATATTATTGATTATTATAATAATAATACGCGCCAATAACCCCCAGGAATCATTATTTTAATCAACATTGAACATTACACCCTAGCACTGGCCTGCAAATTGCAAAAAACGTAAGGAAATTTGAATTTCGCGGGCTAAAGAACATCCACCTTGAATCCTGGCCTTGTGTTGTAGCAGCCAATCACAGCCCAGCTACACTCGCAGGAGTTACCGCCCTAAAATTACTGCAATCTATACATGTGTGCAGTTTATACACACGAAAATATGCACCAATGTGCCAATGTGTGCGTAAAATTATCAATGGGTTTAAGGCAAGTCCAGTGCTTGCCTGTCCGGCGGAGCTCCAACCTTTGTAGTAACTTCCAATAAAGTGTTAGTTGCGTGACGCGGGAGCGACTTGCTATAAGTATTCTAACAGGAGTTTGAACTTTTTTTTATATTTTGTACATAATGTGATATTTTATTACATAGTTAGTTCGTTATAATGAATGCCCAGTTGGTAGGGTAGGCTTGGCCTAATTGCCTCTTAGGGGCGCACGCCCATGCTTAAGGGCCGCCTCCACGAGCGAGAGAATCGCGGCGATATTTTCGTACAGAAATACGTCAAATCGCCCCTTAGGGGCAGCGCGACTTTTAGTGTGTCAAAAACTCTGCGACAAATTTTGCGTGTTTGATCTGTTTGACTACTTTTTGTTCATTATAAGGATCTATTGATGGAAAGGATCCTACTGATGAAATGAAATGATGTTTATTTTTGCAAGTAGGTTCTTAACTTCTTACAAACACTTTTACGTCATTTTTTTAAAACTAGATGGGGCCGGTGTTTCTTACCTGATCACCCGCCTCTCGCCTTATAGTGGACAAAAAAGTAGTCAAACCCATCGACCACGCAAAATTTGTCGCAGTTTTTGTGCCGCGGGACTGTTCGACAGACATACCGCAGCCCTGGAACATAAATGGCTAAGAAGGAACATGAATGGGTTTTAAATTGTTTTTTGAAATTTGTCAACAGACAAAAAGTCTGTCGCCTGCGCTGCCCCATAAAGGGTACTTTAACACCCATTAGGTACACATCTATCAACCCTCGTCTTCATGATCATCTGCTGTTCCAACTATGCTGTAGTCGGCTTCCACTCTTACCGAATGCAACTAAATACCTGTACAACACATGTGGCGACTACCTAACCGGAAGACGTTGCGTTGGAAGGCCTCCCACTGGGTGGACCTTACGGGAATCCGCTAGATGCGAGTCGCACGGGACCGGTCAATGTGGCGACACTTGGGGGAGGCCTATGTCCAGCAGTGGACGTCTTTCGGCTGAAATTATGATGACTGATCTGATCCTCACAGGAGGCGAAGAGAATGATCTTAAAATCTGGCGTATCGGCGAGCCAGTACCAACGTTCGCGGCCAAGAACTTGGCACACGACTGGCTCCAGCTTAGGAGGCCGGTGTGGGTGTCCGACCTGGTGTTCTTGAGTGGAGAAGGTGGCCGCCTGGCCGCTGTGTGCTCCAGACATGGATATGTCAGGTATGTCAAGTGAAAATATAGCTAGCGGACGTGAAGAGAGTAATAAAAGTGAATTATTTGTTCATTCATCATTTGCCTAGCCTTTTTTCAAATTTTACATGGAGCGACTGCCTATCTGAGCTCCACAACCCAGTTAGTACTGGGTAATACGATACCCCTTGGTAAGACTGTCAGATTTTCGGGCCACTGACTACCTGTAACGACTGTCAAAGATCTACAAATGACAGCCGGGTCTAACGGCTTAACGTGCTTTCCGAGGCACGAAGGGAACTCGGTATGTACTCGGTGGTCACCCATTCGCGGGCCAACCTAGGCAAGCGCTGCTTTACCTGAAGATCGACCCGAGCGGCTATTATTATTTAGCCACGTGGTCCTCAAAATAAGAGAGAATAGAGGTAAATCTTTAGGTTAAGCCGTGCTTGCCTAGGTTGGTCTGTGGATGGGTGACCACCCTTACATACTGAGTTTTCTCCGTGGCTCGGAAAGCACGTTAAGCTGTTGGTCCCGGCTGTTATTTATAGATCTTTGACAGTCGTTACAGGTAGTCAGTGGCCCAAAAGTCTATTCCCAGTTAGTACTGGGTATCGCATTACCCAGTACTAACTGAGTTGTGGAGGTCAGATAGGCAGTCGCTCCATTTAAAAATACTGGTATTCAGCTGCATCCGGTTAGACTAGAAGCCGACCCCAGCATAGTTGGGAAAAGGCTAGGCAGATGATGTGGTTCTCAAAATATTAAAGTCTTTACACCAGATAATCCTTCATCAATCCCTCTTGTGACCCGAATGGCGTAGCGGTGGTGAGGCTGCCTTACGTTCTTAGGGTCCCGGGTTCGAGTCCCGGTTAGAGCACATGTTTGTGTGATGAGCATGGACATTTGTTTCCGAGTCATGGATGTTTATATGTATAATAAGTATGTATTTACAAACAAAAAGTATCTATGTAGTATATCAACTATCTGGTGTCCACGACACAAGCCTCGTTACTTACTGTGGCACTAGATGGCGCTGTGTGTTTATTTATTTATTTATTTAATCCACCATTTGCAGGTTATACGATAGCCGAGCGCAGAGGCGGCCGGTCATATCCGTAGACTTCGAGAACATGGCAGCCACTTGCATCGCCAACAGTTTCGACGAGCGGTGAGTAGGTGTCATACTTTTTGCGGTGACATGACATCGTATGGACTTCTGTATAATATAAAAAAAAATGTACGAGAAATGTACAGAATTATACGCTAAATAAAAAAAAGAGTACTCTAAAGACTTCGCACAAAACAATAATCAACGTTTCACCGCCAGGAAGTATTCTTTCTAGCGGGCGCTATGTATTTCATTATGTAGTTTTTCCACTTTTAGACTTTTTTATGGGCCAAGAAAAATGTACGGAAAGTGTATATTCAATGAGAGGTTTTCTTTTTGAGTATTAAAAAGAATCTCATCTCTCTAGATGGCGTTTAACTGACTTCGTTACTATATAGGTGCCAAATCTGTCCGTTTGGAAAAAAAAACAGTGTGTCACGTCACATACGCTCGTTGACTGCCACTTTCGTTATTTATTTATTTACTAAGATTCACCTACAGCACATACATACACTTACATAAACTAAATCATACGGTAATATTCTAATATATATGCCAATTACAGGTAAACACAACATTGACAACAAAGACGCCATATTACCGCTTAGTTGCTAACTTAAGTCTAGGTACAATCGATTTGAAAAGAAAATAGGATATAAATGTTATAAAGAAAATGAAAATGAAAAGATAGAAAGATAAATGGTAATTCATTCCTTCAACAGTACAGTAAAATAAATTTTGACTACGTTTCATTGGTGCGTAGGGAGGCCAAGATTCTTGATTTAAACTTCATCTTACGGTCATTAAATATGTCTGCTTCGGATACGGACTTAATAAATGAATTAAGGTTGCCACACATCTTAACGAGTGGTGAGTTGAGACCTGTGTTTGTAGGGGTAGTAGGGCGCTGTAGAATTGTGGTTATGGGAAAGCGTGGAATTCTAGGAGGAACTTTCAAAATCAAAATCAAAATCAAAAATCTTTCAATAGAATGCGCGATAGCAGTTCACTACAATCTATGCGACCGTTCACTAGTTTATGAAGGGACATAAGGCTATGCATAATTCTCCGTTGCCGTAGAGGGGTCATCTTAAAGAAGCTCAGACGCTGTTGATAGGGACACCTGTGGGATAGGCCAGGCATAAATGCGAGATGTCTGGTGAAAGCCCGTTGTATGCTCTCCAGTCGCTGAGAATGTATTGCGTAGAAAGGGTCCCAGGCAACACTGGCATATTCCAGCCTGCTACGTACTAAGGCATTGTATAGGATCATTTTAGTTTTAATAGACCTAAATTCTTGCGTATTACGTTTGAGAAACCCTAACAATTGCGCAGCTTTTTTACCGCATGTTGCTTGAATGTTAATTTTTTGTCCATTATCACTCCAAGATCCCGAATCTCATTAACCTTAGTTAGTGTTACGCTATTGATTTTATATGATGTTACACTAGCTTGTTTCTTTTTTCTGAATGTAATGTGGAAACATTTCTTGACGTTCAGAGCCATGCCATTTTTATTGCACCAATCTTGTATTCGATCCAAGTCACTTTGAACCGCGATCGATTCGTTTGGTGAAGTTAACGTCTTATAAATCTTTAAATCGTCATCATTAAAAACTTGCAGTAACAGCAAGAACAAGATTGGTGCTAGATGGGATCCTTGCGGTTCTCCCGAGATAGAAACATGTGGCTGTGATGTGTAACCATTCAAAACAACAGTCTGTGACCGGTGTTGTAAGTAAGATGTAAACCATCTCAAAAGTGATCCGTGAACACCGTTGGCTGCTAGTTTTGACAAAAGTAGTGAGTGACTCACTTTATCAAAAGCACTGCTGAAGTCTGTGTATTCAGCATCTACCACCAATCGTTTATCTAGAGATTCAGATTGCTTTCCACTGAACGACCTGCTTTGAAACCATGTTGGCAAGGTGAAATGTTTGATTCAAGGTGATGTGTGACTATGGGACATATAAGCGATTCAAATATTTTAGGAAAACACTACAGTATTGAAATTGGACTGTAGTTCTTTACATCTGCAGGATCTTCTTTTTTGTAAATAGAAACTATTTTTGCCTGTTTCCATGCCTCAGGAAAAATGCCTTCAACCAATGAGCAATGCAATCAGGTCCGGGACCTTTCGAGGAGTCCAACTTACTTACCTTAATAAGAACTCTCTTTTTGTGAACTGTATTTTACTGATTACTTTTTGTACGGTTCAGGATTAGTTATGCCTACATGGTTGGAGCTATAGACTGAAGAGAATTGCTGGGCAAACAAGTTGGAGATTTCTGTGACAGTTTCCGCAACTGAACCTTCCAACCGCATTGTGGATGGAAACTTTGACTGTTCCTTACGTTTGTTCTTTATAAAACTCCAAAAATCCGTAGGATTTTCAATGATATCGGATTCGATTTTTTGTTTATATGAACGATAATATGATCTTGCAAGTTTATGACATTGACCACGCAACATCTCGAAATCTAATATATCACGAGGGTTTTGAAATTTGCAACATCTTTGCCTAATCTTTTCCTTCTGGTTAAGCAATTTGATTAACCTAAACCACGCTGAGAACCAAGCTGGATATTTTTGCTTTCGACGATTATTTTTCGGTACAGATGTGTCAATAATATGACTGAATAATATATGATGATTTGACGACCCGAATGGCGCAGTGGTAGTGAGGCTGCCTTACGTTCTTAGGGTCCCGGGTTCGAATCCCGGTTGGAGCACATGTTTGTGTGATGAGCATGGACATTTGTTTGCAAGTCATGGATGTTTATATGTATAATAAGTATGTATTTACAAACAAAAAGTATCTATGTAGTATATCAACTATCTGGTGTCCACGACACAAGCCTCGTTGCTTAGTGTGGCACTGGATGGCGCTGTGTGTTAATGTCCAGCGATATTTATTTATTTATTATTTCTTTCGTTTGCTAAAGCTTCCGAATATAACCATTACATCCAAGTGAAATGATGTGACGTTCCGTTCCTTGCAGTAACTTACCAAGTTCAGCGCCGTCTATCCAGCGACTAGGGAAGAGTTTAAAAAGAAAATCCGTCGTTCCTGTATTAGTCTGAGTATATTAACCTGGTAGTAAAAGAGTACTACGCATGTCCCACGGGATCATACATCATGCTGGGTCACACTGGGCCACACTTCCCGGTTCTGTGCGTCCCTGATCCAGGTGTTTCCCGCGACTTTGACGATATCGTCGACCCAACGAGCTTTAGGGCGGCCCTGGTTTCTTTGGCCCAATTTTGCCACCATTCGGTCAAAACATTCCTCCATCGGCCATCTCCACGTCTAGCCAGATGTCCTGCCCAGGTCCACTTGAGGCGCACCGCCCGGTCCCAGACGTCGTAGATGCTAAATATATGGTGGCTGGTAATGAGGGTTTTCTGAAATGACAAAATCACAAGGTGGCAGCACTAGCGTAAGGTCTAAACATCTATCAAAATACACGAGTTTCTTGTAGTTTTACAATTATTTTTTTATTTAATAATCCTTTAAATTATTAATAAAATGCCTCAGTGTTGTGCCGCATAAGTTACCTTTCATTAAGTTGTTCCTTAAACCACTGACTTTTGCAGTACTAAGAAGGTTAATCTTTAGTTCAGCTACTTTTCCTTGTCCGTAATCCATATTTATATTGTAAAACAGTCCAAATACGATTAAATTTCGGTAAAAAGTTTCACTAGCATACAATTCAGTACAATTTGACAGTTGTTTAGACCAGACGCCTACGTAGCGACATCTGGTGTCAGATAAATTCCGAAAAACCCTTTTTTTCTCTTCCCTCTCATTAAGAGGAGGTCGTGTGTCCCAGCAATGGGAATATTATAGGTTGAACTTAGTTTTTACTCGACTACGGCGATGCAACAAGGAAGGGTTATGATTTTAGCAGTCTATTTTCGTATGTTGGACCGTAGCGCCTAAACTATTCATCCGATTTTGATAAATAAGGTGTCAATCGATTCATACATTTTAACCTACTTCAACAATAAGAGGAGTCGATTTTACCTTGTAAACCCCGAATTTGATTAGAGCGTGATTTTTCCGTAGTCGGGGTCTTTAGTGGTATTATACCTCACAAATTCTTGTATCGATTTCTTTTTAGTCAAGTCCTGGTCGGATTCGGGCGGGGTCAACTGCACCAGGTGGATCTTCGGAAGGGAAAGCCGGACAAGGGGTATAAGGGGTGTGCCGGCGCCGTGACGGACATAGCCGTGGTGAGGGACGCGCGGCTCGTCGTCAGCACCAGTCTGGACAGGCAACTGAGGGTTCATGAGTATGGCAGCAAGGATCTGGTTCACAAGGTAGCTTTTTGGGCGGATTCGCTCGCGTTATTCTAGGAAATTATCCCGCGGTCACCATCTGGCTAGCCTTTTCCCAACTATGTTGGGGTCGGCTTCCAGTCTAACCGGATGCAGCTGAATACCAGTATTTTACATGGAGCGACTGTCTATCTGATCTCCACAACCCTTTTTCCATAGAAATTTCGGGAGGGTATTATTCCACTGTTTGACACTGTATATCCAAATTATTATTTTTTGTTTTTAGTCCCAATCGTTCCTAGTTCGATGATCGAGTTTATAGTTTTTGGTTCCAGAACAACCTAAAAATAACCATGTATTTCATTTATGATTGATTTTCTTTATCTTGTTCCAGCAATACTTAACATCAAAGTTATCATGCGTGTTAGTGCAGACAGAGAGCTCCACTCCTCTAACCCGAGTGGAGAGTGACATCAAGGAAGAAGTGGACGATGCCGTCAAAGTTGAAGAAGAGCAGGACCCTGGAGATGATCTGGACAATTTGTTCAACATGATGGAGGCTGTTGGGTGAGTCCAGATGGCCGTTTAACAGACTTCTAAAAGAGAGGTTAAATATTCCACCAGCAGTTTCTGACGTGAAACGTCTTTATAATCGGTACTATACACGGGGTACCATGTCAGAAAACGGGATCGTAACGAATTGGGTTATATCGTCTGATATTAATATCTACAAAACTATTCAAACCATTAACCATTAACAACACCAACAACAACACCAACCACCACCACCACCACCAACACCACCAACATTCAACTATTTTAACCATTTTAATTGTGTTGTGTCCTGTGCGGGCTAATAAATGTTTTTTCTTTCTTTTCTTTCTTTCTTTTTCTTTCAAAGTAGAAACATGAATTTAGTTTCATTATTTAGCGTACATAGTCAGCTTGCTGCTAAGACCTTGAGTTTGTAACGGGACCGGGCGAGGCGGCGGGGAAGGGGCACTGCGTAGAATAACAGAAACCGGTGCTCTCGCTGGTTTCTATTCAGTATAACTCACGACTCACACGTGATAACGCGGTGATTATTTCGTGTATTTACAGAGTTTATTTAGAATTTTAGACCAATCGATTTAAATAATAATTAATGTGACTTGGACGATATTTGTCGTTAAAAATAACCAATAAGTGTAAAAAAATAAAAAAAACGAGATAAGACCGACATATTGATTCGGGTCTTCGTGACTGATAATTATGTGATATAGTCGTTTCACGTTAAAACCAACGGCCGTGTGCACAAACCCAGCCCCACCCGATTTTTTGTCTGTCAGCGGGCTGTATCTCATTAGCCAGAATAGGTAGACAGTTGAAATTTTCACAGAATGTCCTGATAGTAAACAACAAATAATAAAAATAAAAGGGAGCTCAATACGATGGTACGGAACCCTTCATGCGCGAGTTAGACTCGCCCTACTTTTAAACTTTGACCTCCAATATGCTCCAGTATATGGTTCCCACTGTATGGTCTAGAACAAAAAAATATATATCAAAGACGGGGAGAACAAGTGCCTTTCGGCTTCGTTAAGAGGTTTTTTACACCAATCACCATCTGCCAGCCTTTTCCCAACTATGTTGGGGTCGGCTTCCAGTCTAACCGGATGCATCTGAATACCAGTATTTTACACGGAGCGACTGCCTATCTGACTTCCACAACCCAGTTAGTACCCTTTATATTCAAATTAAAACGTTTTTTTTTTCAGTCACAAACCGAAAAAGACGAAATTGGAACGCGTACCAGAAGAGTTACCATCTAAAAGAAACAAACCCTCATCAGAAGGTTCCACGTCCTTACAGGAGATTGATCAGGAAGACACACCCACAGAAGACGCTATCAAAAAACTCCTAAGAAGTACAGAGAAGCTGAAGAAGAAACGCGATCAGAAAAAGAAGGAGAAAAAAGCGAAGAGCGTATTCCATAATGCTTGATATTAAATGTAAAGAAACCTGTTATTTTGTTTTTTTTTTAAGTGAAAACTTCTTTAGGCGCGTTGAGCACTTTTTGGGTGAACAAAAATCATGGAACTCGCGTGACCATCACGTACGCTTTTCGTAGCACTCGTAGCCGATCCGCTACGGCGTAGCATCACTTAGGTGTGCGCGGGACACAACCCGTAGCAGTTGATCACTGTGATGCCCAATTTCTCACCGGTCATGGTAACTTTAAGAGTAAATTATTTTCCTTCAAGCTTGTTGACTCGCCTTTTTGTCAATGTTCCACATCTGACTGCGAATATGAACAATCAGCACATCACATTTTATGGGAGTGCAGTCTTTGGCAGAATGAACGCAACATGATGTTGGATAGTGTACAGGTTACATCCGGAGTTATTTACTATACAGACCTTGTGGAAAGTAGAACAAATTTCCGTGCGTTCAAGCGTTTTTGCCATACCTATTATTGGAATCAAATATAACAGCTCACAACTTAGGACCCATTAAATGTTAATATTTATCCGTGGTGCTAGGCAACTGGGCCTATCCCAGTTGTAAACGTCCCTTTGTGCCTATAGGCCTTGTTTCGTTCTGTCTCCTGCTGAAATGGAGGGAAGTGGAAATTACGGTTTTTTCCTACTCCTCCACTATACTTTTCTGATTAATTTCGTTGCGGGATCCAAGACAGTTAAATTCATTCTCTGGGACTTCGTCGAGCTTCATTGCTTCGGCGCTTTTCTGGTGGTCGCCACTGTTGATTCTGGCTTTCAGGAGTTACAGTGGTTTGGGAACAGTGTGGCGGGCATGACCCTACAAAAAAAAAAAAAACCCTTAGCAGTGCGACGACTGGAGCGGGGCTTGACGGGGGACTCACACATACTGCTCGACGGTACAATTCACAAGTTAATTAGTTTTCACTTCTATCGGCAGTCCCCAATGACTGCCCCGCATGTTTTTTTGCTCCACTGTTTCATCGTCATTCATCATTCTCCTACCCTCAGACTAAACAAAGAACCAAGACATAGCGCTGCAAACAAACCGGCATCATTGTTCGCAGCGCTATGTCTTTTTTATCTGGTCTGAGCTCCTACGATTATCCCAATTCATTTGGGGTCTGCGCAGTATATCTTCTTCCATAGGTACTTCTCTATTAGGGAGTACCGCTGAAACGCGCTGAATATGCTGCGAAGACGGTAAGCTACTCATTTTAGTATTGTACCTTCAACATGGACAGTTCTATGTGCGATATTTTTTTATCGTTTCGCTTCTTGCAGAAGAAATACATAAAATGAAACGAAAAAAAAAACGCAAACGACAGTGGGTCGAACCCACTGTGGAGAAATAGAAATTTGGCTGGAAAATACGCGACATTTGTACCCCAATTAAAAGAAAATAATAATAAATTTATAGGAGTTACTATAGCATTTAAACAAAATCTATGCAGGAACTATGCAGGTCGCAACTTGTCGACATTAAGAAATCGAGAACTATCCGTGTACAGCGCTGTTCCGCCCTCCTAGAGTATATGTGTTCTGTGGTTCCGCCGCGTCTGACGCTGAATGCGGCGGAACAGCGCTGAACTCTATCTATAGCAATGGGAAAGGAAACTGGAACTAAGGGCGCTAGCATAGCTGGTTCCCAGCATCGTCATTGGTTGAAAATGTGGTAATGTCATTTTATATTTCAAAATAGCTTAACCTCATTGGTCAGATTGAGACCAACTATGGTGGCGCCATCTGAGATTTACTTTGCCTTAGCCACCCCATTGCATGACAATAATATAAGAAGAAGAGAGAAGAAAGAATTTTGTCCTCATTTTATACTTGTTTGCCGCGAAAGCTGAATAGACGCGGAAAACTGAACGGATCCGTACGCGTCTCCATACAAAATCGTTGTTTTCTATGGGCATAAGCTGAATAAGTGTGAGACACCTTCTTTCAAGCCATATCATCATTCCACAGTCCATCCATCAGTTTCTTTGGTGTTCCTCTACTCTTATACCCATCCACATTCATCCATTCCATGCTGAGATAGGGGCCTTTTGGCCTAGTACAGGACAAATTTCATTTCATTTATTTTTTTCTCTGTCTAATTTTTATTAGTTGTACCTAGTGTTAGTTTAACCATTTTTATTTGTGTGTTTTGTCCCGTGCGGGCTAATAAATGCTTTTTCTTTTCTTTATTCATACTCAAAACTTTCCTCAAGCCATGCGGCAGTACGCTATATTGCTCGGCCGACACTCGGCTCGGACCCGTCACGATCTAGCGTGTGTCAGTCTTTAACGTGCTTTCCGAGGCACGGACGAAACTCGGTATGTAATGATGGTCACCCATCCACGGACTAATCTCGGCAAGCACAGTTTAACCTTGAAGATCGACCTGTGCGGCTGTTATTATTTAGTCCCGAATTCCTCCAGACAGTTACACTGTAAGAGAAAATGGGCTTTAATGGTTCTGTCAGAAATTGAAAATTATGTATTATAGTGTTTAAAGTATGCTGTAATAAATAGGGGAATGTTGCTATGAATGAACCACTTCACTTAACGCCCTCAAATCTCAAAAAGTATAAATGTTAAAATTAAAGTAGGTTATTATTTTTATTTCGTAAGACCTTTATTTGTAGTAATCAAACGCACAAACAATTCGGGATAACACTTTTTTGTATAAACGAAGAAAACTAAATCTTGGGCTGTTGCCTTCTTTGGACCATGAGCACCTTCATTGAACCACAAAGTTGCCATCAATGGACTTCGAAAAAGTTGTTCTAGAAGTCCAATCGAGGCAACTAATTATAATTATCTATATTACTAAATTAATTAAAATTATTTTAATGTCTGTAGGAGTCATGCCGTACAAGCAACTTTCCATTTCAAGAACGTGTAATAGCTCCTGCTCTAATTCTGGAGGGAGAGGTTACTTTCGGAACCTGGTATTTGGACGTGTTCTTTAGCTTTCTGCTTTACATTTCATGAAAAGTTATACTTTCTTTTATTTGGCGATATTCTGGAATTTTTAATTTATATTAATTCTTATAATCAAAAAATACAACAAAAAGTTGCTATGATTGGACCGGCGCGGTCCAACGGTGGAACTCTATTGAGGTCCATTGATGGCAACAAGGTACTGGTTAAGAAAAACTGAACTAAACTAAGCATGGTCATGATCAGACAAAATTTAATAATACTCATGGAATCTCAATTATACTGTTCAATATTTCATTACAGTGCAGGCAGACAAATAAGTATACATTGATATCAACGTCTTATTGTGCTGAGTGAAATTATAAGATTTTGATAACCGCAAACACAACTACATGCGTTACTCCTCGCTACGTGCCGCAGCGGCACTGGAGTAAGAGGGGGGTACATCTGAGTCACCACGGACTCGTTTCGGCTAGTTTGGGTGTTGCTAGCTTGCACAGTTTAGGAAATACCTTGGTGGTCCAATGAAAGAGCTAGTCCAATGATCGCAACCTTCCCCTAAATATAAAACCTATTTTTTTTTCAGACATATTTGGTCCATTATGTGTTAAGCTATGCTACATTGAAAAAGTCATTAAAAAATACATTTAAAAAATTACATTAAAAAAATTCATAAGTAACAAAAATTAAAAATTACAAAACAAAAAATACGTTTAAAATTAAAAAATACTTACATTAAAAAAACTTACATTTATAAATTAAAAAGTATTTGCCACCTTCTGGGGCCCCGGGCACAAGCGCTTGAGCTTGAATCCAGTGCCCCTGAAGCAAGCGCGGATCCAGCCCTCAAAATACGTTGTGGGCACGGCCCTAAAATTGGCAAAGTGACGTCGAAAAAAATCTTCGTGGACCACTCCTCGAAGGTTTTTTCTTGTAGTTTAATGATGAATTTTACAAGAAGAAACTAAAATAATATGCAAGAGCAAGTGCAGCGAGCTCGATTTTTTTGCACCCGCCTCTGATATATGTTAGATTTTCACAATAAACAACAGACTCTAGAATTCAGGAGCGAGCGCAGCGAACTCTAAAATATTAGCAGCTCTCCGATTCGTAACACTTTTATTAATACCATTTAGATAGGTGTTATTTTTGGAGGAGGTTTAAGGATATCTATATTTGGGTTTTACTTAGACAATGAAACACCGCACGGTTGCAAGATGGACGACGACTTTTTATTCTCATAATTCAGTAACACAACTTGCATTGACAGTGGCGCCACGGCGCATAGCGGCTAATAGTGAAAACATTTGTTGCACAGATAAATAAGTATCATAGATATGCATTCATTTTAATACCCCCCCTCAACAAATATTTTCTTTCAATCTTTACATTCTATGTTTTACACTGTACTTTAATATACTTCAATTACACAAATAAATCTTAACTTGGCTGGCTATGCATTAACAATTCAACTTGTTTGAGAACTAACTTAGCTTATTTACTTTATTTTCCTATGCATGAATGGCCAGCTGATATGAATAGTACCTAACCTAAAAGTTTACAATTCACACAATAGCTTAAATTCTAATACAGTAACTTGACAAACTTTTCAAACAAAGTTTTACCTAAAGGTTTAGTGAGAAGATCTGCCAAGTTATCTTCTGTTTTAATATACTGCAAAGACATACATTTTTCTTTTATTTTGTCAATGATGAAGTGATATCTGATATCCAAGTGTTTAAGCCTTTTATTATTTCCATTGTTGAAAACCAATTTTATAACTGACTGGTTATCTTCATAAATAATCACATCATTAATGACAATATTGAAATCACATAACAAATTCTTTAACCAACATGCTTCTGTTACAGCCATACTCAATGCAATGTATTCAGATTCAGTGGATGATAGTGATACACTGAGTTGTTTCTTACAACACCATACTACACTACAATTAAACACTTTAAAAATGTAACCCGTTGTAGACTTTCTGTCTTGGGTGTCACCAGCCCAATCTGCGTCTACAAAGCCTTGCATTCCTGTGCCCGTGCTGCTGTATACTAATGCAAAATCTAAGGTTCCCTTTATATACCGTAGAATACGTTTTAATGACTTATACAACATAACACTAGCACAGTGTTGATATCTACTAAGAAAATAAACTGACACACATAAATCTGGTCGAGTACCACATACTGCATACATTAGGCTGCCTATAAGTTGTCTACACTTTCTTTCTATTATTGGATTTTCAGATTTTTCCCTTTTCAACAAATCAAACTTGTAATTCTGGTCTAATGGAGTTGATATAGGTTTGCAATTTGACATATTAAAACGTTCCAAGACTTTAGTTAAATATGTCTTCTGACTGATTATTGTTCTGCATTTATCTTGTTTGATATCTATGCCTAAATAACTAGTTGCTAACCCCAAGTCCTTCATTTTAAAGTTATTATGCAACTCTGTTTTGAAATTTTCTAAAACCTTATTTTCAGAACAAAACATAAGTATATCGTCTACAAATAGTAAAACGTATAGTTCACATCCGTTTAGTTTCCTATAATATAAACAATAATCATTTTTTGATCTATTGAAATTTTCTTTAGTCATGAACTCATCGAACTTTCTATTCCAGCATTTAGGGGAACTTTTCAAACCGTATAGGGATTTATTCAGTTTACATATTTTACCATTTGGTAGCTTTAGGTATACTATTTCATCTATATCACCATGTATGAAAGCGCCTACCACATCCATTTGATGGACTGGAAGTTGTAGTTTATTGGCTACAGCTATAAATACTCTAAATGTTGGTAATTTGGCTACCGGAGAGTATACTTCTAAATCAGTGTCTGATTGCTCAAAACCTCTAGCAACTAACCTAGCCTTGTATACTTTTTCTCCACCTATTTGTTTGACTTTGAAACACCATTTACTTGATATAACTTTATTTCCACTTGGAATACTATTAACTTCGGTCCATGTATTGTTTTCTTTCAGGGTGTCTAATTCAATATTCATAGCCTTTTCCCATTCTTCTTTTTCTTCTGAATTTAATGCATCTTCCAGAGTGATTGGTTCAGTGTCAATGGATAAGAGGTTTGTGTCATACTCTGATAACCATGATGGTTTCTTTGTTACCCTACCTTTTCTTGTTACCTCTTGTGGTTTTTCTTGTTCTATTGCTTTATCAACTGAATACTCTTCTTCTGAATCTTCTGCAGACATTATTCTTTCCTCTTCTGGACTTGATATTCCCTCCATGGGAATTTCTAGATTCTCTTCTAGCTCTGGTGTCTGTGATCTGTCTTCTTCTTCACAGAAACTATGATATTCTTCTACTTCTTTGTTATCATTTTCTATTTCTTGCTTATCATTTTCCATTTCCTCTGTTTCAGAGTCTGTGATAGTAACCGAGGGTTTACTGTTCTGATCCTGTCTATTTTTACAAACCTTTTGCACATTAATAAACGTACCTTTTATGAATGTTACCTCTCTTTTTACAAGAACATCATTTTTATGTGGGAAATAAATTCTAAAACCTTTTGTTGTTTCACTATAACCTACAAAATATCCTATTTCAGCTTTACTATCCCATTTCTTACGCCGTTGGTCAGGGATATGTACTCCTACCTTTGATCCAAATACTTTCAAATTATTTATGTTGTAGGCTTGCTTTTTATACCAAAGTTCATAAGGAGTAACACCGTTTAATCTACTTTTACCAGTTCTGTTTAAGACATAAACAGCTGTGTTGACCGCTTCAGCCCATAGGGACTTGTCCAAACCACTTGGCAATAGTATAGTTCTAGCTGCTTCTGTAACTGTGCGCATTTCACGTTCTATACACCCGTTTTGCTGAGGTGTGTATGGAACACTAGTTTGGTGGATAATACCTAAACTATCTAATAGAGATTTCAATTCTTTATTTGTAAATTCTAAGCCACAGTCTGACCTTATTGTTGTAACTTTGTATTCAAGATTCTTAATGACATATTTTAAAAAAGTTTTTATTTTGTCGTTTGTTTCATACTTATTTTTCAGAAAATAAACCTGTTTGTACTTTGTGTAATCATCTTTTATTAATAAGTAATATTTGGCACCGCCTAATGATGTGGTTTCCATAATACCACATAAATCCATGTGTAAAATTTGACCAGGCTGTTCTGCCCTATTTAGACTTTGTGGAAATTGTTGTTTATGAGTTTTGCCAAGGAGACATGGCTCACATGTGAGTTCCTCATGTTTATCTGCACTAAAATCAATGTTACACTTATTTAACATTATTTTTACTTGCTGTATGTCTTGGTGGCACATTTTTTGATGCCATTCTGTTAAACTATCAAAAGATTTACCTACATAAGCTTTTTCATCTGTATTGTATCTGAATTTCATGATAAATACATTATTTTTACGATAAGCTACAGCACTAACCTTTTCTTCATTATTTTTCCTCAAATAGCAACACTCTTTTTCAATTGTCATATTATAACCTCTATCTGCAGCTGAACTTGCTGAAAATAGATTTATTTTTATAGCAGGGACATGTAGGACATTATTTAATGTTGAACTGATCCACTCTTTACCATTATACGCCTCTAATTGTATAATACCTGTACCTACAGCTTTTATGACTTTACCGTCACCGATTATGATTGGTCGAGGACATTCTAACTCTTTGTATTTAGTAAACATGCTAACACTGCTACACATGTGCTCTGAAGCTCCACTATCCATTATCCACAGGCTGCTGTCTGATGTACTATAAAATGCTGATGACAACACGGACACAGGGAATGCATTACCTTGCTCGCTAGGCTCATTTTTCTTTACACCTTTATTTTTACTATTTTTGAACCAACAATCAACAGACTTGTGATTTGACCTTTTACAATAAACACAAATATTACTTTTTACCTTGTTTTTACAGTTCCTTTTTATGTGTCCTGTCTTGCCGCATTGGAAACACTTTCTGCTGGATCTGGATGCTAGTGCTGCTGACTCGTTACTGTCTTGCATGCAGGTCGTGGCACGCTGTTCCTCGATAAGTAGTCTTGCAGTTAGCTCCTCCATCGTGCGCTTCTCTGCTGGCACCGACTCCCATGCTGACACGAAGTGCTGATACTGAGAGGGAAGAGATGACGTAATTTTGGTTATAGCCATGCTCGTACTGACTTCTGCTTTGACGTTTTTCAGCTTGCATAACAGGCTCTCGAATCTGCCTAAAAATTCCGTGACTGTTTCTTTTTCTTCAAATTTCATTGAGAAAAATTTCTGTTGAAGAATGTGAACCGACAATTCTCCCCGTTGCTCGAATACTGTGCGTAGCTTGTTCCAAATTTCCTTCGACGTTTGGCAGCTCACAATTTGCGCAAGTACTTTTTCAGAAATGCGTGTGACCAAAATACTTTGAGCTTTGGCGTCCTTGTTCATCCATTTTTCGTATTCTTCTGCCTTACCATCTGAAGGAGGCTGGACTGTACCGTCCACGATGCTTAGAAGATCTGCCGCCCTTAAGATTATCTTGATTTTGTATGACCACGTGCACCAGTTTTCGACGCCTTCCAGTAGTTGTTGCTGGCCGACAAAACCAACTGCTGGCGTGTTTCCCAAGGATTCCATTGTATTATTGCTATACCGCAATGCTTAATATTCGTTCCTTGTTGAGATTGGACCTTTACCGGTCCGTCCGACGCGACGTTTTCCCGCGTGGAATTTTCCACTCGTCGTTGTCGTTTTAGCTGCTGATACCGCAGCGACCCCAAAATAATTCCTCTTGGAGATCTGACTCCTGTGAGCGGGATCTGGGCCCATAACCTTTTGGAGGAGGTTTAAGGATATCTATATTTGGGTTTTACTTAGACAATGAAACACCGCACGGTTGCAAGATGGACGACGACTTTTTATTCTCATAATTCAGTAACACAACTTGCATTGACAGTGGCGCCACGGCGCATAGCGGCTAATAGTGAAAACATTTGTTGCACAGATAAATAAGTATCATAGATATGCATTCATTTTAATAGTTATCTTAATGATTTGGCCGACTTAGTCAAAAAATTCTAAGAAGCAGGAAGACTCTAAGAGGCTCATTTTTTTGCACCCGCCTTAGGTACTTTGTCGACTTATACATAACAGTTTCAGAATGAATAAGTAAATTGGACTCCAAAATGTAAGAGCGAGCGAAACGAGCTTGAAAAACTTAGCAGTCCTCGGATTTGTATGGATTTTTACCATTCATACAGGTAATACTGTCGACATAAGTTTATGAACAATTAAGAGACTAGGATGTAGAATAGCGTGTAGAGTAGACCGCTTCGGATAAGTTAGGTTTTGTTTTGACCATTATTCAATACAAATTAGAGAAGCTACTTAAATATGAGGCAGCAGGCATAGACAATAAATAATGCTTTTATCAAAAAATTATGGCAGTTCTCGCCAAACACCATTATTATGTATAAAAACACCATTGCTTGTATCTACAGTGTCCACGCTGGTTGTATCTTTGAAGCAGGTTGGCGAGCCAAATAAATAATATAAAATAAAATTATATGTTTTTTTTTTTCGTAGAATATTATTTTGTATAAAAAAAACCGTTTTGTTGCGCCGACCCCAAATAGAATGGGACAACGGCAGAAAGATAATCGCGGCCCTGTGGACGGTGGGCTATGGGCTAGCTCGCCGTCCGTCCGTCTCATGACGACAGGCCGTGTCGACAAGCAGGAGTGTTCCACGCGCCCCTCAAAGAGATGGCAGCAACAGGAAGGGATGCCTGCCGGGGCTGCGGGACTGTTCGGAAGAGATACCGTGGCCCCGGAACACAAAGGGCGGTGAAGGAACATGGATGGGTTTTAGTCAGTAAAAGTCTGACACTCCCTCCTGCTCCGCCCAGAGCGGGGGAAGTCATTTGATGATGAAGGGCAGAAAGATAATGATGTTTAAATAATAATCCGTATCAACATTTTTATATTTATGGACCCCAAAGAACTCATAGATCACGGCTACAATAGATTTTTCGGAATCTAAAAAATGTGTTTCATTGATCAAAAATATCTACTAAGTATTATCTATATATTATTATTTATATATTATAGTCAACACTCGCCATAAAAAGAGGTTATGCGCTCCATCCTCAAGAATTAAAATGTTAAGTAATAGCCCATACTATATGGCAATAAAAATATATAATAAGCTGCCCAACATGTTTAAAACTGATAAATCTTTAATAATATTTCAAAAAAGGCTAAAACTATACCTTATCCAAAAATGTTTCTATTCAGTAAAAGAATATTTAGAGTCTAGCTTAAAATAACGATTTTCTCTCATGTACAAAAGTGGCGATCTGTCCTACCCAAACAGTAAGATTGAGTCTACCCTATTGAACTACTTATAAAATTAAAATTTGTACTACCTGAAAAGGATTACATTGACATTCCTAATAATTGTATTACATTCACTATTATTGACATTAAATGCTGACATAACTAGGTACTCTATAGAATTGTATTATCACTATCATTGACATTTAATTTTTTGACATAACTAGGTATTATTATCGCTTGAATTGTACTAATTTAAAATATAAAGATTACGTAATAACAATGTTTAATGCATGCTAATTTAAAGTGAGAAGAGCAGACGAATATGAAATTGCAATGCTTGTAAAAGGCTGCTAAGTCATAAGTACTAACATAACTTAACACCACATTGTACACTTGGTTCGCAATAAATGTTTTGACTTTGACTTTGACTTTGACTTATACCACATCGTTTTTGCAGTAAATACCTTTACGTAGATTACCTATATTTTTTTTTACTAAACTACACATTTTTGATGTACGTAATAAGCCTATAAAAAGGGCACATTTCATAATGACATTTCTGGCGATTCTGTTTTTTTTTGACCAAGTCCTTTCATCTAAATCCGTTGTGTAATATTTGCGTTAAAGCGTAACAAACATCCATCCATCCTCACAAACTTCCGCATTTTTAGCTAATATTAGTAGGATTGATACAACTAAATGAGAGAGCAGCGGCGGCCCAGTGGTGGCGGCCCCGACTTACGAACAGTAAGTCGTGGGTTCGAACCCAGACAGGCGCATTACTTTGTGTAATTTATTTCATCACCACTGCTCTCAAAACGGTGAAGGAAAACATCGTGAGGAAACCGGCATGTCCTAGAACCAAAAACATGTGACATCTATCAATCCACACTGGGCCCGCGTGGTGGATTATAGCCCATTCCCTCTCATAGAGAGGAGGCCTCTGTCCCAGCAGTGGGAACATTAATAGGCTTATGATGATGATGATGATGATGATACAACTTACTGAAGGTCAGTCTTGGGCCAGCCCCTTAGAAGGTGGTCCAATCTAATTTCGACGCCTGGGAATTCCGCTGAGGCGGTCTCAAATATAATCTTCTGGGATTCTTCAGTTATGTCAATAAGATTACTTTTTTTGTCGTGTAATATGTTTTCTGCTTGTGAGAAACATTGACGTAATATTTCTAATGAATTTTGTTCCGTAATTATAATAACTGTTCTATCATGATAAAGTATTTTTGCAATGTCTTCTAAAATTCTAATATCAATTAGTCCATCGCAAACTAAAATTAGAACCTCTTTTATGTACGTACATGGATAGCGATTCAGTTCTTTACATAATGCCTTAAATTCTTCCATTGATAGGCTAACAATATATTCAAGATCTAACACAACAAGTTGTATTGGTTTGTTTTTCAAATGCTGCAACACTTTGACAACAGTAAGTACGCAGTTCTCTGCAACTATGATAGTTTTCGAGCGCTGATCCTGCAAGTTTAAGGAACTTACTGCGTCTTCAGTGAATGTGTAATTATGTTGTTGTATTTTATTCTTATAATACATGAAGTTTATCGAGTTCATCAATGGGTCCTTCAAAACGTTCTCTATTGAAAGCCGAAATATGTTTGGACTTTGAGTAAGATATCGCGATTCCCCTGTCATCATGTACCATTGCTGTATCTCATCATGATATCTTAAATATATCGCGTGAGTTTCAACTTGAAATGAGTTTGGATGATTACACTGGATTTCTCCTATTTCGCGTTTTAAAATTTCCATTACGTCCCTTTCGTGAGCTTGTCTAGAGTAAATTACCAATTTCGAAAGAAAATCTTTCGCTAAGATCTCAACATTGTAATCAAAGTCGAGTGAAAGTTTTGGAAACTTGTGCATAACTTTGAAATTAAATTTATATTCGTGCAAATTTTGAATTGCACTATTTAATTCTGTATACAGCCTTTTAGCGTTAGTTTCTAGTGTTTCACAGTTATCTGTAATCTTCATCAATCTAGGGTTATCATCAAGTACAAATATATTTCCGATGGCACCAGCTATACCTCTGTGCAATAATCCATCTCCCAAAGATTCATCTATAGTTACAATTTTACTGTCTTTATACTTGGCTAATAATTCAGTGAATAGTGACGCTAGGAAATTGATTCTTGACGGTTTTTTCACTGTTAAATCTTTGTTACCGAAAGCAGGCGGCACTTTCAAGTTTAACATTGGAGATAATAATATTTTCTTAGCAGCCAGTTCTAATGCTTGCTTGACTGTCTCTGGAGAAACATATAGTTGTTGTGGTCCGACATATTCTGCATATTGTTTATTAATCTGAAAACCATTCGTGTATGTTATAACGGGTCCTATCAGTTTGCTCAGTTTCTCGGCATCAGTGGTATTAGCTAAGAATTCAGGCAGTAAACTCTTTATATTATCTGTAGGGTTTTTTTCTTTTCTTCTTACAATCTCTTCGTACAGTTTGTCTTTGAATACAGTGAGGTATTTATCATTGGTGTTAAAAAAGTCCTGACGAAAGGTAGCCATTCTATGTCCTTCCGGGTGAATTTTAGAAACTTCGACAACTTTTTGCCCCAGAATGACATGATAGCGCATCATGAGTTCAGTAGCCAACATCATTTCCCATTTCTCTTGACCCATTACATACTGAGCTATCTCTACAGCCAGTGAAGCCATATGTTCTTTAATAGCTATTTTGCATAGAGACTCTGCATCTCCTCCTAGGTTGTACGGTTGCTTGGCCGTTCCGCCTGTGTCAATTAAGTCATGCAGATTAGAGCACAAACTACTTTTGACTTTCGGATCATTACTAAATTCATATCTCGTGGTTGTGTATAAAATGAAATAACATTCTGTTTCATCAAATTTACAACCGAAAAACAAGTCTTTTCTTGGAAAAAACTTTTGTCGGATTTTTAAGTAACTGTTGAAGTAAGTTGATAAATCGATTGATCGAGTTGATTCTCTGTTTCGTCCAAGTCTAATTTGTATGAACAGACAGACAGGTTTATCGTGTTCTTTTACTTTTACTTTGAAGCAAATGTCGTCGAAAGCCCCTATGTTGTCAACATTTGAAGCTAACTGAAAGTCTTGAACAGTAACGTCGTGAATCGCTCGAAAATATAACAAGCTGAGTAACCTTGTCTCAAACAGGGACCCTGATATCCATGTCCCTCCGTAGTGCTTTTTGAACTTGCTGCCGTCCATCGTTGGTCGAGGGGGGAGACACTCCACACAGCACGAGAGACACGAGGAGCACTCAGCACTCAGCACCACTAACTGTCACCTGCAAATGAAAAAGGAATCATGTCAATATGACAGAAAGATGACATATATTAACACGTCGTTTTATTCCTACAGGCTGCCGATGCGCGGTCCGAGCGAGATAGCTTCGCGAGAGCCCTCTGTCCCATTCATTAGGGTGACCAAACAATATGATGTAGGTAGATACTATTTTAATAGGATATAACATATTAACCAATAATTTAATATCATAAAATAATAATCATTATGTTTTAAGGATAGATTAAAGTAAACCGCATTATGGAGAAGTTATAAATATTTATTTGGTAAATATTTAGTCAGGTTCACACATGTAAATATATAAAAGAAGAAACTGACTGACTGACTGACTGACTGACTCATCTATCAACGCACAGCCCAAACCGCGGGGTCTACAGATTCCAAATTTGGCAAGTAGGTTCTTTATGTGGTCTAGGGGTGCACTAAGAAAGGATTTTTCAAAATTCACCCCCTTAGGGGTGACAAATCAGCATGAACAACTTGACGCCGCCAAACCTAAAACGTTCTTTTAAATATCACCAACCCGCCATGACAGTTTGTTTGGATAATAGTTAATTTGAGTAAAGTAAATTCAGTGCAAGAAGATTATATATGTCGGATCCGGTCATGAGTACGGACGGGCGTATGGATCGAAAGCGCGCCAGTAGTGACATCACGCGACCTACTTACCAGTTTACCCCACCATGGCGGCTTTTACAGAGTCCTGATGTTAACACCTCGCAGCGAGGCGGACATTCTGTGTCTAATCGCAGCGGAGTTAAGACGTCTTGAAACTGTACCCGATTCATTGTGCCTAGTGTTATTGTGTGAAAGTGTAATGTCAAGTAATTTGTTAGTATACTCAGTGTATCTTTTTGAAAAGAGTAACCATGGAGTTTCTTGCCGGTTCTTCTCCATGGGAACAACCAACCCGAACCGGGCAATGCGAAATAAAATAGTGTATCGCATCCAGTGTGTTTTCATAGCACGAAACCCGTCTTCTGCCCACAAAATGCTCGACCCTAGCAAAATAAATCCTGAGGAACCCGACATCAGAAGTGGGATAAAATCGTGCTAATGAAATCATGTCGCGGGGACAGTGTCAACTGTGTAAAACCGAAAAAGTGCCGAAACAGTTCGCGAAAAAAACTGACAAGAAAGAGGGTATACAGATTAGTGTGCTAAAAAACACCCACCCGCAATAACTTCAGTTTATTCGTGATCATGGTGCTTGCGACAGCGACGAAATAAAACAGACAGTTAACAAGTGTTATTTACCATGTGATAAAACGGGATACACGCCGTTTTTTAGTGTTCATGACAATCAGTGACGGTTACTTTTTAAAATGCAGAACAAAGACTTGGTATCGTTTACAAATTCTTAAAACCTAGCCAGTGAATAGCAAGATAGTGTTGTGGACCAGTTTAAAGAATTGTTCGGTGCCAAATTCGTGTACGTCGTACGTCATTTATGTGAGTAGTGACAAACAAGCGGATTTTCGGACGAAGACGACTCCTATCAAGAAGTTGCCTGTGCCGGCTGCTAAAGGCGTTGGGCAGCGACCGCAGGCCAGAATCAGCTCACTGATGTGCGGCACTCCGGGCCACATCGCCAGTCGCTGCAAAGCAGGCCAGCGCTGGTTCAGTGCTGCTGTACTGGTGGAGAAGCGAGTCGACCTTTGCATCGTCGAGCCGGAATATGAAAGTATTTTGGTGAGTCGTTTTCATTTTGTTATGACTCTGGAGCAGAGTGCTAATTATGTTTCATCATTAAAAACTGAAAGCTTTGAATTATAAGGGTGCCTACAGGGCACAGGGTATGCTAAGAAAGATGCCAGTGGGTCACGTACCAGTCGATGTTGATAAGGATTTTATTGATGATGAGCAAGCTTAAGTGGTAGCACTTAGCAGCCTGTGTGGCACCTGTAGGGCGGGGAGCTTTAATGGTGTGCATACGTAGTGTAAACGTAGTGCATACGTAGTGCGTACGTAGTGGATGCGTAGTGTAGACGTAGTGCGTACGTAGTGCGTACGTAGTGCGTACGTAGTGGATACGTAGTGTATGAGATACATACGTGGTCCATGCGTAGCTTGCGTAGTGTGTGCGTTACATACGTAGTCCGTGCGTAGCTTGCGTAGTGTGTGCGTTACATACGTTGTGTACCACTGTTTTTGTACCCTTTCGGATATAGTAGTGTGTTTGACCGTACCAGGAGTTATTACGTAGTCGTGGTCCGTGGGGCGCGATGCGTGTTTAACTCTGGCGGAGGTCGGGGTCTGGAAAGACCGTAGTGTGTAGTCACTGGGTGATGCACATGGCAGATCCATTTGATGGATTTGAGAGCAATGCGATTGCTGGTCGGCTGGAGTACCGCGGCGTTAGAGGTTTTACTTGAGGGTTTCTGTAAGCTTGGCAGTTTTTATATCAGTAGAGTTTTAAAGGTTGATTCGAACGACTATGGTACATGGCCCATAGGTTGATCTTGTAGGGTCAGAAGTTGACCGGACCAAGAAAATTGAAAGCTAAAGGAACGATACTTGTTCGGCCTAGCTAAGTCCGGTCCAGTTTAACTGAAGGGACACACCTGAAGGGCAAAAAAAAGAATTGCCGGACCAGGGGGTTGATCTATGTTCGAGTATTCCCAATTTAACCGTGTTTGAATTAGTCGACTGCCTCGTTGGTCTAGTGGTCACAAGTGTGTCTGAACGTTCTGGGTTCGATTCCCAGGTCTGGCAAAGTGTTTTTGGGTTTTTCCATCGGGAATTTCTCAGTAGCAGCCACGGAGTCTGGATTAGCGCCCGGTTGATGGCAATAGGCTCGCCCCCTATTACATGGGACTTGGACATAACTAGCGAACTGTGAGTGTACTGTTGGGTGCAACTCTGTTAGACCCTTTGGGGATTGCAGGTGTGATGTTATGATGTTTGATTTTATTAGAGTATGATTGGGTTAACATTAAACGGTAAAGTTCTTTACTTTCACCGACTCGACGAATCTAGAGTTTGGTCAGGAGTGACCGAGTGGAACAAATTTCTGTCGTGGACTTTTTGTTTGCAGGGTTACCATCACACGAGGACGTGTGCTAGCAGGATGGCCGTGTCGGATCCGGTCATGAGTATGGACGGGCGAATGGATCGAAAGCGCGCCAGTAGTGACATCACGCGACCTACTTACCAGTTTACCCCACCATGGCGGCTTTTACAGAGTCCTGATGTTAACACCTCGCAGCGGGGCGGACATTCTGTGTCTAATCGCAGCGGAGTTAAGACGTCTTGAAACTGTACCCGATTCATTGTGCCTAGTGTTATTGTGTGAAAGTGTAATGTCAAGTAATTTGTTAGTATACTCAGTGTATCTGTTTGAAAAGAGTAACCATGGAGTTTCTTGCCGGTTCTTCTCCATGGGAACAACCAACACGAACCGTGCAATGCGAAATAAAATAGTGTATCGCATCCAGTGTGTTTTCATAGCACGAAACCCGTCTTCTGCCCACAAAATGCTCGACCCTAGCGAAATAAATCCTGAGGAACCCGACATTTATATATTCTTGTCACCCGTGGCCGTGAGATGCGCTACCTTGGAAGCTAAGTATTAACTTTCTGTTTATGTAAGGTTTAAAGATATGTTTGATAAGTAATGTTTTACGAAGGTATGTTT
Source organism: Xestia sexstrigata (assembly GCA_941918905.2). Classification (NCBI taxonomy): domain Eukaryota; kingdom Metazoa; phylum Arthropoda; class Insecta; order Lepidoptera; family Noctuidae; genus Xestia; species Xestia sexstrigata. The sequence goes on along the minus strand of OW799230.2, from coordinate 10,199,341 downwards.
GCCTGCTTGAATAATTTGCAACACCTAATTTATTGGAAGTGATGGCCGTGTCTTCAGTCGCGGTTCTGGTTCAATAAGATGGTTCCATGATCGCGGCTAAGGGTGTAACGACGACCTTCACGCGCAACTAGTCCGGACATTTAAAGCGCTGGGGTTTGTGGGAGGGGTCGTGGGCCAACCAATCTCACAAACCTACTTGTTTGTTCTCCATGGCCTATCGTTGCGGCGACGTTAGTGAAAGGTGAAATCCAGAATCTGATTAGCACACAGGTGATGCAAACGCTAATGATAAAACGAAACTAGCGAGAAAACAAAATAGATTTGTTAATCTTAAACGGATAGGTAATACTAAACCCAGAGATTCATGGGTGTTTAAACTTACAGATGTCCTAGTCGCGCCTGAGAAAATGAATAAACTGATGGTTGACCTGATGATAGCCACTTCGGTGCCTTTGAGGACCGAAGCGTAAGAGACTGGATTGAGAGACACTCCGTATCGGTGTGTGATCCGTATCGGTGAGTGTTTCTGGCATTTCGTGAGGCGGGGGTTTCTCTTTGTATTAATAGCGAAGCAGTAAAATTCTATATTATTACTATAAAACAAATTACAATGTAAATTTGGGGACAACTTGAATATAACATGAATATAAGAGAAACGCACGCCGCCGTCGCGACGGAGCTCCAAACTTTGTATATGGGGAAACAAGATTAGTTAGACTATTTTATTCGAAACTTCACAGGAGTGCTCATTTTAATAAATGAGTAGAAACGGGTTTCAGGGTTTTTCAGAATTCAACCCCTAAGAGGGGAAATGGGGTGGCATAGTCTTAAAATCAATGCACAGCCCAAACCGCTGAGTCTAGAGATTCCAAATTTGGCACATACGTTCTATAAGAGGTTAAGGCGAGCAATAAGAAAGGATTTTTCAAAATGTACCCCCTAAGGGGATGAAACGGGAGTCGAAAGTTTGTATGGGGAAACAAGATTAGGTAAGACTGTTTTATTCGAAACTTCACAGGAGTACTCCTATCGATAAATGAGTTAACATATGTGTTTCAGGTATTTTCAGAATTCAACCCCTAAAGGGGGAAATGGGGTAACAAAGTCTAAAAATCAACATCGGTATTGTTTGTATGGTGTATCAGGTCGGGTGTGTTACAAAAACAACGATTTTAAGATTTAATGTGGCGGACTTTCAGGTCCGCCACATTCAATCTTAAAATCGTTCGTACCATCATCATCCCCTGTTGGGGTGCGATGGGGTTGAAATGTCTAAAAATCAGTATGGGTGTCGATACCGAGATTATCAGGGGTGCAGATTACGAATTTGGCATTTATTTTGAGATCCAAAAGACGACGGATTCGACTTCTATACAGGGTTATTGTTGATTTATTGTGATGATTGAGATAACGATGATAATGATGATGATGGTGATGATTGTGATTACGATGATGATGATTGTGATAATGATGATGATTGTGATTACGATGATGATGATTGTGATAATGATGATGATTGTGATTACGATGAAAATGATTGTGATAATGATGATGATTGTGATTACGATGAAAATGATTGTGATAACAATGATGGTGATTGTGATAATATGGTGATCGTGATGGTAATAGTGATGAAGATCGTGATCGTGATAGTGATTTTGATAGTGATGGTGATGGTGACAGTGATAGTGATGGTGATGGTGATTGTGATAGTGACGGGGATTGTGATGGTGATAGCGATGGTGATGGTTATTGTAATGGTGGTAGTGATGGTGATTGTGATTGTGATTGTGATTGTGATTGTGACAGTGATGGTGATTGTGATAATGATAATGATAGTGATAATGATGATGATGATTGTGATAACAATAATGATGATTGTGATAACAATGATAGTGATTGTGATGGTGATAGTGATGGTGATGGTGATTGTGATAGTGACGGTGATTGTGATGGTGATAGCGATGGTGATTGTGATGGTTATAGTGATTGTGATGATGATGGTGATTGTGATTGTGATAGTGATTGTGACAGTGATGGTGTTTGTGATAACGATTTTTTTGTAATCTATGCAAAGAGTTTTTATGTCAGAGAAGTGGTCAACATTTTTTGAATAAGATTAACTTAGGCAGATGAAATACAATAGATAAACATTTAATTCTTTACTTAATTAATTTTGACAATAAATTATAACCATTTATCTGTAACAAACACACAAAAATATTAATTTACTTTATTAGTAATACTGGCTGTTTTTTGTGCCTTTGACTTTAAAAAAAGCGCTGATGCGCGCGCATCGCTAATTTGTGTACAAGTAAAAGATTTAAGTATTCGTTCAGGAAAGTCCGAGTTTTTATTTATTTCCTCGCAAATATGTTATAAAACGTCGTATGACATATGTGAGCTTTGATAATTACAGCCTCTGCTTTCTTGTAGCCCTCGCCTACGGCTCGGGCTGGCGATATCGCCTCGGCTGTAATTTTCAACTTACCTCACTTATATCATAATGTACCATTACATCGTGTGCGCTGCGATAAGTATTGATTATAGAAAAAATAATGTACTACGACTTTGCAGAACACATAATTATTTACAGGAAGTGTCGCGACGGTATGATTATGTCTAACTATTATATAGTTATGCCACAATAAGTGTTTTTTTTAATTAGTTTTTTTTTTTAATTAATTTTTATTTTATTGTTAAAATTACACATTTGTGGCTATATATAATTACAAAAAAAAAACTAAAAGTAAGAACCTCCATATATACAACGACTTCAATAAGCGTCAAAGTGTGTTCTTTTATTTTAAAAATTTGATTGAAATGCCGCCGCTAGAAAAGGCTCTTTATTTGTATCTTAGTATTAATCCTTATCAAAATAAATTACTTCATATTCAAGACTGCATCAATCTTAATCTTAATATATATAAATCTCGTGTCACAATGTTTGTCCTCAATGGACTCCTAAACCACTTAACCGATTATAATAAAATTCGCACACCATGTGCAGTTCGATCCAACTTGAGAGATAGGATAGAATAGAAAAAAATAAAAAGTCCACCCGTGCGAAGCCGGGACGGGCAGCTAGTACCTTTATATAATTTTTTGAATTATTCATTCCATTCGAATGATATCACGAGTTTAATAATGTAAGGTCAGTGGACCATGGAAGGCCACGCTCCTTTGAAGGCCAACTATTAAAACGTCATAGTTATTGACATGTAAGGACATATTCCTTCTACACACACTGAGATCCATCAAACTGAAAGCCACAGACGCGGTGGCGAGTCACTCGCGCCGCTATTTTGGCAGTGAGATCCCACGCTTCGTAGACCTCGGTGGTTTATGTTACAATTGTCATTGTCAACAGCAAAACGTAAGTTTTAGTAATATAATTATGTATTTCCTATTATTTTCTCATATTTTTTAAATGTGAATTATAGTTTATGGTTTTTTTATGGAATTAAAGAAAAAAAGATTAATATTTGCCTCGATATAAGTTAAAATATTGAAAAATATTGGTAGTGTTCCTAGGAAAGCCGGTGATTCCATAGAACCCCAATCAATAATTTGACGGTTGGCCTTGCTAGGCTACGGGCCTTACAAGTAACATCTACAAATCATGAACATATGAACACTTAGTTTTAGTTAAAGATACGTACCTAAAGTCAAAACAATGTTTTATATTTTAAAATATTTCTATGTTTATGGGTTATTCAACTTCTTCTTCGTCTTAAAACATTTTGGCTTTACAAAGAACGGACCCTTAAGAAATAGGTCACTGGGGGGCGGACCTGAAATGCCACCATCCCCTGTTGGGGTGCGATTGGGTTGAAATGTCTAAAAATCAATATGGGTGTCGATGCCGAGATTATCAAAGGTGCTGATTACGAATATTAAGGCATTTATTTTGAGATCCAAAAGATTGCGGATTCGACTTCTATACATGGTTATTGTTGATTTATTGTGGTGATTGTGATAACGATGATGATGATGATGATTGTGATTACGATGATAATGATTGTGATTATGATGATAATGGTTGTGATTACGATTTTAATGATTGTTATTACGATAATAATGATTGTGAAAACGATGATGGTGATTGTGATAGTGAGCGATGGTGATTGTGTTGTAATAGTGATGTGATGTGATGGTGATAGTGATGATAATTTGTGATGATTATGACATTTGGCACAAAGATAGTTTATAACCTGGATTAACATGTAGGATACTATTTATCCCTTTAGTATGATCCCGTGGGATTGTTACCGAACTTCACGCGGGTGAAACCGCGGGCAACAGCTAGTAGTGTATAATAATAAGTCCTGTCAGTGACGATAGATTGGTACCAATACAACGTGATATTACTATCATCGAGAACTGGGTCGGGCGCATACTTATAAAGTATAGCACTTCAGATTCCACAAGGTTGTACTTCAAATCAAGTATAACCTTGCACATGTACGTTTATCATATTATTATTTACTTTATTTATTCTTACAACACAACTACATTATTAAATATTCTTAGGTATCTTTATTCATAAAAGCGGCCAAAAGCGAGTCGGACTCGCCCATATAGGGGTTCCGTAGCAGCAAGTAACATAATATCAAAGTTCTTGTAGTTCGTTGTAACTTTGATCGATGTTTTAATAATAGTGTATTTTCGTTTTTCTTCAAGTTATTGATAAGTAAAATGAAAGCTAAATTGCGGTTTACGATTTATGACGTATTAAAAAAAACTACTTACTAGATCTCGTTCAAACCAATTTTCGGTGGAAGTTTACATGGTAATGTACATCATATATTTTTTTTAGTTTTATCATTCTCTTATTTTAGAAGTTACAGGGCCCCCCCTGTAACTTCTAAACCATGATGACACCCATTTTACCACTATGGAAGTGTCTCTCGCGCAAACTATTCAGTTTAGAAAAAAAAAATTTTAGAAACCTCAATATCATTTTTGAAGACTTATCCATAGATACACCACAAATAACGGTTTGATTAAAAAAAAATTGAGTTTAAATTCTAAGTATGGGGAACCCCCAAAATTCATTGTTTTTTTTTTGTTTTTGTGTGAAAATCTTAATGCAGTTCACAGAATACTTTTCTGAATCCCTATATCTTATCTACTTACCAAGTTCCAACGGCATAGTTCTTATAGTTTCGGAAAAAAGTGGCTGTGACATAGGGACGGACAGATAGACAGACAGCCATAACGAATCCATAAGGGTTCCGTTTTTTGCCATTTGGCTACGGAACCCTAAACAAGACTGCAGAAACGCCATTGAAAATTATCGTCCGATATCATTTCTGAATGATATAGGGAAAGTAATGGAGAAAGTAGTACACAACTTTCAAAAAAAATCAAAGCATTTATTTCAAGTAGGCCAGTTACAGGCACTTTTGAATTGTCGAAACAAAGTTAAATGTAGCTACAGTCCCAGTCACAAGACATAAAAACTGTGAAAGTACTGTAGTTGCCCATTCCCTAGCGTAGATCTCTATGGAGAAGAACGGGCAAGAAACTCCATGGACACTCTTTTAAATCAAAATATTGTTACAAAATCTTGGTTACATCATTCATGTTGAGATGGTATATTATGTGAGAACAATGTAGCAAGATGTGCACGTTAAAAGTGTCCATAGTAAAAACAAAAAATACAATTCTAAAATAAACATACAAATAAGCCATGGCAACTAAGAGTTGACCAGTCACAACTGACAGCACCCGTTCACGAACATGACGCATGGATCAGCACCATTCAACTCAACCATTTTGAAGGGAACTGAATGATCCGACACACGCGCCACCATCAGCGAGACATTAGAGTGAGCGTGACATACTCTCAACCGCCAGGGCACATTCAAGTCAAGAAAAGACGTAGGATTTCAGTGAATGATAGCTTTCTAGTACATAGTACTCACACAATATGGGCTGTGCGATTATATAATACTAGAGATTGATTCTATACAATGCAAAGACAGTTGTACAATCTTCAGCAGCTCCAACAATTCTATTTAATACTATCAATTTATGCGCCCCTGTCCATGTGGAGCAGGACCAGCATTGAGCCACGCATTTTTATCTGCGATATAATCGCCCAACTTGTAATAATCTTGCTTACATAGTGTGCGTTTATCTATCCTACCATATCTAAATTAATTCCGCAACAATAACATGGGTTTATTAAGGGACGGTCTACTAATACCAATTTGGCGGTATTTCTCGAGAGTGTGGTTCGTGATATGGATGGTGGTGGGCAGGTTGACGTGATCTACACGGATTTCGAAGAAGCGTTCGACCGCGTGGATCACGACATCCTTTTGCCTAAGCTGCAAGAGTTTTCAATTCGCGGTAACTTGCTCAGATGGTTCGAGTCATACCTTAGGAATCGGTCTCAAATTATTACATTGGGCGGCGCAAGCTCGAATTGCGTAACCATTACCATCTGGTGTGCCACAGGGCTCAATTTTGGCACCTCTTTTATACTCTGCCTACCTTTACGATGTAGGAGCAGCAAGGTTCCTGATGTACGCCGACGACACCAAGATTTTATGACTATAAGAAATATACGTCTGACTGGAGAAGCCACAAAACGACTTAGATAGATTATCTAATTACTAGATTATCAATAAAATCAGTGTGAACGTAAGCAATTGTTAGACTATAACCTTTAATATGAAGCGAAATTTCATTAACTACAGCTACAATCCTAGTGGTGGCAACGTTGTGCGTTGCAATGTTATTAGGGTTCTTGGTGTCATCCTTGACTCGAAACTTCTGTGTTCAGAGCATGTGTCTATCGTCGGCAAGGCATACAAAATCCTGGGATTTATTAGGAGTACTATCGAGGACACTCCCGCCTGATCAACAATAAGCTCATTTTTGATTGCTCTCACAACATAGAAACGCTCTCTAGCCCCGCCCCGTTGACTTTGTATAGAAATAATGAATGAAAAGATACCGCATCGGCCGAGCGCACTGACGACGCAAGCCAAACGAGAGTTATTGTTATTTTGCGCGCCAAAGTTGACACTTTCCTAATAGGCCCAAACTTTAAGGGGGCGTGGCTCGGCGCCTCCGCATGATTTAAGGTGGATGCTCCAGGGTAGCCCGCGAAATTCAAATTTTCTTACGTTTTTTGCAATTTGCAGGCCAGTACTAGGGTTAATGTTGATTACAATATTATTTGCGGCTGCAAGACGTATGTAGTTACAGAATTATAATCATCAAAATCATCAATACAACCCTCCAAGTTCATAAAGGTGTAGAAATGACTTTTTCTGCTTTTTTTTTGTTTCCAACACCTTTATGAACTTGGAGGGTTGTATTGATGATTTTGATGATAATAATTCTATAACTACATACCTACGTCTTACAGCCGCGAATAATATTTTAATCAACATACAACCTAGCACTGGCCTGAAAATTGCAAAAAACGTAAGAAATTTTGAATTTCGCGGGCTACCCTGGAGCATCAGCCTTAAGCCAAAAAAATTTAAACTGGTCAGGCGGAAAAGACCACGATAGTACGGTCGGAAAAGCTATTTTTACACTTTAGCCAACAAATTACATTGTAAAATGTAAACCAAATAGCTTGTTCGACCGTACATGTAAATTATTTACTGATAAATATCGACCTATATATTGCATCAAGGTAATTAATTTTGCGTACATACGCAGTATTTTAGAATACTGCAGTAATATCTGGAATCCGCACTACTTGGTTTATATACATCAGATTTAATCAATACAATCTATATCTGTTAAATACATTAACTATCGCAGTGGTTTCAGATCTGCAGATTATCTGCTATCATGTAAACATCATAATATGCTGCCACTCGAGTACAGACGTATGATTCTTGACATGCTACTCGTATTTCTTTATAATATTTGTAGTGGGGATATTGACAGTACTGTTTTAAATAATTTTTCACTTCTAGCGATCGAAGCGGGCCTTTTTTTTTCGGATGGGAAATCATCAAATGACTTCTCCCGCTCTGGGCGGAGCAGGAGGGAGTGTCAGACTTTTACTGACTAAAACCCATCCATGTTCCTTATCGCCCTTTGTGTTCCGGGGCCACGGTATCTCTTTCGAACAGTCCCGCAACCCCGGCAGACATCGGTCCTTGCGGACCCCTTCCTTTTTGCCGACTCTCTTTGAGGCGCGCGTGGAACACGGACGCGCTGTCGACACGGCCTGTCGTCATGAGACGCACGGACGGCGAGCTAGCCCATAGCCCACCGTCCACAGGCCCGCGTCTACGGTGGCCGGGGGCCACGTGGTGGACCCCGACGCCCGTGGCGTCTCCCGCGGCGGCCGAGACGCTGTGAGGTTCTCTCCCTCTCACGTTCCGCCACCTCCGGCGTGACGGCGTCCCATTCCGTCTCGCTCCGGACCATGGCTTGCACCAGGGCCGGACGCGAGAGGTCGCCGCCGCCAATCGCCGCTTCGAGGACAGGGCGGTGCTCCGCCCACGCGGGGCACACCTCCACCGTGTGCTCCACCGTGTCCTCCGGTCGATCCTCGCAATGGAAACACCCAGGCGTTTCCTCCCGCCCGAGGAACCTCCCGAAACAACCGTGTCCGGTGAGGACCTGCGTCAGGCGGAAGGTGAGGACGCCGTGGCGTCTCTCAAGCCACTCCTCAAAGAGGGGACTTACCGCCACTATTATAACTAGCTAAAAATTATACCTAGGCGTGACGTATTGAGAATTTTAAAAGCGTCATATCTTCGTCAATTGTGGTTTACGTAACAAAAGAAAAAACACGTGTCAAATATTTTTTGATAATCCGTAGTCCGTCAAGGACTAATTAGATTTTTTTGTCGTCTAGCCTATTATGTATAGATGTTAAACTGTAAATCCTTGATTATTTAAAATAGTTTAGATTAAGATTGTAAAGAGCTGTGAATTATGTAATAAATAAATTATATAAAAAAACCGGACAAGTGCGAGTCTGACTCGCCCACCGAGGGTTCGGTATGTTGATAGGTTTTGGTAATCACTTTCATGATTCTATTTCAACGGGAAATACCCTATTAATTTTGATTCGATAGTCGATATCTTTTTTAGGGTTCCGTAGCCCTGACAAGGAACCCTTATAGTTTCGTCATGTTCGTCTGTCTGTCCGAGGTTTTGCTAAGATACGGTTAGTACTAGAAAGCTGTAATTTTGTAGAGGTATGTCTATCAATTACGCCGACAAAGTGGTAAAATAAAATTTTGTAAAATATTTTTTTAGGGTAGCACCCCTACATGTGAAGTGGGGATGCATTATTATAAAAAATATTATACAGGGTGTAAAAGACCTCATCACGAAGCCGTCTTCTTCTCCGTCGAACTTTACGCAAAAAATATTGCTGGGAAACAACTTTTTTTTTTGGGGTGAAAAATCATGTTTTGTGGCAGAACTCAATGTAACGCACTCAAAACATTGTGCTGATGGATGGATTGAATAGGACGGGGGTCGTGGAGGTGTTTAAAGTAAAAATCTTAAATTAAAAACTTGTATTTAAAAAAAAAACTTGTGAAAAAGTTGGAACTTTGACCCCCAATATCTCCGTAACTAGAAGATTCCCAGGTATGGTACGGCGTCGTTAAGAGGTGTTTTACACCCTTTAGTAAATAATAAATATAATAAGCTGAGTGACTTGGATCTCATACAGGTTGTAAGTACCGGACGTGACTGCTCGGTTTTTGTGGTACTCTTACGACATGAGTATTGTTGCCTCTGCTCATTGCTCCTGGGGGAACAATAATATGAGTGCGAACAAAGAGAACATGATCTGAGGCTGAAATCTCTGGAACAGAAAAGGTGAATAGGTCAAGATGGCGTATCAGAACGTTATCTGCCTGTAACATCCTCACTGCTGGGGCAGAGGCCTGCTCTCTGGGAGTGACCTGACGATTGCAGTCTACGCAGTCGCAGCGCAGTACGGTGGATAATGATATCATGTCTTGTTTAGTTTTAAGGCGTGAAATCATTTTGTTTTGTTATTTTACAACACGTCTTTTACATTTTTCTATATTTTAAAAAACATTTAATAATATAAAAATAATAGCCCACCAGCGCTGGGAACAGGGTCCGAGCTGCCGGTGTCAGGGTTCTTGAGAGAGGAACCTCCTAACAATACGTACCATGTCCAGAAGTATTGCTTTCTGAATCAAGCCCTTGATCCAGCAGCCAAGCGAGAGCCTCCTAAGATGTTGGGCGAGGCTATTGATCAATCACCAATCATCAATCAATCTATTAGCACAATGTCAGGCTTAAAGGCAAAAATAGTACTGTCAGTTGTGATAGGTCGATCCTACCTAATACAACGTGAGATTACTATTATCGAGAACTGGGTCGGGCGCATAAGTATGGCACTTGTGATTCCACAAGGCTGTGTACTTCAAAGCAAGTTGCTGGTAGATAATCCTGGCAACGAGGTGGTCTATGCAAGTACTTTCCGTTAGCCAGACTAGAACACGTAGAAATAATGTGTCTGATCGATTCTCCCGGACGGTGGCATGCCCGACATTATGTTAACCGTGCCATCCTTCATAATGTATTTTTAATACAGTTGCTCAAAAAGTGGTGTATTGCAGGGACGTATGGCGTTCGGGATGTGGGCTATTACATACTAGTGCTTTTTTTTTACCTTTCCGAACTCGTGCGTTCTCTTTCCCAACTGTCAAAATAATGCCTATTAAAAAGAAAAACCAACCATGAAGTTTTTACTAAAGGGTTTTTGTGATTCATACAAATACGTATATTTCTAAAAAGAAGCTACTAATTTATTTCAATATCAGATTTAATGATTTAATTGAATGAGTTAGGTTAGGTTTCATTTCATTTCATCCCATTAAATTTCATTTTCATTTCATATCAATAAAAAAAATCTACTGAAGGCTAAGCTGTATGGATAGTTCCCTTTGCCTACCAAAATGGGTGAAGAAAAAAAAAACTCTGCTTATATTCTACGGTTGGCGCCATTTTCCAGAAATTTTCTTTGCGAGTTTAGTTGTTTATTAGTTGAGTTTATTGTGTTTTTATTATTTTATTAAATTGCTTCATTCTTTCGCAACTGTATTAAAAATAGTCGTTCAGTACACCTGCGGAACCGTCATCGCAACTTGTTCCGACTGTCAACCCTCGCCTTCGGCTGCGCCTAGGCTCGGGTAGACATTTGTCGGAACTCTTTGCAATGACAGCCTTTCCGCACTTGTAATGAAATATACTATTCCGGTAGTTATTCGTCACTTATTAAGTAACTTCGTCCATTATTGCGCAGACAAAACCTTCGGTTTCCCCGAAGAGGTCACCGAAGCGCAGCCAGGATACGGACGCTAAAAAGTCTACATCGTTCACCAAGTTCAGCCAAGTTCAGAACCCTGTTGCGCTCTCATTTGAACCGACATTTCAACATTAAACATATATTGTATAAAGGGTGTAAAACACCTCTTAACGAAGCCGGAAGGCACTTGTTCTCCCCGTCATTGCGATCATTTTTTTGTTCTACACCATACCTGGGAACCTTCTAGTTACGGAGATATTGGGGGTCAAAGTTCCAACTTTTTGACCAGTTTTTTTTTAAATACAAGTTTTTAATGTAAGATTTTTACTTTAAACACCTCCACGACCCCCGTACTATTCAATCCATCCATCAGCACAATGTTTTGAGTGCGTTACATTGAGTTCTAACATGATTTTTCACCACAAACAAAAATGTCGTTTCCCAGTAATAATTTTTGCGTAAAGTAACTGTTCTGTTTGATGTACAGAATGCTTGGTTGACGGCTTCGTGATGAGGTCTTTTACACCCTGTATATAAGTTTTTTATTAGTTTTTATAAGGATATTTTTGTTATGTTATTTTTAACCCCCGACCAAAATAGAGGGGTGTTATAAGTTTAACGTGTCTGTCTGTGTATCTGTCTGTGGTATCGTAGCTCCCAAACGGATGAACCGAAGTGAAGGTCGAAAAAACCAACTCTAACCCCTTCAGTTTCGGAAAAGGCGTAAGGCAAGGATGCATTTTATCTCCCATCCTCTTTAACGCATACCTATGGAAAATATATTATCAGACGTAACTATGAAAACTGGGAAGGTGGTGTGACGATAGGCATAATAGGATAAAACCAAGCTAACAAATCTCTGCTACGCTGATGACACTACTCTCCTAGCAGCCTCAGAGTCGGAAATGGTAGAACTCCTGGCAAGGATGGAACGTATCAGCATGGAACTGGGCTTACGAGTCAACCACGCAATAACCAATCTAATGGTAGTGGACCAAGCACATAATTTAGAGCTTACAGGCGCTTTTAATCTCGAAACGGTCGATTACCAACGAGTCCATCCTACGCGAGCTCAAAATAAAGACCAGACTCTCTACGACCTGCCTCCGCAGGGTTTTGGAATGTTTCGGCCATAGCGAGAAAAGGATAGATGGAGGTGGCGAAACAAATGATTTCATGGAAGGATCACGACCCTCAGTAATGAGGAGCATGACTTGAGGAGGAGGAATTTTATTACTACAATTTGTGAAAGGAACTCAACGTTAAATTGACGGCAGCGCCGACTGCCAAGAAAAAAGGAAATCCTAAATACTTAAAAAGAAAATCCTTAGGCTGGATTCAAACCCGAGTCACAAGATTGTAACGATTCTTAAAAAGAAAATCCTTAGGTTGGATTCGAACCCGAGTCACGAGATTGTAACGATTCTTAAAAAGAAAATCCTTAGGTTGGATTCGAACCCGAGTCACGAGATTGTAACGATTCTTAAAAAGACAATCCTCAGGCTGGATTCGAACCCGAGTCACGAGATTGTCGTTCAATGCCACTAGACCAGCTGACTTGTTAAAACCTAAAAAATAATTATGTAGATCTTATGCTGCTTCAACAGGTCGATAATGTTCGGGATTGGTCGGGCCGGGTGCTAAATGACACTGGTGCGAGTCAGTCCTATTTTGCCAGTTATCTCTTATTGCCTCAGTGGTCTAGTCATCACAAGCACAATTGCTGGGCATGAGGTCCTGGATTCGATTTCCACTCAACTGCCATTTTTTTGAGTTTTCTGCAAACCGCCAACCGTCCGCGCCGCTGTTTTGAGACCATAGCAAAATAAAAATACATTAAGGAATCTATTTATCTGAAAATCAAGATGTCATCATCTGCCTAGCCTTTTCCCAACTACGTTGGGGTCTGCTTCCAGTCTTACCGGATGCAGCTGAATACCAGTATTTTACATGGAGTGACTGCCTATCTGACCTCCACAACCCAGTTAGTACCGGCCTACCGGGTAATACGATACCCCTTGTAAGACTGGTTGTCAGACTTTTTGGGCCACTGACTACCTGTAACGACTGTCAAAGATCTACAAATGACAGCCGGGACCAACGGCTTAACGTGCTTTCCGAGGCACGGAGGAAACTCGGTATGTACTGGGTGGTCACCCATCCGCAGACCAACCTAGGCAAGCGCGGCTTGACCTAAAGATCGACCCGAGCGGCTGTTATTATTTAGCCACGAGAACATGCGAGAACACGCCATGAAAAACAGTGATGAAAATGGTGTTTAGTACCACACTCGTTTCCGAACGCGGTCTTGTGACGGATTGGGCAGCTGTCACTGTCATGTTTTTTTTGTAATGTCATTGCAGTTAACTTGGTTTTTTGCACGAATCGTTTCCATTGAATTTCGTTGAACAAAACATTGTAAATCCCTTTGAATCCGAGTTGTTTTCGGACATATTGTTTTAAATTCGAGTTTATCGAGCCTAACACCCCTTTTGCGCGTATTTACCCGGGATAGTTAGTGTATTGGACAAACGCCGCTTTTGAGGTTCCACCCCGAGCGTGGAAGCATAATTCCTTTTAAGACATTGGTGAGGAGTGTGAACGATTTAGTTCAGGCCCGGAGCCGCTTGTGATCTTCTTCAATAGTTGTGGTGCGTTCCGAGCCATTACACGCTGTACGGACCAGCGTCCCTTGGAATATCGTTCGGATCTGACATCAAACTCCACACTCATTACACAAACAAATACACATACCTACATACACAGAAACGACGTGACCTCCAGGCCAGACATCATCCAGCGCTAGGTAAGTCCAATAAGGCAAGAGTATTGTTAGTTTGGCTCCGCGATTCGCGGACATTCGACAGGCCAGAGCTTGCCCTGGTTAGGCGTCGAACATTGGTAGCAGAGCGTGGTTTAATATATAAAAACAATTTACTTAGTGCTTGGTCAATTGGAAGTATTGAATATTAACCTGGTTTGTTGCTGTGTCAGCCGGGCTCAAAGTTGGAACTTATTAAACTAAGTTAATTGGTTGACATATGTTATAGCCCCTTGTGATTGATAGACTAGCAATTTAAGCATCATTGGTGTTCACTTGTTGAAATACATGTGTGTTGTGTCATACAGTTTGACGTGTAGTTGAGGTTAACAACAGTAGTATACTACTCATTTGGAATTGTTATGTTGTTGTTTGTTATTGTCATGATGTAATTGTTGGTGACCTGTCATAGGCAAACTGTGGTAAGGCAGGCTTACATTGATATAGGTACAGGGTCGGATCTGGACTTGAAATAAATTTAAATTTAAGTTTTATTTCTCAACTGTACTAACCGTGACTATTTGTTACCAGTTCATTGTTTGTTGTTTGGATTAGATTCACAATTGTCGTTATCTTGATTTAGTTGTCACGATGGCCCCATTGAAGGCCGTAAGGGAGGCTGCTGCTGGATTGATTTCACAACTAAGGTGGTTTACCTCAGCTGCAGCGACCACTGAGCGCTCGGATCTCGAAGAGGTCACACTTGCTCGATCCGAGCAGTTGAACGTGAGACTAAGTGCTGTAGACGCGTTGTTCACGCGCTTTAACGAGTTCATCGTCGACGTCGACCTGGAAGTGCTGGACCAGGCAGCCCGCGATAAGGTGGTTGGTGACTACGACCAGATTTTGAACCTGGGGGATGTCATCAGCCAACGAGCCCGGGAAATTTCGAAGAGCCGGGCGCCTGTCCAGGCCAAGCCGGAGACCTCGCTTGTTACTGGCCCCGGACTGTTGAGTAGACTGCCCACCCTGGAACTGCCACATTTTGACGGTCGCTTGGACCACTGGCTGGGCTTCTTGAATCTTTTTGAAAGTTTGGTTGACGCCCGCTCGGACCTCGGACCCGCCCAAAAGTTGGCCTATTTGTTGTCGGTCCTGGAAGGCGAGGCCAGAGCCTTGGTGCAGCACTTGCCGGTGACTGACTCAGCTTACCCTACCGCTCTGGAGCTACTTTCTCGGCGGTACCAGAACAAACGCTGTTTGGCTGATGTTCACATCGACCAGATTTTGGGGTTACCGGCCATCACTAGAGTGTCAGCATTGCGTACGGACCTGCTGAACCCGTTAGTCGCAGCGACCAACTCTTTGAGACGATTGCAGTTGCCGGTGGACCATTGGTCTTACCTGTTGGTGCATATAGTGCTGCGATTGCTCCCCGCGGATTTGAGATCTCGCTTTGAGCAGAAGTATGGTGGGGATAGTGCCACCCATCTTCCACCCTTTGATGACCTCGTCAAATTTTTGGAAGACGAGTGCCGATTTCTAGACAACGCTCGTGCCGCCACGGGGTCACGCCAATCGCCTTCCCGGCCAAGAGACCAGGGACGGACTAGGGCCAAGGGGCCTGTTGATAGTCGCCCCGCCCCCCGTTTTGCTGGCACCCGGACTCGGTTTGATTGCGACTTTTGCAAGGCCACAGGGCATGGCATGGCAAGCTGCGCGGCCTTTTTGGAATTGCACGTAAGTGCCCGCCGCCGAATTGCCAACGCACGCCGCCTGTGCTTCTCGTGCTTGGGGGCTCACTTCCATCGGGACTGCCCTAAACCCCGCCCGTGTAGAATTTGTGAAGGGGCTCATCTTGAGGTTTTGTGCGCCAACGCGAACCGCTCGTGCAGATCAACGTCTGACGAGGGTTCGCGCAGGGGGGGGTATCAGGAAGACGAGCACCGGGCTTCTGGCGCGCCGATTCCGAACCGGTTAGAGGCCCGCAATTTTGAAGGCTGCACTCCACCCCCCGCGCACGTTGAACGGGAGACGCGCGAACTCCCTTTGGTCTCCCTTCGTGAGGGTAATTGCGCGGCTGCTGCTAGGCAACACTGGCCGGACCAGCACCGCTCTCTTTCGCCTCCGTTGGCGGAACGCCCCCGGTTGGAGTCGCGCCCCCCGCCATTCAGGCATATGGTGGGATATGCCACTCCAGCTATGGCGCGCGGCTCGGGACACCGCGCGGACGAAGCGTTCGAGTGTTACCCTCGTTGTGAAAAGGAAGAGCCTGGATGCGGCGATCGGACGCCGCCCAGGCATCGTTAGGAAATCGGCGCCTGCCCTGCTAAAGGATCCCCCCCGGTCGAGACGGTTTTGTTGCCAACGGCATCGGTCAAGGTCTGGGGTCCCCTGGGTGACTCTGTTGTGGTCCGTGCCATTTTGGATACGGGAGCCCAGGGTTGCCTTTTGTCATCCTGGTTAGTGGGACAGGTGGGCCTGAATGTGAATGACTTTTCAGGCAAGATTCAAGGAGTGGGTGAAACCGCTGTCACCACTGTTGAGGGAAAGACTTGGTTTGAAATTACTCCTGTGAGTGGTTTGTACCCTAAAATTGGTGCTCCGGCCCTTGTTCTGCCGAATATTTTGGGTAACCATCCTCAAGGTCAGCTGCCTTTAGATGTTTTACGGTTGACGTCGGACCTGAATTTGGCTGACCCCCGGTTTGATTCCCCTTGTACAGTGCATTTGTTGTTGGGATCCGATGTGCTAGGGAGAATAATGTTGGGTAATATAAAGGTCTTGCAGCCGGAGACCCCGCGGCGGCACGAGCGAGGCTTGGTGGCTGTCTCGACCATCTTTGGCTTTGCGGTGATGGGCCTCGTATTGAAGGTTGCCCCTCAACCTGAGCCTGATGTTGTGTTGTCGTCCGGCTCTGCTCTCTCTGACGCCGTTCAGAGGTTTTGGGAGGTTGAGGAGCCCCCTCAGGTGGCCCGCTTGAACCCGGAGCACGAGGAGTGCGAGTTGTTCTATCAGAACAACACGGGTCGACTCCGTTCCGGTCGGCTTGTGACACGGCTGCCTTTTGTTGCGGTGCGACCACCTCTCGGCCAATCCAGACTCACGGCTGAGAAGAGGTTGCTGGCGATGGAGCGCCGCATGAGCAGGGACCCGGTGCTGCGGCAGAAATATGTGGATTTCATGCGTGAGTACGCAGACTTGGGACACATGTCGGTGTCAAATTTGGATTGGCGCTCAGTCGAGCATTTCTTCCTGCCGCATCACGCGGTCCTCAAACCATCCACCGGTAAACTGCGCACAGTGTTTGATGGGTCTGCGCGGACTTGTTCTGGTGTCTCTTTGAATGATTGCCTACATTCCGGTCCCAAATTGTTGAGAGATCTTTGTGACGTCATCACGTCTTTTCGTCGCCATCAAGTAGTCTTTGTGGCCGACATCAAAATGATGTTCCGGCAAACGGTTATTCACCAGGATGACAGACGTTATCAGTTGATTCTGTGGCGAGAGAACCCCCAAGACCCCATGATTGTATACGAGCTCAACACGAATACGTACGGCCTTCGATCGAGCCCTTTTGTTGCTATTCGTTCGCTTTGGGAGCTCGCGGACCGAGAGCGTTTGAAGTTCCCTCGGGCGTCTGCCATCTTGAAAACGGACCTATACGTCGATGACGTCTGCACTGGAGCTCCCACAGTTGAGGAAGCTATCCTGTTGCGTGACGAGTTGATTCAAATTCTGGCTTCCGCTGGCTATGAGTTACGTAAATGGGTGTCCAACTCGCCAGCGCTATTGGAAGGTGTGCTGGAGGATCATAGGCAGGATCCTCATTTGTTTGAAAACGTTGACAACCCCGCTATGATGGCCGTTCTCGGCGTTCAGTACCGACCAGTCCAAGACACCTTTACATACGATGTCGACTTGGAGTCACCTCACACTTGGACTAAACGACTGGTGTTGTCTACTGTCGCGAGGACCTTTGACCCAAATGGCTGGATATGCCCGGTATTGTTCTGGGCGAAATGCTTTCTCCAGCGCCTTTGGACAGCTGAACTTGGTTGGGATGAGCCACTTCGGGAAACCCTGTTGGAAGATTGGCTCCAATTTGTATCCGCACTTCCTGCGGTCAACGAGGTCGCGCTACCACGCGCTATCCTCCCCCCTGGGAGCTATACTGCTACCCTTCATGGGTTTTGTGACGCGTCTTCGCACGGTTATGCAGCCGTTGTTTATCTGCGCACCGTCAGCGCGACAGGCCAGGTGAAGTTGTCACTGGTCATGGCCAAGAGCAAGGTGGCCCCCCTCCGGACGGCTTTGACCATCCCTAAGTTAGAATTGTCAGGGGCGGCGCTTCTTGTGCGCCTTCTAAACCATGTTGCTCACACCTTGGGCGGAACTGTTAACATTCGGGCTTCTTACGCCTGGACGGACAGTCAAATTGTCTTGTGTTGGTTGAAAACGTCCGTCCACTCTTTGGAGATATTTGTTGCGAACAGAGTGTCACAGATACAAATTTCTGAAACGCCTTTGATTTGGAGACACGTGCCTGGAGACCTGAACCCCGGCGACGTAGCCTCACGTGGGTGCATGGCCCCCCGCTTGATTGTCCACCCCCTCTGGTGGGGACCAGACTGGCTAACTCGCCCCGAAGATGACTGGCCTCGAACGCCAGTCTTGATGTCGGATTCCTTGCCCGGGCTTAAGGTGCTCGCTGTTGAGACGAAGGACCCTCCGTTTGATCCTGATTTTTTGTTGAATCGATACAGCTCCCTCGACAAATTGTTAAACGTTACCTCGTGGATCAGGCGTTTTGGTCACAACTCTAGGAATCCAGAGGGCAAGTGCCTGTCACCGGTCCTCTCTCCTAAAGAGCGACAGGAGTCACTCCTCCTTTGGGTCCGCTCTGTGCAGGCTGCACACTTTGGAAGGGAGATCGAGATCTTGAAGTCTGGTAGGGTTAAGTTGTCGGGAGCCGTTAGCAAGTTGAATCCCTTCTTGGATAAGACGGGTCTTTTGCGTGTTGGAGGACGGTTGAGGCACTCTAGTCTTCCTTATGGGGCCCGTCACCCCCTCTTGTTGCCCAAGGAGGGCCATTTGATCCAATTGTTGGTGGCCGATCGTCACATTAAGAACTCGCATGCCAGTTGCAATGCGCTGTTGGCCATTCTGCAGCGAGAGTTTTGGATCCTGTCGGCTCGTCGTACTATTCGTAGCATCGTCTTCCGTTGCATGCCGTGCTATCGGACTAAGGCCTCCACTATGCAACCCCTAATGGGAGACTTGCCGGCTGATCGGGTCAATGAGGCGAGGGCTTTTACTGGCGTCGGAACGGACTTTGCTGGTCCTTTTTCGGTGAAGACGTCTACCCTTCGTAATAGTAAAATTGTCAGGGCTTATTTGTGTGTATTTGTCTGCCTGTCAACTAAGGCAGTGCATTTGGAATTGGTAACCTCCCTCTCGACAGAGGCGTTTGTGGCGACCTTGGATAGATTTGTGTCTCGCCGTGGGTTACCTTCTTTGATCAGGTCTGATTGCGGTACCAACTACAAGGGTACGAATAATTATTTGAAGGAAGTATACGCCTTCCTTAATGAGAGCCAGGTTGACATTGGTAACAAATTGGCCCGCCGAGGGATCACTTGGTTGTTTGACCCGCCAGCCTGCCCCCATTGGGGGGGTATTTTTGAGGCCGCGGTGAAAGCGGCAAAGGGACACTGGCGGAAATTGTTAGGAGACATCGTTCTCACCTTTGAAGAACTAGCTACGGTATTTTGCCGCATTGAAGCTGTACTAAATTCACGTCCATTGTGCCCGCTTTCTTCGGACCCGAACGACTTGGAGGCTCTTACCCCGGGCCATTTTTTGATTGGACAGCCGCTTGTCGCCCTGCCGGAGTACCCTCTTGTCGATGTGAGCCAAAATCGGCTCTCGCGGTTTCAGTTGGTGCAACAGCTCGCTCAGAGCTTTTGGCAGCGTTGGAGCTTAGAATATCTGCACATCCTCCAGCAGCGCGTCAAGTGGACAGACAAAACGCATCCGCCTAAGATCGGAGACCTCGTCCTGATTAAGGATGCCAACCTTAAGCCTTTGTATTGGCGCAGGGGGCGCATTCTCAATTTGGTGGCCGGCACCGACGGGGTCCCTCGTTTTGCTGAGGTTTTGGTGGACGGATCGGTCATGAGGAGAGCGGTCGCAACCTTATCAAGACTGCCAATTGATTAGCGGACGGATAGGCCCGTCCGGGGGGGGTAGATGTTTAGTACCACACTCGTTTCCGAACGCGGTCTTGTGACGGATTGGGCAGCTGTCACTGTCATGTTTTTTTTGTAATGTCATTGCAGTTAACTTGGTTTTTTGCACGAATCGTTTCCATTGAATTTCGTTGAACAAAACATTGTAAATCCCTTTGAATCCGAGTTGTTTTCGGACATATTGTTTTAAATTCGAGTTTATCGAGCCTAACACCCCTTTTGCGCGTATTTACCCGGGATAGTTAGTGTATTGGACAAACGCCGCTTTTGAGGTTCCACCCCGAGCGTGGAAGCATAATTCCTTTTAAGACATTGGTGAGGAGTGTGAACGATTTAGTTCAGGCCCGGAGCCGCTTGTGATCTTCTTCAATAGTTGTGGTGCGTTCCGAGCCATTACACGCTGTACGGACCAGCGTCCCTTGGAATATCGTTCGGATCTGACATCAAACTCCACACTCATTACACAAACAAATACACATACCTACATACACAGAAACGACGTGACCTCCAGGCCAGACATCATCCAGCGCTAGGTAAGTCCAATAAGGCAAGAGTATTGTTAGTTTGGCTCCGCGATTCGCGGACATTCGACAGGCCAGAGCTTGCCCTGGTTAGGCGTCGAACAAATGGATATTTCCCATATGCAAAAGTGCCTGTCACGGGTCTATTTTTAGATTATTTGATTTTGAGGAGGTGCTGACTTACCTACTGCAGTCCGTTTTGCAACTAATAAAGTTTCTAAAACACGACACAACAACGCCCTTCAAATCAAAATCCTCATGCACCTAAGTTATCACACATCACACTCATGACAAATGCTGAATATGTACCAGTTATATAAAACGTACTCTGTGATATGTACTCAATCTCAGAACAAGTTATTGTTCTGAGTACTCAATTAATACACAGATATCAAAATTTATCTAAATTTATCTATATATTTATCTATATAATTATATAATATATAATTAGAGCTGTGCCGCACTGGCACTGGCGCACAAAACGAATAGTGTAGTAACGACGGTAAACTCGTAATCGAAATGCGATTCCTTTACAGAACATCGGTACCTATCGATAAGGGCCTTTTTTTTCGGTTGGGAAATCATCTAATGACTCCTCCCGCTCTGGACGGAGCAGGAGGGAGTGTCAGACTTTTACTGACTAAAACCCATCCATGTTCCTTTATCGCCCTTTGTGTTCCGGGGCCACGGTATCTCTTTCGAACAGTCCCGCAGCCCCGGCAGGCATCGCCCCTTGCGGACCCCTTCCTTTTGCTGACTTTCTTTGAGGCGCGCGTGGAGCACGAACGCGCCGTCGACACGGCCTGTCGTCATGAGACGGACGGAAGGCGAGCTAGCCCATAGCTTTCCGTCCACAGGCCCGCGCCTACGGTGGCCAGGGACGTGGCCCCCGACACCCGGGGCGTCTCCCGCAACGGCCGGGACGTGAGGTTCTCTCCCTCTCACGTTCCGCCACCTCCTTCGCTAGCATGACTGCTTCGCAGAAGGAGGTGATGGCGTCCCATTTCGTCTCGCTCCGGACCATGGATTGAACCAAGGCCGGACACGAGAGGTCGCCGATCGATAAGGCCTCACGTTGTCAACTCAGTAGAAGAAAAAAAAAATTGCAAGATAACGTAGCTACAGGAAATCAAAACTCGACGAGAAATTAATATTCTAATAATAATCATGTGATGCGGAGGAATGAGGAAAATGTAGTAAGGAAAATGTTCAAAATGAATGTGAATGGGTATAAGAGTACGGAAGACCAAAGTAACGATGGATGGACTGTGGGAAGGATGATATGGCTAGAAAGGAGGCGTCTGACGAGATGACGAGTAATAGAGAAGTGTGGAAGAAGAAGACATGCTGCGCCGACCACTAATGAATGGGGCTAAAGTTTTTGAGCTCACCAGATGGCGCCACTGTCGAGTAAAGTCTTGTCAATAATTCTATTTTATACTTTAAAGTACAAATAACATCATAAAAAGTTTATTTTATTACGTATAACAACATACTGTAAACTTCAGATACATATTTACAATGTTCTCCATAAAATTAGCAAGCATGAAACATTTAAAAATCATTCTACCTCCAAGTACTAATAAATAAGATCCTAAGTTGTCATAATAAATCAGGAATGGCTTATTCTAGAACACAATCGTGAGTAATAGTATAAATACTTGATAAAAAAGCACGCAACGCGCGAACACTGTATGACATCTGACATTTCGGAAGACCTTAAAGTTAGTCTACACGAGCGCCTCTAGCGGCGAATTCATGGGTACAGCCGGCATTTGATTTTAGCGATATATTGTGAAGATATACAACCTTCATTATAGTGTCGATGGTTGGTTGCTTAGCAATGTTTGTTATATTTGTCTTGTCATTTTTACCTTAAAAATATATTCCTTCTACATAGTAAAACAAAGTTTTATTATAATGTTTAATTATGCATCTACGGCAACATAACAATTTTAAGCTTTAACTAAATAAAGCTTCACATCTATGTATGTACGTGTACAAACAATTTTTGGTTAATTAGTTTGCGAAAAGGTAGCCTCCGACTCGATTTTAACGTGTTTTGAAAAATAATAGAATAGTCGAGTTTCGGTGTATTGTATGTTGCACTCTCTCTCTGCCTGCCTGCCTAGTTGCTCGCTGTCTGTCAGTGTCAGTGGCTGGGCCGTGGGGCCGTGGTATACTACAGGTATTTAATTCTCTCCTTTTTTTCTGTTCTCTAAACATCACTTGCTTTCTCATTCACTTCTGACATTGGCAGAATTGTCGACATAGCCAGTGGCTACATATATATAAAAAGTACTCTGTGCCAGTGGCACAGCTGCATCTTCATCTTCTTTTGAGCATTTTCATTTATTTGAACAGATTGCACATTGTGTTAGTTTTTTAGTGCTAGGTTATTATTGTTCTGTGTGCGTCACGTCACCGAATCACGATTATATAGGTTTGCTCAAATATCTTTGTGAAAAATATTAGCGTTTAGCAAGTGATTTTAAGTAAAAAAACTGTAGGTATGGGCTGCACCTGACCCGGCGCGCGATTGATAAGCCCGATTACACTTAGCACTTCACATAGAGTACCGCACTCACGCAATGTTACGTCTGTTGGCAGGATAGTGTGTGTGAGTGTATCTTGTGTAAATAAACCCTGTCGAGTTAGCTTCTGCTGCTATCGGTGACTATACCATATATATATATATACTATACTATAGTGTGGCACTAGATGGCGCTGTGTGTTCATGTCCAGCGATATTTATTATTATTATTATACCTGGATTGGACTTGTTTGCTGATGAATGGACGACGATATTATTGGAATGTTTGTGGTTCTGCGAGAAGACCGAGTAAAAGGATTAGGTATTTAATTTAGTGTTAATGGTTTTAATTAAATACTGTACTAAATAAATAAATACATAAATGGGTGTTTTTCTGCTATTTGGAAATTCGTCCATACAAGACTTTCCTAAGCAAATTTTATTAAATGTTGAGAATGTTTGTTAATAAAATGGAGGGCATTATTAAATTAAATATATATTTTATAAAAGCTGACACATTTTCCTCTTAGGTTTTGAGTTATGGATGATTTTAAGGAACAATTTAGTATCGTTTGGCAGGAGGAGGGGGGAGGGGACGGACGGGGAGGGAGGGGACGGACGGGGAGGGAGGGGTGGTCCCCCTTGGCCCCTGGTACCACTCCCATTGAAAGGGATCGGACCGTTCCAGAGAAAAAACAATTCTTGTAACCTAACCTCAAAACACTTTATATAGTCGCTTAAAGGCGAAGTAGGGTAAAACTATATCAATCTCATTCATTTTTTCAATCATTTAAATATCGTTTGGCAGGAGGAGGGTCGGCGGAGGTCTCTGCTCCGACGTCCTCTGCTCTGACGTCACTCCCATGAAAAGGCGTTGAGTAATAGTACATTGTAATACAAGGGGCTAAAATGACCCATTATATACGAGGTAGTTTTACTACCGAGCTTTGGCGAGGTAGTAAATAAGAACCGAGTTATAATGGGATTTTAGCGCCGTGTGTTACACTGTACTTTTCACTTTGAGTGTGAGAAAATAGTCAATTCAGTACAAAAACATTTATTAAATATTACTTAATAAAATAAAAATCACGTGAGATTTGTTTACTTGAAGCTAAATGTGCGCATCACGCAGCAGCAGGTCGCGGCAGCCGGGGGAGAGCACGTCGAGGTACTCGTGCCTCAACAAGTCACGAGCACGAGATTTACTTTACGCCCTAGGGCCTTAAAGGGCCACTTTAGGCCCGCATAGTAGGGCTATATTGGCGTACTTTAAGAGCATGAGAAGTGAAAAACCAATTATTGTAACCTAACCTCAACCAAAGTAAATTAACATTTGAATGTCACCTCGCCATGGAGAGTATATCGCTGTCTAACAGAATCACTCTCCAGTGGATTAAGGGGCACAGTGGATCCTTAGGCAATGACGCCGCAGACGAACTTGCTAAGAGAGGTTCCGAAATGGCAGTGCTAGGCCCGTACCCACTCCTTCCCTTACCTTTCTCACATTTCCGTACGTGGATTCGCCAGAGATCAACTGAACTTCATAACAACAAATGGTCACGGTCTACAGACTGTAGACAGTCAAAAATGGCGATGCCAAGTCTACACCCACGACTAACAAAACGACTGCTCAGCTTAAGCAGAAATAACCTCAGAATAATAATAGGGACAATAACGGGCCATTGCCCCCTTAACAAACATCTCTTCAACATAGGCGCCACGGACAGCCCACTCTGCAGGGGCTGCTTTGAAGCCGAAGAATCAGCTGCCCACGTCATCCTGGAATGCGAGGCCGTGGCTACCCAACGCAAACAAATCCTCGGAACGGTGAGGTCGCTCTGCGAAGCCTGTGAAGATCCCAGGAAACTTCTGTGCTTCTGGACGGAGCTAGGCTGGCTAACCTAGCCAGGACACCTACGCACAACGGACCGAATGAGAGTCTAAGTGCGGAAAATGGAGTCCCTACTCTACTCTACTCTACTCTAACCTAACCTCAAAACACTTTATAGTCACTTAAAAAGGCAATGTAAAAAGCGATCAAAGTAGGAGCCCTTCTAACCTAATCTATCCGAGTCAGGGTGCCCTAAGTCCAGAGCTCGCTTCGCTCGCTCTTGCATCCAAATTCTCCTAGTAGCATTCTTAGCTTCTAGTAACACTGCGGCTAAATTAGATACAAAGAATGAAACGACAAAAAACTAATTGACAGTGACACTCAGCATACGACAACCCGAATGGCGCAGCGGTAGTGAGGTTGCATTACGTTCTTGGGGTCCCGGGTTCGAACCCCGGTAGGAGCAAATGTTTGTGTGATGAGCATGGACATTTGTTCCGTCATGGATGTTTAGATGTATATTAAGTATAATTTTCCCGTTGCTTAGTTATAAAATGAGAAATTTGATCGCGTGGCTAATAAAAATATTTAGGCTTGACTTATAATTTCTCAATGTTTTTCAACGAAATGTACCCCTCTGATGCATGCCTTTTCCCTAAATATACAGATTTTCCCAACGACAATCTCTTTTGTTACAGAATATGTTCCGCGACGCCGCACTCGCGCGGGTGCTCGTCCGCCTGCAAGCGCTCGCCCGCGGCTTGCTCGCGAGGCGGCGCACGCAACGCCTGCGCACGCAGCGTGCACAACACACGGCTGCGCTCTGCGTGCAACGCAACGTGCGCAAGTTCCTCGCGGTGCGGAATTGGCCGTGGTGGCGGTTGCTGGTGCGAGTTAAATCGTTGCTGGCTGAGCGTCGGCTTAAGCAGGCACAGGTATTCTATCAATCGTATAAACCGTACTTTTAAGCGTTATTTTTCGTTATTTTATTTTATTTCTTCAAAAGTGTTTTGAAAAACGTCGTTTGATACACGTAAAAATTTGTTATTGCAGTTCTCGGCTCAAAAAAAATTCCGCCTCTTTCTCCACTTGTATCAAAATGTAGGTACTATTGTTCACCCAAAAGTGCTCAACGTGCCTAAAGAAGTTTTTACTTCAAAAACACCGACCCTGTTGAAACGTTGAATCAACTTACTCATCATTTCAGCCGAAAGACGTCCACTGCTGGGCATAGGCCTCCCCCAAGTGTCGCCACATTGACCGGTCCCGTGCGACTCGCATCCAGCGGATTCCCGCAACCTTCACCAGGTCATCGGTCCACCTAGTGGGAGGCCTTCCAACGCAACGTCTTCCGGTACGCGGTCGCCACTCTAGAACTTTTCGGCCCCATCGGCCATCCGTTCTGCGAGCAATGTGCCCTGCCCACTGCCACTTAAGTTTGGCAATTCTATGTCTTCATTTCTGATTCGATCACGCAAGGAAACTCCGAGCATAGCCCTCTCCATTGCCCTTTGGGTGACTTTAAGCCTTCTGATGAGGCCCATTGTGAGCGACCACGTTTCGGTCCCGTATGTAATCACTGGCAACACACACTGGTCATAGACTTTCGTCTTGAGACACTGTGGTAAGTTGGATGAGAAGATACCGCGCGACTTCCCGAACGCTGCCCAGCCGAGTCGGATTCGACGATTGACCTCTTTCTCGAAGTTAGACCTACCTAACTGGACCGTTTGTCCCAGGTACACATAATCGTCTACAACTTCGAGTGTAGAGTCTCCGATCTTGATAGGAATGGGTGTGACATGGGCATTCAACATGACTTTGGTTTTGTCCATGTTCATTCTAAGACCCACTCTTCCGGAAACTCTACTGAGGTCATCGAGCATTGTACTGAGGTCCTCCATGGTTTCAGCCATGACCACTATATCGTCGGCAAACCGAAGGTGGGTGATGTACTCGCCATTGACGTTAATGCCTAGCCCTCTCCAGTCCAGAACCTTGAAGACATCCTCCAGTGCAGCGGTGAACAGTTTCGGAGATATGACGTCTCCCTGTCTCACACCTCGCTGCAGGAGGATAGGTTCCGAGGCTTGGTCCTGAAGTCGGACTGACTGCAGTACAGCCCAGGTCTCGATCGAATCGAAGGCTTTCTCGTAGTCCACAAACGCTAAACAGAGGGGTAGGTTATACTCTTCGGTCTTCTGTATAACCTGCCGCAGCGTATGTATGTGGTCCACGGTGCTAAAGCCTTTCCGGAAACCGGCTTGTTCGAGAGGCTGGAAATCGTCAAACCTGCGCGCGAGACGATTCGTGATGACTCTTGAAAACAACTTGTAGACATGGCTTAGAAGTGAGATGGGCCTATAATTCTTCAACCGGGCATTGTCGCCCTTCTTGAAGAAGAGTACCACCACACCCCTGCACCATGCCTGTGGCGTTTTTCCCTCAAGTATGACGGAATTAAACAGCTTCTGAAGGGCCTTAAGTACCGGTTTTCCTCCCGCCTTCAGGAGTTCGGCCGTAATTCCGTCATCACCCGGTGCCTTGTTGTTTTTGAGCTGCTTCAGAGCCATCCTAATCTCGTACAGGCTGACGTCCGGGATGTCTTCGGTATAGTGTCGGGTCAGTCTAGCTCTTGGGTCGTTTGCTAGATCTACGACGGGTTGACTGGTTGACGTGTACAACTGTCCATAAAAGCTCTCGATCTCCCTCAGAAGCTCCGGTTTGGCGGATAAGATCCTACCATCGTCGGTCTTCAGTTTCGTGAGCTGGCTTTGCCCAATAGCCAGATCTCTTGCAAATACCTTGGAGCCTTTATTCCGCTCAATCGCGTCTTTAATATCAACTTACTAAATGAGTTTTATTAAGTTAGAAACTGAACGCGA
Organism: Xestia sexstrigata; assembly: GCA_941918905.2. Taxonomy (NCBI): domain Eukaryota; kingdom Metazoa; phylum Arthropoda; class Insecta; order Lepidoptera; family Noctuidae; genus Xestia; species Xestia sexstrigata. The sequence goes on along the minus strand of OW799230.2, from coordinate 10,171,269 downwards.
TCAACAGCACATCTAAAACGAGTTCAAGAGCTGTCTGTCAAAATTTCAATGATGACACTGACAGCTCTTACACCTGGTTTAACTGTGCTGATCTCGTTCAATTCCATTAGTGAAAATCACCGCTGTGTCAAAAGCAGAATGATGTGATTATGATTTTTGTTACCAGGCATCTTGTACTTAATTAACTCAAACTCGATGGAGTTGTGTCGTTTAATTACCGAGTTCCTATGTCCACCTTCCAGCTTCATCATCAAACTCTGGTTACCATTTAGGACCAAAGTACTCTTCAAGACAAATCAGACGACCCCAAACTCGATGGGATTATGTTGTTTTTTATCGGAGTTCCTATGGCCACCTTCCAGCTCCATCATCAGACCCTAGATACCATATAAAGACAAAGTACTCATCAAGATGAATCAAACGAGTCCAAATTCGATGGGGTTGCGTCGTTTCATTACAAAGTTCCTATGGCCACCTTCCAGCTCCATGTTATCATAATATTGTATTGCCCCGTGATATACATAAGCGTCCAAAATTTCAACTCAATCGGTAACCGGGAAGTGGATCAAATTTAACTTGCAAGATTTGATTACAGACAGACAAACAAACATATTTCGGGACAGGTTAATCTAAAAAAAAAAGCTTGTAAAGACAACACATGTCATCTTTCTGTCATATTGACATGATTCCCTTTTGTTTGCAGGTCCCTCGACCAACGATAGACGGCAGCAAGTTCAAGAGGCGCCACGGAACGGCAGCGATATCCGGGCACCTGTATGAGACAAAGTTACTCAGCTTGTCAAATTTTCAAGCAATTCACGACGATACTATTCAAGACTTTCAGTTAGCTTCAAATATTGACAACATCGGGGCTTTCGACGACATTTGCTTCAAACTAAAAGTAAAAGATCATGATAAACCTGTATGTCTGTTCATACAAGCTAAACATAAGGAAAACAAACAAGAAACTCTTAAAATCGATTTGTCAACTTACTTCATCAGTTACTTAAAAATCCGACAAAATTTTGTTCCAAGTAAAGACTTGTTTTTCGGTTGTAAATTTGATGAAACAGAATGTTATTTCGTTATTTATACAACCGCGAGAGATGAATTTAGTAATGACCCGAAAGTCAAAAGTAGTTTGCGCCCCAATCTGCATGATTTAATTGACACAGGCGGAACGGCCAAGCAACCGGGCAACTTAGAAAACTTTGGAAAAATGGTCAACCTATGCGAAATAGCTTTGAAAGACAATATGGCTTCACTGGCTGAACGGATAGCTAAGCATGTAATGGGTCAAGAGAAATTCGAAATGATGTTGACTACTGAGCTCATGAAGTACTATCATGTCATTCTGGGGCAAAAAGTTGTCGACGTTTCTGAAATACAGGAAGGACATAGAAAAGCTACCTTTCGCCAGGACTTTTTTAACACCAATGATAAATACCTCACTGTATTCAAAGACAAATTGTACGAAGAGATTGTAAAAATTAAAATTAAAAAACCTACAGATAATATTACAAAAAGTTTACTGCCTGAATTCTTAGCTAATCCCACTGATGCCAAGAAACTGAGTAAACTGATAGGACCCGTTATAACATATAAGGATGGTGCGCCTCTGCAGATTAATAAACAATATACAGAATATGTCAAGCCACAACAACTAAATGAAATGACTGTTTCTCCAGAGACAGCCAAGCAAGCACTAGAACTGGCTGCCAAGGAAATATTATTATCTACAAAGTTAAACCTGAAAGTGCCGCCTGCTTTCGGTAATAAAGATTTAACCGTGAGAAATCAGGCAAGAATCAATCACCTAGCGTCAGTAATCACTGATCTATTAGACAAGTATAAAGACAGTAAAATTGTAACTATAGATGATGATGATGAATCTTTGGGAGATGGATTCTTGCACAAAGGAGGTATAGCTGGTGCCATTGGAAATATATTTGTGCTTGACGTTAACCCCAAACTAATGAAGGTTACAAGTGACGAGAATTCATTGGGTACATTTGCTAAAAGCCTGTACCAAACATTGAATGACAAAATCAAATTGACTAATAACAACAGAACGGAGGATAAAGTGCCCGATTTGTGCGAATATAAATTTCGTTTTAAATTTAAAAACTGCCCTAAACTTTTATTGGAATGCAGCGAGTATGAAGACAATTTAGCGCAAGATTTCATAAAGAAGCTGTTAATTTACTCTGGCCAAACTGACGAAAAAGGTGTGGAGAACATATTAAAAGCCAAAATAAAAGATAAACTACCAGATCACAGTGACTATCTTCAATCGAAAAGTGAGAAAACAGAGCAAATTTTTTTTAAATATCACAATGAAATACAGGAGTGGTGGAAGCAATCAAGTAAGGTATCTTATCTTAATAAATCTAGTCAAATATTTGAGAAAGCCGTCAGTGATACTATAAAAGACCCACAGATGTGCTTAATAAGCGTACCATACATGAGAGAGATAAAACAATATAATTACACATTCACGGAAGACGCAGTGAGGTCCTTAAACTTGCAGGATCATCGCTCCAGTATTATCATAGTTACAGAGAGCTGCGTACTTACTGTTACCAAAATGTTTCAATATTTCAAGGACATAGATTACTTTGTGTTAGATCTTGCAAGTATTGTAAAACTACCAACGATTAATGAGCGTGAAGCAGTGCGTAGAGAACTGACAAATACAGAAAAAATAATAATATTAGTATGCAATACCTTACAAAAATCCGACAACGAAAATGGAACCTTTGAAAACATTGCAGAAGCAGTGAGAAACAAAAACGTCATAATAATTACTAATGATTCGTTTAAAGAAAATATACAGAAATATTTCGGAGTAGCAGATAATAACATATTAAACGATAACAGAAATAGTCTAATTGACATGAGCGAAGAGTCACAAACAAATATCTTGGCGAGCTGCAAAGTGAAAGTTAAAGGCCTAGAAGTGCGATTGAATCACTTTGTAAATGGCTGGCGGGCTCCGGCGGATGCCAAACTGGGTCGCCTTCCCTAACTCTTTACTTAGAATAATCAGCCTATAATGTTCCCTCTGCTGGGACACACGGCCTCCTCTCTATGAGAGGGAATGGACTATAATCCACCACGCGGGCGCAGTGCCACATGGAAATAACAGACCACTGCGCTGACATACTTACTATACTTATCGATTTCATTTATTTTGTAAGCACATTAGTCGCTAGGTGCAAATCTATACTAACATTATAAAGCTGAAGAGTTTGTTTGTTTGAACGCGCTAATCTCACGAACTCCTGGTTGGAATTGAAAAAATATTTTTATGTTGGATAGTCCATTTATCGAGGAAGGTTGTAGGCTATATACCTAACATCACGCTACGATCAATAGGAGTGGAGCATAAATGAAAAATGTTGCAAAAACGGGGAAAATTTGTTCCTTTTGTGAGCTTTTTCGCTCTTATGTGACGCAGACGAAGTTGCGTCGGCGTCGGTCAGCTAGTATCGAATATAACAAGAGTGCCTCGAATGTGTTTTGCAACCTAATAATAAATTCTGCTGACGCAAATGTGTAATAATTATGTATTTAGATCTGAGTTATCAAAATTTTGTTGATTTATTTAGTACTTATTAATTGTAAGGAAAGAAACAGCAATAAAGGCTATTTTATTTATTTAATCAAAATAATTTTATCACTCCGTAATGTTAAATATTAAACACAAAAACAACTGTCATACAGAGTGTAAAAGACCTCATCACGAAGCCGTCAACCAAGCATTCTGTACGTCAAACTAGGTAACTCTACGCAAAAATTATTGCAGGGAAACGACTTTTTTTTTTTGGGTGAAAAATCATGTTTTGGGGTAGAACTCAATGTAACGCACTCAAAACATTGTGCTGATGGATGGATTGAATAGTACGGAGGTCGTGGAGGTGTTTAAAGTAAAAATCTTACATTAAAAACTTGTATTGAAAAAAAAAACTTGTCTAAAAGTTGGAACTTTGACCCCTATATCTCCGTAACTAGAAGGTTCCCAGGTATGGTGTAGAACAAAAAAAATATCGCAATGACCGGGAGAACAAGTGCCTTTCGGCTTCGTTAAGAGGTGTTTTACACCCTTTATAGCTTAATGATATATTATATAGGTCCTGCAGCCTGTGATAAGTACAAGATTAAGCTAAGTAATACAGGCATTATTATACCTACATTGTCAGTTTTTAGATTCTTGTTGTATATTTATCTTCTGGAATTCTGAATAAAGATTTATTATTAGTGCGGGTTGGTAGATGTCACGTGTCTTCGAATTTTTAGTTCTAGGTCATGCCAACTCTTTACTTACTTTTATAGTAAGTAATACATGAACAACATTATACAATTAATGTAAGACATCGTTGAGTACTTGCGTCAGAAGACCAAGTACGTGGCCAACGTGCAGGTGCTTGAGGATGTGAATGCCAACGTGTTATGCCAACATTACGCCAGTGTGTGTGCCAACAGCTTCTGTGTACAACATTTAGGTATACATAGGTTTTACAGTAATTGGCGACTGTGTAAGTCCAAACTTACACAGTCGCATATTACAGGTTAACCAGCATTCACTAAAATAAGTTACAGTTAGTGCACCTCGTCTTGGAGGAAGACTTTTGCCCGTTGTTCGTGTTCCGTCGCTTCCACGGGCAAGTGCTGTACCAAAACTAAAAGGCCTTGTGTTCGTATCGTAAAACCATTTTGGATTGACTGATATTTTTCTTTCAACTCGTAAACTACATATATAAAGCTCGATTGCGGTGAGCTCGTGTACGGTGCGCCGCGCTGGCAGTTAATGCAAAGGGTTAGAGTACACTTTTGAATCGATGATTGCTGCCGTGAGTGCACTGCACCGCGGCATGTTGCCGCGCCGCCACAAGACGGCAGCGCGCGGCGCCGCGCCGTGGCCATGTGTCCGGGCCCTAACTCAGGGGCGACTACAAGCAAATTTTAGGGTTATGTTAAGGCGAGCTGAACCCTGGCGCGGTAGGCATTCAAAGCGTACCCCAGCCCCTGCTCATGTAGCTTTGCGTAAAAAGATACGATGCGCGCGCGAGCGTCGCGCGCGCGGCAATCGCAAAGTTCATTCGAGTTCACGAATACGCGTAGGTACTGCGTCGCGTAATCGCGTCACAGAATAGTGCAATGCAGTAGATCAGCTCGAATTGAAAAAATAAGTTTATTTTGTTTAATTTTCTAATAAGTATTTTTAAGATTACAAATTAGAGGTAGTGTAAGTATATAGATGAGGTATATCGTATAAAATGTAACTTATTTACTTAAAGTACTAATAATAAAAATACGTAGGTGTATTTATGATTGCGAATAAATCACCATAAAACAAGTAAACCGATTGCAATGTTAATAGGGAAATGTCAATTAAAAATCTGTCTGACACGAAGGTCATCGGGTACAATGCAAGAGAAGGTAACACATTTCCTAGACCTTAAGGGTGTAACCTGTTACCCATGAAGTCTAAAAAATATGTTACTATAATGGTTATTTTGAGTGAAATATAAGGGGAAGCGTAGGTTATTAATTAAATAACTATTTCTTTTTGTTTAATTTATTCATCAACAATCAAACAGATATGTGCGTATGTGTGTGTATATGTGGGACGAGCTGTTATATGATGTTATAAGATTTTGTTTATTAAAATTGGGAGAAAACCACAGCAGAAAGTATGGACAATGCTTAATCTTAAAACTATACAGTTGAGAAAATTGAATGCAGAAATCATATTCTACGAAACTTTCGCAACAAACTACGTGCTTGCAAACGTGCCGGAAATTCGAAAGTCATTGCTATAAATTTACTACATAAAGACATCACCAAATCATTGCAGTAACATTTATATTAACATTTTCTACACTGTCACTTTTCTCTGATTCGATTACAATCACTTTTCGACATACATTACATTCAAATTTAAATTTTGATATCAATCCTATTCGTTTTTCTCCTATCAACTTGAAATATCCGAGTCTGCAATCAAACAAATCGATATGATTTGTTTTTTCTTGAAGCTGTGACATAAGATAATTTATGTCAACAATTCGGCGTCCACTGATGGGTCGATAGTCATTATCTGTTTCATTTTCCATGGTTAGAGTCAAGTTTTCAATTTCCTTTGTTGATCTAAAAAAAGATAAAGTTTTTTTATGTAACTTATTGAATAACTCAAACATAATTATGTCAAACAAAAAGTAGCTACTTACTCATTAATATCATTATTATATGATTCATGAATAGGTTCAGTAAGTTGGGCATTTTCAGCATTCATAGCAGTTCTGTAACAATAAAATAATGTTAGGTATTCATATTCACAAGTAACTGCGACAGTCATTGGATATAGAGGCTTTAATTTAACCTATCGATCTATCGTGCCGATGGTATGCCGCAGGAAGCTTTCGTCTGATTATTATTGAATCGGTTACTACTGTTTAATTGTTTATTAATAAGTACAGTGTAGGTACTCACTCGTTGACCCTAGGGTTATTAAAATTAGCAGGCTCTACAGTCATTAAAGGAGCCACGTTATGCCCACCCGTTTGCTCGATTGACCTGTAATATGGAAGTTGATTTATGTAGATTTGTTGTAATAATAATGCATAAAAATGCAATAACAGCATTCTCGAGAGAATAATTCGATTTATTTCGAAGTCAGATAGACTTCGAATCGATGTTATTTATTTTAAATCAGTTTTTATCCGATAACGATAACTGACATTTGGATTTATACTATCATAATTTTCATTTTTTAAACACTTTTCTTGTTGCCAATAAACACGAAATAAAAGTTATGCCATGCCAGTTATTGTTTCTTTGTTGTTGTGCATAGAAGATTGACTCTCTCGTAAACAGTATTATTTGAAAAATACTAACTCCTTCACTAGATTATATTGCAGACACCATTAATATTTAAAAATACAAATAAAAGAAAATAGCTAATCCATATCTACGTTTTGTCGAGTTATGCGAACAGAAATGTATGGATCAGCTGATTTCTTTTTGTTGAATTTTCAAAAGTCGCAGAACTAAATTTGTTGTTGTGTTTATTGATTTTTGTAATATAGTCCTGCAAGGGTGTTAGTGTTTTTCAAAAACCCTGTATAATCGTTACCGAAAATAATATTTGTAGGGAAATAGTCATACTGAAACATTTTTGGACTATGGCATGTCTTTCGACATCATAAATATTACGATTTGTTGTGTTCTGGCAAAGAAAACTAGTTCTGGTGGCTGTAAATTGGTACCTAATGCTAATGAAATTGATGATCATACTCATATTGTCACATAATAAATTCCTCATATCAAACTATTGCCGTCCACTGCTGTACGTCAGGCCTCCTACAAAGAGCTAATAAATTACATACCCATACCTACCTATATCTTACCTACTTGTAGTTACTTTCTACTAAGTATATTTTTTGTGGTGAAGATTGCGATTATCAAAAAAGAATGAAAATACTTACTGTTCTTCACTGTTGTTTTTTCCAATAAATAAGCCATTTTTATTTCGAATCATTTTTGAACTGAAACAATAAAATAAGTTATAGTATTACAAAAGATTAGAGATTAATGTACCTAAGTGTAAGTACACGGGCGGCACAAAGGAGACAGAAGAAGAAAGCTAATATGACTTTGTGACCATGTAATGTTTTTACAATTTTATTTTAGGTACTTAGGTATCGCCGCGCCCGGGCGCGCTCGGACTGAGCAGCGTCGCTGTCGACCCAAGCGCGGCCGAGCGTAGACGTAGGTATGAAAAGTGAAGCACATAGGTACCTACATGAGATTGACTTCTGTACCGATCTATTGTATGCGGGCGGTGTTACCCGACATCAAAGGCATTTCACTAACCTACTGTAGGGAAATAATAAATTTCGTAAAACTGTAACTGGGGTCAATAGGAATAAATTAATAAAAATCATAACTTACCATATTTCTTTTGCGATTTTTTTTTTGCCTTCAACCGTGATTTAGTCCTAATTTTATTTCTTTTATTTGCCATTTTCACAAACTCACAAATATAAATTGTCGTAATAGCTGTATAAAAATTATTTACACAATGAGAAATAAACACGTAAACAAAATCTTAACAATGGTATTTTTAAGTACAATATTATTTATAATTTATTTTATTTCGAATTAATATTATTTACGAAGCAGAAGTGAAGCGCGCGCGCAAAAATTTGGCACAGGTCTCTCCTCGGTAACGTCCTGCAGGACACTGGCAATCGGGTAAGCGACGACGCGCGGGCCGAAAATCACTTTAAAAAATCGATAAAAAATATATAAATGTAATAAAAAAAAACGATCGGGTAGAATCGATTCCAAAATTAATTACCTATAAATTAATATTAATTATAGAAATAGAGTATTATAGTAAGTACTTGTTTAAAATGAAATTTTGCTTGTAAAAAAACTGCAAATCGAAGTAACTTCAGTATTTTTTTCTATCGAGAAAACTATATTGCATCGTGTATTGAACGGGTACATGGTATAGAGAAGGAATGTATCCTAAAATATAAATTTATTTTGGGTTCTAAATGTTTTAATTTGCCTATCAAAAATGAGTTCTAAAACAAGCAAAACCTACCGCGCCAGGGTTCAGCTCGCCTTAAATCAGGTTTTAGGCTGTATACAGAAAGAAAGCTGGAAACTTATAAGCGCTTGACAGCGCTGGTAACCCGCGCAGGAAAATATATGAACGCGCGCCGATAAGCACTGAACGGTGCCGACAAGTTCCGACAACCTTAAACACGCGCTGGTCAGCGCTGGGCGCTGCCATTTAAAATTAATAAACAACTGCGACAACACGTGCAATTACGACAGGCATATTTATTTTGATAAATATTTATAATATAGGTATATAATGGGATGTATAGCTTCTTTTCGCATTTTTAAATACACATTTTCTAACAAAACCAAATCATCGTCCGATGAGTGCATTTTGCTTGGTCTGCTTCAACCTGCTTCCTTTGTGTGGAACGGACTAGCCCTGTCAAGCGCCGGTAAGCGCTTATAAGTTTCCAGCTTTCTTTCTGTATACAGCCTTATATTGTATTAGGGTTTTTCTTTTACTTTTTTTTTGTTGAATTAGTTTTGAAAATGTTTTAGGGGTTCCTAAGGGTTTTCAAAAGATTTTACATAATTTACAAAATCTTTTAAGGACTCTAATGGATTTTCCAATTCATTTAAAGATTCCTAGGGATTCTCAAAATTTTTTAAGGGTAAGGAATACTTCTCAAAAACACGAAACCCGCGAGCTGCGCGCAGAAATACTAGTTATAGGTACTATATAAAACTCGATTACCACTGACTGACTGACTCACTGACATAATTGTTCTCCCAGATGGTGAATGGAGAGGGGGATATTTATTTATTTAGTACATGGAGGACTTACATTACAGCTAATAAAAACAGAAAAAAAGGAAACCATACTCACCAGAAAGCCAATTACAAGTCCTCATGTATAGACTTGTAATAGAAATCTATGGTGTAAGCACAAGACAAGAACACAAAAACACAGAGCTTTAATATAAGTGAGAAGCTATATAAAAACTAATTGGCAATTTATATAGCTTAAATTGTATAGAAAATAATACCAAAAATAAAACAAACAATGTAACCTACTTGAAAAATTGGAGACTTAAGCACCTTCTGGCCGAATTCAGACTAATTGTGAATGGATCTAAGTCATATTCCTTGCATATGTCATTGAAATCTCTGCCTGCCCGCACAATATAACTGTTCCGCCTATATTTCGAAGATGTATGAGGTACACATGGGTGGGTTAAAACGAAATGTAAAGCACATGTGTGAGTACTTTGTACTGTTCAGCCACCATTTACATTTATTTATCTTTCATTGACTTGAATATGCCTTGGTGGCTGAGAGAATGTCATGCTCACTTAAATGTCTCGCTGATGATGGCGGGTGTGTCGGGTCATTTAGTTCACTTCAATATGGTTGAGTTGAATGGCGCCGGTACATGCGTCATGTTTGTGAACGGGCGCTGTCAGTTGGGACTGGTCATCTCTTAGCTGCCAAGGTTCATTTTAATTACTTTATTCGTAAATTGTTGATCTAATCTTTTACTCTGGACGCTCTTAGTGTGCACGTCTTTCTACATCGTTCTCACATACTCGTATATGTATAATCTCAAAATTAATGATGTAACCAAGATTTTGTAACAATATTTTGATTTTAAAAGAGTGTCCATGGAGTTTCTTGCCCGTTTTTCTCCATAGAGATCTACGCTAGGGATTGGGCAACTACAGTACTTTCTCAAGTTATTATGCCTTGTGACTGGAGCTTTGATTTTCTTTTTTGTATTTTTGACATTCAAAAGTGCCGTAATGGTCTAATTGAAATAAATGCTTTGAGTTTGAGTTTGAGTTTGATGTCTTACTTGGCACATTGAAATAAAATTTTGACAATAACTCAGGGTTATCAATATTGTTATTGAGGATTTTTAACGAGAATAAACAGTCGGCAATTCTACGTCGATCCACCAGTGGTAGCAGATGATGCTTCCTACAGAGTTTAAGATAATTGGCTGACTGTTATGGAATCTTTTGGTGAAAACAAAGATATTTTATGAAACGTTTTTGGATGATTTCAATGCGGTTAATGTATTTATGATAGCGTGGATTCCATATCTGAGACGCATACTCTAGCTGACCCCTTACATAAGTGCAATACAATATCTTAAGTGTTTTTGCATTTGAGAAACACTTAGAGAGACGTATTATGAACCCAAGGAGTTTAGAAGCTGTTTTCACAATTGCGTCAATGTGTGTGTCAAAAAGTAACTCACAGTCTTGATAGACGCCCAAGTCACGAATAGTGTTGCATCTTGGTAAGATCTGGCCCGCCAAAGTATAACTAGTGGCTAGGACGGTACGTTTCCTAGTGTAAGTGATCACCGAACACTTGGATGGGTTGAGATCAAGTTTATTAGCCCGACAGTACTCTTCAAGCCGATACAAGTTAGCCTGAAGTGCTAGACCATCTTCGAGCTTTGAAATAGTGGCAAAGATTTTCATGTCATCAGCAAAGCATAATAGTTTGGATGAATGAAGGCACTGATCGATGTCGTTCACATAGACTAGGTACAAATAAAAACGGACCGAGCAGCGAACCCTGAGGCACTCCACTGGGCACGTTGACCCAACTAGACATATAATTATTGAGTACCACTGCTTGTGACCTGTTATCAATGTAGAACTACCTCAAAAGGTCCCCACGGATGCCCATGTAGCTTAACTTCTTTAACAGGGTATAGTGGTCGATGCGATCAAACGCCTTGCTATAATCTGTGTAAACGACATCGACCTGCTTACCATTATCCATAGCATCCGTTATAAAATCATTAAATAAGATCAAGTTAGAGGTGGTAGACCGTCCTTTTAAAAATCCGTGCTGAAAGGAGCTGAACGAACTAGCAAGGGCGGGATATAACTGGTTATAGACAATCCTCTCAAATATTTTAGCAATAATGCAAAACTTGGAAATAGGCCTATAATTAGTAATCTCGGTTTTGGACCCCTTCTTATGCACGGGTGTAATAAAAGCAGATTTCCATACTTTGGGGACAACACCTAGGGTCGAGGGACTTTGAAAACAAAATTGAGATAGGTAGGGCAATGGAAGGCATTTAATCAGAAATTTAGAGGATATGTTACCAGGGCCAGCACCTTTAGCTGGATCCAAGTTACGAAGTAAACCGGTCACAACATCAACATTCACTTCTATGTGACAGATGTCAGATGAAGTTCTGTTACTGTCGAAAGGGAAAACAGGCGGTGGATTGGTACCGTACCGTACTGGTGAGTATTAGATGAAGCAGTGTTGAGGAAAGTCGACATGAAATAGGACGAAAAGTTCTCACAAATAGAATCTCCGGTGAGTAATGGTTCGTCATTATAATTTAATGTACCTATTAGGTATATTATTAGAGTTGTAGCGATTTTTAACAAATGTCAAAAAGTGTTTAGGGTTATCTTTAATGGATTTTTCAGTTTTATTTAAATAACATTTATAACATGAAGCTTCCATAGTCTTGACTCTGTCACGCAAGTATTTAAAAGTTAACTCTTCAGATTTATTGCCGTAAATTTTGTTTTTTTTTTTTAGATATTTATATTTTTCTTTAATTGTTTTGACGAGTGATGAGCTGTACCATACCGGGTATTCTTTATTACGTACTAGCTTTTGTGGTATATACTTGTTTTGAAACTGTTCTATAGTGCCTAGTATAAAGTACTCAACCGACTCATCCAGTGATCGGATTGAAAACTCATGTTCCCAATTAGTGCCAGAAATCTCGTTATTATTAGAATCAAAATCGCCTTTGCTATAGATATACATATTATCGCAGCCGCGGTGCATGGTCACGAGGAAGTATTTCAAAGATGTCAATATTGATTGACAACGCAGGGTGATAGGGATCAATGGGCACTAGAGGGTCAACACACTAACACAGGCTAACTTATTTGAGAGGACTAAGTCCAACAGTTTCCCGTACGCATTAGCTACCCCGTTATAATGTTCAAAGTCCAGCGTACAAAGCTCGTCTGCGAGCAAACATTCGTCACTAGTGGCGGGGTTCACTGGAACTAACGAAAGGTTATTACATGGACCCCATAAGATTCCACTCATATTAAAATCACCTAAAACTAAAAACACATCTGAAGTTTTATTCAGAACCGTAGGTATGGTTCATTTTGGTCAGGAAGTTATTTAATTGTTCCGAAAACGAAAACCCTTTGTTCTGTTTACACAGGTAAAGAGCGCAAATATATAAGTTCACGTATTCTCGTGTCTTCGAATTTTTAAGCCTTAAGTTGATCCAGAGATCCTCCGCCGAGGACTGCAGGAGCGGTTGCGGAGTGAGAGGTAACTCCCTACGCGTTGCTATAAGCACACCACCACCTCTCGTTTGTCCAGTCTTAGCATAATCCCGGTCACGGCGCCACACTAAGTAACGATCATCAAATAACTCTGACTTTAACATGCCATCCATTAACCACGTCTCCGTTAAAACAATAACATCGTAGGAATTATGTAAAACCTGACGGTAGAACGAGTCTGTCTTGGTTCGCAATCCCCGTACGTTCTGATAAAAGACAGTAAGACACTGTTCGCTCTTGTTAGCCATTGCACATATACCCAACAATAATTGAATAGGCATCAACAACAATATAAAAGAATAAAAATTGCCAATTCATTTCAAACCAGTTATTAGTTACGCGTAAAAGTGGTATGAATTTATAATGTGGGTAAAAATGAGTAAAGTTAGCAAGAATGTACAAATCATCCGATATTTGGCATGACATGTCTATGCGAGCAAGCAGGCAGCGATATATCACACGCATAAGTGTAAGCGAGACAAATGTAGACAGCGCGGTAAGGAATATGATAGAAGCTCATTAGCAGTGCAGAGGTGCTAAACCTTTTATAAAACAAAACATATAACAACTGATGTGCAAACTTTGATACATTTTAAAAGTGGAAAAGCAACAAATCAATCGCAAATAGAAGCGGTTTATACAATTTTTTTTAAGGCTGATGCTCCAGGGTAGCCCGCTAAATTCAAATTTTCTTACGTTTTTTGCAATTTTCAGGCCAGTGCTAGGTTGTATGTTGATTAAAATACACACATCAAAAATGTCTAGGGATCAAGCATTTTTATGCGGATTTCTTGAGATTGAGATGTGGCTTTGTAATAAATTTATGATTTTATAAATTTATATGGATCCTTTTTGGTGCATTTCATAATTTGAATCAGGAACTCTCAATCAAATTCGAGTAAAAGATGAAAATAAGCTGTCAATATTTTCCCTATAAAAACATACAACGCATTGAAGACATTATTAGTGCTACTGTTTCCCTACTACTGATTAAAACCAACGTTATTATGGAGCGGCGACGTCATTTAAGCAGGGAAGAAATGCTCAGAGCCGTGGGAATGATAGAAGCTGGTTCCCGGCAACGTACTGTAGCTTTAGCTCTGAATACAAGTCAGAGTGTTATCAGTCGACTTTGGACACGTTACCGAAGCACTGGTACCGTGGCTGAGCGCCATGGAGGACGGTATCGCTGCACCACACGGAGACAAGACCGATACATTCAAATCTTAACTCGAAGAGCTCCAACAATAACCGCCATGATGTTAGCCGTGAGGCTTCATCACTCTTCAGGGAACTTAATTAGCGACCAAACAGTCAGAAACCGCTTGCATGAAGTGAACCTTCATTCCCGAAGACCGCTACGGGTACCACCTATAGCAATGCACAATCGTAGGATTCGATATCAATGGGCTCTTGAACACAGAAATTGGGCAGAAGAACAATGGCGTTTCGTGTGCTTTTCTGATGAGTCTCGTTTTGGTATGAGACCGGATACAAGACGTATACGACACTGGAGAACCCCTGGACGCCAACAGCGATTAAAATCCTGCCAGGAAGTCCATCCTTATAGTGGTGGAACCATCATGGTATGGGCGGGTATTTGGATCGGCGGAAGAACTGAGTTGATTTGGATCAGAGGCAACCTCAACGCTCAAATTTATGCTGAGACGATTGTATCAGACGTCATCGTTCCTCTACAAGTGCAAATCGGTCCCTTATTTCAGTTAATGCATGATAATGCACGACCGCACACCGCAAGAGTTGTAAGACAGACTCTCGCCGCAGCTAACATCAATGTCCTGCCCTGGCCTGCTCAGTCGCCAGACTTGAACCCGATTGAGCATGCATGGGATATGCTACAGAGAAGAGCTCTGCCGAATATGGAGGGTATCCAGTCGCAAGAAGACCTTTTTTTGTTGTTGCAACGAACATGGGCGGCCATTCCACAGCGTGATTTGGATGAACTCATTTTGAGTATGCCAAACCGATGTTCTTGTGTTGTTAGTGTTCGCGGTAGAAACACGGATTATTAATTGTTTAAGTTACCCAATAAAATTTTAAAGAAAACTGTTATTTCAGTCTTTTTTTCGAACTTTAATGTTAGTGGTTCAAATGTCAAAAATCCCTTTATTAGGAAAATGGCAAATTTCTTTATTAATGCAAAGGTGACTTGGTTTATCGTTACTGTGACAAACGAAAACACTTTATTTGATGAATCCTTAAAGAAAATTTTAATTAATATCAATCAGGAGAAAAGTTATTGCAAAAATATATGTTGATCCCTAGATACTTTTGATGTGTGTATTATTCGCGGCTGTAAGACGTATGTAGTTTAGTTATAGAATTATTATCATCAAAACCATTAATACAACCCTCCAAGTTCATATTGATGATTTTGATGATTATAATTCTGTAACTACATACGTCTTGCAGCCGCAAATAATATTGTAATCAACATTGACCCTAGTACTGGCCTGCAAATTGCATAAAACGTAAGAAAATTTGAATTTAGCGGGCTACCCTGGAGCAGACACCTTAAAAATTCCTTTCTGATTAAAAAGGTTTTGCAATTAACATCCTTGCGCACATGAATTTTGCCATGTTTTACCCAAACGAATTCATAGCGTTTTTCTTTAGCGGCAATTTTAGTTAAATTCAGAAGTTTTTTGGATTCCACACTTAGATGGTCGTGACATAAATACGTTGTGGTGCTCCTTGAAAACCTATGTCAGAGGTGGAGAATCCTTATCAGCACGTGCAGCCGAAATAAAGTCTTCTTTTATACATCTATTGAGGAAGCTCACAATCACTAATTTTTCCGAGTTATGGATAGGCACCCTTGAAATATAATTGATCTGGGTCTTAGGACACTTGTAATTAATTTTGCTGCCGATAGCATCAACGATTGAGAATAAGTTCTCATCCTTCTTTAGAGGGACACCCTTAATTTCCACATTATTTAGCCTGGATCGCTGATCAAACGAAGAAAGCTCAAGCTTTGATGATGCTAATTCTGTTTGCAATGAAAAGACAGTGTCCTGAAGCTTCTCAAACTCGGAGGTTTCTTTTCTAGTTCAGCAAGTCTGGTATCAAATTCATCGAGTCTACCACTTGAAAAATCGCAACTCTTCTTAAGCTCGGTCAATTCATCTTTAATCGATCTTATGTCACTGACAAGGGTTGGTAAGCTCAGCAGCTGCTGCCTCATTTCGCGAATTTCACCCAGGACTGTATCCAACGAAGCAGAAGGTTGCGGCAAAAGCAGAGCAGGCGACGATTTACAAGCAGGACATCTCCATTGTGCTCTTCGGTCGGGTGCCAGTTTTCTCCAACCCGCTTCGGACACACTTGCGCAAGAGAAATCCAGGAATTTCTTGCAACTTCCACATTGCTCCCCGTCATTTAACTGATCATTGCAAATTGTACACGTCTTCATTATGACTAAGATAATTTATTACTCAATGACGCACTTAATTCGGTGAACTTGCTCAAGTGAACATTAACAAAGTGTGCGCTACAAGAGGATTCATAGAAATCATAGCTCCAATAGTCCAGTCACTTATGCAAAACTAAGGGGTCAGCCTCGGAATGAGAGTTCTGTAGCTGTAAATAATTTGTATGCTCCACAATCTATATTAATTTTATGGGTGTGTAATATATGGCATAATACATATACCTACTATATTTTCACTTGAAATAACGTTCACATGATATAATTTTCATATGCTTAAAAACAAATTTCATTTAAACTTCTTTTGTTCTAATACCATTTAATATAACGTCCATTTCATATAATTTTCAATTTGTATAATGCAACGTAATATGTAACGTTCAGTTGTAATGTTTGTTTTTACATGGTTTTGTTACTTACATTTTGGAAATTAAAAACCTGAAAATTTAAGCATTCGTCCTCCCTAGGTAGCTTCATGCTCATTTCCTGGAGGCTTAGCATATCTTTTTACCTTGTAATTCATGTTATTTAAGTTTTTCTGAAGATTTTTATCTCTCTTGAATCTTTGTTTACCTTTGTAATGTCAGTTAGTGACAGGCCTTTATTTTTAATTTATTGCTGGAGCTAGTTGTAGGTCGTATAGGTAAATCACTTCGACCTCATTATCTTTTCTTTTTAATAATGTTCTAGAAATTCTTACCAAATTATAAAATGTCAATCATCTGGAGATGATAGGAGCCAGGTGGTGGAATTTTCAGTCTACGGCTGGAGCTGTAAGGCATCACAAGTCTTTAATGTTTTAAGAGTGACCAGAGAAAGTTTCCCTCTTCTGAGGCTTATAAGTTAACGCGTACCCGTGCCATGTCTTAGCATCTGTTGCCCGGGCTATAGGAGTGACGATCCTCCACCCTCCCTTACGATCTGAGTAAACTGACGTCCTCCGGCACTCCGAGAGGAAGATTGACGGCCCCCGCCTCCTCGGCTGCAATGATGAAGCCTGACGTCTCTCGACCCACTTCTACAGCCAGAGGGATGGACTGCAGCCCCCCAGACTGAAAGTTAGGTAGGTGAGTGCTCAGTGTGACCTTACAGTTTTCTGGCTCCTACCAGGAAAATGTAACGTTACACCGTTGACCTAATTTTCGTTTGACCTAATTTTCATATTTACTCATTTTCAGCCAAAATTCTGTAATGAATAAGTAAATGTCAGGAAACTTCATACTGTTCTATCTAACCTAAATGATTCACCAAGAATAGAGGGGAGGGGCATACTCCATGCATGCAGCAAGCAAGCAGCAAGCCTATGCAGCAAGCAAGCAACAGGCAAGCAGCAAGTAAGCATGCAGCAAGCAAGCATGCAGCAAGTAGCAAGCATATAGCAAAGCAAGCATGCAGTATGCAAGCATGCAGCATGCGGCTGCAAATGGCGGAGCCGGCCAGCAAGCCGAAGCTATGGGGCGGGCGTTAAAGCCACCTGCTCCTCGGCTCGCGGGCTACCTCGCCCCTTCGCATCTACGCGGGCTTAAATTACACTCTAGGCCCTAGAGTGTAATTCCACTACACGTAGTCTTTTATGCCCTACCCCTAGAGTCTGCAAAACCGACTCCACGTAGTCTTTTATAGGGCTTATAAGACTACGTGGAGTCGGTTTTGCAGCCATTCATTTCTGTCACTAAATTTGTGCTTAAAGAAAAAAAAAATTATTTATTTTATCTTTTTTAGAAATTACACAATTAACATGTGTACCTAATGACTTTATTCCAAATGCTATTATATGAGGTAAAATAAAAAAAGAATTGTTTGTCAAATAATACGATAATAAATATAAGTGTATCGGATAATTATTTTGACCAATCGTTGCTTGTCAAGTAAAAGTATTTAAAGAATCGGAATTACTGACAATACGGCTAAACGTTGGACGCCGCTTTGTATCGCTACTGGTTACTGCTTAGTCTTAGTAATGAATTATTGTAATCTTCCCGTCATATTATTAGACAGGTTTACGACTGTCAGAATAAAGGTTTATCTACATTGTAGATTGTTGGCGTATTTATAAGATTCAATTATTTTTCAAAGTACTAAATATTTTTTTTGCCTTTTAAGTACTTTTTTATTTTTGTTTTTTTTTCGGCTTTCTTCAATTATTGTTTTAATTTTTCTTGTCAGAATAATTTGATTTTTTGCCTTTTTTATTTTTTTATAATCACTTTTCTACAATCATTGTTTTTTTTGTATACAAAATCAGCCTTACTTTAATTAATATTTTAATAAAACTAAAATCAAAAGTTCTAAACACACAAAACTTCGTTACCTACGAAAAATGTTTGCTTGAGTCTGATACGCGTATCGAATACGAGACTTGACGTCTCGTATTCGATACGCGTATCAGACTAGTAGCTATCAATATGGCGACCCGTAGCCACCGAGATCATATCCGCACGAGTCCGTATTTGATACTCGACGTCTTTGTACTCGACTAGTGCAAGTGGATCTTATAGTCTTCATTCACATCGAATATTTACAAGTACTTAAAAGACTGTGGAATAATGTAGTTAAAAACACACACAACACGAGTGCACGTCGCGTTACTTTTATCTGTATTGGAATATGGTTCAAATTCAAATGACGTGCACACGAATGATTTTAGGCAAACACGAGTGAGTGGCAAAGCAGACTAGTAACTATTGAAACAAAATGCTATCTCAATTCGCCGCGCCCGCGCCGGTACTTCGGACTTCGATACGAGCGGGCCGCCGGTGCCGGACGCCGCGTAGGCAGTGAAACTAGGTGGATCGAGTATTTAAAAAGTTTGAATAGGTGCAACCCAGTCTCGTTAAATACCTAGTGCCTGGATCTGTTCTAGTATATACGCTTCCTCTCTATACTGTAAGCTGTCAGTGTCAATCCATTCATCTGTCAATGTCAAGTGTCGTACTTTGTTTGCAAAATATTGAGTTGTTTAAAAATTATATGAATTTCAAACCTTACATTGTTAATAATGTACTTATAATACAGAAAACATGGATTTTTCTAAAATTTGTCGAACCTGCATCAGGGCCTCTAACAACTTTGGTTTAAACCCAATTTTTTCGTCTGAAGACATTCATGAACGATTTTCTAGTGCCTTCTACTCATGTACAGGAGTTCAGGTAAATAATTCACCTAAAACCTATGTACAATAGTGTCTTCTAGCTAATTAAATTGTTCTTTCTTTTCTAGGTTAAATTCAACGATGGTCTTCCTCAAAACATATGTACAGCATGTAGGAGCCAATTTAACAACATGCTGAAGTTCAGGAAGCAATGCAAGCTAGTTGAAATACAGTTGCTCAAGATTAAAACTGAGTTAGGATCTAAAAACTCCATCCTTTTCACTCATGACCATCTTTTTACACAAATCACGGAAGAAGATTCAGTGTTAAATAAACAATTGACAACAACCAATAAATCTGACATTGAAAATTGCTCAAATATTACGAAAATTAAGTCAGAATGTATTATTAAGGATGAACCGTTGAATGTAGATTTCGATGAAGATCAACCATTAAAATATTTGGTAAAAGGTACTATGCAGGAAAAGACTGATAATAATGAACTTAATACAGAAAATACTTCTGATACTGAATTTTTAAACGAAGAAGTCATTTTATGTAGAAATACTTTTAAAACAGAGAAGACTGTTTCCCAGAAGGGTAATGATATCCAATCTTTAATAAATTCACAAAAAAATGTTGATTGTACACAAAACTCAGCTAAACTCAAAATGAAAATTCCAAAAACAAATATAACGCAAGACAAGACCATAGACATTCCATATATCATCACAGAAACTGTCTCAAAAAATACAATGAGGGTAGTCTGTAAATTATGTCAAAAGGAGCTGTCAATTCGAAGTATAGATTCTCATATGATGAGGAGACACCCCGGGGCTGACCAAAGGAAGGTCAAGTGTGAGCTGTGCGATAAGTATGTGATGAGAGAAAAGCTGAATCGGCATCTAATGTTGATGCATGGGAGCGTTGGTGTTAGGTGTGGGGTACGTTGATTTTTATCACAGTCTAGCGGACGTCATGCGCTTTCACCTGCGTAGTTCCTGTACAGGGATAAAATATAGCCTATGTTACTCGCTGATGATGTAGCTATCCATAGCTGAAAGAATTTTTAAAATTGGTTCAGTAGATTTTAAGTTTATTTGTATCATACAATAATATTAAAATACAAAATAATATTATAGAGTAAAGGACTCTATAATATTAGTAAATATTTTATCATCATCTGCCTAGCCTTTTCCCAACTATGTTGAGGTTAGCTTCCAGTCTAACTGGATGCAGCTGAATACCAGTATTTTACATGGAGCGACACCATATCTGACCTCCATAAACCAGTTAGAATGGAGTAATACGATACCCTTTGGCAAAACCTGCCAAAGATCTATAAATGACAGCCGGGACCAACTGTTTAACGTGCTTTCCGAGGTTCGAAGGAAACTCCATCTCATATTAAAAAAAAAAAATGAAGAATATTTGAAAATGTCGAAAAATGTGGTGTAAATGTGAAAATTCCGGGTGTATGGATAATTATTATGGTTACTTTGAATCTATTAATCAAAGTATTATTATCCTGTAAGTCCCAAAGGATTAGGTAGAGGTGTGCCATTTCGCCAGTTATGTTTAAATCCCATGTAATAGAGTGTGCCATCAACAGTGTACCAATTCAGACCCCGTGGCTAGGCAGGCTAGGCAGGCAGGGAATTCTAGGAACCCAATAATACTGTCCAACCGAGGCAATGATGAAAGTATTCTCTACTATTTCAGTATTGTAAGTCAGAGTTCAACAGTAAAGAGGCTTTAATGGATCATGTGAGTACGTGCACCGCAAAGAGTAAGAGGAGGAAAGTGAATGATTCTGTGAGTATCACCGTCATCTTCACCTTTACCATTGAGCGCTCTCCCAGGGCCCCACCATCCAAAAAAGCCCTAAGTTCTTGTAAATATCTTAGCTAGTGGCTATCAAAAGAAACTACATATTCCAGGCGGAAAGTTCCTATTTTCGAGCTCGCTTCGCTCGTTTCTGCATCCTATATTCATGATTCTCAAGCTTTTCAGCATTAGTCAATAGTTTCTTGTGAAGGGTGTTTTTTTTTAAGAGCCGGAGAATTTTCGTGTTTTTTCCGAAATACAGCCTGTTTTCTGCGTAAGGAAGTGCAAATTGGACCAGATTGTGCGCGCCGTGTACTTGTGTTGTATTCGCCATGTACGCGCCAACTGCGGTGGCCAGCCACATGCCTGAATATTTATGCCATAATCAAACATTCATAGGCATAAGATTACCAGTCAAATAAAGCCAACTTCATGACAAACATTTTTCTACATTTAAAGTTCTTCGCCTCTAAAAGAACACTTACTTCTGTAAGAAAGGAAAACTAGCGTATCTGGAGCGAAAATCGAGCTCGCTTCGCTCGGTCTTGTAATCCTTCCTGTTTGCCTACAGGGTCGTGCCCTAACAGAGTGTGACGTCTGCAAGATGACCATGCAGAAAGCGAGTCTGAACAAACACAAGGCCGTTAAGCATGCTGGACTCCGGCCTGTCTGTGAGGTGACTCCTTCAGTCATAACATAACATTCCTTGTAATCCCCGAAGGATTAGGCATAATTCTTCTTTGTACTATTATTATAAATGCGAAGATGGATGGATGTTTGTTACTGTTATATTTTATAACCTGGATTAACACATGGGATTCTTTTTACCCCGGTAGTACGATCCCGTGGGACACACGGGCGAAACCGCGGGCATGAGCTAGTACACGCAGTTATATTTGGTGTCCCAAGGTGGAAACCTTGTACCTATTATCATTTTAAAATTCATGAAAATTCCATGGACGTTCAAGAATTCTCCCCCGCATTCCGGGCACTAAGTTTGAATTTCGGGTTTATCCTGAAGATGAGGGTTTTCCAAATTGAAAAAAACCACAAGGTGGCAGCACTGGCGTAAAGTCTAAACATCTATCGAAATACACGAGTTTCTTTTAGTTAACGATTATTTTTTCATTTACCTAATTATCTTTTAAATCATTAATAAAATGCCTCAGTGTTGTGCCGCATAAATTACGTTTCATTAAGTTTTTCCTTGTACCACTGACTTTTGCAGTAATAAGAAGCTTAATCTGTAGTTCAGCTACTTTTCTTTGTCCGTAAACCATATTTATATTGTAAAACAGTGCAATACGATGAAATTTCGGTAAAAAGTTTCACTAGCATAGAATTCAGAACAATTTGACAGTTGTCTATACCAAACGCCTACGTAGTGACATCTACTACTACTACTACAACAGCCCATAACGTCCACTGCTGGAGATAAGCGTCTCCCAGGATTGGAGGAATTTGCCGTAATCTCCACGCTTGGCAGGCGGATTGGAGATCGCAGCGATGAAAGACTAACAGAAAACGCTGCTGCCCATTCTCTGGTCTACGAAGGCGCAAGGACATTAGTCGCCTTAAACGACACCCGTGAGTGTAATGGGTTGGTTCTATTCTACTCTGCCGGATACCACACGGCTAGCGACATCTGGTGTCAGATAAAATCCGGAAAACCCTCATTCCCGACGTATGGCAACCCTACTTACACGGTTGTATAAAGTACTTTCTGTGTCCACAGCACTGCGGTAAAAGCTTTGGTAATAAATTCCGCTTGAACGAGCACTACAGGGCGA
Source organism: Xestia sexstrigata (assembly GCA_941918905.2). Lineage (NCBI taxonomy): Eukaryota > Metazoa > Arthropoda > Insecta > Lepidoptera > Noctuidae > Xestia > Xestia sexstrigata. The sequence continues at coordinate 10,148,175 of OW799230.2, read as the reverse complement.
AGCATGGCTACGAGAAGTTTAAATGCAGTTACTGTGATTTCCGAAGCGCTGGCATCATGGCCATGAGGGTATGTATCTATGGTTACTGCCAGTTAACATCGCAATAGCAGTCATTGACCCACCTACATATTTTCATTCATTTTTTTTTCTTTCTTATCTTTGAAAACCAAAAATAAGCCTGTTCAAGTCTTGAATCGTCATCTATCGTGATCTTTAACATTTTTTGTAATGAAAAACGATACAGGGTTTATTTGTTTTGGTTCCTACGAAAGAGATATTAGGGAAAGGGCAATGACCGCTATTGCGATCTTAACGGGCACCAACCATAGTATCTATTGTTTTCAGGCTTTGATTATGTAGGACCCTTTAAAGAGGGTGTAAAAAGATCCTTAACGAAGCCGAAGGAAAATTGTTCTCATTGCAATTTGCTGTTGTTTGTTCCGTCATTGCAATTTTTTTACCCGATTACGGTGAAGTCAAGTGGTAATGATTTTGTTACTATTGGTTTACTATTAAATATATTATACATCAGTACGTTTCGAGTGCGTTACATTGAGTATTACCGTAAAACGTGATTTTTCACCCGTGAAAAAGAGTCGTTTCTCAGCAATAATTTTTGCGTAGAGTTGCTTAATTTCAGTATGCTTGGTTGACGGCTTCTGAGGAGCTCGTGGCTAAATAATAACAGCCACTCGGGTCAATCGTTAGGTTAAGCCGTGCTTGCCTAGGTTGGTCTGTGGATGGGTGACCACCCTTACATACTGAGTTTCCTCCGTGCCTCGGAAAGCACGTGAAGCCGTTGGTCCCGGAAGTCATTTGTAGATCTTTGACAGTCGTTACAGGTAGTCAGTTACCCGAAAGTCTGACAACCAGTCTTACCAATGGGTATCGCATTACCCAGTATTAACTGGGTTGTAGAGGTCAGATAGGCTGTCGCTCCATGTAAAATACTGGTATTCGGCTGCATCCGGTTAGACTGGAAGCTGACCCCAACATAGTTGGGAAAAGGCTAGGCAGATGATGCTTGGTTGACGGCTTCGTTAAGGGTGTTTATACCCTGTATAGGTGGCGCTGTTGTACTATTTGCACTATGTTGGTGTATTACTTTTTATAGTCCCGCCACAATTTTATTTCAATTCGATATTATGTAGGTTTTATTTCCTCAGAACCATGAACGTCGTCACCGCGGAGAGAAACCATACGTCTGTGAGACGTGCGGCGCCAAGTTCCACGCGGCGTACTTACTGATGCAGCACAAGCACTCACATAATACCGAGAAACTTGTTAAGGTGAGCTTTGGTTATTACCTTATTACTGTACATACGTCTGTGAGACGCACGGCGCCAAGTTCCACGCGACGTACTTACTGATGTAGTACAACACTAAAAAACTTGTTTATGTCAGATTTAGTTATTACTAGCCATATGTCTGTGAGACGCACGGCGCCAACTTCCACGCGACGTACTTACTGATGTAGCACAATGAGAAACTTGTTAAGTGAGTTTACAGGTAGCGGAACCCCACAACCCAGTTACTGAAAAAGTAAAAATTTAATAAAATGTACTAAAATGTGTATGTACTAAAATTAAAACATAAACGGCATCAAAGGGGCGCAGGCGGCGACACACCGGTCGCTTCTCGGGTGGTGACGTGGAACTAAGTGATCTGACACACACGCCACCATCAGCGAGACATTTTTTTTATGTAAGTACCTAAATGAGGTTTCGGATTGGACTGGCCTTTTGCCTTTATCACACATCACACGTCAAGAAAGACACATCTGTGGAGCGACTTGTAGTGCAGGGAAAGGTTGAAGGCACAAGAGCGCGCGGCAGGTCTCCAATGCGTTTGACCGACCAAGTCAAAACTGCACTCAATGGTCCACTCTACGAATGCCCAAGAAAAGCCACAGTACGGGAGGACGGATTGTGAAGCTTGCCACCACCCCTGATGTGACGACGAAAAAGAAGAAATGTTTTTTTCTCATATTGTATCGTTTGTTTCAGTGCGACCTCTGCCCCGCAAGTTTCAAAGCGAACAACAACTTGCATATGCACAAGCTGACTTGCCACAGCAAGTCGTACTACAGCTGTACGTTGTGCGCAAGATCGTACAAGTGCCGGTACTACGCCGTGAAACATGTTCGCTTAGCGCACCGAGACAGTGAAGCGCCTGACATTATCAAAGTGACGAGTTCATGAATATTGACTAAACAAAGATGGTTCCTAATAGATAATTCAGTTCACCCCCTGTTTTTAGCATAATTTGCAACATTTACCCCAGTTTGTAAACTTTACCTCAACCTATTCTCTTTACCCCAGAGCCAAGCCTATTTCCGTTGCACCGGCTCCATTTACCCCATATTGTAATAGCACAGTCACTATACCCCGGTTAATATGTTTATTCCCCACACTAACATGCCACAGCAAGTCGTACTACAGCTGTACGTTGTGCGCGAGATCGTACAACGACTACGCCGTCAAACATGTCCGCTTAGCGCACCGAGACAGTGAAGCGCCTGACGTTATCAAAGTGACGAGTTCATGAATATTAACTAAATAAAGATGTTCCTAATAAATAATTCAGTTCACCCCCTGTTTTTAGCATAATTTGCAACATATACCCCGATTTGCAATATTTACCCCAGTTTGTTTATTTTTTTTCCTATTTTATTGGGACCAGCGCACCAGCCCGCTCCATCATTCACTGCCTGATTAAAAAATCCTTATCAATATAGGTAATATAAATTGTTTATTTTATTAGTATGTTTTTACTCTGTATATAATTTGTAAATAAAGTCTTTTGCCAAATCTTGTCATTTATGTATCATGTATTTTTTTTATTCTAGAAAAAGGGCTTTGTCGCACATACGATTATGCGGTTGGCTTTACAAATTTAACATAATACAATCTAAATCAACTAAATCTTAGCATAGCTAGTCTGTAAAGTGCTCTAGCTGCGTCCGACAGTCGTGCAAACAGAACACTGCTGGGGCTACCGCTGCGGCTGCGGAGAACCTCAAGCGGCGTAAATATAGCAACCTTATTCTAAATTATATTTTCGGGCCGTTTGGGGTTGAAACTCTAGGACCGTGTGGTCCGAGTGCTTACTACGAGCACCCAATTTGTGAGATGTATGGAAGAAGAATACATACACGGAAGAGCTCGTGGCTAATTAACCATTTGAAAGCCATTGTCACAATACGTGACAAGTACGCGCATTCCCTCCACGCCAAGCCACATTTTCACCGCTAATACCCACGAAAAAGAATAGCATTCCAAAACTATGTATTTGTTTAGTTTATGTTAGGTACAGTGCTAGTCGCAGTCACGTGACAATGGTGTTCAAAAGAATTTTTTTTAAGGCTTAAAGTCAACGAAGATCACCCAGACCATTTAGGAGGGTGGAAATGTCATTATTTTTCACCTAGGACTTCTAATTTCGAAAATATTTGCGATAAATTCGAAAAATTACACGTTTCTTCCGTCGGAACACGCGTGGCTCGTGGCCGTGGTTAGGAATTTCAGGCATTTTTTTTAATTTAGCTTCTGAATGCAATAATTCTAACTATGTAGTGGGGTAACCAAATAAAAGGATTGTACACACATAACATGACGCCTGTAATCCTCGAAGGCTTAGGTAGTAGTGTACCTACCTAATAGTACACCCACATTTCGACAGTTATGTTCAATTCCCATATAATAGGTGACTCACGCAACCCACTGCACAATTACGTTCCAGTGCCCCAAAGGCTGAAAAGCCGTAAAAGCTTTTTTGGGTGCGTTGGCCCAGCTAATAGTAATGCCTCCACGAGATGTGATCTCTGGCGGTAGCTGCTTAAGCCCCCTGACGGCTTCATCGAGCCGTCTGAAAGCCTTCCGCCTGGGAATGCTTTCCCGTGGCCGACTTGGAAATCTCTGAATAGACTCCGAACCCAGGTCGGTCGTAGCAAAGACAATCTCCTCAGATGGGTGTTTTTAGACGGCTCAGTAGGGCGATTACGTTTCTCTGTTTACAGCTCGAAATGATAGTAACTGGGCTCAGTGTCCATCAATTAACTGTCAAAGGTAAGTTTCGCATTATGTATGACCAGTCGCGATCAAATATGAAGTCATTGGTTGTCATTATGGCTGATAGTCACCGTAACTCATTTTGATAGACGCTTTCGTATCGATACTTACCTATATTATTTCGATTATGTAAGCATAGTGGACAACAAATTGATGACAACTCAAACTCAAAGCATTTATTTCAATTAGACCATTACCTACGGCACTTTAGAATGTCAAAAATACAAAAAAAAAAAAAAACAAAGCTACAGTCCCAGACACAAGACATAATAACTTGAGAAAGTACTGTAGTTGCCCATTCCCTAGCGTAGATCTTTAGGGAGAAGAACGGGCAAGAAACTCCATGGACACTCTTTTAAATCAAAATATTGTTACAAAATTTTGGTTACATCATTCATGTTGAGATTATAGATATATGTGAGAACGATGTAGAAAGACGTGCACATTATGAGCGTCCAGAGTAAAACATTAAATCAACAAATTAAAAAAAAAGTAATTAAAATGAACCGTGGCAGCTAAGAGATGACCAGTCCCAACTGACAGCGCCCGATCACGAACAAGACGCGTGTATCGGGGCCATTCAACTCAACCATATTGAAGGGAACTAAATGACCCGACACACCCGCCACCATCAGCGAGACATTTGAGTGAGCATGACTTTCTCTCAGCCACCAAGGCATATTCAAGTCAATGAAAGATAACTAAATGCAAATGGTAGCTTAACAATACATGGTCCTCACATGTGCTATGCAATTATACAATATTAGGAGATGGAATCTATACAAGGCAAATATACTTTTACAATCTAGCAAGCTAGCACAATAATTTGCCCAATTAGTTTTCCTTCATGGTTGTGGAGCAGGACCAGCATTGAGCCAAGCATTTTTATCATCAATGTAATCCACCAACTTATAATATGCTTGCCTACATAGTGTGCGTTTTATACAAGATTTAAATTTCGTCTCATTCAATTGTAGAATGTGGGGAGGTATTTTATTGTAACATTTTAAACAGTACCCCATGAAAGATGAATCTACTTTAGCAAGCCTGAAACCTGGCTGAACTAGTTGGTCCCTATTTTTATTAGTATAGTGGTGTCTGTCACCTCTTTTACTGAATAAATGCAGATTTTCCTTAACGTACATGATATTTTCATAGATGTATTGACAAGGTACTGTCATGATATAGAGAATCGCGTCTACGTAATTCATAAATGGCTCTGATAGCCCTTTTCTGCAGAATAAATATAGACTCGATGTCTGCAGCGCGTCCCCATAGTAAAATACCGTATGACATAATACTATGAAAATAACTAAAATAGACTAGCCTCGCCGTATCAACATCAGTAAATTGACGGATTTTTCTAACAGCATACGCTGCTGAGCTCAGCCGTCCTGCAAGAGATGTTAAATGAGGACCCCATTGTAGCCTTAAGTCGAGCGTAATTCCCAAGAAAACCGTTTTATCGACAAATTCTAGTTTCTCTTGATTCAATACTCACAATCACTTTAGACATTTGGTAAAGCAAATCAAATGCACTTTGTTTTTTTCCCATTTAGAACTAAATTATTAGCGGTAAACCAATTATGAACCTGCAGTAGGGAGTTATTTACGTCGTCCAGATTTGTGGCACGTCTGTTTATCCTAAATATTAAAGAAGTATCGTCTGCAAACAACACCAATTGCGGGTAGTTGTCAAATAAATTGGGTAGGTCATTTATGTACACTAAAAAGAGGAAGGGACCCAATATCGAACCTTGTGGTACACCCATTTTTACTTTTAAACCCATTGAATTTACGCCATTTACTTGTACATGCTGCTGTCTATCATTCAAATACGATTTTACTAAACTGAGCGCAAGTTTACCTAAACCGTAATGCCCAAGTTGCAAGATCAGGGTTTCGTGATTTACGCAATCAAATGCCTTCGAAAGGTCACAGAAGATTCCTGTGGCATCTTGTACCTCTTCCCACGCAGTAAATATATGTGTGTAATGTGTAAATATGTGTGTATATGTGTGTATTATATAAGTGTTTTAATAAAGTGACACCGGCGTCAGTCGTACAACGTCCATTGGTGAAACCGTACTGTTGCTCGTGTAAGATTTTATTGGTGTTAAAATGGTAAAGCATTTGATTGAGCATTATCTTTTCAAACACCTTGCTGAAAACCGGCAACACGGATACGGGCCTATAGTTATTGGTATCTTTACTGTCCCCGGATTTAAAAAGGGGTATTACTTTACTGAATTTCATTAGATCCGGGAAGACCCCTTGATCCACGCACAAATTAAATATCAAGGCTAAATACGGTGCTACAGTCTCAGTAATTGAGGTACAAGCTTTGATAGACATACCCCATAGATCTTCGGTTAATTTAATCTTGATTTGCTTAAAAGCTTTTATGATTGTTATGGGGTTTATATGCTGAAATTTAAATTCATTTGAACAGGCTGGAACGTTCGCTTTCAATAAATCAGTAGAGAGAAAGGGAGAGGAATTTAAGGTTTCTGTAGTTTTCAGTGGGATACTGGTAAAGAAATTTACGAATTCTTGAGCAACTTCATTATTAGAGTTCACGAGGCCACGTGAGGTCTCTAATGTTATGTCATTACTTTGTTTTTATTTCTATTTGTTTCACTGTTGATAATTTTCTAAACTGTCTTAATTTTGTTATCAGCTGATTTAATCTTGTTGCTTATAAAGAGGGATTTAGCTACCTTGCAAGAGTTTTTAAAAGTTTTCGAGTAAGTAGCAACATATTTACTAAAAGTTTCTGTGTTATTATAAGGCTTAAGGCCGTACAGCTCAAACAAACGTTCCCTACTTTTCCTAATACCGTGTTGCCCAGTCACTAAAAATAAACCTTGGGCCAATAGTTTTTGTTTTCTTTTTTAAAGTATTAATGAACTCGGCGTGCACTACCGAAAATAATTCTTCATACAATTCATTTACATTGTTTCTAATATGGCCTGGTATATTTAGCTTGCTAATTAAATTATTATTAAACTTTTCTAAATTGCTGGGTGCTATTTGTCTAATTAGAAGCTGAGTTCTTTGCAATTGTATCTTGGACGCGAAAGCAACAGTCTGTCCGCTGTGATCTGAAGGAAGGTAATTTATAATGGATTTATCTAAGTAGTCGCAGCAACAAAAAACATTATCAATACATGTAGCAGTATTTGTAGTAATTCGGGTTGGTTCTGAAAAAACATTTGACAAATTAAATGATTTAAAGAGACTTGACTTGATTTAAATAGACAGACAACTGAGTTTGAAGTGGCTTTCGTGAAAGACGTTACACCGTACCCGGGCTGTTAGTCACCGTAAAGTGATATCCACCCAGTGCGATACGTAATACCAATATTATGACATTCTCGGTTGTCATCAAAGTGCGGTGTACAACTGAAGCTTGATAGTCACTGGATATCAGAAATATACGTAATAGGCCTACTGATCGCAAATGAGTATGCGGCGTGTCTCCACAGACAATGGCCCATCTTCCATCTTGCGCCGCATGCCCTCACACCTGCACACTTGAAGACCTTATGACTGCATCAGCGAGCGGAGTTCGCATAGCTGAATTTTGGGCCAAACATATTTAATAAATATTTGCCATCGACACGCTAAGAAGATAATAGGGGGCGAGCGTATTGCGACTCCGAGTCTGATACTGAGAAATTCCTGATGGAAAAAACTCAATAACACTTCCCGACCCGGGAATCGAACCCAGGACCACCAAGACAGGATTTTGATAATAAAACAAAAAAATCACTTACAAAATGCTATTTGTTTATTGAAAATTACACGGTATTTAACATCAAATAGCGCCTGCGTAATAATAATATCAAAAAATAATAATCGCTATAATATACACAAAATAATAATAGAACATTTAACTTATATTAAAACTCAGGGCCAGGCTGCCAATATCACAAACTCAAACTATAATAGGGGATAATTCATAAGGCGCATTTGCACAAATTTGATCCTGGCATACCTAGGTACTCCTTTTCACTCCTTTTGCCTCATCTACGTTCATATATCTGATCATACACGCACGCCGGTTACAAGTACTACGCACCTGACCTTTTTGAAGAACCTTACCAATAAGGTCAGTGGATGTCCTTCTAGGGCCTAGGGCGTCCCCTCCCGGGCGTTACTTTTCACTCACATCTGCCTTGTAAATTGAACTTTAAAGCATTAAAAATTAAGTTTGCTTAACTTTTAATAGCCAAATAACACGATCATTTGGACAAATATGCCAAGTGAAGTGCCTCCGTAAAATATATGGCGTACAGCACCCGGTCGTTGACATCACCGTAAAATGTATGGGCAGCACCCGGTCGTTGACATAACACATGGAGATATAGAAAGAGACAGACACACAAGTGAGACAGAGACAACGCTCTATAAAGAGGAAATCTCTCCAAAACTCGAGGCCTTATATTTACGGTGGGGTACTTGTAATTAGTTAGCAGCTAAAATATCGATTCTAGACAAAAATCTTGTTTAGTTATTAATTATGGATGTAATTCTGAAAAAAATAATTGAATTTTCGAATTAAGAAAGAGGGTTAACAGGTCGTTTTGGGTCTTGTCTTGGGTCAAGGCTGAAGCGCCAGAGTAACCCGCGAAATTAAAAATTCCTTACGTTTCTTGCAATTTGCACATCAGTGTCAAGTTGTAAGTTGATTCAAATATGATTCGCGACCGTAACAAATATGACTTTACTTTATTGAGTTATAATAATTAAAATCATCAATACAACCCTCTACTTTTTTATGAATCATATTTTGTTCAACATCCAGTCTAACACTGCCCGGCAAATTGCAAGAAACGCAAGAAAATTTGAATTTCGCGGTCTACCACGGCGCTTCCACCTTATGTAGCTGCGTTAATGTTCAATAAAGCCGACGAAATGGCATGATCAGGTTTCATATTAAAAAATAAATGCTTTTATTCCTTGAGTATTATATTATACTGTTTAGGCTGGTAAGTGACTGTGAGTGATGGCACTTGTCAAAAAAATAAAACAATTTTGTAGAATTTTGTTACCTACTAAACTTTAGTAAAATCTGTTTACACGTATCCAGTGTGAAGTCGAGTGCTTAATTTAGTTATTAAGATACTAGCGTAGTTTAGTCACTGGAATTTGCACGAATTAGCCTTTAATTTAGTAATTACATAGACTCACTCGACTAAACACAGGAGACGTGTGAACGAGAGCGCATAGTGACCGTATAGTTTGTGACTAAAATTTGTACCTAAGTTATTTACAGTAAAGCAAAAATAGTCAAATATTTTTTGAGAATTTTAGCGAAAACATATCCGTTTCGGATTTTATTTAAATATGTTACACTGATCCGGCTCGAAGGAGCATAAATATGTGATCCGGCTCGAAGGCCCATAAATATGTGAAGTCCAATAGGTAAAGCTGTTTAGTGAATACTTAGGTCGAAGTTTTATTCCACATTACACATAAGAATTCCCAGCACACATTGCATCTCAGCGGTAGGATTCCACACACTGGGTCCTCGTCCTCGTTGGTTACAGCCCACTCCCACTAATGGAGGCCTGTGTCCCAGCAGTGGGATCATTATTTATTACCCTTATTAATATTCATGATTTCATTCGACTTTTTATCAAACTCTTCGATCTAAAATTATTATCAGACGAAACACTTTACTCTTCCTCTAGGGCAGTCGGGTAAAAGTAAATACAGATGCGATTTCGTTAAAACCCTCTTAAAAAATTGACATTTTTAAAACGTTCAACGATTTATGTTAAGAAAAACATTGTATGATATGTCCAAATAAATTATATAATTAAATATACAAAATTTTACCTCCTACTCCCGTGTAGGTTAGATATAGAAGCAAGACGATTAATATTACATGTTTCATTACAAAATAGTTGCCAACAATAAAAAAAAAACTTTAAATACTGCAAAAAAAAAGCGTTGCGATACGACTAATCGCAACGATTAATCGCAGCGACAAAACGCATCATAACCTTTTGAACGCCAGAGCATAAACGCACGCGCGTGCCTTCCACGCCAAGCCATAATTTCACCATACATTTTGTCACATATTTGTGTCGTTGGCGTACAGGGCACGCTCTTGCTTGTCACGTATATGTGACAATGGCGTTCAAAAGATTAAAAATCACCAGCGAACGCCAACGGGTACATTTCCGCTGCCGTAAGCTACAATAATTAATAATAGTACATTATAATTTAGTAAAATCTTCAGATACACGATTTTTTCGACTTTCTTTAATAAATTACGTACAGTATGCATATACCCTCATATTTATTACTTTCCTAATAGACATCTCTACGTATACAAATGCTTGTTTGCGTATAAATACATAACAAAATTTTAAATAATGAAAATGTACAAAATTATGAATTAATGTTATACCGCCGCGAGGGACAAACTTATACAAGATGCAAGACACCGACGCGAAAACGGTTTCACATGTTTAGTAAATAATTTTGAGCTTCCCAAAATACAAATTTTTCATCGGTAATTAAAAATTAAAAAAGAAAAAGCAAAAAAGTATAATATTTTATCCTTTTTTAGTTGTCTTAAACAAATATTTGCTATGCATTTATTTTACATTCTTATCAATACATGTCATTTTAATAGGCTTATCCCCAATATAATGGAACATACCTAACTGTCGAAATCTGGGTGTACTGTACACATCTGCGTACATCAGAGCACACAGGCGTGATGTTATGTTATGGTGTTGTGTAAACAATAAACATCCAAGTCATTGCAGCTAACAGATTTGCTGTCTATTATTGAGGAATTCCGTTCCATATCTCCGAAGTCCATGATCGGACCATGACAATATTTCTATGGGAGCAAATTGGGAACTCTTTCAAACAAAAAAAAAGATTTTCAAAATCGATCCACAATGGGGAGGCTAACTGTGGAACTAATGGCGCTAGCATAGTCGGTACCCAAACATCGTCATTGGTTGCAAAAGGGGTAATGTCATTTTAAATTTCAAAATAGCTTAACCTCATTGGTCAGATTGAGACCAGCTATGGTGCCACCATCTTAGATTTACTGTGCTTTAGCCGCCCCACTGACCGAGAAATCGAACGAACTTGCATTAAAAAAAAAACATACATCCGAACACAGAACCTCCTTTTTAAAGTCGGTTAAAAAAATCAGCTGTTCCATACATTTTAAACGTGTCGGTAATGCAGTTTTGTAGGAAAAGTCTGTTTTTTTTTTTTTAAATTACCGACTAAATATTTCTATGTACCGGGTTCGTAATGATGTATTAAATAAAGGTTGTAAAACACCTCTTAACGAAGCCGAAAGGCACTTGTTCTCCCCGTCATTGCGATCATTTTTTTGTTTTACACCATACCTGGGAACCTTCTAGTTACGGAGATATTGGGGGTCAAAGTACCGACTTTTTGAGAAGTTTTTTTTAAAATACAAGTTTTTAATGTAAGATTTTTACTTTAAACATCTCCACGACCCCAGTACTATCCAATCCATCCACCAGCACAATGTTTTGAGTGCGTTACATTGAGTTCTACCACAAAACATGATTTTTCACCCCAAAAAAAAAAGTCGTTTCCCAGCAATAATTTTTGCGTAAAGTTACTTAGTTTGATGTACATAATGCTTGGTTGACGGCTTCGTGATGAGGTCTTTTACACCCTGTATTATAGTAGCCGTTTTAACGTCGGTGGGGATTCCACCTTGCTTATATTGCATCACAAATAAGTAACATGTGTTTAATACTTCTACATAAAATCTCAGAATTATTTTTGAGTTCCGAAATAAAGCTGTATAATTATAGGGAGATATATTCCACATGTAACATGTAGTCACGATCACCAATATGTATATGCCACCGTAAAATTGTAAATACCGTTAGATTATAATCTATCTCGCGAGATTGTAAACTCTCGAAAGATTGTGAATACAGAACGCACCTCGCGCGCTGATTGGTCGAACGTCATGTGCCCCGCTCCGCCATATTTGTTTGTTGATTCATTTGTTGTCGAATGTAAACGAACAGTGTTTTGGTGATTGTAGATTGATTTCGTGTTGAAAATAACTCACAGCTTTAGAATAAGTTATATGAAATTGTAGTTGGAAGTAAAATGAATCTGTGATCAACCAAAGAAACAAACAGAACGGCCTACTGTAAGACCGACCAATCAGGGACAGGTTCACAATCTTTCGAGAGTTTACAATCACGCGAGATAGATTAAAATCTCACTGTATTTACCATTTTACGTTGACATAATACACTTTCCTAAATCTAAAACCAATTTTCGCGAGAAATATCGATTGTAACTTGGAGAAATGATCTTTTTCTTACACATGAGTTCCAGAATACTATGTTCGTAACAACATGACATTTTAATCAGAACAGTAGGAGAAAAAAACACAGTTAAAAGTTGGTTAACTGTTTACATATTGGTGCTTGTGATTTACGCGCTTGAGAAAAAAATAGAACTAAGATCTACCATAAGATTTGTTAACAAATATGGTGATGAATGAAATCATTGGAAAATATCACCGCAGCAGATAAAAAAACTGAATAAAATGACATGAAATGATTTATTGATATCAATTGCAATATGTAAGCATCTGAAGCCAAGTGAAGCCGTTGGTCCCGACTATCATTTGTAGATCTTTGACAGTCGTTACAGGTAGTCAGTGGCCCGAAAGTCTGACAACCAGTCTTACCAACGGGTATCGTATTACCCAGTAATTACTGGGTTGTGGAGGTCAGATAGGCAGTCGCTCCATATAAAATACTGGTATCCAGCTGCATCCAGTTAGACTGGAAGCCGACTCCTACATAGTTGGAAAAGGCTAGGTTGATAATGATGGCACAAATATCGACTTAAATCCATACATATTGCAATGTCACCAAAATAAATTTAACAACAAAATTGTCTAATACAACCTTTGTAAGCACATTATAATATAATACATAAGCAAATCGCTTTGCCGAAATCTCAACAAGCTTTGAATTTGTTGTCCAGCAACTCAAATAATGGTATTGCTATCTCTGTCTCGCAAATACAACAATAAAAGAAGACATGTTCAAGGTCAAATGTTGGGAATATGCTAGAAATACAAAACTTTTTTGTTTCTTAAAAATGCCTTGTATTGGCCCATATAAATACTGTGGTAAACTTGTATCTATCTTTCTAATACAACACTTATTTTACAATTTAAGATTTTACGTAGCGTGTTTTTGGTGAAACGGAACGCAAACTCAAAACGCATCGTCCCCCGATAACGCTGGTAGTGACATCAAATACTATGTGTCAAAAAAATACTTTTATTTGAAAATCACTTAAAGTTTCACTAAGATGTTATTAAAATGTTGTTATTGCAATGTTTGCTAGACGAAAGCACATACATTTAGTAAAATTATTATATTAAGGGTAAAAACTTAGATGTAAACAAGGCAGATAGAGGGAAATGACGTCACATCATTGCCGCGACAGCCACGGACGTTTGAACTGTCGTAGAAAATTTTAAAAGTGTAATTTATTTTTTTGAGCGACAATTAAGCAGTATTTGAATTTAACTTTTAATTATTTTCTTGGGTTGATAGAACTGTATTTTATTGAAGAAAAAAAACATGCATATTCCCTATTAGGGTGAGGATATTTAAAGTATTGAGTTGATTAAATCAGTTCTTTGTTCCACCGCCCTGGTGGTTCCATTCTCGGGACGGACAGTGTCATTGAGGTTTTCCATCAGTAATTTCACAGTACTAGCCACGGAGTTTGGATTCGTGCCCGGTTGTTGCCAATAGGCTCGCCCACTATTACAAGTGACTATTAGGTACACCTCTGCCTAAAACTTCGAGGACTATTGCCATCAACCGGGCGCATATCCAGACTCCGTGGCTGATGGAAAACTCAATAACACTTTGCCCGACCCGGGAATCGAACCCCGTGCTCAGCAGTCACGCTTGACCACTAGACCAACGAGGCGACCGTAAATATTACCATCTCTTTTTAAACAGGGTTTTCAGTACATCATTCTGAACCTCTCGACATTTAAAATTTTTCATCGGTAATTTAGTAAATCAGAAAAAAAAATCAGCCGCAAATTTCAGCAATTTTTTACCGTGTAGGTATTGCAGTTTTGTAGGAAACAGATTTTTTTTTTACTATAAGCGACCTTCCCAAATATGGTATTGTTCGTCATGTCGTTGAGCTCCTTGAGTTTCTAAGTCGAACTACACGATAGCTGACAAATGCTTGCACTGACTGGACAGGTCCACTCAAATCTGTGTGGTTCTTTCTCTAAAAGACCATCTCAGACACTAATCTGCATAGTCCTCATCTGAATTGAACAAGATTATGTCTGGACTTTAAAAGAGACTATGACCTCTGAGTTTGTTTCGGCTATTTCTTCTCAGAGTAGTCAGGAACGAAACACCGGCCCCATCTAGTTTTAAAATATTACGTGTAAAAGTGTTTGTAAGAACCTAATAAAATAAAAATCATTTATCATTTATTCGACTACGGCGTAGCAAAAAGGAATAAGAGTTTTGATTTAAGGAGTCTATGTATGTTGTGACGAAACTGTTCATACGATTTTGTTGAATAAGGTGTCAATCGATTCGTTATTACGGCCCGGGTAACATAGGCTACATTTTAACCGACTTCAACAATAGGAGAAGTCGATTTTACCTTGTAAACCCCGAATTTAATTAGAGCGCTTGTCGGGTTTTTAGTAGTGGTATACCATAGAAATTCCATCTTGTATGTTATGTTAGAAAAAGTCAGCAATACTTTCTGCCGAGTTGGTAAACAACAAAACCATTGCTTTCGTCCCAGTTTTTTACAACATCTGGAACATTTAAAATTACCTAATGTAATTTTAGAAATTTATTTATTTTAAATACATGATTGTATTTCACTTGGATTTAAACGACGGGAGCGAACAATTGTTATTATAGTAACGACCTGCCCCAGCTTCGCACGGGTGCAATGTAGCCTATACATATAAACCTTCCTCTTGAATCGAATTTGTTGCGGACTCGCAACGAATAGCAGCGTGAAAGTGCACTCAATTTTCAACGTTATACTGTAAAACCTAGCGTTGAAAATTGAGTTTGCGTTTCGCAGTGAATACGCAGCGAATTTGTTGCACGTCCGCTGTGTGTTCGTTGGACGCCCGTTACATATTCGTTGCGCGCCCGCTCCGCTTTGAAGACGCTCGCAATCCGCTAGTGTGATAAGGCCCTAACCCCCGAATACTGAAACGTCACTCAAAATTTAAGGGCTGCTTAACATTTGAGCGGCTCCTAAACTTTAAATTTCGTATGGCCAAACGTCACTTTTGAGTATCTGTAAAATAAAAATGGTACTTAAATTTTGAGTGACGTTTCAGTATTCGGGGGCAAGTGTACAAACAGCGGGAGCGACTTTGTTTTATACTATGTGATGTATGGCATAGAAACGCCACACCATCTTGAATAAATTAATTCAATTGGGGCTATCGCGCATGAATTCGCCGCTAGAGGCGTTCGTGTAGACTAAGGTCTTCCGAAATGTCAGATGTCATACAGTGTTCGCGCGTTGCGTGCTTTTTATCACGTATTTATACTATTACTCACAATTGTGTTCTAGACTGAGCCATTGCTAATTAATTATGACTTGAAGATTTTAAGTAACAATATACGATCTTATTTGTTAGTACTTGGAGGTAGAATGATTTTTAAATGTTTCATGCTTGCTTATTTTAGGGAGAATATTGTAAATATATAATAAAAATAAACCTAAAGTTTACATTAGGTTGTTATACGTAACAAAATAAACTTCTTCTGATGTTATTGGTACTTTAAAGTATAAAATAGAATTATTGACAAGACCTTACTCGACAGTGGCGCCATCTGGTGAGCTCAAAAAGGATAGCCCCCATTAATTTAATTTTCTGTTCCCAGATATTTTCTAGAAAACTGACCTATTTTTTAAGACAAACATAGCTTATTCATAACTCTACACAGCGTGGCAAAAGTAGCTTACACACAGCGTGTTGTTTTATTTAACTGAATTAATTTCCTTTCGTTATACATGGTGTTTTAGAAATAGCTGCAACATACACAGGGTGTTGCTTTATTAAACTGTATTAATTTTCTTTCGTTAAACATGGTGTGTTAGAAATAGTTGCAACATAAAGTATTTTGTCTTTATTTTTAATTTCGCTCCCGTCTCCGTAACGTTCGAATTAATTTAACACAAATATAGTTTTACATAGGGTTTTAAAATTATATTATGTACACTTATATTTATAATATACATAAGACTAACATTATATGGCTTTCTACTAAATTGTTAAGCTAAGATTAGGCTGCGACCGAAGCCTGACGACTTCCAAACTCGAAGACCGACTTCCAATAAATAAAACATCGACTTCCAAAATGTGTGAGACATTGATATGGTTCTAAAAACAATGGCGTTGATTACCCTATACATGAAATTGTAATCTTAGTATAAATAAACTTTCTAAATTATTCATTCGTAAATACAAGGTGGAAGACACCGTCGCGAAAATGGTTACCACATAATCTGTACATCATTCTGAAGTCCGGCTTCCACCGCAAGCGGAGCGGACCCACCATTAGGGCGACTACAGGAGCTAAACGCGAGTTTTATAATGCAAAAAAGCATATGATTCACTGCAATAAATGAAACCAGAAAAATATATGATATTCTTCAGGATATACGCTAGTACGATAGTGTTTTGAAAACACAATACAACTAATTTCACTCGATAAAAAAAAACACGAACTTGTCTCTAAAATATTCTTTTAACGAGTAAAAGCCATACTAAAATACATGCGATCATTCTGATTTTTTTGGCAAATAATTCTACAAGCAACATATTAGCATCATAGTGTTTTATTATTTTTGTCCAATCAATAGATTTTATGTAAATCGCAAAAACCACAAATTTTGCACTATTCGGCCCGCAGTGACCGAGGTAACAACCACTTTGTAGTGAAAGCTGATTAAAACTTTATTCTAACAGCATTTCAAACGAGGTTTGAACCCTAATTGCGGTGGCCCAGTGGTGGCGGCCCCGACTTACGAACAGCAAGGCGTGGGTTCGGACCCAGGCAGGCGCATTACTTTGTGTAATTTATTTCATCACTACTGCTCTCAAAACGGTAAAGGAAAACATCGTGAGGAATGTCCTAGAACCAAACATTCGTAGACATGTGACATCTACCAATCCGCACTGGGCCCGCGTGATGGATTATAGCACATTCCCTCTCATTGAGAGGAGGCCGTGTGTCCCAGCAGTGGGAACATTATAGGCTGATCATGATGATGATGATGATGATGATTGAACCACCACAAATAGACTTGCTAATTTAGCTCCTGTAGTCGCCTTAATGACATCTTTCACCTCGCAAGAGAGAACTACTTACATGTGTTTCCACCAAAAAAGAGTCAAGCGGATATGACTCAGCAAGCAAAAAGAGTAAAAAAAACCGGTCAAGAGCGAGTCGGACTCGTGCACAGAGGGTTTCGTACAAACTTTTTAAAGGACAAACTTAACTTTGCTATTCGATCGCTAGACGGCTATTGCACCAACCGCAAATATTAAAATCGCGTTTTTTTTAATTAAACTACATATTTACGGTTTTCAGAATTTCCCTTTACATGTGCTGTAAGACATTGCTTCTGGCCAAATTTAGTGATTCTAGGTTAACGGGAACTACCATATAGGTTTTCAACCCAAAACCTATAGGGTACTTCTGGTTGACCTAAAATTGTCAATTTAGGTTAAAAGCAAGGTCTTACAGAACAAGTTAAGGGAAAAGTCAGAAAAATAAAAAAAGTTGAAAATTAAGGTAAATTTTGGTACTTACAAGTTTTCGCGACCTTGATTTTTATACACCTAATAGGGACTATAAACCTCACTATCTGGTATAAATTTCAACTTGCTAGGTCCACCCGTTCCTAAGAAAATCGGTGGTGACAAACGGACAGACCGACGGACAAGAAACTGATCTTATAAGGGTTCCGTTTTTTCGCTTTTGAGGTACAGAACCCTAAAAATGAGCTCGCTCTGCTCATTCTTGTTTCATTAATCTTTTGTGGTGGGAATCAGACGACTAAACTCTTTCTTGGTGGAAGCGCAAACCTGTTTCTTGAAGACGAAGTCCGCTTCGCTTTGCCATTTCCGGCTTATTACTCTTTCGCGATGGAAACCATGTTTAACCGTTTTCACTACGGTATTCCTTTCAACCCCGTATAAAAAATATAGTATACGTTTCAAAAATGTTTAGTTGACCTTACTAAATTCACAATAATAAATAAATTAAAGTGCCTGAAACACATTCAGTCCCAATTAGAAATACAAAATCTCGGGATCAATTGCATATTTTAAATTGACCACCTTTAAGGGCAACGCAGACGACAGACTTTTTGGTAGATCCTTGGACAAAAAAGTAGTCAAACATATCAATCACGCAAAATTCGCCGCAGATTTTTTGTCTGTCGCAGACTTGTACACACAAAAATAAATAAATATCGCTGGACATTAACACACAGCGCCATCCAGTGCCACACTAAGCAACGAGGCATGTGTCTTGGAGACCAGATAGTTGATATACTACATGGATACTTTTTGTTTGTAAATACATACTTATTATACATATAAACATCCATGACTCGGAAACAAATGTCCATGCTCATCACACAAACATTTGCTCCAACCGCGATTCGAACCCGGGACCCTAAGAACGTAAGGCAGCCTCACTACCGCTGCGCCATTCGGGTCGTCTGCGTTGCCCCTTAATAACAATTGGAAATTATATTCGGATCGGGACGATTCACAACAGCCGCGCGGCAAAATACACATACAATTTTGCCGCAAAAGTGAATAACCAGGCGACTTTGTACCTTGTGTAGTGCAAAACTTATACTGTTACGAGATATCTTCCGTGATTTTTCATTGTTTTGAGTTCCCGATATTTCGACGCTGTTGCAAGCGCCAAGATCGCGGGTTGACTGGAGAATGTGGGTGGATGGAAAATAAATTGTTAGGAGCAGACAAATATGTCTCGTTCTTTGTCTTTTGCGCGAACTACTGGAACTTAACATTAAATCACGAACAAATACACTCGCAGTATCCCGTAAGTGAGAGTATAAGTTTAGTTTTAAACCGTGAAAGATTAAAACAGTGTTTGTGTAGTGGAACTATTCCAATCCCAGGCGCCGGACTCCTCGCGAGGTTCACTCGTGGGGTAACTGTCTTGTGGAAGAATATGGTAGTAACTTGGTACCTCAGTGGTGTCGGGTAGTGCCAGCCGACAGTCGCAGCTACTGACGCTCTCGTGCGCCCATATTTGGCAGTTTTTAGAGGATCCCACCTCACAACACGGACCTAAAGCAGATAAAAGGAAGATATTTTTATTTAAATATTTTACACTGATCCGGCTCGAAGGACCATAAATACTACCTAGGTGTTAACGGAGGGTCCGTCACGAAGCCGTCAACCAAGCATTCTTTACATAAAACTAAGGCAAAAAAACTCGCCAACAAGGCGAGTTTTTTGGGGTAAAAAATCATGTTTTACGGTAGGTATCAAAGCAAAGCACTCAAAACATTGTGTGATGCATGCATTGAATAGTACAGGTGTCGTGGAGGTATTTTAAAACTTGTACCTATTAAAAATAAAAAAGTGAAATAGTTGAAACTTTCGTTACGGAGATATTGGGGGTCTAAGTTCCAACTTTTTGACAAGTTTTTTTTTTATAAATACAAGTTTTTATTGTAAGATTTTTACTTTAAACGCCTCCACGATCCCCGTACTATTTAATTCATCTATCAGCATATTTTTCACCTCAAAAAAAAAAGTTGTTTCCCAGCAATAATTTTTGCGTAAAGTGACTTATTTTGATGTACAGAATGCTTGGTTGACGGCTTCGTGATGAGGTTGTTTACACCCTGTATGTGCTACGCTATGTCGGGCTTCAGGTCACACCACTCAGAGGCTCCTGAGCCGCTGGAGGACCTGGAGCCCGCACTACACCACTAGCGAAGAGTCAATTTATGTAAGAGGAAGTACATATCTTCTACCTATCTTTAATGTGATTATATTATTTGTCTATAGAATACTGACTGTGCCATTTTCAAAGGGAATCAGGTAGGAATCGAGTTGTATGACACCTTCGCCACCGGTACTTTTTTTTCTGTTTCAACTTAAGTTTTTTATTGTGTAGATTTAAATTTTTATTTTTGTTTGTTGTGTGCACTTGTGGCATGGACCAAATCATTTTTTTTTTATTTGTACCCCTCACCGTTATAGGAACAGCACCGGGCGCTCCTGCGCAGGCTCGGGCTCCAGGTCGCGCCTCTCGGAGGCTCCGGACCCTGAGGAGGTAGACTTGCGCTCTGTGTCTCGCGCGGCCTCCTTGGCCGTGAGTCGCTCCGACCCTCCGCTGGAGCCCCCACTGCCCGACACGACGGACTCCTCGCGGTTGTAGCTGGAAATAAACGAAATATTATAAGCAACGTATCGCAACTACAAAAAATAAATATCGCTAGACATTACACACAGTGCCATCTAGTGCCACACTAAGCAACGAGGCTTGTGTCGAGGACACCAGATAGTTGATAACTACATAGATATTTTTTGTTTGTAAATACATACTTATTATACATATAAACATCCATGACTCGGAAACAAATGTCCATGCTCATCACACAAACATTTGCCCCTACCGGGATTCGAACCCGGGACCCTAAGAACGTAAGGCGGCCTCGCTACCGCCTACTCCCATCAGTGGTAATAAAGTTGGTCAGCTCACCCATATACAGTGTGTTCACTATTGAGGCAGGAGGAGTATTTGAACGGGATCGGCTGGTAGCCGTACGAGCCCGCGTAGGGCATGTAGCCGGGACCCATGATACTGAAACAAAACATAAAATAGGGTAGATAAATAAAACAATAATTCCAAGACACCAATCTCTAAAACAAAAACGTTATTTTGGGCCTGAAAACCCGATTTATTTTCAATGGGGATGGCAACTGTGGAACTAATGGCGCTAGCATCGCTTGCACCAAACATCGTCATTGGTTGAAAATCTGTCAATGTCATTTTATATTTTAAAATAGTTTGACCTCATTGGTCAGATTGGGTCTAAGCTATGGACGCGCCATCTACAATCAGCTTTGACCAGCATTCCCCATTATTTGCCAAATTAGATTTTTAATTGCTTTGAAATCAATTAATGTTTGAGTCATTGAGTTGACCAAACAGTGACGTCACAGCGTGCTATTGCCATACAAAATCTGTGAGAGAACCGCGTTTTGACAGCTCTTAAAAAGTATGTCAATTGATTGGTGTGTCATCTACGAGTACCCTATTGACTATGTAAGAATCAGCAAATATTTCAATTTCCAAACAGTTCGGTTGCATCTGAAATACCTCTCGTCCAAACAGACTGACAAAATCGGATTTTTCCGAATAATTTAGGAATATTGAGTTTCCTGAATAAAAATCTCATAACTGTGAATTTTAATTATTGAGTTTTGTCTTCTAAACCGTTATCAATCATCATTTCTAAATAAATATTATTATAAGTACTTGTATGAGTCATTTTGTCTGTTTCTAAATCCGTATCCTTTTATCACTACTTACTACATATAATAAAACAAAGTCGCCCGCCGCGTCTGTCCCTATGTATGCTTAGATCTTTAAAACTACGCAACG
Source organism: Xestia sexstrigata (assembly GCA_941918905.2). Taxonomy (NCBI): domain Eukaryota; kingdom Metazoa; phylum Arthropoda; class Insecta; order Lepidoptera; family Noctuidae; genus Xestia; species Xestia sexstrigata. Next base: position 10,126,358 of record OW799230.2, on the reverse strand, counting down.
GATTTTGATGCGGGTTTTTTTTAATAGATAGAGGCATTCAAGAGGAAGGTTTTAGTATACCGGATGCCTTTTTTATCACTTTCCAAAATAAATGGGTATATTAAGTGAACAGAGTAGAAGCTTATGGCATACCTAGTTTGTTTTTTTTTTTTCCATAGCTTAGAATAGAATTGATCTATCATCAAAAAACGCTACAAATTTTAAGTAATTTCATGTTAGAACAAAGAAAGAGAAATTTTGACAAAAAAAAAACGAATTTCAAATCATACGTAATACGTATGATTTGAAAATTTGCGATTTTTTTTGTTTTTTTTTTTTCGCAAAATAAAAGTTAAAAAAGCTAAGTATGCCATTTGCTTCTACTCCGTTTTTGGAAAGTGATAAAAAACGTCATACTGCATAATTAGGGGCGGGCGAAGCCGCGACATCAGTAATATTTTACAATTTTTTCTTCAAGTCCGTGTACAAATTGAGAGAATGAGCCTTAAGGTGTGTGCAGTAAGATTCACAGTTGACTCACTTGGGGTTGGGTAGAGGCGCGAGCGTGTCGCTGAGCAGAGAGTCGCTGTCGGGCGCGCGCAGGCGCAGCGCCGCCAGCTCCGCGCACAGCTCGCCCGCCACGTAGTAGCACTGCTCCGAGAACGTTATCTTGTTCACCGTGTGACGGATGAAGCCAGCCTGACAATAAAAACCACACACTAATAGGGTAGACGGCTAAACAAATCTAATTGGTACGTCAGATAGATTTCCAAAAAATTTTGGAAACGTATTTTTAGGGTTCCGTACCTCAAAAGGTAAAAACAGGAACCCCAACCCATAAAAGATCACTTTCTTGTCCGTCTGTCACCACCGATTTTCTCAGGAACGGGTGGACCTAGCAAGTTGAAATTTAAACCAGATACTGAGGTCTGTAGTCCCTATTAGGTGTATAAAAATCAAGGTCCTGAGTCAACATGATAAAAAGATATGGGCAAATTTAGATTTTCGCGAAAACTTGTAAGTACCAAAATTTACCTTAATTTTCAACTTTTTTTTTTGTAATTTTCCGTTTACTAGTGCTGTAAAACTTTGCTTTTAACCAAAATTCACAATTCTAAGTCCCCTATAGGTTTTGGGTCGAAAACCTATATTGTAGTTCCTGTTGACCTAGAAACACGAAATTAGGCAAAAAGCAAGGTTTGGATTTCATAAAGGTCTAGGAAAGACTTTTTCAAGGTCAAAGTCAGTGCTAGACCTTTATGAACTTGGAGGGATGTATTGATGATTTTGATGATTATAATTCTGTAACTATGTACGTTTTACAGCCGCAAATAATATTTTAATCAACATACAACCTCGCACTGGCCTGCAAATTGCAAAAAACGTAATAAAATTTGAATTTCGCGGGCTACCCTGGAGCATCAGCCTTAAACCGGTCATTGTTTTTCGTTTTTTTAATGATTTATTTGGATTTACTTTTTAATAACTTTTTGTTTTTATTTTGCTAATGTATTGAATTTTTATTATTTCATTATTGAATTGTAAACATTAAAATCCGTGTTGTGTTAGTTTTTAATGAATTTTCGACACAATGTAAACATTGTTTATGAAATAAATAAATGAAATTGTAAACCCCCAGTCCTACGTCACAGCTTTGCCTAGCCCGGTGGGACACAGTCGTGACGGCGTGCTTACCTTGAGCATGTGCGAGGCGTATTTCCTCGCGTCCCTGCGGTCCGTGATGCCGGCGACATGCTGGAGAATCCAATCCACGACATCAGCTCCGATGAACGCGTTCGGTATTGTGATCTTGAGCCACATGCGGTCGCGTATCTCTAGACCTGCGGGGAGAAAAACATTTTAGTAACAAAGTCATCATCTGCCTAGCCTTTTCCCAACTATGTTGGGGTCGGCTTCCAGTCTAACCGGATGCAGCAGAATACCAGTATTTTACATGGAGCGCCTCCACAACCCAGTTAGTGCTGGGTAATACGATACCCCTTGGTAAGACTGGTTGTCAGACTTTTTGCTCCACTGACTACCTGTAACGACTGTCAAAGATCTACAAATGACAGCCGGGAGCAACGGCTTAACCTGCTTTCCGAGGCACGGAGGAAATTTTGTATGTAAAGGTGGTCACCTGTCCACAGACCAACCTAGGCAAGCACGGCATAACCTAAAGTATGATCCAAACGGCTGTTAATATTTAGCCATGAGCTCCACAAACATTTTAGTAAGACAGTGGGATATCAATTTTAATTTAAAGGTTGTAACAAGACCCTTAAAGAAGCCGAAAGGCACTTGTTCTCCCCGTCATTGCGATCATTGTTATGTTCTACACCATACCTAGGAACCTTTTAGTTACGGAGATATTGGGGGTCAAAGTTCCAATTTATTCAAAAGTTTTTTTTTAATACTCGTTTTTAAGGTTATAACTTTACTTTTAATACCTCCACGATCCCCGTACTATTCAATGTATTTATCAGCACAATTTTGTGAGTGCATTACATTGAGTCCTAAGTGATTTTTCACCCCAAAAAAAAATCGTTTCCCAACAATAATTTTGGCAGTTACTTAGTTTGATGTACAGAATGCTTGGTTGACGGCTTCGTGAACGCTCAAGTCCCACTCACCCGACTCCGGCCTCAGCATAGCCCTGACCACGAGCGCCATGTCCATGTTGACCGACAGTTGGGGCTCCAGGCCTCCCGCGGGCACTGTGCTGGCGTCGCTGGCCCCACGCTCCGACACCGAGGACACGGGGAGCGCCGACAGCGAGGGCGGAGGCGGAGGATACGCCTCGCGGAGGGCTTGTGTGTGCGCTACCCATGCACCTGCAGATATAGAGAGGTTTTCTGGTTAATAGGGATGATGACTGACTAAAAAATATGATTGTTTAGTCCGTCAGTTACATTATCGAAAAATATTGGATACGTGTTTTTTGTTTTACCAAATTAATAAAAATTAACGAAGATAAAAAACGTGTCAATGATCATGAGTGGGGGCTTGTGACGTCACATTTGAGTAAAAAATGTACTCAAATGTGACGTCACACGAGTTTTCGACGCCTTCATTTTTTGTTTGCGAGAAAAATGAAAAAATATGTGTCCAATATTTTTTGGAAATCTATCCGACAGAATAATTAGATTCTTTTTGTCATCTACCCTATATTTTTTCAATAAAGTAAAGCATGATTATGGTCAAGCTTGCTTTTGAAAATAGTTGCTATCCTAATTCTAACTTCCCAGCTATCTTTATCTTTACAAAGTATAAAACAAAGTCGCTCCCGCTGTCTGTACGCTTACATCTTTTAAACTTCGCAACGGATTTTAATGCAGTTTTCAGCAATAGATAGAGAGATTCAAAAGGAAGGTTTATAAATATATATTATGTTACACTGCATACCGGATCGCTAGTATAATATTAATATTATACATGCGAAAGTAAGTTTGTTTGTTACCTTTTCACGCCTAAACCACTGAACCGATCATCCTGAAATCTGGCATACACGTTGTCAGGTGAACAGAAACGGACATAGGGTTCCTTTCATCCCGAAAAAACTACTGTTCCCGAGGAAAACAACAGTAGCGTTCTTATGACAATAGATGGCGCCACGTGTCTTTCGAATCAAGATTGAACAAGGAGAGTAAGAGTACATCACGAACTGACTGTATAATTTGGCGGTCTGAAATTCCCAAGCCGCATTGAGCAAGCGTGATGAACTGGTGATTAAGTTCATTTCTTCTCTCTGTGTGGGTAGTCGCCTTTGCCCGATTTTCGGGACATTACAGGCAACAAAGAAGAAAAAGTGTAAAATCGAAGCAACTAGGAATCTAAGTTAAGGACACCAGTACTTACCAGGATCTATAGGCCTGACCGGCTCCGTTCGAGGGATAGTGAAGTACCCCTTAGGATTGGGGTCCCAGCACTTGGCTACCACCAACTTGATGGGGCCTGGTTTCTGCACCACCTCGCGTAAGACCCTCACAGCTTCATCATTCGTCATGTCTTCGAAGTTTACGTCGTTAACCTGAAATAAGTTTATTTTTGTGTCAGAACTGCTGTTCGTTAAACTGTCTTGGTATGACATCAAAATCAAAATATTTTATTTTACATAGGCCTATATGGGCACTTATAAAACGTCGATAAAGGTGCACGGTTCGGGTTGGTTGTTTCCTATGGAGAAGAACCGGCAAGAAACTCCATGGTTACTGTTTTCAAATCATTTGGTATTACAATATTATCATATTACAGAATTAGTACTTAAGTATGGACAGCGAAGGCCCGACAATAGGTTGTTGCTTACTACTTAAAAAATGTTAAGGGCTATATATCTCTCAAATGGCTTAGCATGATCCTCCGTTAGTCCGTTACTCCTAAAATACTGCAGCATTAATTTTGAAATAAATATATGGTAAAGCTGAGGATTAATGCTAAGTCCTAAGTGTGACGAAAATACGATTCCATAAACTTTTCTCGATAGAAAAAAAATCCAAAGTTACCTCGAAATCGAACAATTAACCGCTAGTATTCCAGAAGTACTTCAAATTAGATCATGAGACTTTGTATACTAACTGAACTAACTATAAAACAGGTCTTGTGTTTTATTTTTTTAGTCCAATCAATAGATTTTTTGTAAATCGCAAAAAACCACTCATTTCGCACTATTCGGCCGCAGTGACTGACGTAACAACCACTTTGTAGTGCAAGCTGATTAGAACTTTATTCTAACAGAATTTCAAACGAAATTTGAACCACCACAAATAGAGTTGCTAACTTTAGGGTTAGAAGGGCCTTAAACACAATAACAAGCATCTCGGAACCTACAGAGCCTACATGTTCACACACTCACAAATAATAGGACAATACTACGGACATGTAATGAGGAGTGATGAAACGCATCTGACTAAAGAGTGACGGACATGATGGATGGAGAGGGAGAGGAAGACCAAAGAGAAGATGCATGGGCGTGCGCTACGAAGAGGCAATTAGACAAAGCCTACCCTAGCAACTGGGGCAATTATTATAACTAATGAACTATGTAATAAAATAACACTTTGTACAAAATATTAAAAAAAGTTCAAACTCCTGTTCGAATACTTAGAGCAATTTTTCGCGCCCGTGTTACGTAACCAACACTGTACTGGAAGTTGCTACGAAGCTCGACGCTCACCCGCCGGACGCATCTTATAGGCAAATAGTCTGCTGGCCTTCAACCCATTGATAAATTTACGCACACAGCGGCAAATAGGTGCATATTTTCGTGTGTATGAACTGCACACATGTATAGATTGCAGCCATTTTTGGGCGGTAACTCCTGCGAGTGTAGCTGGGCTATGATTGGCTGCTACAACACAAGGCCAGGATTCAAGGTGAATGTTCTTTAGCCCGCGTAATTTAAATTTCCGCGTAATTAATTTAAATAGGTTTTTTGCAATTTGCAGGCCAGTGCTGGGTGTATGTTGATTAAAATAATGATTCCTGGGGGTTATTGGCGCGTATTATTATTATAATAATTAATAATATTATTGATATTATATTTTTCTTCATGGGTGTCGTTTTCGTGGTTTTTGAGTTGGTTATAATGAAAATGAGGTCAAAATGAAAATCCAAGATGGCGCCGATGAAAATTTTCAGTTTTTTTTTCATGGGTGTCATTTTCGTGGTTTTTGTGGCCGCTGATGATGAAAATGAGGTCAAAATGAACATCCAAGATGGCGCCGATGAAAATTTTCAGTTTTTTCTTCATGGGTGTCGTTTTCGAGGTTTTTGGGGTAGCTGATAATGAAAATGAGGTCAAAATGAAAATCCAAGATGGCGCCAACGAAAATTTTCAGTTTTTTCATCATGGGTGTCATTTTCGTGGTTTTTGTGGCCGCTGATGGTGAAAATGAGGTCAAAAAGAAAATCCAAGATGGCGCCGACGAAAATTTTCAGTTTTTTCTTCATGGGTGTCATTTTCGTGGTTTTTGTGGTCGCTGATGATGAAAATGAGGTCAAAATGAAAATCCCAGATGGCGCCAACGAAAATTTTCAGCTTTTTCTTCATGGGTGTAATTTTCGTAGTTTTTGTGGTCGCTGATGATGAAAATGAGGTCAAAATGAAAATCCAAGATAGCGCCGACGAAAATTTTCAGTTTTTTCTTGATGGGTGTTATTTTCGTGGTTTTTGTGGTCGCTGATGATGAAAATGAGGTCAAAATGAAAATCCAAGATGGCGCCGATGAAAATTTTCAGTTTTTTCTTCATGGGTGTCGTTTTCAAGGTTTTTGTGGTCGCTGATGATGAAAATGAGGTCAAAATGAAAATCCAAGATGGCGCCGACGAAAATTTTCAGTTTTTTCTTCATGGGTGTCATTTTCGTGGTTTTTGTGGTCGCTGATGATGAAAATGAGGTCAAAATGAAAATCCAAGATGGCGCCGATGAAAATTTTCAGTTTTTTCTTCATGGGTGTCGTTTTCGAGGTTTTTGGGGTCGCTGATAATGAAAATGAAGTCAAAATGAAAATCCAAGATGGCGCCAACGAAAATTTTCAGCTTTTTCTTCATGGGTGTCATTTTCGTGGTTTTTGTGGTCGCTGATGATGAAAATGAGGTCAAAATGAAAATCCAAGATGGCGCCGACGAAAATTTTCAGTTTTTTCTTCATGGGTGTCATTTTCGTGGTTTTTGTGGTCGCTGATGATGAAAATGAGGTCAAAATGAAAATCCAAGATGGCGCCGATGAAAATTTTCAGTTTTTTCTTCATGGGTGTCGTTTTCGGAAAATCAAGATGGCGCAGACGAAATTTTTTTTGCTATCATTATTTCGTGGCCTACCCTTCGTGGAATACCGCTGCACGCCACTGAGAAGATGTATGGATTGTGAGAGGAATGATATGAAACAGAAAGTAGTAAATCATGCCGTGACGTCTGACAGGGGAGAGTGGGAGAAGAACACGTGTTGCGACGACCACAAGTAGAATGGAACAAGGGAAGGATGATTACGATGATGAGCGAGATCTGCTAAAAGTATTCTTCGGATAGTCTTCGTCTAGTAATATGTAGAGTAAAAACTATCAATTTTTCTGTTTTATTTTTTCCTAGGAAGATGCAGAAATAGTGCAATTGCTAGATTACTCAAAGATCTACAAATGAAAGCCGGGAAAAATGGCTTAATATGCTTTCCGAGGGACCGAGAAAACTAGGTATGTAATGGGTGGTCCACCATCCACAGACCAAACTAGGCAAGCGCAGTTTCAAGATTGATCCGAGCGACTATTAATAATAATAGTCGCTCGGATCAATCTTGAAGCAGAAATTAAGAAGAAGAAATTTTAGCCACAAGCTCCACTATTTTAAGTGAGTAAGATAGTTTAGTTGGCTTTTATGAGATAGGCAAACTGTAGGCAAGCGCCTGCTGAACATAAACATCATCAGCCTAGCTATTTCCCAACTATGTTGGAGTCAGCTTCCAGTCTAACAGGATGCAGCTGAATTCCAGTATTTTACATGGAGCGACTGCTGAACTGCTCCCAATAAAACGGGCCAAGTGAGAGTCAGACTCGCGCATAAAGGGTTTCGTACCACCGTAGTAGGGGAGCCACCTTTAATTTTTATTTACTGTCTACCTATTACGGATCATGAGATACAGCCCGCTGACAGACGGACGACAGATGGACATCAGAGGCTTAGTAATAGGATGCGGCGATTGGCGGCGGCGACCTCTCGCGTCCGGCCCTGGTGCAAGCCATGGTCCGGAGCGAGACGGAATGGGACGCCGTCACCTCCTTCTGCGAAGCAGTAATGCTAGAGAAGGAGGTGGCGGAACGTGAGAGGGAGAGAACCTCACAGCGTCCCGGCCGCTGCGGGAGACGGCCGGTGGCTCCCGGCCACCGTAGGCGCGGGCCTGTGGACGGTGGGCTATGGGCTAGCTCGCCGTCCGTCCGTCTCATGACGACAGGCCGTGGCGACGGCGCGTTCGTGTTCTACGCGCGCCTCAAAGAGAGTCAGCAAAAAGGAAGGGGTCAAGGACCGATGCCTGCCGGGGTTGCGGGACTGTTCGAAAGAGATACCGTGGCCCCGGAACACAAAGGGCGATGAAGGAACATGGATGGGTTTTAGTTAGTAAAAGTCTGACACTCCCTCCTGCTCCGCCCAGAGCGGGAGAAGTCATTTGATGACTTCCCAAAAAAAAAGAGTACAGAACCCTAAAAAGCACAATTGAAATGCATGTTAAGCCATTGGTCCCGGCTGCCATTTGTAGACCTTTGACGATAGTTACAGGTAGTCAGAAGCCTAAAAGTTTGACAACCATCTAGGTATTTGTTTTTTTTTTAGTTTTTCAAGATACCTTAAGTTGTCTACACCAGTGTACCACAAACTTTTCGTGTTCAAGGTACATCTTGGAAATCATCATCATCATCATCCAGCCTATTAATGTTTCTGTGTGTCTAGAGGGAACGGGCTATAATCCACCACGCGAGCCCAGTGTGGATTAGTAGATGTCACATGTCTTCGAATTTTTTGGTTCTAGGACATGCCGGTTTCCTCACGATAATCAACATTTATTATAATGATCCTCAGAAACCTATGCAATGTCCCATGGTAATTCACCAACGCAGAAATACACCATCATCTGGGGATGTGCACAGTGAAGGAAGAGAGTCATAACACTACAGAGACATACAAAGGGAAGCTGGAAAGACAGTCCAACAAATTTGCGGCTAAGCTAACAACTAGAAGCTACGAAAAACGGCTAAAGCGGAAAGACATATTGACCATATAATCAACTTCGATGGTCTACTGATGAGGAGATGACCTCACTGAAGGTCACACTCAAACTGCCACATCCTACATCTCATCTGCTTATAGCATAGCTGAATGCAGAATTGACATGAGCAAACACAACTTTGTTTTGATTAAATCTATCTCATAACAATTATTATGTAACAGGTCAGTCTGTTATGAGGTAGTCAGTGGCCCGAAAGTCTCGTTTTTTTTTTGTTCTATGAGCGCTTTCATGCGCACAGCGCATTATCTTGACTTAATCTCTACTGATTAAGTTTACAGTGAAACTGTCAAGATAACAATCTTGATAGATTTATGCCTGCTTTTACTGGGTTGTGGAGGTCAGATAGGCAGTCAAATACTGGTATTCATAAGCCGGTGAGACTGGAAGCCGACCCCAAAATAGTTGGGAAAAGACCAGGCAGATGATCTGCTGGTATGAGTAGACAAGGGAACAAAATTTTCGAAACTTGCCTCAGGATCTTGGTATGGCTTTTAAAACAAATAGCAAGAGTGTTTTAGAGCAGTCAGCCCACATTTACCACTCCAATAAAAAAGGAAAAGAACAATAAAATAAAACATACCTGTAAAATCATGTCTCCCGGCTCTATCCTACCGTCCAGAGCCACAGCACCACCTTTCATAATGCTCCCAACATATATTCCACCATCCCCTCCCTTATTAGACTGTCCAACTATAGAAATACCGAGGAAATTGACTGTATCCATGTTCAGGGTCACTGTTATAATGTGCATAGACATTGTAGAGTCTGTTATTGAGGAGTAAGAAGAAGTTCGGGACATGACTTGCGGCCTCTTTCGTCGCCTCTGTGGTCTTTTACGAGAACTCACTTGTAGGTGTGAAACACTGCTGCATTCTGTCAGGGCTCTGTCCACAGACGCGTTAGTGTGCCGGCCAGTCGTCGTAGTGATCTCTGACTGGCTGTCGAACAGACTTGTCGAGTCTAAGTCAGAACTTAGCACAGAGGCTGTCTCGTATTCCAAACCATGGTTCCCGTACTTTGAGTGGCCGTTTATCCGTAAGCCCCGGTATTTATACTTGTCGCAGGATGCTCGGTGGCCAGGCCGCGAGCTGATCGTGCTGTCCGTATCCGTACAGGTGTCTCGGGTGACAGGGGCCGGAGCCCCATGGGTTTGTTTGCCTTTACCAGCATTGCTATCCGTACACTGTGAAGCTCCATCGGAAGGGTTTGAGCCCTCGGCTGACACTAGCCACGACACAACACGACCGTTAAAACACGGCAAATGAGCGTTATCGTCAACAATTTCCTCTTTAACAACACCAAAATCATCGTCCATGGATTTGAAGAAAAACTTATAGTTCGGTCGGTTCAACTGGTTTTTAAAGTCCAACAACGTCACTTTCTCCGGCGAGATCGGAATTTTCACTAAATACGGCGTCTCCTCATCGTCTATGTAATAAATAACTTTCGTCTCCTCCATTTTTAATGCATTTATTTATTGAATAACAACACCCTTACGATCTATAAATATCGGTCGCCATCACAAATATGGCGATAATATAGTACCGCTATCTGGCACCACGGGGCGCCATTGTCGCGAAACGAAACGTTCGGATACACATGCTAAAGAGCTCGAACTTGTCAAAAATCAATAGCGACAACTTTGAGAATCACGGACTTTTCTAAATTATCTATGATTTTTATACAATCTGTGGCATATGTTTATCATTTTTTGAATTCAAAATAGTCGTTGTTTGTTGTCGAAAGTTGTGATTCTTTGATTTTACTACAGAACCTTTGAACAAATTGCTAAAATGACTTTAGAATCGAAAGAAACTTGGTTTTTAGACATTGTGGAGAAACTGGACGAGTTCTGCAAACGTGTGGATGGTAATTTTCAGTGACAACAAATTTCATGTTCCGATCTTAATCTAAATTTGTTCTTGCTATTGCTCATATTTCCTCTAAAATTATTACAGATAAGATCGAAAAAGAGCAACAACAAATGAAGGCTTGTAAGAAGAAGACAGAATTAGAGACAAAACTGGCTCAGGAATTGAAATTACACGTAAGTAATTCTATGTTTTCATTAGTTTTACCCGAAGAACTCCGCCCTTATGATAGCCCAATGACCGAAGATTGAAATATCTCTTTTTTTATTAGGTGCGCCTCTGACCTCTATCAAAAAGAAAAGTAATCGGTCACCCATCCACAGACCAATTTAAGCATTCGTGGCTTAACCTGAATATTGATCCGAGCGGCTGTTACGATATAAGATTTAGCCACGAGCTAGTGTAATACAATATCACTAGCTTCTTCGCGCGGCTTCGCCCGCGTGAAGTTCGCTAATTGTCCCATGGGATCTTACTACCGGGATAAAAAGTATCTAAGGTGTTAATCCAGGTTTTAAACTATCTGTGTGCAAGTTTTCATCCAAATCCGTTTAGTAGTTTTTGTGTGAAAGAGTAACAAACATACACAGTTACAAGATATTAACTTTTTACTCTGTTTCCCTCAGAATGAACTAAACGAGCGTCTAGCAGAGCTGTCCCGTCGAGGTAGTGAGCTGGACCGAGTATGCTCCACCTTCGAGTCACACCTCACCATCGCAGACAGCGATAGGAACAGACTGGATAACGCTAAGTTAGTACTAATATATATTTGAGCAGAGTACAGACAACAGCACATGAACCTAGGTGAAACTGACGAATTTTCTAGTAGTAGTAGTAGTAGTAGTAGTAGTAGTAAGTTTGACGTCTAGAATGCTGCGCTCCATTGCACGTTGGCAGACCTTGAGTTTGGACTTTTGAACGTTTGTCAAAGACCAAGAGTCAAGGTCCAAGGATCCATAGGTAAAAATGGGAAGAATTCAAATAGTACTTAAAAAGAAAATGGTGAGAAACTTGGAATTTTGACCTCTAATATCTCTGTAACTAGAAGGTAAGGATAGGTAATTTTATTATCCATACCTGGGTAAGTATGGTCCAGAACAATAAAATTATCCCAATGATGTGTCGGAATCGGTCAAATTAAAGGCCTATTTATATTCTGTTTCAGGGAAACATACCAGCTAGCTAAGGAGCTGACCGGAATCAGATGGGACTATAGTGCAGCGCCCAATGTGGCTAAAGGATGTATCCTTTTTTATATTAAACTAGCTCTTCGTCCGCGACTTCGTCTGCTCAAATTGTGATAGCTCGGCTAATGTGCATGATATGAATATAATTTATAGCCTATATCACTTACAAATAATGTAGCTCTCTGCCGTGAAAGAATTTTTAAAATCGGATGTAGTTCCGTTCCGTTCTGTAATATTAGTATAGATAGTTTAATTTTACAGATCCTGCAGATGAATCTTGCGTTGACATAAACTTCTCTATCCTTAAAACCGACATTCATTCAAAAGTTGTACGGTTCTGATGTAAAAATAATTACTGGTGTCGATTCTGTTGTGCACAAACTAAACTTAATTTAGGTTATTGCTATCTTTTACTAAAAGGCAGTGCGAGAAAAGGACGGTTATAGCTATGAACTAAGTTAGAGATGTCAAACTAATTTATGCCTTGTGCTTCACCGTGTTTTTAGTCGACATGTTTTTTTTTTTTTTTTGTGGCTCGCACTTTTTGTGCATTAGCCAATGTCACGTTTGAGTTTTGTTTATTTTATTATGTACTATGAGGACTATCTTCTACGCGTTCCAGAGAAAATGGGTCTTGATAGACAGACAGACAACAAAGTGATCCTTTATGGGTTCCTTTTTCCTTTTTAGATACGGAACTCTAAAAACACTGGCGTGGCGACACTTGGGGGAGGCCTATGTCCAACAGTGGACGTCTTTCGGCTGAAATGATGATGAATCCTTAACTACACTAAACAGATATAAAGAGTGAATCACGCAAGCTGCTGCAACCGATAGAACTGGACATGTCTAGCGGGGCAGACAGCGGAGCCCTATGGGCGCTGCTGCAGTCCACCGCAGCACCCGGGTGGCCCTTTGCCACAGACAAAGAGAACACGCCCCAGAATGAGGTTGACAAGTTAAAACAAGATGTTTAACCTTTTGAACGCCATTGTCACATATACGTGACAAGCAAGCGCGTGCCCTGAACACCACCGACACAAATATGTGACAAGTGTACTATAACACGAAATAAACGATTAAGTAGTTTTGGAATTTCTTCTTTATGTGGGTATTTGCGGTGAAATTGTGGCTTGGTGTGGAGGGCACGCGCGTGCGTTATGATTTTTTATATTGGATAATAAATTAAGCTGTGTATTTTTGATGTTACATGTAATAATAATCATTATATAAGAATTAAACATACTGTAAAATAATAATTAAACTAATTAGAGTATTATTCAACTGTTTTATTTATATAATAACATCTTGACTGTAATTCCCGAGGAGCTCATGGCTAAATAAGAAATGGGTGGTCACCCATCTACGGACCAACCTAGGCAAGCGCCGCTTAACCTTAAGGTTCGACCCGAGCATATAGCATAATCAGTCTATAATGTTCCCACTGCTGGGACACACAGCCTCCTCTCTATGAGAGGGAATGTGCTATAATCCATCACGCGGGCCCAGTGCGGGTTGGTAGATGTCACATGTCTACGAATGTTTGGTTCTAGGACATGCCGGTTTCCTCACGATGTTTTCCTTCACCGTTTTGAGAGCAGTGGTGATGAAATAAATTACACAAAGTAATGCGCCTGTCTGAGTTCCAACCCACGACTTACTAATGTAAATATTTCGTACCTTTTTGTTTCTCTAAGGGGCAAGAGATTTCACAATCACAGAAAACATAATATATTATAAAAAAATCAGATCATAATGATAAGAGTTTGAATACAAATCTTAGTTTATTTCTACTGTTATTACATCGCCTGAGTACTACTAATATCACAATTTTTAATACTCTATTTACTAATTAATACAAAATGCTCAAAATTGTCACGTTTCCGGTATATGAGCTATCAAAGTTAAAGTCCATTCACTGATGGCATCTTCAGCACAAGTTGGATAGTTTATATCTCGGAAACGTGACACTTTAGAACATTTTGTCTCATACCCTTGGTTGTATTGATGCCAGCTATCGATTGATACAGGTTTTGTGTAGCTGATCAAACTAAAGTTGTGCTGAAGATGCCATCAGTGAATGGCCTTTAACTTTGATAGCTCATATCTCGGAAACGTGACACTTTAGAACATTTTGTCTCATAAAAAACCGGTCTACGGTTATGGTATCTTCATCCTGTCTATATGATGGGGTGCGGCCTGGACGGCGTGTATCCGCATCAAATGCCGCACAACGTTGCGGCGCCGCGCGAACGTGTTCTCGCAGACGCGACACTTGAAGGAGTACTGCGGTGACTTGTGTCTGTTCTTGTGGATTCTCATCAGGGTGACGGACTTGAAGCGGGCGGGGCACTGGTCGCACTAGAACAGAGATACAGCAGAATATTACTAGTAATACGGGGTGACTTGCCATCTATTACCTCGTCAATCTCTTGCCCTTGGCTTATCCCAATTTATTTGTGGTCAACATGTCTTCAGCGCAGCATGTCTTCTTCTTCCACACTTCTCTATTACTCGTCATCTCATCAGACACCTCCTTTCTAGCCATATCACCCTTCCCACAGTCCACCCATCGTTACTTTGGTCTTCCTCTACTCTTATACCCATCCACATTCATACTCAGAACTTTCCTCACTACATTTCCCTCATCCCTCCACATCACATGCCCATACCACGACAACCGACTACCACACAACTTTTCAGTCCCCGGCGCCACTTTCAGACTTCCCCTTATATATTCATTTCATACTTTATCTATTCTCGTAACACCACACCTCATATCAGCGACATGCAAATGCCTTTCATTCATCCCTTTTGTGGCCCAACATTCTGATCCATACTCGCCGTGAGACTAAAACATAATTGGCGAATTGTGTGTGTACAATTAGGTACACCTCTGCTTAAGCCTTCGCGGATTACAGGCGAGATAAAAAAAATAAACAAGACATTAACACAGCGCCATCTAGTGCCACACTAAGCAACGAGGCTTGTATCTTGGACACCAGATAGTTGATATACTACTTAGATACTTTTTTGTTTGTAAATACATACTTATTATAAATATGACTCGGAAAGTCGGAAACAAATGTCCATACTCATCACGCAAACATTTGCCCCTACCGGGATTCGAACCAGAACGTAAGACAGCCTCACTACCGCTGCGCCATTCGGGTCGTGATGTTATGTTTATGGTATACCTGGACATTCTTATCCGGCAAGTGAATGGCCACGTGCTGCAGATAGCTGCTCTTGCGATGGAAGCCGGCGCCACACTCTGAGCAGACGTACGGCTTCTCACCGGTGTGGAGACGCTCGTGAATCTGGAGTTATGAATAAAGTATTTTATCATCATTATCAGAGAGCAGTGGTGGCGGCCCCGACTTACGAATAGTAAGCCGCGGGTTCAAACACAGGCAGGCGCATCACTATCACCATTCATCACCACTGTTCTCAAAACGGTGAAGGATAACATCGTGAGGAAACCGGCATGTCCTAGAACCAAACATTCGAAGACATGTGACATCTACCAACCCGCACTGGGCCCGCGTGCTGGATTATAGCACATTCCCTCTCATAGAGAGGAGGCCGTGTGTTCCAGCAGTGGGGACATTATAGGCTGATTATTATTATTATAACATCATGCTTGGGATACTCCTTAAGTCTGGGGAACGTTACAAAGGCAAGGTGTGCTCCAGTGGCGAAGATTCCATACATCCCGATTCCTACCGGATTCCCTTTGAAAAATGGCACAGTCAGTATTCTAAAGGGTGTAAATAGACTTGGGCTTCTTAGCGTGTTGATGGCAAATATTTATTAAATATGTATGGCCCAAAATTCAGCTAGCGAACTCCGCTCGCTGATGCAGCATAAGATCGTCAAGTGTGCAGGTATCAGGGCATGCGGTGCGTAGATGCGGTAGATGGAAGATGGGCCATTGTCTGTGGAGACATGCCGCATACACATTTGAGATCTGAGCCGTCCATAAACTCCCAACTAAGGAGATTGTCTTTGCTAAGACTGACCTGGGTTCGGAGTCTATTCAGAGATTTCCAAGTCGGCCACGGCAAAGCATTCCCAGGTGGAAGGCTTTCAGACGGCTCGATGAAGCCGATTCGGCTTCGTTAAGGGTCTATCCCTTAACGAAGCCGAAATACACTTGCTCTCTCCGTCATTGCGCATTAGTTTTTTTGTTCTGGACCATTCCATTTTCTAGTTACGGAGATATTGGAGGTCAAAGTTCGATATTTGTTACAAGTTTTTTTTTTTAATACATGTTTTAATGTAAGGTTTTTACTTCGAACACCTCCACGACCCCCGTTCTAATCAATCCATCTCACCGTAGAACGTGATTTTTACCCAAAAAAAAAAAGTCATTTCCCAATAATAGCGTAGTACTTAGTTTGATGTACAGAATGCTTGGTTGACGGGTTCGTGAAGGATCTGTCTTCACCCTGCATAATCACATTAAAGATAATTATGTAGTCCGGCACACCTCTTACATAAATTGCCCCTTCGCTACTGGTGTGCTCTTTTAGGCAGCACAAACTATTGCTGCTGATCACAGCAGCAATAGTCTGTGCTTTGGCTTTATCAAAAGATGGATGATAAACGATTGCTTGTAGCGGAGATGAGAATGTTGAGATGAGACAAGAATGGATAAGTGAGTAGTGGTAAGGGATGAGAAGAGTGGTTCTGGTTTTGCCGACTGAGGTACGGAACCCTAAAAATATTGTCTACACTATATTTATAATAATATTATAAGAGGAAAGATTTGTATTTTTGTAATGAATAAACTCAAAAACTACTGCGCCGATTTCAAAAATTCTTTCACCATTAGAATGCTACATTCACCCTGAGTAACATAGGCTATATTTTATCCGCGTACTCCCACGGGAACGAGAACTACGCGGGTGAAACCGCGTCACGTCCGCTAGTAATTTATAAAAGCTTAAAGCAAAAGCTGGATGCGAGTCGCACGGGACCAGTCAATGTGGCGACACTTGGGGGAGGCCTATGTCCAGCAGTGGACGTCTTTCGGCTGAAATGATCATGATGATAGAAGCTTACCTTCACCTGCTCTGCATTAGAAGCTCTGTAGTCACAGAAGGAGCACTTGTCAGTCTTCTCATAGCCGTGCTTGGCTCGGCAGTGCATCAGTAACAATCTTCTGGTTATAAACTTCTTGCCACAGTGCTAGGGAAGAAGATTTTATCGTTTTATTATTTGGAAGCTTCATTCGTATTTTATAACCGACGTAACAAAAACGGAGGAGGTTAACAAGTCGACGCGTACATATTTTTTTTATGTATGACCACGCATAACTATTTACAGAGTTTTCCGATTTTGATAATTCTTTTTTTATTGGAAAGGCTATACCCCGAAGTTGGTCCCATATAAATATTGTCATGATCTGATCATAGACTTCGGAGATATGGAACGGAACTCTTCAATAATAGACAGCAAATCTATCGTGATTGCTGCAATCGCTTGGATGTTTATTGTTTACACTACACCATAACATAACATTACGTCTGTATGTTCTGAGGAGGTACGCCGATGTGTACAGTACACCCATATTTCGACATTTCGTACCTATGTTAAGTTCCATTTTATTGCAGATAAGCCTATTACCATGACATGTATTCTTAACAATAAATGCATAGCAAATATTTGTATAGGATATTAAATATTTATATAGATAAAAAAACTGAATCAAACAAACAGAAGTCACCGACTTCTGAAGCTAAAGTTTTTTTTTTAATTCAGTATAAATTTATAGAGAAATTGATACTAATATTGCAAATACGAAAGTTTGTATGTGTGTATGTTTGTTACCCTGTCACGCAATAACTACTGAACGGATTTGGATGAAATTTAGGACACAGATCAGACAGTTTATAACCTGGATTAACACATAGGATACTTTTTACCCCAGTAGTATGATCCCGTGGGACAATATCGAACTCGACGCGGGCGAACCCGCGGGCCTAAGCTAATAGCCGCTGGGGTCGATCTTTAGGTTAAGCCGAGCTTGCCTAGGTTGGTGCTCCTCCTCCGTGCCTTCGAAAGCACGCTAAGACGTTGGTCCCGGCCGTCATTTGCAGATTCACCAGAACCAGTCTTACTAAGGGATATCATATTACCCTGTACTAACTGTGTTGTGGAGGTCAGATAGGCAGTCGCTCCATGTAAAATACAGGTATTCGGATGCATCCGGCTAGACTGGAAGCCGACCCCAACATAGTTGGGAAAAGGCTATGTAGATGATTCATAGATTCGTAAATAAGTATTTGAAGTTATGAATCTATGAATCATCATCTTCATAGCCAAGGACACAGACCAAGCTACCGGGTATATTCGTAAGTATTATAAGTTATATACCCGGTAGCTTGGTCCCTGTTCGGAATCGGCTACTATGTTATAATTTTTTTAGTCTTTTTATAACATTTAACATTGTAATATTTAAAAATGTAATTAATGTGCCATACAGAAATAAATAAAGGAAATAATAGTTTATAAACTTACTTCACAAACAACATCGAATCCCGTATGTATTTTGTAATGATTTCTTAACGATGACTTAGAGGTTAATATCTTATGGCAATATTCACATTGAATCTCTTCCTTCAGTCTAACATTTGTGTCTCCACTCTCCTTTTTTCTTCGCAAAATCCGTTTTACTGGCTTTTCGTTACCCTTTATAATCTTCTTTCTTTTAAATATTAATTTCACAGGTTTGTCGACGAGATCTTGCACTTTTGTTTCAAATTCTATTTCTTCATTGTCATTGTTTTCAATAGAATCGTAGTTAAAATTGTTTAAACTGTCATCATGATTGTTGAAGTCGTTATTAAGGTCTGATATGTCTATTGCTATGTCAGTATTGTTTTCAGTGTTGAATATATTTGATTCTATTTTAATATTGTACATTGGTTTGTCAATAAGGGGCCTCAGAAACAATTTCTGGTTTTCTTCACATTTTTTTCTAAATTTATATGAGAAATTTATGAAGTTAATGCAAGATGTGCACATTTTTTGGGGTAAGGTATCATTACAGTCCACCTGCAAATAAACAATTTTTTTATCTAATAAACAAATATTTTAAAAACTTTTAAAAGTTCAGAATTTCTTTCCAATAAGAAATTGTAAATGAATAATTGATAAAAGGGTTGTCTAAGGTTTAAATGTCAGATAATATAACTAGCTAATCTTTTTAGAGTATACCTTTATCCCAGTAGCCAAAAAAATTACATCGGTATACTTTTCGTGGTGTTCTAAACACTGAAATATAGGATGCAAAGATTCCCCCCCCAGGCATGCTCTGCAGCAGTTCCACGGGTCCATATCGCTGATTAATTTATGTAGTATGTATTTATCACCGGTTTAGTTCCCAAATTAGATAAATATTATTTTTTGAAAACAAAAAACTGAACAACCGTCGTGTACTCTTGACGCCATCATAAATATAAATGACGTTTCAACGTTTGCGTTTAGTTATTAGTTACAGCTAAGTAAACCATACCTCCTGGTCAAACGAGTAGTACTATTCTACTTTATTTAGAAATAAATTATTTTATTAATTAATATGCTATGGTTTGCACATTTCTGCAAACAATTTATTTCACTTTTATTTGGCTTGAAGGCTTTTTAGCACTCACGAAACGTTAGGCGTGTTTTTATTTTACGAACCAAAATGATCTTTTTTTCAATTCAAATTTTTTGTAACAATGGTCCTAGTTATTATGGCCAATACATTTATGTTATAATTTGAAGTATCTTAACTGTTTATGAATGAAAACTAACTGATGAATTAAATTCATGCAAGTTTATTCAAATGAATTTTATACTTGTTTCCAAATATTTAAACTTTTGGGTAATATCGTTGACATTTTGAACATTGAAAATCTGTCAAGACAATAGACATTTCAAATGCCAAAAAAATTAAAATGGCCGCTACTTACTTTGTTTATGTTTATGTTGATCAATAATTTAATACTTAACTTTGCAAAAACTCGTTACAAATGGAGTATAAACCTTGAAAGTACACTTTTGACATCCCGAAACGGTCCGTCGCTAGATGTTTCAAGTCATAAATGTTTCGTACCGCGTAAAATAAATAGGAAAAGTGCAAAAATGCTGGCGTTACTCTTACTTAATAATATGAGTGCTAAGCACAGAGCTGCAAAGCGCAAACAAGCGGCAAAGTTGGATAAAACTGAGGCGAAGGTGCCAGAAGTTGTTTACTGCAGGACTTGCTTGAATACGGAGGATCTAGTGTCGATTTTTTATAACAAAGAAAGTGAGGAAAAACGGTCACAGGATCTAAGACTTGTGACAGGTTTAGAGGTACGTACTATATTTCATTGTGTACTTATAGAGAACAGAAACCATCAAGTTACTCCAATCTGTCAAATTTCTTTGATAGTTATTCAACTTTATCACAAAAAAGTCATTGGGTTTTCATCAAGAATATCTCGGTAACAGCCACAGAGTATGCCTGGTTGATGGCAATAGACTCCCCTATTACATGAGACTCAAAACCAAACTGGGGAAATATGGGTGTACTATTAGGTAAACCTATGCCCAATCCTTCAGTGAATAAAGAAAGTACCTAAAAGTATTTAAAAGTCTGCACAGATTGCAGGCATGATGATAACATTGCAGGCCCAAAGGCGCCTAAGGAGCCGATTCCTGCCAGCTTCCCTTTGGGAACAAGGCACTCTAAGTATTGTCTAGGTATCAGTGGCGAAGATGCCATACAACTCGATTCCTACAGGATTCCCTATGAAAAATAGCACAGTCAGTATTCTATAGACAATTAATAATATATTCACATTTAAGATAAATGTACTCCGGCTTACCTCTAATATAAAACTAGCTGATGCCCGCAGCTTCACCCGCCTGCAAATCATGTACTAAAACCTTCCTCATGAATCACTCTATCTATCAAAACAAAATATCTATTATTAACTGTTAAAAAAAACCTGCATCAAAATCCATTGCATAGTTTTAAAGATTTGAGCATACATAGGGACAGGCAGACGCGGGGGAGTTTGTTTTATTATATGTAGTGATTAATCCTTCGATACTGTTACTGTTGTTATTTATTATTATATTTCAGATCAAAATGGACGACGGCTTATCCCAGAAGATCTGCACACAGTGTATAGAAAACATGAACATGGCACTACAGTTCCGGAGAACCAGTCGGAAGGCTGAGAAGTCACTTCTTAAATTGTTAGCAGGTAATAATGCTTTATTAGAGTGTGTACACAGACAAAAGGTGGGCCTCACAGTCGACAAAGTGGTCTGGCCCACTGGGAAAAACCTATTACTTTGAAATGGATTATAGAAGCTTTTTATTATTAATTATTGCCTTTTTGCTTGCTTGCGTTAATTTTAGAATTTGACAATCAATTTTGATTGTACTTTGCTTGTCTATTAATATAATTCAATCATGATTCCAAAGACAAATGGCACCATCTATTATCATATATGAAAGTTATTGTTGTTTTCCTCGGAAACAGTACTTATTTTCGAGACGAAAGGTACCCTATGTCCGTTTCTGTGCACCTGACAACAAACGATCGGTTCAGTGGTTTTGGTTAGGCGTGAAAAGGTAACAAACAAACTTACTTTCGGATTTATAATATTAGTTAGGATTTATTACAGTACTCTTGGGCTTAAATAGCACAGCCTCTGAGCCTCTTAATTATAAGGCGTATCGATTCATACACGAAATCTCTTAAGGGCCTATACTACCTCAAATGGCTTAGCATGATCCTCCGTTACGCCTAAAATACTGCAGCATTAATTTTGAAATAAATATAAGATAAAGTTGAGGATTAATGATAAGTACTATGTGTGACGAAAACACGATTCCATAAACTTTTCTCGTTAGAAAAAAGTCCAAAGTTACCTCCAAATCGAACAATAAACCGCTGGTATTCAAAAAATACCTCAAATTAGATCATGAAACTTTGCATACTATCTGAACTATAAAGCAGGTCTTATGTGTTTTAATTTTTTAGTTCAATCAATAGATTTTTTGTAAATCGCAAAAAACCACTCATTTCGCACTATTCGGCCCGCAGTGACTGACGTAACAACCACTTTGTAGTGCAAGCTGATTAGAACTTTATTCTAACAGTATTTCAAACGAAGTTTGAACCACCACAAGTAGAGTTGCTAATTTAGCTGCTGTAGTCGCCTTAAGAGGTCATTGTACTCATCAATATAAACAACTTTTACTATGGGACCAAACCCTAAATCGCGAAAAAAAATCAGCTGTTCCCTACAATATCTTCGCATATCTCGTCAAAATGTATGGAACAGCTGATTTTATTTTTGCGATTTATCTTTATTTTGGACTTCTTCTCCCTCGCCATCCAGCAACATTATTATCTATCACTTTTTTAGTAACATACGTTTCATCTCTCCTCATTACATGTCCATGACCATGACAGATGTCTTACTTATATTGTCAATTACAGGATGAATAAATAATAATCACGGAAGATATCCCTTAAGTGACAATATAAGTTTAGTTTTTAACCGTGAAAGCTTAAAACAGATGTATTTATTCCCTGTATTTCGCTACCTAATATTACCATGCGTTATTTCCAAAATTCCAGGCAGACCCAAAAAAAGACACTCAAAGCGCCTCCAAAAGTCGTTATCCAAGCCAAAAATGAAGGAAACCAAAGTGGAGAAAGTGGAGCTGAATGACTACAGCTACGAAATCTTTGGCGAGGAGTTCCAGAATGATGACGATGAGGATTATGAGGAGATGGCCCAGGAGGAAACTAAGACTAGGGGTCCGAGACAGGTATGGGGAACCGACTTCCAAAAGGAGGAGGTAATCAATTCGTCTCAATGTTATTTTTTGTGTATACAGAAAGTACTCTAAATGCTTACACGATGGACATACAATGGCATGGAATCAAAGGTTCAATAATCATTATACCTAATTAATATTTGAGGTCGGCGAAGCAGTCTTCTTCTTCCATACTTCTCTATTATGTTCACACAAACATAATATCATAAACACATATTATAATCACACAAATATTATAAACGCGAAAGTTTGTATCGGTGTGTTTGTTACTTTTTCACACAAAAACTACTGAACGGATTTAGATTTACTGATGGAATTTAGCACACAGATAGTTTATTACCTAGATTAACACATAGGATACTTTCTATCCCAGTAGGATCCCGTGGAACAATTATTGAACTCGACGAGGGTGAAGCCGCGGGGATAAAATTTCTCTTCATCATTTCAGAAAGCGCCTCCTAAAAAGAAACGCAAGACTATCCCGAACCTCGCGTCGTACAAGTGCGGTGATTGCAGCAAGGAGTTCAGGATGAAAGCCACCTACAAGGCGCATATGCGGTTCCATACCAACTACTGTGTGTGTGAGGTGAGTCCTATGCTGACTACTAACTGACAGTGCCACTGTTAACTGACTGTGCCATTTTTCAAAAGCAATCTAGTAGGAATCGGGTTGTATGGCACCTTCGCCACTGGTCCTATATGTGTCAAACACTTTTCCTGGATAGCAAACTTGATTCAATACACTTAAGAGGTGTAAACAGACCCTTCATGAAGCCGTCGACCAACCATTCTGTGTAACAAACTAAGTACCGCAAAAATTATTGCTGGGAAACGGCTTTATTATTGGGGTGAAAAATCTGACCCCCGTACTATTCAATGCATCCATCAGCACAATGTTTTGAGTGCGTCACATTGAGTCTTACCGTAAACCGTGATTTTTTACCGCAAAAACAAAGTCTTTTAATAATTTCTGCGTAAAGTTACTCAGTTTGATGTACCATGAGCTCGGACGAAATCTGCTCATTTTTAAAACAAAATCCCGTGCATACGTTCTCCACATCTGTTTACCACCCTTAACGAATCATCGATACGAAGAAGATCTAATATTGGTCTTTTTTTTATTTTTATTATTTTTTCTTTCGACCCGTTTTTTCATTAACAAAAACAAGGGATCACTTGCTGCGATGCTATTGGTTGATGAGCTTAAATAATCACTTCAATAGCGGCCGAATGCTGCAACCAGAAAGAGTCGTATTGGTGGTGAGATTTCTTCCGAGCTCATATGCTTGGTTGTCGACTTGTATATCCTTCTCAGTCTAACCCACACTTCCCAGGCTTGCGGAAAGAGATGCCGCAACAACAATCAGCTACAAGAGCACAAGAGAGCTAGGCACGGACTGTATAAGATACACAAGTGTGCTTACTGCGAGTATAGTTCAGCCACCAAAGAGGCGCTAACAGTGAGTGGCTTGTTTTAATATTGAAATACCAACCAAATGTGTTGTGTAAAACCGTTTTAAACTTAACTTTTAACAAGAATTTGTGTCGTACACTACAACTAAAAAAACTCGACTACTGAAAAATGCTCTGATTAAATTCGGGGTTTACAAGGACGACTCCTCCTATTGTTGAAGTCGTTTAAAATGTAGCCTATGTTACCCGGGCCATAATAAGATCGACCAGAGCGGCAGAGCGGCAGGAACTTTATGATTTATCGAAATAACACAAAAAAACCGGCCAAGTGCGAGTCGGACTCGCGCACGAAGGGTGCCGTACCATTATCTATACAACATTAGACAAAATGGCAAAAAAGTGTGAATATACAGAGTGAATATACAACTAAATATTCTGTGAATATTTCAAGCGTCTATCTGTTGCCGTTATTAATATCGAGCTAAAAACGGCAAAAAAACACTTTTGTTGTATGGGAGCCCCCCTTAAATATTCATTTTATTCTGTTTTTATAGTATTTTTTGTTATAGCGGCAACAGAAATACACATTCTGTGAAAGTTAATGAGATACAGCCTGGTGACAGACAGACGGACAGTGGAGAGAATCGCGGTGATTCAACGTATTTCTTTACGAAAATATCGCCGCGATTCTCTCGCTCGTGGAGACGGCCCAAAAGAGAGTGTATAGAAAAACGTGGCAAGGACGATAATATCGCCGCGATTCTCTCGCTTGTGGAGGCGGCCCCTTAGTAATAGGGTCCCGTTTTCACCCTTTGGGTACAGAACCCTAAAAACAGAACAATTCCGTGACCATGTTACTTCTTGACCTACAGATTCACGAACGTCGCCACACGGGGGAGAGGCCCTATGTGTGCGACCACTGTGGCGCCACCTTCCACCGAAGGTCCAACTTAGTGCAGCACATAGCTATCCACCTGCCGGAAAAGAACTTCCAGGTAAGAAGATGAACAATGAGGGTTTTCCGGATTTTATCTGACACCAGATGTCGCTACGTAGGCGTCCGAAATTTCATCGTATTTGCACTGTTTTACAATATAAATATGGATTACGGACAAATAAAAGTAGCTGAACTAAAGATTAAGCTTCTTATTACTGCAAAAGTCAGTGGTTTAAGGAAAAACTTAATGAAAGGTAACTTATGCGGCACAACACTGAGGCATTTTATTAATGATTTAAAAGATAATTAAATGAAAAAATAACCGTAAACTACAAGAAACTCGTGTATTTTGATAGATGTTTAGATCTTACGCCAGTGCTGCCACCTTGTGGTTTTTTTTATTAGGAAAACCCTCCTTCTTTATTATCGTGTGGTTAGTGCTAAACCTGGTGTCACCTAATTCGTCCCAACTACAACCCAACACAACATAAAAATATCTGATAGCGTCAATGTATACTTTGCGACGCACACCTGGGTCGAAAAAATCGCACGCTTAAATTTTCGGCCCACTAAGCCACCATATTCGTCCCAAATGACCCTTTACAAATTTTGTGCGTACATAAATAAAATTATCTGAAAGTGTCAATGTATACTTTGCGAGCCATTCTATCGAAAAAAATCACACGCTTACAATTTCGACCCGCTTCTCCACCTTTTTCGTCCCAACTGACCTGTTGTAGTGCGACATGTGCCCCAAGCGGCTCAAGTCGCGCAAGTTCCTGCAGATCCACAAACACAACGCTCACACGGGGAAGCGCTACGGGTACCTCTGCAGCATATGCGACCACCGCTTCGAAAAGCCCAACAAAGTGCGCGCGCATATGCGACGCGTCCATGGCGTCGCTGACGATCAGCAAGGGCCGATTGCTAGGGTGCAGCTTTAGGGGTAATTGGGGTAAATTTGTACCCCACGATTGAGGTTTATGGGTCCTTTTTTACCCCATTATCGATGTTTAGAGGATATTTTGCATCCCATGTTTTGGATTTCTTTATAAAGAACAATTTCGGTAGTCATTTTTGTTAAGATGTATCCAAAGAAGATACTTTTATTGATAGTTCTGAATTCAAATGAGTTGAACAAATAAAGAAAAAAACCGGCCAAGTGCGAGTCGGACTCGCCCGCGAAGAGTTCCGTACCATTATCTAAACGACATTAGACAAAACGGCAAAAAATCACGTTTGTTGTGAGCCCCCATTTAATATTTATTTTATTCTGTTTTTAGTATTTATTATAGCGGCAACAAAAATACACATTCTGTAAAAATTTCAACTGTCTAGCTATCACGGTTCATGAGATACAGCCTGGTGACAGACAGACGGACATTGAAGTCTTAGTAATAGGGTCCTGTTTTTACCCTTTGGGTACGGAACCCTAAAAACGATAAAAATGTTAGCCATTAATATTGTGATTTGTTTGATTATTGTCATGATAAAGTATGGATTCAAATAATAATACTGCATGGTAAAAAAAGTATTGATAGCAGGTTTTGTGATAGTTTCAATGAGGTTTTTTCTAGGCCAGCTTCCACAAAAAAATGATAGATGGCGATGTACATGACTTAATTTAAAAAAAAAAATCTCTGCGTGGATGGCGTTCATTGCCTTTCAAAAGTGTTCCTTCCTAGTTTGTGTCGATGCGATATTTCTTTTTAGATTCGATTAAATACGCAGAATATTCAGATTAAGAACAAGCAAGCATTATACTAGCCACCATTTTGTTTTTAAAAGCAATGAACGCCAGCTTCATAAAGCCAAACAATTTTTTTTTTACACTTAGTCATGTACATCGTCATCTATCGTTTTTTGTCGAAGTTTGCCTAGAAAAATCCTCATTATTGTGACGTTTCGAACAAGTAAAAATGTTTTTTTTTTTTTTAATTACAACTCCAGTAAAATGGAACACATGAAAAGAGACGAATAGTGCAATGTTTTAATCAACACACAACCTAGCACTGGCCTGCAAATTGCAAAAAACGTAAGAAAAATTGAATTTCACGGGCTAGCTAGAGTATCCACCTTAATAAATGTAGAATTATGTAACAGGTAGATTTAAAAATCAATTAATATTATTTTGGGGTCATAATACACCCCTTTGATAATTCATGTATAGCCATATATTTATAAAATTGCCAATAATATTATAGTAAATTAATACTTCCAATAGTTAACGTTGAAGACACCAAGGGGTCATTTTGTCCCCCAAATATAGGGTCTAATGCCCAGTTAGATGCCATACTAAATACTATAGTTGTATCTTAATAATGTATCTAATAATCACGGTTATTACTAAGTAGTTAAGCTAGATTATTTAATAAACAATAGTGATCTCTTAAAATAGTATTATGTTTATGTAATGTACAACTATTGTACAAAAGGTAGTCAACCTAGACTTATACAACGAGTAAACAGACCCTTCACGAAGCCGTCAACCTTTGCTCTAAACAGAAAAAAAAAGTAACAGTGGCGAAGATTCCATACAACTCGATTCCTACCGGATCGTTCCCTTTGAAAAATGACAGTCAGTATTCTATAGACAAATAATATAATCACATTAAAGATAGGTACTCCGGCACTTGATAAGATATGTACTTCCTCTTACAAAAATTGACCCTTCGCTAGTGGTGTAGTGCGGGCTCCAGCTCCTCCAGCGGCTCAGGAGCTTCCGAGCAGTGTGACCTGGAGCCCGACATAGCGCAGGATATACAGGGTGTAAACAACCTCATCACGAAGCCGTCAACCAAGCATTCTGTGCAACAAACTAAGTAACTCTGCGCAAAAAATATTCTTGGGAAACGACTTTTTTGGCGTGAAAAATCACGGCAAGGCTCAATGGTACGCTCTCAAAACAGTGTGCTGATGGATGCATTGAATAGTGCTAGGGTCATGGAGGTTTTTAAAGTAAAGTAGTAACATTTAAAAGGTTTATTAAAAAAAAAAACTTCTGAAAAAATTGGAACTTTGACCCTCAATATCTCCCTAACTAGAAGGTTCCCAGGTATGGTTCAGAACAAAAAAATATCGCAGTGACGTGAATGAGTGCCTTTCGGCTTCGTTGAGGATCTAGTTCCACCCTTTAGGTACACTTCTGCTAAACCCTTATGGTATTACAAGCGTGTTGTTGTGTATAGATGTTAGGCACCCTACAATCGGTCCTATGCTCTCGACGTGTAAGAAAATGTGAGGTAAGGGCACCTGTTGTTTGACTTACGATTTATTATTTTTATTTTGTTCATGAGCACTAGTGGTTGACATAAATAGTTTAGAATTTGTTAGTTTTTTAGCTAAGTAGAATACACTGTGATTTTTTTGTCGTCTTACAACGGCAGCCCACTTCGTGTA
This sequence comes from Xestia sexstrigata, assembly GCA_941918905.2. Classification (NCBI taxonomy): domain Eukaryota; kingdom Metazoa; phylum Arthropoda; class Insecta; order Lepidoptera; family Noctuidae; genus Xestia; species Xestia sexstrigata. The sequence goes on along the minus strand of OW799230.2, from coordinate 10,097,962 downwards.
TCCAATGAGTACTAAACAATCATGAAAAAAAAATTGGTAATTTGAGATTTGAAAAAAAAAATATAAACATTATTATGACACATGACGTAGTTGAAACATCCTGTTGCGTGCGCTGTGTAGGTATGTTCTACCGTTCTATTTAATTGTGGCTTGCACGCACGGTTAACATGTTAAAAAGATTTTTCTTGTAGTAAAATGTTTTATTATTATTTTGTCAACTACTAGTGACATGTTTCAATTGAAAGTTAACTTGTTTTCTACTATTTATGTCAAACACTAGTGCCTTTACCTTATTTTTATTTAAAAACTTGCTTCCACTCCCTCGGAAACGATTTAAATATAGCATATGACACTCTGAAACAGTTTAGCTTCCCATTATTGAAAGAATTTTCTAATAGGATTAATAGTTCCAAAGATTACCACCTACATACAAACAAATTACATCTAAATATACTAGCGGACGTCACGCGGTTTCACCTGCGTAGTTCCCGTTCCCGTGGGAGTACGGAGTATAGCAAAATTTTAACAAAATAAAACACAGGGGGATTAGTAAATATGTGATTATATTTTCTGCCAGCGGTTTCGCCGCGTGATGTTTGATAATTGTCCCATAGGACCTTACTACCGGGATAAAAAGTATCATATGTGTTAATCCAGGTTATAAACTATCTCTGTTCAAAATTTAATCCAAATCCGTTTAGTAGTTTTTGCGGAAAAGAGTAACAAACATACATACTGACAAACTTTCACATTTATAATACTTTTACTTACCCACCTCTCCTCCAACAGTGCAGCGTCTGCCAAAAATGGGAGAAGTCGAAAAAGCGCCTTCAAGTCCACGAATATAAGGTCCACAGGGAACACAAATACAGGTACATATGCCCAGTATGTCAGGATACGTTCACGCGGCCGGGCAACGTGAGGCAGCACCTGGCCAGGAGTCACGGGGTGTCCAGAAACGACCAGGGCGTCATCGAGAGATATGAGGTATGAGAAGAATAAAAAAAAAATCTTTTTGGTTAGACGGTTTTTGGTGTTTCCACCCTACTTTTCCTGTGTTTTAATCGGTGAACGAAAAAAACAAGGTGAATGCTCCAACCAGCCCGCGAAATTCAAATTTTCTTACGTTTTTTGCAATTTGCAGGCCAGTGCTAGGGTGTATGTTGATTAAAATATTATTCGCGACTGTAACACGTATGTAGTTACAGAAAAGAAAATTTATGTTTTGCGGGCTGGTTGGAGCATTCACCTGAACGAGCAAGACAGACTAATATGATAAACAGTTAGCTTACCATTAACTTACGTTCTTTCTTTATCGTGTGGTTAGTGCCTAACCTGGTGTCAGAGTTTTTATGCTGCCCATGGGCCTCTGACTTGGCTTTACATGCCGTCGAGAAATACCTCTCAGGCATGCTGGTGTCCTCACGATGTTGTCCTTCACCGAAGCAAGTGATAATTAACAACTTACGTTTAAATAACGTTATAAAATATCGGAAAAATCAATAGGAATGATAACCGACTAAAAAAAAATATGATTATGTTTAGTCTGTCAGAAAGATCATCGAAAAATATTGGATACGTGTTTTTGGTTTTATCAAATTAATAAAAAAATATGAAGATAAAACGCGTCAAAGATCATGAGTGGGGGCTTGTGAAGTCACATTTAAGTAAAAATTGTACTCAAATGTGACGTCACACGAGTTTTCGACGCACTGTGTCGTCTTCATTTTTTGTTTACGTGAAACGAGGAAACCCTCACGAGTCACGATGTTTTCCTTCACCGTTTTGAGAACAGTGGTGATGAAATAAATTGCACAACGTAATGCGCCTGTCTGGGTTCGAACCCGCGACTTACTGCTCGTAAGTCGGAGCCGCCACCACTGTGCCACCGCTGCTCGCAAACCAGCATGCCTGAGAGATATTTCTCGACGGTATGTAATGCCAAGTCAGAGGCCCATGGGCGGCATAAAAACTCTGACACCAGGTTAGGGGCTAACCACACGATAAAGAAAGAACTAACCATCTGTATCTCTTGACCCAGATACACCTGCCCGTGCTGCCCGAAGATCTACAAGTCAGCTGATCATGTCAGGAGACACCTGGCCACCTTCCACGACGTGCCCAGTTCCGATCAGGGTGCTATACACAAGTACGTTCAGAACAAATTAGTCTGAAGTTTTCTAACAGACGTGTTGAACTGTATAATACAGGGTTAGTTTCCAATGGTGTCGATTCTGTTGTGCACAAACTAAACTTAATTTAGGCTATTGCTATCTCTTTTTCTCTAATAAAACTAGAAAGAGACTGACGTAATTTAGAGCTGTCAAATTTAGTTTTAACAAATATTTCCATACAAATGACGGGTGCACGTAAAAACATGTCGACTAAAAACACGGTGAAGCGCAAGGCATAAACTAGTTTGACATCTCTAACTTAGTTCATAGCTATAGCCGTCCTTTCTCGCACTGTCTTTTAGTTAAAGATAGCAATAGCCTAAATTAAGTTTAGTTTGTGTACAACAGAATCGACACCAATAACCGGCCAAATTTTCAGAGATGGTTTAGAATCGATAATATTTGGGATATAATGAAAAAAAAATAAAATTTAATTCCTGTCCGCCAATAAAAAGCGAACGTGTTGATATTGCAACAGCACAATTTTATTCAGTTCAACAACCTAGATAGGTATCTATCTACCTATCAGTTCGCACTGTAACTGCTACCTAGCAGTTAGCTCACACATCAATTTAGCGGTGCATGCACGCGCACAAGTGCATTGATTCCCACTAGGTTTATGATTTAGGACATTTTCAAATGAATGCTATTATTTTATTTTATATTTATCGACAATAATATTTAAAATGCACTTTTGGTTTGATATCTAAATCTTAATTTTAAATTTTGGCTGGTCATTGAAAACGAACCCTGTATACTAGATTTTATTAAACTGGATATTATTTATCACATAGAGGTTTTTAATTTACCTACCATTTACTTACTCAAATTGTAAATACTAGGTGTAGGATGTATTTAAAAGAGATTAAATGAATCTTTTGATTATTTTTTGTATTATTAAAATCTTCTCCGGTCGTTGCCGACTGCCTCGTTGATCTATGTTGCCGAGATGTCACTGCCAAAGGACTGCATAATCAGCCTATAATGTCCCCACTGCTGGGACACACGGCCTCCTCTCTATGAGAGGGAATGTGCTATAATCCAGCACGCGGGCCCAGTGCGGGTTGGTAGATGTCACATGTCTTTGAATGTTTGGTTCTAGGACATGCCGGTTTCCTCACGATGTTATCCTTCACCGTTTGAGAGCAGTGGTGATGAAATAAATTACACAAAGTAATGCGCCTGTCTGTGTTCGAACTTACCACTTACTGTTCGTATGTCGGGGCCGCAACCACTGGGCCACCGCTGTTCTATATAACTGTACGAGTAGGAAATAATAAAACAACAAAAATAGACTTGTAAACTTAGTTTATTTAATCCTAATTATTGTGCGTTATTTGTACACCGTACTGACTAAAACATAAATGCTAGATTAGTGCTTTGGCAAGAGTTTCCTATAATTAATCAATAACATCAATATTTGTGACAAAGAATTTTGAATATTTCTTCTACAATAGTACAAATATTTACAAGTTATTTTAGGTATTAATTACTAACTGGGTTGTGGAGGTCAAATAAGCAGACGCTCCGTGTAAAATACTGGTATTCAGCTGCATACGGTTAGACTGGAAGCCGACCCCAACATAGTTGGGAAAAGGCAAGATGCGTAGTTTAGCCATAATATGCCAACCATAAATCTCTTATTCACCTTTTGAGCGCCAGAGCATAAATGCACGCGCGTGCCATCCTCGCCAAGCCACAAATACACCGCATTTTCATCCCAAAAATAATAGGGATTCTAAAACTACTTTTTAAATTGTTTATTTCGTGTTAAAGTGCACCGCATTTTTGTCACATATTTGTGTCATTGGCGTACACGGCACGCGCTTGCTTGTCACGTATACGTGACAATGCTGGTATTTTTCAATATCATTATCATCAAGAGTAACTAAGGGTGCTAACTAGAGAAGCAGATTTCCGGTGCGGTCAGGTCGGTACTGATCGGTGTAGGTATTTATTTCTATTGTTATCTGATCGGTACTGACCCGCACAAATTTGTCTGTACCGGAAACCTGCTTATTTATTATTTATTTATTTATGTACACACAAAATACTGCGCTGCGCTGTGCTTCTTTATGTTAGCACCCAAAGATCCCTGTATTTTTTTTTTAAGCGCTTCCATACAACTTTCAAGAAGCTATACCACGAAAACTAAAGAATCGCGGAATGGGATATACTTTCAAATACCTCTGGGTTCGAGGATACTACTTTTTGAAGTGAAAACTTCTTTAGGCGCATTGAGCACTTTTTGGGTAAAGGAAAAACATTAAACGATCGTCACCTCCACTCACATCACGCTTCGTAGCACTCGTAGCCGATCCGCTACGGCGTAGCACCACATAGACGTGCGCGGGGCACAAACCGTAGCAGTGCTACGACTGGGGCGGGGCCTGTGTACTTTTGTTTTCACTTCTTTCGGCAGTCCCCAAAGACTGCCCCGATTTTTTTTATGATTTCACTGTTTGGAACACCCAGTATATGAGCTCATGGCTAAATAATAGCCACTCGGGCCGATCTTCATGCAGGTTAAGCCGCACTTGCCTAGCTTAGTATGTGGATGGGTGACCACCCATTACATACCGAGTTTCCTCCGTGCCTCGTTGGAAGTTGGTCGTGCGAAGTTGGTCCCGGCTGTCATTTTTAGATCTTTGACAGTCGTTACAGGTAGACAGTGGCCCGAAAGTCGTGCAACCAGTCTTATCAAGGGATATCGTATAACCCAGTACTAACTGGGTTGTGGAGGTCAAATAGGTAGTCGCTCCATGTAAAATACTGGTATTCTGCTGCATCCGGTTAGACTGGAAGCCGACCCCAACATAGTTGGGAAAAGACAAGTAGATAATAAACCTTATGATGTCTATGGTAAGATGCTGGTTGATTACCAACTTATTATGACGAAAATCCAGGAACTAATTTTCTAAAATTTCTTCTATCTTCAAATAAACTTTTGACGAATATGACCTGAAAACAAAGATTAATAAATTATTTTTTCTCAAACATGCTTGGAAATTTGAGCATTATTTTGACAACCTTCTTCGAGATAAATCGAAAAGCGGCCGGCAAAAGTTATATGAAAATCCATATCTGTCGTGTTATTTAAAAATGGAACGATCTTTTACTCTGAAACATGACAACCAAGGAGGTAACTTATCAAAGGTTTTATTTAAATTTCGAATTAGCTTGCAAATAGAAAGCGGTTTATTGAAAAAAAAAAAAATAACAATTTCCTCACATTATTTTTTGAAAAGTACTATACAAGCCTTGGCCACAACTAGGCATTGATGGACTTACGTATGTGTGCCTCGGCTTTACACGTTCGTCCATCAATGCCTGCAGTAGTGTACTATTAACATCGCGCCTTTAATCCCCGAAGGGGTAGTTAGGCAGAAGTGTATCTTTAGTACAATACACCTACATTTCGCCAGTTATGTTTAAGGTGGAAGCTCGACGGCAGCCCGCGAAATTCAAATTTTCTTACGTTTTTGGCAAATCGCGCAAGTAACACGTATGTAGTTACAGAATTAACTTCATTAAAATCATCAATACAACCCTCTTATGTTCATTTAACTCTATTCAATAACTATTTCATGAAAAAGTCATTCAATGGGGTTCAATGAACATTAAATATTGTTACGTCATACCCGTACCTACAATAGGCGTGACGACAGCATCAAAAAATTGCAAATCTATTTAGTCCGTCAGTTAGAGTATTGGAAATTAATGGACACGTATTTTTTTTTGTAAATAAATAGAAGATAGATAAATATTGACAAAGATAAAACGCATCAAAACTCGGGAGTAAAAATTATACCTAGGCGTGACGTATTGAAAATTTTAAAAGCGTCATATCTTCGTCAATTATGGTTTACTTATATCAAAAGAAAAAACACGTGTCAAATATTTTTTGATAATCTAAGTGATGGACTTATTAGATTTTTTTTTTGTCGTCTCGCCTATTACGGTAGTAGGTATCTACAAGTAGGTAGGTAGGACGAGTCTCGAATGATGTAGGTACAAATTCGCAAACTACCTACAAAAGAACATCAGGAATTGTCACTGTAATTTCGACCGTACGCCGAGGGCATAAAGTACCTACTTATTTCCTGTGTATAAGTTGTTGAAGTTTCTCGAAACCCACTATAAATAAATAAAATCTTTGGTACTATGGAATTGTCTAGAAGATTCGAGGAAGTCGTGGATCTTTCTCGAACGTTCGGACGCCATATAAATAGGCGACGTGTTTGCGTGAGGAGTCAGTCTGATTTTGGCTACACAACGAAGCGAATCGAAGTGAACTAGAAGTACGATATCTAAGCGAATAGTGATCAGTAGTGTATTCGTGATTGAGTTTTATGTGTTTTGTAATTAAATAAAGTTATTTGTTGTTTAATCGGTAGTCATAAATTTATCCCATACCCAGCTCGTAACAATATGATAACTTTAATATTGAGTTTCTTTTTATTTGTCAGTTAGTTCCCATGATATCACACAGATATCGCCACACGTTGACAAGAAACCTTTAGTCGAATAGAAAGAAAAGTAAACTCACCTGCGTTAATCCGACTATTAGCATTAATAGTACATGTCCTATTGACCATGTTAGTACTCTGAAACAAAAAGAAATACATCATATTAATTAGTGGCGACCTCATTACCCTTATCCCAATTCACTAGTGGTCGGCGCAGCATGTTTTCTTCTTCCACACTTCTCTGTTACTCGTCATCTCATCAGACACCTCCTGTCTAGCCATATCATCCTTCCCGCAGTCCATCCATCGTTACTTTGGTCTTCCTCTACTCTTATACCCATCCACATTCATACTCAGAACTTTCCTCACTACATTTCCCTCATTCCTCCGCATCACATGCTCACACCACGACAACCGATTACCACACAACTATTCAGTCACCGGCGCCACTTTCAGACTTCATCTTATGTACTCATTTCTTATTTTATCCATCCAATTATTGCTGGCCGACCTATAATTTTGATATTGATACCTCGGACGACAGTGAAGCTTCGCTAGTTTATTTAATATAAAACTGTAGATGAAGCACTTGGCTAGTGACCTCATGCAGCATCCCTGTATATTGTAAGCGCACGAGAACGACGTGAGTCGATTTCTGGTTGAAGCCCAAGGTTTAAAAACCTAAGATATTTCTTCAATTTCGGCACTTTCTAGAAAGCAGGCCCGAAGGCGCCTAAGAACCCGATTCCTGTTGGCACATTCCCACAAAGCGCTTTGTTACATCGTTGAAAAAAAGAAGATGTTGTCTCCCTCTCTCTCTCACCTGTCACACATATCTTCGGCGAGGTTCCTGTCCCTCGCTTCGTGTGCTGAGTGCAGCTCCTGCAGCCTCCTCGCTGCTGATATGTGGTCCTTCACCTTAGACACGGAGTCTGATATGTCGCGAACTCTCATCATGTAAGATTCTACTGAGTTTCCTGGAAAGAGAGTTGATGAAACAATTAGTTTTGTTACCAAATAAGTCATTATAATCTCCCTAGCCTTTTCCCAACATGTTGGGCTCGGCTTCCAGTCTAACCAGATGCAGCTGAATGGAGCAACTGCCTATCTGACCTACACAACCCAGTTAGTACGATACGCTTTGGAGAGGAGACTGGTTGTCAGACTTTCGGGCCACTGACTGTCAAACCTGTAACGACTGTCAAAGATCTACAAATGACAGCCGGGACCAACTGCTCAACGTGCTTTCCGAGTCACGAAGGAAACTCGGTATGTACTGGGTGATCACCCATCCACAGGCCTGTTATCATTTAGCCACGAGCTCCTTATTCCGTTTTCTGTTACCAAATAAGTATATAGCTCGAAAATTACGCCACAGGGATGCACCTGGGATGAAAGTAACTTAGGTAACCTAAGTACTTAACATAACATCACGCCTGTATTTCCTGATGGTTTAGGTAGGTCTGCCCAATATTAGAACACCCACATTTCGCCAGTTTTATGTTTAAGTTCCACATGCACAAGACTCCGTGGCTGCTACTGAGAAATTCCTGATGAAAAAACCAAATTACACAATGCCCGACCTGGGAATCGAACCCAGGGGCTAATGCTCGGCAGTCGCTTCTGCGAGCACTAGAAAATTAAATTCATTGTCATCCTACTCTTGTACCATTCTACATGGGGTCGGCACAACACATTTTACCCTCACAGAGGTCACGGCACCATTTACTAATAGTACATTACTGCAGCAGCCAGCAACAGACGCATTGATGGACACACATACGTAAGTCCATCAATGCCTAGTTATGGCCAAGGCTTGTATAGTACTTTTCTCAAATAATGCGAGGAAATTAAAACTCTCGCGTTGAAGAGTAAATTTCTTTTTTTTTTTCAATATGCCGCTTTCTATTTGCAAGCTAATTCGAAATTTAAACCTTTGATAAGTCACCTCCTTGGTTGTAATGTTTCAGAGTAAAAGATCGTTCCATTTTTAAATAACACGACAGATGTGAGTTTACTATGTATTTTATTTGGCCGCTAAACACGACAGATATGGATTTTCATACAACTTTTGCCGGCCGTTGGTCGCATGTATCTGGCCAGTACAGCATTTTCGATTTATCTCGAAGAAGGTTGTCAAAATAATGCTCAAATTTCCAAGTATGTTTGAGAAAAATGGGACAAGGGCACATTGCTCGCAGAACGGATGGCCGATGGGGCCGAAAAGTTCTGGAGTGGCGACCGCGAACCGGAAGATGTTGCGTTGGAAGGCCTCCCACTAGGTGGACCGATGAAGTGTAAGTTGTGGAGATCCGCTGGATGCGAGACGTACGGGACTGGTCAATGTGGCGACATTTGGGGGAGGTTCATGTCCAGTAGTGGACGTCGTTGGGCTGAAATGATGAAGGGCAGGAAAACTTACCAAGCTCCATTTCTTTATCATCATCATATTCTTTGTCTTCGTGTTCTTCTTCGTTTTCTATTAGCAAATCGAAGAATACCTGTAGACAATAAAAAAAAATATTTTACAGATCTGTAGGTCTATTACGTATCTTTCTGATATCCAGTGACTATCAAGCTTCGGTTGTCCACCGAACTTTGATGACAATCGAGAATGTCATAATCTGGATCTAAGAAAGGCCTTTGACACCGTATCTACTCCCATTCTTATACACAAGCTTGAAGCTATTGGAGTTCGTGGAATACCACTGGCACTCTTTAAGGATTACCTCTCTGGTAGAACTCAAAAAGTGAAACTGGAACAAATTGTTGGTGAGGCTGAGGACGCGGATGTATCATACGGTGTACCTCAGGGAAGCGTTCTAGGACCTACACTATTTTTAATTTATATAAATGACCTCTGCAATATTCCTCATATTGCAGAGGTCATTTATATAAATTAAAAATTAATTAATAAATTTAATAATGCCAAAATATTCTCATACGCCGATGATACAGCTGTCGTCTTCTCAGGGAAAACTTGGGTTGAGGTTATAAATGGTGCAGAAGAAGGGCTAGCTCTTGTTGCAACTTGGCTAAAAAACAATCTGCTCACCCTGAACACTAGCAAAACCAACTACATTTGTTTTAATATTTATAATCAGCTTCAACCAGACAAGGAATTTAATTTAAGAATCCATGCGTGCGACATGAATACGGTTGGAACTGGCTGCAATTGCCCAACTATCCAACAAGTTACCCAAACAAAATATCTGGGAGTGATTATTGATCAGCGTCTTTCCTGGTATCCTCACCTGGAACTAGTCATGAGTAGAGTACGAAAACTTATCTGGATATTCAAAGAGCTGAGATATGTTGTACCAAGGAGAATAAATGTAAATAAAAATAATGACAACCAAAGAAATCTATTAAATGAAATTTATGTATCTTTGGTCCAGTCCGCTTTAATATATTGCATAACTGCATGGGGTGGAGCAACGAAATCTAGCTTTCTAGAGTTAGAACGCGCTCAAAGAGCGATACTTAAGGTGATGTACTTCAAAAAAAGAATATTCTCCACTGTAAAGCTTTACAAATTATGTAATCTGCTGTCAGTGAGAAAATTGTACATCCTTCTTATCATCCTCAAAATGCACACAGAGATACCATATGATCCTAAAATACTAGAAAAGAGAAAGAAACACTTTATAGTTAACGTTACCTCAACTAAAACTGAATTTGCCAGTAGACAATATAAAAAACGCTCTGCATATTTATACAATGCAATTAATAAACTAATATATATTTATGATAAAACAAAATATGAATGTAAAAAAAAACTAACAATGTGGCTACACAATTTAAATTATGATGACACAGAGTTACTCTTGCAACGTGTGACTTAATAATAAATAATTTAATGATGTTATTTGCTTAGTTCGACACATTATGTACATTAAAATCTCTCTCTCACACACACTCACACACTCACACACGCACACACACACACACCCCCACCCACAGGCGCACACACGCTTATACATTTATCGTACTTTGTTTAATTTTGTTTTTCTTTTTTTTCTTTATTTTTACTTTTTTCTGTTTTTGTTAATAATTATTTTGTATCTATAAGATGTAAGGGAATGAGCGGAGCCTTCAACTACAGGCATTTTCTATGTCTAAATCTAAATGGAGACTCCTCGACATGTTATGTAACCCAAATTTATACGCAATAAACTATTTTTTTTTTTTTCTTTTATTTTTTTTATAATATTGGTATTACGTATCGCACTGAGTAGATATCACTTTACGGTGACTAACAGCCCGGGTACGATGTAACGTCTTTCACGAAAGCCACTTCAAACTCAGTTGTCATCAATTTGTTGTCCACTATGCTTACATAATCGAAATAATATAAGTATCGATACGAAAGCGTCTATCAAAATGAGTTACGGTGATTATCAGCCTCGATGACAACCAATGACGTCATATTTGATCGATGGACGATCGATCGATGGACACTGATCCCAGTTACTATCATTTCGAGCTCTCAACAGAGATACGTAATAGCCCCACAGAACCTTAAACATCTTTTTCTTTTCCCAACTATGTTGGGGTCGGCTTCCAGTCTAACCGGATGCAGCTGAATACCAGTGTTTCACATTAAGCGACTGCCTATCTGACCTCCACAACACATTTAGTACTGGGTAATACGATAACCTTGATAAGACTGGTTGGAGACTGAGGCCACTGACTACCTGTAACGACTCAAAGATTTACAAATGACAGCCAGGACCAACGCGGCAACGGCTTAACGTGCTTTCTGAGGCACGGAGGAAACTCTGTATGTAATGGGTGGTCACCTATTGACGGACCAACATAGCCAAGTGCGGCTTAATTATTTAGCCACGAGCTGCTTTCAGAACCTTAATGACAAATCATTAAAGACCAGGGATCTAAAATCGATCTATGAAGAATTATTAAGACTTTTTAATAACATTATTGTGTTCACCAGGGACCATATTTTTCGACTCGGAACCGGCTTGACCCTACAACTACTAAATGCATTGATTTTAGTAAGGGCTTTGTGAAGTTATTCGCTTTGTTTCTGATCGGAGGACGCGACTTTTGTGGCGATAACTACGTTATCTGTTCAATCCGATTTTACGTCGATCGAGGAGCCCGTGGCTCAATAATAACAGCCGCTCGGGTCGATCTTTAGGTTAAGCCGTGTTTGCCAGTGGATGGGTGACCACCCTTACATACCGAGTTTCCTCCGTGCCTCGGAAAGCCGTTAGTCCCGGCTGCCATTTGTAGATCTTTGACAGTCGTTACAGGTAGCCTCAGTGGCCCAAAAAGTCTTGACCAAGTGGTATCATATTACTCAGTACTAACTGGGTTGTAGAGGTCAGATAGGCTGTCGCTCCATGTAACATACTGGTATTCAGCTGCATCTAGTAAGACTGGAAGCCGACCCCAACATAAGGGGTGTAAAACACCTCTTCACGAAGCCGAAAGGCACTTGTTTTCTCGGTCATTGCGATCATTTTTTTGTTCTACACCATATCTGGGAACCTTCTAGTTACGGAGATATTGGGGGTCAAAGTTCCAACTTTTTGACAAGTGTTTTTTTTAATACAAGTTTTTAATGTAAGATTTTTACTTTAAACACCTCCACGACCCCCGTCCTATTTAATCCATCCATCAGCACAATGTTTTGAGTGCGTTACATTGAGTTCTTCCACATAACATGATTTTTCACCCCAAAAAAAAAGTAGTTTCCCAGCAATAATTTTTGCGTAAAGTTACTTAGTTTGATGTACAGAATGCTTGGTTGACGGCGACGTGATGAGGTCTTTTACATCCTGTATAATTGGGGAAAGGCTAAGCAGATGACGATGAGTTATTCTCACTCCCTTATCTCACCAGTCACCGCAGTGATTCACATTATGGTGGGATGGTCTTCTTGGATTTTGCCCGACCAGTGAGTGGCGAACTTGACAGCTCCATCGTTTACCTTCTTTTTTTTTCCCCAATGTGGAAATCCTCACTGGATATCCTCCGCTCTGGGGAGAGTGGTCTGTTAGACTCGTACAGACTGCAACCACACCGGGTGTTCCCTCGCACACTTGCAGCAGGATCTAAAGGTAATGTCCTCACTGCTGGGACACACGGCCCTTCTCTAGAGAGGGAATGTGCTATAATCCAGCACGCGAGCCCAGTGCGGGTTGGTAGATGTCACATGTCTTTAAATGTTTGGTTCTAGGACATGCCGGTTTCCTCAAGATGTTTTCCTTGACCGTTTTGAGAGCAGTCGTGATGAAATAAATTGCAGGAAGTCATGCGCTTGCCTAAGTTCCAGCCCACGACTTGCTGTTCGTAAGTCGGGGCAGCCACCACTGGGCCAGCGCTGCTCTCCCGTTCAAGTCCTGGTGGGATGATTGATGGGAGAAAAGTAAGGAAATCTACATAAACACTTACAGTCTTCTGGCTAAAGGTGCTAAAGCTGTTGTCGAAGCAGAGTCGGTAGTCACCGTTCAACGTGGCCGTGTGCCGGTGCGAATTCTCCGGCTTCTTGTAGTCAGCCACAATGACGCGCCCCACGGGGTCCGTCATTTGGAAGGAGACGTCTAGGTCCCCGTGTGTCGAGTCTATTACCTGTAAACAAACAAACAATTATCTTTTTAAACTGTCATGGTCACTAACATTATCAAAACGGGTTATTACAAAAAATAAAATCAAAACGAAATAAAATATCGGGAACCCATAACAAACAGTAAACATGGTAAATATTAATCTTATCGGCCAATGGCTTAATAGGCTTGTGTACTGAAAAAATCTAATTAGTCCGTCAGTTATATTATCAAAAAATATTTGACCCAATTTTTTCTTTTGTTACGTAAACCAAAATTGACGAAGATACGGCGCTTTTAAAATTCTCAATATGTCTTGCCGTGGTATAATTTTTAGTGCGTTCTGACGTCACGAGCCCCCCTCCCGAGTTCTGATGCGTTTTATCTTTGTCAGTATTCATTGATTTACAAAAACAAAAAATACCGTTATTTTCCAATACTCTAACTAACGAACTAAATAGATTTGCAATTTATTGATGGTGGAAACTAGCCTATTGTCAAGAGCCTCGAAAAATACCTGAGGAGGCTGTCAAAGTTTTTTGCAAAAAACGATTCGAGTTCCAAAATAAAAAACATTAAATTACGATGTTAAGCCAACGACACGTTTTCCCAGCTTGAGGACTCTGGTCGGGCAGTGTTATTGGGTTTTTGCATCAGGAATTTCTCAGTAGCAGCCAGAGAGACTGGTTTTGCGCCTGGTTGAAGGCTCACCCCCTTATTACAACATGGGAGTGGGACTTGAAAACATAACTGGAGAAATGTGTGTGTACTATTAGGTACACCTCTGCCTAACCTCGGGGATTACAGGCGTGATGTTATTGCGAATAGGCACCCAATCTCGTAACACTCGATTAATTGATAATGAATTTAACTAGTGGTTGTAACGGCGTGACGCGTGATTAATTTATTAATTTAAAAAAACATGCTCGGCCACGATATGACTTCTGAATCATGAAACTCTGTTTGAACTAGTTCATAATATTTTATTTGTTTTATTCATAATTATTATTCTCTTTTGCCCTTATCGCAATTCATAGTTCTCTATACATCTCATCAGATACCTCCATTCTAGCCATATCATCCTTCACACAGTCCATCCATCATTTCTTTTGGTCTTCCTCTACTCTTATACCCAACCACATTTACACTCAAAACTTTCCTCACGACATTGTTTTATTTTCATTATTTTTATTGCTCTGATAACAGGACTAACTGAGTAAGCAGGTATAAAAAACCTTTTTTTTACGTGACACTTCTTCAAAATCGGTACCATACATAGGGTATCATGTCAGAAAACCGGACCACAATGAATTGGGTTATATCGTCTGACATTAATAACTACAAAACTATTCAACGTAGAAACATGAATTTAGTGTCACTATTTAGCGTATATAGTCAGCTCGCTGCTAAGACCTTGAGTTTGCATCGGGGCCGGGCGGTGCGGCGGGGGAGGGGCATTGCGTAGAATAACGGAAACCGGCGCTCTCGCTGGTTTCTATTCAGTATAACTCACGCCAGGGGGGAGACAGTTAGAACATGTACAACTTCAGTGAAGAAAGAGTCGCCATCTACTTTACTTAACCAATAAACTATGTATTTCATAGTTAACGATAGATGTCTCTGTTCAATTATGAAAATCAAATAATTAAGTTCTATAATTTAATGAGAATAATTGTTAAATTTTTCATCAAAATTATCACGTTTTTATATTTCATGGCTGTTTCGTATTATCAATTATACCACAACCTTGTCTCGGAAATCCTTTTTGTCTAACATAAACTGGCAACATCATATAATGGCCGCCGCAACTTGCGCTTACGCTTGAATGTGTTTCGTTAGTCCATCTTATGTTTAATTATTTACAAATTCTCTGTGTAACTGTCAATTCTATTCAAATATGAATGTAGCCAACGAAATTCTTTCTTGTTTTTGCAAATAGAAGCTGTGTTTACATCGTATAGTTGATCAAAATGCAATTCGCGAATAAAAAGATGGCTCATATTATAATGTATCATCATTAAGTTATGTATTCGCAAATTTCATTATGATCAACATACGACATAAACAAAACAGCTGCTATTTGCAAAAAAACAAGAAAATTTGAATGATCACCTTTATGTAAACAAATATTGACCTATATGAAGGTATACATACATTCCTATCTACCTATAGCTACCTATAAAGCCTTAGTTCTCGTTAAGAAATCCAGATGGCGCTTCAAATCGGATGCTTAAAAATGGCACAAGAGGGCTCTCTTCTCCCTTATTATTATTATACTCTTTGACTCACGCGCTCACACGTGATAGCGCGATGATTCTTTCGTGTATTTACAGAGTTCATTTAGACCAATCGACTTAAATAACAATAAATGTGACTTGGACGATATTTGTAGTTAAAAATACCCATTAAGTGTAAATAATTAAATAAAACCAAAATAAGGCCGACATATTGATTCGGGTCGTCGTGACTGATATGTGATATAGACGTTTCACGTTAAAACCAACGGCCGTTTTTACCGACACAGCCCCACCAGATGTTCTGTATTTATTTTTAAAGGATTTGGTACATGTCTATAAAAGTGAATATTATAGCAATCAGGCATAAGTAGCAGTAAGCAATAAAAAAGTATATTCCATCCAACCATGGTTTATAACACCTGTTGCTAACATTTACAGCTAAATTAAAACTATTAGTTGTTACTGTGGCTTATCGAAAACCAGGCCAATAAAAAAAGTAATTTTAACCATAATAGTCCTTCGAGAAAGAGGAATTAATTTTGAGAATTAATGTGGGTAGTAGAGTTTTTTCCGGAGGTTCGATTCCGATTGATTTTGCGCTTTCGATTCTGTTTGGGTTCTAAAAATTTTAATCGAAAGTTATATTTATATGGCATACAAACAAGCTTATACTTGTACTTTTGGAGTCACTTCATTTGATTTAATTTACTATTAATAAGTACTGTTTAGGATTTTAATTTCAATTGTTTTTATTTTCTACAGCCAGGTATACACCTACCTGTATTATATTTTAAAATAGATAATAATAATTTAACTGATGAATAATGTACGTAATTTGATTAGACCTGCCATTAACACATCTCTTTTACGTCCACCTCCGATTCTGGTTCCGACAAACCAAATTGAAAAATCCGAAAAGAACCAAAGAAATGATGCAGTGACTTCCGTGATTTAATAGAGAACTAAGTAGCTGACACAATGTCACAATAAACAAATTAGAAAAAGAGAAATAATACAACACTTAGCAATAGTCCTAAATGATTGTGTGTTGAGTTGACTCACAGTTCTTCAGTTTAGCAACTCAGCTGGCAATCAGCCAAGAAGTACTCCATCAAATTGAAGTTTTCTACTAATCTTACTTCTAACTCATGTTTGGCCTTTTGGAAAAACTTTTAATGTTATCAGCTACAAAAACGTGGCAAAATAATAGGTATTCGTGCACGATTTCGGTGTAAATTTTATCTAGAAGATTTTAAGAAGGAGGTTATCTACGCTAAGTGATAAAAAAAATAATTTACGGCTTACCTGATATTCTATGTCGATAATTTCTTGAGGTAGCACTTTATGATAGAAACAGTCCACTTTTCCCGCCTGTACCATAATTGTCATGTCTTTTTCGTAAGCGAAAACTACGCTAAATATAGTTGTTAAAAATATGTAGCGCATTTTAATTATATATAACGTTATTACTGTTTTAAATTACGATTGATACAGCAAGGGATGTCCGAGAAGTTATTTTTAGTATTTGGGTGTGCAATTTCTGAACAAAAATAGAACAAAACGACTGAAAAGATCGAATTATTTTCACAAACAAACACTGCAAAGAATAGAACCGAACCAGCGGATGTTCGTAATCGTTCTGAAATTTTACGACTTTTTTATTGACAGTTCGTGTCCTTCCAAGTGGTTTGTGTCATCTCATCATCTGTTAATCCATGGCACATAGAAAGTTATTTAGAATTTATATAGGGATATTTTAAATATATAGGTTTCATAGATTACATTAATTGTTTGTTTTGTATTATTATAGAAGTATTGATTCGTTCATAGTTTGTTTTGCTAAAATACATCAACAACATTTCGTTCAGAAATTTGAAAATTACTTCAGAGAAGGTCTAATAAAAAATCTAAGCCTGTATTTTTTGTCTTGCTTCCACTCGGTAATAATTTCGTATGCAGCTGTCATTGTCATGCTTAAGACAAGAAGAATTTAGTTTTCGAACATCAATCAAACGGAAAACAACAAAAAACATGCACAGACTACTAAAATCTACATCTACAAATTTATTAGAAAAGCTAGTTTTGAAAATAAAACACTTTGACTTGGTCAATCGTCCTCATTTTGATTAAAATGTCAAGTGGGAGCGGAACGGGTGCTCCGCCCACGGGTGGTGTGGTGCGGAGCAGCGCATTATCGTTCGTTGCGTCTGCGCAACCCGCGGCAACAGCTGACAGCATTCCCGGGAACTCGCAGGAAATGGATCGGGAACAAATGGGACAAGCAGGTAACAGAATCATTCTATTTATCAAATTGTAGAAAAAAGATTTACTTTACTGAACTATTTGGGTACCAGCTCTTTAGTTTTGTAACTGAAGTATGAAGTGATGGATCTACTGGTCCCACAATGGTGTCACATAGTCAGTAAACACCGGTTTTGACTCAGCCCCTTTGAGACTGACTGGTTTTCACAGATCACGCCTGTAATCCCCCAAAGATTAGGTAGAGGTATATGTATAGTACACTCATGGAATTCCCATTTAATAAGCCTATTGCCACAAACTTTATAAGTTTCAATCAAATATAAATTTCAATCCATGACCCTGCTAAATAACACAATACCTATCCTTGAAATTTCAATTCAAAATCTTTCACAGATTGTCCAGTAGTTCCAGCTGGACTGACAGCACTTTGTGAAGCATGCTCCAGGCTTTACCCAGACCAGCCCAACCCGCTGCAAGTCACCACAAGGCTCAAGTATTGGTAAGTTGCATTTTTATTTCTTAAACTGCCCTAATCTGGTTTATACTAGGAATTACTTCTGTATTGTGGGTGTGTTTACAAACAGTTTAACTCACCAACAGCCAGACCTGGAACAACTACCTGTAGAATGTAATGTTACATTGAATAAAGGAATATTAACTGGAAAACGCAAAAAATAGAATGAAAATTTTCCTGAGGAAAACTCTGGTGGAATATGATTCAAAATGCACCCTGCCAGTTTGCGGAGGTCTGTCCTTTTCCTGTGTATGTCTATTTTAAACTTGCTTACTTACAGGCTAGGAGGTCATGATCCTCTGGACTACATTAGCATGTACTGGAACCCTGGCAGGCCTGAGGAACACATCCTGCCACATTGGCATTATGTCAGGTAAGCATTTAATAAGCATACTAATGTCCTTGGTACACATAAATAACTTGGAATGACACAAGGTTTTGTGGAGTGAGTTTTTAATCTATTACTACAAGTTCAAGTTGAATTAGCAGGCCAAATATAACATACGAAGGGTAACCAATGGGACCCTATTACTAATGCTTCGCTGTCAATCCGTTCATCTGTCTATCTGTTTGCGGGCTGTATCTCATGATCCATAATAGGTAGACAGTTTTCATTTTATACGGAATGTGTAGAGACTCAAGTGCGAGTCCGACTCACATATGACCAGTTTTTATGTGATCTGCAATGATATGTGTTGGGGCTTCAGATATCTCAATGAAACTCCCGTTGAATGAGGTATCGGTGAATATAATCAGGATAAACAGTATTTTTACAATATTAATATGCGGAGCGAGAGGTTGCCGCTACGATAACAATTTGGATACAAAAAGTAAAAAATGTAGGTGGAAGAATAAAAAAGTCACAAAAATCTGTTGAATGTACGGAGCGCGCCTAGCCCTTTTGGATAGCAATGCGCAACACAAACACTGCACTGCACCACACTTAACGCAGGCGTAAACAATATGTATTTAAACCCTCGATTCTGTCTGACTATGACGACCCGAATGGCGCTGCGGTATTGAGGCTGCCTTATGTTCTTAAGGTTCCGGTTTCGAATCCCGGTAGGAGCAAATGTTTATGTGATGAGCATGGATATTTGTTTCCGAGTCATGGATGTTTATATGTATAATAACTATATATATTATGTAGTATATCAACTATCTGGTGTCCACGACACAAGCCTCGTTGTTTAATGTGGCACTAGATGGCGGTGTGTGTAATGTCCAGCGATATTTATTTATTCTTCGATTTCCTAGCTTTGGTCTCTCCGACCTGCACGGAGACGGGCGTGTGCACCCGGCGCCCGAGTCTCCCGGCGCGCCGTCCGGCTACGGCTTCGAGCTGACTATCCGTCTGTCGGCCGAGGAGGGACTGGCGCAGCCGCCGCTGTGGCCCGCCGCCTTGATGCAGGCGCTCGCTAGATATGTGTTTACTACTGGTGCGTATATATTTTTAAGGTCTGGATTTGTGCTCAGTTGAAGGCAATAAGCTTACCCCCTATTACGAGTGACTTAAACATAACTGGCGAATTGTGTGTACTATTAGGTACACCTCTTCCTGATCCTTTGGGGATTACAGGCGTGATGTTATGTTATCATAAACTCTCTCACAGGCAATAAGCTGTGCGCGGGCGACCACATAACCTGGCACCGTGCCCTGGACGGCGGCGCCACACGCTCGCGCCTGCGACACCTTTTGGTCGCCACAGACCCGCAGCTACACGTCACACACACGCCACATGGGACTGTCGACTTCCTACAGGTGAGCGCACTGTGAGGTTGATGTTATCAGGTAGCCATAGACGGCGGCGCCACACGCTCGCGCCTGCGATACCTACTGGTCGCCAGAGACCCGCAGCTACACGCCACACACACGCCATGACGCCACACACACGCCATGACGCCACACTCAATCACTCGCAGCTAACTTCCGAGCCATAAAGTTTGAATAGAACTATAGCTAGTTTAATTTCACATTGCAAATTAATTTCTTTTATTTTTTTAGATAGTAGGCTGTACCGGCAGGGAGTTGAAGGCCGCTCAACGAGGTTCTGGATTTGAAGTCCTGAAGCTGATCAGTGAAGATCCTAAGTAAGAACTTTTTTTCATTAATCTGTACACATAAAGCAATCCTAATGTGTAACTCCTCGCTAGTTGCGGCGGCTTGTGGCTGGTGACGCGCATGTCGCGGCGCGCGTCGTGCCGGCGCGTGCGCAAGGCGCGGAGGGGAGGGCGGCGCCGTGTTGTGTAATGTGTAACTCCTCGCTAGTTGCGGCGGCTTGTGGCTGGTGACGCGCATGTCGCGGCGCGCGTCGTGCCGGCGCGTGCGCAAGGCGCGGAGGGGAGGGCGGCGCCGTGTTGTGTAATGTGTAACTCCTCGCTAGTTGCGGCGGCTTGTGGCTGGTGACGCGCATGTCGCGGCGCGCGTCGTGCCGGCGCGTGCGCAAGGCGCGGAGGGGAGGGCGGCGCCGTGTTGTGTAATGTGTAACTCCTCGCTAGTTGCGGCGGCTTGTGGCTGGTGACGCGCATGTCGCGGCGCGCGTCGTGCCGGCGCGTGCGCAAGGCGCGGAGGGGAGGGCGGCGCCGTGTTGTGTAATGTGTAACTCCTCGCTAGTTGCGGCGGCTTGTGGCTGGTGACGCGCATGTCGCGGCGCGCGTCGTGCCGGCGCGTGCGCAAGGCGCGGAGGGGAGGGCGGCGCCGTGTTGTGTAATGTGTAACTCCTCGCTAGTTGCGGCGGCTTGTGGCTGGTGACGCGCATGTCGCGGCGCGCGTCGTGCCGGCGCGTGCGCAAGGCGCGGAGGGGAGGGCGGCGCCGTGTTGTGTAATGTGTAACTCCTCGCTAGTTGCGGCGGCTTGTGGCTGGTGACGCGCATGTCGCGGCGCGCGTCGTGCCGGCGCGTGCGCAAGGCGCGGAGGGGAGGGCGGCGCCGTGTTGTGTAATGTGTAACTCCTCGCTAGTTGCGGCGGCTTGTGGCTGGTGACGCGCATGTCGCGGCGCGCGTCGTGCCGGCGCGTGCGCAAGGCGCGGAGGGGAGGGCGGCGCCGTGTTGTGTAATGTGTAACTCCTCGCTAGTTGCGGCGGCTTGTGGCTGGTGACGCGCATGTCGCGGCGCGCGTCGTGCCGGCGCGTGCGCAAGGCGCGGAGGGGAGGGCGGCGCCGTGTTGTGTAATGTGTAACTCCTCGCTAGTTGCGGCGGCTTGTGGCTGGTGACGCGCATGTCGCGGCGCGCGTCGTGCCGGCGCGTGCGCAAGGCGCGGAGGGGAGGGCGGCGCCGTGTTGTGTAATGTGTAACTCCTCGCTAGTTGCGGCGGCTTGTGGCTGGTGACGCGCATGTCGCGGCGCGCGTCGTGCCGGCGCGTGCGCAAGGCGCGGAGGGGAGGGCGGCGCCGTGTTGTGTAATGTGTAACTCCTCGCTAGTTGCGGCGGCTTGTGGCTGGTGACGCGCATGTCGCGGCGCGCGTCGTGCCGGCGCGTGCGCAAGGCGCGGAGGGGAGGGCGGCGCCGTGTTGTGTAATGTGTAACTCCTCGCTAGTTGCGGCGGCTTGTGGCTGGTGACGCGCATGTCGCGGCGCGCGTCGTGCCGGCGCGTGCGCAAGGCGCGGAGGGGAGGGCGGCGCCGTGTTGTGTAATGTGTAACTCCTCGCTAGTTGCGGCGGCTTGTGGCTGGTGACGCGCATGTCGCGGCGCGCGTCGTGCCGGCGCGTGCGCAAGGCGCGGAGGGGAGGGCGGCGCCGTGTTGTGTAATGTGTAACTCCTCGCTAGTTGCGGCGGCTTGTGGCTGGTGACGCGCATGTCGCGGCGCGCGTCGTGCCGGCGCGTGCGCAAGGCGCGGAGGGGAGGGCTGGCCCCGCTCGCGGGGGTGTCGGCTGCGCTGCGGTGGATGCCTTGGACACCGGTATGATTCTTAACTACAATTTTATTAGAAAAAAGTTAGGTATTCTTTTTTCTTTTTTAAACATGTCTTAAAATAAACATCAACTTCATGTTAGTATATTTAAAGTTGATTTTAGAATGAATACAATGAAAAAATTAAGTTACAAACGCCAACACAAGTTATTTTTCCTAATACACGTATACAGGGTGTAAACGGACCCGTCACCAAGCCGTCAACCAAGCATTCTGTACATCAAACTAAGTAACTTTACGCAAAAATTATTGCTGGGAAACTATTTTTTTTTGGTGTGAATAATCACGTTTTACGGTAGGACTCATTGTAACGCACTCAAAACGTTGTGCTGATTTATGCATTGAATAGTACGGGGTTCGTGGAAGTATGTATTAAAAGTAAAGTTATGACATTAAAAACTTCTATTTAAAAGAAAAACTTGTGAAAAAGTTGTAACTTTGACCTCCAATATTTCCGTAACTAGAAGGTTCCCAGGTATGGTGTAGAACAAAAAAATTATCGCAATGATGGGGAGAACAAGTGTCTTTCGGCTTCGTTAAGGCGATTAACACACTGCCACGCACCACGCAGCGTAGCGCGTGAATGCGTGTTTTAACGTTGCTTGTAAGTATTTCCGTTTGTATAGAAAACACGCACAGTCCAACACACAGAACACGCATCCACGCGCTACGCTGCATCATGCGGGGCAGTGTGAGAATCGCCTTAAAACACGCATTCACGCGCTACGCTGCGTGGTGCGTGGCAGTGTGTTAATCGCCTAAGAGTACTTTTACACCCAGTATCTTCATAAAATCCTTCCGTTATGACCAGAAATTTTGTTCAACATTTTTAAGTTTCTGGTCCTAAGCTTAGGTCTTTGTGCGTTGCTCGTGAGTTTAAGATTTAAGGTGAATACCCCGACTAGCCCGCATAAAGGTCTAGCAATGACTTTGACCTTGAAAAATCGTTCCTCGACCTTTATGAACTTGGAGGGTTGTATTGATGATTTTTATGATTATAATTCTGTAACTACATACGTCTTACAATCGCGAACAATATTTTAATCAACATACAATGTAGCACTGGCCTGCAAATTGCAAAAAACCAAAGAAAATTTGAATTTCGCGGGCTACCTTGGAGCATCAGCCTTAAGAGCGTTCATCCAAAAAGTTGGCAACGCTGCAAATAACTATGTATGGAAATTACTATTACTACATTGTATAAAACAAAGTCGCTTCCCGCTGTCTGTCTGTCCCTATGTATGCTTAGATCTTTAAAACTACGCAACGGATTTTGATGCGGGTTTTTTTATTAGATAGAGGGAGGGAGGTTTATATCTACATTGCACCCGTGCGAAGTCGGGGCGGGTCGTGAACATTGGTAATAAGATGAAAATTAGTAATGAGTAATTTTAATAGGCAAGACGACAAAAAAAAACTAATTAGTCCGTCAGTTAGATTATCAAAAAATATTTGACACGTATTTTTTCTTTTGTTACGTAATCCAAAATTGACGAAGATATACGACGCTTTTAAAATTCTCAATACGTCACGGCTAGATATAATTTTTAGCTAGTTCTGACGTCACGAGCCCCGACTCCCGAGTTTTGATGCGTTTTATCTTTGTCAATATTCATTGATTTACAAAAACAAAAAATACGTGTCCATTAATTTCCAATACTCAATTTTTTGTTACTGTCGTCATGCCTGTTGCAATTAAAACACTGAATTTGATGTTGTAACCGTTTTAGACATAAAAAAGGCATTTGGAAAGTTTCCAAATACTTTAGTTACATCTAAAACTAAATATTCGTTGTGACGATATTAATTATTGCATTTCATAATCAATATTTTAGTTCTATAGTTATCCATATTTCTTATTTCCTTACAGTTATATTGCCAAATTAATCAAAACGGCGAAATATTTGACAGGTATTTGCGACGTTGCCCACTTTCTGTATAAACGCTCTTAACGAGGGGCTATCGTTTTTAAACTCACCAGATGGCGCCACTGGCGAGTAAGGTCCTGTCATAATGTATTCTATTTATACTTAGAAGTACCTATAACTTCATAAACGGTTTATTTTATTACGTATAACAACATAGTGTACACATCAAATACATAGAATATTGTCCGTATTGTATGTTGTATTGTAAAGTTAGCAAGTATGACACATTTCAAAATTATTCTTTCATCAAGTACAAACAAATTAGTTTCTAACTTGCTGCTTAAAATCTTCAAATGACTTGAAGATTAAGAAGAAATAATTAGGAATGGCTCAATCTTGACCACAATCGTGAAAATTAGTAAAAAGTATATATACAGATATCTGACATTTCGGAAGACCTTACTCTACACGAACGCCTCTAGCGGCGAATTCATGCGCGATAGCCCACATTACGTTATTAATTTCCCAGCCAACCACAGAGGAGCAGCCAGCCTCCCCCTCCCCGCTCCCCCCCTCCGTGGAACAGCAGATCAAGGAGACCCTACAGCGAGGACTGAGCACCATGACTGAGAGATCCGGACCCGAAGGTAACAACAGTATTTTCTTCTTAGACTATCTTGTATCCACAGGAGTCCGCTCAGGTCGATCTTTAGGTTAAGCCGTGCTTGCTAGGTTGGTCTGTGGATGGGTTACCATCCAATACATACCGAGTTTCCTCCGTGCCTCGGAAAGCACGTTAAGCTGTTGGTCCCGTCTGTCTTTTGTAGATCTTTGACAGTCGTTACAGGTAGTCAGTGGCCTGAAAGTGTTACAACCAGTCTTACCAAGGGGTATCGTATTACCCCGTACTATATACTTAAGGTGGAATCGCCACGTAAGCCCGCGAAATTCAAATTTTCTTACGTTTTTTGCAATTTGCATGTCATTGTCAGGTTGTATGTTGATGAAAATATCATACAATTGGGAAAAGGCTAGGCAAATAATGGTGTCGATTCTGTTGTGCACAAACTAAACCTAATTTAGGCTATTGCTATATTTTTCTCTCTAATAAAACGAGAAAGAGACGGACGTCATTTAGAGCTGTCAAATTTAGTTGGAACTAATATTTCCATACAAATGAAGGGTGCGCGTAAAAACATGTCGACACGGTGAAGCGCAAGGCATAAACTAGTTTGACATCTCTAACTTAGTTCATAGCTATAGCCGTCCTTTCCTCGCACTGCCTTTTAGTAAAAGATAGCAATAGCCTAAAATAAGTTAAGTTTGTGCACAACAGAATCGACACCAATGTTGTCTATTCTGTTGTGCACAAACTAAACTTAATTTAGGCTATTGTTATCTTTTTCTCTCTAATAAAACGAGAAAGAGACGAACGTAATTTAGAGCTGTCAAATTAAGTTGGAACTAATATTTCCATACAAATGAAGGGTGCACGTAAAAACATGTCGACTAAAAACACGGTGAAGCGCAAGGCATAAACTAGTTCTCTAACTAAACTAGACATCTCTAACTTAGTTCATAGCTCTATCCGTCCTTTTCTCGCACTGCCTTTTAGTAAAAGATAGCAACAGCCTAAATTAAGTTTAGTTTGTACACAACAGAATCGACACCAATATAGCTTGTAATCTTCCTCGATTAATGAACTATCCAACACAAAAATACTTTTTCAGTTCCAACCAGTAGTTCCTGAGATTTGCGCGTTCAACAAACAAACTCTTCAGCTATAGAATATTAGTATAAATAAGCAAATTAAATAATAGCGGAGGAGTAGAAAAAACGATGATGATGTCCTGTGTTATATAAATAAATAAAATATATTTTGATTAATATTCCAGGTCACATGTCAACGGACAGCTTTGAAATGTCAAGTATGGAACGAGCGCTACCGCATATACCTGAACTAATGGAGGTGAGATCATTTTGTATTAAGGCTGATGCTCCAGGGTAGCCCGCGAAATTCAAATTTTCTTAAGTTTTTTGCAATTTGCAGGCCAGTGCTAGGTTGTATGTTAATTAAAATATTGTTCGCGATTGTAAGACGTATGTAGTTACAGAATTATAATCATCAAAATCATCAATACAACCCTCCAAGTTCATAAAGGTCTAGCAATGACTTTGACCTTGAAAAAATCGTTTCTCGATCGTTTTTCTTGGAGCATTCACCTTAACAAAATACATTACGAAAATTTTCCAATGATATTTATCTTATACATTCCATCATTTTTACTTTTTGTTGTTGTTTTTGCAAGTAATAATATGTAACATTTTATTTTTAGTTGGTATTTGTGCAACAATGTTAGACATTTATAGGTATGTGTTTGTTTGCGTTGTCGAGCGTATGGCAGTCGTGGGCTGAAGCAGAAAATCAGCTTCAGGTGGTACACCTTGGTCACCTTGTGTTGCCATGTGGCGTTATGAGCTGAGACCGTTTTGGCATTACTAGTTTTGTTTATTTATTTCGTTAAATTTTGTAGGTGTTTGTGCCAAATAAACACAATTTTCTTTCTTTTTTTCTATACTTAAGGTGGAATCGCCACGTAAGCCCGCGAAATTCAAATTTTCTTACGTTTTTTGCAATTTGCATGTCATTGTCAGGTTGTATGTTGATGAAAATATCATACAATTGGGAAAAGGCTAGGCAAATAATGGTGTCGATTCTGTTGTGCACAAACTAAACCTAATTTATGCTATTGCTATCTTTTTCTCTCTAATAAAACGAGAAAGAGACGGACGTCATTTAGAGCTGTCAAATTTAGTTGGAACTAATATTTCCATACAAATGAAGGGTGCACGTAAAAACATGTCGACTGTCGACACGGTGAAGCGCAAGGCATAAACTAGTTTGACATCTCTAACTTAGTTCATAGCTATAGCCGTCCTTTTCTCGCACTGTCTTTTAGTACAAGATAGCAATAGCCTAAATTAAGTTTAGTTTGTTGTGCACAACAGAATCGACACCAATCTTAAATTATAAAGAGGAAAGATTTGTATTTTTTTATGTTTGTAATGAATAAACTCAAAAACTACTGCGCCGATTTCAAAAATTCTTTCACCATTAGAAATATACTTTACCCTGAGTAACATAGGCTATATTTTCTCCCCGTACTCCCACGGGAACGGGAACTACGCGGGTGTAACCGCGTAATGTTAGGTAATAATGTTATAATGTCGGGGAAGCAGGTGTAAAGTTATGTTCTGATTGTCATTTCCAGGGCTCGTGGCGAGGTGAGATCAACGTGGAATACTTGGAAGGAGTACACATAATGCTGAACGCTGAGGGTGCCAGCTTGCTCCCTCTGGCTATCGAGTAAGTGATTCTTAAACAAGCTACATTTTTACTGGTTTTGGAGTAGGTAAAACTAAACGAATACTGAATGTGAAGCAGGCGCGAAGGCACCTAACAACCCGATTCCTGCTGGCTTCCCTTCAGGAACAAGACATTCTACGTAGTGTGTAGGTGTCTACTGTACTCAAATAGTATATTACTTGATAGTTTTACTCCAAAACTAGTAAAAATCAACGTGTGAACCGCAAAACTGGCTGGCATCGAACCGGCTCGATAGAATTAAATTAAAGTAATTTCCTTCGTACCTACTCGGAAGCGAGCCGTCGAGCTTGACTCAAGCGTATGTACACACATCAAAAAAAGTTTGTGATCACTAGCATAAGCTGATATAATTTTTTTAATTTAACTTTATAAAGAAAAATTCTTTGTGTGTTTTCTTTAAATAGAAATACCCTGTTTGACATTTAAAAAAAATCTTAAATAAAGAATCTAAAAAGAAGAAGAAATCATCTACCGTAACAAAAAAGATTTCGATTTTTCTAAATGATCCCAAACTTTTTTTGATGTGTGTACGTGTCCGCGAGTCAACCGTCAGTCCGCCATTGTTGATGGTTTATTAAACACTTCTTTTGGCTCGAACGGTTCGGTGAATACTGAACGTCACGCGGCACTCGATAGATAAATGCTGAATGTATGTGGTTTTTACTCGACATATTTGCTCGATCGAGTAAAACCGTATGTGAGTACTTAGTTTAAAGCTGTACACATTATAAGCGGTGATAGCCTACCGTTGTGAACATCGGACTGCCAAGCAGGCGCGAAGGCACCTAACAACCCGATTCCTGCCGGCTTCTCTTCAGGACCAAGACATTCTACGTAGTGTGTAGGTGTCTACTGTACTCAAATAGTATATTACATACACATCTGTGGGTATCACATTACAGTACAGACATTTAATACATATAAGATTGAAATCATTACAAAAATGCCAACATTTTTCGTGTTAACAAAGAAAACTAGAGGTAGCGCCAAATAAGCCGGTGCTCGGGTGTCAGAATTCAGAAAATTCTCTTTCAAGTCATAGATCTCAAGTTCACATCCAAGACACGCACCTGTCAGTTTTTCCCGATCGCGTCAGTATAGTTAGAATCTTTGTTGCCGATACGCGTGAATGTGACGTATTCGAGCGAGCTGCAGAGATAATGTGGCAGAGGGTCAGTGGGTCGTCTCTCACTATGAAAAAAAGACTTTATTTCGCGACCAATTTCGAGGTAGCGCTCGCCGGCACAACTCGCTTCGCTCGCTCGGCTCGCGCGTAGTTGGTCACAGTTCTAACCTACCCTATGGATCCCTTCGACATCGTTTTTACGACAAACGGTTAGTCGGAGACAAAAAACACCAAGACACTTTTAGCCTTATATTTAGGTGTTTTATACTATAGAATCGAGAAAATGAACGATTTACAAAATAAACTAACACTTTATTGGCTACAATTTTCCAAGTCCTCGCGCCGTGGCCTCGTTGTAAGCTTCATGTGTGATCCGCAGTGGGCGCGTGTGGCACGGCGCGCACTTCACGTGGCGCGGCTGTGGCGCGGCCGTGACCCTGCTGCCCGCAGGAGCCCGGCCCTACGCTGCCACTGCCGCCTGGCTGCAAGTAAGAACATATCGATCGACGGCGAAGTGCCAATACCTCCTAACTGACATTTTTCGAGAAATTCACTTTTTTAACGTTTTGAATTTAAGGAGGAGCTCGTGAAGGAAGGGGTCCGCAAGGACCGATGCCTGCCGGGGTTGCGGGACTATTCGAAAGAGATACCGTGGCCCCGGAACACAAAGGGCGATGAAGGAACATGGATGGGTTTTAGTCAGTAAAAGTCTGACAATCCCTCCTGCTCCGCCCAGAGCGGGAGAAGTCATTTGATGATTTCCCATCCGAAAAAAAAAAAAAAAAAAAAAGGAGCTCGTGGCTAAATAATAACAGCCGCTCGGGTCGAGCTTTAGGTTAAGCCGCGCTTGCCTAGGTTGGTCTGTGGATGGGTGACCACCAATTACATATCGAGTTTCCTCCGTGCCTCGGAAAGCACTCTAAGCCGTTGGTCACGGCTGTCATTTGTAGATCTTTGACAGTCGTTAGGTAGTCAGTGGCCCAAAAAGTCTGACAATCAGTCTTACCAAAGACTATCGTATTACCCGGTACTAACTGTGTTGTGGAGGTCAGATAGGCAGTCGCTCCATGTAATATAGGTACTGGTATTCAGCTGCATCCGGTTAGACTGGAAGCCGACCCCAACATAGTTGGGAAAAGGCTAGGCAGATGATATCGTTTTGAATTTAAAGGCGTTATTCGCATATTTTAGTGAAATCTCCAAATTGTATTTTAATGGAGCTATCACGCATGAATTTTCCGCTAGAGGCGCTCGTGTAGAGTAAGGTCTTCCGAAATGTCAGATGTCATACAGTGTTCGCGCGTTGCGTGCTTTTTTATCACGTATTTATACTATGTTTCTAAAGCTTACACTATGTTGTTATACGTAAAAAAAAATTTTTTATGACGTTATTGGTACTTTAAAGTATAAAATAGAATTATTGACAAGACCTTACTCGACAGTAGCGCCATCTGGTGAGCTCAAAAACGATAACCCCCATTGCAACAGCATTCAATAAAAATGTGGAAATACCTCCCAACTATACCAACGTGTCTATTTTATGGCATTAACTCTTACATAACTTTAAAAAGCACACATACTTATTATTCTAAATGAATTAATACATTAGCTACTTTTAAATTTATTAAGGAATTAAATGTTTTTTTTTTAGTTTGTGTAAATTTTTGACTTTGTCAGTTCGGTGTTATTGGCACTTTGCCGTCGCTATATAAGGTGTATCTATTTATACACGTAATCTGTTAAGGGGTCATTGTACTCATCATTATGAACAACTTTTACTATGGGACCAAACCCTGAATCGCGAAAAAAAATCAGTTGTTCCATACAATATGTTCGCATTAACTCGTCAAATTATATGTACCAGCAGATTTTTCAGCCAGACCTGTAGATTGCAAAAAACGTAAGAAAATTTGATTTTTGCGGGTTACCTTGGTACTTTCACATAGCCGTAATTTTAAGGCTTTCTTTTTTTATTCATTTATTTAAAAATGTGATTATACAGAGTGTAAAGTGTGTAAACGCACCCTTCACGAAGCCGTCAACCAATCATTCTGTACATCAAACTTAAGTAAACAACTTCTTTTTGGGATGTAAAATCACGTTTTATGGTAAAACTCAATAAAGCACACTTAAAACATTCGGTCAAACAACGGGTCATTAAAATAAAGTTATTTACCTTAAAACTAGTATTAAAAAAACTTTGGATTTTAACCTCCAATGGCCCAGCGCACACCGCTGGAGGCGCAACGGAGTGCATTTGAAGACAACAATTTAATATAAACCTTATCAGCCTTGACATACGGTCGGGCGCAGGCTCTTGTAGTAGCTTGAGGGCGCTCCGAGTACTGCGTGCAAATTCATTCTTAGATTGACCGTATATCAAGGTAGTTAAGGTTTATATTAAATTGTTATCTTCAAATGCGCTCCGCTGCGCCTCCAGCGGTGTGCGCTGGGTAACTAGAAGATTCCCAGATATTGTCCGGAACAAAAATATTATCGCAATAACGGGGAGAACAATAGTACATTGTTCACCGAGAGGAGAAAGTGACCGATTACCGTCGAGGGTGTCGTTTGAAGCCCGAGCCGTAGGCGAGGGCTTTAAAACACCTGAGATCGGGAATCGCACTTTCTCTCGAGTGATACATAGTGCTTTATACTACACCTACGAGGAAAATAAAAAACGAAATCTTTACTAATTTAAATTTATATTGAAATTGTTGCAGTTAGTGAAGCTTAATGTAACACTTTTTCCATTAATGTTTGTTTGAGATGTTTGCGACAATGTAGGAGGAATTTCACATGTTCTTTTTTCAAATTGTTTATCCTGCCGCCGCAGGGTCGCACTGCCAGCCCGACACCATCCAACACACAGCTAGTGGCCAGTGGCATTTTGCGAACTTGGAGATAAAAACTCACTGTAAAAACTTTTTGGCTTTTGATATTTAGGTTACCGGCGCATAGTCTTACCCAAAATTAAAAAAGAAAAATGGATTTTCATACACTTTTCTCTCCCGCTCAGATGCGTTTTCTCCCCGCATATTTGTTCGATATGCAATGACGTACTTTCTACCGTAAATTTGATAAAGTATCAAGGTACTTTCCAAGCAGGTGTAGTTCCTTTCGGGTTCGTGAAGGTTATTGTTACACTCTTTATTTTTTTTTATTGTTATTCGTATCTGACCGTGGGCATCACTTTGGGATGAATACCAGCGCTGTGATGTTTTTTTTTTAAATGCCACAGCACCACGCTGAGATAGGAGCCTTTTGGCCTCGTACGGGACCAATTTCTTTAGTTTTTTTTTTATGTTTACTTTTCACATAATTTAGTTGTACTGTTTATTTTAACAATTTTTTTTGTGTGTTTTGTCCTGTGCGGGCTAATAAATGGGGTTTCTAGGGTTCCGTACCCGACCCTATTTCTAAGACTCCGCTGTCCGTCTGTCACCAGGCTGTATCTCATGAACCGTGATAGCTAGACAATTTAAATTTTCACAGATGATGTATTTCTGTTGCCGCTATAACAACAAATCCTATAAAAACAGAATAAAACAAATATTTTTTTTGCCGTTTTGTCTAATGTTGTGTAGATAATGGTACAGAACCCTTCGTGCGCGAGCCCGAGTCGCACTTGGCTGGTTTTGTTTATGTGTTTTGTTCTGTGCGGCCTAATATTATACGCAGCCATTTTCTCATACATTTCAATAACCATACCAATATTTACCCCACAGGTAGTGATCCCAAAGGACTTAGCTCAGGACATGTCGAAGCAAGTGTCCTGTTTCTCAAAACTGGCTGATTCTGACTCCGAACCGGACAGTGATGAAGAAGCGCAGGGCTCAGAGCCCCCAACGCTGCCCATCACATTAGTCTGGCCAAAGCATAAGCTAAAGATCTCCGTCCTGCATGATAACGAGTTTTTATAAGACTTGAAGCTGATATTTGAGCGGCCATCACCACCTGCCTAGCATTGTCCCAACATGTTGGGGTCGGCTTCCAGTCTAACCGGATGCAGCTGAATACCAGTATTTTACATGGAGCGACTGCCTATCTGACCTCCACAACCCAGTTAGTACCGGGTTATACGATACCCCTTGGTAAGACTGGTTGTCAGACTTTTACCACTGTAACGACTGTCAAAGATCTACAAATGACAGCCGGGACCAAGGGCTTAACGTGCTTTCTGAGGCACAGAGGCCTATAACACAAGCGTGGCCCAAAAGTTGAAGATATCAGTGGTTTTTATAAAGGACGTAAAAAATACCTATAATGAAGCCGAAAAGCTCTCGTTCACCCTGTCATTGCAATATTTTTTTTTGTTTGTTAATAATTTAAATCATTTAAAAATTCGTCAAGTGACAATTCATAATATTAACTGCGTCTGTGACCATTTTAAGAATTTAAACGTGATTCATATTATAAACCTGTTAAGATTCTACTCTAGCGGGAGTTTTAGGCCCCATAGGTAAAAATTATGTAGGCCATTTAATTTATTTAGCAGGGTGGCGATATGGGGCCGTTCAAGTATTGCGTAGGAAACAGATTTTTAGTGCAATGGGGAGGCTAACTGTGGAATGAATGGCGCTACCATCACTATATGTCACTGGCAGAACAGTTGACGTCGGTTCAGTCGGCTAAAAGGAAAAAATAAATAAAGGTTGACAGCTATTTCATAAAAATAATTCAACAGAAATTCCTAGAGGGATTAAGTACCTACAGTGCCTATGCCACTCAGTTAATAGATACGTCGTTAAAACAGAAACTGTTTTGACAGTAATTTGAACATTATTTTATATTCATTAGGAATACGTTTGAATAGCGACTTACTACTAATTAGTGCGTCATGGTTTTTTTAGCTTGTGGGCATAGTCAGAACTAAAACCTCTAGACCATGATTATTTCAATACAATGTTCACAAGCAATGGGGAGGCTAACTGTGGAACTAATGGCACTAGCATAGCTGGTTCCCAACATCGTCATTGGTTGAAAATGTGGTAATGTCATTTTATATTTCAAAATAGCTTAAACTCATTGGTCAGATTGAGACCAACTATGGTGGCGCCATCTGCCATTTACTTTGCTTTAGCCACCCCATTATTATTACTCACTCCTCGGTAGCAAAAGTAAGCAAAGCCTTAACCTCCCATGCTTACGTAAACATTGGTAGGGTAGGGTTGCAATGTGTTCAAACAGAAATCGACAAAAAATTTTAGAAAATCCGAAATAGTTAAAAAATAAATACTGGTGACGTAATCACCATCCAGATACCCCCATCCCCCATGTCATCAAACATAAGCAAAGCAAATACTAATCGCCACCTGTTTACTTCTGAAAGGAATGTAGGTAAATTAAGTAATTTTGTATGTAATGTAACTTTATGTTTGTTTATATGATACAACTAAGGTAAAACAATTATTAATTAAATACATTTTTATTAACCAAAAATTACGTGTTTTTTGTTCTTAAAAACAAATCTGGCTATAAGAGTAGAAGAACACCAAAGAAACGATGGATGGACTGTGTGAAGGATGATATCTACCCCCTGTACACCCCCAGGCCCCACACCGCGGAGCTCTATTAATGGGGTGGACAACTGGTGCAACTAATGGCGCTAGCAGCGCATGAACCAAACATCGTCATTGGTTGAAAATCTGTCAATGTCATTTTATATATCAAAATAGTTTGACCTCATTGGTCAGATTGGGTCTAAGCTAAGGCCGCGCCATCTACATTCAGCTTTGACCAGCACTCCCCATTGTATTGAGATATCCATGGTTAAAGTTTTGAGGTTAGAATAGCGACTAGGTATTTAAATATTAGAATGAAAAGGAGTAAACATTTAGTATCACTGGTGCCACGAATTTATTTGTCGGGTCATTAGGATTTACTCTTCTATGTATTTAGCCGTGCTGTGGAAGGCTCAGATGCGCTCTCCAAATCTGTTGAGTCCAACACTAGCGCACTACCTGAAGATTACTGAAGAAGGCACAGACAGAAGGCCGTGACAAGCGGCTCATCTGACTGTGTAGGTACAACACTTGCACATCACTCGACTAATCAGATCAGACACAGAAGCATAGGGCTTCGGAGACGCCATGGTAGTCAAAAGTTGTTTAGATATCTCAATAGCAAGGGCAACCAACGATGACAGCCAATTATTGTAGTCTTTTTGTCCATTTTGTTGTAATGTTTTTGTAAATCAATGAATATTGACAAAGATAAAACGCATCAAAATTCGGGAGTGGGGGCTCGTGACGTCAGAACTAGGTAAAATTATACCTAGGCGTGACGAATTGAGAATTTTAAAAGCGTCATATCTTTGTCAATTTTGGTTTACGTAACAAAAGAAAAATACGGGTCAAATATTTTTTGTTATTATAACTGACGGACTAATTAGTTTTTTTTTGTCGTCTCGCTGATTATAAACAGAGAAACAACACAAAAACTTCATGTTTTCCGGATGTTAAGACACCTAAGAGTGCCGCCGTGTGTTCCATAGTCATGATACGACACGTATAAAAAGAAGCCACAATTTTGTAGTTAACGCTATTTTACAATACACACTTGTGTTTCCACATACATTCGAGATAAATATAATTATAGACTATCAAGTGTTTGATAAAGATCAGTACGATACAATTTTATAAAATTACAAATTACCTTAGTACCAAAAGACTCGTATCTAGAAACCGCAAATCAAACGTCAAAAGTTTATAGGTTATAATAACGAAAACGAAACAGTGCACCGCGACGTGAAAGAACTGTTTGTTTATTGTGACTAATTAATAACTGTTCATTGTGTTTGTAACGTTAAAAGCATGCCTAGAAATAATCATTCATCACAGCTGTGGAACTATTTTGATAGGCAACCAGAACAAAAACAAGCTACTTGTAGACTTTGTAACAATGTTTATTCTTATTACTCTACCACAAGTAACTTGAAGAACCATTTGATGCGAATACATACAGAGGTTTTTAATCGAGTCGACTGGGATCGTAATGTGGATATATCGGATTTCGAAGGTATGATTTTTGTTTGATATCACTAATATTTCAATAAAAACCAGTGACGCATCTTGCGTCACTGGTTTCCTCATCTCATCAAAAGATTTCTGCATCGAAACTGCAAGTCTACTACGTTTACTCCACTTTAAAATAACATCGTTATATTGTTTTGTTTACAAACTTAAAAGTTACGTTTAGTTAAATACGTTAAAAAGTAACGTCAGTCGTCCGCTTTTTGGACAAATAACGTCACAGTGACAGATAACGTCATATCGATAACGCCATTTTAAAATAACCTGTTTAACGCTTACTCAAACAGTGAACGATAAAATCGTATACGATATCTGGATATTAGTACCCTACTTTAAACTGAATACTGTGTTTTTTTACAAATCTGTGTTGTTAACCAAAGAAAAGGTTATTTCAAGCTTTTGTGTTGTGAATAAACAATAAATAACTGGTTGTATCGTGTAAAAATAACTGTTCAAAATGTCTCGAATTAATTCTAGTGCTCTATGGGACTATTTTGATAAAATTTCGAACATCGATAAAAAGGCGAAATGTCGAATATGTTGTGGCATGTACAGTTATAGAACATCAACGAATAATCTTAAATCTCACTTGAAAAGTCGGCACCTGAAAGTTTTTGTACGAGTAGAAGCTAAGCAACAGGCAAGGCGAGAATCTCAGGCGGTTCCAACAGGTATTTTTAGTTATTTATGTAGACATTAATAACGTTAAAAACTAGTTATAACTTGAAAATACTTTTATTGGTAAAAACGATTAACGATACCGTACCTACACTACAATTTTGTTTTTTATTGTAGGTCATTTCCTATCATAGCTTCATAGCATAAACCATACTGTGGCATATATTTATACTCTGTTTATGTATACTTAATCAGATCTTGAAAATACTTATTACCAGCATACAGTATCAATTATTTAGAATATGTACATGGTTTTGAAATCAAAAATCATGACTCTAAATCTGATTTAGGTACGATTTTCAGTAAAAGCGGTAGGTGCATCATTTCAGTCTATTTCAAAATACATAGTTTTAACAAAATCTGACTGAAAACCAAAGAACAAGCGGATCTTAAAATTAAAAAGAATTGGAATCAGGCGTGAGCCCCATTCCATTTTAATAGTTTCGAACTCAATATGGCGCCATAGAACCAAATGTATATTTTATTTTTATTTGGCCAGTAACTCTTCCCTGCTCCACCAAGACAAATGTTACGACGTATAGCTTATTCAAATCCGTTCATCCGTTTAGATACACATGTATATTTACATAGAGGTCAAACACATAACCCCTTCTTTTGGGCTTCGCCGCAGTTGGGTAAATAAAATGTTTCGTAATAATCAAATATTTACCGACTTATTTCAATACATTTTTTGTTTCTCTCTTGACCGTTAGTTCGTCACTCAAATTCTAGATGGCGCTAGTAGTACGTCTCTATGTAAAAGTTAACAGTTTAGAAAGTATTTTCTTCCCAATCATGGGGTTTTTGTTTCGTGTCTTGAAATTCGGTGGTTGATAATGATTCTTGATATTTATAATCAAAATGCAGGTACAATATTAATCAGCTTTTTCTAGATTAAACTTTATCCGTATTTACTGCGCTGTAATCCCGAGTAATGCCTTTTTAGAAAAGACTATACATAAAGTCGGAGGAATTGTCAACAAAATTCTAATAAATCATCCAAGTGTGTGCAACAAAAATTTTTGTCAATTTCTCAAAAAAAAAATCGTGCAAGTACGGTGTACTGTAACATTGAAGGTCAACTTGCATGTGCTCGTTGTAGTAACAAGAATCAAGAAATTGGTTTTGCCAAGTCGAACTTTGTGACTGTTATTAATTTCCATTCAAGTTTCAACCTTAGGCCCGTTGCGCACGATTGACTTTTTTTGTATCATTGCTAGTATTGCTACCCATAGAATAATTTTATTATAGATACTTTAAAAAAAAGTGTTTGTTCTAGGCTCAAAGATACTCCTGTTTGTTTTGTATAATTATCATCATTCTCCTGTGGCTAGGGTAAACAGGCCGGTTTACCGGCCACCACCCCTTTTCGGCCACTTCGCACGTTGTTTTGACTAAATAAACAGTGTTAAAGACCACTCCTTTCTAATTTCGCGCCATTTGATCCGGACGAACTTCACGGCATGAACTCGAAATTTGCGAACTGAGCCCTCACTGACAGCTGAGGCTGACAGTCGCCTTTTCAAGAGTGTGTGGACGCGTGTCAAATTTAGGAGAAAAAATAGCACGTTGATTGATTTTCAAAGGTAAGTGTTACTTTTGGTTTATTGGTGTTTGATTTAGTTTGTGTGTATTTAGCATGTTTAATTTCAATATTCAAGTACCTATATTTTTGATGGTCGGATAATACGTCAACGAATAATTTCAAAATCTACTTACCGACTGGGTGGTCGCAAAACCGGTGTATTCACGTTTTTTCTCTTTTCCTTTATTGCGGAAACCTTAAATTCACCAACATAGATTCCATAATATTTGTGAACAGCTAGTATTTTGTGATTTTAAAACTAGATTCAGGCTCCAGTATACCTCATAATTTCAAAGATATGACCTTCAAAAATACCTAACGTTTAGCGGCCAAAAAACAAAACCTGTCTCCGGCCGTTTGAAATAAAGGAAGGTCGAAAATTAGTAGAAGATAATACAAATCTGAGAAAAAAGACTGCTAAACTCATAACCCTTCCTTTTGGCGTCGCCGTAGTCGGGTAATAAATTAACATTTTATTTTATTTTTTTAACTTTTTCATCCGAAAATACTTGATTTTTTTTTTGACACCGGTCCGTTCGGACGTAGACACTTTTTGTCTACGTCTGAAGCTGAATGGACCGCGGTCCATTCGATTTGGTCCGTTCATACTAAACACCCAAAATTAGACCGATAAGTGGTAAAAATGTTACCTATTTCTGGCCTTAGTTATTAATTGTTTGTGACTTTGTTTGTTACCTCTTTATGCTGCAACGGCTAGATGGGATAAAATGAAAGGAGAATGGACTTCAAAGTATGGGCATCTGCCCGAAGGTCCAATAGCCATAAGATATACATAGTTGAAAAGAACTTTTCAAGGAGAACCTTTGCCAGTAACACGACTTTCGCCAACTCGTTGTCCGTTAGGAGTTATTGACCTAAATAGGTGACTATTTGATCACCGAAGGCAAGATTTTTTAGGTAAACAATAGCAATAAGATATACGCCATTAAATAGAGCTTTTCAAGGCCAACCTTTGCCATTTAACGAAAAAAAAAAAAAAAAAGTTTACGGGCAACTAATAGCCATAAGGTATACACTATTGGATAGAGATTTGCAAATAGAACTTTTGCTATTAACACCACTTTTGCAAATTCGTAGTCTGTTCGGAATTATCGACCTAAATGTGTGTACATTTGGGCACCGAAGTTAAGATTTTCTGAATAACCAATAGCAATAAGATATACACCATTGGAAAGAGCTTTTCTGTGAGAATTTTTGCTACTAACATAACTTGTGCTAAATCGTAGTCTGTTCGGAGCTATGGACCTAAATAAGTCACTAATTGGACATCAAAGTTAAGAGTTTATTTACTACCAATTAAGAGTTTACAGGCAACTAATAGTCAAAAGATAAACACTATTGGATAGAGCTTTTCAAAGAGATTTTTTGCTATTAGCACCACTTTTGCTAATTGGTAGTCTGTTCGGAATGATTGACCTAAATGTGTACAATTGGGCACCGAAGTTAAGATTTTATGAGTAACCAATACCAATAAGATAGGTCCATAGGTCGTAGGTAGGACCATAGGTCGTAGGTAGGACCATTGGAAAGAGCTTTTCTATGAGAATTTTTGCTACGATACGACTTTTGCTAATTCGTAGCCTGTTCGGTTTTATTGATCTAACTAGGTGGTGGACCTGTAGCTCCTCACTGACTCTGAATCGAGAAAAGTTGTCAAAGCAAGAAATATTCTTCTTGAGGATCAATCCATTACTACATAATTATATTAACTCTATTGGGCGTTGGGGTAAAATTAACGATCTGTCCAACCTACCGTTACTGTAAGGATTTGTTCCTGAAACGGCATTTAAAACGTCAATGTTTTGAAAAAGAAGTTTATCAGGCTTTATGATGTTTTAAACGTATAGTATCAATAAAAATTATTAGATTGACGAAATAACAGTATTAAATTTAACTTAATTTTTCATATTTAGAGCTCTGTAGCTCCTGTCTGACTCAAAATCGAGAGAAGTCGCCAGAATAAGAAATCTTCTTAAAGAGATATATGCGTTGGTAACCCTCCAAGTCCATGTAACTCGATTGAATGAATATTTTATGAAAAAGTCATTCAATCGAGTTACATGAACTTGGAGGGTTGTATTAATGATTTTGATGATTATATTTCTGTAACTACATACGTCTTACAGCCGCGAATCATATTTTAATCAACATACAACCTAGCACTGGCCTGCAAAAAAACGTAAGAAAATTTAAATTTCGCGGGCTACCCTGGAGCATCAGCCTTAATAAAGCTTATTTACCGGTTATATGTGATAATAGATACATTTTGGTTGGTGTGCTCGATGTTGGAGTTGTGCTTTTATTTGCAGATGGCACCTGTCGGTAATGGAAAGAAAAAGAAAAAAAATGAAGAGCCTTCTCGAAGGTTTGCTTATAGTGAAGAAGCACTGTCAAGCGCTCTTTCAGATATACGCGGCAACATTCGCGGCATAAGAGAAGCATGTCGGCTGTACGGAGTTCCAAGAACCACTATTCAGGATAGGCTTTCTGGTCGTGTTACTGGTCAAAGGAGAAAAGTTGGCCCAGACCCTATATTTGGTTTTGATGGAGAAAAGAAAATCGTTGATTGGATAATTGAGTTGGCGAAAGCTGGAATTCCAATCAACAAAAATGACCTTCTGGATACGGTAGCCGAGCTCGCAATTGAACTGGGCATAGACCATCGCTTTTCAGGAGGTAAACCTGGTATACGATGGTATCTCAACTTTCTCAAACGCCATCCAAACATAAACATCCGAGAACCAGAAGCTATAAAAAAGGCGCAAGAAGCCATCAAGGAAAGTTCAATTCGAAAATGGTTTGCAGACTTACACACTTTCTTGGTTGAACGAAATGCATTAGACATTTTAGATGATCCGAATCGTATTCTAAACGCTGCCGAAACTGGTGTTTCAGTGTCTCCTAAATCAGGGAAGGTTCTAGCTCCCAAAGGCAATGAAAACGTACACGTTGTCAAGAAAGACAATGAGAAAGAGAATGTAACAGTGTTGGTGGTAATGACAGCATCTGGAGAAATATGTCCGCCATTAGTGGTGTTCCCATACGAAAGTCCACCTAAAGCAGTCGTCGACAGCATGCCGCCTGATTGGATTTTGGGGAAATCGGAGACTGGATGGATGCGTTCGGATACATTTTTCGAGTTCATGTCTAACGGGTTCAACGATTGGCTCACAAAACAAAACGTAAAAAGACCTTTACTTCTTTTCGTAGATGGTCATAAGTCACACATATCCATGCCACTGAGCAAGTTCTGCGAGGATAATGAAATCATTCTCTACGCTTTACCTAAGATTACTCACCAACCAGCAGATGTAAGTGTCTTCAAGCCACTGAAACAAGAATGGAAACGCACCGTTAAAAAATGGCAGAGTCGGTCTGAAAACCAAAACAAATGCGTAACAATAACAAACTTCTGCCAAGTTTTTAAAGAGACGCTAGACATGAAGATGACTCAGACAATCAAGAATGGATTCCATAAATGCGGCCTTTATCCATTTGACGTAGAACAGGTAGACTTTTCAAAATGCGTAAAAGACGCTCAGATACGAAATACAATTGCTGCTCAAACAAGTTCACAAAATCCGCTGAATGTGAAACCTCTGTCTTACCTAATGGAAGAGAATATAGGTAAGCTGTTCGTTTTATTCTCTTTTTAACCGACTTCCAAAAAGAGGAGGTTATCAATTCGTCCGTTTTTTTTTTATTTATTTTTTGTGTATGTTCAGCCTCTTTTTCGCCAATTGTGAACCGATTTCGAAGATTCTTTTTTTGTTTGGAAGAAAATTACTTCGCGGTGGTCCCGTTTAAATTTGGTGAAGATCTGATGGTGA
This sequence comes from Xestia sexstrigata, assembly GCA_941918905.2. Taxonomy (NCBI): domain Eukaryota; kingdom Metazoa; phylum Arthropoda; class Insecta; order Lepidoptera; family Noctuidae; genus Xestia; species Xestia sexstrigata. The sequence continues at coordinate 10,056,296 of OW799230.2, read as the reverse complement.
TCTTCGGAGATATGCAATGGAACTCTTCAATTATAGACGGCAATTCGGTCGTGATTGCTCCAATCGCTTGGATGTTTGTTGTTTTCACAAAATCATAACGTAACATCACGCCTGTATGCTCTGAGGGGGTATGCAGATGTGTACAGTACACCCACAGTTCAGTCTGTTAGGTTCCATTTTATTGGGGATAAGCCTATTACCATGACATGTATTGTTAACAATATGAAATAAATGACTGCCTGGTTGGTCCAGTGGTGGCGACTACTCAGCATGAGGTCCCGGGTTCGATTCCCAGGTCGGGCAAAGTGTTATTGGGTTTTTCCATCAGGAATTTCTCAGTAGCAGCCACGGAGTCTGGATTTGCGCCAGCGCTCGCCCCCTATTACATGGGACTTAAACATAACTGGCGAAATGTGGGTGTAGGTACTATTGGGTACACCTCAGCCCAACTCTTCGGGGATTACAGGCGTGATGTTATGTTACGTTAAAATAAATGTATAGCTAATATTTGTACTTATAGGATATTACAACCAAAAAATGGCAAAAAATAAAACCGACTTCAAAAACACAACAAAGTGAAAAATAACTTTAGCTTCAGAAGTAAGAGGCAAAGAAACTGAATGAAACACACCGAAGTGACCGACTTCTGAAGCTAAAGTTATTTTTTACTTTGTTGTGTTTTTGAAGTCGATTTTATTTTTTGCAAAAAAGTTTTTCTTTGACAGTCCAACCATTGTTTGTTTAATTTTGGTCTTTTACTTATATCAACATCATTCTAAACTCAAAGCTTTCTTCTTCAAATTCTGTGGCTTAAGTATATTAGGAATGCTATTTTACAAATTTTAATTCCTTAATCAAACTGACACTGTACTCGAAAAATGACAGCAGACGAAAATAGAATGAATGGGTCTCAATGGCGTCACTTGTACCCCATCCCCTGAAACTTGTCGACATGACAACAAAAACAGACGTTATTTGGGGTGACCAGTTGAGCTTGGTACCCCAGGGTGGCAGTACTTATCTCATAAAACGTCAAAATTCCTTAAGTTTAGAATGTAGTTCCATTTCACGCCGCGTCTGATTATTCTGGACGCTTTGTATAGAAGTGGGGTTGGTTGGGGGGAAATCAGGTGTTCCTTGCCTTTCTTGTCACCTCACTTTCTGTTTTTGTTGGTGTTCGACCGGATTTTTAATGTATTTGGCCTATTTTAATAGTAATATCTGTTCCTATACGTACCTACTAAGTACCTAGTACAATTAAAATTAAAATTCTTTAGTTGTTAACTTTTCAATTCAAATTAGGTAGGTAAGTAAGTACTAGGTCGCTAGGTACATCCAATGTTTTTATTCTTCCAGTAGGTAGGTTAGGTAGTTTCCATTAAAAAATGTCGTTGTTTATTATTACGTCGTAATTTCATTCTGCCTTCAATCTGTTTTTTAACCTTTTAACTTTGAGCAGTTTGAGCACTCTACGTGATTTTCAACACGATATAACTCGACTGACTCGACAGTCCAAACAGCCATCTTTGATTTTTTAAACACTTGATTTTATACTCTATGACAAGAGCCTTAAGGTTTAGTTTCATCTGCGAATATTTTTTGTTTACATCGCATTCTCATTTTGAAACGTCACATCTCCCGCGTTTTGCTAGTGAAGGGACACTCTTATGCCGTAACCGTAAGATTTTTTATCGGTTAACGCTTATCACAGTTAGTGTAACATTTTCCAAAGATTTCTACAGAGACGGTGGATTGTTTTCGATGTAAGAACGGCAACCTCGCGTTGCTATGTTGTTTATATTGATCATTTCTATAAATGGATATACCGGCTACCTGGACGCCTGGAGATAGTTAGGTACATAAAAAGGGATTTTGTGTATATATTTAATACCTTTTATGAAAGGTTAAAACACGTGAATTTAAAAGAGAAACTCTTGGTTTAACGTGTTACCTAGACCATTGTTAAGATATAACACTGCTCGTAACAAAATGTATTAGAGATGCAGTCAAGTCTTTAGTTTGCGTTAAGACGTTTGGTTTTCTCACTATATTCGCATAAGAATAGGCATGACGACAGTATCAAAAAATTGCAAATCTATTTAGTCCGTCAGTTAGAATATTGGAAATTAATGGACACGTGTTTTTTGTTTTTGTAAATCAATGAATATTGGCAAAGATAAAACGCATCAAAACTCGGGAGTGGGGGCTTGTGACGTCAGAACTAGGTAAAAATTATACCTAGGCGTGACGTATTGAGAATTTTGAAAGCGTCATATCTTCGTCAATTTTGGTTTACGTAACAAAAGAAAAAACACGGGTCAAATATTTTTTGATAATCTAACTGACGGACTAATTAGTTTTTTTTTGTCGTCTCGCCTATTACCTACTAGTTAGGTGGCTGGTCTAACTACTCGTAGCTACATAATAACAGCAGTTCGGGTCGATCTTTAGGTTAAGCCCCATGGCTTTACCAAAAGATCGACCTCAGAGCTGCTGCGAGCTGCCTAGATATATAGGGCGTGCTGGGAGGAATCTTCCCAGCACGACCTACCTATATATCTAGAAAATTTTAGCGTGGTCGTGCTGGAAAGAAATCTTCCCAGCACGACCTATATATCTAGGATAATTGAGAGGTATAAAATTTGTAATTAGTGGTCTAAAACAGTATAAAAATAAAAGGATTTTATTACTTACCATCAAAAGTTATAATGAATGCGTTCATAGTCGTGCTACGAAGTACAACACTAGAAAGCACGTTAAACTGTTGTGGTCCCGGTTGTCATTTGTAGATCTTTGACAGTCGTAAATAGTCAGTGGCCCGAAAAGTCTGACAACCAGTCTTACCAAGGGGTATCGTATGCGTAAAAGAGTTACATAAATACACCTGTGCACTTTACCCGTGTAGGTACCTTACTTTAAATATCTTTATCCCAAAAAAAAATATGTTTCCCATCCCATCTCTATTTTTTGCGTAGATTTACAGACTTAGTTAGATGTACAAAATGCTTGGTTGACGGCTACGTGAAGGGTCTGTTTACACAACTTGTATAGAAATTCAGTATGATACATTATCCTGTGTCAGCCCAAATAGTATATAATTCACAAAAAGAAAGAAAGCACCAATTTTTACGTAGCCACCCACTGAAGAGCTCCAAAATTTCTCCAGCCCACGCCACAACCTTTCCATTATGGAGTAGAGGCAGTAAAACTATTAATAATTAAAGTTAAAACCAGAAATATGTTTACCAATGCATCGCCATGGCGGCGCCGGAGACCGGTTACCGTGGTTTAACCTTTCGAATTTAAACTGTAGACAAGCACCTGATGGTGTAGCTTGAGGCAGTAGCTGGAAGCACTCTCTTTTATTTAATAGAATCTCGTTCTTCTTTATCGTGTGGTTAGTGCCTACCCTGGTATCAGAGTTTGCCGCCCATGGGCCTTTGACTTGGCTTTACATGCCGTCCAGAAATATCTCAGGCATGCTGGTTTCTTCACGATGTTTTCCTTCACCGAAGCAAGTGATAATTATACAATACGCACATGAATCCGAAAAATCAGAGGTGCGTGTCTTGGGTTCGAACTCGAGACCTATGACTTGACCACGGAAGTTCTGTGCACGTGGCTAAATAATAACAGCCGCTCGGGTCGATCTTTAGGTTAAGCCGCACTTGCCTAGGTTGGTCCATGGATGTATGACCACCCATTACGTACCGAGCTTCTTCTGTGCCTCGGAAAGTACGTTAAGGTATTGGTCCCGGCTGTCAAATGTGGACTCCGGATCTTTGATAGTTGTTACAGGTAGTCAGTGGCCTGAAAGTCCGACTGTCGTTTTACCAAGGGGTATCGTATTACCCAGTACTAACTGGGTTGTGGAGGTCAGATAGGCAGTCGTTCCATGTAAGGTATTCGGCTGCATCCGGTTAGTCTAACAGCTAACGGCAAGGCTAGGCAGATGTACCATGTAGGTTGGAAAGCACCTAGAACCAGATTTCACAACGGCTTTTTCAATAAACACTGCTACAGAGGACATAGGCCTCTTCAACCGCACATTATTACATCTGTTTGCCGGAGACCACAAATAATTCATCAACGAGTAACATAATAGTTTTCCTTCCTCATATATTGGTAATTCCTAAAATAATATTTGCTCAATAGCAACGTCATAGTGAATAACAAAAACAGTTTGTTAACATGAACTCGGTTCTTCTTTTAGTAACACTAGCGACCTGCCCCGGCTTCGTCTTGAAATGATGAAGATTTATTTTATATAAAAGTAAAAAGTACGGCATATTCATCATATCCTCCCCTATCTTCTACCACACTTCCCGGTTCTGTGCGTCCCTGATCCAGGTGTTTCCCGCGACTTTGACCATATCGTCGACCCAACGAGCTTTAGGACGGCCTTGGTTTCTTTGGCCAAACCTTCTGAGTATGAATGTGGATGGGTATAAGAGTAGAGGAAGACCAAAGAAACGATGGATGGACTGTGGGAAGGGTGATATGGCTAGAAAGGAGGTGTCTGATGAGATGACGAGGGATAGAGAAGTGGGGAAGTAGAAGACATGCTGCGCCGACCACTAGTGAATTGGGATATGGACAAGAGAATGCTGAATCGAACGAAGATTACCCCTTAGGGCCTAAGCACACCGCGTATTGTAAACGCGCAGACGACGTGCAGATGACTTCAAACGAGATTTGAACGCAACCTTGTAACCTAAGCACACGGGGCGATCGTGAAACGCGCGTCTACTGCGCATATACGTGCAGGTACAGCGATACAGACGCGCTGTAGTCGCCCGTAGCTTCCGCGTTTTGGTCAGAGACTCCTCGTCAGTTGTACAATGGCGTCGGTTGAGACAACACTGCTTACGCTGGCTTTGACCCGTTGTACGCGCTTTAAACGAGTTACGAACGCGCTTCACACGCGCGTTTATGTCGCTTTTTACGCGCGTTTGAATCTATAAAAACGCAAAAAAACAGGCGTTAATAAAACGCGCGTCGTCAGTGCGTTTAAGATACGCCGTGTACTCTTACATCCAAACTTGTAGACATACAAACTTTACTTCTCTAATATTGGTATAGAGTACGTACAAGATTTGTACATGTGGTTTCGTATTTTGAAACAAAACAGGCTTTGTAATCGTCGCACGTCATAGTTTGTTTATAATATTATATTACGGCAATCTTTATAAATTTTAAATCAGTTTTGTGAACCGGAATTTCCACTGTAAGAGATCTTCAGATCGGATAGCAGAAGAAATTCTTGCAAAATGTCGGTGCTTCATCATCTTGTTTTTTTTTTCGGATCGGAAATCATTAAATGATTCCTCCCGCTCTGGGCGGAGCAGGAGGGAGTGTCAGACTTGTACTGACTAAAACCCATCCATGTTCCTTCATCGCCCTTTGTGTTCCGGGGACACGGTATCTCTTTCGAACAGTCCCGCAGCCCCGGCAGGCATCGGCCCTTGCGGACCCCTTCCTTTGGCTGACATCTCTTTGAGGCGCGCGTCATGAGACGGACGGACATGTTTCTGCCCTTGTTCCATGTTATTTGGGTCGGGCGGCGCAACACGAACATATTTTATCCGTCTTCTTCACTGCCCAACATTCTGATCCATACAGTATCACAGGTCGAATCATGGACTTGTAAATTTTCCCCTTAAACTTGAGGGGCACTGGTGCTTATTAGTTGCATAAAAATATAGAACACGGGGAAAGATGGATGGATTGTACGAAAGAAAAAACCAAGGCCAAGTGCGAGTCAGACTCGCGCACCGAGGGTTCCGTAAAAACTTGTAGATATTTTGTTATTAAACTACATATTACGATTTTCCGATTTTTTTATTTCCAAGAAGGAATGTCTTAGAACATGGCTAAGACATTCCTTCTTGCCAAATTTCATGACTCTAGGATGTCTAGGTCAACGGGAAGTACCTACCCAATAAATTTTGATTCCCTTGAGAGTGCCGAAAATATGTTTTTTAGCAGCATAAGCGGCCGTATGTTTATTTTTACGATATCTTAGAAGTTTGATTTTTTCACAGCTCCAAGGGACTGTAGACCTGAGTATGTGTTTTTGAGATAAAGGGTCTTGACAGACAGACGGACAACAAAGGCAGAACCTTGGAACAAGATTATGAAGATGGGAATAAATAGATTCCCCCCCGAAAGTAGGCGACTGACAAATGGACATATGATGTGGTGGAATGAGGAGAATGTTCATGGCTATAAGAGTAGAGGAAGACCAAAGAAACGAGGGATGGACTGTGTGAAGGATGATATGGCTAGAGAGGAGGTGTCTGATGAGATGACGAGTAATAGAGAAGTGTGGAAGAAGAAGACATGCTGCGCCGACCACTAATGAATGGGGATAAGGGCGAGAGAATGATGAATCAAATCTGCTGGTAGACCAGAATCATTAAATTTTAAACGTGTTGCCGTGTGTACTTACGTCAGTTGTTATGAAAAAGATAGTAATCGCAAAACATAATATCTCCGTGACGTTTTCTCGATAACATCGTGCGATAACTTTTGTGTATTTTTAATATCCGAATAGGAATCAAATCACACCTAAAGATTGTCTTTAGGTGTGATTTGATATCGGTTTTCCTATTCCTTACGGTTTAAAGCGCACGTTTATGATTGCTGAACTGTCGAGTTGATTTTGATACAATATGACCGTACTTCGGTCATAGTAACAAATACTTTAATATTGACATTCAACCAGCAATGAGTCTTATTGTAATTTTTTATTCTTGGCCTATCATGTGCTGCTGGAGGACCCTGCTCCCCTTTCTGGTTCCAAACCTCTCTATCCTGTGCGGTATCTGGCCATGTTCGTCCCGCAAACAAGATCAGATCGTCACACCACCTTCGCCGCGGTCTACCTCGACGGATTTCCTCCGACAGGCGTCCAGTGAGTGACGATCTTTGCTCATCTCTCCGGGTACATTCGCGCTACGTGGCCAGCCCACTCCCACTTTAGCTTGGCTGTTTTTACTGCGACATCTGCAACCTAAGTTATTGAAATAGAGTTCAAATTTCTTGAAGCCTTGTCTCGAACAATGTACTGACAGACGCCAGCACATCAATGTACCCGAAACTGTCAAATTTTCCCAATCAACCTTGAACCTAATGCTTTAGCGATAAAGTTGAAAATCAATTAAAGAAATTGGACAGATTGTACTAGTTTGATGTGCTGACGTCTGTACTATTAATGAGGACAGTATTCTGTGTGTGTGTTAGCGGTCTTATCATACATGGATATGACTGTTTGTACAAATGCAAGCAACGTTGTATTTATTTGTTTTATATGTCCCTCTTTTTAGGTTGGAAGAACCAGATTCTATACAATAGTGTTAGATTGAATTTGGGTTTCCTTAAATTCTTATTTAGTTACGTGTCACGTCATCGTTGAAAGTTCATCTTTCACTCTTCTGTTGTATGGTTGTTTTACGGGGAAATACGGATGGTCTTTTCTCCAAACAAACGCTCTCCCCTGTTTTCTTTCTGGTTTATTTTTTTTACAGTTAAATAAACATCAATCTCTATGTCCCTATGTTTTCTTTTTTGATGTTACATAATCTTTATAAGCACTAGAACCTTTACAAAATGGTCAAAGTTGCAAATTTTCAATTTCAATTTTTAGGCCTCGTATTCAGTTTATGAAGTATCTTCAAATTGGTCGAATATTGGAGGAGGAAATAGTCGAGAGCCAAACGTCGAATTATGAATTTTTGCTTAAGCTATGCAGTCGGATCTAAAATTCGTCGTTGTTCGGGCTCGCAGAGCGACAGCGAAGGTTTCTTCGAATACCTAATTTTCAAAAGTTTCTCCGCCCGTCCTTCATGTGACTTACCTGTCTATCATGGAAAGGCACTGTATCATGTGTGTACATAGATGATATATATGATGGTTATATGTGCATGCAAACTGATATGTAGCTAGCAGGCTAGCCGGGGCGACGTTGCTGTGTCTCCAATTATGTCAATTTATGCTTTATTGGCTGTTGGCTGGGTCTTTGCACTAGCGAGGCCAGGCAGTGCTATGTTTAGCTGTATGTATGCTAGTGAGTGGTGTAGTGAGGTACTGACGCTAGTGTGTTGTGATTGTGAAGGACTACGCTTTGCCTTTGTCTTTTTGGAAGAGGATTTAAAGTCCACCTATTGCTTAACTTCTATTTTTATTTAATAAGCCTATTCTGTCCCACTGCTGGGTAAAGGCCACCTCCATTCCTTTCCAACTCTCTCGGTGTTTTACCTTCTCTTGGCAATCAATCAGGAACGAGTCCAAATTGTCACGCCAGTGTTTGGCCTGCCTCGGTGACGACACTGACGACGACCGCCTTCAGGCACCCACTGTTTGACGATTCTGGTCCATCTGTCCTGAGTTCCTGACCCATCCTGGAAATGTGTCCCGCCCAGTCCCATTTTTATCTCGCACTTATGGCTAACATCGGCGATGCCTGTCTTGGAGCGTATAGCGTATTGTGGTGTTTGATTTTGATCTTTAAAAATGCTCCGCTCCATCGCTCTTTGGCAAACCTTGAGTTTGGATTCTGAGCCTCCGTCTAAGATCAAATCTGTGCGCCATAGGTTATAATAGGCAGGATAGAGTTCATTCGTAAATGACCACATAGGTTAAGGTCCACTGGTCCTGACCTTGGTTCCAAGCTCGCTTTCGGACCCTCCCGAGCCTCCCATAGCTGTCGGGCTTGCAACCAGAAGTATAATCAGCCTATGATGTCCCCACTGCTGGGACACACGGCTTCCTCTCTATGAGAGGGAATGGGCTATAATCAACCACGCGGGCCCAGTGCGGGTTGGTAGATGTCTTCGAATTCTTGGTTCTAGGACATGCCGGTTTCCGCACGACGTTTTCCTTCACCGTTTTGAGAGCAGTGGTGTTGAAATTAATTACACAACACAAGTAATGCGCCAGCCTGGGTTCAAACCCACGACTTACTATTCGTAAGTCGGGGCCTCCACCACGGGGCCATTGGAGTAACTCTGCCTAGGAAACATCCCAAAAACCAGTAGTCACTATTGAATCGTTCAAAACTAATGTGCTACGTGACATTTTGTTAGCTTTCATCTTAGAGCGTTTTCGGCTGGGTGCCAAATGTTCGCCACATACTACCTGGTGCTAATATTGCATCCTGACATGAAAATATGAGGTCGACTGCTAAATCAGCTAATGTCCAACTCAGTTAAGTCTGTGAAAGATATCATAGACGATTGAACTTCTCGATTATTCCACTTTTAAATGATTAGTCATTTCGATTTCCAACTTTAAATCGATAGAAATCCATTCAATCTGTTTTTATTTTTTGCATTCGGTTTGAAAAGTATATGAGAAACTTAGAGATGATTTGCAAATACTTATATACAATGATACCCCACTTAAAATCATCACTTATCATCTTTATACCCTTCTCCCATGTTACTTGAGGTCGGCGCAACACGATTTCTTCTTCCACTCTTCTCTGTCATTCGTCACGCTATCATTTACCCAATATATGCTGCGTCCGGCGATACCAACGACGCAGCTCTATGTGTCCCGGCTACATCACACCACGAAGGTTGAAGAGATCGTGGAGTATGTCCGACCGAAGACCAGCTGGACCTTGAGGGTCGAGAAGTTGGAGTTGCGCCACAACAGGAATTTTAAGTCGTTCGTGCTGCGAGTTCCGACTCATCATATTGAGACCTTCCTCAAGGAAGAGTTTTGGCCGAAGGGTGTCATGTATCGGCGAATCCGCGGAAGGCTACGCGACACCACGCAGCGCAACATGACGCCGTCTCTTCGTGTTCAATAGTGTAATTAGGTTTTTGTGGTTTTTATAAATATGTATGTTAGTCTGTAAGGTATATACGATATGGTTCTTTTGATATCTGAATAGGCTTGTGTCAGATTATAAAAAAATATTTGACACGTATTTTTCTTTTCTTACGTAAACCAAAATTCACGAAGATACGACGCTTTTAAAATTCTCAATACGTCACGCCGTGCTATAAGTTTTAGTGCGTTCTGACGTCACGAGCCCCCATTCCCGAGTTTGATGCGTTTTATCTTTGTCAATATTCATTGATTTACAAAAACATAAAATACGTGTCCATTATTTTCCAATATTCTAACTGACGGACTAAATAGATTTGCAATTTATTGATGGTGGAAACTAACCTATTCAAATCACAACGTTTATTTCTCTCAATCGACTTATGACCATTCTCATTCAGTACATGATGTGTGTCAAGGCAGTTCTTCTAAAGCTATATTGTGTTTGGATTCAAAGGCGTTATTTTTGACGGCGAATAATTGACGTACCTAATTGGCATATCCGATGCGTGAGCAAGACATTTGTAGACGCGTCATCTATCATTTGCCTAGAATTCCCCAAGGCCCATCTATTTTAGGGTCGGTTTCCAGTCTAACAGGATACAGCTGAAAACCAGTATTTTACATGGAGCGACTGCCCCCTTGGCAAGACTAGTCAGTAGTCAGACTTTCGGGCCACTGAGTACCTTGTAACGACTGTCAAAGATCTACAAATGATAGCTGGGACTAACGGCTAACCGTGATTTCCGAGGCACGGAGGAAACTTTGTAAGTATGTAATGGTCTAATAAACCCATCCACGGACCTACCTAGGCAAGCGCAAAACTTGAAGATCGACTAAATATCATCGATCACAATGAAGACTAACTGCCGAGGTACGGACGGTCCCGCGATATTTTCATCTCATCATACCAAAGGGTGGTTGTAGAGTATTATCAGACAGTAATCTCCATAGTCCTCATATGAGTTAACCAAGATTATGTTTGGACCTTAAAAGAGACTATGACCTCAGAGTTTGTTTCGGGTACTACCTAGTCAGGTACGAAACACCGGCGTCATCTAGTTTTAAAACAAGTAACATTTAATTAATAGAATCAAAAAACCCGACCGCAAATTGTATATATAAGTATTTTTGTAATCTCCATTTAATTTCCTTCATTTTGATACCATACTCGATAGGTTTGGTTGAAAAAAAAAATAATGACTTACAAATATTTAGCGCCAAAAATCCGCCATTTTTTTTAACACTTATCTAAGGACACTTAGGCTTTTGAGACGAATCTGACGATACCTAACTGTCGAAATCCATCCAGCCATTTGGAACATACGAGGTTATAAAGAAATTCACAAACATACAAGATACGCGGGAAAAACATAATCCTTCCTTGACAGTCGTGTAAAAAAAGATGACTTGTAAAAGTGTTTTTTCCATTTGAATTAAATTCAGAATTACTTATATCGTTACATTGCCTATATCAAAGTACCTACCAGAATTCAGAATTGTAGGTATATTTTTGTCCTAAACTCCTAAACGTGACCATGATACTGTCTTACAACGCCATTGTGGCGATTGTTTCGCCATTCGGCAATGTTACACAATCGTATGTCGACAGAATACCATAAAGTTTGATTGTTTTCGCTTGGCGAAATAGGCCACCTCATTTTCTCTTTAGATTTGATGACGGTTAAGGTAGTATAAATGGCCATGGTGGTGTAATTTATGGCCATGTAATCTGGAGGGTACTGACAAATGCTTACTCTGACTGGACAGGTCCACTCAAATCTGTGTGGTTCTTTGTTCAAAAGACCATCACATACATAAATCTGCATAGTCCTCGTATAACTTTATCAATGTCTGGACTTTAGAAGGAGTTATGCCTGACTCGTCACTGTTCCGATCGGTTTTTTTATCAAGAAGTCCCGATTAGTCATCTTAGGAAAATCTCATTTTTAATTGAATGCCTCATTCGGCATGGTAAAAAGTACAGTAAGCAAGAAAAATATAGTACTTTACTTTTGCCAACCCGAATGGCGTGGCGGGCAGCGGTAGTAAAGCTGCCTTACGTTCTTAGGGTCCCGGGTTCGAATCGCGGTTGGAGCAAATGTTTGTGTGATGAGCATGGACATATGTTTCGAGTCATGGATGTTTATATGTATAATAAGTATGAATTTACAAACAAAAAGTATCTATGTAGTATATCAACTATCTGGTGTCCACGACACAAGCTTCGTTGCTTAGTGTGGCACTAGATGGCGCTGAACTTTCTCTTATGAAAATAGATGGCGCCACGTGTCATTGGGGTGGCTAATGCAAAGTAAATCTCAGATGGCGCCACCATAGTTGGTCTCAATCTGAGGTTAAGCTATTTTGAAATATGAAATGGCATTACTACATTTTCAAACAATGACGATAGCATATTTGGTACCCAAACGGTACCAACTATGCTAGCGCCATTAGTTCCACAGTTTTTCTCCCCAATCCCGAATTGATTGTGAAATTCTAAATTTTCGCGAGCGAAGCCGTGGGCAATAGCTAGTTGTTAATGTAAAACGTTGGTATTTCCCCTAAAACGCGATTCCCTAATGCTTAACGACTTAAGTAGACTACAGGAGCTAAACGCGAGTTATTATAATGCAAAAAAGCATATGATTCACTGCAATAAACAAACCCAGAAAAATATATGATATTCTTCAGGATATATCCTAGTACGATAGTGTTTTGAAAACATAATACAACTAATTATACTCGATAAAAAAAATCACGAACTTATCTCTAAAAAAATATTTTAACGAGTAAAAACCATACTAAAATACATGCGATCATTCTGATTTCTGATAGTATTAAATAGAATTTTTGGAGCTGCTGAAGATTGTACAACTGTCTTTGCATTGTATAGAATCAATCTCTAGTATTATATAATCGCACAGCCCATATTGTGTGAGTACTATGTACTAGAAAGCTATCATTCACTGAAATCCTACGTCTTTTCTTGACTTGAATGTGCCCTGGCGGTTGAGAGTATGTCACGCTCACTCTAATGTCTCGCTGATGGTGGCGCGTGTGTCGGATCATTCAGTTCCCTTCAAAATGGTTGAGTTGAATGGTGCTGATCCATGCGTCATGTTCGTGAACGGGCGCTGTCAGTTGTGACTGGTCAACTCTTAGTTGCCATGGCTTATTTGTATGTTTATTTTTGAATTGTATTTTTTGTTTTTACTATGGACACTTTTAACGTGCACATCTTGCTACATTGTTCTCACATAATATACCATCTAACATGAATGATGTAACCAAGATTTTGTAACAATATTTTGATTTAAAAGAGTGTCCATGGAGTTTCTTGCCCGTTCTTCTCCATAGAGATCTACGCTAGGGAATGGGCAACTACAGTACTTTCACAGTTTTTATGTCTTGTGACTGGGACTGTAGCTACATTTAACTTTGTTTCGACAATTCAAAAGTGCCTGTAACTGGCCTACTTGAAATAAATGCTTTGATTTTGATTTTGATTTTTTTTGGCAAATAATTCTACAAGCAACATATTAGCATCATAGTGTTTTATTTTTTTTATTCCAATCAATACATTTTTTGTAAATCGCAAAAAACCACTCATTTGGCACTATTCGGCCCGCAGTGACTGACGTAACAAACAACGACTTTGTAGTGCAAGCTGATTAGAACTTTATTCTAATAGTATTCAAACGAAGTTTGACAAATAGAGTTCTAGTCGCCTTAAGTAATTGTATAGCATTCATGTGGTGTAGCCTTGAATTTAACAAGGCGATTTAGAAAAAACAAAAACACTAAATTATCATACTAATTGTAAAGCTAATTGTGTTTATCAAACGTTAATAGCTTCACATTTAGGTTTTCTAGAAAAATCTGTTCGGGACTATTTTTGTCTGTTGTCGATTTTAAGAAATACGAGTATCTGTTTACCGACGTAGCCCGAAGAATTCCCAAACTAAAGTGGCAGTGGGCAGGGCACATTGCTCGCAGAACGGATGGCCGATGGGGCCGAAAAGTTCTGGAGTGACGACCGCGAACCGGAAGACGTTGCGTTGGAAGACCTCCCACTATAGGTGGACCGATGACCTGGTGAAGGTTGCGGGAATCCGCTGGATGCGAGTCGCACGGGACCGGTCAATGTGGGGTCAGTTGGGGGAGGCCTATGTCCAGCAGTGGATGTCTTTCGGCTGGAATGATGATGATGATGAGTATCTGTTTAATAAACATAGATCTACAAGATCGGACTAGATTTTTTTCTGATCTGGTATTGCTGTAAGTAGTCTACTTACTATGTCTGGGACTAAATCCTTCCATATACTTAATCATTGCCCTTATCCCAATTCATTAGTGGTCGGCACAGCATGTCTTCTTCTTCCACACTTCTCTATTACTCGTCATCTCATCAGACACCTCCTGTCTAGCCATATCACCCTTCACACAGTCCATCCATCATTTCTTTGGTCTTCCTATACTTACTCTTCTAAATATCCGTAAATCGTTCCATAAATGTTATATGCGAAAGTAGTAGGTATAATAACTGTGTCTGTTATTTTTGTTGTTTGTTCTGTTGGTTTTACACGAAAACCACTGAACCGATCGCTAAGACATATGACTGCCTGGGACCTAGGACTTAAATCCCTGGATATTTGTACTCTCCAAAAAAAAAACAACACTGACAGCAGCTTTTATGAGCTATATTTATGTAAACATAACATACAGTATACGAGTTTAGTCTTCTATGTTTTAACGAACCATAAAAATGTCAATAACGATAATGTAAAAAATAGTAGTCAATTGAAGACAAAAATCTAAGTAGGTATTTGCTTTTCAATCCCCGACTACGATAATCTCACATTTATTCTATTTATAAACAACTCGAAGTAAACAATTTATTACCTAATACTCACGGAATACCGATAATATTACCGAAATAAATTCGGAACGTATACGAACGAACATCACTATGCTGCCGAGCTGTCCTATTTGACCAGGCGCAGAGCGACAACGTCGCGCGTCGCCTTTCTCTCGCGGCAGACATGTTGTTTTTGTTATTACTAAGCTGTGACACTTTAGTACTTTGTTGCTGTATTTATTTTATGATCTGATAGATGGTTTATTATGATTTTTTAAGGGTATGCAGAGTGAAAGTTCTAAACAAGAATTTGTGTGGTATATATATAACCCGACAAAAAAATCACGCTCCAATTCGATTTGGGGTTTACAAGGTAAACTCGACTCATCTTATTGTTGAAGTCGGTTAAAATGTAGCCTATGTTACCCGGTCCATAATATTAATAACGAATCGATTGACCGAATAGTTTAGGCGTTACGGAGGAACATACATAAATACAAACACACTTAAGTAGGTACATCATACATACATAGACTGCTAAAATCATAACCCTTCCTTTTGGCTTCGCCGTAGTCGGGTAAAATAAGGTTGCTCTTTCAAATCGGGAAATTCAATCGTTATTTTATCATATTATGATCTTAAGTCTTATGATAAAATAAGGGATAAGTGTGTTAATTTCTGACACCTACTTTTAACCATTAATCCATGGTACCTACTTCAAGGTAGAAGCGCCAGGGTAGCCCGCGAAATTCAGTACTCATCAGCCTACAGCAGACCACTGCTGGACATAGGCCTCCTCAATCGCACGCCACTCAACTCGATTCTCATCAAGTCTCATCCAGTTGCTATCGTACCTACTAGCCGCCCTGCTCAGATCGTCACTCCACGCTCGCGTGGGGGCGTCCCACCTTACGTTTGCCTATTCGCGGTCTCCACTCAAGAACACGTCTATCCCAACTGACCCCAAGTCCCCAACGGCCATCGGTTCTACGGCTAATATGACCGGCCCATTGCCACTTCAGCTTAGGTACTTATTCTGCGACCTATGTCGACTACTCTTGTTTCTTTGTCGGATCACCTCGTTCAGGATCTTCCCTGATGATTGCCAATTTGTCCAACGCCCTGTCTGCCGTCTGTTGTAGTAATTACTATTTCTGATGAACTTATAGTGTTTCTAAGTTATGAGGCCGTCAGGTAGGACTTCAGAACGCCATAATAGGCTGGAGTCCTGAAAAAATTCTAATTGGTCCGTCAGTTAGATTATCAAAAAATATTTGACACGTATTTTTTCTTTTGTTACGTAAACCATAATTGACGAAGATACGACGCTTTTAAAATTCTCAATACGTCTTGCCATGGTATAATTTTTAGTGCGTTGTGACGTCACGAGCCCCCACTCCCGAGTTTTGATGCGTTTTATCTTCGTCAATATTCATTGATTTACAAAAACGAAAAAATACGTGTCCATTATTTTCCAATACTCTAACTGACGGACTAAATAGATTTGCAATTTATTGATAGTGGAAACTAGCCTATTATGTAACTAGAAGTTTTCTTGAGGTAGGACTTCAGAATGCCATATGTAACTAGAATTTTGTACCTAGTCTGACTGACTGCCTCGTTGGTCTAGCGGTCAGACTGTTGAGCATAAGGTCCTAGCTCGGTTCGATTCCCAGGTCGGGTAAAGTGTTACTAGGCTTTTCCATCAGGAATTTCTCAGTAGCAGCCACGGAGTATGAATTTGTGCCCGGTTGACGGCAATAGGCTCGTCCCTATGGGTGTACTGTTTAGGTACATTTCTGCTTAAACTTTCGGGGTTTGCAAGGCGTGACGATATGCAGTAGCGTAGGTCTGTAGTCCCAGTAGGCCGTAGGGCCTTGTATCAAAAAAAATTTTGGGGGCCTCTTGAACCCGAGTGCGGAGAAGCTCAAAAAGAGGAGAAAATCACAAATGATTTTTGCTAAACTAAGAAAATAGCGTCCTGGCTTGCATTGTTTTAGCTGTCATTCATTTTACTAAGAGAATGTGCAAGCGAACATAGTGAGACAAAAAATTGTGTAAAACTGCGATTAAGACTTCAATAAAAAGCTAGAAATTAGAGCATCCTGAATGGGTTTAAGTTTTCATCAAAGAGTAATTTATAATTTATCATTTATTTTCTCTTCACAAAGCTGACTTAAAGTTAAAATGTACAAAATAATGTCTCAGCTGTATTCAGCCTTTGTGAGAGACTGGTGCCTGATGTAGGTTTTTGAGAAAAACCTGTGTTACAGGTCACCAGGCCCCTTCAGGCTAGAATAAGCTTGCAGAGATAACGTGTGAGAGTATGAGTGAAACGATATGCATAACAATATTGAAAACAAAGTAGAAGATAAACAATATGAATAACAAAGGCATAAGAATAAGTAATAACAATAAAGGAATTACCTACTCGTACCTACAATCTTGCAGAAGTTGTGGTGAGTGATGTGTGTGAGTGTGCATGAATCTTGAGTGAAGTGTTAGACTTGTAGGAGATGTATGAGTGTAATTCGGATGAGTAATGTATGTCTGAGGGTGAGTAGGTGCAGCGAGTTTTTTTTTTAATACATTACATAAGTACATCAAAGAGTGAGCGAAGCGAGCTTGCAAAATTGGAAGTTTCTGGATCGGTACAAGCATCTCATTTTATTTTTTCCTCATGGGCTCTTGTTACTCGGGGGCACCGTATCATTGACTCGGCTGCTACGGCGGTAGCTACGCCCCCGATGTCATGTGATGACCTATGTAAGTTTACAAATTTCTGCAAATGTGTTGAAAGATCTTTTAATGGAGCTAGTAATACGCATCAAGATAAATGATAATGATCGTATTTACATACTGTTTTATTAATTTTGAAATAAAACCGATGAGGAAAAACCGTATAACCGGTCACGGAAGTGAGACCTTCCTTGTTCGTGAGGGCAAACGTTTGCTTCCTGCAATATGGCGTCTTATGACAATTTGCGCGCCAAAATTATTAATAATACCAATACAAAATATCACCTTATAAATTCATCTGTCGTCCTGTACCTGTAATAATTATGTACTTATGTTGAAACTAGCTAATGCCCGCGGCGTCGCCCTCGTGGAGTTGCGTAATAAGTAATTGTTCCACGGGATCGTACCTACTATCGGGATTAAATGTATCTTATATGTTAATCCGGGTTATATACTACCTGTGTGGCAAATTTTATCCAAATCCGGTCAGTAGTTTTTGCGTGAAAGACGTACAAACATACATCCATCCTCACAAACTTTCGCATTTCTACTATTAGTAGGATTAGTGATCAATTAAATTTACTAGTCCTAATTTTCCTGAATAAATATAAATGAATCATTGTACCAAAAGTGCCTGCTAATCCGTTTAAAATGTATGTCGTAAAATATCAGATAAAGTTTCAAGTCGTTTACACATACTGTGAGTCATTCATTTACTATGGTTACTCAGGGGCCACTGTGAGTTATTGGGCAGAAGTACCATTTAATACCAGACCACAGATACCATAGCGCACTTCAACCGCACCGTCCAAATTTTTTTTGTCAGAACTCGTTAAAAATAGTGAAATCGTCTATGAAAATAGTATTGAAAAACAAAATTGCGACGTAGACACGCGTCTAAAAGATCCATGGATATTAAAAGTCCATATTCACATCTTTATTTGCATTCTATAATGTGCAGATCTTACAATGAGCTTAAAGCTAAGGTACGATTACGGACCTTGTAGATGGCGCTGTACATGACTCAGTGTAAGAAAATTATTTTCGGTGTCCGGTCGCAGCCAAATCAAGTTATTACGTGCAGCAGATATCCAAATATTCGGTGCCAGGTCGTATTTTATAAAAATAATAGCCAAAATGGAAAAAAAGTAAGTTGCAATTTAACGAACACGCAAATCGAACGAAGAAAGACGAACGCACACAAACTAGGTAGGAGCACTTTTGAAAGGCAATGCACGCGAGCTCCATACAGCCAAACAAAAAGGTATTACACTGAGTCATGTACAACGCCATCTATCGTTTTTTTAGTAGAAGCTGGCCCAGAAAAAACCTCATTACCTACTTAAATTTGACTATAGATACAAGTTGGTATTTTGTTCTCTCTCCCAGTTGTTACTCAAGATTGATCAACAGTCGACGCGCTGCCCGTCGACGCGTTTTGCTATAGAAACATCCGGAAAACCCCTTGTATTACGTAGCTCCAATGTGATACGTAGCGTATACAGAGTGTAAAAGACCTAATCACGAAGCCGTCAACCAAGCATTCAGTATATCAAAATAAGTAACTTTACGCAAAAATTATTGCTGGGAAACAACTTTGTTTTTTGGAGTGAAAAATTATGTTTTGTGGTAGAACTCAATGTAACGCACTCAAAACATTGTGCTGATGGATGTATTGAATAGTGTGGGGGTCGTGGAGGTGTATAAAGTAAAAATCTTACATTAAAAACTTGTACCGTATTAAAAAAAACTTGTCAAAAAGTTGGAACTTTGTCCCCCAATATCTCCGTAACTAGAAGGTTCCCAGGTATGGTGTAGAACAAAAAAATGATCGCAATGACGAGGAGAACAAGTGCCTTTCGGCTTCGTTAAGAGCTGTTTTACATCCTTTAGGTCTTATCAACGTAATATCACACCATGTCTCTTTCATCGAAGGTTTAGGCACAAGTGTGCTTACCTAATGGACTCATAAGAAAGCCGAAAAGCACTAGTTCTCCCCGTTACCTATTGCTATTTTTTTTTTTGCTCTGGGACCTTACGACCAGAACAAAAAAAGTCGCCAGTTATATTGTCTCAGGTAATAGCGGGCAAGCCTATTGCCATCATGCATGACGGTATGACGTTATGTTTGCTAAAAAGTGATAAGTAAAACCGACACACTACTTGCTTGTCATGATGGCGCTGCTTTTAACTAATAAGAGGAAATGTCAAAAATCCGTGTAATGCTGCATGGTGATTTTTAAGCAAGGCGATTGTCGGGACTAGGTACAGCCGCAATATTATTTTTAATACATTTTTAACTTTCTATCATTTTTATTTGTAAATAACTAACTACCTACATTTTAAAATAAAAACGATAAAATGACCTAAACTTGAATCAGAGCATCAAACAACTTCTATTCAACGCTGTCAAACTGTAATTTAAAAAAAAATACAATTTGCACAGATAATTTCCCTAACGTTCGCGCGCGCTTTCCAGTTAATTTCATTCTAGTGGCAAAAAAAAAAAAAACATGCGAAGGGGACATAATTATGTCAAAAATCTGTCAAATTCAAAACATTCGATTTTAATTCATTAAATCGCCACACTAATTGATTTGGTTTTTTTTTTCATAAAAACTTTCTCATTAGTGGACAGGAGTGGATTCTCGCCCGGTTGATCACAATTGGTTCGCCCTCTATAACATGGAAACATTACTGGCGAAATGTGTGTATATTAATAGGTAGGTACACATAATAGCTAACCTCTATGGGATTATTCATGCAATGGATAGATATCGATAAGATGCAGTGTAGATTACGCAATGCGTTTGACATAATATTTCATAGTTATTTATAACTCCTACGTTCGTTGCCCCCAATGCCAGCGTTGATAATGTTGATATCAGCGGAATGTAGGTAATAAAGAGCCAAGAAGTTATACGTTTAAAAGAAAACTAATTTGAAGAAATTATTGTCTTTGCCGTCGACCAAATTATTTTTCAACTATACTATTCAAATGTTACCTTATTTCGAAAGAGATAAGATTCATATTCAATTGTCAGGCTGTTGAATAACCGACTAAATTTAGTTTCACGTTACAACGACGTGTTTTCTTCGCGTTATAACGTTTAGTCTATCTTTCGTTGTGAACTAGTGAGTGTGTTTTAGAATTTACCTTGGTTATTATGCTTGTATAACGTGAATTTTTCTTTCATTGATGTCAGCCACGTTTTTAAATACATTTTGTGTTCTGTCGGGCTTAATACGGGGTGACAACTGGTAGCGAAGCGGCGGCGGCGTAATTAGGTAGATTTGTATTGAGCTGTTCTCTGTGTCAGGCGGCATGGGTACCGACAGCCGCCATTTTGGGCCGCGACGCGACGCCCCTCAACACCGCTCCGCTGCCCCTGTCATCCAGCCAGTGTTTATCGTAACGTTAACGTTTTTTTGTTATCGTTAGGTTTTTGACGACAGTGAAGGAGGAATTCGAAATTTACACGCGCTATTTTTTATTGAGAGAATTTATAAACATTATCCCGTGTGTTCTGAATGTTATAAATTATAACGTTAAAATAGTACAAGTGTAAAAAAAGACTAGATAGGAACCGGTGCCTAAATATTGTGTGGTGAAAAAATATTTAGTTGTAAAAAATGCCGAAAAGCAATCCAATGGTTTGGAACTATTTTGAACCAAACCCGGACACTAGAATGGCTGATTGTAAACTATGTGACAAGAACTTATCTTACAAAACTACTACTGCGAACTTGAAACAGCACTTGAAGTTAAAACATGCTAATGCTTTTGACGAGTATCTTGAGCAAGCGATTTCTTATAGCAAACCTAGAGTTACAAAGCCGAAAGGCAGTACGTTATTGATTTGGAACTATTTCGATCACAATCCGAACGTTGCTGGTAAAGCCGCGGACTGTAGACTATGCAAAAAGACACTCTCATATAAAACTACTATAACAAACTTAAAAGCTCATTTGAAACAAAAACATATCCGTCATTATAACGAGTTTGTCAAGCAAGGAGAGTCAATATTGGTGGATTCATCTGAAGATAGTTCTACATCATCGGAATCAGGTAATATTAGTAACGTTGTTTTTTTTTTAAGGAAAATCGATTTTAACGTTAAGTATATTTTTTTTTTGACAAAAAAAAATCGTGTCGTTTAAACGCGTTTAAAATACTGTAATCAACATAGAACCTGACACTAACCTGCAAATTGCAAAAAACTTAAGAAAATGTTAAGTTCGCGGGCTATCCTGGCGCTTCCACCATATTTGGACACTTGGAGAGGAGCCACATGTGAGAGTTTGTTTAAAACAGCTTTATATTAGTCAGGTTTATTAATATAACTAAGTGAAGGATTTTCTGAAATACTAAGAACGTTGACGATGTAAGTATACGAGAATTAAGTTCAGGAGAAATAAAATGGTTTCTGTCTTTCTTTTTTGACTACTGAATAATAACAGTCGCTCAGTAGGGCTATTAAGTACGTATCTCTGTTGGCAGCCCGAAATGATAGTAACTGGGCTCAGTGTCCATCAATTAACTATCAAAAGGTTAGTTTCGTATTATGTACGACCAGTCGCGATCAAATATGACGTCATTAGTTGTCATCGTGGCTGATAGTCACCGTAACTCATTTTGACAGACGCTTTCGTATCGATACTTATATTATTTCGATTATGTAAGCATAGTGGACAAGACAGGCTAAGAAAAAAAAAATGCAAAATTCGTATCAACCTTTCCCGTTTTGAAACGAAGAAACGTCATTTATTTTAGAGATCTTATCTTTGGGAACAACCTCTGTTTTCTATACAGAGTAGTTCCGAGGTACATTATGGTACATTCACTATGTTTTACTTACTGTAAGGTCTACATTGAATTATGTAGACTAATTATTGCAGCTTTGCCACGCAGTAAAATCAGATTTAATCCAATGACTCAACACTATGGCGTGAAATAAACAAGATAATTTTGGAAATAAGAATGTTTTACAGAAATAGATCGTACATTACGTGGGATGACGAAAATAATGTTGTGAAACATTTCGTGCGCCATGTTTTTTTAAGAACTGTCAGATTTTCGCGCCAAATGCCTGAAGTCCCGCGTCTTTTCAAAGTGCCTGTCATCTGTCCATTACCAAAAATAATTAAGATTGTTAAAGATAGACTATACGGACTACGGTATTTTGAACTTTGTCGACAGCCAATAGACATATTAGATAAAAATAGTCTCTGAAAGATTACAGTCTTTCGTGAGTCTTTCTATATGCTTTCTCTTGCTGCATGTGAATCAAGTAAATTGTGAAATCTCAAGAGCGTACTAATTACGATTACACGATACCTACTAGCGGTCTTCTCTCGCGGTACAAATCAGCGATTAATTAAAGATAGCGTAGTGAGTGATGTGACCGTCCGACTATAGGCCTCAAGTTCGAAACTAAGACAACGCACCTTTTTTTCGGATTCATGTGTTCTTTAATGATGACTTGCTTCGTTGAAGGAAAACATCGTAAGGCACACAAGCATGCCTGAGAGATATTTCCCGACGACATGTAAAACCAAGTCAGAGGCCCATCCATGGGCGGCATAGAAACTGACACCAGGTTAGGTACTAACCACACGATAAAGAATGAAGTAAAAATAAATGCAGTCTGGGCTAGCGAATTTTAGACAGCCCATAATTTATCAGCCTATTATTAACGTCCTAATAATCAAAACCAATTAAAAAACCATCAACAATCACCAACAATTTACTGTATTGACTAACAAACAATGCAATAACGAAACATCACCTCTAGCCATAGACAATACGATTATAACCTTACTTTTTCTCACACGATACTCACCTTTACAGCTTTCGAAATAAAGAATATTTTAGCATGTGTCTATGTGATGAGTGTCGTCATAACAAAAATGGTAGTATGACTGCTGTTGTTTTTCACAGGAATAACACCTTTTAGTACCTAGTTATAAAGATGATAATGGCATGAACACGAGATGCGTTTTGTCTCAACAAAAATCATGATATGACTGCCGTTGTTTTTCACAGGAAAAACACCTTTGTCGTAGAAGTTATAAAGATGATAATGATGTGAATAGACGCTATGTTTAGTATCAAACAATGCTGATATGCCCTTGGTGTAGGTCGTTGGCTTGTGCTAGAACTGTGATGCCCCCGCCTCGTCTCATTCGCTGGCAAGGCTTCAGGAGCTATTTCTCTTTGATTTATTCTTACTATCTAATGTATGGCTGGATTTCTGATTAAGTAATTTATGTGGCTTCAGATTTGGAGCTCGTGGCTAAATAAAAACAGCCTCTTGGCTCGGGCCAATCTTTAAGCTAAGCCGTGCTTGCCCAGGTTGGTCCGTGGATGGGTGACCATCTATTACATAGGTACAGAGTTTCCTCCGTGCCTCGGAAAGCACGTTACGCCGTTGGTCCCGGCTGTCATTTGTAGATCTTTGAAAGTCGTTACAGGTAGTCAGTGGTTCGAAAAGTCGATAACCAGTCTTACCAAGGGGTATCGTAATATCCAGTACTAACTGAGTTGTGGAGATCAGATAGGTAGTCGCTCCATGTAAAATACTAGTGTTCATCTGCATCCGGTTAGACTGGAAGCCGACCCCAACATAGTTGGGTAAAGGCAGGCAAATTATCTGGCTTAAGATTTTGCGTTAAAGCCTTTGAGTAAACAAGGTTTTCATGAACACTAGGTACCGAAATAAAATAACATAACGTCACGCCTATAATCCCCGAAGAGTTAGGCAGAGCTGTATCTAATACGAGTAGTACACCTTTACACAATAATAAAAGTATTACTTAAGGCGCCTCCCCGAGCAAATGACCTTGAACGAGCAGTTTTTTGGAGCCTCTTTATCCAAAAACAATACCAACTAATAAAAAATACATTAAATTACTACATATTCTTGACTCCAAAATTGTCGTTTCATTATTTTTTTAAGTAGCTTATTGTTTAATAAATCCCCTCACAACGAAACCACAGAAATGAGAAATAATTATTTATAAAATGCTACTCCTCGTAAAGTAACCATTATTTTGATTTGCTACTTATACTAATGGATAGACAATTAAATAATGAACATAATTGTCGTTTTATTTTTTCCAAAAGACGTAAATTTGATTATAAAAAGAATAAAAACCACTCATTTCGCACTATTCGGCCTGCAGTGAATGACGTAACAATCACTTTGTAGTGCAAGCTGATTAGAACTTTATTCTAACAGTATTTCAAACGAAGTTTGAACCACCACAAATAGAGTTACTAATTTTGCTCGGGGAACCGCCTTAAATAACGTTTTATTAAAATATACAAAAACCAACTCGCGGATTTGAACGAATATGTCTTTTTTCGGCTTAATGAGCTGTGTGTACTTACCTAGTATTTTTAATGATAACTGTTATTTTCAGTATTCCTAGATAATGTGTGTAAAAATACCCTGAACGAAGCCGAAACACACTTGTTCTCTCCGTCATTGCAATGATTTATTTGTTATAGAGTCTAGGACCATACCTGGAAACCTTCTAGTTACGGAGTTATTGGGAGGGGGAGTCAAAGTTCCAACTGTTTCACAAGTTTTTATTTATATATTTTTTTAATATTGTAACTTTAAATACCTCCGCAGTCCGCATAATGTTTGAGTATGTTACATTGACTCCTACCGTAAAACGTGATTTATCACACACAAAAAGCCTCTTTCCAGAATATTAATTGTTGCGTAGAGTTATGTATTTATTTTACTATTTATGTACACACAACATGATAAAATATGAGTACTTAGTTTGATGTACAGAAAGCTACGTGAAGGGTTCGTTTACACCTTGTCTTCAGCGTGTAACAAACTGAACAACTTTCTCCATGGCCGACCAACATTGTAATCGGGAAAGAATATACTTACATAGAATTATAGAAAAATCGTTGTCTTATTCCAACATTTTGAACCTAATTTGGCCATACGTACCTACTACGAGTATATCCACTGAAATCAAATTAAAAATACGTTAGTGAGTAATTTGTTTGTTACATTCGTTCTCACGGCTAAACCAACGAACCGATTTAGATAATATTTGGCAGACAAGTAGCTCGGTAACTATAGATGTAGAAGGACATAGTACACGTTTCATTAAACTTCTAAGCACCATTGTCACCTATACGTGACAAGCAAGTTCCTGCATTTATGCTCTGGCGTTTAAAAGGCTAAAAAATACCGGTCAAGTGGGAGTTGGACTCGCACAAGTAGGATTCCGTACCGTACCAGCGTACAATGTCGAACAGAACATTTCTTTTTTTAATAGTTTTGTAAAAAAACACTTTTCTCGTACCTACATATCTCTTTTAATTGAATTTATTTGTCTGTGATAATTTTAACATAACACTACGCCTGTAATCCTCAACGGCTTAGGCACAGGTGTACCTCATAGTACCTACACCAATGATATTCTAATAAACAGAAATGATACACCTAGAAATAAACCGAGAAAAATGTTCCTCGCGGCAGCGGCAGCTCACAACCACGCAGTGACGCAGACTAAAGGCAATACAACCCAATTAGTCAGTTAGATTACCAAAAAATATTTTACACGTATTTTTTCTTTTGTTACGTAAAGCAAAATTGACGAAGATAAGAGAATACGACGCTTTTAAAATACTCAATACGTCACGCCATGCTATAATTTTTAGTGCGTAGTTTGACGCCACGAGCCCCCACTCTCGACTTTTGATGCGTTTTATCTTTGTCAATATTCATTGATGAACAAAAACAATTTTGCTTAGGTACTTTGCTAACCTACTAAAATAATTAAAATATAAAAGACTTATAAAATTCTATCGATTCGTATTCTAAAAAATCTCATCCATTTAGGCAAACGTGTGTCAGCCAATATTGCTATAACTGACTATTATACGAACCCTCAAAACTATTATATCTCGATAGAACTTGCATGCCTGCTTACCTCATTTAGTAAACCCACTCTGAAGTTAAATATAATCTCAGTATCGTACGATGTCGCGTCATCGGTGCGTGACGCTGACGACCACTCAACGTCACATAATATATAACACTAGTTTCGTAATAACGGCTAAAACTGTTGCCAGTGTTTCGTAGACAATGGTGTCGATTCTGTTGTGCACAAACTAAACTTCATTTGGGCTATTGATATCTTTTACTAAAAGGCAGTGCGAGAAAAGGACGGCTATAGCTATGAACTAAGTTAGAGATGTCAAACTAGTTTATGCCTTGCGCTTCACCGTGTCTACAGTCGACATGTTTTTACGTGCACCCTTCATTTGTATGGAAATATTAGTTCCAACTAAATTTGACAGCTCTAAATTACGTCCGTCTCTTTCTCGTTTTATAAGAGAGAAAAAGATAGCAATAGCCTAAATTAAGTTTAGTTTGTGCACAACAGAATCGACACCATCCATAATCTACGCATTAGACATTAATCGTCTGCCAGCATTTTCTAACTGCTGTGGGGTCGGCTTCCAGTATAACTGGATGCAGCAGTATTTAGGACATGCCGGTTTTCTTACGATGTTTTCCTTCACCGTTTTGAGAGCAGTGGTGATGAAATAAATTACACAGAGTAATGCGCCTACCTGGGTTCGAATCTACGACTTATTGTTCGACCGCCTGCGCTGCTGAGTTTTAGGAGAGCAGCGGTGGCCACTGGGCCACTCCTAAAACTCATAATCTAATAGTAAACTCATGGAAACAATTTAAATTTGACTCGTAACAGCACCTTTATTTCGTTATTAGTAAGGTTTTGTTTTCTTTCAACATCTTACGATCACCCGCATAAGTTCTTGCCTGGCTAAAGCAAAGCCAAAAGGAGATAAAATATACGTACAGAAAGAGATATAATATGCCAAGCGACCTCTTATGTGTCGTCTGACCTCTACAACCTTTGTGAATATCAGATAGGTATTGCATCGTCGAATATACAATGAATGCTAGATATTCATCTGCATGATATAACTCTCAATCAGTAATGGATCGTGATTTCTTAATCTTTTTTTTGAAAAATTTCTATTATACATATCCAAATTAGGTCGAGAATCCTTTTTGAACGTCAAAAATTACATTAGACGTTATTTTGTGTCATTGGCTTGCTTTTTCCCAAACTATGTTGGGGTCAGCTTCCAGTCTAACCGCAAGCAGCTCAATACCAGTATTTTACATGAAGCGACTGCCTATCTGATCTTCACAACCTAGTAACTGGGTAATAGTTAATACGATACCCCTTGGTAAGACTGGTTGTCAGGCACTGACTACCTGTTACGACTGTCAAAGATCTACAAATGACAGCCTGGTGCTTAACGTGCTTCCCGAGGCACGGAGGAAACTTGGTACGTAATGGGTGGTCACCCATCCGCAGAACAACCTAGACAAGCGCGGCTTAACCTGATGATTGATCCGAGTGGCTGATTACTATCTAGCCATGATCTCCTCCGTTTACATTTAGATGGGCCGTAGCAAATTATCGCTTCCTATACAGAAGAACCGGTAAAAAATCATCACGAATACTCTTGTATTAAAATCTATTCAAAATCTAGCTCAGTACAACGTCGGACATGATACCCCACGGCTTTAGACTCATCGTAACCAAAACCCAAAATAGAAGGCAAAACTAGCACAAATAACAATATCAAACTTTCTTAAAAAAACTAGGTCATCGCAGTAGTTCATACAAAATGGAAATGTTACTTGTTACGAAATACTTCATGTGACGTAAGGTACGCGTCATACTCTGTGACGCGGTCCGTTCCGAGTATTGAGTGACGTTTGACATACGTCATTTGATTCGAACGGGTTTGTCCCAGCAAAAAAGAACATCCTTGTTGTAACGTATTCAAATTATAAAAAGAACAGGTTTTTTTTTCAAATGTTGGTTTTCGCTGTATTGAGGGGATTTTTAAAATTGATGGTTATTTATTTCGCAAGCAATTTAATTTCAGAACAGAATACAGAATGACTGTCATGTTATTGTTTTAATTTCTTTGTGTTAACTGCCACTGTTGAACAACGACTCATCATCTTCCTTTCCCAACTATGTTTAGGTCGGCTTCTAGTCTAACCGGATGCGTCTGAATACTTGTCTACGTGGAGGGATTGCCTATCTGACCTCCACAACTCAGTTGCTACCCCTTGCCTTTTGTATAAGACTGATTGATTGTCAGACGACTGCCGTCTAAAAAACATGTTCCTTTACATACAAGTTAGAAGGGAAAACGACTCTAAAACTGTTACTACGTATTCAGTACATGATTATTAAAAAAAAACACGTTGTAAAACTACAATACCTACACTTTCAAAATGTGAGCATGGACATTTGTTTCCGATTCATGGATCGGTTTCGGATCGGTCATTGGTTTATATGTATAATAAGTATGTATTTACAAACAAAAAGTATCTATGTAGTATATCAACTATCTGGTGTCCACGACACAAGCCTCGTTGCTTAGTGTGAAACTAGATGGCGCTGGGTGTAATGTCCAGCGATATTTATTTTATTTTTAGTTATCTATATATGGAACAGCTGTTTTTAAATTACCGAAGAAAAATTTATATGCGGGGAGGTATCTCTTCCACCTTGTGTACAAAGTTGGTACACAAACGAGACTGTGTAGTATACTATATGGGTAATGGATACTACAACTAAAAACCCGACTACTGAAAAATCACGCTTTAACTATTTCGCGCACGTAGGTCGTTTAACTAGTGTCGACGGTATGGGAATCGCATGTACTTGATAAAAAAAGAAAATAAGTACTTGATTTACTTAGTGATGGGGTAAGTTTATTAAAATAAATAACAAGGAGCAAGAATGCCGACCGACCGCACCCGGAGATGAAAACTTACTGACTGAATTCTACATTTGAACAATTATCTAAAAAACTTGGGATACGGTCGGAGCGGCACGTTACCAACTAAAAACTGTACAACGGTTTCTGCAGCTAGGTAACACAATAAAAATAGCACAGTTAAACATAATACAATAGAAACAGAACCGTCGGCATCTCAACAAAAATATCAAAGGCTACTCTAAATTGTTGAAGCTGATATAAACAATAAGCAAATTGGGCAAGGCCCTACCATTAACTATTGTTATCCTTGCATAATACCTGAAATAAAACATCTGAAGGCTTGCCGCGAGAAGCTAAAGCTAGCGGTACTTACAGTTAACTTAAAATACTTACATACTAAGTTCACTAGAGTAATACCTATAATATTAATAAATAATTAATGAAGACGCCACAATTAAATTCGGGGTTTACAAGGTAAAATCGAATAGCCTAAAATACCATAGTAACGAATCGATCGACACCTTATTCATCAAAATCTGAGAAATAGTTTAAGCGCTACGGAGGAACATACGTAAATACATACATACATAGACTGCTAAACTCGTAACACTTCCTTTTGGCTGCGCCGTAGTCGGGTAAAAAAGTCGGTGTATTTTTTCCTGTTAGCAGAATTACTGTTTTGACCTTGAAGTTATTGGTTGACGTCCTACATCGTATTATTTGCGGTCACCGCTGAAGGACAGTCCGCCCCATTGTTTATTTGTCCTTTTCTATTCATTGTGATGATTTCAAATGTTGTGGCTAAAATAAACGTATAATTAACGAAACTAGCGAAGTGCGAGTCGGGCCCACACTTTCCGAAAACACGTTCCTTGTATGGGGAACCCCGTTTAATTGACGACCGAATGGCGCAGCGGTAGTGAGGCTTCCTTACGTTCTTAGGGCCCCGGGTTCGAATCCCGGTAAGAGCAAATGTTTGTGTGATGAGCATGGACATTTGTTTCCGAGTCATGGATGTTTATATGTATAATAAGTACTTATGTATTTACAAACAAAAAGTATCTATGTAGTATATCAACTATCTGGTGTCCACGACACAAGCCTCGTTGCTTAGTGTGGCACTAGATGGCGCTGTGTGTAATGTCCAGCGATATTTATATTAATTTATAGGGTTCCGTACCCGAAGAGTAACCAACGGGACCTTATTACAGGGTTATTACTAAGCCTTCGCTGTCCGTCCGTCCGTCGTGTCTGTCTGTCAGCGGGCTGTATAGACCAGTTGACACCTATTTGACCTTAGTTCTAAAATATTCGAACTCGCGACCTTATACATAGAAACCTTCATTACTATGGAATATTCTTTCCATTATCCTCGATTGTTAATATTTGATATCGTAACATCAAGTCTGTAATCATTTCGCTGAAAGGTTACCTGGCAGTATATCTGCATAAGACAAAAAACCCAATAACACTGGAAATCAAACCCATGCTTATGACTCTAGAAGTCTTGCTCAAAGCTGCTCAACTTATTTTGAAGGTGGGCCAACATCGAGACGGAATGGGACGCCGTCACCTCCTTCTGCGAAGCAGTAATGCTAGAAAAGGAGGTGGCGGAACGTGAGAGGGAGAGAACCTCACAGCGTCCCGGCCGCCGCAGCAGACGCCCCGGTCGTCGTAGGCGCGGGCCTGTGGACGGTGGGCTATGGGCTAGCTCGCCGTCCGTCCGTCTCATGACGACAGGCCGTGTCGACGGCGCGTTCGTGTTCCACGCACGCCTCAGAGTGAGTCATCAAGAGGAAGGGATGCCTGCCGGCTGCGGAACTGTTCGAAAGAGATACCGTGGCCCCGGAACAAAAAGGGCGATGAAGGAACATGGATGGGTTTTAGTCAGTAAAAGTCTGACACTCCCTCCTACTCCGCGCAGAGCGGGAAAAGTCATTTGATGATTTGCTACCCGATAAAAAAAAAAAAAGGTGGGCCAACATTTTGTTTCCGTGTCAACCGGCGATAGTAAATAAAACTTGCGTAAAGTAAATTTGCACTTTAAAGTTTATAAATTTTTAGGCTATCGTTGAATAGGTCTTTTAAAATGATTTAGGGGTTGCTAATCCTATTTTTCGATTGAATAAACTAAATATTAAACTTTAAAGTGGAAATTTTTGTTCCAGTCCCCCCCCCTCTAAAAGCTAAACTGCTGGCTTGAAAAATCTGGAAAAATTCATGATGATAGGCATTTTATGAACTTAAAGTTCATAAAGGAAAATTATAGCGGTTAAGATAACTTTATTAGTTTAGCAGTAATAGTCGTTGAACTTGGGTGTTGGTAATTTTGTACCAAATATAAAATCCTTAGAATAAATCCTATAAAGTGACTAAGATGAAGTAGTTGCTTGTTTATAACGGGTAAAGACTTGCATTAAAAAATAATCTAAACTAAAAAAAAACATAATAAATTATCATAAGTTTCACAAAGCTGCCGCTAGATGGCGCTGTACCAACGGGTTCGTTCTAAATTGTGATAACTGGCTACCACGGAAGTCTACACTGCGCGTGGCCCTACACGCACTTGGCCGGTTTTTTTGAACTAATTTCTGAGGACTGTGGCCATAAATACACTTACGTACGTAACGTACTTACGTTAAACGTACTTAAAAAAAGAATGAGATTTTTGTAATTACTAGCTAGATGTTGGCTTACTGAGAATGGGTTCTTATGGAGAAACAATTTTTTTTTCGATGTGGTTGAATTCTGTTTTCAAAAGAGTGTCGTCAGTTGACCACTGTTAGCGGGCCAAATCAAATGCGTTGGCGGGCCATATTGTGGCCCGCGGGCCTGGTGGGCAGACCAACAATGCAACCATCACCTTCCTACCCTTGTTCCATGTTATTCGGGGTCGTCGCAACACATTTTCTTCTCCCATTCTCCCCTGTCAGACGTCACGGCATCATTTACTACTTTCTCTTGCATATCATTCCTCACACAATCCATTCATCTCTTCTGTGGCCTTCCTCTCTCTCTCTCCCTCTCCATCCATCAACATGTCCGTCACTCTTTTAGTCACGTGCGTTTCATCCCTTCCCATTACATGTCCATACCAAGACAAACGACTTCCTTTGACCAACAATGCAACCAAAAAACGTAGAAGATACTCGTAGGTAGATTTCAGAATATTATTTTAAGGCCGAGGCCAAACGAGCGTAATTTTGTGAGTCGCAGAATTTCGGTTTCATACATATTTTACGTCGTCGCG
This sequence comes from Xestia sexstrigata, assembly GCA_941918905.2. Taxonomy (NCBI): domain Eukaryota; kingdom Metazoa; phylum Arthropoda; class Insecta; order Lepidoptera; family Noctuidae; genus Xestia; species Xestia sexstrigata. The sequence continues at coordinate 10,023,788 of OW799230.2, read as the reverse complement.
TCGTCACGACGTAAAATGCGCCCAAATATGTATGAAACTGAAATTACGCAACTCACAAAATTACGCTCGTTTAGCCTCAGCCTTACTTAGTCTAAAGTCGAAATGCGTGGTTGTTTCTAGACTACGTTTAGTTGTTTACTACGTTAAAACGTGTTCCTCAAGGTCAGCGTTGGTTTTATAGCTCCTTAAGCGCAGGCCACACCGCCAGCTGGCGGATGGGCGAGCGACGCGAACGCAGCCCTTTTTCATACTTCGTTCGACTCTTTCGATAGTTCGCGGTGTGAACCATAGTATGGCCGTTTTCACATTAGGCGATAATGACGACACGATATCGTGGGACTGGTGGTTTCATACATATTGTGGATGTAAGTTGCTGGCGGAACGCGACTATGTCCTCGGGACTGCTTGGTGGTATAATACGAGCTGTTGGTTAAAGTCGTCTCCACATTGTCGGAAAAATGAAAAAATAGAAACACCACAATATCGCGTCTTTATCGCATAATGTGAAATCGACCTCTGAAAAGAGGTGAACCGTGTAACGATGCGCCAATGTGGCGGGCGAAGCGAGGCGATGGAAATTATATATACTACGCGAAGATATGGCGAGCTAAACTATGCTGGTTCACAGTCACACAGAAAGCTACGGACGGATGGGCGAGCGAGGGGAGCGTTCCATCTCGCACCGGGCTCGGCGGGCGAGGTGAATGAATCCCCGTATATAGGGTGTAAAACACCTCTTAACGAAGCCGAAAGGCACTTGTTCTCCCCGTCATTGCGATCAGTTTGTTCTACACCATACCTGGGAACCTTCTAGTTACGGAGATATTGGGGGGGAGTTTTTAATTTTCGATTTTTCGGTACAAGTATAAGGCTTGTCCTCAGAGTTATATAACTCCTGGCCATCTCTCCAGTCACGTAAGACGGGATCATTTGAACGAAAGAAATCATAGGTGCGATAAATGCGATTTGGCGTTATAAACAAAAGATGCTTTGAAAATGCATATGATAAAGCACGATGGGGAAAGAATACACATTTGCCCTGTGTGTCAAAAGTCTTACCAAAGAAAAAAGACTTTAAGGGAGCATTTAAGAATACACAACAATGATAAAAGATTTGTTTGCCTGGTATGTGGGAGGGCTTTTACTCAAAAATGCACTTTGAAAGGGCATTTGAAAGTCCATGAGCGGAAACCTGATATTGATGATCGTGTTGTCCAGCCTTTACATTCGATTTAAATATATGTATAGTATAGTACGGGTGTAAAAGTGTCCTTAACAAAGCCGAAAGGCACTTGTTCTCCCCGTCATTGCGATCATTTTTTTGTTCTACACCATACCTGGGAACCTTCTAGTTACGGAGATATTGGGGGTCAAAGTTACAAATTTTTGACAAGTTTTTTTTAAATACAAGTTTTTAATGTACGATTTTTACAAGTCGTTTCCCAGCAATAATTTTTGCGTAAAGTTACTTAGTTTGATGTACAGAATGCTTGGTTGACGGCTTCGTGAAGAGGTCTTTACACCCTATATATAGATGCTCTGTGGCGAATAGCATCGCTGGTATCGTCGGATATTTCGTTCGAATCGTTTGTATCGCTGACGTAGCTTAGCTTGCGCTCGGGCGATCGGTATGAATTGAGGTGAAACGATGCCCGCTCGGCTCGCTCGCTAGCTGGTTGTGTGGCCCGCGCTTTGTATTAGTTTTTGGACACATTTCAAGTTCGATTCAATTATTAGTAGGTATCTTATGTATTGCATAATCCGTCCTTATTCTTATTCTATTCTTATTATTATTCTTTATCCGTCTGTATATTTTTACGTTAGGTTCACACCGCACACTCGTGCAAGAGGGGCCTCAGTAGGTTCAATTGAGCATCAAACTAAGTAACTACGCCAAAATTATTGCTGGGAAATGGGCGTTTTTTCGGGTGAAAAATCCCGTTTTACGGTAGGACTCAATGTAACGCACTCAAAGCATTGTGCTGATGGATGCATTGAATAGTACAAGGGTTATCGAGGTGTTAAAAGTAAAATGAAAACATTAAAACTTGTTAAGGCGATTACATGAGCTAAATAAGCAACTGTATTTGTGTTGGTTCAAACTTCGTTTGAAATGCTGTTAGAATAAAGTTCTAATCAGCTTGCACGACAAAGTGGTTGTTAACGTCAGTCACTGCGGCCGAATAGTGCGAAATTAGTGGTTTTTTGCGATTTACAAAAAATCTATTGATTGGACTAAAAAAGTAAAACACTATGATACTAGTATTTTGCTTGTAGAATTATTTGCCAAAAAATCAGAATGATCGCATGTATTTTAGTATGGTTTTTACTCGTTAAAATATTTTTTTAGAGATAAGTTCGTGATTTTTTACTATCGAATAAAATTTGTTGTATTATGTTTTCAAAACACTATCGTACTAGCATATATCCTGAAGAATATCATATATTTTTCTGGTTTTGTTTATTGCAGTGAATCATATGCTTTTTTGCATTATAAAACTCGCGTTTAGCTCATGTAATCGCCTTAAAAAGTGGAACTTTGACCTACAAAATCTTCGTAACTAGACTCCGTAATATGGTAATATCCCGTTTAGTGTCAATGGTGTCGATTTTGTTGTGCACAAACTAAACTTAATTTATTCTATTACTATCTTTAACTAAAAGGCAGTGCGAGAAAAGGACGGCTATAGCTATGAACTAAGTTAGAGATGTCAAACTAGTTTATGCCTTGCGCTTCACCGTGTCGACATGTTTTTACGTGCACCCTTCATTTGTATGGAAATATTAGTTCCAACTAAATTTGACAGCTCTAAATTACGTCCGTCTCTTTCTCGTTTTATTAGAGAGAAAAAAATAGCAATAGCCTAAATTAACTTTAGTTTGTACACAACAGAATCGACACCAATGATAACTTAAAAATGTAAGTCCCTTTTAAAAGAATTCGTTTCGTTTTCCCCTAGCGGCCCTTTACACGGTACACCCCATTTTAATTCTCCGTTCCTACCAACTCTACCCTCTACTACGAACGAAGTAAAAAAAACTGGGACGTTAAATTGCTCCACACACGCATACTAATAACGCGACGATAACTCAACGGTTATGAGTATGACGCAGACTGACGAGTGAGTGGTCACTAGTTCAAACCCCATCCGCTGCGCAACGCCGGCCGCCGCGCCGTGTTGAATATACAGGAAGAAATTTTTGAACGCCACCTGGAGGGAAAGTACTCTAAATACTGGAGATAGCAAATTTGACTCAAAGGGAACATTCCTTTAATTTTAAATAGAAACAAATCTGCATTATGATTTTCGAAAATTCGCTCACACACTCGGAAATCGAACCGACTAAAATTCGAAAAAATTACATCCTGTACTTTTATGTCGTCAATCGATAGGGTCAATCATATTGATCAAATCTCTCTAACGAACATAATGAATTTAATGAAAGGAAAACCATGAAATCTAAAGTCATAAATTCAAGGGGATAAGACAAAGCACTTTTATTCAAATGTCCAGATATTATCCATCCATATGTATTAGTTGTTATTACCTAATTCACAATTATCTTTGACGTCATTTATTTAATCTGGTGAATTGTGGCTGTACTTGTAGGCCATCGCTGCATTTCCCCATCGGGGATTACAAGCGTGATGTTATGTTAGTGATAATCAATAACAGTCCCGCAGTAACTGGTCCGCTGCAAGGTAACGCTAGCTGCTTAAAATTCGCTTTATAAAAAAATTATTCATCTAATATCAATAAACAACGTAGTAACCAATAAGAATTTAAAAATAACCATACATTGGTGTCGATTCTTTTGTTCACAAACTAAACTTAATTTAGTCTATTGCTATCTTTTTCTCTCTAATAAAACGAGAAAGAGACGGACGTAATTTAGAGCTGTCAAATTTAGTTGGAACTAATATTTCAATACAAATGAAGGGTGCTCGTAAAGACATGTCGACTAAAAGCACGGTAAGTATTATAATTATTATCTATGTCACGGTGAAGCGCAAGGCATAAACTGGTTTGACATCTCTAACTTAGTTCATAGCTATAGACGTCCTTTTCTCGCACTGCGTTTTAGTAAAAGATAACAATAGCCTAAATTAAGTTTAGTTTGTGCACAACAGAATCGACACAATTAATAATTTTACAATCTATTTTGGTGAACAACTGTACACACACCTCTGTACACCCTTCCAAGTTACACAGGCGTGATATTACCTTAGTATTATCTTGTTGTATGTCCACGTAACAGACAGAACTGTTATTTTAGTACTCTATGGTAACACGTAATCTGTGAACGCTGCTAAAGTGGTAGTGTGCTCCCGAATTAAATTTCTGCCTATTTGGTAGAATTTTGAACACCGTTAGGGAACATCGTGTCGTGGCCCAAAATTTTACCATGGATACTTAATTCTATAGACCTGTTGTGGAAAATTTCGTTTACTTAAAAAAAATGATTATCTATATTTATTTTGACCGTGTAGGTATTGCACTTAATTATTATTTATCATTTACTTGTGCCCTTAAACACCGTGTTCAACATTTCAATTTTACTCAATCTTCCAACGGCATGAAAATTATTGTTTAAAATGGTTTTTAAGTGCCCTAGGGTTCTAGGGTTAAATCGTAATTGCTTTACTATAAGAGCCAATTCCACCTAATGAATTGAATCATAATTTGACATAATGTCTACTGCATTTTAGATCAAGACAGATAATAAATAAAAAATTACGCATAACAATTATTTATTGATTTTTGCATAACAAATGATGATATAATTATACATAAAAAATGCATCTTTTTTTTGATCATGCATATATCGTTTTTGTTTATAAAATACCAAATATGCATGGTATTATCATCCAGGTACAGTTTTACTAAAAAAACGTTTTATTTCATTTTAATTATACATTAATATTGCCACAAAAATAAAATCAGTTTGAATACAAACTTAAGTGCACCAGCAAATTAGTGGAAAAGGTAATACTTTCATTTTCGGATGCTGGCAACCCAATCCGTTTGACAGAAGAGTCGCTTTCAGGCAAGATGGAGCGGTGAGTATTTTTGTGATATTTATTCCAAATAACTGTTATTTTGCACTGTTCTTTTACATTACGTTAACCGTACAAGTTTTGAATATTATTATGTAGATATAGAAACAATAATTGAATCGCAACATTAACATTGAAACGGGAAATGAACGTGTTTTTATTCATCAATAACTTATAGGTTATTTTGACAACAAACGCATTCAGAGCCAATTTTGATTCGTATTTCTCAAACAAATACCTACAATATACCTAGTATCTATGAAAACCGTAATGAAAACGCTTTCGTTCGTATTCTTTAGCGGATAATGATTTGACTTTATTTTATGTTCTTACTAGTTAACTAGTTTCTTTTTTTCAAAATTTATTGCTAGGTAATCGAAGCAGTACTGCTCTGTTTTTTATATACCTACATGAGTAATGTTGGGAATTATATGTAGGCTCAATAATAACAGCCGGTCGGGTCGATCTTCAGGATAAGCCGCGCTTGCCTGGGTTGATGGGTGACCACCTATTACATACCGAGTTTCTTCCGCTGGTCTCGGCTGTCAATAATTGTAGATCTTGGACAGTCGTTAAAGGAAGTCAGTAGCCTGAAAATCTGACAACCAGTTTACCAAGAGGTAATCGTATTACCTAGTACTAATTGGATTGTGGAGGTCATATAGGCAGTCGCTCCATGCAAAATACTGGTATTCAGCTGCATCCGGTTAGACAGGAAGTCGATCTCAACATAGTTGGGAAAAGGCTAGGCAGATGACAAGTACAACAAGTATTGATCGTCGTATGTACTTCATACTTACGGGGACTGCTAGATATGTTCTAGTACTGTTATTGTATTGTGGTTACGGTTCCGATATGTAACTGTTTCTTAAATTCAGTCGTACTCTTCAGAGTTGCTTTACGTCTTATATACAATCGAGTTCACTGATGTTTTCACCCTTAAGCCCTAAATAATATGGTTGAAAGTGATCGACCGTCATGAAAACCCGATAGTTTCCTATCTAATTGTGCAGTGTATATTTATTATTATAAACTCTAGGTATATTTAGGTTCAGCAAATCATACGACAATCTGTCAAATTTCTATTGATTTTCAACTATAACGTAGCATTAGGTTCAAGGTTGATTGGAAAAAATTGACAGTTTCGGGTAGCTTCATGTGCCATTGCCTTCATGTGTCTGTATTTAGGTTGCGAAAATTTAAGCTGTAGGAAAATGGCCGGCTTGCTAACTTATTATTATTAGCTTGCTAATGCTACCATTGCTACCTCCCGGCCGCGGCTTCGCCAGCGTATTTTTTTTTTTAAACGATTTCTTTTTACACGACTGCCAAGGCAGTGTTATGTTTTTCGCGCGTATCTTGTATATTTCGGTGGTATTCTTTCAACTCCCCTGTCTTACCTAGCCCCGACTCCGCACTACTTGCCTCCCGCGCACCTCATACCGCCTAATGCGAGGACGTTAAACGAAAAATAGTGTTCGAAAATGTATAAAACTTGTTCCAGGAAATACGTGTTTTTGAATTAGTCTTACAAGTATGTGAAATAAATATTTGTTATTTAGAATGTCCACTAGATTTGCAAGGCTTCTATCGGGATGTTTTTTTTACTTTTACAATTATGAGTACATTATGAACGGCCAAAGTTGAGGTAAAAATTGTGCAAAACAGCAATTTTTGGAGGCTTGTACTGAATTTGTTTCTACAAATTTTTATTTTTTGCTTCGATAGAAGCCTAGATATAGTCCACAAGATACCTATTAGTTAAAAAAAAGACAAAGATATATGTATAACAACGGCATAATGACGCACGAGCGTTTGTCAAAATTCTCGCGAAAAGTATGGCGGGTTGGCCGCTCTTAACCTCACCCTACAAATTGCTGATTGGATTTCGACGATTAAGGTGTGATAAAATTTGTCTCAAAAACCCAAGTGTACTTAGACAGGTGTTTAAAAAAAACAAAATGGTGGATTTTTGGCGCTAAATTGTAAGTCGTTATTTTTTGTCCAACCGATCGCATCGAGTAGGGCTTCGATCAACAATTAGTAGGATAATAAAATGAAGGAAATTAAAAGGAGATTACTTACAAAAATATTGTATATAAATTATACAATTTGCAGTCGGGTTTATTGATTCTTTTAATTAAATGTTATTAAATTATAGCATAGGTTTATGTTATTAGTAAGATAATGGTGTCGATTCTGTTGTGCACAAACTAAACTTAATTTAAGCTATTGCTATCTTTTTCTCTCTAATAAAACAAGAAAGAGACGGACGTAATTTAGAGCTGTCAAATTTAGTTGGAACTAATATTTCTATACAAATGAAGGGTGCACGTAAAAACATGTCGACTAAAAACACGGTGAAGCGCAAGGCATAAACTAGTTTGACATCTCTAACTTAGTTCATAGCTATAGCCGCCCTTTTTTCGCACTGCCTTTTAGTAAAAGATAGCAATAGCCTAAAATAAGTTCAGTTTGTGCACAACAGAATCGACACCAATAAGTATTTTTTTAATTATTTCTTTTTATTTATTTAACAGACAACAATGTATCATGTCATGATCCACTGACATAAACACAATATAAGTACTTATAATTCTAGAATCTTAGTAAGCAATTTAACTTATAACCTGTGTTAATATTTATGTTCTACTACAGATTAAAAAGATATATATATCACGGCAGGGAAAACTTAGGCCCAGCGCACACCGCTGGAGGCGCAGCGGAGCGCATTTGAAGACAACAATTTAATATAAACCTTAACTACCTTGATATAGGGTCGCGCGCATGCTCTTGTAGTAGCGCGGAGGGCGCTTCGAGTACCGCGTGCGAATTTATTCTTATATTGACTGTATATCAAGGTAGTTAAGGTTTATATTAAATTATTTTATATATTGGCGCCATCCGCCGCCATATTGTCTTTCAGTCTTATTAACACATCGCCTTGCGATACGATTCGTTGGTAGATAGGTAGATGAGTAGTTGAAATCACACACAACACTTGACTCAAACTCGTATTTGAACCGTCGGTTGTTATGGAGTAGAACGAACTAAGAAACTCTATTCACTCTTTTAAATCGTGTTACATTTCTTATTTATACAACTTAATATTGTTCACTTCAAAAACCACTAATAATTACATAAATTATTGTTTTACTCAATGTAAGCTAACGAGACACCTCGTTCGTTGCTCACGCGTCTGTCCTGAGTGAGCGGAAGTCCCCTACTCAGTACAGTTTACTCATTACATAATAAGTTCATTAAAACTTACAAACAATACTAGAATAATCCACAATTAATCATTTTAATAATTAAACAATACAAATGCAAAAGTTTTATCTAGTTAAAGCTAATTATTCGCTTCATTACTTTTTACAACAATATTCGATCTTGCTTAAAACCATTTCCGGCAAATCAAAGGATTTAATACAAAGAACACCTAAGAAGTCTTTCACTAATAAATTGTTCTGTAAAATAAACTTGTTACATTTTAGTTTGTAATTTAGTTAGATAATCTGATTTAGTTGTAGTTTCAAATAATAAATTGAGCTATTGATCAAATCGTATTCGGCGCCATCTTGCATCTTAATGTGGAGTGTTGCCTCATAAACAAATCTTTAGTGTCAAATAAACAATGATAATATAAAAAACAAATCCCAATTGTCATAAAATACTTGCTTATCTTAATTTTAACTATGGATCTAGCTAGAGATTTTTGTTTATTAAATTACTATTTGAAACCACGAACTATCTTAGTACTATTTAAGCCAATAGATGGCGCTTATTTCACCTGTCAATTAGTGTAATAATTGTAATATCAAGCAGAGATGGCAGGTTCATCAATATTAACATGGAATAGAATTATGAGTGTTATTAATTAGATTAAATCTTAGCAGATAGCCTCTTGCGGCGACATATATATATTTATTTTTTTATTGTTTAATATATAAAGAACAAAACAAAATATAAACAGAGAAACATCACAAAAACCTCTGTTTGTCTGGATGTTGAGACACTAAATAAGCTATCTTAATACTAACGCAAATAATCATTGGTTAATATTATGAGTTGATTATGCGAAAGTGTAACAAACAAAAAAAATAAGAATAAATATCGCTGGACATTACACACAGCGCCATTTATTGTCACACTAAGCAACGAGGCTTGTGTCGTGGACACCAGATAGACAACAAACAACCAACAAACAAACAAACAACAACCAACAAACATCCAACTTCACAAATTTTCGCATTTATAATAATAGTAACTAGCTTATTACCCGCGGCCTCGCCTGCGTGGCGTTCGATATTCTTCCATAGGATCACACTACCGGGATAAAAAGTATCCTATGTCTTAATCCAGGTTATAAACTATATGTCTGCGAATCCAAATCCGTTTAGAAGTTTTCCCGTGAAAGTGCAGCAAACATCCATCCGTTCTAACTGACCCGGGAATCGAACCCAGACCCTCGTGATCAGCAGTCGCGCTTGCCACCACTAGATCAACGAGGTAATCAACGGAAACGGAAATACAGGCTTACGCAACATATCAAACCTATGACTGTATGAAATATCTTATCTTCTATCTATCAATAAAATTATAAAAAGGAAAGATTTGTATTTTTGTATGTAACGAATAAACTTAAAAAATCCTCGACCGATTTAAAAAATTCTTTCAGCAATGGATAGCTACATTATCAGCGAGTAACATAGGCTATATTTTATCCCCATACTCCCACGAGAATGGGAACTAAGCGGGTGAAACCGCGTGACGTCCACTATTATTAATAAATGATAGTACTTATAATAACTCAGGAAAATAAATAAAATAAGAAATGAATATATGGGGAAGTCTGAAAGTGGCGCCGGTGACTGAATAGTTGTGTGGTAATCGGTTGTCGTGGTGTGAGCATGTGATGCGGAGGAATGAGGGAAATGTAGTGAGGAAAGTTCTGGAGTATGAATGTGGATGGGTATAAGAGTAGAGGAAGACCAAAGAAACGATGGATGGACTGTGGGAAGGCTGATATGGCTAGAAAAGAGGTGTCTGATGAGATGACGAGTAATAGAGAAGTGTGGGAGACGAAGACATGCTGCGCCGACCACTGGTGAATTGGGATAAGGGGAAGATAATGACGATGACTCATCATAATTCAGGGTTAAAGTATTATGTGATTGATTAGACATGATGACGTCAGTTCTCTATCTGATTGATAAGATTACTCGAGGCATATCCTGATTTCGACATGAGGCTTATTAATGACTAGCTGTGCCCCGCGACCTTAGTCCTCGTAATCTCCGAGGGGTTACGCAGAGGTGTACTAACCAAATGAGTTGCCAGTGAACATGTCAATAGCGGTCATTGACCCACCTACATTTGTTAAACTTCTTAACTTTGAAAACCAAAAATAAGCCTGTTCAAGTCTTGAATAGTCATCTATCGTGATCTTCAACATTTTTTCTAATGAAAAACGATACATGGTTCATTGTTTTGGTTCGTACGAAGAGATATTAGGGAAAGGGCAATGACCGCTATTGTCATCTTAACTGGCACCAACTATAACACCTTTTTATTAACACTTTTTTATTTTTACCCGACTACGTGTTATGATTTTAGCAGTCTATGTATGTATGTATGTTTGTATTTACGTATGTTCCTCCGTAGCGCCTAAACTATTCATCCGATTTTGATGAATAAGGTGTCAATCGATTCGTTATTATGGCCCGGGTAACATAAGCTACATTTTAACCGACTTCAACAATAGAAGGATTCGATTTGACCTTGTAAACACTGAATTTGATTAGAGCGTGATTTTTCAGTAGTCGAGTTTTTTTATTAGAGCGTGATTTTTCAGTAGTCGAGTTTTTTAATTAGAGCGTGATTTTTCAGTAGTCGAGTTTTTTAATTAGAGCGTGATTTTTCAGTAGTCGAGTTTTTTAATTAGAGCGTGATTTTTCAGTAGTCGAGTTTTTTAATTAGAGCGTGATTTTTCAGTAGTCGAGTTTTTTAATTAGAGCGTGATTTTTCAGTAGTCGAGTTTTTTAATTAGAGCGTGATTTTTCAGTAGTCGAGTTTTTTTATTAGAGCGTGATTTTTCAGTAGTCGAGTTTTTTTATTAGAGCGTGATTTTTCAGTAGTCGAGTTTTTTAATTAGAGCGTGATTTTTCAGTAGTCGAGTTTTTTATTAGAGCGTGATTTTTCAGTAGTCGAGTTTTTTAATTAGAGCGTGATTTTTCAGTAGTCGAGTTTTTTTATTAGAGCGCGATTTTTCAGTAGTCGAGTTTTTTTATTAGACCGTGATTTTTCAGTAGTCGAGTTTTTTAATTAGACCGTGATTTTTCAGTAGTCGAGTTTTTTAGTGTTAGTATAGGTACCACACAATGTTATTTTTTGTATTTACTACTAACAACCTTAACGCTTTCTTTGTAAAAATGTATGGACGTGTCTGAAATAAAGACAAATTATTATTACTGCATCATGCAAGAAAAAATCGACTAATTAAATCCCTAATTTTCAGTGAATCGTCATTATGGTCACTATTCACAAAGAAAGGAGACTTCTTAGCAACCTGCAATATTTGTCAGAATGACTATTCGTACCGAGCATCAGTTAGTAACCTGGGAAAGCATTGGGCTAGGAAACATGGAGGACACCTGTCAAACGATATGTCAGTGTCAGATCGTAACAGTGACGATAGTGATGCTGATAAGGAACAGTGAGTATTTTTTTAAATACTTTTGAGTATTTATACCTAATGGGTGTAAAAGTACTGTAAGTGGAGGAGCTCGTGGCTAAAGTAATAACAGCCGCTCGGGTCGATCTTTAGGTTAAGCCGTGCTTGCCTAGGTTTGTCTGTGGATGGGTGACCACCCATTACATCTCAGAAAGCACGTTAAGCCGTTGGTCCCGGCTGTCATTTGTAGATCTTTGACAGTCGTTAGGTAGTCAGTGACCCAAAAAGTCTGACAACCAGTCTCACCAAGGGGTATCGTATTACCTGGTACTAACTGGGTTGTGGAGGTCAGATAGGCAGTAGCTTCACATAAAATACTGGTCTTCAGCTGCATCTGGTAAGACTGGAAGCCGACCCCAACGTAGTTGGGGAAAGGCTAGGCAGATGATGGGTGTAAAAGTACTCTTAACGAAGCTGAAAGCCATTTGTCCTCCATCAGTTATCAAAGTTTTCTATAATAAACTTGAACAACAAAGCTGAATACTTCAGTAACTCTCGAGGAAATAGTAATCATGTACCAGCCTCGTGACACACTCTTTGGTGCCACGTAACTAGTCTTACGATATATAGAAGGAAAAGGGTACTCAGGAACGTGCGCGTTTAAAAGATCCTTTTGGTTGACACCTCCACGACCCTCGTACTATCCAATGCATCCATCAGCACAATGTTTAGAGTGCGTTACATTGAGTCCTACCGTAAAACGTAAATTTTCACCCCCAAAAATAAAAGTAGTTTCCCAGCAAAAATTTTTGCGTAGAGTTATTTAGTTTGATGTACAGAATACGTGATTGACGGCTTCGTGAAGGGTCTGTTTACAACTTGCAGTATGCCACTTATGGATGGATTTTTTTAAGGGGAAGTCAACACCAACATGCGCGCACACTGTCTGTTTGTATCAGAGTAAACGAGAGCGAGAGAATTACTGGGCGCCCAGGTATTACAAGAAAATAATGAATAAATATTGAAATTAAAAAAAGTGTGGATTATTTGTGAAATATGACTCGTTAGTGGTTTAGGTATGAATATGTTGACTTCATGTTTTTAATTGCAGACCCATACGTTTTTAAAATAAAGACATAGAACCGTTTGTTGTAGATTTTAAGGCCACTCTTTGCAATTATTTTCTATCGAGCTGATTTCGTCCAATTATGTATCGAGTCCGTCCACGAACTTTGAAATATGATGAACATTAACATTTTTTTTTTTTGATGTGCTAGAACAAATAGTTTTTTTCCAAAAACTGCTTAAATAACATCAATTAGGTGTTTTCAGCCCCTTAACACCATAAGACTAAACAAAATTTCACTTTCAGAGAACAAGCTGTCACCCATATCTCCAATACGAGTAAGAAACCAAAGGCTACCTGGAACTACTTCACAGTAACGGACTCCGATAAATTTGAGGCCACCTGCAAGATATGTGACAGGACCGTGTCATATGAGTTCGTGTCAGAATTGACGCAGCATCTCCGGGATCACGGGGAGAAGCCCAACGATAGTGATGACGAGGACTATGTACCTGAGGTTCAGCAGAAGATGTGAGTTGATTCGAGATTTTTCTTTAAACTAGCACTTCGCACGAGATTTCGTCCGCGAAAATTGAGATAGCTCGGCTTATTTGAATGATATCAATATAAGCCTATGTTACTCGCTGATAATGTGGCTATCCATTGCTGAAAGATTTTTTAAAATCGGTCAAGTAGTTTTAGAGTTAAATCGTAACAAACACACAAACAAAGAATCAAATCTTTACTCTTTATAATATGTCACTCGGTTTCACTCGCGTAATTCCCGTTCCCTTGGGAGTACGGGGATAAAATATAGCCTATGTTACTCGCTGATAATGTAGCTATCCATTGCTGAAAGAATTTTTCAAATCGGTCCAGAAGTTTTTAAGTTTATTCGTTACATACAAAAATACAAATCTTTCCTCTTTATTATATTAAGATAGTTAAGACTTCAGGGACCGCGCGCACTATGCGGATTGCTGTCACAACTTTGGGTGAAATTCACATACCCTTCGAATTTACTTTGCTTTGCATGTTTTTTTTTTTTTTATTACCTTCCCGACTGAGGATTGTATTGTGCTTAGCAGCATCAGTCATTTGTAGATTCTTCCGTCAACAAAACTCGTTTCTACGATGGTCATGCTACGCGTGCAGAATTACAGATGGCATAAGCAATATAACATTCATACAGCAATGGCATCGATGGAGGTCTAGAGAGCCACAAAAGAACAAACATACATGTATAGGCCGAAAAACATATTACCTACTCTCCTCAGTCGGGTAAAAAAAGAAAAAGACTTGATGTTTTATTTTGAACAATATCGATAGCCACATCTCCGAGATTTTGCTAGTTGATAAAATTTGACCCCCTATAATAAATGTTTTATCTTTTGCAGGTTAAAAAGAAAATATAAGTCGCCTGTTTGGAGTTATTTCGAGCCGACTGATGACAAAATGGCAATTTGCTTGCTCTGTAAAAAGTTCTTCAACTACGCTTCTTCTATTAGCAACCTCAGGAAACATTTGCACAGGGCACACAAGGAAATCAACCTTAAGGAAACTCCTATTGTGAGTGAAAATACCATAACATCACGCCTGTAATCCCCGGAGGATTAGGCAGAGGTGTTTCTAATAGTACTCCCAAATTTCGCACGGCGAGCACGACAGTTCTATGACTTTTGGCAAAAAAAAACATGTTTCATAATAAATGAATAATGAATCCGCACTGGGCCCGCGTTGTGGATTATAGCCCATTCCCTCTCATAGAGAGGAGGCCGTGTGTCCCAGCAATGGGAACATTATAGGCTGATTATGCGCCTCCTTCTGCATCTTGTCTAAACTAAGTTCTTCAAGCCTTCGTTATAAACATATACTTTTTTTGTTTTAGGCTAAAAGAATATACTTGAACGGTGAACTGTATGAGATCGCGAATGAGCAGGAACATGAAGAAAATGACGATAAAGTAAGTTTTAACGATGGAAGCTATGGAGGAGCTTGTGGCTAAATAGTCCGTGCTTGCCTAAGTTAGTCCGGTGCTGGGTACCACCCATTACATAGCGAATTTACTCTGTGGCTCGGAAAGCCGTTGATCCTGGCTGACGATTATGGGTATTTGACAGTCGTTACAGGTAGTCAATGGCCCGAAAGTCTGACAACCAGTCCTATCTAGCGGTATCTTATTACCTGGTACTAACTGGATTGTAGAGGTCTAAAAGGCGTGATGATAATTATGTGTTATTCTAACCATTTTATTTCTTCCGCAGGTGGAAACCATAGAAATGGACCCAATATGCTTAAGCAACGACTCAATAGACAAACCACCAACCTCAAGTACAGTGAAAAAGCAACCAAAAATTCTACCTAAAAGGAATTTCTCAAAAGTATTAGAGGAACCGGTTCACAGTACCAAAAATACCTGTTCCGAAGTACTGGAACTCCCTAGAAAAAAGATACCGTCGTATACGCCCAACACTATGACAAGCATAGATTATTTTGGTCAATATGTCGTGTCACTATTAAAAGAATTACCTAAACAAGTGTCAGACCAACTTCAAAGTGAGATAATTAAACAGATTTTCGCAAGTAAAATGGCGTTAGGCTCGCAAACGGTATCTGCTTCGTATGAAATTAAAATATGTCAAAATGATCAAAATGTAACGAATGTACCAGAACCAGTATGTTATACTGTTGTCCAGACAAATGAAGCTGCTGAAAAGTTAAACGATGTTACTGAAAGTGTTTTAACAGAATAACAAGTTCATTTTGGTTAAAAAAACTTGTAAAATAAATAAATGTCTCTACTATAACACTTATACGTTTTATTTTCGCCGTTTTTGTTACTAGTCCAATTCGTGTCCTGCTGGGCAAAAGCCTCCCCTTTCTCCATCCATACCTCTTTATCCTGTGCGATCTCTAAAATCCACCATCCATCTCTAATGACCAGCGATATCTCTGGTCATGTTAGCCCCGCATACATGATTAGACCGTCACGCCACTTTTGCTGCGGTCGCACTCTCTGAAATTCGACCCCAGCGTAGATGGTAAAAAGCTACGCAGAAGAAGATGAGGTGTTTTTATAAACACTCCATGTCGATATGAGAAAAGACGTATTTACTAACACATGACGCACATAATTATATGCAATTAATAAACGTATTATATTTCAAAATGCGTAATAACAATAATGATTACTTGAAAAGGCATTTTGCCATGTTGTAGGTAGTTTCTGAATGAATCAACGATAAGTATTAAGGATAATTTTTTTCCTCTTACAGTGTGTACAATACAATTTGTCACAATTCAGTGTATTAACGTTGTTGGAAATTACTAGAACTAGCAATTGACACCAGCTATATGTAAAGATGACATTGTTGCCATTGCGGGAATAACTTGGACAAGGCTGGCACAAGAGCGTGGAGCTTGGCACAAGCAAAGAGAAGCCTATACCCAGCATGTGGGTGAAGTGGAGCTGTGGATGATGATATGTATAGAAGGAATAACCATATTTAGTATACTTTATTTAGAGTATTCGGGTTCGGTCTAGTGCCAGCGTAACCCTTCAAACCAGCATTTTTAGCTTAACGTGGAACCGACAGCCAGTAGCCCGCGAAATTCAAATTTTCCAAGTTTTTGTAATTTTTACGTCGAATGTTCGGTTGTATGTTGATGATAAATGAGTCGCGCAAGTAACACGTATGTAGTTGCAGATATTTTCATTAATACACCCCTTTATGTTTATTTAATCCCATTCAATAACTAATAATAAACATAAAAAAGTCATTCAATGGGGTTAAATGAACTTACGAGGGTTGTACTTGTATTGATGATTTGAATGATTATAGTTCTCGCACAAAGCATTTTGCTTTTATATTTATTGTGCGAACCGCGCCGGTCTGTGGAATTTACTGCCGGCTTCTCTGTTACTTGATCATTATAATCTGGATCTATTCAAAGTTCGAGTGAATCGGTTTTTTCAAGGCAAGCTTCACATCAGGCGAGTTGCGGCCAAACGCAAGCCTATATAAAAAACTTACTATCTCGATACGCAGCAATATTACCTAAAAATGGCGGGGCTCACAGTCCTAACTTGGCGGAATGAATTCTTTGATCATTTAGTTATCTAATTGTAATTGTTGTTGAGTAATTGTATTTAGCATAGACATGATAGATATGAAGCTGCATCACCAAACTGCAAACTGTATCCCCCAATATTGTTATCATTCGTTTTTTTGATTTGCCTCCCACTTTTGGAGCAATTTTAAATACATATTCACGTCCAAAAATAGCTTTTGATTTTGAACTCCTTTTTATTTCCCCAGACGATGCAGCCGAAGAGCTGCTGAAAGTCACCGATGTGTGGAGCTATTTCGACACCGACTCGTCTGGCAAGAGGGCTCAGTGCGTGCCCTGCAAGACTACCGTAGCCAATGAGTATGAAGATCTAAAGGCACATCTGAAGAACAACCATCCAAAATTACTACTTCAGATTTTACAGGTAAGGTCCTTTGTAAATGACCTTCATAATCATCGCATATTTTTTACTTGAATATTGAAATTCAACCGTCTTGAACTCAGGCATAAGCAATTATAGCTGAACGTAACAATAATAAACACTGGCCCCATTTAGTTTTAAAACATAACATGATCATCATCATAATTCTCTTCCCCTTAAAAAAGTGTTTTTTTTTTAAACCAAATAACGTCTCGCTCTGTACATACACGCTCACATGGACGCTTTACATCAAACTACAATTATACGATGCCTCAGTAATTTGACGAGCCTCACTCTGCTGTTCGCAGAGTTCCGTCTTTACTACCTTTTTATTTGGTCTGAGTATACAGAAATAAATATGATGTATGATTTTATTAAGTAAACAATGCCTCTGTTTACAGGGTTATTTATTATGTACTTAATTAGATAATGCATGCAAAACCGCAATTGATAATAAGTATGTTTTCCTTTGTCCTTGACTGAACAGGCTATAAAGGGAAACAATATTACTGTAACCAATGTCTTTAACTATCATAGCCCGTTTAATTGTCCTCAAAAGAGAGCTAATATTTTTTCTCTCCCTACAGAACAAGGACCAGAACTCAGACGCAGCCTCCAACGACGGGGACACGGACAACGAGAACATTTTCACAGAAGTTGTCTACCTAGACCCGGAGCCAACAGAAAACGTAATAAAAAAAGAAAAACCTAAATCTCACTCAAAACCTATAAAAAAACGCGAAAGAATACAAAGTATCTGCAATTCCGACGAAAGTCCCGTTAAAAAAACTAAAAAAGACGAAGAGAACGACGAGTTATCTACTTTTGTTAAATACATTACTTGCCTACTAAAAAAACTCCCAGCAGATGTGTTTTCGAATGTACAAATAGAAATCATAAACACTATTTTAAGAGCCAACTCTCAAGCTAATACTAGGAGTATAGTATTCAATAAGGAACAAGTAAATACTTGTCCCAATATTATAACAGTTGATGGTATTACGCCGATTACTAGTGCCATGGTAGGACATAACTATACTATAACAGTTGCCGCGCCTAAAGAAAGTGAGGCAGAAAATAGTTGATGTTCTCACTGCTGGGACACAGGCCTCCAGTCTATGAGAGGGAACGGACTGTAATCCACCCGCGGATTTGAGACGACAAGTCATTTGCATTTTTAATTTATCTTTTATACTATAAAGGTATTGCTTTAATTAAACTTATTAAGACAAAACTTGTTTTATTTAGAAAAAAAGTTTTCGCCGTATAAGTGTTATTTGTTAAGTGGGAACAGGGCCTGCGAAAATTTGATAAACAGGTATTTGAAGAAACTATTGCTGTCGCGCTGCGTCTAGCTGCCCCCGTAGAGTACGATAGTGACATACGGTTATATCACAAACATTTTGACGAGATCGGGGCGGCGCGCGGCGTTTCGTATTACTCTTTTATTTAATAATAAAATTTTATGAAAGAATATGTTTATGTTCCTAACAAATTCAATTATGCTAAAACTTTTCGAATTTGTCCGATAGTCCTCTAGTCACGGCTGTTAAAATGGGCAATTTTTGTATTTTTTGGGGAGAAATGACTAAAAAATGTTGTTTTATAGGTATTATTCATGAAGAAAAAGGGGAATACATTTGTATGGCAAATCGCAGCCCCTGCTCCGTCTTAAAAACAACAAAAACTGCTGCTGTCCTGAGAATGTACGCTGTAAAAGCGCTCGTGCGTAAAAAGCCTAACGGTCAGTTCAACCGTACCTACTTAATGTCATTAAAAGACCTAATTATTGAGTACCAGCGTGAGGGCTACTAATCGATAGCTGGTATCAATACAAACTAGTATGAGACAAAATGTTTTAAACTGTCACGTTTCTGAGACGAGCTATCAAAATGAAAGTCCATTCGCTGCATCTTAAGCACATCTACATAAGGTGTGTAAATAGGCTTAACAAAGCCGAAAGGTACTTGTTTTCCCCCCTCATTGCAACCAATTTTTCTGTTCTAGTTAGACCATACCTGGGAACCTTTTAGTTACAGAGATATTGGGGGTCAAAGTTACAATTTTTTCACAAGTTTATTTCTCGCGCGGCTCTCGCGTGTCTGAACGAGCCTCATGAACGCCAGTTGTCACTTGCGTAGGTATAATCGTTGAATGAGCAAAGAAATCTTTTCCAGTGATGTATTAAGCTAAACTAACCATTGTATTTCAAAAATGTTCAACTAATTTCTTAAAATATTATTTTAATAAAAAAATGCAGTTTAGATTTTTTGGACAATGTCCATTTATTATCCAGCTTTATGTTGTCAGTGGCTTGTTACTAACTATTAAGTATGTATAATATTATTGTGTTGTTGCTAAAATGAGCCGCAATCTAGACAGTTTATTTATTTATTACTTATCTTAGATTATGCGGCTCATTTACGCAGATCGGCCATTGTTAAGCATAATATTTTTACTGTGACATAAACGCAAGGTTTTAATTTGTCTATGGAACAAAATATTATTATCTGTAACCCTGGGAGCGAAATATTGTATCTTTTGTTTTTCTCTTTGCCATTTTTGTCATTGCGCTGTACGTCTCATTATATAGATAGATTTCGATTTTAACCACTATCAGAGAAATAATGTACCTACGATCTTCCCGATGACAAGAATTGGTGTCACAATCACGATACTTATGTCGATAATAATTAGTATCATGTTGGTGCCGAAATGGTTATCGGGATATGATTATGATTCACATCTAGTGTTTTCTCCGTGTTGAAGTATTGCAACTGCCAAATATAAAATATTGGTGTCCACGAAAACGAGCAAGAAGGAGATATCGCGTTTTCAACTAGAGCGACAAGGACGAAATATGCGTGAGCGAGAGCCAATACGCAGCCACAAAGAGTGAAAAATAGTGAGAAAAACATTCACTCATTACGAAATTTGACGTTTGCCCATCTGTCAATCAAAGCTGTCTGTCAAAATCCTCAACAAAAAATCTCAACGATTCGTAAACCATGATTGGAAATTCAATCAAAATCAACAAAGATGTCACCACCAGGAGATTCTGCAGCCGCAGCAGAGCAGCAAGAGCAAGTGCTTGGTAGATGCTGACGCCATCAAGATGCGATACAAAATCTGCAGGAAGCCTTGCTAACTAGGGACAATCCTGCACCTACCTACTGTTCAATATTTGCGACGATTCAGACCTGGAGAGAACGACAAAGTGGAAGAGTTTGTGGCCATTAGTCAGCTGCAGAAGGTTACGGTTTCCACATTGGAACAGTTCAGCGTGATCAAGGAAGAAAATCGACCACCGGAAGCTCAATATCTTGCAAGTTACCTCTGTTGGAACTACCTACACGAAAGGAAGGATCGTAAAAGGTCGTGCTGTACAAAAGTTTTATTGATATGTTTTTGGCAGTGATCGGAAATAATACTATGTTTAGCATCAGTGCGAAAATTAAGCTTACTGTCACTTAGGGGATATCTTTCGTGATTTTTCAGTATTTTGAACTCCAAATAATGAACAATTGCGGAAGATATCCCGTAAGTGACAGTAAGTTTAGTCTTAAACCGTGAAAGCCTTCGATCAACAATAATTAGCTAGTTGCTAATTGTTGATAAAAAAATGGTGCAACGGGCACACAGTCAATTTACGAATCAGCAATAACGAACAAAGAAAAATCGTTTCGTATGAACTTTCAGCCGTTGCAAGAGAACGAAACTTTTATGAAGTTTACCAAACGGTTAAAGGTTTACTTCTTGCTGAACAATATCACAGATAGTAAGGTGAAAGTGTACGTACTACTTTGCACGATTTCGCCAGATCTACACGAAAGAATGTATAATATATGCTCTCCAGAAGATCCCTTGAACATGACTTTCGAAGAGATTACAAAGATTTTAGATGATTACATTGATCCTAAGCCCAGTATTTGGACAATGTGACACAAATTTATATCTCGCATGCAACAACAAGAGGAAACTGTGGTCACATACGCCTCCGAGCTTAAAAAACTATCTGCAAATTGTGAGTTTAAATGTCATAATTGCAAAAAAACAAACTTCTGATAGCTTTCTGTGCTTACAACTCATACGAGGGTTAAATGATGGTGAAATTCGGACGAAAATACTGCAGGAAAAAGATAAAACCTCATTTTCACAATTGGTGCAGATTGCCACTGCTACAGAAATGGGAAAGAACGAAAACGCAACAATGTCCTCAGATATTAAAAAATCTAACACAATCAATAAAATAACAACACCTACAGCTAAAACATCTGTTTATAACAACCCACCTGTGCATACTAAGGTAAATACAAGATCACCAATAACCATTAGAGATCTTAAAGGAAAATGTTTTCGTTGTGGAAAAGATGACCATAGAGCAAACGAATGTGGAGCCATCTTGCCGAAAATATCAGAAAATAGGCCACCTAGCACGAGTCTGTTTACAAAGATATACCAACTCTCATCAAGTAAATGAATCTTCAAGCAACATTAGTCAAGACAGTATTGCAGATATCAACTTAATTAAAAGTGAAATATTGGAGAAATATACGATTACTCTGAAAATAAAAGACAACACTGTATGTATGGAATTTGACACCGGTGCTACATTACCTTCAATGTCACTAAAGGATTTCAAAAACATGAACATACAAAATAAAGTTTTTAAAACAGAAATTAAAATGAGAACATACACTGGAGAAATCATTAGACCGATTGGAGTAGCATATGTCAAATGTTTGTACAACACTCAATTGTTTTAAGGAAAACTATACATTATTGATCAAAATGTCGACCCAATTTTTGGTAGAAGCTGGATGAAAGAACTACATGATATTGATATAGCAGATATAAGAACAGTACAATACAAACTACAATTCATAGTAACAATCTAGAACAATTGTTAGAAGAATTCTCTTCATCCGTATTTACATCAGACCTAGGAAAAATTCCAAATCACAAAGCTCATTTAAGTTTAATGGAAAATACTCAGCCGATCTTTATTAAACCACGAAGAATTCCATACGCATTGAAACCGAAAGTTGACGAAGAAATAGAAAGACTATGTACACAAGGTGTGCTTACGATAGTTGACCATGCCGAGTGGGGAACACATATTGTTCCAATAGTAAAACCAAATGGGAGTATTCGGTTATGTGCTGACTACAAGATTACTCTAAATAAAGTAATAAAAGATGAACAATACCCCATACCCATAATTGAAGACATATTTTCTGAAATGAACGGAGGTAAGCTTTTCTGCACTTTAGACATTACCCAAGCATATTTGAATTTAGAAATGCACGAAGAAAACGCTCACATGCAAACCTTGAGCACGCACAAAGGAACGTACAAAGTAAATAGACTAATGTTCGTCGTTAAAGTAGCACCAAGTCTGTGGCAGAAATTCATGGACAAATTACTACAGGATCTGACAGGAGTTAAATGCTTTTTCGATGACATTATTATACAGGGCTCCTGTAAAGATGAGCTACTACAACGATAACGACAGGTCCTCCAAAAACTTAAAGAGAGTAACCTTCGAGTGAATAAAGAAAAATGTCACTTCTTTAAGCAATGCATTAACTACCTTGGACACACGATCGACAAGAACGGACTACATAAGAATAAAGACAAAATAAAAGCCATCACCAGCACTTTACGCCCTACAAACATCAACGAATTGAGAACCTTTCTTGGGATAGCCAATTATTACAATAAATTTATAAACAATCTGGCCTCTTATTACAAGTCCTCTAAACGAGCTACTAAAGAAAAGAGCTATCTTTACCTGGTCCCCTAAGTGTGAAGAAAGTTTTTTAAAAATAAAGGAAGAAATTTTGAGCGAAAGGGTATTGATTCATTTTGATCCTAAAAAGCTACTAATACTAGCTACAGACGCTTCGCCTTTAGGGTTAGGAGCAGTGCTTTCACATAGATTACCGGACGGTTGTGAACGACCTATTGCTTTTGCTTCTAGATCTTTATCAAGCAGTGAGAAGAAGTACAGTCAAATTGATAAAGAAGCTACAGCTATCTACTGGGGCCTTAAAAAATTATTTGACTACTGTTACGGTCGAAAATTTACTTTAGTTACCGATCACAAGCAACTAACATCGATCTTTCACCCGCACCAGACGCTACCAGCGATGAGCACGATGAGACTTTTTCATTACGCTCATTTTCTATCTGGATTCAATTATGAGATAGACTACAGAAGTTCTGCAAGCAATTCTAATGCCAGATTTCCAGTGGAAACAGTTAATGATAATAAAAAAGACCAACACTCATCACAATTCCAGCTACAACAAATATACAAAATCGAAGTCAACCCAGATATTATAGCCCGAGAAACAGACGACAACGAATTACTTCCCTTACTACAAGCATTAAAAACAGGACGTACTTTGAAAGAACTTGGGTATAATGACAATGAATTTACGCTACAGGATGATTGTATTTTGAAAGGTACAAGGGTTATTATTCCTGCTACTTTACGTTCGCAAATTCTTAATGAATTGCATACTGGACACACTGGGATTTAAAAAATGAAATTATTAGCACGCAGCTACGTTTACTGGAAAAACATGGACAGAGACATTGAAAACAAAGTAAAATCATGTAGAGCATGCCGGTTAGAGCAAAACCAACCAGCAAAAGCTCCTTTACACCATTGGGAAGAGACAATTGCCCCTTGGCAACGAATCCATATTAATTTCGCTGGTCCAGTGTCTGGTTATCAATTATTCATTATAATCGACGCCTTCAAAAAGTGGGTTGAAATAATTCCAGCTAAAATAACGACCAGCTCTTGGTGTATTCGAAAACTTAAAGAAATATTTTCCACTTTCGGCGCATCCTATATTCTCGTTTCAGATAACGGCCGGCAATTCATATCACGAGAATTCAAAAAAATTCTCTCAGATTATAACATAACTCATAAAACCATTGCACCATACAACCCAGCCACAAACGGTCAAGCAGAACGCACAGTACAGACTATTAAGAGAGCTTTACGATCTATGGAGGGGGAGAGCGGTGATCTAGTCGACAAACTGGCGACTATTAAAACACGTTTGAGACGTACGCCAGACTTCCAGTACCCAGAGCCCTTATCAGTTGATGTTTGGCAGGGAAGTAAGGACCAGGCTGCACGCCATGCTGCTCAAAACAGAGAATTCCACTCATCACCGAACATTGCCGGATAATTTACGACAATTCAAACTGGGAGACAGGGTCCAAGCTAGGAGTTACTCGTCTGCGCATCAGAGGTGGACATTCGGTTGGATGCTGTCTCGCCTGGGACATTTACACTATGAGGTACTTACAGATGACGGGAATGTCTGGCGCCGCCATCTTGACCAGCTGTTGGCAGCACCCCAAGTGCAGCAACTGGAATCACGGTCGAGGGCTGTTATGTCTTTGGTTTGACGTTTGTCCGCTGGCTCTACAGATTCCAAATTTGGCAAGTAGGTTCCTTATGTGGTCTAAGGGTGCACTAAGAAAGGATTTTTCAAAATTCATCCTCTAAGGGGGTTAAACGGGGCTCCAAAGTTTGTATGGGGAAACAAGATTAGTTAGACTATTTTATTCGAAACTTCACAGTAGTGCTCCTTTTGATAAATGAGTAGAAACGGGTTTCAGGGTTTTTCAGAATTCAACCCCTAAAAGGTCCCCTTCTCTAATGGGGTGAAAAAGTCTAAAAATCAATGCACAGCAAACCGCTGAGCCTAGAGAATCCAAATTTGGCACATACGTTCCTTATGAGGTGAAGGGGTGCAATAAGAAAAGATTTTTCAAAATGTACCCCTAAGGGGATGAAACGGGAGTCAAAAGTTTGAATGGGGAAACAAGATTAGGTAAGACTGTTTTATTCGAAACTTCACAGGAGTACTCCTATCGATAAATGAGTTAACATTTGTGTTTCAGGTTTTTTCAGAATTCAACTCCTATTGGGGGAAATGGGGTAACAAAGTCTGAAAATCAACATCGGTATTGTTTGTATGGTGTATCGGGTCGGGTGTGTTACAAAAACAACGATTTTAAGATTTAATGTGGCGGACCTGAAATGCCTTCATTCCCTGTTGGGGTGCGATGGGGTTGAAATGTCTAAAAATCAATATGGGTGTCGATACCGAGATTATCAGGGGTGCAGATTACGAAAATGGCATTTATTTTGAGATCCAGAAGATGACGGATTCGACTTCTATACAGGGTTATTATTGATTTATTGTGATGATTGTGATAACGATGATGGTGATTGTGATAATGATGATGATGGTGATGATTGTGATAACGATGATAATGATTGTGATTACGATGATGATGATTGTGATTACGATGATAAATATTTTGATTACGATGATGATAATTGTGATTACGATGAAAATAATTGTGATAACGATGATGATGATTGTGATAATGATGATGATGATTGTGACAACGATGATGATGATTGTAATGACGATTGTGATAACGATGATGATGATTGTGATTTATTTATTTAGTACAGTATTTAAAACCATTAACACTAAATTAAATACCTAATCCTTTTACTCGGTCTTCTCGCAGAACCACAGACATTCCAATAATATCGTCTTCCATTCATCCAATCACTAGATTGTGATAGTGATAGTGATGGTGATAGTGATGGTGATAGTGATGGTGATGGTAATGGTGATGGTGATAGTGATAGTGATAGTGACGGTGATTTTGATGGTGATGGTTATTGTAATGGTGATAGTGATTGTGACGTTGATTGTGATGGTGATACCGATGGTGATGGTGATTGTGATGGTTATAGTGATTGTGACTGTGATAGTGATGGTGATGGTGATTGTGATTGTGATAGTGATTGTGATTGTGATACCGAGGATGGACATTGTGATGATGATGATGATTGTGATTACGATGATAATGATGATGGTGATAGTGTTTGTGAAAATGATGATGATGATTGTGATTACAATGATAATTATGATAGTGATTGTGATAACGATGATGGTGATTGTGATAGTGATTGTGATGGTGAAGGTGATTGTGATAGTGATTGTGATGGTGATAGTGATTGTGATGGTGATAGTGATTGTGATGGTGATAGTGATTGTGATGGTGATTGTGATGATAATGGTTGTGATTACGATGATAATGATTGTGATGGTGATAGTTATTGTGACTGTGATAGTGATGGTGATTGTGATAGTGATGGTGAATGAGATGGTGATTGTGATTGTGATGGTGATTGTGATAATGGTGATTGTGATAATGATGATCATGATTATGATTACGATGATAATGATTGTGATTACCATGATAATGAGTGTGATAACGATGATGGTGATTGTGATGATGATGATTGTGATTACGATGATAATCATTATGATTACGATGGTTAAGATTATGATAACGATAATGGTGATTGTGATAGTGATTGTGACGGTGATTGTGATGGTGATTGTGATAGTGGCGGTGATTTTGATGGTGATATCGATGGTGATGGTGATTGTGATAGTGATTGTGATTGTGATACCGAGGATGGTGATTGTGATGGTGATAGTGATGGTGATTGTGATTGTGATGGTGATGGTGGTTGTGATAGTGATGATGATTGTGATAGTGATGGTGATTGTGATAATGACTGTGATAATGATGGTGGTTGTGATAGTGATGATTATGAAATTTGGCACCTAGATAGTTCATAACCTGGATTAACACGTAG
Source organism: Xestia sexstrigata (assembly GCA_941918905.2). Classification (NCBI taxonomy): domain Eukaryota; kingdom Metazoa; phylum Arthropoda; class Insecta; order Lepidoptera; family Noctuidae; genus Xestia; species Xestia sexstrigata. The sequence continues at coordinate 9,996,777 of OW799230.2, read as the reverse complement.
GACACTATTTATCCCTTTAATATGATCCAGTGGGACGGTTACCGAACTTTACCGAAGCCGCGGGCAACAGCTAGTCTAATATAAAAACAAACACTAAATAAAAGAAAATAAAAATAAAATGACTCGATTCACAAACACAAAATCCCTAGGATGGAATCGAACACGAGTTATAAGATTGTAACCCAGCTCTCTGTGCCCCGAGACCAGCCAGCTTTCTGAAAACTGAGGCGATTAAGTAGATCTTATGCTGCTTCAACAAGCAACAAGCGGCAATTTTCGGCAATGTTCGTGATGTCAGGAGCCAAAGGCCAACTGTCGCGAGTCGGTCCTTACGGTAGGGCGTGACCGCGTGGTATACTCTGTGGTATAGTTCGAATGGCGGGCTATAGTCTGCGCCAGATAAGTAGGAATTAAAGGTCATTAACCCGCATACATTTATTCAAATACATTATTCCGAAAACAGAAATAATGACATAAACTTTTCCCGAAACGACCTTTATCGTGATCCTTGACTTTTTCTATTAATAAAAAACGATTCATAATGTATTGTCGGGGTACCTACGCAGAGAAATTAAGAAAAGAGCAATGACCTTTAATTCTTACTTATCTGGCGCAGACTATACAGCATAGTTGCGTTCAATATGTAATTTATCCAATAAAGTTATATCTTAAAAGGTTGTCTTTAAAAGATCGCTTTTAGCGATAAGACCGCCCATTGTGTCACCCCTTGTATGTTTTACTTTATTTTGTATCTGTAATTTTAATGGTGTACATAATAAAGAGTATTCTATTCTATTCTATTCTATTCTATTCTACTGAAAATGTGAGACTTTTACTTAATATTCTATTAGGCTATGGGCCCATATTTGTCAAAGTCAGATTCACGAAGCATAGTAATAGGCAAATAATGGTGGTGGAGCCAATAAAGTCAATGAAACAAACAAAGTCACCGACGAAGATTTTATTAAAATTCAGCAGGGCTGAAAACTTGAAAAGGCATAAGAATAAAAATATATCAAAAAATGGGTGTAATGAAGCCGAAAGGCACTTGTTCTCCCCGTCATTGCGATCATTTTTTTGTTCTACACCATACCTGGGAACCTAGTTACGGAGATATTGGAGGTCAAAGTTCCAACATTTTCACTTTTTTTTTTACATAAAGATTTGCCTGCGTGACTAGGCAATCACCAGCAGCGTGAGAACTTCACCCATTGCCGCATTACAGGTGATGCTGGGGTTACCACCTGTATACCTCGTTGTGAAAGAGGAGGCGGCCCTAGCGACTTTCAGGCTCGAAGTCTCACAGCGAAGACTTGTGACTACTAAGGAAGGATCTACACTGATAAGTGATCTGAAGATCTACACTGATTAACTATGTGATCAAAAACCGACGACGGCACAGGTGTCGGAGTCTTCTCCGACGACCCAAACATTATAACACGCAGACCCCTTGAAATGCTTAACTCTGTCTATCAAGCTAAGTGCGTAGGTATTATCCAAGCGATACACGCCATACGAGTAGAGGCCAGGGAAGTTACGGATACCCATATTCGTATACTCTTCGACAGTGCCTCAGTTCTTCAACCCTTAAAGAGAATTCAGATCACGTCGAGACTAATACTAGAATGCCATAATGCCCAGAACGAATTACGGTACTAAACCGCAACACGGTGACAATAGAACGATGCAGATGAGCCCATTGTGCCCATTCCTTCCAAGCAGCTAAGAAGTTAGTTAAAGGATCACACTCAAATACAAGCGGAGAAATGGTGGACCTCGACACCAGGGTGTGGAGGCTATGCCATCGCCGGACATAACACAAAGCTGACCAAACGCCTTCTGCGCCTGGACAGAGATATCCTACGACTGGTGGCGGGGACCATCACTTGACACTGCTCACTGAACAAACACTTCCACACCCTAGGTATCACTGACAGTCACCTGTGCAGAACGTGCATGGAGGCGGAGGAAACGGTGGCGCATGTGCTCCTTGAGAGCACCGGCATTACCCAGATCCACGCGGAAACTCTTGGAACACCAAGATTCCTTGCGGATGTCCTGAGAAGACCGGGAAGATTGATCTGCTTCTGGAGGGAGGTGGGCTGGTTGGAGTAACGGCCACCATGGCTCAAGCACCATTGTGCGTGAGTCATGGTGATCTCCGCACTTACTAAGACTAAGACTAAGTGCGGAAACCAAAACTTTTAACATAGAACATTATACCAACATAAAAATAATAAACCAAAAAATATCCGTTTAATTCGTATTATGCTTGTATCTTATTTGTGGTGGCCCTTCTGACATCGACTGCGTAATTATTAGATTACGTAGGTACTTACCGAACATAGTTACTAATATCAGTAAATTCAGTTAAAATACTTAAAACTAGTTTTCAAATCGCACGCAAAAATCTAGTTACTTGAAAAACATTCTACCTAAGTTAGGGCAAGCCGATTGCCAGGAATCGGGCACAAATCTAGACTCCGTGGCTGTTTCTGAGAAATTCCTGATGGATAAACCCAATAACACGTGTGTATTAGAGCGATCTGTAACCTGCAAACCACTGACAGCTGTAAACAATATTTTAAAAGTATGAACATTTTAACAGTGCCCTCATTGTACATATACCAGACATCTATGTTCGTCAAAAATAATATGTATAAATTTGACCGAGTAGGTAGTCAGCGTCGAGCTGACCGGCTACAAACTGTTGGATCTAAGACTGCTTTAAGTTTAAACAAGAACAGTATTTTCGTAATGGCTCCAAAATTATACAATAAATTGCCAAAGTGTATCAGAAGTGAGGAAAATGTCAGCCATTTTAAAAAAAAGTTGTTTCTAGTTGAAAAGACGTATTACTCGATTGTAGACCTTTTAAATGACAAATTGTGACTAAATTTAATTTTCTTTGACATTCTTAATAATTAATAATATAATTCAATTAGTTTGTTTTATGCGGCTCATGACATTTTTCAATTGCTTCATTTCTTTTATTCTAGACTTTAATAATTATGATAGTAAAAATAACCTGGTTACTAATATTACATTTGTATGCCGATTATTGGCCGAACATACAGATCAGCTAAAATGTATAAATAGCACCTTTTTGTACTTATGTTCACAAATAAAGATTGATTTGATTTGATTTGATTTGATTTGAACACTTTGCCCGACCTGGGAATCGAACCAAGGACCTCTTGCTCAGCAGTCGCGCGAGGCAGTGAGTAAGTAGGTAGGTAGTTCTAGTGTGGTATATGCAAATCAAAAACTGGGTCTTAGTTTTTAGGGTTCTGTACCCAAAGGGTAAAAACGGGACCCTATTACTTACTAAGACTCAACTGTCCGTTTGTCTGTCTGTCACCAGGCTGTATCTCATGAACCGTGATAGCTAGACAGTTGTCACAGATGATGTATTTCTGTTGCAGCTTAAATAACAAATAATAAAAATAAAACATAAATTAAAGTGGGCTCCCCTACTACAATGGAATGGAACCCTTCATTTGCGAGTCCAACTCGCACTTGACTGTTTTTTTTAGACCAAACGTGGCTAAACCTAGACTGATTAGGAGTTCCGACTTCCGAGGGAACAAAGAAACAGACATCCTCTTTTCACGAAAAAACCACTGAACCGATCATCCCGAAAAGTACCTATAATATACGTTGTCAGGTGTACCTACAGAAACGACCATAGCGTACCTTTCATCCCGAAAAAAGTTCTATTCCTGAGGAAAACAACAACATACTTTTGATAATAGATGGCGCTACTTGTCTTTCGAATCATGCTTGGATTAAATTATTACAAGCAGAGTACATCCCGAATTAATTGTCAAAGTCCCATTTACAATCTTTGACATTTTGCTGACCGACCGAGACGGTTAGAAACAAAATGTCACAGAAAGCCTTTCTAAGTTAAATGGTAAGTAAGTAAGTTATAGAAAACGGGCCTAAAAACGCAAGCGAAAGTCGCGGTCAAAAGGCTAGACTAGCTTACTTACATACAAGTCAAACACAATGACCCTTTTTTTTTGGCTTCGGGTAAAAAATTATGAACACGTGGTGACCACATTGGTATTACACCATGTGTGGCCACCGCGTGGTCATATTATTAGGTACGGAAACAGTAATTCGTCATTACTTACGTATATTTTTTTTTCTCGTTTTCTTAAAAAGTATTATTATGGTGAATGTATCTAATTTTACAATTAAGTAGTTGCAAAGATAAACAAAAAGACCACCCGTGTTATTGAAATAAAATCAGTGGTGTCGATTCTGTTGTGCACAAACTAAACTTAAATTAGGCTATTGCTATCTTTTTCTCTATAATAAAACGAGAAAGAGACGGACGTAATTTAGAGCTGTCAAATTTAATTGGAACTAATATTTCCATACAAATGAAGGGTGCACATTAAAACATGTCGACTAAAACACGGTGAATCGCAAGGCTTAAAATAGTTTGACATCTTTAACTTAGTTCATAGCTATAGCCGTCCTTTTCTCGCACTGCCTTTTAGTAAAAGATAGCAATAGCTTAAATTAAGTTTAGTTTGTGAACAACAGAATCGACACCAGTATATTTTTCTTTTAAATACCTACAGGCTGCACAGCTATCATGTTATTCGGTATTATCGTGTTGAACCACATAGAAATTTTTCATTCTTCTTCTTTTATATCGAATGGTTAGTACCTAACCTTGTCGGAATTTGTATGCTGCCCTTGGGCCTCTGACTTGGCTTTACATGCCGTCGAGAAATATCTCTCAGGCATGCTGGTTTCCTCACGATGTTTTCCTTCAACGGAACAAGTGATCATTATACGATACGCACATGAATCCGAAAATCAGAGGTGCGTCGTGTCTTGGGTTCGAACTTGGGAACTGCATTCCAACGGTCTCACCACTAGACTGTCACTTCTTAATTTTTTATTGGTAATGTAAAACTAAATCTGCTGTTCTCTACAAAACTGCAACATCTACATCTCTATACGATCAAAATGTACGGACTAAAAGTTTTTTTTTATTACCGACCGTTTTCAACTAACCGCGTGGAGGCTTCGCCCGCGTGGAGTTTCATAATAGTCCTACGGGATCATACTACCGGGATAAAAAATATCATATGTGTTAATCCAGGTCATAAACTATCTGTGTGCTAAATTTCATACAAATTCGTCCAGCCATTTGAGCGTCAAGGAGTTACAAAACATACACACATGACAACAGTACCAACTGTGATAAAAAAGGGGTGAATTTTAACCCTGTACACCATCTGAGGCTGTGATTGGCTGTCGATTTTGGAGTGTTTTTTAAACATTAGGGGAATTGACACGATTTCTGGTTTTCAATTTTTAAAACTACAGGCGAACTAAACGACCTAGGCTAACTAACAGTTAAACAAGGCTAGTTAGCTAAAAGCTTTTAATAACAATAAAAATACCTAAGTATGTCACAAAGACGTCATGATGTTAGATGCCATGTCATTAATTCAGAAATTAACGATTATCTTTTTTCAGATGTAAAAAATACAGTATTTGCATAAAAATATGAGTATTAAAGTGCTGATAACATTGCGTACTGGCAACACTGATAATGAAACAACTTTGACCTAAATAACTGAAAAACAAAGCGATTACGTTTAAAAATGTGGGTTGCGGGACTGTTCGAAAGAGATACCGTGGCCCCGGAACACAAAGGGCGATGAAGGAACATGGATGGGTTTTAGTCAGTAAAAGTCTGACACTCCCTCCTGCTCCGCCCAGAGCAGGAGAAGTCATTTGATGATTTCCCATCCGAAAAAAAAAAAAAAAAAAAAGGGCCATTTAATATAATTCCGGAAATTTCCGAGAAACCGTCAACAAATACAGACACCTGATGATCCTGCTTGCACTGAGTTTTCGTCCTGTCCAGAGATAGACCGTCAGACGCACTATTGTTTCAAGTTTTAACGGAACCCTAAAACATGTAACTAGTTCACTATCTGATAACATTTTAAACTTGTGTGGTAAAAAAACATTGTTAACAGTTTTGTAGTAATGATAACAAAAGGTCTTCACCTCTGACGGAATATACATATTAACAACAGTACCTAACAACTGGCTTTTGCCCGCGGCTTCGCTCGCGTTAGTTTAGAAATTGACAACCAATTCGGGTTGTACTCGATTCGAAAGACGTGGCGCCATCTATTATCATAGAACATTATTGTTGTTTTCGGTTTATTTGTTTGTTATTGGGTGAAAGGTACCCAAAATTTCAGGATGGTCGTTTCAGTGAAACAAATAATTTTTTTTTTGCAAAAAATACAACCGACTTCAAAAACACAACAAAGTGAAAAATAACTTTAGCTTCAGATAAATGATAAATGATAAATGATTTTTATTTTGCAAGTAGGTTTTTACAAACACTTTTACACGTCATTTTTTTTTTTAAACTAGGTGGGGCCGGTGTTTCGTACCTGCCTACTCTACTCTGAGAAGAAACAGCCGAAACAAACTCAGAGGTCATAGTCTCTTTTGAAGTCCAGACATAATTTTGCTCAATTCACATGAGGACTATGCAGAATAGTGTCTGAGATGGTCTTTTGAAGAAAGAACCACACAGATTTGAGTGGACCTGTCCAGTCAGTGCAAGCATTTGTCAGTTATCGTGTAGCTCGACTTATAACTCAAGGAGCTCAACGAAACGACGAACAATACCAAAGAAAGGACATTTGGGTAGGTCGCTTATAGTACTCAAACTGCCAGACAGTTGTGGGAAAAAAAAAAGAAAACAAACAAAAATATATAAAAATTAAACCCACATGGTCCCCACATTCACAATAATCAAATAAAATTAATAATAATTTACAAAATCAATGTCAATAAAAATCACAAAAATCATATGTCAATAATAATAAAAAAGTAAGATACGTAAATATTCCTGTCAAGTCAGTAGGTACATAAAATAAAATAAAAAAATAATAAAATACTGAAATAAGTATTCATGTCAATCATTCAATGTCAGAGTGTTTATAAGAAAGGAATTAATAATAAACAAGCGAAGTCCGAAATTTCGAAATTCACAGAGCAAATTTCATTGGAGCAGCTTAATCCCAAGCCTTTTTATCTTCGAGATAGTTGTTAACATGATAGTAGGCTTTCAAGCACAGCTTCCGTTTTATTAACGATTTGAATTTATTTAGGCTTAGTGCTTGAATTTGGTTCGGAAGTTTATTGTAAAAACGTATACATTGGCATCTGAACGTACCCCCTATTTTTTTGAGCCTCGTTACAGGAACAACAAATTTGTGTTTGTTCCTCGTATTTATGTTGTGGATATCACTGTATTTTTTAAACAAATTAATATTTTTGTGTGCGTACAAAAGGTTTTCATAAATAAACTGAGAAGGCACAGTAAGAATATTAATCTCTTTAAATTTTTCTCTGAGGGAGTATCTGGGTCTTAATTTATAAATTGAACGAATTGCCCTTTTTTGCAAAACAAATATTGTCTGAATATCGGCGGCATTGCCCCACAAGAGAATACCGTACGACATCACGCTATGGAAATAACTAAAGTAAACTAAATCAGTTGTCGGGCTGTCTCTAAATCAGTTAACTCACGAATTCTTCTAACGGCGTATGCTGCAGAGCTAAGTTTTTTCGACAATTTGTCTATATGCTGGCCCCACTGAAGCTTGGCATCCAAAGTTATGCCTAGGAACACTGTGCTATCTTCCGGTTTCAACTCTTCATTCTTAATTAGTACAGTGGTTTCCACTTGTCTTACATGGGGTATCGTAAACTTAATAAATTTAGTTTTTTTCTCATTTAGGAGCAAATTATTAACATTAAACCAATTAACGACTTTTGCCAGGGCGCTATTAACATCATCCGTAACTAACTGCTGACGTTTGAGTTTAAATAAAAGAGAAGTGTCGTCTGCAAACAATACTATGTCATGATTATCCTTTATGAGGTAAGGCAAGTCATTTATGTAAATAAGAAACAAAAATGGACCAAGAATTGAGCCCTGGGGTACCCCCATTCTTACTACGGATCCGGGAGATCTTTTCCCGTTGACATCAACTCTCTGAATCTTATCACTCAAATATGAAATAAGAAGATCCAGAGAGGCGTTACGGATTCCGTAGTGGTGTAGTTTCCTGATTAATGTTTCATGAAGAACGCAATCGAAAGCTTTAGATAAATCGCAAAAAATACCCAAAGCATCGCATTTGTCCTCCCAGGCATTATAAATGTGTCCTAAAAGTTCAACACCGGCATCAGTAGTTGAACGACCCTTTGTGAAACCGAATTGTTTTTTATGTAATAACTTATGTTCATTGAAAAAACTTTGCATTGGTGCCAAAATTAATTTTTCAAAAATTTTACTAAAGGTGGGTCGATAGAAGAAGTCGGTAGAAGTCGGTGACGTGTGTCGGTGTGTGTTTGATTCAGTTTCTTTGCCACCGACTTCTGAAGCTAAAGTTATTTGTTATAAGTCTATACCATATATTACTGTACTCTTTGGTCTATAGTTATCCCCAATAAAATGGAACATATCATACCTAACTGTCGAAATGTTGGTGTACTGTACACATCTGCATACCCCCTCAGAGCATACAGGCGTGATGATATGTTATGATGTTGTGAAAACAACAAACATCCAAGCGATTGCAGCAATTACGACCGATTTGCTGTCTAAATTGAAGATTTCCATTGTATTTCTCCGAAGATCACCATCAGATCTTCACCACATTTAAACGGGACCACCGCGAAGTAATTTACTTCCAAACAAAAAAAGAATCATCGAAATCGGTTCACAATTGGCGAAAAAAGGCTGAACATACACACAAAAAACAAAAAAAAAAGAGACGAATTGACAACCTTCTCTTTTTGGAAGTCGGTTAAAAAGTGATCGCAATGATGGGGATAGCAAGTGCCTTTCGGCTTTGTTAAGGTGTGAATTCTTGTCGCGCTGACGGTCGGTTGCGCACGGTCGGTCGCGTATAGGGTTGCCACCCGTACTCTATAATAGAGTATTGTCCTCTTTTTCATGTAGGCGTACTTTATAATCTACGACACTAATAAAGTACGCCAAAATACTCTATTTACGTAAAACTGATTGTTACTGGCTCGTTACTGGTTATGAGTACTTATGAGACTAAATAAACTGGATTTTGATTTGTTAAATGTCGCAAAGAGCAACAAAAAATACGATTTTAAGGACAAATACTAAAAAATAATAATAAATACTCATTTTTTATGCTATGTAAGTACTTCAGTTTTGTTCTCCTAAAATAAAAAAATACTTTATTCGTCCTAAAAAATAGGTGGCAACCCTAGTCGCGTACGAGTATACATTGTGTTCTGTGTAGCACCATTCTGCGACGCTGACGTCAGCGGCGACCGACAGCCGTATTTTGTTCCCGCTGACGTCACGACCGACCAACGCGCGGCAAGAATTCAGGCTTTAGGGGTACACCCATTCCAGTAGACCCAGGTACACTTCACAACAGGCCACTATTTGCCAGTTAAGTTTCAAGTCCCATGTGGCAGGAGGCGTGTTTTTGCAATCAACATAACACTTGTAATCCCGGAAGATTTAGGCAGAAGTGTACCTAATAGTTACCTACATTTGGCCTGGTGGCCTACCATGACGTCTTGAAGCAGGATCGTTTTAATCTTGTTCCAGTGTGGGAAAGAGATGGCGCTAGACGTCCTCTATAGCTCCGTCTGTTACCCACACTGGAACAAGATTAAAACGATCCTGCTTTAAGACGTCATGGTAGGCCACCAGTTGTTTGAGTCCCACGTAATACGGCGAGCCTATTGCCATCAATCGAGCACAAATCCAGGATCCGTGGCTGTTACTGAGAAAGTCTTGATGGAAGAACCCAATAACACATTGTCCTTCTACCAATGAAACAAGAATTTGTTTCATTGGTTTGTTGATGGTAAACCCGAGTACTGAAAATTACGCTCTAATTAAATTCGGGGTTTTCAAGGTAAAATCGACTCCTCCTATTGTTGAAGTAGGTTAAAATGTAGCCTATGTTACCCAGGCCATAACGCATCAATTGACACCTTATTCATCAAAATCAGATGAATAGTTTAGGCGCTACGGTAGAGCATACGTAAATACAAACATACATAGACTGCTTCTTGTTCTTCTTTGCGTGTCGACAGACTCAAACAATACCCGACCAGTATATAGCTACCTGCACAGCTCTGTTGTAGGCTGCTAAAATCATAACTCTTTCTTTTGGCTTCGCCGTAGTCGGGTAACGAAGAAAAACAAATGAATCACTAATTGAATTGAGGTTATGTCCACAATGGTTATATTGATTTGTTTTTCAAACACGCGGCTCCAAATTTTAGAATATCAACAACCAATTATCGACAATTATTTAGGCGTAGTTTCTGAGGCACGTGGTTAACCTCAATGCCACGTGAATTGTTTGCCATAGACTAGCAAGACTTTCAGGGCCACTGACTACCTGTAATGACTGTCAAAGATCTACAAATGACAGTCGGGACCAACGGCTTAACGTGATTTCCGAGGCACGGAGGAACTCTGTATATAATTAATTATCGTCACCTATCCACGAATCGACCTAGGCATGCATTGCGACTGAGAGCAGCGGTGGCCCAGTGGTGGCGGCCCCGACTTACGAACAGTAAGTCGTGGGTTCGAACACAGGCAGGCGCATTACTTTGTGTAATTTATTTCATCACCACTGCTCTAAAAACGGTGAAGGAAAACATCGTGAGGAAACCGGCATGTCCTAGAACCAAACATTCAAGGACATGTGACATCTACCAACCCGCACTGGGCCCGCGTGGTGGATTATAGACCATTCCCTCTCATAGAGAGGAGACAGTGTGTCCCAGCTGTGGGAACATTATAGGCTGATTATGCTATGCATTGCTTAACTTTTAGAGAACGACGCAGCTGTTTGCTAACCACAAGCTCCTGATAATACCAAGTAAATAAGTATGAAAGGTGGAAGATATATACCGTACCGACCGATTATTCAATACATCATTCTGAGCCTAACGTAATAATTTTTCATAGGTAATTTAAAAAGAGGCAGCTGTTTCATACATTATGTATTGCACGTTAGAAACAGATTTTTTTTTAATTACCGTTTTATAATAATTATCTATGTAGTGGGTGAATAGGCATGACGATGACGACAGTATCAAAAAATTGCAAATCTATTTGGTCCGTCAGAGTATTAGAAATTAATGGACACGTATTTTTTGTTTTTGTAAATCAACGAATATAGACAAAGATAAAACAACGCATCAAAACTCGGGACGTATTGAGAATTTTAAAAACGTCATATCTTTGACAATTTTGGTTTAGGTACGTAACAAAAGAAAAAACATGGGTCAAATAGTTTTTGATAATCTAACTGGTGGCCTAATTAGATTTTTTGTCGTCTCGCATAAACATGGTAGGAGTACCTAGGCTGTAACAGGTAAACTGCCTGTTCCATATAAATAACAGTTCCAGAAACCTGTTACAAAATAACAGTCTGGTATTTCATAAAGGTGGGAATAATGAAGAACACACAGTTGGTTCCGACATTCCTTCTCTTTCTGACCAAGTTGTTGAAAAGGAAAGAGCTTGACTGTGACAGGGTGTCGTAGTACTCGTAGTGTAACAGCAACATGTTTTATCTTATTCTATAATAAAGGTAACTGTCATACATGGGCGTGCGCAACGAAGAGGCAATTAGACCAAGCCTACCCTACCAACTGGGGGAATTATTATAACTAATGAACTATGTAATAAACTAACACTTTGTACAAAATATAAAAAAAAAGTTCTAACTCCTGTTCGAATACTTATAGCAAAGTTTCGCGCCCGTGTTACGTAACTAACACTGTACTGGAAGTTGCTACGAAGCTCGACGCTCACCCGCCGGACGCATCTTATAGGCAAGCAATCCACTCGCCTTAATCCCATTGATAAATTTACGCACACAGCGGCACATTGGTGCATATTTTCGTGTGTATGAACCGCACACATGTATAGATTGCAGCCATTTGTGGGCGGTAACTCCTGCGAGTGTAGCTGGGCTATGATTGGCTGCTACAACACAAGGCCAGGATTCAAGGTGGATGTTCTTTAGCCCGCGAAATTCAAATTTCCTTACGTTTTTTTGCAATTTGCAGGCCAGTGCTATGTTGTATGTTGATTAAAATGTGACTACATACGTCTTACAGCCGCAAATCATATAATCATCAACATACAACCTAGCACTGGCCTGCAAATTGCAAAAAACGTGAGGAAATTTGAATTTCGCGGGCTACCGTGCAGCAATGCACTAAGCAGGGTTGGTTCCGGTTCTTTTCCAAATTAAATATAAATAAGTGGAATTTCGTATTATCCTGCAAAATTTTGTTGATCACTGTTGTGAACCAACTCGATATGAAAATGATGCAATTTTATTTGGTCGTATTTTTCCATCGACAAATTAGAAATTATATTTTTCTGAAGGAAGCCATTATTGTTTCATTGTGACAAGCAATTTATATATATTTATAATAATATAAAAATACACTATCGGCGAATTTTTAACGAAATTATTGATAATGTACTCACCGAATTAAGAGATCGTTATATGAATATAAAAAAAATGAAATTCTTTGAGTTACTTTCTTATGAGAATTTTAGTAAATATAGTGAACAATTCCCTGAAAAAGAAATCAGAGAATTCACTAATACTTATCAGGCAAATTTTAATTTTGATAGATTAAAAAATGAATTGCGCTGTATTTATAGATCGCCTGAATTTGCGAATTGTAGCATATATGATATCATTCAAAATTTGTATAAAAGTAACTTAGATAAAGTTTTTTCAGAAGTTTTGCGTTTGGCGAAGTTTATTGTTACTATCCCAGCAAGCAGCGCATCGGCAGAACGTTCATTTTCGTCCTTAAAACGTATCCACACCTATTTACGAAACACACAAAGTCAGCAACGACTCACAAATCTATCTTTAATTTCTATAGAAAAAGAATTAATGGTCGAACTACGACGCAAGCCTACTTTTTATGACGAGGTCTTAAAATCATATTTGAAAAAGGATAGGCGAGTAGATTTAATTTATAAATGAGTTGATTTTTTTACAGATTTCAAATCCATAGTTAACTTATTAAATATATTTATACATGCGAATCACAATGAAATAGGGCCTTCAAAGGCCGCTTCGGATATCTTGCAAGTGACGTGTTCTGTAACTATCACCAGATACTATCGCAAGATATTTGAGGTGGCAGAATCTTTCTTCTGTTTGCATCGTTAGAAAATCGTGAGTTGAACCTTGAATAATGAGGTGAGTTCTTGAATTCTTGCATTTATAACTTTTGTTTTTACAGGCTTATTTTCAAATATTATAAATCAATAAATGTGACTACTTTGAGGGCCCACATAATTATGTAGAGCGACGGACGTTGTGGAGTTGCGCGTTTTTTGTTTTGCTATCATTCTTTCGTGGCCTACCCAGCCTGGTAGACGACTGCACGCCGCTGCTGTCATATTATGTATGAATAAAGAAAAGCTTGTGATTGTCGTCTAATGGATTTTGTTATCTCGTGAGACAGGAGCTGTTGTTTAAGTTTGTTTGTCACAGCTCATTCTGTTATTTTAAGATACTTATTTTATTTATCTGTTACGATAAATACGCCTCAGCCTTAATACGTGATCCGTTTGTGCACCCGGCGTTCCTTTCATAGTGAAACCAAACCACAGTTTATACTGTGACCAAACCGACCCATAACCTCAGACTATATCAAAGTCAACCAAAATAATTGGTCATGAGTCAGAATGACTTGTAGTTTTTTGTTCACTGATTAATAAAGAATCCGGTTTTAATCTAGGTACTAGGATTCTATATTCGGCTACTGTATATTTTATTTGCAATCAGGATTTTTGTGAGCAAAAAACGACGTGGTTTCGTCGTCATTATAATCTGGAAAATAGTACGAGAATGCCATACGTGTAAAAAAATCCGGCCAAATGCGAGTCGGACTCGCGCATGAAGGGTTCCGTACTATCGTAGTAGAGCGGTAGAGCCCTCTTTTATCTGTAATTTATTTTTATTATTTGTTGTTTTATCGGCAACAGAAATATTATACATTTTGTGAAAAATTCAACTGTCAACCTATAACGGACCATGAGATACAGCCCGCTGATAGGCAGACGGACGGACGGACAGCGGATGCTAAGTAATAGGGTCCCGTTGGTTAAACCTTCGGCTACGGAAAACTAATTTGCGTAACTTAATACCTGCCGACTGTTTAAAAACCTCATACCTACAAATTATGAATTCACTATCAAGCTGTTCGATTGACACTTCAATTTTATTTATTTATTCATCATTATCATCAATCTCTAGCAGTCTAGCCCTTATCCCAATTCACTTGCGGTCGGCGCAGCATGTCTTCGTCTTCCATACTTCTCTATTACTCGTCATCTCATCAGACACCTCCTGTCTAGCCATATCACCCTTCCCACAGTCCACCCATCGTTACTTTGGTCTTCCTCTACTCTTATACCCATCCACATTCATACTCAGAACTTTCCTCACGACATTTACCTCACTCCTCCGCATCACATGCCCATACCTTGACAACCGATTACTACACAACTTTTTCAGTTACCAGTGTGGTTGTCTTTAAACAAGTAGGTACTCATTCCTCAATTTATCCGATCGTGAGATTTATTTAACCGGAAGCATTAATAACTTCAGAGACCTACTTCGCAGTGCACTACAAAATTCCATGTCTAACTTTGATTATTTCTATCGCTTGAAACAACAACTCCATAAGGCGAGACGACAAAAAAAAACTAATTAGTCCGTCAGTTAAATTATCAAAAAATATTTGACGCGTGTTTTTTCATTTGTTACGTAAACCAAAATTGACGAAGATATGACGCTTTTAAAGTTCTCAATACGTCACGCCTAGGTATAATTTTTAGCTAGTTCTGCTTCTGACGTCACGAGCCCCCACTCCCGAGTTTTGATGCGTTTTATCTTTGTCAATAATCATTGATTCACAAAAACAAAAAATACGTGTCCATTAATTTCCAATACTCTAACTGACGGACTAAATAGATTTGCAATTTTTTGATACTGTCGTCATGCCTATTATAGTCATTAATATTACAATTGCATCTACCCATGGCCTGTCAAGTTGTCAGCCATCTTCTTTTGGGGTCAATAGCCCTTCCCTTTGTTAACCGAGGGCTTATACATTACGTATGACAGTTCAACGTTACTTACGAATAACTTGATTCTCTTTATTATTGGCTAAAGTGCAACGATAGGAATTAATCTGAAGCTGTTGGTAGGTTAAAAATCAATTGCCTAAGGTGGATGCTCCAGGGTAGCCCGCGAAATTCAAATTTTCTTACATTGTTTGCAATTTGCAGGCCAGTGCTAGGTTGTATGTTGATTAAAATGTTGTTCGCGACTAAGACGTATGTAGTTACAGAATTATAATCATCAAAATCATCATTAGAACCCTCCAAGTTCATAAAGGTCGAGGAATTACTTTTTCAAGGTCAAAGTTGTTCCTCGACCTTTATGTTCTTGTATATTGATACTTGTGTATTTATGATTTTGATGATTATAATTCTGTAACCACTTAATATACGTCTTACGGTCGCGACCAATATTTTAATCAACCTAGCACTCGCCTGCAAATTGCAAAAAACGTAATAAAATTTGAATTTCGCGGGCTTACCCTGACGCTTTCACATTAAGGCGCCTCCCCGAGCAAATGACCTTGAACGAGCAGGTTTTTGGAGCCTACTCCTCTTTATCCAAAAGAAATACCAATTAATAAAAAATACATTAAATTACTACATATTCTTCATTTTCCAAAATTGTCGTTTCTTTTTTTTTTTAAGTCTCTTAATGTTTAATAAATCCCCTCACAACGAAACCACAGAAATGAGAAATAATGATTTATAAAATGCTACTCCTCGTAAAGTAACCATTATTTTGATTTGCTACTTATACTAATGGATAGACAATTTAATAATGAACATAATTGTCGTTTTATTTTTTCCAAAAGACGTAAATTTGATTTTATACAGAATAAAAACCACAAATTTCGCACTATTCGGCCTGCAGTGACTGACGTAACAATCACTTTGTAGTGCAAGCTGATTAGAACTTTATTCTAACAGTATTTCAAACGAAGTTTGAACTACCACAAATAGAGTTGCTAATTTTGCTCGGGGAACCGCATCAGCTTCCTTCCCTTGTTCCATGTTACTTGTGGTCGGCGCAACGTATTTTCCTTCCATTCTCCTATCAACCGTCACGCTATCATTTACTCACACAATCCATGTCCATCCAACTTTTCTTTGGTCTTCCTCTCCCTCTCGATCCATTAACATTTATACTCAACACTCTTTTATTCCATTTTTTTTATAAAACGTCCAATACGGTGCACGGTTCGGGTTGGTCGTTAACTCGTTATACCATGGAGAAGAACCGGCAAGAAACTCCATGGTTAACTGGTTACTGGCGCGGGCGCAACTTTCAAACTTCCTCTAAGAAACTCATTCCATTGCTTATGAAATAATGGGTATTTATAGACCCATTACAAAGCCGAAAGGCACTTGTTCTCCCCGTCATCGTCATTGCAGTATCTTTTTTTGTTCTAGATCATACCTACCTGCCTTCCTGCCTTTTTCGCCTGGTACAGGACAAATTTCAATCCTTTTTCTTTTTTTTACCTATAAAAAAAAGACGTTTCCCAGCAATAACTTTTGTGTAGAGTTATTTACAATTCGTTTACACCTTGTATAGCTTTTGGTAAAAGGCGCCTCCCCGAGCAAATGACCTTGAACGAGCAGTTTTTTGGAGCCTACTCCTCTTTATCCAAAAGAAATACCAAATAATAAAAAATACATTAAATTACAACATATTCTTGATTACAAAATTGTCGTTTCTTTTTTTTTTAAGTAGCTTAATGTTTAATAAATCCCCTCACAACGAAACCACAGAAATGAGAAATAATGATTTATAAAATGCTACTCCTCGTAAAGTAATCATTATTTTGATTTGCTACTTATACTAATGGATAGACAATTTAATAATGAACATAATTGTCGTTTTATTTTTTCCAAAAGACGTAAATTTGATTTTATAAAGAATAAAAACCACTCATTTCGCACTATTCGGCCTGCAGTGACTGACGTAACAATCACTTTGTCGAGCAAGCTGATTAGAACTTTATTCTAACAGTGTTTCAAACGAAGTTTGAACCACCACAAATAGAGTTGCTAATTTTGCTCGGGGAACCGCCGTTTGAATTGCATTCAAATGCTGGAGCGATATTTGAAAGATTCTGGTGAAATATTACAAACCTCCTCCTTTCTTAGAAGTCGGTTAGAAATGTTACAATAATATTACAAACGAGTTCTACTAAGGTCATGTAGTGGTATAGTAACCACAATCTCAAGTATGTGCTAGTTGCCACTTCCCAAGCGAAGTTACAAAACCGACCGATTTGGTAATTATGAATGTTTAGCAACTGCCCGAACGTTGATGGACTCGTCTGGCCGTTTGTAAAATAGTGCGAGAATTCTTTTTTTATCATTATTGTAATGGCATCCCGCAGTAATTCAATCTAGAGGTTGTCGAGTGCTTAACCGGACCACCGGACTATTCTGTGGGTGCCTTGAGTATAAGGAGTTGTCCATTAATTACGTGAGGCGTTTAGGGGGAGGATGGGGTCCAGCCGAATCTCACTAAATCTCACGTGGGAGAGAGGGGGGGACTAGGCAAATGTCACAATCTTTTTTCCCGCAAGAAACAGTGAACAATTGCGTGAAAACTAGGTAAGTACCCAATTAAGTATATGTATACTTAATTGGGACGATTTAGTCATATCTTAGTGGAGAGACATGTGTCTCTCCACTAAGATATGACTAAATCGTAGACAACAAAAATTAATCATAATATTCAATGAAAATAGATATTTAGGCATTTTTTTTTTAAATAAATCGAACGTGATCAAGCACAGATTATCGTATTTACACTAAACTACACATTTTGATAAATCTCACGTGAGATAGGGGGGGTGAGGGGGTCAAGTCAAATCTTACGATATCTCACCAAGTTGTTATTGACCTGTTATGTCTGCGTTCCTTAGGCGAGTGTCGTTGGCGTGAAAAAAGAATGGGGGTTCAAAAGTGTTAAGTGGGGGTCCACGAAAATTTATCTGGTTGGGTTTATCTATCAATGTAGGCAGATAATGAGCTACTTGAAAAATTATTAAAGAAATGTTCCGGTGATGACAGTTTGTATTTCGGTGAAAATGGTCGTATTGATTCGAGACTTTAAAAAAAGCATTTCGATGCTATTAGATTCTAATGTTCAGTTTTTTTTTTTTGCCAAAAAGAAATCTAAGGAGCTATGGTTCTAATGCATTCCTAACAGCAAAAAAACAAAAAATATAAATTATTATATATAAAAATTTTGGGCTTGAAAAAAATGCAGCAGCAGGTCCACCGAAACCAGAAAATTTTGAAAGGGGTCAACCAGAAAATAATGTTTTCGAACCTCTGATTTATATAATATAAAACTTAAATAAATTCTTTAATTGAAAACGATATTTAGCTCTCCCATCTTGTATAGATCAGAATGATAGGCCATAAAATGGATGAATGTAAGGCAAATTGCATGACGTGACTGAGATGAAAATGCTAAGGGGAATAAAAAAACTAAAGATTCCATTCGCAATGCAAACAAATGATAAATAATGATAAATGATAAATAATGATAAATGATGTTTATTTTGCAAGTAGGTTTTTACAAACACTTTTACTCGTCATTTTTTTTTTAAACTAGATGGGGCCGGTGTTTCGTACCTGACTACTCTGAGAAGAAACAGCCGAAACAAACTCAGAGGTCATAGTCTCTTTTGAAGTCCAGACATAATCTTGCTCAATTCACATGAGGACTATGCAGATTAGTGTCTGAGATGGTCTTTTGAAGAAAGAACCACACAGATTTGAGTGGACCCGTCCAGTCAGTGCAAGCACTTGTCAGTTATCGTGTAGCTCGACTTACTTAACAACGATGCGAACATAACATAACATCACGCCTGTAATCCCCAAAGGGTTAGACAGGTACACCCCCAGTTAAGTTTAAGTCTGATGTAATAGGGGCGAGCCTTTTGCTATCAACCTGGCACAAATCACACTCCGTGGCTGCTACTGAGAAATTCCTAATGGAAAAACGATTAAGGCGCCTCCCCGAGCAAATGACCTTGAACGAGCAGTTTTTTGGAACCTACTACTCTTTATCCAAAAGAAATACCAACTAATAAAATACATTACAAATACATTAAATTACTACATATTCTTGACTTTAATTAATTAAAACGAGAACTATATATAATTACAAAGATAAAAACTAAAAGTAAGAACCTCCATATATACAACGACGTCAATAAGCGTCAATGTACTCCTCCGCATCGCTGTCACTCGGAAACGTACCCAGAAGACTGGCAGCATTGCCACGTTGAATGGCAATGCTAATTCTTTGGCCAAAGAAAAAGCCAGCCCTCTGGTCACGCGAAGTGTCGACCAGTCGGTAAGAGATTTCCTTAAAAAGGGGACGCGCACTCGGACCCCATGACCCGAGCGTCTCGACCCCAAACGGCTCAAAGCTGTAGTTACCAATAAAATTACAGTATTTGGGCCGTTTGAGGGTCTCAGCAGCCGCAGCAGCAGCGCCTGCACAGCCCGCCGTGCTTGCAACGTGAGAAGGCGCAAGGGTGTCGACACAGGTTGCGTCCCACACCAAAGGCCTACCCACGTTCCAAGGCACCAACGTCATGCCGTCCGGTCTCTTGCCATCGTCACGCACCAAGCCGTTTGGTTCAATTTTGGTTCTTGACTCCAAAATTGTCGTTTCTTTTTTTTTTTAAGTAGCTTAAAGTTTAATAAATCCCCCTACAACGAAACAACACAGAAATGAGAAATAATGATTTATAAAATGCTACTCCTCGTAAAGTAATCATTATTTTGATTTGCTACTTATACTAATGGATAGACAATTTAATAATGAACATAATTGTCGTTTTACTTTTTCCAAAAGACGTATTTTTGATTTTATAAAGAATAAAAACCACTCATTTCGCACTTTTCGGCCTGCAGTGACTGACGTAACAATCACTTTGTAGTGCAAGCTGATTAGAACTTTATTCTAACAGTGTTTCAAACGAAGTTTGAACCACCACAAATAGAGTTGCTAATTTTGCTCGGGGAACCGCCATAAAGGTTAAAATCACGCTTTTCAAAGTTTGGTGCACCTCCTTAAACACGTGCAGCCTATGGGCATCTTACTCACAAGCTGCTTACAGTGCTCTTCGCGTCCAATACAACGCGTTCAGGGCAGTGTTGGCCGAGGCGCTGCAGAAGTCCCAGTTGTCAGTTTGTTACCCTGTCAGGGTCTGACAGGGAGACACTAGGACAGTGACAGGGCCCTCGGGCATGTTTGCGGAAGCGCGCACCGACTGTTTCCACGCCACCATGCGCAAGCGGTGCGCAGGGTGCGGGCTAGCTCCAACACGGTCCTGGCGATGATTGCTCAGCGACTGGATTGCCCCTACATTGGGCATTGTTGTAGCAGGCATATTGCTGGTGCTTAATTTGTCATTTTATACTGCTTTCATGTCTTATGGATATATTAATTTTATTTTTTTGCTTCTGACATCAACTATATTCGTTATTTTAAATCATTGATATAATTAAATTAAATTTTATTTTATTTTGTTTTGTGCCTTTGACATTAATTGATTTGATCTGACATTTATTTGTTTCTAATATTTTAATTATTTTTGTCATTGAATTAACTGTATTTCTTTATTATTCAATCAGTTGACTATAATAGACAAAAGTTTTGTTTAATGTTTTGTATCTAATATAGGTCAATGACCTGAAATAAATTATTTTTATTATATTTTTGCCTAAAATGTCTGTTTCTGTCTGCAGGGTTACAGCAGTGGTTCCCAACCTATGGTCCGCGAATGGTAAACCACACAAAACAAAACCAGTGGTAAATATAAGTCAACGGCCTCATACAAAATTCCAATACCTACTCGACCAAATGTATAAGATAGCCGATTTTTTTTTACGATTACGATGGTGGTCCCATAGAGAAAGTTGTTCAGTTTGATGATCTGTAGCACACCCTTGAATTTGACCAGGATTTAAAGCAACACAGCAAACAACTTGTAGGTATACAAAAATGTATCAATCAGACAATAATTTAGAAATCGCGCGTTCAAAGAAAACGTAATTAAGACGTGATATCTCACTACAACTTTCAAGGGTTTTTTTTTTTGCACCGCACCCTATATTATTTTACTCCATACACATCAGCTATCTGCCAATGAAAGTCCCGTCGAAATCGGTCCAGCTGTTTCGGAGGTTAACTTGAACAAACAGACAGACAAAAATGTAAAATCTTTTTTTTGTAAGTAGCCAGTAGCATATACTGCTACTGGCTACTTACAAAAAAAAGATTTTTTTTCAGATGCATTCAGTATAAAAGTTGTTGTAGGAAATTTAAAAAGAGACTTTAATTTTATTTATTTTTATAGATTGTTAGTTAACAAAAGGTGGCAAATGTGTGAGTCGGATTCGCGCATGAAGGGTTCCGTACCATCGTAGTAGGGGAGCCCCATTACATTTTTATTTTATTTATTTATTTGTTGTAATAGCGGCAACAGAAATATCGGCTTTCACGGTTCATGATATACAGCCTGGTGACAGTCAGACAGACGAACAGCGGAGTCTTAGTAATAGGGTCCCGATGGTGTTTTTTTGACGGCATTATGCGTAATTGACATTTTGCGATGAAGTCTGTCGATCTGACAATATGCGTGTCTGACGTGTGCGTTACCCTGGCAAAATGTTGTGCATTTGAGAGGTGAGACCATAACAAATAATTAGTGTATCATGAGGAGCAATTTGTTTACTAATAGCAAAATTTGTGTAAATTGTAGTTTTAAAGTTTTTTGAGAAAAACACATTTTGCTGGAGTAACGTTTAAAACGTTATCCTGGCAAAATCGATTTTAGAAAATTCGTTCAGCCCGGAACCAAATACATGAATAGATAGTTTTTGTTGCGTAGTAAATGTTTGTAAATAGCGAAATTTGCCTGTGATACGGTTCTTGAGTTATTTAAGATTTTGCTGCGGTAACGTTTTGGGATTTTTCAGATCTCGAAAACGGCTCAAACTCAAACTCAAAGCATTTATTTCAATTAGACCATTATGGCACTTTTGAAAGTCAAAAATACAAAAAAAAAACAAAACAAAGCTACAGTCCCAGACACAAGACATAATAACTTGAGAAAGTACCGTAGTTGCCCATTCCCTAGCGTAGATCTCTATGGAGAAGAACGGGCAAGAAACTCCATGGATACTCTTTTAAATCAAAATATTGTTACAAAATCTTGGTTACATCATTCATGTTGAGATTATAGATATATGTGAGAACGATGTAGGAAGACGTGCACATTATGAGCGTCCAGAGTAAAACATTAAATCAACAAATTAAAAATAATGTAATTACAATGAACCGTGGCAGCTAAGAGATGACCAGTCCCAACTGACAGCGCCCGATCACGAACAAGACGCGTGTATCGGCGCCATTCAACTCAACCATATTGAAGGGAACTAAATGACCCGACACACCCGCCACCATCAGCGTGACATTTGAGTGAGCATGACTTTCTCTCAGCCACCAAGGCATATTCAAGTCAATGAAAGATAACTAAATGCAAATGGTAGCTTAAAAATACATGGTCCTCACATGTGCTATGCAATTATACAATACTAGGAGATGGAATCTATACAAAGCAAAGATACTTTTACAATCTTCTGCAGCTAGCACAATAATTTGCCCAATTAGTTTTCCCCTATGGTTGTGGAGCAGGACCAGCATTGAGCCAAGCATTTTTATCATCAATGTAATCCACCAACTTATAATATGCTTGCCTACATAGTGTGCGTTTTACACAAGATTTAAATTTCGTCTCATTCAGTTGTAGAATGTGGGGAGGTATTTTATTGTAACATTTTAAACAGTACCCCATGAAAGATGAATTTACTTTAGCAAGCCTGAAACCTGGCTGAACTAGTTGGTCCCTATTTCTAGTAGTATAGTGGTGTCTGTCACCTCTTTTACTGAATAAATGCAGATTTTTCCTAACGTACATGATATTTTCATAGATGTATTGACAAGGTACTGTCATGATATTAATTTCCTTAAACAGTTCTCTTAGAGAATCGCGTCTACGTAATTCATAAATGGCTCTGATAGCCCTTTTCTGCAGAATAAATATAGACTCGATGTCTGCAGCGCGTCCCCATAGTAAAATACCGTATGACATAATACTATGAAAATAACTAAAATAGACTAGCCTCGCCGTATCAACATCAGTAAATTGACGGATTTTCCTAACAGCATACGCTGCTGAGCTCAGCCGTCCTGCAAGAGATGTTAAATGAGGACCCCATTGTAGCCTTGAGTCGAGCGTGATTCCCAAGAAAACCGTTTTATCGACAAATTCTAGTTTCTCTTGATTCAATACTACGTCACAATCACGACTTTTGACATTTGGTAAAGCAAATCAAATGCACTTTGTTTTTTTCCCATTTAGAACTAAATTATTAGCGGTAAACCAATTATGAACCTGCAGTAGGGCGTTATTTACGTCGTCCAGATTTGTGGCACGTCTGTTTATCCTAAATATTAAAGAAGTATCGTCTGCAAACAAGACCAATTGCGGGTAGTTGTCAAATAAATTGGGTAGGTCATTTATGTACATTAAAAAGAGGAAGGGACCCAATATCGAACCTTGTGGTACACCCATTTTTACTTTTAAACCCATTGAATTTACGCCGGCTCAACGCAGAAGCTTGCAAAAAATACCAATAATAGACTTTAATTTGTTTAAACATTCGTTTTTGATTTGGTTGTCGTAAACGAATGGAATTAAATAGTTTAAAAAATCAGATAAAAACGGATTTGCAACTAAACCAAAACACTTACAACCAAATAAACAGCTGTATAACAGGCCGCTTTTACGTGACCTTTTTTATTTGGTCGGCTTACTAGAAAATTTCCTTGATTTTGATATCTCTTTCTTTACAGCCGTAATATAAAGCTTAAAATAACAGGAATTATTGTTCATGAATAATTTTAATTTTTTTAAAGTATGCCACGTTTCTTAATGTTTTAGGAACTGCGTATTTTATTGCTTAAGTACGACCAGTCTAAAATTAATGAAATTTGTTTTTTTTTTCTTCTTATCGTGTAAAGATACAGAATTTAATATTTTTGACGTTATAAGCGTCTACCATGGGTATTTTTTTACAGCTGTATAATTGGTTGTAAGTGTTTTTGTTTAGTTGCAAATCCATTTTTATCTGATTTTTTAAACTATTTAATTCCATTGGTTTACGACAACCAAATCAAAAACGAATTTTTAAACAAATTTAAACAAATTAAGGTCTCTTATTAGTATTTTTTTCAATCTTCTGCGTTGAGCCGTTTTCGAGATCTGGGAAATCCCAAAACGTTACCGCAGCAAAATCTTAAATAACTCAAGAACCGTATCACACACAAATTTTGACATTTACAAACATTTACTACGCAACAAAAGCTATCTATTCATGTATTTGGTTGCGGGCTGAACGAATTTTTGAAAATGGATTTTGCCAGGATAACGTTTTAAACGTTACTCCAGCAAAATGTGTTTTTCTCAAATAACTTTAAAACTACAATTCACACAAATTTTGCTATTAGTAAACAAAATGCTCCTCATGATACACAAATTATTTGTTATGGTCTCACCTCTTAAATGCACAACATTTTGCCAGGGTAACGCACACGTGTCTGACTTTTGCGTAACTGACATAGGGCGTATAAATCCGTTTTTACCCTTTGGGTACGGAACTCTAAAAAGTATCTAAACAACAAAGCAAGCTTCAATATTGGCTAGTCTACTAAACGTAGTACAGTTGATAGGATTTTATAAAACGAGTGTGTTTACTGTTCGTTTTCACCCTTCTGTCCGACATATTATCTGTATATAGGCCCATGATCGTTTTATGTATATTAAATTGAAATTTATTTCAATTCGAGGCCCAATTGCTCTTTCAATTATAAGAATTTAGGTCGAGTTGATGTTTGTAAACATTATGCATACGTGGTGTTGTTTGTCAAGATGCATTGGATCGGTATGTCAAACTTGGTACATTTTAGTTCTGTTGATTTGTGTCCCGTATGTTTGTTTACCAGCCTGCATAGATAAGTTTGTTGAACTGTAGTAGGTACCCAAAACCTTCAGTTCAACCATAGACCATTGCACATTGTGATGCTAGTTTATACTTCACTATCATCACAATCCGCCGCGTTTGTCTCTGTTCGCGATAAACTCAAAAACTACTGCACCGATTTTCCTGCTGTTCACCAATGGATTGAGTGGTTCTCGAGGAAGGTTTTAGTATATAATTTGTCAAGTTTTTGTATACATTGGCTAAAATATAATGATATTTGTTGGAGGTGTCGAAAAAAATAAGCCTTCTGGGAGCATTCCTTTTGGTCACGATAACCGACATCCAAGCGGGCGAAGCCGCGTGTGCTTCCTAGTTTTGATGTAGGGGGTAATCTTCGGAACTACTGATCCGATTCTGAAAATTCTTTCACTAATGGTCATTTCAGACTACAACGCGAGCGATGTCGCGTGCAAATGCTAGTTGTAGTCTATACTGTCAAATTCAATAAATTTCTAATGCAGTTCCCAGTTTTGCCGCGTGTCAAAATATACTGAGCTTTCTGTAATTGTTTTTGCGAGTGTGATGAATTTTATTATGCAATTTTGTTGACATACTCGTATTATAATAATAACAGTCGTAATGGTTGTTTTGTTTGTATTTGTTTTGAATAACAAATTGTTTCAGTAGTAGTTTTATATATTTTACATCTTTTTTTTGTGTAATAAGCTGGACAGAAAAGAAAATAATCGATTAATAATAATGTTTATTTCATGCTGTCCGAAAGACAGGCTCTATGGATTGCAACCTTTGCCTGCTTGTGTTAGTAAAACAAAACAAACAGCTGTTTTGTTTCTCTCATGTTTATTTATCACGTAACTCGAGAGTTTTCTTTAGTTTGAAACAAAATGTAAACAAACCATGTTTATGATTTTATACCCCGCATTTATACCCCTAAACATTTCATACATGACATACTTTCAGACATGTTTATAATTATTATTTTGCTCACTTTGTTGTCAACCTTTGTTTAGTTAGAAATAGTAGACATCCTGTAAAGTACTCCTATGCTAATATTATGAAAGGAACAATTTGTATGTAGGGGTCTCCGAAACTAACGATCCAATTCTAAAAATTCTTTCACTGACAGAAAGTTACGTTATTCATGGGTGTTAAAAGGATATAAATTATATTTATATTATGCTTATTCCAAGCTACCACAATTTTTCTAGACAAAGTGCTACTAGTTTATATCTTGATATCAAGACTGCCTTAATGCTGTTTTAGTCTATCTATTTCTAAGCAATTGATGGTCTCAGCATGATAGCATAATGTGGTAATGGTAAAATAGTGGTCTCTTCCATCAAAGCTAAGCAATAGTGATTGTTCTTTCTTTAATGTGTGGTTAGTGCTCAACCTGGTGTCAGAGTTTTTATGCCGCCCATGGGCCTCTGACTTGGCTTTAGAAGTTGTCTAGAAATATCTCTTAGTGCTACCACACACTATAGACAAGACTGTCTTTAGACAGACAATTACCCTACTAGTGCGAGCACGAATGTATCCTGACTTAGACATTCTGGTTTCCTTACAATGTTTTTCTTCACCGAAGCAAGCGATAATAATACAAGTGTGTGTGTGTTAGTGATTAAGTTGATTATTTTGATACTTATTAATAATATTTGCATGTTTCTAGCAATATAATTCAAGAGGCTTATTGTAAAATGCAGAAATCTTTTTTATTAATTGTCGTACAAGATATTAAAGAGATTACTTTATTGTTTATATTTTTTGTTGTGCTTCAATTAAAAGTGTCTATGCAGTTTCTTGCCCATTCTTCTCCATAGAGATCTACCCTTTGAAATGGGTAACTACGGTACTTTCAGTTATTATGCCTTGTGACTGGGACTGTAGCTTCATTTTATTGTAGCTTTGTGGCAACAATTCAGCAGTGCAAGTAACTGGGTTACTTGAAACATGCTTTGATTTTGAATAAAAACTATGGTATTAGGATGTACAAACAGGTCACACTCACCAGTGTAGCTCTTCTTTGTGTAGTCTCCTTTTCTTGAATTTGTTGATTTCCGTCTAAATGGTTATTCTTGAATTTTCATTGGGTGCTAAACTTGATTTTGTTAATTCCTTCTTCATGAAATCTTCCCATTGATATTTTCTTCCTGGCTTCATCTTGAAACAATCTTTCTTGAGCTAAAAGAGAAGTTTTTGCCCCACTCGTTAAGAGTGAAGAGCATACGTTTTTGACGATTCTGACAGAAACATTGAACCATTTGGCGGGCTCCGAAGAGCCCTGGGACAGGATAGGAACAGGGGATGGGACAAGGTGGGAGAGGATGCTGCGGACAGTCTTGCGTAGAGCGGCCACCGCCCTCGCTCAATCTTCACTTAAAGTATTACATTACAAATTAATTATAAAAAACTTGTAAAATTCCAAATATACTCGTTTTTTTTTTTGTACATCACAGAAAGCTCCTAGACGTTGCGGCCGCAGTGCCCGCAGCTGAGATCAATATACTATACTGTACAAACATATATAATAGACTCCCAATCTTCAACAGTCGGCTTTCACATTTACCGTATTGTTAAATTTTAAAATCTACAACTAGAGTGCGCCGGGCCGGGCCTCACACACGTACGTTTAAAGCTTTGGACGGCAGGTCCTCCCGCCGGAGGCTGGCCCGACGCGCACAAATAAAATACACATCGCTCTCAAGATAAATAAACGATACGACTAGCGACGCAGCAGCGCGGGCGCCTGAGCCGGCGGAGCGCCCGACAACATAAAGAGGGCCCCCGCCGAGCGCTCGCGCCTGCCGCGCCGGCTACCGGCGGCCCCCGGGCGCTTCGCCGACGCCCTATTCATTTTTTTGTGATTTTCTCTTGTTTAAGGCCAGGGCGGCGGCGCCAGCGCCCGCAGGGACGTGGCTGCACTTACCTACTAAAATTTTCACAAAATAATACCTAACGCCGGAATTTGGTCGGCAGCGAAGCGCGGCCGCGGGCGGCACAGGGTCGCGGGAGGCCGCGCCTCGCGCCTCGAAATAAAAAACTTAGCACTGAGCGGCGGACGCGGCGGGACGGCGGGCCGCCGCGCCGCGCCCGCGCCACTTATCACTAGCTTAGAGTCCGTACGCGGCGGTCTACGCCGTCACGTTGAGTAGCAGCTTGAGCGGCAGCGCGCGGTCGGGCTCCGGGCGGCAGCGGCCCTCGCGCCGCCAGTGCGTGGGTGGCGGCGGCAGCGCGCACGCGGCCGGGGCGGCGCCCCACTTGCTGGCCGCGTACCGCTCGCAGCGCTCAGAGCGCTCGTCGCGTCGCTCGCGCCGCAGCGCGGAGCGGCGCCGGCCGCGGGCCTGAGGAGCGCCCACGGCCGCTGGGGGACTGGGCCGGTTCATGTCGCGGGCCCCCGGGTCTTCCTCGTCGGGTTGTTGTTGGTACTCCGGCTCCTTCACTGTTACGTTTTCACGGACACTACTATGACGGATATTGTACACAATATGTCACCGGGCACTGCGTTGTTTCAGTCGGGGGGTGCTCCGTTGCGCCGCTCGCGTCCTCTAAGCCAGGCGCGACTTGGATGTTTCACAAGATGGTCGCCGCTCGTACGCGAGTTTGTGTGTATGTGGCTTCGCTGGATCGCTGCGATCCGCCAGGGTCGGCCTCGAACCGCTGTCGATCTGCTTGGATGACACGTCGAAACACTTAACTGCTTCACTTTCACGACTTGATACGTCGGCGGTCGCGCTGCTAGCTCCTATGATGGTGATCGATTATTATGGGAATAAAATATGGACGCCACCTCTCCATTATTCGCACCTTCACCTCTCGATTTCGACTACGTGACGTCGAGGGCGCTCGCTGTATTTATATGGCAATGGCGGCTGCGCGACTCCGGTTGCGCAGTGGGGATATAAAGCGAGCCATTCGTGGCGCTACTTTTTTCAATTGATGCGTTTGTCGTGCAAATTATAAATTGAATTTCTCCTGTAATTTACAGTGTACTACTCTGGGTAAAAATGAATTTATAACGATGAGAATCACTCGAAAATCTAATCTATTTTTTAAATCACTTTTACGCTAAGCAACAGTCCAGATTCTATAATTTTTATTAACTGGCAATATTGTGCGTATGTCAAGCGATGAAAAAAAGCCGAGGGATCGCACAAAACTAAAAACAAAATACACTTCTGTTGTTTCTTTTATGGATATGAAAAGTGAGTTCATATTTAAGATCGTGCAGTCTAAATGCATAAAACTATCAAATATTGCTCTGCTCTATGAATCATATCTTCCGTGATACTGAATATTTAGTTAAAGGGTGTAAAAACAACAGGACATGTCTATAAAATGCCTTTTTCACCCCTAAAACTATAACAACACTCAATGAGGTGCTTTCCAGGCCAGCTTCCGCTAAAAAACGATAGACGGCGCTGTACATGTCTTAGTGACAAAAAAAAACAATGTTAGAGATTTTGTATTATTTGTTAGATGTCAATTATAGCCAAAATGAAAAAATGAAATTGCAACGCAACAAAAAAGCAAATCGAACGAAGAAAGAGAACGCACACAAACTAGGAAGGAACAGTTTTGAAAGGTAATGAACGCCAGCTCTACACAGCTAAACAAAAATGTTTACACTGGTCATGTACAGCGCCATCTATCGTTTTTTGTTGAAAGCTAGCTTAGAAAAAACCTCATTCAGTGGTTTTATTGCAATTCATAACCAAAACTGTAGTACAACATAGATTATGTACATTACATTATGATTAGATTATGTACATTGCGATAAAACATATTTGAATTCTATTTGCAAGTTGTGGTAAGGTGAAAGTTGATAACGTCGAACGAAAGTTGATATCGTTAAGGGGGAAGCGCCAGGGTATATTCAAATTGTCTTGTTTCTTGCAATTTGCAGGTCAGTGCACAGTTGTATATTGATTAAAATATGATTCACGACCGTAACAAATATGGCTTAGTTGAGTTATAATACACATATATACATACATTATAAACATAGCTGGTTTTTATTTAATTACGCAAAGATATGTAGACGACGACAACTTTTTTGTTTAAGTAAAAGCATAGCTAAAAATTCTGTAATACTGAATTGATGCTGGGCAAGACTATTATCTACCGGATACTAGCAAAGCATCGATATATTGCAAAACTGGAACCCATACATCTAGATATGTGATCGTGGCAGATCATGGAGAAAAAGGCGAGACGCCTATTAAAAATATATGGTTTTACAATCGGGGAGGCCTCCCTTCCTTTGTCCAGAAGACTTATATCCTGTCTGTAGTAAATCCATATCTTCCTTACTAATATTGTAAATTCGAAAGCAAGTTTGTTTGTTTGTTTAATACCTTTTCACGCCTAAACCACTGAATCGATCATCCTGAAATTTTGCATAATTATGCATGATATTATTACAAGCAGAGTACAACCCGAATTGATTGTCAAATTTTAAATTAACGCCAGCGAAGCCATGTTCAAAAGCCAGTGGAAAATAAAGCTAAAGTTTAATCAGCTTTCTACCTTCTTGCAAGTATTTACGTTTATTGCTGTATTAGCTTAAGTGTGGGAAATTCCTTTCCTCGTTATCTCTTATCTACTTATTAGCAAAGTGGTACTTAAGTACGTGATAATATTACAAGTGCAATGGAAAGACAATGGATTGCTAAAAGGATACGTGACTGTCATTAGATACTTGAGACTGGAATCATTCATCATTAATAGGAACACTAGAAAAATACTCTTACACACAAAAAGAAAAATACCCTTGGTCCTACAAGTAGAACTAGAAGGTCGAATCACGGGCAATTAACGAATAAATTGACGGGTAATGAGTTTTTTTATGTGCATTTAAAAATGAGTCTAATTAAAATGGTTATGTATGTTGATTTGAGAGGGTTTTAAATCATTAAGTCACAGAAAATCCTATCAGCTACTATCACTTCCACAAAGTGCAAAGTTCGAGGTAAACTTTGCTGCGCTACCATCACTATATGTCACTGGCAGAACAGTTGACATCGGTTCAGTCGCATAATTTAACAAAAAATCTTAGAGGGATTAAGTACAGTGCCTACGCCACTCAGTTAATAGATACACTTAAGAATCATTCAGTCGTTAACAGAAACGGTCTTAACAGTTTTTGAACATTAGACAAGGAATACGTTTGAATAGCGACTTACTACTAATTAGTGAGTCATGGTTTTTTTGGCTTGTCGCATAGTCAGAACTAATACCTTTATACCATGGTTATTTCAATACAATGTTCACAGGCAATGGGGAGGCTAACTGTGGAACTAATGGCACTAGCAATGTTGGTACCCAAACATCGTCATTGGTTGAAAATGTGGTTATGTCATTTTATATTTCAAAACAGCTTAACCTCATTGGTCAGATTGAGACCAACTATGGTGGCACCATCTGAGATTTACTTTTCCTTAGCCACCCCATTCGACAAAAATGTTTACCAACAGCGCTCTCTTGAGAATGTCATTCAATCCCCAAAGAACCATGACACACTATACCTACTCATACTTTGGATACAACAAGACAAAGGACAAGCAAAAAGTAATGTAAGTATCATAGTTTTATTTGCGATTATTTTCTGGAACAATAAAATGCGATTTCTAGAACAATCTGGAAAAAAAATCGCATCCGTTAGGCGTGAATGGTTAACTTTATTGACCGCCTAGTACCAATCTGCTAGCAACGTTGGAAAAAAAAAATATGACGATGAAAACAAGGAGGTTGAGGATATAGTCCGACCAAGTATGGAAGTACGCCCATACAAAGACTCCCGTAATTTCCCCTAGATTTTCAATTTGCCCGGGTTATTGCAAATGGCCGTTGTGTACTTGTGAAGTTGTGATAATTTCGCAGTTAGCCCATTATTAGATAAGGACTTGTTTGTTTTCGTTTCAATAACTGATTCCTTGTTATCAGAGCTAATAAAAATATAATTTAATACCTTTAGAGCTATATTTACATAGTTTCATAACAATACCTACTCAGTAATACGTAACAACACAGTAGGTATAAGTATACAAAGTACTCAGTAGGTAGCGATAAAGTTCCTTTTTCGTCGAAAAATGTAAACAATCTATTTTAGTACAGTAACTAGTAGGTGTACAAGCTATTTGCAGCTTGTTTACGCTCTCCTGCAAGGTAGAAAAGAGAAAGTTTAGGGAAATGGGCTCGTTATAACATTGGTTAGCGATGGCTCAGTAATTTTGCAAGTATTGCTAAGTTTCGACTTGATACGTCATTTTGGTACGTGACCACGGGCAGCGACACGAGTATTGCGTGTTTGTCGTTGTCTGGCATCACTTGGCATCACTCTGACGGGCTGACCTTTATAAAGAAAGACAAATCTTTCCGAAAAAATTATTAAAGTTTTTATGGTGACCCAGAGACCTTTTCTCTACAACCTTCTGGTTGGTTAACCAGATGACAACTATGATACGATACGACAACTTAATCTAGACTTTCCTCAATAGCCACATATAAATAAAATAAGGTCTTACAATAATAATTAGTCCAGCATTCCTATACCAGTACTCGACTTACGACTTCGCTGTTTACTCGACCAATGTAAACGCACCCACCCTCAACAGTTTTTTTAATATTTTTTCTGCCATTGCAAAGTGCATACAGCAACGCTCCATTCGTCCTTTTGAAGGAGTATTTGTATGACAATAGGGTCTATCTATCGTCTACCGTATACTTGACCTTTTGTTATTGGTATTTATTTCCATAATAGGTAACTACGTGTTTGTAAGTAACGGTTAACTTTTTACAGTATAGTTTATTTCAGTCATTTCGGAATTATTCAACTCTGGAAAATTAGTGAATAGAAAAAATATTCAGGATCTGTCTGTTTGATGATGCTTATGAAGTACTGAAGACTATTGTGTGTATCGTCCTTGATAACCTACTAGTTCAGTTCAGGTTCAGAGTGTTCAGACAAACGCAAATTTTAATGTCGTCGCCTGGCAACAGATTACAGGACTACACCGCTCGCTTTGAGTTATTTTAAATTATTATCATAATATTATGTGGTTGCTGTTTATGCAGTGTTGGGTCACGCCAGGTCACGAATAAATTTACATTCGGCCTAATTAATGTTATCAGAAACCGTATTTAACTTTAGCCAAACCAAACATTCCATTCCATTCCAGTTAATCAGGCGGTCCAGTTTATTTTGACAGTTGAAGGTGGCGCCACTTTCTTTGACTAAATGTCAAATTCCGATTATTTTAAAGTTAGTTCCTTTTTCCGCCACCGTTCAGTTAATATTATAAGTAGTTTTATTTTTATTTCATTGACGCAAATGAAATCGACCTATTTTCGCTAGTCTTTTGTTTGAATTGAATACCTATCAAAACAGATTTATAAAAAGGCGTGTATTTAACGCGGCGACAAACTAATCTGACTTAGAGTTTTAAAAATAATTAAAATGGGTAGCAAAAATAATAGGTTGGCAGCTACAGTATTAGCAGCTTTATTTTGAGTTGTAAGCTTTGTTTAAAAATTAAATTGGCAGTGATTTTTTGGTATGGGAACTGAATTTATTGATTTGTTAGGCGACAACTTGACGGCGGATAGAAAGTAGAAAATGGGTTTGATTTATTTTGCTAAAGTTCCAAAGTGAGCTAGACCTATAAATTAGTAACGTTCTATTATGTACCTCTCATTATTTTCACCCCACATGAAGCTTTTCAAAGTTTTAATTTAAACCCTTCAAAAGCTGACGGCATGAACGGGTGCCCCTATAAAATAATTAAATAACAATAGAACATAGGGGTAAATAAATAATAAGTTTAGGGGTCGTCAAATAGAATGACATGGTCATAGTCATACAAAATGTCCATTATTTTAGTACGATTTTGTTGAAACTTATCAGTAATAAAACTCTCGTCAGAAGAATAACACATATAATATAATATAGAAAATAAAACGACGAAGCCGGGGGCCCTAGCATAGCGTAGCCATCATTTGACAAGTCGGTTCTGAAATAAATGCAAATTGAATCATAATTTACTCAAATTCCCCCGAAATTATTGCACCAAAATAATATGTCTGCCGTAAATTACAGGAAAGCCAGCTGATTTTACCTTTCTTAGAACGTATCTTTTATGTGGCCAGCATAATAAGACCTGCGGCCAAATTAGGAACTAAAATAAATGTACCAAAATTCCGCTTTCTTCACATGAGCAACTAGCGCCATCATTAAATGTCAAAATCAACTGGTTGATTTGTATACAAACACGACAGCAGCTGTAAAACCTGCCAGGATGTGGGTTACCAGCTGATATGTTTTGTTTTTGTTGTTTACTTCTCTTTCTAAAACGTCAGAATGACAGAGAAGGATATACTTCGCGTGGGAGCTCGGTCCCGGGTCCCGACAGTTATTTCGATAAAAAACGGGAGATGGAATGTTGGGCCAGACAAGGCTTTGAATCTTTGGTTCATTTGTTTTTTTTTTTTTACTTTAGGTACAGGATATGATTTTGTTTTGCCTGAATAAGAATGATAATGTGATTTTACGTTGATAAAACGTAATCTTTTTCAAGTTACTCATGGGTTTTTTCGTCGACATACCTACTTATTTTTTAAAACAGTCTAAGTGCTTAAAGTAATTAAGTAAGTATATTTATTTGCATTCTGATTTAGCTGAATATTGAGGTAAAGTGAGAGGTGTAGTTTTCATAAACTTATACCTATATTGTTTTGTGAGTAAACACGTTGTAAACATTAATGAAATAAGTATGAATTAAATACCTATTTCTTGGTAAATAATCGTTTTCATTGTTTGTTTCAATTCATAAAATATGTACCTACGTCACTGACAACGATATGTACCTACCTATCTTTACTTTATTTTATCAAGAATCCATGTTTGCCATTGATAAAATGACGATAACGGGACTTATACTATGTACGCGATTTACTTCTCTACTTATTTTTGAAAAACCAACTTTACATCCCAAGCATACAGTTTAGTTCGCGGTACAACTTCAGACATTTTTATGACATTGTCAATAGTACGTGTCATTCTGAAATGAACTTATCGTCATGGGAATAGAGTTGACTTTCGTTTAAGTAGACAAAATATCAATTGAACAGAGTACTATTGGTTTTATCATTGTGATGTTCATTGATAATGATTAATAAAATGGTAATTTCCTGTGAGTTGTTTTTGAAGTGAAAACTTCTTTAGGCGCGTTGAGCACTTTTTGGGTGAAGGAAAAAAAACTATATGCAAAAAAAATAAAACCGACTTCAAAAAACACAAAACACGAAAAAGTGAAAAATAACTTTAGCTTCAGAAGTCGGTGACTAAAAAAAACTAAGTGAACCAAACAAAGGTCACCCACTTCTGAAGCTAAAGTTATTTTTCACTTTTTTGTGTTTTTCGAAGTCGGTTTTTTTTGTTTGCAAAAAGTTTTTTTTAATTTTTCCATTTTTAGTTGTAATATCCTATATAAATATTTGCTATGCATTTATTTTACATTGTTAACAATACATGTCATGGTAATAGGCTTATCCCCAATAAATGGAAAATATCATACCTAAACTGTCGAAATTTGGGTGTATTGTACACATCTGCGTAGCCCTCAGAGCATACAGGCGTGATGTTACGTCATGATGTTGTATAAACAATAAACATCCAAGCGATTGACCGATTTTCCGTCTAGTTTTGAAGAGTTCCATTGTATATCTCCGAAGATCAGCATCAGATCTTCACCAAATTTAAATGCGACCATCTCAGGAGTATACATATTTGAGAGTCGCTCCATTAATGGAGGAGAAATCATCGGTGAACATACATAAAATTATACCACACGACTGAAGCAAAAATGATCATAAAACGAAAACTACTAGGCCAAACTATGTTAAATTTTTATGGCAACTATTCCGCATCAAACTAAAGAAGAATCACGTAAATCCGATCATAAATCTCAGCGTAAACGGAGTACACACATAAAAAAAAAATACCAATCGAATTGAGAACCTCCTCCTTTTTTAAGTCGGTTGAAAAACATGAAACCATCGTTACCTCCACTTACATCACGCTTCGTAGCACTCGTAGCCGATCCGCTACGTCGTAGCACCACATAGACGTGCGCGGGCACAAACCGTAGCAGTGCTACGACTGGGACGGGGCCTGTGTACTTTTGTTTTCACTTCTATCGGCAGTCCCCAAAGACTAGTCTGAGGAGTGAGTGTTACAAATTGCAACTTACAATAAGATAATAATTATTTAAGTATAAGAATTACAAATTCATCACATGTACATCCTCTCGTGTGGTGCCTCTGAACTTGGTCAAGGACACAAAGTACTTTTATGTATTTTTTTCATAAGTAGATATAAAAAAATCAAGTTTTGGAGGCCCGTTTCTTGTGGAGGCCCTTGGCAAGTAGGTACCCCTGTCTGTTGCCCTGCTCTAAATCCGGGACCCTATTTACCTACTAAGCCTCCGCTGTCCGCCCGTCCGTCTGTGTCTCATGATCCGAAATAGGTAGACAGTTAAATATTTCACAGAATGTGTATTTCTGTTGCCGCTATAACAACAGATAATAAAAATACCTACCCTACTATGATGGAACGGAACCCTTCATGCGCGAGTCCGACTCGCAGAATCAAAATCAGAATTATTTGTTTGTTAAACTTATATACCAACATAAGTATTTTATAATTAGAACAGGGTCGCACTTGGCCAGTTTCTATTTGACGTGATAACGTCTTTTATATCGATGAACACCGGCTGCACGCACGAAAAAGTGTCACACCGTTCTGCACGCCCGCGCCAGCCACGTTCCGCCTGGCTCATCAACGCCCAGCCCAAAGCCTTGGACCTAGAAAACTGAAGTTTTGCACAGAGGTTCACTTTATAATGTAGACAAGGAATAAGGAAGGATTTTTCGAAGTTCAACCCCTAAGGGAGTTAAATAGGGGATGAAAGTTTGTATGAAAGTCCGCCAGTTTTAAAGTTACGATCTTAAAATTTTGTGTTTAGGCTGACGATTGAAAATTCATTTATACACGTCTCAGCGATTTTGATAATTCCACCCCCAAAGGGTTAAAAAAGGGGATGAAATTTTGTATGGAAAATCCTTAATTTTATCGAAAAACAATAATTTTCAATTAACTCCTTTGTATTATACAAAATAATGATAATACAGTGACAATAATTCAATTAAATTCATAAAAATACTTATGCAATTTTTCATCAATGTTTTCATAGACGTTATCACGTTATCGTCCGTAAACCGACTTTACAGACAACGATTTTTTTCTATTTATCGATTTCAAAACGGAAGATTGTTTTGAATCGTATGAATGGTCTGATTTTCATGATGACATTGACGGTCGAAATTACCAGAACATTATGATAATAAGAATTTCGATAAAGTATCTCGTTTTCAATGTTATCTAAACAATACTATCATTAAAAATAAACAAAGGTTGAATGTTTTTTCAATAAAAAAAAATAAAAACTTTATTATCAACATTGTTATTCTTATGTTCTTATGCAGTCTTTCTGTCTAATGTACATACTTAGACGTACTTACAAAATAGATTTCGTTACTGATGTTACTTCCCTCTCTCTCGCTCTTGGGGCTGAAAATGCAACTCATCACTACATATTATAAAACAAAGTCCTCACTCGCGTCTGTCTGTTCCCGATAAACTCAAAAACTCCTGCATCGATTTTCCTACTGTTTTCACCAATGGATAGAGTGGTTCTCGAGGAAGGTTTTAGTATATAATTTGTCAAGCGTCAAGAACTGTAAATAAAAAATAAATTAATATTGCTGGTCAATACACACAGCGCCATCTAGTGCCACACTAAGTCACGAGGCGTGTCGTGAACACCAGATAGTTGATATACTACATGGATACTTTTTGTTTGTAAATACATCCTTATTATACATATAAACATCCATGACTCGGAAACAAATGTTCATGCTCATCACACAAACATTTGCTCCTACCGGGATTCGAGCCTTTAGTTTGTTTCAATGGGAAACAAGTGTCCAAACAAAAACGTCATTTGTTAGGAGGGTTATAGGTACATATAATTAGCTGTCCACAACAAAACATTGATGATATCACGCATGTGTTATGGAAAAACACAAAATTAAAAAAAAAAAATAAGTACGAAATTACAAATGGTTTTAAATAGTGTATTGTATCTCTCCAAATACAATATGGGTAGACACTGTCCTGTCACCTGTTTGAAAATATTTTCACTTTCATGGGTGTGGTCACTGGCTCAACAAATGCACTGAACTAAAATTATTCTAGCTCCAGAAAGCTCCATAAGATTTTGTTACTTAGACATGTTTAATCTAAGATTTGTTATTAATTCGATATCAAAATAATATACAAGGCTTCAAATCTGTTATCAGTATAATTATAATTAAAAAATATTTTGACGTTATTTGACATTTCTTGAACTTTTTATTTCGACCGATCCAGAAGAATTATTCGACCTTATTTTAGTGGATTGGTACATTGACAGAGCAAGCTATCAAAATAACAAAATAGGACATCTTGCCTGTAGAAGTGTACAATAGTGGTACAGCCTGTACAACAAAAACCCGACTACTGAAATATCACGCTCTAATTTAATTCGGTTTACAAGGTAAAATAGACTCCTCCTATTGTTAAAGTCGGTTAAAATGTAACCTATGTTACCCGGGCCATAATCACGAATCGATTGCCACCTTATTCATCAAAATCGGATGAATAGTTTAGGCGCTACGGAGGAAAATACGTACAGAGGAATACATACTTACATAGACTGCTAAAATCATAACCCTTCCTGTTGGCTTGGCTGTAGTTGGGTAAAAAAAAGTTGAAGTTTTTAAAAAAAGGTTAAGTTTTTGATATTATTCGGTACAAACAGTACAGAGTGGGCCGCTGCAGATACAGCTTAGTCTGACGGGCCATAGGTTCCTGTCATGTTCCATTTGCACAACAGGAATCATTGACACTACGAAGAAGATGAACAGGGGCCCTAAAATGGCCGATTTAGCAGAATCATAATAGTAACTCTGCCTATAAACCTTGAGCTATACTGGCATGATGGTCTAGAGGCGGTATAAGGCCAGACAAGGAGGGAAGCCGGAGCCGGAGCTGGTGTGGAAAAAAGAGCAAAGGATTATGAAATACAGTCACTCAAAAATGTCACCGGTTGCTACGACTATCGGTTTTTACGACCAAATATGAGTAGTCGATGTCGTTTTATCAGATTTTGACTGTATTTAGAAAAATATAATGATAAATAAAGAGATTCTATTATTTTCACATCATCGATTATTACAGTGGTCTAAATATGTTTATTTGAGTTTACGCTAAATATAGCTGAAAGAATTTGGCTGATCTGACGTTAACGCGAAGCGCGTGACGCACGGCGCCATACCGTCTCATGACTATCTTTGGTCGTAACGAGATTAAAGTGCTAAACTTGCTTTTTATTGATGTAACTTTACGAACGTTTTCGTACGATAATGTAGCTTTTTTCCCAAATTGATTTTCGCGGAGCTTGTGAGGGTGTATAATTTCTGAACGAACAACCAACGTTCAATGACCTCTAGCCTCTACTGTCAAACTGACAATCATAATAATAGTAAACGCCAGTTTGACAGCAAATTCTGCTGAGGTTTTTTTCGTAAGAAAAATATTTACGAAACTAGCGAAATGCGAAGAGAATTCATATTAGTTTTGTTGGGAATCATCTGCATATCGACCCTGTCGTCTTTGTTATCCGGATATGTGCAGATTGAGACGGATAAAATTCTGTTAGACACCGTAGTAGGTGCAGTCGGTGCGGGTAACTTTTCATATTGGCAATTAGGCCACACCGGGCCTCTCCTGGTGGAATTGACATCTTTATCCGGTGATGCAGACCTTTACGTATCTGATACCGTGAGGTATGTTGAGAAAAAATTGTATTTTCATGTGTTTTCTTTACTTTTTCTGTGATCGGCTTTTTAGTTCAAAAATATGTTTTGTTTATTTTGTGGCTAAAACTTACTTTCTCGTTGCTTGTCGTTCAGCATAGGGGTATTGAAATTCTATTCTAGCCTTTATTGTACATTATAAATTAATTTTAAATAAAAAATACATTGGTTTCAGGCCCAGTTATGAAACAGATAAGAATAACTTTAGTTCTGTGACCTGCGGTCCAGATATGGTCAATATACCATCTGAATTTCCTAGACCAATTGGTGAGTGGGCATCTAGCAATATTTTAAAATAAGCGCCGAAAATTATAACATCGTACTTTCGGGTCGAGGTGCTCTCTGCACGACAATTTAGAGTGTCTCTACGGCTATGTTGAAATTTCAATTGGATAAAAGTGAAACATATTATTAGGCCAGCGA
This sequence comes from Xestia sexstrigata, assembly GCA_941918905.2. Lineage (NCBI taxonomy): Eukaryota > Metazoa > Arthropoda > Insecta > Lepidoptera > Noctuidae > Xestia > Xestia sexstrigata. The sequence goes on along the minus strand of OW799230.2, from coordinate 9,956,057 downwards.
GATGTTTCATTATTCATATATCTGGAAAGAACGGCCCACTGACATTATATTCAACAGCTTAATCAAGTTTAAAAACTGGCTTGGTTTGGTTTGGTTTCATCCGAAACTATAATCAAAACCGAACCTTCGGTTTCAACAAACAAAAACATGTTTCGGTCAGACACTACTAATTCCTTACCACTAAACTCACATTTCCTCTCTAAATCTTCCAGGTATTGGGGTCTTCGGTCACTGGTCCCACTACCTCTCGGAGTACAGCATCCAAGTGTTCCTGGACACTTCTGCCGTGCTCAGCGAGGAACAGGTGCTGGCTATAGAGAGGGCTCATCGAGGACTTGGAGAGAAATATGGAGGTACCTCATCATCATTATCCTGGTTTTTACTAACATAATAATTTATACAAGGTGGAAGAGATACTAATGCCTAAACAGGTACAACATATTCATTTTAACGTTATAAAACCTGGGATCGAAATTTTAATTGGTAATTAAAAAAAAACAGGTGTGACATTTGACTATTTAGGTATTGCAGTTATGTAGGAAACAGATGTTTTTGAAGTGAAAAAGTGTATTGGGCACTTTTTGGGTAACCAAGCATCATCATCACCAAACGCTTTCATAGAACAGTTAGTCAAAATCAACCTTGTACAATTAAGATAAAGTTTATTTTGGATTGATTTACTTAGTTTTCACTTCTATCGGCAGTCTCCTAAGACTGCCCCGCATGTATTTTTAATTACTCATCATGGGGTCATTTGTAGATCTTTGAGAGTCGTTACAGGTAGTCAGCGGCCTCAAAAGTCTGACAACGGATAAGGCTAGGCAGATGATGTTATTTTGACAATGATACCCGATCAGAAGTAAACTAATTTTTGAAGCATAGCATAACAGCCTATAATGTTCTCACTGTTGGGGACAGGCCTCCTCTCTATGACACGGAATGTGCTATAATCCATCACGCGGGCCCAGTGCGCGTAGGTAGATGTCACATGTCTTCGAATTCGAATTGAGAATCTTGAAAAACAGTGATCAATTCGTTTTTAATTTTTTTGACAGATATTTTCATTTGAAATTTGAGAGCAAGTATAAAACCGAAGTTCATGAAGACTGGTTTCACTATTAAAAGATTTAATGACTGTATTTTTTTTAATAATATAAAATGTTGATTTAAAAACTATAGATTCTTTTTTTCCTTGAATAGTATGTTAGTAGTGTTAGTCTAGTACAAGCTGACCTCACATTGTTTGGGAAATCACTTTTTTTGAGGGAGTAAATATCACGTTTTACTGTAGGACTCATTGTTACGCACTCAAAACATTGTGCTGATGGATGTATTGAGTAGTACGGGGGTCGTGGAGGTATTTTAAGTACCTATACATTAATATTTGTAAACATGTTTATTGATTAATAAAAAAAAACATTATCAATTGGTATTAAAAAAAAAAAACTTATGAAAAAGTTGGAACTTTGACCCCCAACATCTCCGTAAGAATAATAATAATAATAATAATAATAATAAATAATAATAATAAGCCCCCCAAACAACCACTCGTCCTGATTGAACATCTAATCACGTGGGGGGCGGGACACACGAAATTGAAATTACTGGCGTGGCTAATCGTGGCTCTGGAAACCCATCAAAAATGGAGACTCGTTCAAAAAGTAAACGTATAGGGCCGCTGCCCGGGGGCGATCGCCGGGGCGCACCTGGAGCTGACGCTGGGTGTCACAGCATGCGATCCGTCAGCGGTGAGGAGTTGAACAGGCGGGCTCCCACCGACAAAGATACTACAGCCGAAATCATTGACGATGGTGACAGACTGACAGACAGGACAGACACCCCTGTAGAACCGTATAGTCCAAGCACAGTATCATACACACCTTCTAGGCGATCATCACCATCCATACCATCGTCACCAACACTTTCATCAGCCCCCATTATTAGTTTAAATACAGTTTCACCCACTCCAACCTTGAATGCTGCGCGGGGGGTATCTACCTTTTTGCCCGCGTCCACCAAGGGTGGAAAAGCAAGAGTTCGCATGAAATGGAGTAAAGAAGTAAATCTATTTATCATGCGAACCTACCTACACATAACTAAATTAGAGACTGATATGACCACATATAGACAACAATTGCATGCACTTTTCACCCGACAATATCCTGAAATTTCGGTTTCAGAACAAAGAATCTCAGATCAAAGAAGAATAATAGTTAGGAATAAACTTCTATCTCAAGAAGTTATAGATCAATTAAAAGAAGAAGTACGAACACAATTACTACAAGAAGAAACAGTAAATTATACAGACACTAACAATATCACACAAAATTTAAGCGAAATTAGTAATCAAGAACAACCACAATCGCTTAGTCAATCACAAATTATGTATTCTCTCTCTCCGTACAACCAATCACAAGCCTACACACAAAATATATCGCACACATCCACACAAACCGAATCCATTACTCTTACGCTAGAAAATGACATTGAGACCATAGTCGCCCCAGATCAACATTTAACAACAGATACATATATTCAAGAAATTAATGACAAATTTAGGACAACAATTACACAATACTCTGGGATGGACCCAGCAGCTCGACCTAGGTTACCTAAACTTAAATACACACCGAACCTATTTCGTCTAGTTAATTTATTTAATGAGAGTATACTCTCACAATTTATATCTGATGACACACAGCTTATTGACATACACCTTCTCATATATTGCACAGCCGTAGTTATATCTGAAGAACTAAACTTTAAAATTACCGACCACACCAGAACTACAAGAACAAAAAAGAATGAAGCACCAGCGTGGCAACAGAGACTAGAAAAAGACATTGATAAATTAAGGGCAGACATTGGTAGACTCACTCAATATATCAACGGATGCAGATCTAATAAACTAGTAAAAAGAGTTGAGGTTATATTCAGAAACAATGCCACGCACACCAAACACGAACAAAATAACAGAAAACCTGAAGAATTTTTAGACACCTTAAAACAAAAACTAGCACTCAAAGTTCATAGGCTCAAACGATATAAGAAAGCACAACAGCGCAAAAACGATAACGCGACATTTACCACAAACGAAAAAATATTTTACAGAAACCTACATATACCAAAAAACGACAGAAATTATGAAAACAACACAAACACACCCAACTTACCTTACGACAAAGCATCTTGGATAGCGGATGAAGAGGCAAAATGGAGAGATATTGACGTGATGGAATTCGTAGAGGTAACAGAGTCTGACATTATACACATTACAGCTAGATTACATAATTGGAAGTCACCTGGAATAGACAAAATACATAACTTTTGGTACAAAAAGTTAACTGTATTACACAAATCTATCGCAAAAAATTTAACAGATATCGTTTTAGGACAGCAGAATATACCCGAATTTATCACAACAGGAATTACTTACATGCTGCCTAAGATTAAATATACATCAGAGCCTTCCCAATACAGACCAATCACATGTCTACCAACAATTTACAAGATACTAACATCTGCAGTCACAAAGAAAATTAATTCACACATTATACACCACAACATAATAGCAGAGGAACAGAAGGGATGTAGGCAGGGCCACATGGGATGCAAAGAACAGCTGATTATTGATTCCACTATACATAAACACGCCACCTCAAAAAACAGAAATCTCCATTGCACCTATATTGATTACAAAAAAGCTTTCGATAGTGTACCGCATTCCTGGTTAATACAAATTCTGGAGATTTATAGAATAAACCCGAAAATAGTTGATTTTATGCGCCATGTAATGCTACAATGGAAAACCACATTACAAATAAATAGTAGTAACAATAATGTTACAACACGACAGATATCTATCAAAAAAGGCATCTACCAAGGCGACTCCCTGAGCCCCCTGTGGTTCTGTCTTGCCCTCAACCCTCTGTCTCATTTGCTGCAGCGCTGCGGGGCCGGATACTGCCTCAAACACTCTACAGATGAAACAACAATTTCACATCTAATATACATGGATGATATCAAACTGTATGCAAAATCAGAAAAAGATATGAAGAAATTAGTAGATATTACAGCAGAGTTTAGTCAGGATATTAACATGCAATTTGGATTAGAAAAATGCAAAACACTTCACATTGTTAGAGGCAAGGTGCGGCCCGGCGACTATGCAGTGAATGAGTCAGATTCTATAACCGCATTAGAACCTACTGACTTGTATAAATACTTAGGGTACACGCAACTAAAAGGTCTTGACCACGTTAAAATTAAAGATACACTAACTACAGAGTACAAGAAGAGAGTTAACGCTGTCTGTAAAACCCAACTATCAGGTAAACATCTCATTAAAGCCTTAAACACCTTCGCTATTCCAGTATTAACGTACTCATTCGGAGTTATAAAATGGACCAAAACAGATACAGAACAATTACAACGAACTACACGAACAACACTCACGAAACATAACAACCTTCACCCTAAATCTGCCATAGAGAGACTAACTATTAAACGAGAACACGGAGGAAGAGGCCTTATAGATATCCAGCACCTATGGCGGAAACAAGTTAGTCGACTAAAATCATTCTTTCACACAAAATCCCGCAATAGTAATATACATAAAGCCATAGTAACAAACGATCTTAACTACACTCCACTTAACTTAAGCGAACAGATAGAAACCCAAAACACAACCAATGATGACGCGCAGACACAAAAAATTGAAGACTGGAAGAGAAAAGTACTCCATGGTCGGCACCCTCATGACCTAGAGCAATCCCACATTAACAAATTAGCATCAAATAAATGGCTAAAAATAGGTAACTTATTTCCAGAAACCGAAGGATTTATAATAGCAATTCAAGACCAGATCATCAACACAAAAAACTACAGAAAATACATAAACAAAGATCATACACTAACTAATGACAAATGTCGCAAATGTCACATCCACCCAGAAACCATCCAGCATATAACAGGAGCATGCACAACTCTCACGCAGACAGACTACACTCACAGGCACAACCAAGTGGCCAATGTCATTCACCAAAAACTAGCACTCAAACACGTACTCATTCAAAATACCAATACTCCTTACTACAATTATAAACCAGAAACTACCCTAGAAAATACAACACATAAACTCTACTACGATCGTGCTATTCTGACTGACAGGACGATACACTACAACAGACCGGATATAATTCTACAGGACAAAATAAATAAAGTTACATACCTGATAGACATCGCAGTCCCCAACACGCACAACATACAGAAAACAATCACTGAAAAAATAAGTAAATACGCAGAACTCAAAGAAGAAGTAAATAGAATTTGGCGACAAGAAAAAGTATATGTAGTTCCAATAGTCCTATCCACAACAGGGGTAATCCCAAATCATCTCATCCATAGCTTAAAATTATTAGACCTTAAAGAAACCCTATACATTACACTGCAAAAGGCTGCTATTCTAAATACATGTAGAATCGTTAGGAAGTTCATGCAGATAGAAGAGAACGAGATAGGACCTCATCACAACACATAAACATTCATCAAACTAACACACCACACGCTTCATTTACTTTGGCTTTGGCCCGTAAATGTAGTTGAAATCCAGTCTAAGGGCTGAGAAGAAAAAACACTTTCGATAATAATAATAATAAATAATAATAATAAAAATTTACACCATTTAGGTCTAACAGAGTAACCTTAGTTCTTGAATGGTACAAATAGGTTGGGTAGGGTTAGGGCAACAATCCAAAATGATGATGCATAATCAGCCTTTAATGTCCCCACTGCTGGGTCACACGGCATCCTCTTTATGAGAGGGAATGTGCTATAATCCAGCACGCGGGCCAAGTGCGGGTTGGTAGATGTCACATGTCTTCGAATGTTTGGTTCTAGGACATGCCGGTTTCCTCACGATGTTTTGCTTCACTGTTTTGAGAGCAGTGGTGATGAAATAAATTATACAAAGTAATGCGCCTGCCTGGGTTTGAGGGATGTTACGAATTTAAAAACTCCGATTTCGTTTCCGATAAAACCACCTCGGTTTTATCGGAAACGAAATCGGAGTTTTTGATTTTGGGTTTTCGGAGTCGGATCCGGAACCGGAGTTGGAGACATTTAATAAATAATAGCTTTGCAGCTTTGTCTCCGTCCAATCTGTTTATTAACGGATCATAGATTAGGCCAGTACTACTAAAAAGTTGTTCGCTGAAAACTTCCGATTTAAAAGTAACGGAACCGGAGGTGTAAGATCAATCGGAAGTTCCGACATAGCAGAGTTGGAGTCGAAGCTCCGTAACATCCCTAGTTCGAACCTACGACTTACTATTCGTAAGTCGGGGCAGCCACAACTGGGCCACCTTTGCTCTCAATTCGCACTAATGATAACCAAATTCTCCTGTCTCCTTAGAAATGGAGAAGCGTAAAGAGAAGCCGGCGACACGCAAGTCGGACGAGGAGCCGAAACCTCGCTTCTTGAAGCTGCTCAGCATCCTGGATATGATCTTCGAGATGTTTGTTTTATAGGTAAGTAGATAACACTTTTGTGAGGTTTTTTCTAAGCCAGCTTCCACTATAAAAACGATAGATGGCGCTGTACATGACTCAGTGTCATTTTTAGGGTTCCGTACCTAAAGGGTAAAAACGGGACCCTATTACTAAGACTCCGCTGTGCGTCTGTCTGGGAATTTTCACAGACGATGTATTTCTGTTGTCGCTATAACAACAAATACTAAAAAAAGAATAAAATAAATATTTATGGCGGGCTCCCATACAATAAATGTGATTTTTTTACCGTTTTGTCTTGTGTTGTATAGATAGTGGTACGGAACCCTTCGTGCGCAAGTCCGACTCGCACTTGTCGGTTTTTTTATTTTTGATAATACCAATATTTGAGAATACTCCACTTGCGTTTTATAAGGTTTTATGTTAGTACAATATTTCTTTTTACATTCAATTAAATACTCAGAATATTTAGTTTACCGACAAGCAAGCAAGAAAAGAACAAGTATAGCACCCACAGACATACTACTCTGTCAAGAAAGTACCGGGAAAAGATCAATAATACACAAAATGTCTGTTATTCATCCAAATTTATTTTATCACCTTCAAAGTATGCTCCTTTAGAAACGATACACTTGCGCCAACGAATAATCCATTCATCAAAACATTTTTTAAACGCTGCTTCCGGAATTGAGTTCAGTTCTCGCCGCGAATTCTCCTTTATGTCTTCTATCGATTGAAAACGGGTGCCACGAAGTGGTAATTTGAGTTTAGGAAAAAGAAAAAAGTCTGCAGGAGCCATATCTGGTGAATATGGTGGTTGCTGAATGGTATTTGTTGAGTGTTTGGTCAAAAATTCGTTCACAATGATAGCCTTGTGCGAAGGCGCATTGTCGTGGTGCAAAATCCAAGAATTTTCTTTCCACAAATCTGGCCTTTTTCGTCGAATTTGCTGTCTTAAACGCCGCATAACGCTCAAATAATATTCATTATTTACCGTTAGACCTTCCGGTAAGAATTCAGAGTGCACAACACCGCGATAGTCAAAGAAAACAGTCAACATGACTGACTTTTGATCGACTTTGGCGTGGTTTTTTCGGTTTCGGTTCAGTTGGAAGCGTTTCATGAATGTTGGGTCCGAACTGACTCGTTCTAGCATGTCCTCAGCGACTTTCATGCGATTGAGTTTTTGGAGAAAATTCAGATCTTTTGGGACTAGCCGAACAGCAACATGTTTCATACCCAAATGATTAGTTAAAATGGTACGGATCGACTCGTGAGATACAGAAAGTTCGGCGGCTATCTCTCTGAGAGTTGAATGGGGATTTTCAGTCACTATTTTCTTCACTTTTGCGATGTTAACTTCAGTTGCAGACGTTGACGGCCTACCAGAGCGAGGCAAATCTTCCATCACATCTCGACCGCTTTTGAACGCTTTGAACCACTCATAAGCACGAGTTTTTGATAAAGTCGATTCACCGTAAGCCTTCTGTAACATTTTCAGTGACTCCGAACACGAAATTCCATTGGCGATGCAAAATTTAAGACAAACTCTTTGTTCGATATTTTTGTCCATTATGAAATTCGCAATACACACTATATATGATATTACTAAAACCAGCACTGTATTTAATATAAATAACAGATGCAACTCAAACTCCGCGCCAAAATGGAAAACAGTTGTGCCAATCTAACAACTACAAAAAAACAAAAATTTGAATTTGGAGCCATAAACAAATCATCCATTCCCGATACTTTTTTGACTGAATGTATACTAGCCACCATTTTATTTTTAAAAGGCAATGAACGCAAGCTCCATACAGCCAAACAAAATTTTTACACTCGAGTCATGTACAGCGCCATCTATCGTTTTTTAATGGAAGCTGGCTTAGAAAAAATCTCATTACCTTCTTAATTTTAAATCAGACCTCTATGGAAGCAAAATAAAATAATAACAGATGTTCGCGCATCCGCGTATCACGAAGGCTGGTTCGAGGTGGCACAGGAGAAGAGTTCCTGGAAGGATATGAGGGAGGCCTTTGCCCAGCAATGGGACACACAAAGTCAATGAAAACAAAAAGCCTCTCTATTCAATCTTTAGGTTAAGCAGCGCTTGCCTAGGTTATTCCGTGGATGGGTGACCCATTACATACCTCCATACATCCTCCGTGCGTCGGAAAGCATGTTAAGCCGTTCGTCCCGGCTGTCATTAAGAATTTTTCACTTCGAACCAGTCGCTCCTAAGATTAGCGCGTTCAAACAAACTCTTCAGCTTTATAATAATCAGGGGGGTGGCATTACAAAATTCCCCGGGGGGGGGGGGGGGGGGGAATTTTGTAATGCCACCTGGAGGGAAAGTACTCTTCTTTCAAATTATAATCTAACATTCCATATTTAAATTACCTCATACACGCAGCTACGAGTATGTCGCAAAGGAGTCTGCATTACAAAAGATGGATGTTAGTTAAAGAGCTTTAACTTGACTCATTGAATTTGTAACTTCATATTTTCTGGTTTTCCTTTCATTTAATTTATCATGTTTGTAATTCTCCTCATCCTTATAATTGACCCTAACGATCGATGCAATAAAAGTACAGGGTATATTTTTTTCAGATTTTAGCCGGTTCGATTGCCGGGTGTGGAAAAAGAATTTTCGAAAATCTTTGAATGCAGTTTGCTTTCTATTCAAAAATAAAGGAATGTTTCCTTTGAGTAAAATTTTCTATCTGCAGTATTAAGAGTACTTTCCCTCCAGGTGGCATTACAAAACTCCACCGTGTAGATTTACTTTTTAAATGTAAGATATTTAATTATTTACATTATATTTTATTTATTTCAGACCTTATGGTGGCTTTACCGCTATTATAAGAGATTGACTCAGCGTGATATGTATTATCGCGCCAACGCGTTATAAGGGCCAGCAGAGAATAACGCATTGGTTTAACATGGTGGATGGTGGTGTAAAGGGTTCGACCATTAATCACGTGATTTTTTGCATCTTTATAACGCCCCCCCCCATGGTGATACGTGGAGAGGTTTTAGACTATTATATCCCTCCCCCCCTACCCACAATTACGTTTAGTTTTTTGATACTAAGTACTTATCTTAAAAAAACACTCAGAATATTATCTTTAAATACAGGTTAACAGGTGGTATAATCTAATTTAATTCTAGAAACAAGCACTGTGATAAAAATGTCCAGACTGACAATTAAGAAAACGCGCGTACAAAGAAAATATAAATACACGTGATATCTCACTACACTCCAATGATATTTCGTGATTTTTTCCATACCTACTCCCCCCTTTCGAGCCTCACGTGATTAATGGCCGACCCCTAAAGGTACCATTTATAAGGCGACAGCAGACAGAAGCAGCAGTGCCGCAACGACAGACCACATAGACACCACTGCTCTCTTTAATGTTAAAAATAATAACTTTATTATCAACTAGGACTTCCGCCGCGACTTCGTCCGCAAAACTTGTGATAACTCGGCTAATATGCACGATATAAATATGATGTATAGCCTATAACACCCACGAATAATGTAGCTTTCTGCCCCTGAAAGAATTTTTAGAATTGGATCATTCGTTTCGGAGATTTTTTACACCCTACATACAAACCTGTGCTGAAGATGCCATCAGTGAATGGACTTTAACTTTGATAGCTCATATCGGAAACGTGACACTTTGGAACATTTTGCCTCATACAGAATTTGTTTGTATTGATACCAGCTGCCGATTAATATAGGTCGAATTATCGTCGTATGAGTAGCCGCTACTTTGAAAAAAAAAAATGGCGGCCAGACTTCATACAAAAATCTTCCAAGCCCTTTGAATTTCGCGGGCTATTCTAGCGCTTCCACCTTAAGGGGCTCCCCCATGGCACACTAGCGCCACTTAAGTAAAAAAATCAGAACTCGTTAAATACACAATTAATATAAAATCTGATTGACAAAATCAATGCTTTAAAGTTCTAGATTATTGACGTCTATTTAATTCATTAAAATATACTTCACTGTAGTTACAGTTAGAAAAATTGCTAAAAACGGCCGTTTTTTTCCATTTTGTATCTGTAACAACAGCGAGCTGTTTCAATGAGTTTAGCAGACGTAAATAATTTAGAAGACCAAATGATTGATTTTGTCAATCAGATTTTATATTAATTGTGTATTTAACGAGTTCTGATTTTTTTACTAAAGTGGCGCTAGTGTGCATGGGGGAGCCCCTTAAGGAAACCAACCAACCGGTTTATAACAAACTGGCGGCATTGCCATTCAACGTGGCAATTCTGCCAGTCTTCTGGAGATGTGTACTTAGACGCCTAAGCGTCCTGTTAGTTTATTTTATTTATTATTTAAGTAACTTTAGTATTGTGTTTGTATATCTAGTCAATAAATAAATCTAAGTATTAAATTTGTTTTATTACTAAAACCTGCTATGAACAAGTAATATTTGATTTAAAGTATCAAAAAACCTGACGGCAAAGGCCCAGCGCACACTGCTGGAGGCGCGAATTTAAAACGAGATTATAAATATATATTTATGGAAGGTACCTAATAATACAATTTGCCGTCGTGCGTTTTGACCGCGCGGCTACGACGTTTTATCTTAAAAAAAAAACTGCTAAGATTTTGTAAAAATTTGTAAAAGTTGATTCCCAAAACCATAAATTTGACAAAGTTATGGTTAAAAAGTTATAAGGGTTTGAACGTGGCCGCGCCATCGAAACGTGGAGAACTGCGCGGCCACGGAGATCTTTAAAACTAAGCGTTAGCTACTACAAGAACATGCGCGCGACCGTATATCAAGGTAGTTAAGGTTTATATTAAATTGTCGTCTTCAAATGCGCTGCGCTGCGCTGCGCCTCCATCGGTGTGCGCTGGGCCCTACTCGTATATTTATGAACGCTTGGGTTTTTGAGACGAGAAAAGTAAATAACGAGATTCTATTAGTGGTTTTGTAATATTAGGTAGTGGTTTTTATATTATTAATTTATTATTATTTAATCCTGGCAGGGTCGCCATGTAATATTAGCGTTGTTTGAGAGGAATGAAACAACTAGTTGTCTCCAGAGTGACCGATTTAATATTGCCCATCAAATTCATAATATAATTAATACGAACTTAAAAACTAATCGCTGATCAAGCGTAACGTTCCTTATTGATTGACAATGGTGTCGATTCTGTTGTGCACAAACTAAACTTAATTTAGGCTATTGCTAACTTTTTCTCTCCAATAAAACGAGAAAGAGACTAATACTTCCTTATAATGAAGGGTGCACGTAAAAACATGTCGACTAAAATCACGGTGAAGCGCAAGGTATAAACTAGTTTGACACCTCTAACTTAGTTCATAGCTATAGCCGTCCTTTTCTCGCACTGCCTTTTAGTAAAAGATAGCAATAGTCTAAATTAAGTTTAGTTTGTGCACAACAGAATCGACACCAATAACTCTTTGTTACGCAATACATTTTTATGTATTTACAGTTTACAACACATCTCTCCTGTAGTCTCGCTCCGCTTCGGTGGAGTCCGGCCCATAAAGGAGTCTCGATAAATAAAATAATCAGTATTCAAGCGTGAATTTATTTTATTTACAAGCTAATAACGACAACACAAATACACTGATTTGAACACATTCAATACTTTGTCAAAAAACAATAATTTCACAACATTAAACATTTGTATTAAATTAAACAAAAGAACATTAACAAAAAAACATCAAAAAAAAAAGAAACATTAAAAAAACAATTACAAAGAAACATTATCTCGGTTGTCATTTGTAGATCTTTGACAGTCGTTACAGGTAGTCAGTGGCCCAAAAGTCTGACAACCAGTCTTAACAAGTGGTATCGTATTACCCGATACTAACTGGGTTGTGGAGGTCAGATAGGTTGTCGCATCCGGCTAGACTGAAAGTCGACCCCAACATAGTTGAGAAAAGGCAGGCAGAGAAACAATATCTTTGAAGAATATCGTGGAACAATTATATACGGTGTATGGAATATCGACGCGCTAAAATAAGTTTAGTTTCTGAAGTCGGTGAATTTTGTGTTTGATTCAGTTTTTTTGTCACCGACTTCAGAAACTGAAAAAAAAAAAAAAAAAACAGACTAATTGATAACCTCTTCCTTTTGGAAGTCGATTAAAAAGTGCAATACCTATAGGAACAAAATGTATGTTTTATAAGTCGAGCTACACGATAACTGACAAATGCTTGCACTGACTGGACCGGTCCACTCGTGTGGTTCTTTAGTCAAAAGACCATTTCAGACAGTGATCTGCATAGTCCTCATGTGAGTTGACCAAGATTATGTCTGGACCTTAGAAGAGACTGTTTCTTCTCAGAGTAGTCAGCTACGAAAGACAGGCGTTCAGCTAACTAGTTAAAAAAATTAACGAGTAAAGTGTTGGACACAACCTATTTTCAAAATAAATATCATTTATGGATAATGTACTGAGTTTATGATACGCGAAGTCCCTTAAATCGTGTGTAATAAAAAGTAAGAAATATTCTCGTTTTTTGTCGCCAAGTCACAGATTTAATCGGTTCTTAGTTTAGAAGATAATAAGTAAGGTTTAGTCCATGAACTCTTCGATCTAGTTGGACTATACCTTACTAATTGAACTCATTATATCTTCTAAACTAAGACCCGATTAAATCTGTGACTTGGCGACAAAATATGAGAGAAAGATTTAATGTGGCCAAGCTGGGGAGACTCTCCAGATCGGCCACCTGGCGTCTTATATATTTTGAACCAGACCGACAAATTTCGACAATTTTTTTGTGTTATCAAAATTAAAATCCCTGATGGTGGCTTGCCATTGTCAATGACACAAGTACATAATGTTTAATATGATTATTATTATTTGTCGATAGAATACTTATCTTTGTCTTTTTTTCAAAGTGAATCCGGTAGGAATCGGGTTGTATGGTACCTTCGCCACTGGGGCCGTCCGTGTTATACATTGATTTAGTGGCACGACTAAACCTTTAGACTTCGGAGCGTATAATGCGCTCAATTTCATTCCTAAACATACAATGGTGAATAGTGTAGAAAAAAGCACTACTAATAATAAGTGTACAATAAAATGCAAAAATAACATGCAAAAGCTATATAATTGACTACTTCAAGCCCTGATAACACTGAAGCGAAACCCGCGCGGGACGCGACTATGAGCGTCGATCGATTTAATGATTCCCGTCCGTTTATACTAACTAGAGACATACGGGATATCTTCCGTGACTTATTTATTTTGAGCTCTCGGTATTTCGGCGCTGTTGTAAGCGCCATGATCACGGGGTGACTGGAGAATGTGGCTGGATGGAAATACAATTGTTAGGAGCAGACAAATCTGTCTACCCTCTAAGAACAGCAAACACGTAAAATAACGGACGTCAAGTCACTTAAGTCAAGACGTAAGTGACAGTGAAGTTTAGTTATAAACCGTGAAATCTTACAACAGTGTTATACTAGAGATGAAACGGATATCCAGATACTATCCGTTTTACGGCCAATATTTACTATCCGGCCAGGTACTACATAGTAACCCACTATCCGGCCGGATACCGAATATGAAAGAAATCAATAATTTCTCATGAACACAAGATAAATCATACCACAGCAGCTTATAAACACCAAACATGCCAAAAGTTTTATTATTAATTTGATACTTGGACTTGAACAAGTGGAAAATTATGGTGAATATGAATACTAAATTTTCAGCATTTGATGGTAAACAGCGACCCCTCTTGGCTTTGTCAACAACATCTCAAATCATCCTTATCACAACATGTAATTCGACAAAGGGCCGAATATCCGGCCATCCGGCCTCGAAGCTGCCAAATATCCGGTATCCGCCGAAATTACTATCCGTTTCACCTCTAGTTTTTACACCAACAAGTTCGTCGTCACAATCGGCGCGAGTTAATGTCGTCCCGCGTGCAATTCGCATTAGTTAGACGAAAACTTAATACATCAGATCTTTTTTATAAAATTTAATAAATAAATATTTTGGTTCGAACATCACTTAGCTACCTATAAATTAATATTTGTGGAATATGTGACCCTTTTTTAGAATACACGATTTTTGGCTAGGTAATAGAGTGAGATTCCATGAGCGCCAAATCTACGTTGTTATTTTATTAAAACCGGACCTTTCTCTGTGGTAGTACCCTATTATAGGTAAGAACAATTAGTCACACGAACGTTTTAGCATGTCTAAAAATTAGGTAACTTGAGAGAAAACCAATCTGCTTTTTTTTTCTAATCTTGGAAAATGACATATTAAACGTTAAAGTACGGCCTTCGCGGCAAATTCCGACTAAGCGACGCGCGCTGTCGTGTGACGTCACGCCGCCAGCTGCGAATAATTTTAATTATTTTAATAAAAATAATATTTAGACAGAAACACAATAAAATAATAATAAATAAGTGCAAACCACTTAACAAAATAAATTTAATGAACGTAAACACTCCGCATCACCCGCAGTCGGACATGACACTCGTGGCGTGACGTCATCGCAGTAACTTTACAACTCTGTAACTTTGTAAATCCTGGCCCAATTTTGATGAAACAAAAACAATTATCATTTGCACGAGTATGCGCATTAAATGCAGAAAACGAGAAAATAAATAAATAGTAATGATTTGATGTGTTGGTGTGACCAATTGTTAGTCAACTTTCATAATATCAAATTGTTCTTACGTTACGTAAGGTACTTTCATAGAAAAAGTTTTAGCTTTTAATAAAATTACGTAGCTCTGGTGTTCATGGGGGATTTAGGGCAGTCCGTAAAGTCACAACTTAACCACCGTTCATGAATAAACCCCCTATTTTATTACATAAAGAAGATTCAATAAGAATAATGGTCAACATAATATTAAATAAAATATAGTAAAAAAAAGTATTCTTACAAATTATTTTTTGAAACGACAATTCAAAATCATTATGGCAGTAATTTTAATAATATTGCTTGCGTAACTTGCGTGCAAGATACTAGCATTTCAAAAACAAATTATGGCATAATAGGGTAGGTGTAAAAGTACTCTTAACGAAGCCGAAAGGCACTTGTTCTCCCCATCATTGCGATCATTTTTTTGTTCTACACCATACCTGGGAACCTTCTAGTTACGGAGATATTGGGGGTTAAATTTCCAACTTTATAACAGTTTTTTTTTTTTAAATACAAGTTTTTGTTGTGATAATTTTTACTTGAAACATCTCCACGAAGGGTTCGCACTATTCAATCAATCCATCCATCAGCACAATGTTTTGAATACGCCACATTGAGTCCTATCGTAAAACGTGATTTTTCACCCTAAAAAAAAATTAGGTTCCCAGCAATAATTTTTGCGTAAAGTTACTTAGTTTGATGTACAGAATGCTTGCTTGACGACTTCGTGAAGGGTTCGTTTACACCTTGTATTTTAGAACCCGATTTCAAACTTTTTACAGTTAGCCGGGAACAAACGTACTTTACGTAAATATGCATTCGGATCTCCGATCCCTACTTAAAAACTACAAAAAATAATTTATTTAGACATACTATACGTGGCCTTAAAAGTCCAACAACCAGTCTTACCAAGGGGTATCGTATTACCCAGTACTAACTGGGCTGTGGAGGTCAGATAGGCAGTCACTCCATGTAAAATACTGGTATTCAGCTGCATCGGGTTAGACTGGAAGCCGGCCCCAACATAGTTGGGATAAGGCTAGGCAGATAATGATGATATTAGTGACTCTACTCGTCCTTCTTAACAGTTTTAGTGACCGCTAGCTTCTTCTTGCACTCTTGGTAGATGCCGTCCAGGTCAAATGCTGCCTTTACGTTGTCTTTGGAGAAAAGGAACCTGAAATTTGAAGAAAATTAACATTATTTATAAGAATAATTTCTTGATCGTTTCTTGCCCGTTCTTCTTCATAGAGATCTACGCTAGGGAACGGGCAACTACAGTACTTTCAGTTATTATGTCTTGTGACTGGGACTCTAGCTACATTTAATTTTCATCTTTGTTTCGACAGTTCAAAAGTGCCTGTAACTGGCCTACTTAAGGGGCTCCCCCATGCACACTAGCGCCACTTTAGTAAAAAAATCAGAACTCGTTAAATACACAATTAATATAAAATCTGATTGACAAAATCAATGCTTTACAGTTCTAGATTATTTATGTCTATTTAATTCATTAAAATATACTTCACTGTTGTTACAGTTAGAAAAATTGCTAAAAACGGCCGTTTTTTTCCATTTTGTATCTGTAACGACAGCGAGCTATGTTTCAATGAGTTAAGCAGACGTAAATAATTAAGAAGACCAAATGATTGATTTTGTCAATCAGATTTTATATTAATTGTGTATTTAACGAGTTCTGATTTTTTTACTAAAGTGGCGCTAGTGTGCATGGGGGAGCCCCTTAAAATAAATGCTTTGATTTTGATTTCATTAACACTATTATTTCCATTTTTACTATAAATTTAAATATTAAAAAAAAAAAACAAAAAAGAAATACTAGCCCACCGGTATCGGGTACAGGGTCCACTACTGGCGGTCAGGGCTTCAGAGAGAGGAACCTCTTAACAATACTCACCGTGTCCATGAGTACCGCGAACTGAATCAAGCCCTTGATCCAGCTGCTTTGGGCAATACGGTATATGCAAGCGTATTAACATCAGAAATAGCAAAGTGAAATTATTTTTTTAATATCTTTAAAAACTACTAAGTTATAAACATTTGAAACTGCTGATTAGACAGAGAGATCGGATACAGCGAATGACGTCATTCGCTGCATCGACGCACAAAATCCATACAAAAATCCGTTTATCTAGAAGAGATAGAAACAAAAGTTGTAAATGGTTATAACTTTTGTGTTGTTTGGCCGATTTATGTCTTGTTTTCGCTTTTTGACATTATTTTTATAGTACTATAAAAATACTTCAGTACATCATTCTGAACGCCCCGACATTGATGTTTTTCTTTCTGCCTAGCCTTTTCCCAACTATGTTGGGGTCGGCTTCCCGTCTAACCGGATGCAGCTGAATACCAGTACTTTACATGGAGCGACTGCCTATCTGACCTTCACAACCCAGTTAGTACCGGGTAATACGATACCCCTTGGTAAGACTGGTTGTCAGACTTTTTGGGCCCTTGACTACATAACGACTGCCAAAGATCTGACCGCCGGGACCGGGCCACCGGGATTTTATCTTGGGTACTTAAGAAAAAAACAACTGTGCGCGATTCCCGACGAGCTGTGTGTCAAAACAACCACGATGTGGAGCCCTAACAGAGCCAGTAGGCGACGCGGTAGACCTCGCAGGAGATGGCGGGACGAGCTGGACAGAACAAACGACCAGTGGTCCACATTGGCCCTGGTTCGAAGAATTTTGAAGTCATGGGGAGAGGCCTTTACCCAGCAATGGGATTAGATTACACAAGCAAACAGTTCCATAGAATTTGATTGTGTAGGTAGCAAAACAGCAGTTTTTAGGGTTCCGTACCTCAAAAGGTAAAAAAAGGAACCCTTATAAGATCACTCTCTTGTCCGTCTGTCCGTCCGTCCGTCTATCACCAACGATTTTCACAGGAACGGGTGGACCTAGCAAGTTGAAATTTATACCAGATAGTGAGGTCTAGAGTCCCTATTAGGTGTATAAAAATCAAGGTCCTGAGTCAACACGATAAAAAGATATGGGCAAATTTAGATTTTCGCGAAAACTTGTAAGTACCAAAATTTACTTTAATTTTCAACGTTTTTTATTTTTCGGAATTTTCCCTTTACTTGTACTGTAAAACCTTGCTTTTAACCAAAATTGACAATTCTAGGTCAACCGGACACTAACCTACCCTATAGGTTTTGGGTCTAAATTTCGAAAACCTATATGGTAGTTCCCGTTGACCTAGAATCACGAAATTTGGCGAGAAGCAATGTCTTACAGCACATGTAAAGGGAAAAATCTGAAAACCTTAAATAATGTAGTTTAATAACAAAAAAAGCGGCCAAGTGCGAGTCGGACTCGCCCATGAAGGGTTCTGTAGCAGCAAGTAACATAATATAAAAGTTCTTGTAGTTCGTTGTAACTTTGATCGATGTTTTAATAATAGTGCATTTTTTTTTAATTGTGTTATTGATAAATAAAATGAAAGGCAAATTGCGGTTAACGATTTATAATGTATTAAAAAAAACTACTTACTAGATCTCGCTCAAACTAATTTTCGGTGGAAGTTTACATGGTAATCACATCATAAATTTTTTTAGTTTTATCATTCTCTTATTTTAGAAGTTACAGGGACGACGACACACATTTTACCACTTTGTAAGTGTCTCTCGCGCAAACTATTCAGTTTAGAAAAAAAATATATTAGAAACCTCAATATCATTTTTAAAGACATAGGTATCCTACACGTATGGGCTTGATGAAAAAAAAAAATGTTATTTATTGTTTTTTTTTTTCTATTTTTGTGTGAAAATCTTAATGCGGTTCACAGAATACATCTACTTACCCAGTTTCAACAGCATAGTTCTTATAGTTTCGGAAAAAAGTGGCTGTGACATACAGACAAACAGACAGACTGACATGATGAATCCATAAGTGTTCCGTTTTTTACCATTTGTCTACGAAACCCTAGAAAGCGATTTTACTATTACAAACTTATTATTTGCGGTTGGTGCAATAGCCGTTTTTGGGGATCGAACAGCAAAGTTAAGTTTGTCTTTTAAAAGTTTGTTCGGGAACCTTCGGTGCGCGAGTCCGACTCGCTTTACGCCGGTTTTTTTTTTAATACCGATTAAAATATTATTAAATGTGGTAGTCGTTTTCGCGTCGCTACCCTGTATGTAAGTTGAAGTACTTACTTCTGCAGCTTCCCAGTATGATCAGCCTGAGGTCTTCTCATTTTCTCCTGGCCATCAGTCAGCACCATCACGGTGGGCAGCTGGCGACTGGTGGGACCGTCTTGTACTCTGTACTTCTTGGCCGAGTCTGGGTATCTGAGGAGAAAAATTAAGACGGGTTGGTAGGGTGGATGCAATGCAAGCAAGAACTAAGGGTAGAAAATGTGACCATGGTACTAAATGCTATTTTATTATTAGCCTCATTTCTACTATCGTGATCCACACAGTTCTTCAGAAATTGGATCCGTTTGTTATAATCATTGGCTAATAATGATCACCTACTCCCTCCCCTGCTTCAGTCCCCGACACGAAGGGGAGGGCTGTATCCCAGCAGTATACAACTTGTTAACAAACCCTTCACGTGGCCGTCCCTACTCCCTCCCCTGCTTCAGTCCCTGACACGAAGGGGAGGGCTGTATACCAGCAGTATACAACTTGTTAACATACCCTATACGTAGCCGTCAACCAAGCATTATGTACATCAAACTAAGTAACTCTATGCAAAAATTATTGCTGGGAAACGACTTCCTTTTTTGAGGTAAAAATCACGTTTTACACGACTTAATATAAAGCACTCAAAACATTGTGCTGATGGATGCATTGAACAGTACTGGGGTCGTAGACAGTAACCACTTGTGAAAAATTTGGAACTTCGCCCCAATATCTAAGTAACTAGAAGGTTCCCAGGTCTAGCCAGATCAACAAAATGATCGCAATGACGGGGAGAACAAATGCCTTTCGGATTCGTTAAGGGTCTATTTACACCCTTTATTTTAACAAAACCCATACCTTCCAACATCCAGTTTCCCAAACTTCAGATTCTTCAAGCTGTAACTCGAAGACAGCTCAGCGAAGACCGGAGCGAAGGTAACACAAGCCGGATGCCAAGCCGCATACAAGCACACAATCCACGTGGTGTTCTTATGGGTTTTGAGCTCCTCATCCAGGACTTGAGGGCCACGGAAGTAGGTGACGAGTTCGGGACCCATGTAGGTTGGTTCCGGAAGTAGGAGTGCAGAGAGAATGAGGATTGCTCCATACGGAAGTCCATAGCTGAAAAAGTTTTGTTAAGAAAAGTAAGTATTTATAGACAGTGTGTTTGGTTAAAGGCTACCGATACTCTCAAGGGACTAATTTTTATCGACAAATGCACTTTAATAAATCTTCTAACCCAACAAACTCAAAACTCAAACTCAAACTCAAAGGATTTATTTCAATTAGACCATTATGGC
Source organism: Xestia sexstrigata (assembly GCA_941918905.2). Classification (NCBI taxonomy): domain Eukaryota; kingdom Metazoa; phylum Arthropoda; class Insecta; order Lepidoptera; family Noctuidae; genus Xestia; species Xestia sexstrigata. Next base: position 9,935,427 of record OW799230.2, on the reverse strand, counting down.
ACTTTTGAAAGTCAAAAATACAAAAAAAACAAAACAAAGCTACAGTCCCAGACACAAGACATAATAACTTGAGAAAGTACTGTAGTTGCCCATTCCCTAGCGTAGATCTCTATGGAGAAGAACGGGCAAGAAACTCCATGGACACTCTTTTAAATCAAAATATTGTTACAAAATCTTGGTTACATCATTCATGTTGAGATTATAGATATATGTGAGAACGATGTAGGAAGACGTGCACATTATGAGCGTCCAGAGTAAAACATTAAATCAACAAATTAAAAATAAAGTAATTAAAATGAACCGTGGCAGCTAAGAGATGACCAGTTCCAACTGACAGCGCCCGTTCACGAACATGACGCATGTACCGGCGCCATTCTACTCAACCATATGAAAGGGAACTAAATGACCCGACACACCAACCACCATCAGCGAGACATTTAAGTGAGCATGACATTCTCTCAGCCACCAAGGCATATTCAAGTCAATGAAAGATAAGTAAATGTAAATGGTGGCACCCATCCACAGACCAACCTAGGCAAGCGCGGCTTAACCTGAAGATTGATCCCAGTGGCCGTTATTATGTAGCCACAAGCTCCTCAGAACAAGTAGACATTACTATCACTTAGCAAAGATATGATAATAATCACTTATCACCGAGTTGATAATATAGTATACGAAATATGTTTGAATCTTTGTCATTTTTTACAGGCATCGGTTATGCTAATCTAGTATCTGACATCTATTATTTAATGAAATTTTATATTGACCTCTGTTTAATTATTTTTTCTCTAACACAAGAAGACAAAACTCTCAAAACGGTGATGGAAAACATTGTGAGGAAACCGGCATGTCCTAGAACCAAACATTCGAAGACATGTGAGATCTACCAACCAGCACTGGGCCCGCGTGCTGGATTATAGCACATTCCCTCTCATAGAGAGGAGGCCGTGTGTCCCAGCAGTGGGAACATTATAGGTTGATGATGATGACAAGAAGACATCTAATCTTAAATTATGTTAACTTTTCCTAATTAATTGATTTTTTTTTTATAAGTTTTTTATTTTAATTTTGCATTTACTTCGTGGTGATTATGAGATACATTTGTCTGTTCATATTTGTACGCTTCATGACTACATTGTAACATCTCACACACTCTTAACTACCTATGTTTACAAATAAAATTTCCTTATTCTTATAGGGATTGATTCAAAGACATAACTCACATTAATAACTAGGTAACAAAATTATCACGCCTCCCTCATTGGTCTAAGGATCACACGATCGACTGCTAAGCAAGAGGTCCTGGGTTTGATTCCCAGGTCAGGTTTTTCCATCAGGAATTTCTCTGTAGCAGAGTCTGGTTCTGTGCCCGGTTGAGAGCAATAGGCTCGCCCCTATTACTTGGGACTTAAAACTGGCGAAATGTGGATGTACTATTAGGCACACCTCTACCTAACCCTCTATGGGTTAATAATAATAAATAATAAATATGACTGGACGGGGGGGGTCTGTATTTATGCTTTCGCGGTTGCACAACGACATGCTTTGCTTATGCTTTGCTTGGTAGTATAGATGCAGGCCTACCTTACTGCCTCCCTCAGAGGCGGTAGGGTGGCGGGGTCTTGAGGGGGAGCGCTACGGTCGTGTAGATCCTCAAGGCAAGTCTGGGGGATTCACCTTCACGAGGTTGCCACCCTGTTCTTGGTCTAATTCCATAAGAAGTAGACGCAACAAAAACCCCCGGGCGCTTTTTCGCTTTTTCCCGGAAGCCAAAATCCCGGGCCCAGGGGAATCCTACACCACACTCCCATGATCCTACGCCCAGTCTCTCCCTCCTTTTCCCTTTTCTCCTTTCGGTCCATGAGGACGGGTAACCTCAACTCCAAAAAAAAGCCCACACACCCTACAACCATGTCGCAGAATGGAAAAAATTATATTCCCCAGGTGGGTCCCGGCAATGCCGGGGAATCCCACACCGACTCGTCGGTCTGCCTCCACCGTAATCTGGGGGGGGGCACCAATCTGCCTAGTAGCGCCGCGCCTTCTGCGCGGCTGGCCGCTTTGGCGCCAACAACATCGGCTGCGACTCACGCGCCGTCCGACACAACCATGGCTGCGACTTCTGCGCCTGCTGACTCTAAGACGGCTGCGACTCCCGCGCCGATCACTTTGACGAATGTTACACCTTCCACGAGGGCCTGGCAACAGAGCATCGTACGGAACAGTGTGACAAATAATCCTGACAACGACAGCAACAAAGCTCGACTCTCCAGTCTTAGCAGCGAACTTCGCGCGCTGGCACTCCAGCGCGAGAAGATCGAGGCAAGGCTGAAAGACATGAACTCTCTCGGGACGGGAAAGGAAGCGGAATCTGGTGGTTCTGGTTTCATCTCTGTGGACGAAGTACGCATGCTGAAAACCAAGCGCGGAAAGATCCGTAACAGAGAGAGAGAACTCAACAACCGTTTGCGCAAAATCCGCGAAGGCAATAGCCAGCGCGAAGCACAAACGGTTAGTTGTAAGGGAGTACGCGACCGGCTACAGACACGCGAAGGGGAAACCCAGCGCGAAAAGCAGTCGGACGCGGAAACGTGCGGGCAGGGAACAGTACGCGAAGGGGAAACCCAGCGCGAGAAGTCACTGCCCGCAACAGGACCATCCGGAGGAACCGACCGGAACCGCGACGAGACGACCGAAGACCGACACCGAACCAGACAGAAGCGAGGCAAGCGGTCTGGGTTCCTACGCCGGGTGTCCCTGGCACAAAGCACTGTGCCAAGCCCCTCAGAACCGCAACCCGGCCCAAGTGGACAGGGAGCGGCGAAGAGGGAGCGCCCGGACGACACGGCTTCACCAAGTACGCTCCAGGGGGACGCCAAGCGTGTTAGAACCCAGGCCGCTCAAGGGGAGCAGAGAACCTACGCTCGGGCCACTAAGGATATCCCTGCGCGACTCGCCGTAGCGATCTGCCTCTTGCATCCGTCCCGTGATATGACGACTGACGAGGGCGAGCATATCAAGCTCAGCCTCGAGGACCTTATTGTGGAAACGTGTCGAACCAACCCCTCCAAAGTCCCGGCCTTCCGTGGTTACCCAAGGGTAGCGGATGGCACGGTTCATATGTGGTGCGAGGACGACAACGCCCTGACTTGGCTGACCCAGAACGTGCCTAAAATAAGACTGCCGAACACTGACGCGACACTGACAGTTATGAAACAGTCCGACGTACCGACTCGGATTCGAGCGGCGCTCTTCGTACCCAGGTACAATGGGGACATAGCGCTGCTCCAGACGGTTCTGACCTGCCAGAACCCCTGGTACGACATCGGCAGGTGGTCCCTGTACAGGGCGACATCGGTCGGTGGTGATAACTACGGGAGTTATCTAACCCTAGGTATCCCACCGGACGAGGTCGAAAAGGTCTTGGGGAGGGAGCGACGGATATCGTACCTACTTGGGTCGATATACGTGCGTTTCTTCACCAACACCCATCCCTCCGACACCAAGACTGACACTGAACGGACGAAACCGGCTCCGACTGAACTTGACCTGACGATGACGCAACTGGAGGAGGAGATGGCCAAAACGGCGATGGCTGATGCTGACGCTGTGAGGATGCCAACCTCACCACCAGGGTGGACGGAGCAGCTGCTCTCATCATCACCGGCACTCAGCGAAGTCCAGCATGGGCTGGAAGAGGGGGGGGAATCATCCGATGGATCAATCTCCTCCTAATTCCACCCCACTGCCGCCCCCATCCCGTCCCGTAAATATCATCCAGACCAACCTCCAGCATAGCCAGACGGCTACTGCCTGCCTGCGCAGGGCACTGGAGATGGAACCTCGAACCATTGCACTCATCCAAGAGCCGTGGATCCGAAATAACAGAATATGCGGCCTTGGTAACATTGGAGGTAAGCTGATCCTCGACACACAAGGCACAGATAAACCACGAACCTGTGCCTACATACCCAAGGATGTACCCACCACCACACTCACGCAATTATGTTCCAGAGACCTAACAGCCGTCAGGCTCAAAACCGACGGCGACGCACCCGATATCGTCCTGGCCTCGGTATACATGCCTGGCGAGGATGAAGACTGCCCACCAAAAGGGATGGCCAACCTGGTAAGGTATTGTGAAGACACCAACCTCGACCTGGTCATCTGCACAGACTCAAACGCCCATCACCCGCTTTGGGGTTGCAACAAAGCCAACGCTAGAGGTGAGGTACTATGCACATACTTGTTCTCAACTAACCTTAATATCGCAAACCGCGGTTCGGAACCCACTTGGGTCACATCGCGCGGACAAACAATCATTGACTTAACGCTGGCTTCGGAAAGCGCGGCAAAACTTATTTCTGACTGGCACGTATCCAACGAGCCTTCCTGCTCTGACCATAGAAGGATTCGCTTCTCATTAGTGGCTTACCAAAAAACTAAAAATTAAAACCCGGACCTAGACGCAACCCACGCCGTACCAATGTACCCGGCTACAAACGCCTCAAATTCTAATAGACCCCAAACAACTTGAAGACATCGTAACAAAACTCTCGGAATTTATAATTGAAGCGTACCACGCCTGCTGCAAACTAAAAGACCCAAACACCAAGAGCAAGGGTAACTCCTGGTGGAATGCGGAACTTAGTAAGCTCAGGCAAACCATGCGCAAACAATTCAACAGAGCCAAAAACTCCAGATTACCAGAAGACTGGGACTCATACAAGAAAACACAATACACTTTCAAAAAACAAGTCAGGAACGCCAGCAGGGCAGCCTGGCGGAAATTCTGCGAAGAAATTGAATCGAACAGCGAAGCCGCGCGTGTGAGAAAGATCCTATCTACCGATCAATATCGCACCCTCGGGTCGCTGAAAACCCCAGACAACACATACACCAAGTCGGATCAGGAAACAAGTAAAGTCCTTTTGGAAACCCACTTCCCAGACTGCAATCTCTCCGAGGACAGAACCTGGGCAAGTGAGCCAACGCACACACCAAATGACCAAGACTGGGCCAGAGCCCGCACCATAGTAACCGCAGAGAGAATAAAATGGGCAATAAAGACTTTTAAACCATATAAATCCGCAGGCTTAGACGAAATTTTCCCCGCCCTGCTACAATGGGGAGTAGACGTTCTAACGCCATGGCTGATTGTCATCTACCAAGCCTGCATAGCACTGAAATATATACCACTTGCATGGCGTGAGGTGAAAGTCATTTTCATCCCTAAACCAGGCAAACCAGATTACACACAACCAAAGGCGTACAGACCAATAAGCCTAACATCTTTCTTACTGAAAACCCTCGAGAGACTCTGTGACCGGCACATTCGGGACGGACCTCTTCGGGAGCGACCACTCCACAAACAACAACACGCGTATTCCTCAGGAAAATCAACAGAATCAGCGCTGCATAGTGTGATCTCCAAGATCGAATGTGCAGTGGACCACAAATGCTCTTCACTAGCTGTATTCATTGACATAGAAGGCGCTTTTGACAAAACCATCTTCCATAGCATCAACGCAGCCCTCGAGGAACACGGTGTGGACTCGACCCTGCGAGGATGGATCACAAATATGCTCCGACTGAGAGCCGTACAAGTTACGGTAAATGACACCACTAGAGCCATAGTGGCGAAGGGCTGCCCCCAAGGTGGTGTCCTCTCACCACTACTATGGAACCTCGTAGTAGACAGCCTCATCAAACGTCTCAACAGCAGAGGCTACTACACGGTGGGTTATGCTGACGATCTGACCATAATAATAAACGGCACACACGAAAACACACTATGTAACCTTATGCGCCAAGCTTTAAGAATAGTAGAAGACTGGTGCAAGGAATACAAACTAGCAGTGAACCCTACCAAAACCGAACTCGTCCTCTTCACAAAGAAAAGGAAGCTGGCAACGCTACAATTGCCAAGCTTCTTTGGGACAACCCTAAGCCTATCGACTGAAACCAAATACCTGGGTATCTTTTTGGACAAACAGCTGAACTGGGCAAAACACACTGATTACATCATCACAAAAGCCAGTATAGCCCTATGGCAATGCAAGAGACTCCTCGGGAGAAATTGGGGCATAAGCCCCAAAATCACCTACTGGCTATACACCACAGTTATCCGACCAATTATTACATATGGTTCTTTAGTTTGGTGGCCCAGGACCAACCTAAGTACAACCCAAAAGGATTTCGAGAAACTACAAAGATTTGCCTGCGTAGCAATCACCGGCAGCATGAGAACTTCCCCCACTGCTGCCTTACAGGTGATGCTGGGGCTGCCTCCCCTACACCTAGTCGTAAGAGAGGAGGCGGCCATAGCGACTTTCAGACTCGAAGCATCCGGCACCCTAAGAAATGACTCCAGGATTAAACACACACGCATCAGAGAAGATGCAATCAAAGAACAGCCGATGATGACATCACCCATCGACAGAATCCTGAAGACCCACTGCTTCCAAAAACACTACAACATACAGCTCATAGAGGAGTTGTGCGACTACTCAAGTACAAGAGAGTTAAGGATTTATACTGACGGATCAAAAACCAACGATGGGACAGGCGTCGGAGTGTTCTCCGACGACCTAAACATTAAGATATCCAAACCACTTGGAATGTTCAACTCTGTTTACCAAGCAGAGTGTGTAGGTATTATCCAAGCGGCACACGCTATAGAGGCCAGGGAGGTTACGGATACCAATATTCGAATACTCTCCAACAGTGCCTCTGTTCTTCAATCCCTAAAGAGTAACCAGATCACGTCGAGACTAATACTAGAATGCCACAAGGCCCTAGAACGAATCACGGTACTAAATCACAACACGGTAACGCTACAATGGATTAAAGGTCACAGTGGATCACTTGGAAACGATGCGGCTGACGAACTTGCCAGAAGAGGATCCAGCACAAAACCCTACGGACCCGAACCCATTGTGCCAATTCCTTTCAAGCAGCTGAGAAGCTGGTTAAAGGATCACACTCGTATACAAGCAGAGAAATGGTGGACCTCGACACCAGGATGCAGGCAATCCAAGGAAGCTATGCCATTCCTGGATACAAAGCTGACCAGGCGCCTTCTGCGCCTGGACAGAGATAGCCTGCGTCTGGTGGCGGGGACCATCACTGGACACTGTTCACTGAATAAACACTTCCACACCCTAGGTATCACTGACAGTCCCCTGTGCAGAGCATGCATGGAGGCGGAGGAAACGGTGGCGCATGTGCTCCTTGAGTGCACAGGCGTTAACAAGATTCGCGAGGAGACCCTGGGAGCACCAAGATCCCTTGTGGATGCCCTGAGGAGACCGGGAAGTCTGATCTGCTTCTGGAGGGAGGTGGGCTGGTTGGAGTAATCGGCCACCATGGCTCACGCACAATGGTCCACTTCAAGGACTAAGTGCGGAAACCTAAACCCCATGATAGATAGAATATCACTGGACATTACACACAGCGCCATCTAGTGCCACACTAAGCAACGAGGCTTGTGTCGGTCGTGGACACCGGATAGTTGATATAATATATTGCTCAGATACTTTTTGTTTGTAAATACATACTTATTTTATACTATATAAAGCTCGATTACCACTCACTGACTCACTGACAGAATTGTCAGAACCGGCGAGACCTCCGTAGCGTAACTAAGGTCGAGTGTGTGAAGCGTAACTCAGGGGCGACGAAAGCAAACTTTAGGGTAATGTTTTTTTAATGGGAAAAGTTCTGTTTTTAATTAAGGTTTTTACTTTAATTTTATTAAGATTTTCAGGTATTGTTTTTTTTTTTGAGTTTTCGAAATATTTAAAAGATTTTATAAAATTTACAAAATCTTTTAAGGACTTTAATGGATTTTCTAATTCGTTTAAGGATTCTTATGGATTCTCAAAATTTTATATGGGTAAGGACTACTTCTCAAGAACACGACGACACGCGAGCTGCGCGCAGCTCGCGCACCCACGCAAATACTAGTTATACATATAAACATCCATGACTCGGAAACAAATGTCCATTGCTCACCACACAAACATTTGCTTCTACCAGGATTCGAACCCGGGACCCCAAGAACGTAAGGCAGCCTCACTACCGCTGCGCCATTCGGGCCGTCGGGTTACAGGCGTGATGTTATGATGTTACCATTGGGAGATGTAAACCTTATACCATCTCAACATGAATGATGTAACCAACATTGTGTAACAATATTTTGAGTTAAGAGTGTCCATGGAGTGTCTTGCCCGTTCTTCTCCATAGAGATCTACGCTAGGGAATGGGCAACTACAGTACTTTCACAGTTTTTATGACTTGTGACTACAGCTACATTTCATTGTTAAGTCTATTTTGAGTTTTATGGCGGCTCTGAAGTTAGCTGTGAGAGCATATTTACAGTTAAAATATTGCGTCATTTGCCCCCTACTGATACCCATAATTTTGTGAGGCGCGCCCCTCTAGGAGTGTGCGGCATGCGGCGGACACCAATATGGCATATGAACAAACACGAAGAAACAGGAAGAATTTCGAAACTAAGGTAAATTCAACCATGAAAGATGATGTTCCTTCTCTTGACATTGGAGCAGTTTTGGATCAAACAATTCCTGGTTAAATGTAATTTATAATTTGGGGTGGCTTGACACAAAAAAAGTTGGAAAATGTTGATTTTGATGGTCCGAGCAGCAATAAAGTTTCAAATATTATACCTGTGCAGACTGTCACTAACTGCTAACTTTCGAACCGCCATAAAATTTAAGAACTATGTTTATGTAATAGGTGACCCTTTGCCATCAACTGAACACGAATCCAGACCGCAAAGCTGCTGGGGGATGTCCTGTGTAGAGTTGATTTTTAGCTAAATAACGAAGTGTTTATGTATGTATGAGAGTGAATCAGACACGGATAGCATTGCCATCCGTCCAGATAAAGCCGGACAATGTTAGGCTTTTACACCTCTTGTCCGGCTTTTGTTAGGGTTCTTATTTTTTTACTTGTTTTGTTTCTCAAGAGTCAATTTAATTTTACAGACACGTGATGATCCTGATCAAGTGACAGCTTTCAAAGAAAATGTTTGTAAAACTTGTACGATAAAGCAACCAACGTTAGTCAACTATTTACAATCTTAGACCGATAACTTGTACAAAGATACCAAAAATTGACTAGAAAACCTTAAAAAATCTTCGCGAATGGAGTGTTTTTAGCATCTGGCCTTGGGACTCAAAAATCCAGCTTATTAATGGGTAAGTCCGGCTTTCTGAGTTTTAAATATGGCAAAGCTAGACGGACTTTGTTTTATTTTAATTATACACTTTTTGCATTTTTTTTTTTAAATCAGCCTATTCTGTCCCACTGCTGGGCAAAGGCCTCCCCCATAGCTTTCCAATCCTGTTTACAATTTGCCCTCTCCGACCAATCCGTCAAGAATGACTTTGGTTTGCATATTTATTCAAAAAAAAAATTTAAAGGGTACAAACTATTGAAAAAATACTTAAAAAGACACTTACCGAATATCAGCGTAAAACCAAAGAATTAGATTCGCTATCTTCGTGTAGACGAACGAAGACGACAGATAGTTAACCATAGTAACGCTTCCCGCCTTCCTTGTCCTCAACATTACGACTATAATTAGGAAAAATAGGATTTCCGTCTCTCGACTGTCGAGTTCACAATCGGCACTTGGGAACAAAAAGGTGCAAATATAACCTGTTCTCTTACACGTAACGTAAGAAAGACTTAATAGAATATTAAACCAATAATATGGCTTTAATAACTGCTTCAGATCTGCTTTGTAAGACATTGTTATTAGTTATTCACAATATTCACATTCAGTAAATTGGAGGCACAGATTGGAAGCCACAGAATAGACAATAGATTACTGAAATACTGTGACTGTCACTGACTGACAGAATGACTGCACAGATTATATAGAGAACTAACGTTGCCACAGAATAGACAATAGATTACTGAAATACTGTGACTGTCACTGACTGACAGACCATGTAGCTGTGGCCAGTGGCAGGCTCTGTGGCAGGTGGCTAGTGTTGCTATACCTGACACCATCATTTTGAGTTTTTGTTTTTAAAAATATTTGTAACCAGAAAAAAAATCTGTACATATTAGACAAAAGGCCGCATCCTTTTGTCTAATATGTACAGTTTTTTTTTCTAGTAGGCTAATATTGGGTAGGGTGAGCGTCTGCAAGAAACATTTTTTACAATAAATGTGCTGACATTCATTTGTAATTATGGCAGAATATTTGGGCATGCGTGTGTGGCAAATAGGGCACTGAATTCGTCGTTTGTAGTACCTGTAAAGAAAATTATTTCAAACGTCAACAGATAATATCTAAGAAGCTGTTGAAGGTTTAATCCTAGTCAGGGTGTAGTAACAGAAGGCGAGCTTATTGCCATCAACCGAGCACTAATCCAGACTCCGTGGATGCTGTCGCCGCGTCGTTCCGCCGCGCCATCGGCGGAACCCTGGACGCACGAGCTGGCCAGGCTCATCGTCCCGTTCCCAGACGGCGCAACGCAGCGATGCGGCGGCGAGATTCTTTTTGCAGGAATTGTTGTTGTGGATAGATAGATTTATGTTGGTGAGATTATTTGTACCTGGGGCTGGTTCCGAGAAGAATCTTCAATATGTTGGGAGGTTTGCTTCGCATTAATCAGCGTTTAGTTCTTACTAGCTCGCACCATTAACCGCTATACCGTCAAAACATTAAAGACGAGGTGCCAATAAATGAGGATGATTTTATTAAGTCAACTAAAATTATTCGTAGATAATGGTCGCAAGTGGATAGGCATTGAAATCGAGTCCACAGTTCGTAAACATTTAGTGTCCACCAAAGATAAATTATTTATTGATTGGGCGACTTGCCGTTTCATCGATGATGTCGAAGTAGTTCGTTGTTTACATTGCCAACAGTTTGGTCACGTTAAGAAACACTGCGTTAATAAATCACCTACCTGTGCTAACTGCTCCGAAGCACATGAAACAAATAACTGCCCGCACAAGGATAATTTAAAGTTTATACCGACTTGCGTGGCGTGTAAACGTTTTAAAAAACCGTTTGACCATCGTTGCGGGTCTCCCGAGTGTACCACGTACAAACTTAAGCTCGAACAGTTAATCCTCAACACCAACTACTAAAATAATGGATAGTTTAACTATAGGACAATTAAATCTCCACAACGATAGGGTGGCGACCTCTGAATTAGACAAATTAATTATCGATTATAACTTAGACATAGTACTTGTTCAAGAACAATACCAGAACGCTCGCTTACGTCACAAAGTAGTTCAGCTGGACAGCAAAGCACGAGCCGGAATTTACGTGGCGCGTTCTTCTAACTTTACAGTAACGTCTTTGCGTAACCTCATGACGCCCCACTGTGCCGTTGCGGAAGTCTCATCAGCTTCTTTTAAAGTTTACGTTGTGAGCTGTTACTTTCAATACTCAGACCCTGTTGCTCCTCATATACATAACCTCCGTCATGTCTTACAGTCACTCGCGGGCTGTAAAGTTATCGTTGGCGCTGATGTTAACGCGTCATCGTCTCTGTGGTATGGCAAGGTTAGGTCTACGGATTTCGACCGACGTTGTGCTGTTGAAGATTTTATTGCTGAAATGAACTTATCAATTCATAATACCCCAGATGCACCACCTACTTTTTGCAGCCCAATGGGCGAATCTTGTATTGACGTCACACTTTCTAGTGCAGACGTACGCTTGGATAGGTGGCGTGTCCTACCAGATGCGTCTTGTAGTGATCATCGCCTGATCGTGTACGAATTTGTTCCGGTGTCTTCTCAAGGTCCATCTCATATCACTGGTAATTTTAGATATAAAAGTAAAGGCGCGAATTGGGAATTCTTTAGCTCGCTTTTTGCGTGTCACGCCAAAGACTTCACTCGTGATGGGCTGTCAGCTGAAGAAAGTGCTGAAATTATGTCAGACACCTTCACTTACTGTGCTGACATCGCCATTGGTCGCGCATCTATGACCAACATCCATAGATGTGATTGGTGGTGTGACTACTTAATTGAACAACGTAAAAGCTATCGCCGAGCGCGTAGGCATTTAAACAAGCTTAAAAAACAAAAGGTCACCGGAGACCCACTCAACTTTGCTTTAAATGCGTTTAGAGTTGCCAAGTCCCGCTACAGAGCATCGGTGGAAAAATCCAAGGGTAATTTACTGCGAAAAATAGTAGAAAAATTAGATAAAGAAGGTCCGTGGTCTCCTTTGTATCACGAATTCAAAGCTAATCGATCAGTCGACCTGGCGTTTGTCCAGAACATTAAAGTCAATAATAAACACACCACCGGTATTGAGGAAACAACCGAAGTTCTATTAAATAGTCTGATACCTGATGATTCGCCGGTAAATGACAATGACTACCATCAACAGATCAGAGCGTGGGCTGCTGTGCCACCTGAATCACCAGCGTCAGACCTTCCATCCATTGACGAATTCATTAATGTTGTCAGGAAACTGCCTCTTAACAAATCATCAGGTGAAGATAAAATATCTAATCGGATGATAATAGAAGCGTGTAAAACAGCGGGCGACGCCATTCTATCTGTTTTCAACCGATGTATTGCGGACGACGTTTTCCCTCGCGTATGGCGACGTGGCTTTATACGAATAATTCCAAAAAGTGGTGATAAGCCACCGGACGACCCTAAGTCGTACAGGCCCATAACCCTACTGCCATCTTTAGGAAAACTCCTGGAGCGCCTTATCGTTCCACGTTTGCTGCCAGACGGGCCAAAGTTTCATAACAACCAATTCGGTTTCACTGTGGGAAAATCTACCGTAGACGCGGCACTTTTTGTTAGAAAAATTGTTAATAACTCGGAACACAAGTACGTGGTTGGAATCTTTAGATATTTCCGGGGCCTTTGATAACGCATGGTGGCCGATGCTACTACTTAAACTGAAGAATCGTGGCTGCTATAAAAACATATATAATCTTGTTTATTCTTACTTTTTAAATGGTTCCGCGAAACTCAAACTCGGTCATTATTCTATGTCAAAGTCCCTTACCATGGGATGTCCTCAGGGGTCGGTAATCGCTCCGTATGTATGGAATTTAGGTTTTGATGATTTTCTCGCGATTCCCCTTCCTCCCGGCTGTTCATTAACCGGTTACGCGGACGACGGCCTGCTGCTCATTCAGTCGAGTACTCGGGCTGGTCTCGAGAATTTAGCTGACACTTGCCTACGATTAATATCTCAGTGGGGCGATCGAAACCGTCTGACCTTTGCACCGCAAAAAACTTATCAACTAATTTTAAAAGGTAATCTTAAATCGTGGCCTAGTATTAAATTTAATAACGTTCCCGTGAAAAGAAAGCAATCCGTGTGCTACCTTGGTTTGGTCTTAGAGAGAAATTTTTCATTCATAGATCATATAAAAACTGTCGGTGAAAAAGCTAAAAAGAACTTTTATGCCTTAACGAGAATATCAAAATCTACGTGGGGTCTGTCATTTATAACTTTAAAGACCATTTATGGGGCTACTTACTTGGGGTGTGTGTGCTACGGGGCACCTGTCTGGGCCGATAGGGCCACCATAGGAGCGGCACGACGTAAATTGCTTCAAAGCCAGCGTTTGGCTTTGATATTCTTATGCAAAGCGTATAGGACGGTTAGTACTGAAGCCTTACCGGTACTTGCAGGTGTACTTCCAGTTGATCTTGAAGTGCAGCGACGGGCTGCAATGTACTATAACGCACGTGAGACCGCGGACGCAGACTTTTTAACCCTACGTGACCGTGTTAAGATTGCTAGATTATTCAAACCAGAGACCGACGTCTGGGAGGAACTTTTGTCTGAATGGCAAGGTAGGTGGGATAATTCCATCAAGGGCCGACACCTCCACCAGTTCTTTCCATCCGTTCGTGAACGGCTGGCCAGGACATGGTTGGAGGTTGATCACTGTGTTGCCCAATTTCTCACCGGTCATGGTAACTTTAAGAGTAAATTATTTTCCTTCAAGCTTGTTGACTCGCCTTTTTGTCAATGTTCCACATCTGACTGCGAATATGAACAATCAGCACATCACATTTTATGGGAGTGCAGTCTTTGGCAGAATGAACGCAACATTATGTTGGATAGTGTACAGGTTACATCCGGAGTTATTTACTATACGGACCTTGTGGAAACTAGAACAAATTTCCGTGCGTTCAAGCGTTTTTGCCATACCTATTATTGGAATCAAATATAACAGCTCACAACTTAGGACCCATTAATGTTAATATTTATCCGTGGTGCTAGGCAACTGGGCCTATCCCAGTTGTAAACGTCCCTTTGTGCCTATTGGCCTTGTTTCGTTCTGTCTCCTGCTGAAATGGAGGGAAGTGGAAATTACGGATTTTTCCTACTCCTCCACTATACTTTTCTGATTAATTTCGTTGCGGGATCCAAGACAGTTAAATTCATTCTCTGGGACTTCGTCGAGCTTCATTGTCTCGGCGCTTTTCTGGTGGTCGCCACTGTTGATTCTGGCTTTCAGGAGTTACAGTGGTTTGGGAACAGTGTGGCGGGCTTGTCCCAATTTTTTTTTTTTTTTTAGCTCACACCATAATTCAGCTCGCCATCTGTAGTTAAAATTAAATTGATTCCCACCATTCTATACATTGTAATATAAATACATAAACGTTTCTGGTGTTTTAGGTGTGAGTCCATAGCACAGAATATGTTATACAACGTACATATCTTGCTAGGATTAATATTCAGTTACATGCTCTACGAGATCCTAGTCACCGTAGTATGTTGGGTATAAAGAGGAGACCGCAGCCAAGTCTGCTAAATCAACCTCTTGCCATATCCGTGTTCATCACAGATCCATTTCTCATAATATACGAGGAAACCGCAGCCAAGCCTGCTATTAACCTCTTGCCATATCCGTTTCTATCACAGATCTAATTCTCATAATTTAACTCTGTTGTATGTACTTTATACCCTCTTATTACATACAACACTTTACAACAATACGTTTGGGTATTGAGAAGGAATCGCACAGCCCAAGTCTGCCAATTAACCTCCTAATGTAACCGACTTCCAAGAGCATCAGAAACCTTTAGAAAAGATAGGAAATTTAGAATCTAGGCATTTGTGAGGGGAACCACTACACTATTGTCTTAGTGCTACCACTTAGCTCATATTTCTCTCAGATGAGTCGCCACCATGCTGGACGCCTCCATCATAACACCAATCACTTTACTTTGCACTAAATAGTACTTAAATACTTATTGAATTAAATACTTCACATTTGGTGTAGGTAGTCCAAAGTACCGGCAAACGCCACAGACTACTTAACGTCATAACCATGAACTATAAATACTCTTTATCTGTGGTGATCTCTCTGTGGCTTTAATGTTGCCAGCAGCAGATCACCTTATGCTATTAGACTAGTTTGTTACACGTTTCGCTCTAACAATATTAATTTGACTCTGTTACCTGTTTACTTCGCGAACTACACGTCGCGACAGATGCTACTTAGAAATTCTTGATGGAAAAACCCAATATCACTTTGCCCGACCTGGGAATCGAACTCAGGACCCCATGCTTAGCAGTCACGGTTGCGACCACGTAGGCTCGCGCATCCGCGCGCAGTCTTAATAGATTTGAGATATTATTCCAATGAGGAAAACGTCGATAATAATTTGACAGTGAAAAATGCTCTGCGCTGCGCTCCGCCCCATATGTGCGCCGGCGTCAAACGTGGTTGGCAAAAGATTGAGTTTTTTGAAGTGAAAACTTCTTTAGCCACATTGAGCACTTTTTGGGGGAACAAAAATCACGGAACTCGCGTGACCGTCACCAAACGCTTCGTAGCACTCGTAGCCGATCCGCTACGGCACCGTAGCATCACTTAAGCATGCGCGGGGCACAACCTGGGCCTGTGTACTTTTTGTTTTCACTTCTATCGGCAGTCCCCAAAGACTGCCCAGTTTTTTTTTGAAGATAATTATTATTAAGACTATCTTACTCTTTACGTTTTCTTTTTTGTTTCCTTCGACGTCGTCCGTTATTTCTTCTTGTTGGCAGCATTGTATATTTTTTTAAACGCTAACTGCACTACTGCACTGCTAATTTTGACGTAGGTATAATTTTGACTTTTCATTTTTTTTTTTTTTTCATGGCTTCGCACGGTTTGTGCGTTTAGCCAATGTCGAGTTAGATAATTGATACAAAGGTAGGGAAACAGAATTTATAAATATATTGTTACTTAAGATCTGACAGTCTCTTCCATGTTCGAAAACTTTCTTTTTGGTTTTAAAATGAATAAATCAACAGTAAAAAATCCCATTCTGGCAGTGGCTGGTTTTCTGATAGGCTGCCACCTTTGGAGGTTTCTTTTGGAGTATTAAAAAAAAACATGTTTCCAAGAACTCTGTAGATGGCGTTGAACTGACAACGTTACTTGGTGCCAAAGCCAAAACGCTTGGAAAAAAAAACATTGCGTCAAGCAAACGAAAGTGTCAAAGTGTCAGTCTGTGGTGTCAGTCAACGAGCGTATGTGATGTGAATGTGAATACGCTCGTTGACTATCACTTTCGTTTGCTTCCGAATATAACCATTATTGTAGCGTACTTCACTGAATTTAGTCGCCTAAATTCACAAGCAACTTAGGAAACAAATTTTTCATGAAAGTCATTCAATCGACTTCCATGAACTTGGAGGTTTGTATTGATGATTTTGATGAATATTATTCTGTAACTACTTACGGCTTACAGCCGCGAATAATATTTTAATCAACCTATAACCTACAAATTGCAAAAAACGTAAGAAAATTTGAATTTCGCGGGCTATCCTGGAGCATTCATCTTAACCCTTGCGTGGCACAAGTAAAGAGAAAATTTCGAAAATAAAAAAGGTGAAAATTAAGGTAAATTTTGGTACTTACAAGCAATGATATTCTAGTAATCGTGAGGACTCGAAAACGACCCAATGAGGAAGGCTGGTCAAAGCTGATTGTAGATGGCGCGTCTATAGCTTAGACCCAATCTGAAAAATGAGGTCAAACTATTTTGAAATATAAAATGACATTGACAGATTTTCAACCAATGACGATGATTGGTTCATGCGATGCTTGCGCCATTAGTTCCACCAGTTGCCCACCCCATTGGGTCGTATTGCCTTTATTCTGCGTCACTGCGTGTGAGCTGCCGCTGCCACGCGGAACACTTTTTTCGGTTGATTTGTAGGTGTATAACATATGTTTATTAGAATATCATTGCTTACAAGTTTTCGCGATAATCTAAATTTGCCCATATCTTTTTATCGTGTTGACTCAGGACATTGATTTTTATACTCTTATTCGGGACTATATACCTCAGTATCTGGTATAAATTTCAACTTGGTAAGTCCACCCATTCCTGAGAAAATCGTGGTAACAGACGGACAACAAATAAAACGGATAATAAATTCAAAAGCTTAGAACATAGCGACAACAGTCGGGATCCATTATTGTGAGATATAAGCCAGTCTATAATGTTAATGGGTCCCGACTAGTGATGTTCAATTCCGCTATAAACTATAGACGCGTTATATATATATATATAGCTAGACTTTTGAATATTTTTTTATAGCGCGCTATAATTATAATACGCTATAATAAAACTCAACTGCAATCCGAACGCGGAGACGTTATCCCTCCCCTCCCCAGTCGTAGCAGATGAAGGAACATGCCTATGCCCGTGCATGCCTACGTGGTGCTACGCTGTAGCGGATCACCTACGAGTGCTACAAAGCGTGACCGCACGTTACGTCAAGTGATGAGAGAGATGAGTTCAATGTTTTTCCTTCACCCAAAAAGTGCTCAAGGTGCCATAAGAAGTTTTCACTTCAAAAACCTTTTTGTTTCTGCAATGCGATGCGGCCTGCCAAAATCTGCGAGAGCCTTTAGTCGCTGTCCACTTTCGCGGGTGAGAGAGTGGAGTGGGACGCCTTCAGGATTCGTGGCGCGACGATCTTCCCAGGGTGGCTGGTAGCAGCTGCATGAAGGTTGCCGAGAATTGAATTGAATGGAGAGTGATTGGAAAAGCCTACGTCCAGCAGTGTTTCATCCTTTTTATGGAACTACTATAATTGCTTTGAAAACATGAAAAAAAAAGACAAAATAATATTCAAAAACATTTTAATATTCCAAACCTAAATTATGTAACATTATTGTATTCTGCGGAGATTTGACTTTACAATAACATAATTTATTACTACCTACCTTATAAATAAATTGTAATTATGTATTTTCTAAAAACCCGAAGACGAGTGTTTCATGATGGCGCCTTATCATTATACAAGGTTGAAGATATACCGATGCAACGGGTACCACGTATTCAGTAGGTACATCATTCTGAACCCCCCGTCCCCACAGAATTATTCAATCGGTAATTAAAAAAAAAAAATATGGGAGGTTTGATACTTTGCGGCGAGAAATCCCAAAAGTGTATAAACATGCTTTATATAGTACCGAAACTCAATTATAAACATTGAATTTATTCAATGTTTATAATTATTGAGTGAGTAGTAGTTTTAAAAATGACTGTTTACACTCATCTTATTTAGATAAAAGAGTAAGGAGAATGATTTCATTAATACCGACTACCCATTTGGTTAGTGAAACCCTGGACAATTTTTCCACGGAGCCCAGTGGAGGAACCGCAAATATACTTTTACAGCATTAACGGTGAAATTGCAATTATTGATCGCTCGTGAAATGCATTTACTATGCCTAAAAATCGTCCGCGTCAGTGTAAATGTTTATCGGGTAATACGTGTATTACGACGCTGGCGATGTTACGATGCAATGTAACGACACTACACTCTTCTAACACCCTGTGTGATGTCGTCCATAGACACATGAATTACACCCGCCGTACTCCCGACCCATCCCGCGCCCTATTTGTTGCGCTTTAGTGTTTGCCAAAATGAGATGTAGGTCAAAGCACGTAAAACAGCAGTAACGCCAGACATGCACTAAGCTCCGAGTTAACTGACTAAAACGTTATCACCAGATTATTTTCAAGTCCCTTATGCGCCTTTTCCATATGCTTCTTGAGCTCATGTCTCCTTACAAAATTCGCAGGGCATATCGAACAAGGCAACCTATATCCCTTATTGTGCCTACGTTTAGCATGCTCCGACCTACGAGAAGCAGAAATAAATTTTTCGCCACAATCTTCACATTCATACGGCCTCTCACCCGTATGCCTTCGTCTATGGTAAACGGCGGCCATTTTAGAAACGAGTTTCGCGCCACAAATGTCACATTCGAAATTTCGAACGCGGGTGTGTACAACTGTGTGTTCGGCCAGTCTTGCGGGAGTATAAAACCTTTTTCCGCACCATTGGCATTGATGAGGTCGTATATCCATGTGGATCCAGAGGATGTGGTTCTTTAATTGAGGTCTGGAGTTGTACGTTTTGCCACAATCATCGCAAGTAAAGGTTGCAGGGTCACGGATGTTGGAGCGTCGGTTCCTAGGCACGTCTTGGGCATTAGGCTTGGCATCAGGCTCGCATTGAGCCCTATGTTCTCTATAACAGCCCCGATTGGTGAATTGTACGCCGCATGCACGACAAGTCCTGACCGCATGCATTTGTGCATGACATTCAAAGGAAGCGTTTCTAGGGAACGTTCTACCACAATCAGTACATGTCAGCGCTCCAGCTTTGTGTGCCTTTTTCACGTGTTTTTTCAATTGCGCTTCATTTGGGCATAGAATTGGACACTTTTTACATAAGAATACAACCTCATTGTGCACAGAAGACAGATGCTCTTGCATCTCTTTCCCTCTAACGAAGACTGATCCACAAGTGAGACAGGCCTCCTTGTGCCCACTATTTCGTAAGTGCATATTTAAGTAGTACGGACTTAGAAAGCCCTTCCCACAATCAGTACAACTACATGGGGGTCCAGTGCGCGCACCTCTCGGTTTCCTTTCGACTGGTTTTTTCGTGACTCGATTTTTTAATCGATTTATGATCGTTTTGGCATCGCTGGTGTTGTAGTCTTTGAATGTTTGTATCGAGAGGTCTGTTTTAATGAATGCGCAGACTGATTTGACGGAAGGGGCACTTGCATTTGGTAGGGTAGCGAGGTTAATTATAGCTTTCCGCCATAGTTTCTCCGAGTTCCTAACAAAGAGGCGGAACTCTTGCGCGGCGAGGGCTGTACTGGCGCAGGCAACACATGCACCTACTGGTATTAAGGATTCTTCTTTCATCTGTAAAAAAATAATTAGAGAATAGTCATATTGTTGAAATAAGGGTCCCTAACCGCACTATTCTTAGGCAATCATTTACGGAAATAGAATAGGAGAATACAGTTTCAGTTATATGGTATACTCGTACAAGGTGGAAGGGACACCGACGCACAAACGATTATTAATGTTCCCACTGCTGGGACACAGGCCTCCTCTCTATGAGAGGGAATGTGCTATAATCCACTTCGCGGGCCCTGTGCGGGTTGGTAGTTGTCACATGTCTTCGAATGTTTGGTTCTAGGACATGCCGGTTTCCTCACGATGTTTTCCTTCGCCGTTTTGAGAGCAGTGGTGATGAAATAAATTACACAAAGCGCCTGCCTGGGTTCGAATCCACGACTTAATGTTCGTAAGTAGGGGCCGCCACTAGGGCTTCCAAAATTACGGAAATATCAATTACGTAACTAATTACGCAACTTTTTTCTTCAATTCCGTAATTACGTAATTTTTCCCTAATCGAATATGAATTTTTGTAAATATTGTAGTTACAGTTTACAATTATCTTGTACTATCTCAAATTCAAGGTATTATCAAAATAAACACAATAATTAAGCAAAAAAATATTTACTTAAGAACTTAGCATCGTAGTTTTAATCAGTTTAGTCAAACCATTTTTTTCCTCCCGAATATAATCTCTCTTCTTGAAAATATGATCTCATAAATGACAAGGCATTTAAAGTTTTGTCACCCAGGGAACTTCTTAGTTTATTACAAAAATATCCGGCAGATGAAAAGGCTCGCTCGGCTTCTACACTTGTAGGCGTTATCGAAAGCAAATAATTATACGCTGCAGTCAAAAAAACTTCGCGACCGCCGCCAGCGCTGTCGTAAATGCACATTTCTACCCTAATAATGGAATGGAGATCTGTGTTTACTGTTGAAATTGGTTTATTCACAGTCACTTTGTTTATTTCTTTGTCTAACTGTTGTGCGATTGTCAACTCCTCGTCATCATCGTCACTGGTGGCAATTGCGTCCGATACACTCGGTTGTGAATTTAGAATTTACACATTTTTGTGTAGAATTATATTTCAACCGTTCCAACAGTTCCACTAGGTATATACATTCGTATCTCATCCGACGATGGTTTCGTGAAATATTCTGTGGCAGCAGTTTTAAAAAAATCCTCATTGTTATGCAAATATTGCAAAACACCGAATACATTTGTTCGCCTTTCCTTTATTCTTTTTCTAAGAGATGTGGCTAGTTTTCTACTGAGATCGTTTGACTGAAGATCAAGTTTCTCGAGCATAAATCGAAGCGCAGCGTCGGCCGTCAATAAGTTTGAATCATGGCGACATAATGACAAAACTAGTTTTTATTACATCCAAGCTGTAATGAATGTCGTGAAGGTCTTGGATCTCTTCGTCTGTAAATTTTACATTTGATTTCAAATCTAATAACGCCTTAAAAACGCATGATTTTCATTTGAGAAATCGGCCTACCATATCTGACAAGCTGTACCACCTCGTTTTACAGTCTAGTATTAGATCTATATTTTTGCCATATTCGTCTAAAATGTTCTCCGTAGTCGTAGGGACTTTTTGCCAGGGACTCCCCGGCCCTACCGACTCGCCAAATTGATATATTTGCACTCTATTCTGTACATCTTAGAATTATTTTTTGCAAGATTTAACAAACGATAAAATAAGCTGCGGGGAATCCCCTGTTTGTATAGTTTTGATGTAGATATATCGTATAGTGTTGCCGCATTATAAATGGTACGTAGTAGATTGCTTTTTTATTGGTTGACTATTTTGATTGATTTATGATACCAATTACGTAAGTACGGAATTGACATCTTCAGTTACGGAATTTAAAATACTTTAAAATGAGTTCGTAATTACGTAATTGCGTAATTACGTAATGGAAGCCCTACCGCCACCACTGGGCCACCGCTACTCTAGTCACCACGTAGTGGTGCACCACCGTTCAGGGTCGTACAGGGTTAGTTTTTAATAACCGGACAAATTTTCAGAGAATTTACAAATTTTTCGATAATATTTTCTATAAGTATAACGAATTACTTTTTGAATAAAAATTTAATTCCTGTCCACCACTAAAAAGCGAACGTGTGGATATCGCAACAGCACAATTCAGTTCAACAACCTAGATAGGTAGCAGTTAGCACACACATACATTTGGCGTTGCATGCACACACACAAGTGCATTGATTCCCACTAGGTTTATGATTTAAGAAATTTTTAGGACATTTTCAAATGAATAATATTACCTATTTTATTTAATTATATTTAAAATACAATTTTAAATTTTGGCTGGTCATTGAAAACTAACCCTGTATATTAGCCCGGGAATATAAACCACCCCAGGAATATAAACGGGGGTACCAGAATGATGTACTGAAAACGTTTGTGCGTGTTCTGTATAGATTTTGGTGATTTGATATTACATTGCCACAAAATACAGCTTTTAGTTAACATAAAAAATCCTAGCCTCATCAATCAAGTTCAATCTTCAATCGTTCATACCAAATAATCTTTACATAGTATAAAACAAAGTCGCTCCCGCTGTCTGTACGCTTAGATATTTTAAACTACGCAACGGATTTTAAGGCGGTTCCCCGAGCAAAATTAGCAACTCTATTTGTGGTGGTTCAAACTTCGTTTGAAATACTGTTAGAATAAAGTTTTAATCAGCTTGCACTACAAAGTGATTGTTACGTCAGTCACTGCAGGCCGAATAGTGCGAAATGAGTGGTTTTTATTCTTTATAAAACCAAATTTATGTCTTTTGGAAAAAATAAAACGACAATTAAATTGTTATTAAATTGTCTATCCAATAATATAAGTAGCAAATCAAAATAATGGTTACTTTACGAGGAGTAGCATTTTATAAATCATTATTTCTCATTTCTGTGGTTTCGTTGTGAGGGGATTTATCAAACATTAAGCTACTTAAAAAAAAAAAAGAAACGACAATTTTGGAGTCAAGAATATGTAGTAATTTAATGTATTTTTTATTAGTTGGTATTTCTTTTGGATAAAGAGGAGTAGGCTCTAAAAAACTGCTAGTTCAAGGTCATTTGCTCGGGAAGGCGCCTTAATGCAGTTTTCAGCAATAGGTAGTGATTCAAGAGGAACGTTTATATCTACATTGCATGTGTACGAAGCCGGGGCGGGTAGCTAAGCTCGTAATAATTATAACAGTTTCAGATATCTAGTGTTATTTTATTTAATAAATCAATTTCCTGTATTTTGTATTTCTAGTCTAGCCTATTTCTTATAGGTATTTAACTTAAATTCGCCACAAATTTATTATTTGAATAGTTGAAAAATAACGAGAGTGTGTCAAAGGTCATCACAGAAACCTGGCATTATTAATTTTGTTGTAAAAACAATTACTTCAGTCTTTCATCAAATAAAGTAATGCATTCCATAATAAAACTATACACATAATTCTATGCTTAATTAATTTTTTATCAAATATCCGTTTTCTTTATTTTTTTCGAACAAGTAGGACATAATACAAATACAGACGACAGCACATCAAGCCACTATAGTTCGGTTCAAACTTAATGGCGGCTCGGAAGTTAGCTGCGAGTGACGGTCTGCGCAGGAATAACGCTTTAAACATTATGGCGATTCGGAACATCTAATGTAAAGGTGCTCGGACAACAATTTTAGGTATCAACGGGGCGCAGATGACGCATCGTTTTGTCTGTATAATGCGCAGACCGTCACTTGCAGCTAACTTCCGAGCCTTCATTAAGTTTGAACCGAACAATACAATCTGTCAAATTTCTTTATTAGATTTTTAACTTTATTGCTAAAGCATTAGATTCAAGGTTGAATGGGAATATTTGACAGTTTCGGGTAGCTATTTTAGCTTGCACATAACAAATAAATTTTACAGTCTACAGGTTGGAAGGGACATACGCACAATCGATTATCACGTACTCAGTACATCATAATCATAATATTACTCTATTGCCTTTATCCCAATTCATTAGTGGTCGGCGCAGCATGTTTTCTTCTTCCATACTTCTCTATCAAATTACTCGTCATCTCATCAGACACCTCCGTTTTTGCCATATCCTTCTTTACACAGTGCATCCATCGTTTCTTTGGTCTTCCTCCACTCTTATACCCATCTACATTTATACTCAGAAATTCAACCAAAAATTCTGTTTCGTGGAAAGTTTTTTTCGGAACAATGTACCGAGTACGAGGCAAAGGTAATCGTTTTGTGTCGACGCGACGTCCCTACCAACTTGTTTAATAGTCTGTTCAACATTTTTCACTAACTCACTAACGCCCCGCAGGGCTATTACGTATCTCTGTTGACAGCTCGAAATGATAGTAACTGGGCTGTGTCCATCAAATAACTGTTAAAAGGTTAGTTTCGTATTATGTATGACAAGTCGCGATCAAATATGACGTCATTGGTGCTCATCGTGGCTTATAATAACCGTAACTCATTTTGACAGAAACTTTTGTATCGATACTTCTAATATTGCGATTATATAAACATAGTGGACATCAAATTGATGATAACTGAGTTTGAAGTGGCTTTCGTGAAAGACGTTACACTGTACCCGGGCTGTTAATCACCGTAAAGTGATATCCACTCTGTGTAATACGTAATACCAATATTATGACATTCTCGGTTGTCATAAAAGTTCGGTGTGCAACCGAAGCTTGATAGTCACTGGAGATCAAAAAGATACGTAATAGCCCTACCGGTCACAACCTCAGTCGTCATTTGCATCAAGCGACACGCGTCTCACTGTTTCCTTCGCGTGAATTGTTTTATCTGCAGCAGTTGTCGCAACATGCGAGCCGCTTGGGTATGTAGCTCGTGGCCAACTCACTTTTGACAAAATATATAATTATGTATTTTTACACAAACTTAAAAATAATACTAGTTATTCTTTCTCAATGGTATTTCTGAGTCTTCGCGTCACAGGATTGATCTCTCGCTGCGCAGGTTTCACTTCGACCACAGAGTAATGCACCGATAAGTAATGCTTCTTCAATTCACACGGCCTGACAAAGCGAGCCGAACACTGCTCGCAGCCATGCTTGAAGTCCTTAGCTCCTCTATGGCGCCTTTTTATATGATCTAGCCTTCTTGAAGATGAAAGGAATCTATCTCCACAATGTTGGCATTTATACGGTCGTTCGCCAGTATGGATTCTCTGATGCAATTGAAAACCTAATTCAGTTGTTAGCTGAGCCCCACAACAGCAATGGAAGATCTTTCGCTCAGTTTTATGAACTTTTTCGTGAGATCTCAAATGAGCTAGCGTTGAAGTCCGTTTTCCGCAGGTTTGGCAAACGTAAGGCAGAACGTTGAGATGTTTCTGGATGATATGTATTCTGAGTGAAGGTTTCCGGTTGTAAGTAACGCCACAATGGTCGCAAGTAAAGAATTTGAATTCGACTGATGGTCGGTGCATGTATTCACATATTTGTTGGTGGTATTTGAAACACTTAACGTTGTCGTAGCTCATGTTACAAGAACTGCAGTGAAAGAGAGAGTGGGAGTGTGCATGAGCTCTTAGCGCTCTTTCATTCGTAAAGCTGTTGCCACAGTGACTGCATGAGTGCATAAGTTTCCCGTGAGCCTCATCAACATGCTGCTTCATAAATTCTTTCTCATCAAACAACTTATTGCAGATATTGCATTCAAACACACGTACGTCGTGATTGGTCAGCAAATGTTTGGCCAACTTTTTCTTGTGAATGACCGTTCGGCAACGGCGACAAGCTCGCTTTAGCGTGTTTCTAAGATGGTAATTCAAATAGTCAGGCGTCGAGAATTTTTTCCCACAATCGGGACATCTACATGTCTCTTTCAAATACCCTTGTTGACGTCTAGTTTTTCGAGTTTTTACAGGTTTCACCCACCTCAAATTTAACCTTTCCAGAGCCTCCTTTGTGGTGGGAACTCTGGCGATTTGGTCTTTCACTATGGTTTTTTCGTCGTTATAGAGGAAGAAGTAGGCTTTATCTTCTTCAGTGGGAGATGGGGGTTGGGAGATGTAGTTGGCACCTTCTGCCCAATGGTGTGCGGACAGTGCACAGAGGTTCTTGAAGGTAATGGCTGCGAGGGTGTCATCAGAACAGCTTCGGCATAAGCCGCCTGGGAGCGCAGGGTCCAACTCCATCTGAAATGACGTTTTCAATCAGTCCGCTCCTCTTGTTTTAAAGTTGGTTTTCGTAAGATGGCCAATCTTTGGTTACGTTGAGTGTTTGGCCGATTATTGGCAATTATAAGGTAGGCATTGGCTTAAAACTGTTGTAGATTCTGATGTAATTGTAACGGTAAAGGCCTGAAGTATTGGTTCATGAATAAATAACTAAGATGTAATGATTACACATTTATATTCGATTCAACTATACATTAATTTACACTATTTCGTGAAAGTTTGTGTTAGTATGTAAGTTAGATAGAATATAAATAATAAAAGCGTTACGTAACTTGTAGTTATTTTTATTTTAAACATACATTTAAGTACAATTTCAAACCGCAAAATTATTTTAAGTTTTAAAAAATTACAATGAAGACACAGTTACAGTTCAATAATATTTCTTTCTTAAATTGAGTTGTTGTTTCTATAATTAGGTATTTCAAAATCGAAAACAAAATCTTAAAAAACATTCTAGAATAACGCGTTTTGACGATAAATATTTGCAAACAGTAATCGTCGAAAACGAATAATTTTAAGTAGTACTTAGTACTGCCATAGCTAGTTACGATAAAAGAACAATACCGCAGGCGGTCACGCCAACCCGAACCGCAGCGTCAAAGACTGACCCGTAGCGACACAACTGCTTTCTGGGTATGTGCACTTGAAAGATCTCAACAGGCGACGTTGGTTTTAACAGAAGCATCGAGTAACATTAACCAGTTGGCGTTCAGAATCGTACTTTCATTGGAAAACGGGCAAAAACTACATGATTTGATCTTCAAATAGTTCATAATAATTTTCTTTCACTTTAGCCTACAACGTAATTAAGGGAAATAAATACACGTTCCATAAACAACGGACATATTAATATGTTGTCTTGCTCATCTTCATTATTGGTAGTCTTTTCCACCCGCTGTTGAGTCCACGTCTGATCATACTTCTGTCTTTATCAAGGCATCGGTCTTTGATTTCATCTTCCCTTTTGGATCCCTCAACTTTTTCCCATCCGAATGCTTTTTCATATGCCTTTCATAACCGCGTCTTGAGCTGTACTTGGCACCGCAATAACACACATATCTATCAGTGATTTTCTCGTGAGTAGTTCCATGTTCTATCAAATGCGCACGATTCGATAACTGTTTCCCACATTTGTCGCACTGGAAGGCTCTTCCAACGGTGTGTTTTAATTTAATATGCAGGTTCAAACTCTTTTTTTTTGTGTATTCTACTTTACAGTAATCACAAATGAATACAGAGTACATATTTTTATGTTGGACACATATTTGCTTGTGTTTCAAGAAACAAATGCGGTTCGGAAGTTTCTTTCCGCACCCGCAGACGATGGGTTTATGTTTGATGTTCATATGTTTATTTAAATGCCCAGAATTTGCAAAAGTTTCATGACACTCGAGGCATTCTTCTGGACCTTTCTCGTGTTTCAGCTTATGTGCTATAAGAGCGTGATCTTTTTCGAAACTTTCTAAGCAAATCGGGCAGGAGAATAAACTCATATTGTGACCGTTACAATGCTCGACAAACGCGGGAATGTCTAGTATTTCAAAGCAGACCCTGCATACTTTTTTGCGAAATTCATGAAGATGTTTATTGAATCTAAAGAGGCATTGAAATTGGGCGGCACAATTTGGGCAAGACATTTTAGGTTTTCCTTTAGCTGTTACCTCTTGACCCACAGTTTCATGTTGAACTAATCGACTTCTGTAAATTGTTTGCCGTCGTAGCCGTAATTTAAAACCCTGTAAAGCCTCTTTTTTGGTTGTCATCTTACTAACGAGACATCTAGAAGTGTCTGTATACGTTTCAATGTCATTACCAATTTCTATATAAACATTTTTAGCTTTATTTGAGGGCACTAGCGTGTACAAATAGTTAGTGATCTGATTCCAACGTTTTGCGGAGTCCTTGCAACGTTTCATGAAGGGTATTATTGATATAAGTTCCCAATTGCATCGGAGGCAGAGTTTGTTAGGCAGCGGTGATGTGTGCTCGACCTAAAACAATGAGTTTGGTCTTCAATGCGTCCTTTATCTTCAATACAGAATAACTTAATAGTATAAAAGCCTTATCAGCCTATATCGTTTATACGGGACCACACACAGCTGGGCTTGCAAGCTTCGGTTTCTTGAGCATATCATGTCTATTTTGGTTCATTTCTCAATACAAGATTATTCATTTATTTTATGAGTAACGTTATGGGTTTAAAAATTGCAAGCGTATGAAAGAATAAATGCCATGCAATGATACAGAGTTTGACCTTGAGTAGTACGGAGTTTCAATATAATGCGAGACCACCTTATACTGGTTTTGTTATCACTAACATGCGCCCTGATGTACACCGTAAGTCCTAAGTTCAGAGCTGACGGTTTCATTTGGCATTTCGGATAGAATTCTTTAGTAATATATATTTTATATTTAGTGATAGGATATGTCACCGTAAAATTGTAATCTATCTCGCGAGATTCTTTCGAGAGTTTACACTCTCAAAAGAATGTAAACCTGTCCTGGCAGTGGGTGTTTGTTTCTTGGGTTAATCACAGATTCATTTTACTTCGACGCGAGGCACATGACGTTCAACCAATCAGCGCGCGAGGTGCTTTCCGTTTTCACAATCTTTAGAGAGTTTACAATCTCGCGAGATAGTTAATAATCTAACAATATTTACAATTTTACGGTGACAGGTATTTAAAAATTGTCATTTTTCTTAATTCTATTTCATAGAAGTGCACTTTGTGAAAATAATATGGACCCGAACTCCCGACCCAACAGTTATAAACTATAGCGGCGTCAAACTCAAACTCAAGTCAAAGTGAAAACTTTATAAGTATTTTGTATAAAAAGTTTTCACTTAATAACATTTTGATAATCTTAACAACAGGCTATGCGACCTCCTTCAATCTCGGTATCTTTGCAGGAGTATTCTCATTTTGGTGCTTTCTACTATGGTACAGCAGTCCCCTACAACTGGTAAACTTCTGATGACAGTCATTACATTCAAATTGCAGGGACTGTGGTTTCCCTTTGCCATGGACCGTATTTATGTGTTTCTTCAGCCTATAAGGCAGTCTGAATCTCGCTGGACAGAACTCGCAAGCGTGCTTCAAAACTATGGCAGTCTCTCGATGACATTTTCTGATGTGTTCTGACCGACGCGAAGACGCTGAGAAAGATTCTACGCAGAATTTGCAAGGGTATGGACGTTCGCCAGTGTGTAGGCGAACGTGTTGAATATACCCTAACTTGGTTTTAAGGATAATACCACAGTGGCCACATTGGTAAGACTCAGTAGACTCGTGTTTCTTCACATGTGTGGTCATATGAGCCGCTGCAAGTAATTTCCCGCAGTAAATACAAGGTCTATGAGTATTCTTCATGTGCACGATTTGAATGTGTGCAGCGACAAACTTCTTTCCGGCAAATTTCTTTTTGCAGTAATCGCAAATGCATTCGGAGTCGGCGCTCCCTCTCATACCAACTTTGATGGTTTTATTCTTCTTTTTCACCGTTATAGTAGCCTTGTTTTTAGTTTTGTGAATGTCTAAGCGTGTTTTGTCAAGGTTACAACACCGTTTGACGTGGTAGTGGTAGCATTTCTGGTTTCTGAAAAGTTCATCGCAGCCAGGACATGTTTTCGGGGTGTGGACTGAGAGATGGGCGTAATAAGCGTGTTGGCTCTGGAAGTTACGGCCGCATTCTCCACAAGTACATGCACCAGACGCATGGGCCTTCGACAAATGCATCTTATACTGCATGTAAGTTCGGAACATAGCAGGGCATTTTTTACAGTCATACGGTTCTCTATTATGTGTTTCAATCAAATGCGAAATCAAGTCTTGTCTCGTCATAATTTTAGCACAAATGTGGCAAGCATGCTGGTTGTTGGACGACTCCTTCAAATGTTGGCACAAATGTTGGGCGTACATGAACCGCTTACCACAACACGGGCACTGACATTTGTTACTTTTAACATTCTCAGACTTACTCTTCAGCTTTGGCAACTTCGGTGATGTTGTAAAAGCCGGTTTTTTTTCCTCTTTATCCTGCTTAGTAATACAGATTGTATTCTCAGTGACTATAGCTATGATTCGATTGTCAAAGGCTGTTTGTTCTGGAATGCTGTTCAGCAGTTCCAGAGTGGTGTCCCACTGTATGGCAGCTCTACGGCACTGGGTCCTGAACTCTGCTGCTTGGAGGGCTGACACTGAGCATACGGAGCACAGTCCTAGAGGCAGGTCATCATCCAGCCGCACCTGCAACCACCGGACTAATCAAACGGCCAATAAGCTGTATTCCTCATTCGTTTATACATCTAAGCATATTTTGATGTCGCAGTATCTTCTCAATTATAATTATTATTTGATACATTGAATTCAAACTTGTGTTGTGATAGAAGAAAGAAGTTGACAAGAAAGCAGATGTCTGATGAGATGACGAGTAATAGAGAAGTATGGAAGAAGAAGACATGCTGCGCCGACCACTTATTAATTATGATAAAGGTAGGATAATGATGATATCGTGATAGAAGAGTTGTGTTTCAAGTTACAGATTTTCAGAAGTATAATAGCTTGGCTTAGAATATAAGACTAAATGACAACTAAATGAGTACCTTAATAACAGCGCACTGCACAAAGTGCTCTACTATGTATGCATACACGGTGGATACAGTCAACGGGGCAGTAAGGGGAACTACCTTAACCATTGCAGCTACACGAAAATAGTCTTAGGACATCAAAAATATTTTGTTGATTAAAACTTTAAAACAAAAGCATGGTCCAATAGAACTTTTTGATCAGTATTAGAAACAGGATCGATTGGCATCAAAAAAATGTTTTGTGTAAATTATAGATAGTCTCCCAAGACCATTTTTGTGTAGCTGCAACGGTTAAGGTAATTCCCCTTATTGCCCTGTTTACCGTTTATCCACCCTGTTTAGTTAATGAAAATTTGCAATCAATTTTAAGTAACTATACAGGGCGTCCCACGAATATGCCACATGGAGGGAAAGTACTTTGAATATTGTAGATGGAACATTTTAATTACTGAAAGAAGACATTATTTGAATATAATAAACAATTTAAACTGCATTCATAGATATTTAAATAATTACATGTTTGAACTGGGAATCGAACCCGTTACACGAGAAAAATAATCATCCTGTAGCTTTATCATACCGATTGAAAGGCTTCATCATAAAGATTATTTTTTGCTTAATAACATAATGTCAGAATTAAAAGAAAGACCATGAATTTTAACATTTTTAATACAAAATTAATCAATTTATCAAATGCTCAAATGAGACCCTTCCTGTTGAATACAAAGTCCCTTTTGATTATTTCGCTCCCTGTCGATTTTTTGATCTTGTTGTGGTGGATATTTAGAATAATACGTCTAACTTCTGCTTGTAGCTCGTGGACACTTTCATACCGGTTCTTGTAAACAAAATTTATTACATAACCCCATAAAAAAATCACTCAAGAGTAATTTTGAGCATTTGATAAATTGATTAATTTTGTATTAAAAATGTTAAAATTCATGGTCTTCCTTTTATTTCTTACACTATGTTATTTGGCAAAAAATAATCCTTATGATGAAGCCTTTCGATCGGTATAATAAAGCTATTATTATTATTTTTCTTGTGTAACGGGTTCGATTCCCGGTTCAACCATGTAATTATTTAAATATCTATGAATGCAGTTTTAATTGTTTTTTAAATTATATAATGTCTTCTTTCAGTAAAATGTTAAATCTACAATATTTTAGGTACTTTCCCTCCGTGTGGCATATCCGTGGGACACCCTGTATAGCTATAATACATTGACATCTTTAACTACCACAAGATAATTATCCTAATAATATTTGTGTGTATTATTCTAACAAAAAATATTGTATGCTGTTACAAGTATAAAATTAATAAATTAAGGCAACAAATAAATTTTATTAATTAATAAATTAAGCTATTCATTTTAACTTCAATACTGAACAAGGATTATGGCTATAGTATGATCATCAAGGTCCCTCTTCATACATGTGCCATGGGCCATCTGCCAAATGCCTAGCAGATAATGATAAATATTTGGCACCTATCATTACTTACAGTAATTGTTTACTTTTAATTAATAAACAGGCAAAAAGAACCAGTTGTTGTTTGAATTTACGAAGCTAGTTACAATCAAAACTAATTTTAGGAAGAAACTATTCAAATGACGTAGCTGATAAGTATAAATAGTACTTATTTCAATGTTAATCATGAATAACTTAACGATCTAGCGCTGTACAAAAACTCAATGTGACGTCATACAACTGACCCCGTAAACGCCTACTTGAGGGCAAACAAATAAATTAAATGGCTATTTCAAAACATTTGGGAAGGTTCGAGATCATATAAAGTAACGATATATTAATAATCAAGCAACAACATCAAACGAGATGAGGGAAAAATATTAATTTTAATTATCGTAAAATTCTCTGTCGACGCCATCTTGCAACAACTGCGGCGGGAAGATGCCGTTCCGTTTTCCACAGAAAATAAACAAATCGTTTGATGTTGAGCTTGTGGAAATGCAAAAATAACGTACCTCGACTCCTGTGATAACTTCTAATAGCTCAGCAAGCGTCACTGGCTTGTCTCCGTCCATCATGACCGTGTCTTCCAAATGAACTTGCCCCTCGCTTGTATCGCCCATACATATTCGGCATCTATCGGACCCATCTCCACGCACTATATGGGACACTAACGCCTTTATATCCACTTGGCGGCTCATTTTAGGTGTTCTTTACAATAATTAATAGTATTTTCGTAGATTTTTCAATAATTTTCTTTTTAAATCTAAAATCAGTCGGTACGTCACATGCGCTACTGAGCCGAGGTTTTTTTTTGACGTTCCGAATTAGAGATGTGCGTTGACTAAGTTAGCTTGTCAAACTGTTGATTAACGGAAAAGGAATCGAATGAAATAAAATTAAATCTCACGGTTGTTGCTTTTTGATTGTGATTGGCTATCGGCTTTTTTTATACGAAACGCAGCATTTTCGAGTATGATTTTTTAACATTTTGCTTGCATATTCTACTAAAAAAACGCAAAAATACGTGTTTCTAATTTTCTACCTACACAGCGGTGGGTGATTGATCTCCACAGTATAGGATAGTATAAATATTCCAGAGAGATTATTTTTAAAATTATGATTCTGGAACTGCGTCCGATGAATACCATAGATAGACCCTTACACTAATAATGTGTGTTTTTTCTTAAGTCATTGAAATTTGAGATATTCAAGTTTAGAGCCGTAATTTTTTTTCATAATTTTTAAAATTTGGAGGAGGAAATATCTGAAAAAAAAATAGGTTTGGTTTGTATAACGTCAAAGAGAACTTTGAACGAAACTTTTTTTGAATATGACGTTTGATATTTAACTTTTGAGTTATGAGACTTTTTCGTGAAACTACAGCGGTAATTTTGTGTTTCACTTTCATACTAAATTACAAACAAATGTAGTTTTGCTGTTGAGTGTAAATCGACCCATGAATGAGCGTAAAAATATTAAGTATTATTATTTTGTTTGGTACTACAGAACTCTTTGTGTGCAAGTCTGACTCGCTTGGCCGATTTCTTTCATAATTATTCGATTCAACACGGTTATTGACTCGATTTTACACGGTAGGTTTCTTCTCTAAAATGAAACCGTTCCATTTCTCTTCAACGGCCAATCAGAATCGCGTTTAGTTACTACACCAAAACTTTGAATACCCATCTCGGCGAAAATTAATTCACCATTAATTTTAACAAAAACAATTTTCAACTAATTTCGGGTGAATCAAATAAAAAACATGGAATTAATTGTTTCTTTCTATTCCTAAATGCTTGCTTTTTTCACGTAGAATTCACTAATTTTGGTTCTTAATTTTACCCATTTTGAGGTAACAATACAAAGTGTAGCAACTTAGCAACTCGGAGTCAGCTGTCAAAGTGCTGTCACTCATTCGTTCAGTTCAGTTTTGTTTGTGTGAAAATATAATTCGAAATGGTAATTCAATTTATTTTTTCTAGCATAATCCTTGATATCTTCGAATATTAATTAACACAGGTTAAAAGAGCGTGGTGTAAATAACACTGCCGCATCGATATTTTGTGTGATTTGTGTGTATTTTGTTGTGAAAAAGTGATTCTAAAAGTTGAGGGTTAAAATTCGAGAAATAGTCAATTTTTCGTGGATTCTGACATATTTTCCCGTGAAATACAGCCGATATGGGTATTAAAGAGTGTCCTTATCATTATAATCACAGAAAATCATGATAAAAAGCCATATTTTATTGGTAAAAGTATCATTTCGGCGTATCGATGTTCAATTGTCATTGTCTGAAAGTATGACTTCAGAATCCCAAATGTTCATGTGACTTGCGATAAAACCTCTAAATAATTACATTGAAACCTTTATCTATACTTCAATGGACAAAATGTCATGTAATACACCTTTTGTAACTGAAAATTCTAATATTTACTTTTTTTTTCAATTATGACTAAAATTTTATGATAATCAGGTCCAATTATTATTTTAATTCATTCATATCCAGATTTAACGGCACAGTTAATTGTGCAGTTGTGCAGGTTCTGTTTTTTAAGTAATCCTTCCTAACCACATTGGAATTAGCACCATAATATTCTATAGTAAAAAAATATTTAAATAGTAATAAAACAATGTCCCATTCTCCTTCTTCTTCGCGTGTCGATGGCAATCTAAATTGTGTCGGCGCAGAACTGAGCTACTTCAGTAGTGTCCATCAGTTCCTGTAGTGATCAAATAACAGGACACAGGAATGTTTCGAAAACGTTGCACCACACTTGGAATTTCTCCTGCATTGTGGGTGCATTTACAAACATTTAAACTCACATACACAAACAGCGATACTTGGAACAACTACATGTAGGTCATTCAATTTATTGGTTCCAAGCGAGGAACAAACCCACGACAGGCAGTGTAACAGCCAATCTCTAATAGCCAACCCACCTATCAAGCGTGGTGATTATGGCCTCCCTGAAGGGGACCCGGGGTGGCCCATGCCCAGCAGTGGACTTCTTTTGGCTGAAATGATGATGATGGGCCGATTTTTGCCAATGTCCATTATATCATGAACAGAGATCTAAACACCAACCCTGGTTAAATTACAGCAACCACAAATCCTAGTGCTGAAGGAGGGGACGGACCAGTCGCAGGGCAAGCCACAACTCATCTCCAACATCAATGCCTGTCAATTGGTTGTCGATGCTGTGAGTATATAATTATCTAACTTCGTTATCATCTGCCTAGCCTTTTCGAAACTACTTATGTTGGGGTCGGATTCCAGTCTTAACTGGATGCAGCGAAATGTCACTATTTTACATGGAGCAGTTAGTACTGGGTAATACGATACCCCTCGGTAAGACTGGTTGTCAGACTTTTGGGCCACTGACAACATGTTACGCCATTACGAGTGCCCAAAGTCAGATAATCAGTTGGTTGCGCTTTGAAAGTTATCTGATCTTATGCACGAAGTAGCTCCATCAAAAGTACTGACATTCAGTTACATTCAAAATGTTGTAAGCCAATGATTATAACAAACGGATCCAATTTCTGAACTGCTGTGTGGATCAAGATAGTAGATATGAGGCTTACAATAAGAAATACAGTTTTAGTGTCTGCATGTTCTTAATTACCCAAGAGTTCCGGTGACTTTGGACAAATCACTTATTACAAATATTTGTAATAAGTGATTTGATTTCATGGTGGTACGTAAAAAAACTCAGTATATATATACTGAGTTGACATGTTACATACAATACATGTTGAGTGTACCGCGTTGGTAGACCACTTGTCACTTGCGGACTCGACTTTACGATGCCAAGTATCGGATCGCTACACAGTAATACTTACGCCGATTGCAAGATGTTTAATTTAAAAAACAAAAACTGGCAGAGACATGAATGCTAAAATGCTTCCCACATATTCAGCACATCATTCTGGACCACAAAGAAATGTTTGGTTATTAAAAAAAAATAACAGTTAAGTACATAAGAGTAACAAAACTGCAATGCCGATACGGTCAAAATGGAACAGCAGTTCTTTTTAAACTACAGATGAAAAATGTCGTGTGAAAAATGTTAATGTTGGGATGCTCAGATGATTGATCTAAGCTGAGTATATACATTAATCACGTGATGTTTTCTAGCCGTGTGGTATCCTTAGCCGTGTGGTATCCGGCAGAGTAGAATAGAACCAACCCATTACATTCACGGGTGTCGTATAAGGCGACTAATGTCTGAGGCAGAACACCTTGCGCCTCCATAGACCAGAGAATGGGCAGCAGCGTTTTCTGTTAGTCTTTCATCACTGCGATCTCCAATCCGCCTGCCAAGCGTGGAGATTACGGCAAATTCCTCCCATCATGGGAGAGGCTTATGTCCAGCAGTGGACGTTATGGGCTGTTGTAGTAGTAGTAGTAGTAGTTTTTAAGCAACTTTATACTTCCCCCCCCCCACCCTTCCCGATGATGATATGTGGTGAGGTTTCCCCCTACCAGAAATCACGTGTATTTTATTGGTACAAAGTATCATATATCAGGTAATAAATAATATTGAAAACAGCATGAAAATCGGTGCTGTAGTTTTTGAGTTCGGGAACGGACAAAAACATAAAACAAAATGGTGAAATTATCAGTACAATAGTACAATTATTGGACATAACCTTAAACAAATGACTTTCTTCAAGGTCCGCACCACTCTTGGCCCTCGCGGCATGGACAAGCTCATCGTCGACCACAATGGTAAAGCGGTGATCTCCAACGACGGAGCTACCATCATGAAGCTGCTGGACATTGTGCATCCTGCTGCCAAGACACTGGTGGATATTGCCAAGTCACAGGATGCTGAGGTGAGATTGTCATTATTTTTACTTAATAGGTAGACCCAATAGGTGGACCGATGTTCTGGTGAAGGTTGCGGGAATCGGCTGGATGCGATTCGCACGGGACCGGTCAATGTGTGGACACTTGGGAGAGGCCTATGTCCAGCTGTGGACTTGTAGACCTCGCAAGAGATGGCAGGGAGAGCAAACTCAAACTCAAAGCATTTATTTCAATAATACCATTACGGCACTTTTGAATGTCAAAATTACAATTAAAAACTAAGCTACAGTCCCAGACAAGTCCCACAAGGCATAATAACTTGAGAAAGTAGTAGTTGCCCAGAACCAGTAGAGTTAAACAGAACCAACGAACATTGGTCCACATTGGCCCTGGATCGAAGGATTTGAAACTCATGGGGTCTTTGCCCAGCTGTGGGATGTCACAGGCTAACAGTAACAGGTCAGACTGTGAATTTAGCTGATTTTATTGGAAAATCCTCCCATCATGGGAGAGGCTTATGTCCAGCAGTGGATGGTATGGGCCGTTGTTGTTGTTGTTGTTGTATTGGAAAATGAGTACCATTTGTTTTCTTAAGGTATTTCAAATTTCATGTAGGGCGGGGGTTTTGCGGGACTGCCTTTATGATGTTCAAAAAGTACTGTTTCTGCCTAATTTAAATGGCAAGACTTGTGTCTAATCGGGCCTGTGGACGGAGAGCTATGGGCTAGCTCGCCGTCCGTCCGTCTCATGACGACAGGCCGTGTCGACGGCGCAGGAGTGTTCCACGCGCGCCTCAAAGAGAGTCAGCAAAAAGGAAGGGGTCCGCAAGGGCCGATGCCTGCCGGGGCTGCGGGACTGTTCGAAAGAGATACCGTGGCCCCGAACATAAAGGGCGATGAAGGAACATGGATGGGTTTTAGTCAGTAAAAGTCTGACACTCCCTCCTGCTCCGCCCAGAGCGGGAGAAGTCCTTGTCCGTCAAATACAGTGGGGTATTAAAAGGGTGTAAATAGACCCTTAACGAAGCGAAAGGCCAAACTTGTTCTCTCCATAATTTTTTGTTCTGGACTATACCTGGGAACCTTCACAACGGTTTTTTCCTACTCCTCCACAATACTTTTCTGATTAATTTCGTTGCGGGATCCAAGACAGTTAAATTCATTCTCTGGGACTTCGTCGAGCTTCATTGTCTCGGCGCTTTTCTGGTGGTCGCCTTTGTTGATTCTGGCTTTCAGGAGTTGCAGTGGTTTGGGAATAGTGTGGATGGCTTGTTCCCAAAAAAAAAATACCTTCACAATACAGACACAGTTATAACATATAGGTAAGTTACAACATTAAAAACTTGTATTAATTTGTATTTAAAAAAAACTTTGACACTGAGCGATATTGGAGGTCAAAAATTTTTTTAAATACAATTTAATACAAGTTTTTAATGTTATAACTTTACTAAAAATATCTTCACGAACCCCGAACTATTCAATGCATGCATCGTCCTACCCTAAAACATGATGTTGCACCAAAAAAAGTCGTTTCCCAGCAATTTTTTTGCATACAGTTACTTAGTTTGATGTACATAATGCTTGATTGACGGCTACATATAGGGTCCGTTAACAAGTTGTATACTGCTGGGATACAGCCCTCCCCTTCGTGTCAGGGACTGAAGCAGGGGAGGGAGTAGGTGATCATTATTAGTCAATGATTATAACAAACGGATCCAATTTCTGAAGAACTGTGTGGATCACGATAGTAGAAATGAGGCTAATAATAAAATAGCATTTAGTACCAACAACCAAAAAAACTGTCAATTGAACAGAGATGCATGATGATTTTTTTTTAGGTTGGTGATGGCACCACATCGGTCGTGATCCTTGCTGGAGAACTCCTGAAGAGGCTCAAGCCTTTCGTTGAAGAAGGTATGTCAAAGTTTATTATAAAATATTTTTGTTTTGTACTCTTTGTCTGTGCTTGATAGGTTAAATTCCAACTTTTTAATAATTTCAGTTTTTTAAAGTAAATTAAAATAAGTAAACGGTCATGAAGTATTTTAAATACAACTTTACTTTAAATAAATAAATATCGCTGGACATTACACACAGCGCCATCTAGTGCCACACTAAGTAACGAGGCTTGTGTCGTGTACGCCAGATTGTTGATATACTACATAGATATTTTTTGTTTGTAAATACATACTTATTATTATATATATAAAAATCCTTGACTCGGAACAAATGTCCATGCTCATCACACAAACATTTGCTCCAACCGGGATTCGAACCCGGGACCCTAAGAACGTAAGGCAGCCTCACCACCGCTGCTAATTCGGGGTCGGATAATCTAACTGACGGACTTAATTAGTTTTTTTCACTACACAAGCCTATTCATACGTACTTTCTAAGTTTATCTTGGACATCACAGACAACGGTGAAAGAAAACATCGTGAGGAAACGTGGACTTTTATTAATAAAAAAATCGTCTCGTTCTTACAAAACTGCAATACCTAGACGGTCAAAATGCATGGAACGGGACTTATGACTTTAGCAGTCTATGTACGAGTATGTATGCATTTACGTATGTTCCACAGTCGTGCCTAAACTATTCATTATCACTATCATTCATTTGACGACCCGAATGGCGCAGCGGTAGTGAGGCTGCTTACGTTGTGTGATCACACTGCGCTGTTCGTTGGGTCCCGGGTTCGAATCCTGGTAGGAGCAAATGTTTGTGTGACGAGCATGGACATTTGTTTCAGAGTCATGGATGTTTATATGTATAATAAGAATGTATTTACAAACAAAAAGTATCTATGTAGTATATCAACTATCTGGTGTCCACGACACAAGCCTCGTTGCTTAGTGTGGCACTAGATGGCGCTGTGTGTAATGTCCAGCGATATTTATTATTATTTATTTATTTATTATTATTTATTTATTTATTATTTATTCAACCGATTTTGATGAATAAGGTGTCAATCGATACGTTAGTATGGCCCGGGTAACATAGGCTATATTTTAACCGACTTCAACAATAGGAGGAGTCGATTTTGCCTTGTAAACCCCGAGTTTAATTAGAGCGTGATTTTTCAGCTGTCGAGTTTTTTAGTGGTAGTATCATCACGCCTATACTCTCAAAAGGGTACTAGCAGGTAACTCTCAGATGCCACCGTCTTTAACAAAACGTGTATACGTCTTCAGGAGTACATCCCCGTATCATCATCCGGTCTATCCGGGTGGCTGCGAAGTTGGCGGTAGACCGCGTCAAGGAATTGGCTGTCAAGATCGATAACAAGTCGCCCGAGGAACAGAGGTATGATAACCTTATTGAAAACTAGCTGATCCGCGCAACTTCGTCTGCGTCACATTTTTAGTTAATGCTCCGCTCCTATTGATCGTAGCGTGATGTTATATAGTTTATAGCCTTCCTCGATAAATGGGCTGTCCAACACTCAAAGTTTTTTTCAATTCAAACCAGTAGTTCCTGAGATTAGCGCGTTCAACCAAACAATTTTTTATTTTTTTTATTTTTTTATTTTGTTGAGGAAAGGCTTTTACAGTATTGAAGAGTTCATTTCAGTTGACAAATGACAATCATGTATTTGTGATATTTGCTATTATTGAATTTTATTATTATTTTTATTGCTCTCATTTTAATCTTGTAAATTAGTGACTATTCAATTTATTATTTTTTTATCTTTGACATTTATTTTTTATTAAACGACTTTTCATTTTATTATTGTAAAAAGGAGCTTGTTATTTTTTTTTTTTTTTTGGAATTTGTTTTATTATTATTATTCTGAATTAGCTAATCTTTAATAATCTAATTTAAATTTATATTTTCTACACAATGTATTTTGTTCAGAAATAAATGACTTATGACTTTACCCAAATGAAAGCTAATATTTCCCCAACTTCACCAGGGAGCTGCTAACCAAATGCGCTTCCACGGCCATGTCTTCAAAGCTCATCCACCAGCAGAAGGGACACTTCTCCAAGATGGTGGTGGATGCTGTGTTGTCTCTGGACGCTCCCCTCCTACCTCTGGATATGATTGGTAAGTGCATTTTAGTAACATCATACTGGACTCACCACTGCAATGGAGGTTCTTAGATCTATATATATATATATATATATATATTATTTATTTTTTTATGGATGGAAAATCATCAAATGACTCCTCCCGCTCTGGGCGAAGCAGGAGGGAGTGTCAGACCTTAACTGACTAAAACCTTTTCCGTTTCTTCATCGTCCTTTGTGTTCCGGGGCCACGGTATCTCTTCCGAACAGTCCCGCAGCCCCGGCAGGCATCCCTTCCTCTTGCTGACTAGCTAGCCCATAGCCCACCGTCCACAGGCCCGCGCCTACGGTGCACGCCCGGGGCGTCTCCCGCGGCGGCCGGGACGCTGTGAGGTTCTCTCCCTCTCACGTTCCGCCACCTCCTTCTCTAGCATTATTGCTTCGCAGACGAAGGTGACGGCGTCCCATTCCGTCTCGCTCCGGACTATGGATTGAACCAGGGCCGGACGCGAAAGGTCGCTGCCGCCGATCGCCGTTTTAGATCTATATTCAGAAGTAGCTGTTGACCGCAATGCCGCAACCTTCGTAATGAGTCACACCAACACATCTAAAATAAAAGTTTTTTTTTTTGCGTTCCTTCGTACACTCACAGCGTGACGCCACGCTGCGATTTTCATGTCCGATTGCGGGTGATGCGGAGTGATTACGTTCATAAAATTTTATTAGTAAAGTGGTTTGCACTTATTATTTCGACTCGCTCGTAGCGTGACGTCACGTCCGTAGTCGGATTTTGCCGCGAAGGCAGTACTTTAACGTTTAATATAATATTTCAGTCATTTTTGAAGATGAGAAAAACGAATGTTATTTTTTAGACATGCTGAAAACAAAAAACTTCTTATTATTTCTAAGCCAAGCATGCTTCTTTCTGCAGCTCTTTGAAATGACCTTAATTTTATTTTTTTGGCATCTGTATGTGTAGTGTCCCAAGTTTGACATCTGTTTAAAAGAATTTGAAATATATTTGAGTGAAATAGTTTCCTTTTGATGTTGTTTGAGAAATTTCCTTTAAATATTTCAACATTTAGTAATAAATAAATACCTTAATCTAAAAGTTAGTTTATTACTAAAACCTCAAAACTCTTCACCCACCAGGAATCAAGAAGATCTCCGGCGGAGCCCTAGAAGACTCGTTCTTAGTAGCCGGTGTTGCCTTCAAGAAGACGTTCTCCTATGCTGGGTTTGAGATGCAGCCGAAGAGTTATGACAACTGCAAGATTGCACTGCTCAACATTGAGCTGGAGTTGAAGGCTGAACGGGATAATGCTGAGGTGAGTGAATAAGACATACGGGGAAGGATTTTGAGATGGGGTTAATACATTTAACGGGACAGTAAGGGGAACTATTTTAAACGTTGTAGCTACACGAAAATGTTCTTAGGAGACAATCCGATAATTTTTCGTGAAATTTTGATCCCCATTCACAGATTTTCAAAATCAAAATTCAATTAGTAAGAAAAAAAAAAGTCATTTTACACAAAACATTTTTTTGACGCCAATCGATCCTGATTCCAACCATAAAACGTCAGAAAAATGATAACTGACTGGTGCAAATTTGGGAATGCAGTTTGCAAATTGTCCTTGCTGCCCCATCACAAAATTTATCTTGGTTTTACCTGACCTGCCAAGGAAGGGTTATGTTTTTCGCGCGTATCTTGTATGTTTCTGATTGTAACATTATCTCCCTAAAGAAAGACCCATAAAAAAAAATTTTGAATGTTATTAATTTTCTGGCCAATGATTATAAACAACGGATCCAATTTCTGAATGTTAGTGAGGATCACTCGTATTATGAGGCCTTTCACAAGCTAAATTCAAACATGATTGAGATTACATTATATTAATTGCCAACGAACGTTAGTCTATTCATATCGTGTGGTTAGTGCCTAACCTGGTGTCAGAGTTAATGGGCCTCTGACTTGGCTTTACATGCCGTCGAGAAATATCTCTCAGGCATGCTGGTTTCCTCACGATGTTCTTCACCGAAGCTAGTGATAATTATACAATACGCACATGATTCCGTAAAATCAGAGGTGCCTGTCTTGGGTTCGAACTCAAGACCTATGACTTGTCAGTCCGACGGGCACACCACTAGACTATCACTGCGAAGCCGCGAGCAAAGGCTAGTCTCCGCCAGGTAAGTTCTTCTCCATAGAGATCTACGCTAAGGAATGGGCAACTACAGTACTTTCATAATTTTTATGTCTTGTGACTGGGACTGTAGCTTTGTCTTTTATTTTTTTTTGTATTTTTGACATTCAAATGTGCTGTAATGGTCTAATTGAAATAAATGCTTTGAGTTTTGTACGTAAGAATTAAAGATCATTGCTCTTTTCCTTAATTTCTCTGCGTAGGTACCCCGACAAAATATTATGAATCGGTTTTTATTACTAGAAAATGTCAAGGATCACGACAAAGTTTGTTTTGGGACAACTTTGTCATTATTTCTGTTTTCGGAATTATGTATTTGTATGTGGGTTAATGACCTTTAATTCTTACTTATCTGGCGGAGACTATAGTCGTACAACAACAGGATAAAAGATACAGTCACTAAGCAGTTTTAAATCTTCACAGGTTCGTGTCGACAACGTT
Source organism: Xestia sexstrigata (assembly GCA_941918905.2). Classification (NCBI taxonomy): domain Eukaryota; kingdom Metazoa; phylum Arthropoda; class Insecta; order Lepidoptera; family Noctuidae; genus Xestia; species Xestia sexstrigata. The sequence goes on along the minus strand of OW799230.2, from coordinate 9,891,459 downwards.
AAGGAATACCAGAAAGTGGTTGATGCTGAATGGCAGATCTTATACGAGAAGCTAGCTGCCCTCCATGCCAGCGGAGCCAACGTGGTGCTGAGCAAACTGCCCATCGGAGACGTGGCTACACAATACTTTGCTGACCGGTAAGTTCATCTGCACCTTTTCCCAACTATGTTGGGGTCGGCTTCCAGTCTAACCGGATGCAGCTGAATACCAGTATTTTACATGGAGCAACTGCCTATATGACCTCCACAACCCAGTTAGTACTGGGTAATACGATATCCCTTGGTTAGATTGGTTGTCAGACTTTTCGGTCACTGACTACCTGTCACAACTGTCAAAGATCTACAAATGACAGCCGGGACCAACGGCTTAACGTGCTTTCTGAGGCACGGTGGTAACGTAATGAGTGGTCATTACCACCCCGTTAACAAGTTATCAGCCTATGATTATAACAAACGGATCCAATTTCTGAAGAGCTATGAGGATCATTAAGTTGTATATGAGGCTGATAAGATGGAACATAGACATGTAAACTTGCACGGGGTAGCCAAGATATACTTACATAAGTTCAGGTCAGCGCATAGGATACGCTAGTTTCCACCATAAATAAATTGCAAATCTATTTAGTCCGTCAGTTAGAGTTTTGGAAAACAATGGACACGTATTTTTTGTTTTTGTAAATCAATGAATATTGACAAAGATAAAACGCATCAAAACTCGCTCGTGACGTCAGAACGCACTTAAACACCGCGGTGCGCCGTGAGCGTGACGTATTAAGAATTTTAAAAGCGTCGTATCTTCCTCAATTTTGATTTACCTAGTTAACAAATGAAAAAATGCGTGTCGAATATTTTTTGCGCGCGACGAGCGGTTTTAAAGGTCGGTTTTTAAGGTTTTATTTTTGATTGACAAGCAGTAGTTGAATTTAACTTTTAATACTTTTCTTGGGTTGATAGTACTGTATTTTATTGATTTAAGTGAAGAAAATTTACGTGCATATTCCCTCACTAAGTGTGAATATCCAAGATTATCACAGAACAGATAAATGAGGTTAGAAGGGCCTTGTGGGCGAGCCAGGCGCGCCGCTCATATAACTGAACGCTCATATGTCAATCGACCAACAGTCGCGCTCTTAAAGTGTGCGAGTGTGAGTGCACGTCGTCAAACACAGTTTTAGCGTTAGTGTAACAATCAATAACGAGCTCGCGATCTAAGTGTGAGTAGTTTATTTGTGTGCGTAATGCACGTACGTATGGGTCTCTTGCTTGTAGTGGAGTTAAAGAGTGGGAGACAAGCGGCGACTCGCATTCTAATACCAATTAGGAACTATTTTCTTTGTAACCTCTTTCTGTGAGGAATATTTAGACAGTCCCGTTTGATTCCCCACAGCGACATGTTCTGCGCGGGCCGCGTGCCGGACGAGGACCTCAGGCGCACGCAGCGCGCGTGCGGCGGCGCCGTGCTGAGCTCCGTGCGCGACCTGCGGCCGCAAGCGTTGGGCCACTGCGCACACTTCACTGAGAAGCAGGTCGGCGGGGAGCGGTACAACATCTTCACTGGTGAGTTTACTGTACGCACATACCAGCCCGCGTAGCATCACCGCTGTACAAACGAAAGAGAATCGACAAATCTTTTGTTCATCTGTCATTTTGTCGATTCAATGACAGATGCAGTAGCGAAGGGTCAATTTTTGTAAGAGGTCAGCCGGAGTACGTATCTTTAAAGGGTCCCACACACAGGCGTTTTGCGTTTCTGCGTCCTGCGATATTGCGATATTTGGTTTAAGATGTATTGTGGCGGCTACGAAGTTACACACTGCAGCGATAATAACGCCGCTATAGAAGTAGGACGCGTGCGTTTCTGCGTCCTACGATATTGCGATATAAGTTCTTAGAACATTTGGTATTGGGACGCATGCGATTCCACATACTGCCGCGATAATAACGCCGGGACGCTTGCGTTTCTGCGTACTGCGATATTGCGATATATGAGTAGAATATCGCGCGATAATAACGCGCCTGTGTGTAAGGAATAGGGACGCATTATCGCAATATCTCAGGACGCAGAACCGGATCTGCAGTGTCTGCGTCCTGACGCAGAACCGCAAAAACGCGCCTGTGTTTGGGAGCCTTTAATGTGGTTATTTGTCAATAGAGTACTGAATGCCATTTTTCAAAGCGAATCCGGTAGCAATCGGGTTGTATGGTATCTTGGCCACTGGTAGGTACTATAAAGGATCATTACTGACTGATAGTTAACCTTTTGAACGCCGGTGTCACATGTACGTGACAAGCAAGCGCCCTGCTGTATGCCAAACGACTCAAATAATATTTGTGACAAAATGGTAGGTGAAATTGTGGCTTCTTGACCAACCCTTTGATTAGGACGACTGACATTGACTTTAGACCTGCTCCCTTAAACCTCGTTAAAATAGAAGCACCAGGGCAGCCTCCGTAAATCAAATTTTCTCAAACATGCTTGGAAATTTGAGCATTATTTTGACAACCTTCTTCGAGATAAATCGAAAGTGCTTTACTGGCCAGATACATGCGACCAGCGGCCGGCAAAAGTTGTATGGAAATCCATATCTGTCGTGTTTAGCGGCCAAATAAATTACATAGTAAACTCATAACTGTCGTGTTATTTAAAAATGGAACGATATTTTACTCTGAAACATGACAACCAAGGAGGTACCTTATCAAAGGTTTTATTTAAATTTCGAATTAGCTTGCAAATCGAAAGCGGTTTATTGAAAACAAAAACAAATGAACTGTTCAACGCGAGAGTTTTAATTTCTTCGCATTATTTGAGAAAAGTACTATACAAGCCTTGGCCACAACTAGGCATTGATGGACGAACGTGTAAATGTGTGCCTCGGCTTCGCATCGGCACACATTTACACGTTCGTCCATCAATGCCTCTGTTGCTGGCCGCTGCCGTAATGTACTATTTCTTACGATTTTTGCAATTTGCAGGTCAGTGTCAGGTTGTATGTTGATCAAACTAAAATTTAATACTTTGAAATAATTAAATTAAATTGGCGTAAGTTAGGCCGGCTAGGCTTCATACAAAAATCTTCCAAGCCATTTAAATTCGCGCGCTAGTGACCAAGGGCGTAGCTAGGTTTTTTCTAAGGTAAATGCTGCATGAACAATGAGACTGGTTTACGTACGCGTAAAAATGCGAATCTAGATTCAACCATTCATTATACAATTCCATAAAATTCGCCTGTCAATAGAATCAACTTTGTTTTTGTTTATTAATAGTCTACTTAAGTAATATTACTTTACGGATTGTGAGCTTTCCTGCATCTTCTAGGGGGGTACCTCGCTACGCCCTTGGGCGCTTCCACCTTAAACATCTAAACTCACATTTCCTCCCTCCTAATCCTCTCCTTTCCTGCAGGTCATGAGAAACCGGATGCCCCCGCTGGTAAGCAAGCATCTATGTAGTCAGAAAGTATCTATGTAGTATATCAACTATCTGGTGTCCACGACACAAGCCTCGTTGCTTAGTGTGACACTAGATGGCACTGTGTGTAATGTCCAGCGATATTTATTTGTCTGGCATCATTAAAAATAAGTAGTTTGGTTCAGTACTGTTTAATTTTGTAATCCCTTCTTACTCGGAAAGCCTTTTCCAGACGTAAAACATAGTTTAGTCCCGGAGGCCTAAATTGGTTGCTTTAGAAAGAAAGAAAAAATATTTATTCGTCACAAGGACATGGCGTGCGTACAATAGGTATTAGGAAAAACAAACAATAGACATAAGTACAACGCATTTAAACAAACACAAACAATAAGAATACAATAGAACCACATTATAATAAAATTGTAAGACAGAACGGAACAAAAACAAAGAAAAACAAATATAGAATAAAAGTTGCACGTCATTTTATATCAAAACTAGGTGTTTGGAAAAAAACATGTATTACGTGGAACGAAACGAAACATCGTTGACGTTGACGTTCTGTTTACTGCTTGTACGTAAAATTCAATTTCATATTTAATTTACTTATTTGATTCGATCTACGCATTGCCTAAGGACTCCCGAATTCCGATACCGCCTCACCTGTTAACTTGTTGGATCGGTAACCAGGTAGGTAGTATTTGCAACAATTGTCAGTCAGGTAGTAGTATCAAGTCCGTTAAAACAAGCCAGGGTCGGGAAGATTATTAGGAATATCAGAAACCGGTAGACACAGCAAAATTCGTTAGAAAAATATATCATAAAGTTAGGCAAGAAAACAAACGACACGACGAACCGCCAAAATACAAACACACTATAAATGTCAAATCGACATGACGTTTTGAGCTATAACCCAACCAAAATAAAATATGCTACGGTTCTTAAGAAATTAGTTTTACATGAAGGACTACATTATTTATACGTATAGTAATGTAAAGTTTACTTTGAGGCCAAAGTCATGATTATCTACTACTTAGCCTTTACTAAGCAAAGTATAATTTTTGGAAAGTAAAGAAGAGCTTGACAGAACTAAGAAATATATTTTTGGGTGAAAGTAGATCTTTCCATCAAAGTAAAGTTAAAGTGCGGTCTATGAATCTCAGCCTCAAACTCAAAGCATTTATTTCAATTAGACCATTACGGCACTTTTGAATGTCAAAATTACAAATAAAAACAAAGCTACAGTCCCAGACACAAGACATAATAACTTGAGAAATTACTGTAGTTGCCCATTCCCTAGCGTATATGTCTATGGAGAAAAACGGGCAAGAAACTCCATGGACATGGGCAACTACAGTACTTTCTCAAGTTATTATGTCTTGTGTCTGGGACTGTAGCTTTGTTTTGTTTTTTGTATTTTTGACTTTCAAAAGTGCCATAATGGTCTAATTGAAATAAATGCTTTGAGTTTTTTTTTTTTTTTACTCTTTTGAATCAAAATATTGTTACAAAATCTTGGTTACATCATTAATTTTGGGATTATACTGCTAAAGTAGTTTGTTTGTTTGTTACCTTTTCCGTCTAAACCACTGAACCAATCATCCTGAAATTTTGCATATACGTTGTCAGGTGAACAGAAAACGGGTATAGGGTTAATTAAGGTTGTAAGCCAATGATTATAACAAACGGATCCAATTTCTGAAGAACTGTGTGGATCATGATAATAGAAATGAGGCTTACAACCATATGTTGTATATTAAGAAAATATGTTTGCAAAACTCTCCAAACAAATGAACTGGTTATTCAAAATCAAATAATTTATTTCAAGTAGGCCAGTTACAGGCACTTTTGAATTATCAAAACAAAGATGAACATTAAAAATGTAGCTACAGTCCCAGTCTCAAGACATAAAGACTGTGAAAGTACTGTAGTTGCCCATTCCCTAGCGTAGATCTCTATGGAGAAGAACGGGCAAGAAACTCCACGGACACTCTTTTAAATCGGAATATTTTTAAATAACCAATTGGTTATATCATTCATGTTGAGATGGTACTTACATTATGTGAGAATGATGTAGTAATAAAGAGTATCAATCTATTCTAGTAATGTTATCTGTATTGTTAAATAATCTATACCAATATTATAAAGAGGAAAGATTTCTATTTTCGTATGTAACAAATAAACTTAAAAACTACTAGACCGATTAGAAAAATTCTTTCAGCAATGGATAGCTACATTATCAGCGAGTAACATAGGCTATATCTTATCCCCGTACTCCCACGGGAACGGGAACTACGCGGGTGAAACCTCGTGACGTCCGCTAGTTAACAGATATAAACATATTTTCTTGTCTCATATATTATTAACTTCTTTGTCCTCATCTCCTCAGGCTGCCCAGCGGCTAAGACCTGTACGCTACTCCTCCGTGGAGGAGCAGAGCAGTTCCTGGAGGAGACGGAGCGTTCCCTGCACGACGCCATCATGATCGTCAGGCGTACCATCAAGAACGACGCCGTGGTTGCTGGTGAGTTTATATCAAAGACAGCCTACCATTTTGAGCTCAAGAAATAATGATACTGTACTTTTGTAAGCCAATGATTATAACAAACGGATCCAATTTCTGAAGAACTGTGTGGATCACGATAGTAGAAATGAGGCTTGCAACCAATCACTTTGTGTAAACTAGGTCATCACTACTGTTCTTCAAATTTATTATTTCGTTACGACCTTACCGAATACAATCAGCCTATAATATTCCCACTGCTGGGACACATGGCCTGCTCTCTATGAGAGGGAATATACTATAATCCAGCACGCGGGCCCAGTGCGGGTTGGTAGATGTCACATGTCTTTGAGTGTTTGGTTCTAGGCCATGCCGGTTTCCTTCACCGTTTTGAGAGCAGTAGTGATGAAATAAATTACACAAAGTAATGCGCCTGCCTGGGTTCGAACGCACGACTTACTGGTCGTAAGTCGGGGCCGCCACCACTGGGCCACCGCTGCTCTCTTTCGCTTTGTCACAGTTTGAATATCGTAGTCTATTTATACTTATTTATCTTCTAGGTGGCGGAGCCATCGACATGGAGATATCCAAGCACCTCCGCGAGTACGCGAAGGGCGTGGCTGGCAAGGAGCAGCTATTAGTGGCGGCGGTAGCTCGCGCTTTCGAGGCCGTGCCGCGACAGCTGTGCGACAACGCCGGATTCGACGCCACCAATCTGCTCAACAAGCTTCGCAACAAGCATCACAACGGTGAGTACCAGTGGAAGGACAACTTTCCAGGTTTAGGACAGTTTTACCAGCCGGATTGGAATGCTGGTGTTGGAATCCCAATGCTAAATAGTAATTATAATAATAATAAAAATAAAATAAATATCGCTGGACATGAACACACAGCGCCATCTAGTGCCACAGTAAGCAACGAGGCTTGTGTCGTGGACACCAGATAGTTGATATACTCCATAGATACTTTTTGTTTGTAAATACATACTTATTATACATATAAACATCCATGACTCGGAAACAAATGTCCATGCTCATCACACAAACATGTGCTCCAACCAGGACTCGAACCCGGGACCCTAAGAACGTAAGGCAGCCTCACCACCGCTACGCCATTCGGGTCGTCACTATTTGTTTCTATCATTTATATAGTTCCATGGATAATTCTATTAAAATTGTGTCGTCAAGTAAAGCCCGCAAGCGGCCTAATATAAAACTACTAAATATCTATAAGTATTACATTCCATTATATCAAATAAAGGTATATCCAAACTAAATATTACAGTTTAAATACTGAATTTGTTAGACAGGATCGTTTTCTTCAATAATGTTGCCATAATAAACAAAATACTGCCTTCTAATTAATGGCATTAAGACTATTATCACTTTTTCTTAAATTTTTCATAAGAGGGTAGAGTGGATTTATCCGAGTTTGAAGTTAAGCGATACACATCTCCTTACAAGAACTGGCTGTTTCCTTTTCACATCCATTCGACAAAACTGCATGTAGCGGAGATGAGAATGTTGAAGTGGATGTGTGGTGTGACAAGAATGGATAAAATAAGGAATGAGTATATTAGAGGAAATTTGAAAGTGGCACCTCTTACAGAAAAGTTGAAAGGGAATCGATTCGACTGTCTTGGTATGGGCATGTGATGAGGAGGGACGAATCGCATGTGACTAAAAGAGTGATGATTATAAATGTTGATGGATGGAGAGGGAGAGAAAGATCAAAGAAACGATGGATGGACTGTGTGAGGAGTGATATGGAGGAGAAATGTTGACGGATGGAGAGGGAGAGAAAGATCAAAGAAACGATGGATGGATTGTGTGAGGAGTGATATGGAGAAGAAAGGTGTAAATGATAGCGTGACGGTTGTCAGGGGAGAGTGGAAGAAACAAACGTGTTGCGACGACCACAAGTAACATGGGACAAGGCCAGGAAGACGATGAACAGTTTGACCAGCCAGACCATTCCGTTAACGCTGAAAAGAGACAGAATTCCTGGCAATATGTAGTGTTTAACCAACAACGTCATGATTTTTGCTACATAAGGACTAAATTCGCACCTTCGAGGCCGATCTCCCAGCAGTGGGACTATTTTCCCACCTGTTTAACAGCTCTTGTGTTGGGTAGATTACTGATTTGTGGCAGTTTGCCCAGTTGAGGGATCATCTGCTCAGCTATTGGGCAGTTTGACCACTTTTAGGGTTTTGTACAAGCATAATATGGTGTTTCAAAGCTGTAATTAGTAACTAATATTATTCATACGAAAGTAAGTTTGTTTGTTACCTTTTCACGCCTAAACCACGGAACCGATCATTTTAATATTGCAAAATATTGCATAATTATACGTTGCTGATAACGTATTTTTGAAAAAAATTCGGTGTAGAGAAACCTACATAGGGTACTTTTCACCCCGAAAAAGAAGAACTGTTCCCGAGGAAAACAACAATAACTTTCTTATGACGATAGATGGGTTAACGTGTCTTTTAAATCATGATTTAATTAAATTATTATAGAAACTTTAGTAGTGTCGTAGTGTCATATTATTATGAGTTTAATAGGCTAGTTTTCACCATCAATAAATTGCAAATCTATTTAGTCCATCAGTTAGAGTATTGGAAAATAATGGACACTAATTTTTTGTTTTTGTAAATCAATGAATATTGACAAAGATAAAACGCATCAAAACTCGGGAGTGGGAGCTCTCAGTAAATTATACAACGGCGTGACGTATTGAGAATTTTAAAAGCCTATCTTCGTCAGTTTTGGTTTACGTAACAAAAGAAAAAATACGTGTCAAATATTTTTGAGGACATAAGCCTATTGTCAAATTCTAAATAAACTAGAGCGAAGCCGCGGGTAAAAGCTAGTATATTATAAATTGTCAGCTTTGGAACACCTTTATATGAAATTTTATTTATTTCTCTAAACAACACTTTTTTGTTCAATCGCAGGTGACGTCTGGTACGGCATCGACATTCAGAAGGAGGACATCGGCGACAACTACGTGTCCTGCGTGTGGGAGCCCGCTGTAGTCAAGACCAACGCTATCATCGCCGCTTGCGAGGCCGCAGCACAGGTAAAGTTGTTGTTTTTATCGTACAGGATGTAAACGGAGCCTTCACGAACCCATCAACCAAGCATTCGGTACATCAAATTAAGTAACTCTACGCAAAAAATTGAATATGCTGGCGTAGTACAAAATGGTACACCATTTTGAACCAAAGCTGAAAATACAGGATGTAAACATACTCTTCACGAAGCCGTCAACCAAGCATTCGGTTCATCAAACTAAGTAACTTTACGCAAAAATTTGAATATGCTGGTGTAGTACAAAATGGTGTTCCAAAGCTGAAAATACAGGGTGTAAATATACTCTTCACGAAGCCGTCAACCAAGCATTCTGTACATCAAACTAAGTAACTTTACGTAAAAATTATTGCTGGGATACGACTTACGTAAATAGATTTGCAATTTATTGATGGTGAAAAGTAGCCTATTGTTATTATACAATAGGCTACTTTTATTTTTTTACTTTTACTTTTATAGCATATAATATGATCAGAAGATGGGTTTCGTGCAATGAAAACACACTGGGTGCGATACACTGTTTTTATTAAACTAACAAATCACTTGAAATAGGCTAGTTTCCACCATCAATAAATTGCAAATCTATTTAGTCCGTCAGTTAGAGTATTGGAAAATAATGGACACGTATTTTTTGTTTTTGTAAATCAATGAATATTGACAAAGATAAAACGCATCTAAACTCGGGAGTGGGGGCTCGTGACGTCACAACGTGCCGTGATGTATTGAGAATTTTAAAAGCGTTGTATTTTCGTCAATTTTGGTTCAAATATTTTTTGATAATCTGACGGACTAATTAGATTTTTTCAGGACACAAGCCTATTGCAATTTAACACAATAACACGGGGCACAATGAATCGCGTACAGTCACAAACGGACACTTCAATTTTATTTATTTATATTGATTGAAAATTTCGCTCTTTCTAGGGCTTGATGTGTCAGATTAAAACTCAAACAATGTCAGTACTTACGTATACATATATTTTATTTACAGATTCTCTCCGTAGATGAAACGATAAAGAACGTGAAAGGCGCAGACATGCCGACAGCCGGAGCGCCCATGGGACGCGGCATGGGACGCCCGCGTATGGGCTGATGATCACAAACTAACATATAAACCATACAACACATGCCTTTTCTGACCAGTCCACAACGTTGAACAGCCAAGCAGGAGTAGCTCAACATCATCTGCTTAGCCTTACACGAAGGGGATGCCGGGGTCTTAGAACCCGCCATCCCCTTCGAACCTAATCTGTCCGAGTCGGTGTGCCACCAGATGTGCCACCAGAGTCAGTCCCCACTTGGGGTCGGCTTCCAGTCTAACCGGATGCAGCTGAATACCAGTATTTTATAATTATGGAGCGACTGACAAATCTGATTTCCCAGTTATTTGGTCACACACAGTCGGCAGTGATAGTATAGTGCTGTGACTGTCGGACTGCGAAGCCATAGGTCTCGAGTTCGAACCCGAGACACACACCTCTGATTTTTCGTATTCATGTGCGCATTGTATAATAGGCATGACGACTGTATCAAAAGATTGCAAATCTATTTAGTCCGTCAGTTAGAGTATTGGAAATTAATGGACACGTATTTTTTGTTTTTGTAAATCAATGAATAGTGACAAAGATAAAACGCATCAAAACGGAGCGACTGTTATTATTTTGCCACGAGCTCCAAATGTAAGGAGTCAAATTTTCTTTAGTCTGCATTTATAATACCAAGTAAGGAAATAAATATTGTTAGTAATACATTTTCACTGATGCGTATGTATGGCTTTGATTCTGTTGAAACGAAGGATTGGTCTCTTCACGCTTAGTACTAAGTTATTATAGTATTACCTATTAATTATATTAATAATAACTATTAATACCATTGCATTGTTTTATTTCATCATCAGCCTATAATGTTCCCACAGCTGGGACACACGGCCTCCTCTCTATGAGAGGGAATGTGCTATAATCCAGCACGCGGGCCCAGTGCGGGTTGGTAGATGTCACATGTCTTCGAATGTTTGGTTCTAGGACATTCCGGTTTCCGCCGGTTTCCTCACGATGTTTTCCTTCACCGTTTTGAGAGCAGTGGTAATGAAATATATTACACAAAGTAATGCGCCTGTCTGGGTTCGAACCCACGACTTACTGTTCGTAACTCGGGGCCGCCACCACTGGGCCACCGCTGCTCTGTTTGTTTTATTTGTTACCTACCAATCATCAGTATCTCTGTAGAACTACATCCTGCAATGGCAAAGGTAGCTCATGCCCGCGGCTTCGCCCGTGTGTGGGGGTCGATAATTGTCACACGAGATCATACTACCAGGATAAAAAGTATCCTATGTGTGTCATAAACCACTGTGCAAAATTTCATCCAAATCTGTTCTGTAGTTTTTGCGTGAAAGAGTAACAAACAAACTTTCGCCTTACAATATTAGTGTAGATAACACATGCCTGTGATTGCCGAAGGATCAGATCTGGACTCCGCCAAAGCGGAGACGAGTGGAGTTGTGCGAAGAGGAGAGAAGTGCGTAAGAGCTACAAAACTAGCTACTGACGCTGTGGAGAGATGTGTACATAAAGGGTGTAAAACCTCTATAACGAAGCCGAAAGGCACTTGTTCTCCCCGTCATTGCGATCATTTTTTTGTTCTACACCATACCTGGGAACCTTCTAGTTACGGAGATATTGGGGGTCAAAGTTCCAACTTTTTGACAAGTTTTTTAAATGCAAGTTTATAGTGTTAGATATTTTACTTTAAACACCTCCTCGACCCCCGTACTATTCAATCCATCCATCAGCACACTGATTTGAGTGCTTTTCATTGAGTTCTACCACAAAACATGTTCTTTTTTTTATTTATTTTTCAGATGATGGGGTGTCTGGGGAGCTTGACGTAAAAAAACTCGTTTCCCAGCAATAATTTTTGCGTAAAGTTACTTGATGTACAGAATGCTTGTTTGACGACTTCGTGATGAGGTTGTTTACACCCTGTATACATTCTCTCGAAAAACAACCCTCCTTCTGGCGCAGTTAGGTAAAAATAAGTTATTTTTGCCTTTCTGTTGGGAGTTCTGTTGAACCAAAGTTGAACAAAATTTGGCGGAGATGTTTAAAATTGAAAATTGAACGAAAAAAGCAATGGAATAGTTGCTGATGCAATCGAAGTTGTATATCGTTCTTTAAATAACCTATAACTAGGGAAAAGAATACATGTTTTTAATGGGCCAACTTTAAAGTCAAGTGAGTACTTATAGAAAAAAACTACTGGGCGGTCTGGGGACTGCCGATAGAAGTGAAAACTAAGTAACGATAGTATCAATCCAAAATGAACTTTATGTTAATTGTTTGGTTGATTTTGAATGAACTAAGCGTTATTTTAGGTAAAAGTATTGTAATATGCACGGAACAGAAAAAACAGTGGAGGTGCAATGTGTAATGCACCACAACGCATCTATAAACAATGCACCAAAATTACTATAGGCACAGATAATATATAATACTTCGCTATAGTGATCGGCTCAAAGTTTTCACGAAAAAAAAAATTAAATGTTGTTTTAGTTATAATTTATTGTGAATTGTCGTCTTTTATGTCGGGGAAGGTGTAATGCTGCGGATCCTTCACTGACGTTCTCTGCGTGGGTTCCCTGACCTCGCTAGGCTGAACGCGGAATTTGACTTCCTCTGTTCCTTTACATCTCTCAAGTTTCAACTGCTTTGATTTCAACTCGAGTTTGTGGCGTTCCTGCTTCAGTTGCAGCAACCCCAGCTGTATGCCACGATTTATTGCCCTGCAATAGGATTATGAATTTATAAGTTTTCGTACGCTTTATCATAAATTATCCTTCATGATCTTGCAGACTTTGATTGCATTCTAATCTCATGGATAACAACTTGAAGCCATTATAAAAATCAGAGAGAGAACAGCAGAGCGTGTTTGTCCATGTCCAGCACGTGTAACCTACCAAAATTAAGCGAAAATGTCGCTTTCTCGAACTGGAAGTGATAGTGAAATTTTGTGCTTACATAATATACGTGGACAATAAATTGAAGCCATTTTATAAATCAACAAGGTTCAAGACTTAAGGTCATGGCACACTATACCGGCACCGCTCCATCCCAGCAATTAACTGGTCATTCAAATTAGAGCATTATACAGGGTGTAAAAGACCTCATCACGAAGCCGTCAACCAAGCATTCTGTAATCAAACTAAGTAACTTTACGCAAACATTATTGCTGGGAAACAACCTTTTTTTTGGGGTGAAAAATCATGTTTTGTGGTAGAATTCAATGTAGCGCACTTAAAACATTGTGCTGATGAATGGATTGAATAGTACGGGGGTCGTAAGTAAAAATCCTACATTAAAAACTTGTATTAAAAAAAAACTTGTCTAAAAGTTGGAACTTTGACCCCCAATATCTCCGTAACTAGAAGGTTCACAGGTATGGTGTAGAACAAAAAAAATATCGCAATGACGGGGAGAACAAGTGCCTTTCGGCTTCGTTAAGAGGTGTTTTACACCCTTTAATATCGTGTAATATATTTTATAATGTCAATATGAAAAAGCCCACGGCGCAGCGCGCAGTCAGCGCGCTTGGCGCTTGGCGCTATCATACTCATTTATGTACTCTTTGATCATACTACTCTACCCGCTCGCTTTCGCGGTGACATCAAGCTTACACCTCGCGGCCAGCGCGCGGACTGCGAGCGTAGTTACCGCGCTGACGACTAGCCGTAGCCTAAATTCGAGGCGAACGACAGAACGCCATGCTGCAGTTGCGGTGCCGGTACCTATACCTACTGTGCCACGACCTTAATTTGTTGTAAATGCACTCGTTTCGTGACAGAGACTATCAATCATTATTAATTACAATTCAAACACTAAATCTTTGTTTTCCTAGCTGTTAGGTAAGCTAGATCCAAATGAAGGCCTTTGGGGTTATGGAGTTGAGGCACTCTATTTGCCTAAAAAAGGAATTAGGGCATGATAGTAGATACCCCTTTTTTCCCTCACGTTTATATTTAATACTTAATTATATCTTCATCCAGTAATAATTGGTGTAACATACAGCGACTTACGTGGACATATTTCGGGAAATAAACACGCCTTTGATTTGGCATTCCAGCCTTACAAATTTATAGACCTTTGCGGCATTTTTTGCCTGCTTTTCCAATACTTTTACTTTTACCATTTTAACTGCAAAAATAATTAAAAAACAAAGAGATTTAAAAAATGTTTTTGTTAAAAAAATACATTCAGTCAAAAAAGAATCGGATGGTTTTAGTTTATGGTTCCAAATTAAATTTTGAGTTTTTTTTGTTGTTGTTATAGAGGAACAGTCCGCGACGTTCATACTTTCGTTATTTTATAAAACCTGAAACCAAGTTTCTGTGTTTGCCCCGGTTTGCCCCTAATACAGGTATGAACGCTCCCCGAGTTCCTATGAAGTTTGGATCACGGTTCCTTTGAAAGTTATGAGGTACCTTCGTCATAGTATAAAGCGCCAGTTTTGATATATTTTATTTGGAACAATATTATAAACCACCTCTGACCATTTCCAGACATTTCAGACCGGGTCAAACCGGTGTCAGACACGAAGTCTAACGTAGGTGCGGTCGCGAGTAAGGGGCCTTAATTAACCGTTAGAGCTACAAATAGGCTGTATACAGAAAGAAAGCTGGAAACTTATAAACGCTACCGGCGCTTGACAGCGCTGGTAACCCGCGCAGGAAAATACACACATCAACACGGTTTAGGGATATTTCATACTCAATTAAATAACTCGAAAAGTACTGGCCGCATTGGAATCTTTTATACACCGATTTGTTTGTAATTTATCTCAGACTAATTCCAATTTCAAATTTTTGAAAATTCTTTTGTTTCGGTGGCATAAAAATGTCTTGATGTATCTATAGGAGAGGGAATTTTCATTTGTGCGAAATTTAGAAAACAATACAAATTACGTTTAGTTACAGTTTTTTTTTCATTTTTTAAACGAAAGATAAAGTTAAAATTGAGGTATTGTAGCCATGCAACGCCGACATTTGACGAGGGCGGAGATGTTACGAGCTGTGGGAATGCTGCAAGCTGGATCTGTTCAGCGTAATGTTGCTGAGGCCATAGGGACCCATCAAAATGTAATTTCAAGATTGTGGACACGCTATCGTGCCACAGGTGAAGTAGCGGAGAGGCACCGGGGGCCAAGTCGCATCACTACCCCCAGACAAGACCGATTTTTGCAAATTACTGCGCGAGCACAACCAAATGCAACGGCGACTCAATTGGTCCAAAGGCTGCGAGTGGAACACCAAGTGCTTGTGAGTGACCAAACTGTAAGAAGGCGACTGCATGAAAGCAATCTACGCTCTCGTAGACCACTCCGGGTCCCACCTTTACGGAGAGGCAATCGTGGACGACGATTAGAATGGGTTCGGAACCACGTAGACTGGGGCCGTGACCAATGGTCCAATGTGCGGTTCACGGATGAATCCAGGTTCGGCTTCCATCCAGATTCACGAAGGACGCGTGTTTGGCGAGTTCCTGGACGATGGAGCCGTCTCCAGAACCCTCAGGAAGTTCACCCATACCAAGGAGGAACAATTATGGTTTGGGCAGGAATTCGTCTTGGAGGACGGACGGATCTCGTTTGGGTGCGGGGCAATATGACGGCAGAACGATACGTCCAACAGGTGCTGGGGCCCGTAATCTTGCCCCACAGAACACAAATGGGGCAAGATTTCCTGCTCATGCACGACAATGCCCGGGCACACACGGCGAGAACGGTAGCAGCTTGGTTACATACACATAATGTTAGGGCCTTAGACTGGCCTGCTCAATCACCAGATCTAAATCCCATTGAGCATGCGTGGGATATGCTGCAAAGAAGAGCTCTGAAGGAAGTTCCTGAAAATCTGGCTACAGAAGATCAACTTTTTGCGCACCTCAGAAGGACATGGGACAATATTCCGCAGCAAGACATTGACAACCTTGTTCTGAGCATGCCGAATCGTTGCCGATGTGTTATGAACATCATGGGCGCTTTCTCAGACTACTAACTTCAAGTTTATAAACACAAATTAAATGATTTTTCTATTTTTTTCAGTTTTTACTCACAAATTAAAAGTTCATTCATATACGGTTTCCGTCTATGCTTCATTTTTTTTCCATAAAATCCTGAAATTTTAATCTATACCTTAACCATTATTAAAAAATGGTAGAATATTAAATAACGTATCTTTTAAATATATACATGTCATATAAATAATTAACACATTGATAGTAATTCGCTTTTTTAAAAATATCCCTAGACCGTGTTGATGTGTGTATATGTACGCGCGCCGATAAGCACTGAACGGTGCCGACAAGTTCCGACAAGCTTCAACACGCGCTGGTCAGCGCTGGGCGTTGCCATTTAAAATTAATAAACAACTGCGACAACACGTGCAATTACGACAGGCATATTCATTTTGATAAATATTTATAATATAGGTATATAATGGGATGTATAGCTTCTTTTCGCATTTTTAAATACACATTTTCTAACAAAACCAAATCATCGTCCGATGAGTCCGACATTTTGCTTGGTCTGCTTCAACCTGCTTCCTTTGTGTAGAACGGACCAGCGCTGTCAAGCGCAAGCGCTTATAAGTTTCCAGCTTTCTTTCTGTATACAGCCTTTCGGTGTACAAGTCGACCAACGGTTTGAACTCGTTGGCGGGCGTGGCCTGCGTGCGTGGCAAATATGCATGCTATTTAGTAGGTAGTTTTTAATTTATTTAGTGTTCATTTATCTAGTTTTTATTTAATTAGTGAAATATACGACGATTTATAACGAAAATGAGCGCGTAAAATTACGTAAATTGACCTTTGGGCGTATAGATATTATGGAAAAACTACTGGATGTGTTACTCAAATAAATTATTTGAACTTTTTAATAAATTTTCTATCCCTGTATGGTTTCAGGTTTTCCATTTTCATACTACATAAAGTGTGTAAAAAACCTCTTAACGAAGCCGAAAGGCACTTGTTCTCCCCGTCATTGCGATCATTTTTTTGTTCTACACCTTACCTGGGATCCTTCTAGTTACAGAGATATTGGGGGTCAAAGTTCCAACCTTTTGACAAGTTTTTTTTTAAATACAAGTTTTATTGTTAGATTTTTACTTTTTAAACACCTCCACACGACCCCCGTACTATTCAATCCATCCATCAGCACAACGTTTTGAGTGCGTTACATTGAATTCTACCACAAATTTAACGTGATTTTTCACCCCAACAAAAAAGTCGTTTCCCAGCAAAATTTTTTACGTAAAGTTACTTAGTTTGATGTACAGAATATTTGGTTGACGGCGTGATGAGGTTGTTTACACCCTGTATGTATAGTTATTTTTTTACGCTCAAAGATGAGTTAAAATTATTGTTGAAATATGAAAGTTTCGACGCTTATAACTTCCAAACCAATATGTTTTTTTCCAATTCTGCTTCCTTATAGGGCTAGATAATGACAAGACTAGTTGATCTAATTTTTAGTTTTGAACCTACACCGTCTGTCAAAGATCTACAAAAACCAGCCGAGACCAACAGCTTAACGTGCTTTCCGAGGCACGGAGAAAACTCAGTATGTAAGGGTGGTCACCCATTCACAGACCAACCTAGGCAAGCATCAGCCGAGCGGCTGTTATTCCACGGGACTTAAAATAAACGTGTAGTCTTTACTTCTGCTGGCGTCTTCGGAGGAATAAAGGTGTTATAATATGATCCGCTTAAACATGATACGTATCTAGACTGCTAATTAATAGTTAATAATAATATAATGACCGCCCATTCTGATCGCTAACTTTGTAATTACAGTACGTTTCGATGTACTGTTCAAGGCAATATTCATTAAAGTATCTTGGTTCAATTGTGTTTAATACTTATTATGTACTAACTTATGCCCCCGGCTTTGCCTGGGTACATTACCGGGATAAAAAGGGGATGTATTTAATAGCACTTTAAAAATAATGTTTCACACTTTATGGGGGTGGTATCGGTAACGAGAGGTTTTCTCCATGTAACTCCTCCTTGATGAGTGAATATAATGGTGCAAAAAAATATATGTTGCTCATCTCATATACACTCTAAACTTTAATTGGTACAATTAAAATAATTCTATCTTTATTATTACTATATGAAAAAAATATTCAAAGTGAAGCAGTTTTTCTTTGAAATTTCGTAACTACTCCTAAACGACATTAAGTTTTAGTATATTTTTTTCACTTTTTTCTTCACAAAGTGTACAAATGGCATTTTGATCTGATGAATTATTAGGCTACAATTAAATAAAAACCACTAATTTCGCACTATTCGGCCCGCAATGACTGACAACCACTTTGTAGTGCAAGCTGATTAGAACTTTATTGTAACGAAATTTCAAACGATGTTTGAACCACCACAGATGGAGTTGCTAATTTTAGAGAGCCTTAATAGAAAGATCCATAATAGAGAGAATGATAAACTCCAAAAATAATGGTTTGCACTATAACTGTATCAAAACCAATTCCGACACCAGTTAGTTGGTAAAAAATGATCTTCAAAACACTTTATAGTCGCCTAAAAAGTGTAACTGTAACATAACATAACCTATCGTCGCGCGTCGGGTTGCCCCAAGGCCAGAGCTCGCTTCGCTCGCTTTTGCATCCTAAGTTCTACTGGTAATATTGACATCCATTATTTTTACAGTTCATTCAATCAATTTTAAAGCTAGGCATATTTATAGTGGAAACCAATATTTTTATATGTAGTTAATTATCTTTAAGCTAAAACATAAAGTGTGAAACATTATTTATACAGTGCGTTTTATTCCCTGTTGAAAAGTATCTGTGTAGGTACTTACCTTTCATTTAAATCTGTTCCGTAGTTTTTCCGTGAAACGTTGTAACATACATCCATCATTACATAACATAGCATCACGCTTGTAATTCCCGAAGTGTTAGGCAGAGGTTTATACCTATTATTAGGTACTACCTACACCTACATTTCGCCAGTTATTTGTGAGTCCCAAAGTAATAGGGGCGAGCTTATTGCCATCAACCGGGCGCACATCCAGACTCCGTGGCTACTACTGACAAATTCTTGATGGAAAATCCGTCAGTGTCCCACCAGCCCGCGTAGCATGACCACCGTAGAAACGAAAGAGAATCGACAAATATGTTGTTCATCTGTCATTGAATGTCATTGAACTGCACACTATCTTGAAGCAACATACGAAAGTGAACTTTAAAAAACGAGATATACCATCCAGACGACGAAAACCTATAGCCAGCACCGACAGATCCATGTTTAAACACCCGTTCGTTAACAGATATTTCTGCTTTTTAGGTCCGTACCTTTATAGCTGTATTGATGGAATTGTCGATATACAAGCTTCAAATTTCAGAAGGTGTAAGAATGAAGTGTTTGAGTACATTCGTAAACTAACATATGACGAAACCGAAAACCTCTTAAAGGTAACATTAAATTTAACATAATCACCCTCCTACACACACTCACTCATCTACATCATACACAAAAGGAGGCCACCACTACACTCTCCGATATTTTTATTTGATTTTTTATTTATATTTTTTTTTTTACTTTTATTTATTTTATTTGCTCCTAGATGATAAAACCTAATGTAATATATAATCAAAGCCAATTTGAACCTCAAGCTTATAAATAAATGTATTATTTTATAAAAGAAGAGCGCTGTTGTCTGAGATACAGATATTCAGACACAGATGTCTTGTCGAATCTCTGTTTATATAAGCTCACTTACGATAGTTTTTATGTAATGTATGCACTTGAACTGAATAAAAATTATTATTATTATTATTATTTTTGTTTTGACATTTCTGTTCCTCCGGCTAGCCGGGAAGTTCTGATGGCACGGGCCTAAGCCAAGTGTTCATCAGTTGGGTTAATTTCGGGTATGGAGATATTAGTTTCCACGCGGTTATGCGCAGACTGTGTAATATTTTCCGACTCACACTGCAGAAACTTTCTTACTAGTCTGCATGTGTTTAAAATCACTGCCTTCTGCAGTAAGTAGTAGGTGCTAGCTGGTAAGTTAAGAGAACTCAGGGACTGATGAAGCTGTTTAGGGATTACTCCTGTTGACGAAATAACTATAGGGACAATTATAACTTTTTGTAGGCGCCAAAGTCGGGTTATTTCGTCTTTTAACTCTATGTATTTCGATAGTTTTTCGGCTATTGTAGTCTATAAGTTGTGAGTGTTTTTCACGGCTATGTCTATTAGGAATCCAGTGTTGTTTAATTTGTTTATCAATGTGATGTCTGGTCTGTTATAATGAATTGTGCGGTCAGTGAAGAGAGCTCGGTCAAAGTACAACTTTGTTGTGGTGTTTTCTAGTACTGTTTCAGGGCTGTATTTATATTAAGGTACTACAGTGTCTACAAGTTTGTACTGATGTGCTAGTTTCTGGTGGATTATGTTGGCTACTTGATCGTGTCTGTGTTTGTAGTCGGTTTGAGCTATAGATTTGCAGGCACCAGTTATGTGTTGAATTGTTTCCGGGGAACTATTGCATTTTCTACATGTGTCGTTTGGTAGATTTTTTATAATGTGCTTTCTATAGTTTTTAGTTTCTATTACCTGGTCCTGTATTGCTAGCATGAACCCTTCAGTCTCTGGGAAGAGTTCGCCTCGATTAAGCCATGCGTTCGACGCTTCTTTATCGACATTTGGTTGGCATAAATATTGGCGATGTCTTCCATGGAGAGACTTCTGGGTCCATTCTAGATATTTCGTTTTGTTATCAGTCACATTTTCGTTTTTCTGTTCCGTTGTGTCTTTAAGATTTAGAGGTGTTAAGCGTTGGTCGTTTTGAGCTATGAGTTTGTGGAGTGTGGAAGATTTGAGAGTTGTGATCTGTCGATTGTGAAGATTTGAAATATGAATAAGTCCCCTGCCTCCCTCTTTTCGCGGTAGTGTCATCCTTTGCACGCATGATCTTGGATGGTGTTTACGGAATTTAGTCATAGTAGTGTTAATTTTGCGTTGTAAATTTTTCAGGTCAGTTTTCGTCCAATTAATTATCCCAAACGAGTAAGTAAGGACAGGGATAGCAAAGGTGTTAATTGCTTTTATTGTGTTTCGAGAGCAGAGTTGTGTTTTAAGAATTGTATTTAATCTATGTTGGAATTGTTGTTTTAGTTTCTGTTTGATATCTTTGTAGTGTATTTGATTTGATTGTATGTACCCTAAGTATTTGTAAGGGTCCTGTTCATCCAATGGTTCTATTTGTTCGCCTGTTGCTAAGGTGTATTGGTGTTGGTAGTTCTGTCCTGCTTTTACTGAATTTATTTTGCATTTGTCTATACCAAATTCCATTTTAATATCGTTTGTAAATTTCTCAGTTATGTTAGCTAACTCGTTAAGCTGATTTTCCGATTTTGCGAACAGTTTAATGTCATCCATGTACAACAAATGGTTTAAAATGTTACCATGGGTTTCCTCCTGCCCATCAGCAGTGGAATTTATAGGGATTCCTAGTGAGGTTGTGTTTAATATTTTTGATAAGGCAGAACCACAACGGACATCTTTGGCATCTTTCAGGGAGATGCACTTAGCATCTCCCTGAAAGATGCCTCTCTGTATTTTAATTGGACTGGTGTTTTTTGTTTCGGTTGGGGTAGTGAGTCTAAGTAGATACAGTAGTCCAAGTTGTCATTACGGTCTTAAGGAATGCTATTACTGATGGATGTATTTTGTATATTTCTAATACTTGTACTAACCTTGAATGAGGAACTGAGTCGTAAGCTTTTTTGTAGTCTATGTACATTGTAAATAAATCCGATTTGGACTTCTGGACTGTTTTTAAAACAACGGAGTCTATTATTAATTGTTCCTTGCAGCCTTGGCTAAACTTTCTACATCCTTTTTGTTGTTCGGCCAAGATGTTGTTGGTGTCAATGTGTTCATATATCAGTTCGGATATGCAGCATGTGATGATCTTATATAAGGTCTGCAAACACGTAATGGGTCTGTATTTCGCCGGATTTGAGAGTTATGATCTTTTGGTATCATAAATGTGGTACCAGACGTTACGTAAGAGGGTATCGAATTAGGGTCTTGAATAAATTTATTAATGAAGTGATATAAATAACAATGAATTGCTGTGAATTTCTTGTACCAGTAACTATGTATGTGGTCTGATCCAGGAGCTTTCCAATTATGTAACCTTGACAGAACTTTATGAAATATACCCGGGGATATTTGCTCAAATGCCATTGGCTGTATGTTACTATTGTTATTTGTAACTTCTGATTGTATCCAGTCAGCTTGAGAGTTATGGCAAACAGGTTGTTCCCATATTCTTGCCCAGAATTGTTTTAATGTGTCTGGATCAGGTGTGTTATTGTCATTGTCATCTGTAGTGTTTTGTTGAATATTTGTTGTTGTCTGTCTGATATTGCGATAAAAAAGTTTTTCATTGTTGATAAATTGAGTGTTTTGTTGTTTTCTTAAAGTGCATGCCTTATATCTTTCAAGTCTTCCTTTTACGACGCAGAGTTTTTGTTTTAGTGTGTCGAGTGTGTGTGCTGCTTTTGTGTTAGGTTCTTCGTGTATAGTGTGAATTTTATATTGTTTCATTATCTTGTTAGCATGTTTTCTTAATTTTCTGCTACTATTGCCGTTCACAAATTGTGTCATTCTACCTATTTTCGTTCGTAAATCTTTAACTTTTTGTTCTAGTCGCTTTTGCCATTTCGGTTTGAATTCTGTTTTTGGGACTCGGATACTTTCACGCGGTTCAAGTGTTATCCTTGCTCCATTTACTTTAGCAACGGTCCATGCTGCACAGTAAATGACGATTTGTAATCTAACGAAGTCGGTGTCCTTGTCGACATTTTCTGGGAGAATGATTTTGTTTAAGTAGCTAATTATTCTTGCAAGATTTTTAGACGGTTTCTGTTTTGGAATATAAATGCTCTCAGTAGGACTTGTTTCTTTAAAAAAATCGAGTGCTTGTTGAAAAGTATCGTCTATCATTGAATCCCTTACTGGGCTTATTTGTGGGTTAGGTAGTAAATCTGTCATATTATTTAGTTCCGTGCTATCCGATGTTTCTGTATTAGGTGTCGGTTCTTCTATGGAGTTAATTTCTGTGTGGTTTGTTATTTGGGTATTGGTGTTGTTCATATTTCTAATAGCTGCGAACGTTCCACGCTCCCTATTGTTGTGTGAGTTGAGGGTACGTAGTCCGAGTGCTTCAGCTGCCTCTGCCTTTAATGAATTTAATTTATCGTTACTGATGTATTTATTGTTAATTATTGCCCTCCTCTGATCAGCTATTCTTTGTTCGCTTATGTGAGCAAGTGATGGAAAATTGCTTACGAAATCGTCATACATACGTTTTCTATATACCGTTTCATTTGAACCTAAATCTGTAACTCTATAATAAGACCGCATTATTGCTTCATTCTGTTCACTATTATTATTGAATCGACAAAATAACAGATATCTAAACAAAGGATTTGTCGATTCTCTTTCGTCTCTACGGTTACGTAGCCCAGGAAGTGGACCCACATGTGGTGGATGGAGGTCCGAGATCCACAGTCCTAATTTAATAGACCCAGTAACGAATCGATTCTAATAACATGGAACTTATACAACTGGAGAAAAGAAGTAGGTATAGGATTTACAGGTCGTCAGGTTGCTACTAAATTCATTGTTTCATACGTTACAAGAAAAATCTTTAAAACATTATTTTAATTGAAATATGTAATGTGTAGGCGGAGTCATTAGGCGGTTAACAGTCGATGCGAAGGTATTGCTCAATTCAGCCTCGAACAATATATGCCGCGGGAAACTTGTAATTACAAGAAAAAATCCCATCCGTTTGTTTCTACACAGTACTTAGCGAAGTGTTTGTGAAAAACCACGTATTTTCGTTAAATTTAATCTTCATTTTCTATTCAACAATCTAAGTATACTAAAAATTAAATTATGATTCTAGGAATCTAAAATCATTTTTTCATATAAAGTAAACTGTCAAAAAAGGGTGGGAAAAATGACGTTCCAAAAAAATGCGTTTTTAATTAAAATTGTTATTTTAACTGTCGCGTTCACGGAAATTGCGGCGTGGACGATCGATTTGCCGGAAGTGAGAAAATTTTTATTCGAGAAAAACGAACAATATAAGAAATATGGCAAGAATGAATATGAAGATTATTTGAATAACGACCAGAAGTTTTATAGTAATATTGAGGGCAATAGTAAGCATCATTCTGAGGATTATAAACATGAACATCATCACGAAAATGAAAAATACGCGGATGAACATGACTACCATACGTCTTATATGGAGAAGAAAGTAAGTATTACTCAATTAGCACACGATCTGCACAGAATATCAAGCACAAGAACTAAACTAACTAGGGAAACTCAATTAGACGTGATGAGTATCGTTAAAGACAGTAAAACGAACAACTAGGGCCTATTTCACGATGTCCGAATAGCCACCACCTACTTACAGAATAAATTCAAAAATGGAACAGAATTTGTATGAAATTATTTGCCAATTAAGTTAACGGGAACTTAATTGTAGGTGGTGAAACAGGCCCTAGACTTACAATTTAAGCAACCACAGCTGACTATGGTGTAAACGGCCGCTAGTCACCCGAAATTATTGTCATTGAATATCGTTACCCGTCATTTCCGCGGAGTTTCTCGAATTAAATATTTGTAAAAAAATCACATCACACTTATAATATTATAAAGGCGAACCAAAACGGTGTGTGTATGTTTGTTACTCTTACTCGCAAAAACTAATGAACAGATTTGGATGAAGTTTAGGACACAAATAGTTTATCACCTTGATAAAAACATAGGATCATACTTTTTATTCCGGTAGTATGATCCTGTGAGACAATTATTGAACTCCACGCGGGCGAAGCCGCGGGCATAGCTAGTCGTGTTTATGAATGTAGTGCTCGCAAGCATACATCAACAACAACAGCCCATAAAGTCCACTGCTGGACATAAGCCTCTCCCGTGATGGGAGGAATTTGCCGTAATCTCCACGCTTGGCAGGCGGATTGGAGATCGCAGTGATGAAAGACTAACAGAAAACGTTGCTGCCCATTCTCTGGTCTACGGAGGCGCAAGGTGTTCTGCCTCAGACATTAGTCGCCTTATACGACACCCGTGAGTGTAATGGGTTGGTTCTATTCTACTTTGCCGGATACCACACGGCTCGCAAGGATGACTACTGAGTTTGAGGTCCCGGATTCGATTCCCAGATCCGGAAAAGTGTTATTGGATTATTCCATCAGGAACTTCTCAGTAGCAGCCACGGAGTCTGGATTTGTGCCCGGTTGTTGGCAATAGACTCGCTATCTATCACATGAGACTAAAACATAACTGCTGAAATGTGGGTGTACTATTAGGTAAACCTCTGCCTAAACCTTAGGGGATTACAGGCGTGATGTTACCTACATTATGAGTTGTACATCGTAGGCTCAAACCCCGACCGGCACTTAAGAGCCATTTTACAAAATTACAACGCTCGAGTTTAGGTAAAAGACCGCAGCTTTGTGTATGTGTGCGTAGCAATCCACACATACACAACGCAAACAGTCCAGCGCGAGTGTCGAGACAGACTAAACAATCTTGGGCCGTTATAATCGTAATGCACCTAGGTTTGAGATTTATGCAAAAAGATAATTTATTTATTCAGTCTTTATTCTATGAAAGCCTTCTAGACTAATAAAACACAAATATATGTTATGATAAAACATTTCTTTATTTTTAAAAATAAACAAATCTGAATTATCAGATTTTCGAAAATTCGCTTGCCACACTCGGGAATCGAACCGACTAAAGTTCGAAAAAATAACATCGTGTATTTTTTTTACATCAATCGATAGGGACAATCATATGGATCAAATCTCACTAACAAACATGATAATTTAATTAAGGGAAAACCATGAAATATTAAGAACAGTTATAAATTCAATAAGATAGGCACTTTTATTCATGATTTTCCTTTCATTTAATTTATCATGTTTCTTAGAGTGATTCGATCCATATTGATTGATGTCAAAAAGATAGAGAATATTATTTTTTCGAACTTTAGTCGATTCATCCTGGGTTCGATGCCCGATTGTGGCAAGCGAATTTTCTAAAATCTGTGAATACAGATTATTTTCTTTTTAAAAATGTAGGAATGTTTCCTTTGAGTAAAATTTGCTATCTCCAGTATTTAGAGTACTTGCCCTCCAGGTAGCATTGAAAAATTCCACCCTGTATGACTAGCTGACGTCGCTCGGTTTCACCCGCGTAGTTCCCGTTCCCGTGGGAGTATGGGGATAAAATATAGCCTATGTTACTCGCTGATAATGTGATGATCTTGCTGATAATCCATTGCTGAAAGAATTTTTTTTAAATCGGTCCAGTAGTTTTTCAATTAAATCGTAACAAACACACAAACAAACAAAAAACAAATCTTTCCTCTTTATAATATTTTATTATTGTAGTATGAATATACTTTTTATAATAGTAGGTATCTATGATACTGAATATAAATACTACAATACTTTCACAGTTCTTATGTCTTGTGACTGGGACTGTACATTTAATTTTCATCTTTGTTTCGACAGTTCAAAAGTGCCTGTAACTGGCCTACTTGAAATAAATGCTTTGATTTTGATACTGAATAGACATCTGTATTAAACATAAAATTGTAGCTTAAACATGCAATTTCTGTTGTCGAATCAGACTTTCCACCAGTACCCAGCATGGCGGCTCTTCTAAAAGTACTATCCTCCTCTACTCGATTGACGCGATTTCTCATTATAAACAAAAACAAAAAAATAGCTATCAAATTTCGACACCGAAATAGTTTTAAAGGAAAACCCAAGGGAAACCTTTCAAATCGTAATTACGGTTCTATATTCCATGTCGATATAATTATGTTAAGGCTAATGCTCCAGGGTAGCCCGCGAAATTTTCTTACGTTTTTTGCAATTTGCAGGCCAGTGCTAGGTTGTATGTTGATTAGAATATTATTCGCGGCTGTAAGACGTATGTAGTTACAAAATTATAATTATCAAAATTATCAATACAACCCTCCAAGTTCATAAAGGTGCAGGAATTACTTTGACCTTGAAAAAGTCATTTTTGGAGCATTCAACTAACGTGATCGTTAGCTGTGTATATGAATTGCAAATAAAAATAATATCCATCTCGCTTCTGTTGCTTTCAGCTTTTGCAGAATTTTTATTCTTTCCTTTTATTGACACAATGATAATACAACCCTTACGCCCCATTGCTAAAACTAATAAAACAGAAATATAACAAATATTCTAAAACTAACTAAAATAATAGGTACTTTACTTGATAATAAACCAAATTATAACTCAATGAAAAAAAATACAAAGCGGTTCAAAATGTTGTAGTTGTAGTACGAGTATAACAATGCGTTTACTATAGATACGCTCGAAAATCGGGACGCGGAAAAAAATAGCACAGGTCCTACGCCGACGGGCGCTCGGGCCGTACCAAATGTACTCTGTGGGCCGTACTAATTGGTGCTCGCCTATGCGTCGTAATTTATTGTAATTTAGGGTGATGTTAAAAATTATATTATGTCTGATTAAATGAATTGATTTTAATCAAACTTTGGAATTAGTTTAGTAAAAGATCATAGTTTATTTCTACATAATTTGTTTAATGTAATTACGCTTTATTCAAACCAAAAAATCACGATAAAATAGCGATATAAATCGTAAAAATTGACCTAAGATTTTGTTTTTTTTACTAATTAATGTTATTAATTATCGATATTCTAGTACATTAAGTGTCGACAAAAGTATATGTCTGATGCTTTGCGTATTTTAATTAGTGAAATTTATAAATATTTATGATAGATATAGGAGTCTGAAGTTGACTCTGCGATGATTTTTCAGTAAACTAGTTGTGGGAGATTAATCACTACTTACTAAACAAATAAGTTTTTGTAAATGTGTTACATGAAGTGTCAATAAGAAAGACTAGTCTATATTTAACATGTATTCAAAAATGCCAGGGTGTTATCTAAGTTAGTAAATTAGGCGACTAAAGTCTTAGAAATTTGCGCGAAAATGTGAAATGGCTCTTAACCCTGTGAATCCCGCTGCTCTCAAAACGGTGAAGGAAAACATCGTGAGGAATCCGACATGTCCTAGAACCAAACATTCGAAGACATGTGAAATCTACCAACCCGCACTTGGCCCGCGTGCTGGATTACAGCCGACGTCCTTTCACAGAAAAGACATTATCAGCATCAATCTCTTCCCCTTATCCCAATTCATTTGTGGTCGGCGCAGCATGTCTTCTTCTTGAAACACACTCAATTCAATTCAATTCTTTATTGCTTATCATATTATTATGATTATTATGTGTTTTAAAAAAAGATCTTATAATTAAAATAAAGTACACATGGACATTGTCCTTATTCAGAGACCCTTTCGGGCAAATAATTTATAATATTAGACGTTGGTGTCGTTTCTGTTGTGCCCAAACTAAACTTAATTTAGGCTTTTGGTATCTTTTTCTCTATATTCTAACGAGAAAGAGACGGACGTAATTTAGAGCTGTCAAATTTAATTGGTACTAATATTTCCAAACAAATGAAGGGTGCACGTAAAAACATGTCGACTAAAAACACGGTGAAGCGCAAGGCATAAACTAGTTTGACATCTCTAACTTAGTTCATAGCTATAGCCGTCCTTATCTCGCACTGCCTTTTAGTAAAAGATAGAAATAGCCTAAATTAAGTTTAGTTTGTGCACAACAGAATCGACACCAGTAAGTAGCATTTAAAAAATCATCATTAATTAAACATTTGTACGTTCATTCAAATAAGGTAATTATAATGTCAAAGGATAATAATACACTGGTCTTAGTTACCTAATTTAAGATTTGTTTCACATTTAGTTAATTATGTGTTCTGAAATCAGCATCTAATACTTTAATGTTTGCATGCCAATTTTATGGAGAAATGTGTAATTGCACTAAATATTATTTTTACCATCTTTTTTTACATTTATTGCAAATATATTTTTTTATTTTGACTTTGACTTTTCCATCTCATCAGTCACCTCCTTTCTAGCCGTATCATCCGTCCAACCATCGTTTCTTTGGTCTTCCTAACCATCCATATTCATCACATTAGTTCTTTGTTCTATCAGTGGGAACAAATGGTGTTAATTATGAGAGGTTAATTTAGGTAATTTAATTTCCATTCACATGCATTCTTCCAATGAAAAATAAAAAGGACGTACGCTATGTGCAAAAGGCCAAACACCCGTATCTTCAATTTATTTATTTTATTTATTAAAACTTTATGCACATAATGTACACAGGCGGACTTGGGCATTTTCTACCAGTCTACCTTAGGGTGATGCAGAGACAAAACAGTAGGTGCAAGTACAGAAAATTATGAAGAAAAAAAAAAAAAATTAGAAATAATAAAATAAAACAATAAATACATATATACATACATACAAACAAAATATACAAAGTCAAGAGAGATTAAAATACAACGATGATGAAAAACTACTAATTAATTATGGGACAAGTCTGCCAACTTCTAATGTAGGTGTTCGCGAGCTTTCACTTTAAATATGAGTCGACTGGTTGCCATCCTGATATTCAGAGGAAGCGCATTCCAAAGGAAAACCGCCTGGACAGGAAAAGAAGACTTAAGAAAACCAGAGCGGTGAGTAGGACATCGTAGAAGACGATTATTGAAGAACGAAGATTCTTGCTGTGCGCAGAGCATAAATATTGGAAATTGGAAGTGAGAAGTCAGATAAGAAGGAGAAGTGGGTTTATCTAGAATGGAAAACAAAGTTGTCAACGCCCTTAACGCTCTGCGCTGTCTGATGGGTCACAATTTTAAGCGTGACCGATGTGCGGACACATGGTCATACTTACGGAGATTAAAAACGAATCAAATGCAGTTATTTAGAAGTCGGTCAAGTTTATTGAGGAGATCTGCATTCAGGTCATAGTAACACACATCGCCATAGTCAAGTATGGGGAAAATAAGGGACTGAACCATTTTTACCTTTATGTGGGACGGGAGAATATTTTTCAACCGATAGAGCGACCGCAACGTACCGGTGACTTTCTTGCTCACAATCGCAACCT
Organism: Xestia sexstrigata; assembly: GCA_941918905.2. Lineage (NCBI taxonomy): Eukaryota > Metazoa > Arthropoda > Insecta > Lepidoptera > Noctuidae > Xestia > Xestia sexstrigata. Next base: position 9,861,283 of record OW799230.2, on the reverse strand, counting down.
GCTTACGCCAGTCAAGGCAGGTGTCAACATGCAAACCTAGATCCTTGAGGTCAGAGCTAAATGGAATCACTGTGTCGTCAGAGGTAACCGGTGGCACCGTTAAACCATTCAGCCTTCTCAAGCTATAGGGGCTCCCTACAATGATAGCCTGGCACTGGTTGGGGTAACAGCTACACCGAAACGATCAGACCAGTTTTTTAAAACTGCTAGATCCCGGTTCAGCCCCTCAATCGCATCAGATAAGTTGTCAACACCTGCCTGACTGTAGAGCTGCAAGTCATCAGCGTAAAGATGATACGCACACTGAAGCTCGGTAGTTATGAGATCTATAAAAATAGACAACAGAAGTGGAGATAAGATACCGCCTTGTGGGACGCCAGCATCAAGATTACACCAGTTGGAAGAAGAGTCTCCCGCAAGAACCGACTGCTGACGCCCCCGAAGATAGGATGAAAACCAATGCAAAACCTCGGGAGAGACCATTCGATAGGAGAGGATGGATAAAAGGACTTCGTGACTGACGGTATTGAAAGCATTAGAAAAATCTATCAGCACTAAAACGGAAACTTTAGTGTCTTCCATTCCCCGCCTTATATCATCAGTCACTTTAAGGAGAGCTGAAACGGTGAATAAAGTGAGAGAATTGTTTATGGACACAGGCCTCGAGTACTTTAGATAAAAAGGGAAGGATGGAAATCGGACGAAAGTGACTGGGAAGAGTGGGATTAGGAATTTAGGCAGTGGTCGCACATAAGCTTTCCGCCAGAGGGAAGGGAACTCACCGGAGTAAAGGGAGAAGTTAACGACATGGGAGATTGCAGGAAGGAGCTGGTCAAGAGCCGTCACGATCATGTGGCGACTGATGTCATCACAGCCCACGGCTTTGGATTTAATGGAGAGGATAATCTTCTTGATCTCTCCCGGGTCGACTGGGGTGAAGGCAAAGGGGGTAAGATTGGGACGCGTCAGACCAGCAAGGTAGTTTGACATTTGATTTGGCTATCAAGAGTGGGAACAGTGGCGAAATGGTGATTTAAATCGTCCAAACCAAATGTTTTAGGAAGGTCTGAATGTCGCGATCTGCCTATACCTAGAGTTCCAAGGAACTTCCAAATATCAGCAGGAGAAGAAGAAGTGATATTGTCAAGAATGTGGCGGCGTTTAGCGTTGCGTATCATCTGATTGCAACGATTGCGAGCAGTTTTGAAGAGAGTCCAATTATCCTCCGACCGATCCTTTTTAAACTTCCGGAACGCGCGGTCCCTTCGTCGCATTGCCATCCGAACTCCTCTGTTCATCCATGGCGCAGGCGGGCGCTTGAGCTTGACTTTCTTGATAGGAGCGTGGGTGTCGTACAGCTTGACTACAGCTGAATTAAAAAGATCAATTTTATCATCAACTGAAGTGGCTTCCTCCAGGGGTGTCCAGTCAATATTAGAAGCATCTTGTATTAGTTTTTCAGTATTCATCCGAGCAAAGGCACGCCTGTATTGGAAAGTAGGTTTGGGTTTAGGAGGTTTAAGGTTATAAGATAGGAAGATAAGGTCATGATGGGAAAAGCCAGGAGCGACATGTTGACCATGTGAGGAGACTAGGGAAGGATTAGAAATGAGGATAAGGTCGAGCCAAGTATCATCACCGACAGTGTTGTGATGCGTTGGTTGGAGAGGCAACACATGCAAACTAGCTGACTCGACCAGATGCAGGAGTTTACAGGATCGAGGGGAGTTATGGGCAAGGAGGTTGGTGTTGAAATCCCCCATGACTATGTGATGTGCGTACTCCGAACCTAAAGATTCTAGAACCGATTCGAATTCGATGAAGTAATCAAGGGAAGGGGGACAATATACAACTCCAATGACGATTTTAGCTCCTTTAACACAAACCTCAAGAAACAGAAACTCAGCCGAACTATTAGAGGAAGAAGTGGCGAGAATTTTAAAAGGAAAATCAGCACGAAGGTCAATTGCTACACCACCCCCTCTCTTACCGATACGATCATTCCGTAGTAGAACGAAACCTGGGAGAGAGTAAGTGGTGGATAGAAGTTCAGGCTTAAGCCAGGTCTCGGAAATCAGGACGGCATGGACGTTGTTGTTCGTAAAACTATCATAAAGTTCATTGAAGTGGCTTGGAACACTCTGGCAAACGTTAAACAGTCGGTCATGATTTTGGTTGAAAGTTTGACGTAAAAGATCGCCAAGAGTGTCTATAACGGAACAAAAACTATCATCATCAGAAGTGGCAGCTGATTCGTTGGCAGAGAAAAAAGATTCATTATCAAAAAAAGTTGTCATGGATAGATAGAATTTATAATAAATATAACAAAATAAATTATACAATAAATAAACACTCTAGAACACTATACGGCGTTTGCATCTCTGCACCACCCGCCAGCTAACATCATCATATAACAAAACAGGGTAACAACAAGTGTACTGACAAAGAACACATTAAGTAAAACTATCGCATTAACAATTTAAAAGTAGTTATAAAAGTATGAATAAAATAACTCTAACCTGGTATTTGGAATTTAACCTTTTGAACGCCATTGTCACATATACGAGACAAGCAAGCGCGTGCCCTTTGCGCCAACGACAATGTGTTACAAAAATGCGCGGTGCACTATATATAACACGAAATAAATAATTTTGGAATTCATTTATTTAACACTTCAAGCACAAAGTACTGAGGCGGACTTAATGCCATAGGCATTTTCTACCAGTCAACCTTTAGGTGATGCAGAGACAAGCAGTGGTAGGTGTCACTTCTGAAAATGAGAGAATAATTTTATTTAATACTACGATATACAACAAGGATAGGTTATATAGAAAAGGTGGAGGTGGTTGTGGTGGTGGTTGGATAGGTATCTGGGGTGAAATTGTGGCTTGCGTAAGCTTTATTGTCATTGAATATCGTTGCCCGTCATTTCTGTGGAGTATCTCTAGTTGAATCTTTGTAAACAAATTTAAATTACAATTACCGAAAATGTATGAAATCTAGGAATTGTAAACGATTCCTAGGAATTGTTCACAATTCCTAGGAAATGTATACAATTCCGAGCCTACTTAGGAAATGTGTAAAATAATGTTTCAAAGATTCTCTAATACACACTTTTCCTGGGAAATATATGCATTTCCTAGGAATTGTATGTAATTCCGAAATGATACTAGGAAATGTATAAAAGCGAATGTTCTCTGTGAATAAAATAAATAAAACACGCTTGAAAACTGAAATCAGAATTTTTATCAAGATTGTTTGCACTATAAGTGTTTCGAAATTTGTATTTGGGTTGGTTTTTTGTTTGTTTGAGGTTGATTGTTAGATTTTCTGAATGGTTTAAAAAAATTAAAGTGTGAACCATTATTTTTAAAGTGCGTTTATATATTTCTCCTTAAGAACATCAAGAATGTAACACACTTCCGATCAGAGCGATCGGAAGTGTGTGGAAGAGCGATAAGAAATGTATCTAAGATATCCTAGGAAAAACTTTAGGAATTGTATACATTTCCTAGGAATTGTATACAATGACGGATTTCATACATTTCCGGTGACAAATATATGTATAGTAGTCGCAAGCTAGAGTATGAGGTCCTGGGTTCGATTCCCAGATCGGGCAAAGTGTTGTTAGATTTCCTTCATCAATTTCATTAGTCAGCCATGGAGTGTAGATTAGTGCCTGGTTGATAGCAATAGGGTTGTCCCCTGTTACATGGGACCTTAATATAACTGGCGAAATGTGGATGTACTGTTATACCTCTTCCTTTTCGGGTATTACAGTCCTGCAGGCTTAGCCAAGTTGACAATCTACAATCGTTAACGCTAGTAGAAAACTAATCAAATGAATGGGAATGACATCATCTCAACGTTAAATCACGTGATCAACACAAACGAATAGAAAATTCGTAGACAAGTTTACATCGTTCAAAATGATAGAATAGAATGTTATCGTTTCTACAATGTTGATCGCTATACTCTTTGGTAGGAACGCTCACCATAGACTAAAGTGTAGGTTTTTTTTAAAGTCTTAGGAGAACGAGCGATCGACTTGGCTACCAATTTAGCGCTGTCTATAATCGCTTATGCCGAAGCGGTTACGATTGTAGAAAGCGAATCGATACGAAACACTAGGCGTGCTGATGTTATGTTACTAATGACTTTGATGATAACTGTAGGTTTACAACATAGTACGGGACGGCAGCTCGTACTTGGAAGGACTCCGGCGGACGCTGGAAGAGTACAGCATGTTTCTAGAGAGCTGTAACCGACGGAACTCAAGCATGGTAAGCAGCATAAATTGTTTTTCGAACATATAATCAGTTTGAATACAGAAGATGTTCTATTTAAAATTCAAATTCGGCTGCATCTGATCGAACCCAACACGGTAGGGAGCATTATGTAACGCGTGGTCTATTCCTGCAAGAAAAAAATAAGTAATTTGTAAATCCTTTTGCGTAGATAGCTGTATTGTACTTAGTGACTGGCAAAATGGATATAAAAATCCCTTAACGAAGCCGAAAAGCACTTGTTCTCCCCGTCATTGCGATAATTTTTTTGTTCTACACCATAGGTACCTGGGAACCTTCTAGTTACGGAGATATTGGGGGCCAAAGTCCAACTTTTTCACAAGTTTTTAATGTTAGAACTTTATTCTAAAAACCTCTATGACTAGTTTACTATTCAATGCATTTATTCAGCCCAATGTTTTGAGTGCGTTACATTGAGTCCTTCCGTAAAACGTGATTTTTAACTCCAAAAGAAAAGTAAAAGTTTCTCAGCAATAATTTTTGCGTAGAGTTACTTAGTTTTGATGTACAGAATGCTTGTTTGACGATTTCGTGAAGGGTCAGTTTACACCCTGTATAGATAAATAATATCAACTGGATAATTATTATCTATTAGCGTGAGGGCAAAAGAGCGTAATAATGTGAGTCGCGTAAATTCGGTTTTGAATACATAGTTGGGCTCATTTTACGTCGTTACGTGACACAAACCAGACTATCGTATGAAGTGGCGTAAATTACGCGACTCATAATTCATGATGAGGGATTTTCTTTTTAACCCTTCCCTTGTCGCTGGATAGATGGCGCTGAACTTGGTACGTTACTGCAAGGAACGGAAGGTAAAAAAAAAGCGCGAGAAGGTAGGTTATATTCGGAAGCTTAAGCAAACGAAAGTGTTAGTCAACGAGCGTATGTGACGTGACGCAATGTTTTTTTTCCAAGCGTTTTGGCTTTGGTACCAACTAACGTAGTCAGTTCAACGCCATCTAGAGAGTTCTTGGAAACTCTTTTTTTTTTAATTCCTCAAAAAGAAAACCTCTCATTACATTCGTTTGACCTCACCCTTAACGTGATATTTAAAATAACTAAAAACCAACATTTGAATTCTAGCAAAACTCAACATCCAGCAACTTCTCATCAAACTCAACATCCTGGCGGCCACAATACGACCCTCCATCGGACTCCAACTCTTCGACCTTCCCATCTTCCAACAGCTCCACACCTATGCTTAACTTCCAAAACTATAACAGCTCCATTTTTCCTTCGAAACCTGGGAACTCGACGGAAATCAGAAGCAGGTCCAATAATATGAGGAATCGGAGTAATCGGAGAAGGATGTCTTGCCAAGAGGCCACGGAGTCCAGTGAACAAGTTCGCCGGTACGCGGACCTGGCTCTGTGGGCCACGGGGAGACTGCAAGATTTGGCGTACGCTAAGAAGTATCAGAAGGTAAACTATATTAGTAATGCACTTCATCATCAGCCTATTAATGTTCCCACTGCTGGGACACAGGCCTCCTCTCTAGGAGAGGGAATGGCCTATAATCCAGCACGCGGGCCCAGTGCGGATTGGTAGATGTCACATGTCTTCGAACATTTGGTTCTAGAACTAGTTTCCTCACGATGTTTTGCTTCACCGTTTTGAGAGCAGTGGTGATGAAATAAATTACACAAAGTAATGCGCCTGTCTGGGTTCGAACCCACGACTTACTGTTCGTAAGTCGGGGCCGCCACCACTGGGCCACCGCTGCTGTCTGGGCCACCGCTGCTCACTGGGCCACCGCTGCTAATACACTTACAAAAACAAAACTAAAAACAGAAACAGATTATAAAATAAATAAATAAATATCGCTGGACATTACACACAGCGCCATCTAGTGCCACACTAAGTAACGAGGCTCGTGTCGTGGACACCAGATAGTTGATATACTACATAGATACTTTTTGTTTGTAAATACATACTTATTATACATATAAACATCCATGACTCGGAAACAAATGTCCATGCTCATCACACAAACATTTGCTCCTACTGGGATTCGACCCCGGGACCCTAAGAACGTCAGGCAGCCTTACTACCGCTGCGCCATTCGGGTCGTCAGATCGTGACATATCACAACTACTGCTACTGGAAAGTTGCACTAGTTCGGGCAACCGGACTAACAATTGTTTTGAGTGCTTGATTGTACCTACTCGGCTATTTTGAGAATGTAATATTTTGCGAATAAAGGGAGATAACGACAAAATCGCCAACTTTCGGTTTCTAATTACTAACGAATAAATCCGGTTGCAATAATGATGTTTGCGAGAAACGTTTGGATGTAGAGACTTGCTTTACTCGCAAGCATCATTATTGCAACCGGATTTATTCGTTAGTAATTAGAAACCGAAAGTTAGCGATTTTGTCGTTATCTCTGTCGAGACTGCTGCCGGGCCCTGCTTGATCATACACAGGATGCTGTTGGCGCTGCCCCGCACCCCAGTATACAGGGTTAGTTTTCAATGACCGGCCAAATTTTCAGAGATGGTTTAGAATCGATTTTTCGATAATTATAATGAAAAAAATAACATTTTTTTTTTAAATAAAATTTCATTTCTGTCCACCACTAAAAAGCGAACGTGTCGATATTGCAACAGCACAATTCAGTTCAACAACCTAGATAGGTAGCAGTTAGCACACACATACATTTGGCGGTGCATGCACGCACACAAGTGCATTGATTCCCACTATGTTTATGATTTAGGTCATTTATAGGACATTTTGAAATTAATGCTATTAGTTTATTTTATATTTTTCGACAATAATATTTTAACTGCACTTTTGGTTTGATATCTAAATCTTAATTTTAAATTTTGGCTGGTCATTGAAAACTAATCCTGTATAGTAGCGTCCCCCCTAAACGCCTCACGTAATTAATGGACGCCCCCTTACCCCACAGACAGACGAACAAGAAGAGAACGAGCTAATCCTCAAGCTGGCGTGGTTCCTGGACCGGCTGGCTTACCTCAGCGGCTACGAGCCTGAATACAAGGATTATAATTATTATGAGCCGAGAGGAACCACTCGTAAGGATTTCTTACATGATTCTTACATATATTTTGTTAACTCATCGCATTGATAAATAAAAAACCCATATCAATGTCTCATCGTCAATATCTTGCTCTTATCCCAATTCACTTGTGGTCGGCGCAGCATGTCTTCTTCTTCCACACTTCTCTATTACTCGTCATCTCATCAGACACCTCCGTTCTAGCCATATCATCCGTCACACAGTCCACCCATCGTTACTTTGGTCTTCCTCTACTCTTATACCCATCCACATTCACACTCAGAACTTTCCTCGCGACATTTCCCTCATTCCTCCGCATCACATGCCCATACCACGACAACACAACCACACAACTTTTCTTACGACACAACTAAACTATCTTAATTAATACCACTCTGCTGTCAAGTTATCAAAATAAGCGAAGTCGGCATTGTTAAACTATTGTGTATACTTCGCTAACAGATGAAGGTGTGTGCTTCTCACCCAGAGTTCCAGTATTTATGTTCATGAAGGTCATCATCACCTGCGTGCCCCTTCCAATTATGTTGGGGTCGGCTTCCAGTCTAACCGGATGCAGCTTTACATGGAGCGACTGCCTATCTGACCTCCACAACTCAGTTAGTAGTACTGGGTAATACGATACCCCTTGATAAGACTGGTTGTCAGACTTTCGGTCCACTGACTTCCAGTAACGATTGTCAAAGACCTACAGATGACTACTCGGACGAACGACCAAGGGGTCTAGGATGGTCACCCATCCACGGATCAACCTTGCCAAACGTAGCTTAACCTTCAATCCATCCGTCCGGCTTTTTTTTTTTTGGGACAAGCCCGCCACACTGTTCCCAAACCACTGTAACTCCTGAAAGCCAGAATCAACAGTGGCGACCACCAGAAAAGCGCCGAGACAATGAAGCTCGACGAAGTCCCAGAGAATGAATTTAACTGTCTTGGATCCCGCAACGAAATTAATCAGAAAAGTATAGTGGAGGAGTAGGAAAAAACCGTAATTTCCACTTCCCTCCATTTCAGCAGGAGACAGAACGAAACAAGGCCAATAGGCACAAAGGGACGTTTACAACTGGGATAGGCCCAGTTGCCTAGCACCACGGATAAATATTAACATTAATGGGTCCTAAGTTGTGAGCTGTTATATTTGATTCCAATAATAGGTATCCGTCCGGCTGTTAATATTTAGCCAGAAGCCCCATATAACCTCAAAGATGCCTTTCTTCGATAGGAACCCCAACTACCAGTCCTACAGCTCCAACCCTGGTCCCATCATCAGACGACCTGACCAGGGAGATGATGGACTGCCTCAAACGCAACTCTTCGGAGCCAGCCACCGAGCGCTGCCGCTACCCTCTGGAGATACCTGACCTGATGAGGCAGGCTATGAGTGGAGGTAGGTCACATGAGGTCCTTGGTTCGATTTCCAGGTCGGGCACAGTGTTATTGGATTTTGCCATTAGGAAAAGGGATGATGACTGACTAAAAAAAATATGATTCTGTTTAGTCCGTCAGTTAGATTATCGAAAAATATCGGAAACGTGTTTTTGGTTTTATCACATTAATAAAAATTGTAGAAAATAAAACGCGTTATAGATCAGGAGTGGGGGCTTGTGACGTCATTTTCCGGTAAAAAATGTAGGTACACAAATGTGACGTCACACGAGATTTCGACGCACTGTATCGTCTTTATAAAAATAATGTGTCCAATATTTTTTGGAAATCTATCTGACGCCCTAATTAGTGTTTTTTTTTGTCATCCACCGTATTTCTCAGTAGCAGTCACGCTCACGAAAGATTGGGGCCCGGGTGATGGCATAGGCTCGAACCTTATTATATTATGCCACTTAAAAATAACAGACGAAATGTGGGTGTACTATTAGGTACAGCTCTGCCTAGCCCTTCGGGGATTACAGTAGGTGTGATATTTAGTCTAGTTTTCATTACAGGTACCACAGAATCATCGCGGCCGTCAGACTCCAACAGCGTCGTCCCAATGAACAGCCCAGACCAATCTTCGGAACTCCTGATCACGTCCCCGAACAATTTCGTTCCTACTCGAATTTCTAAAAGATCTACCGACTACACATACTATTATCCTGCAAAACCTTTGCACGAGTTGACATACCCAGTACCTTTAGTTAAATTGATAAAACATCGGCTGTCAAACATCAAATCAGTTGTCAAAACTATTGTGGAACGACGCCTTGCCCATCTTGCGGAGAAAAAGGACGAAAAACACCATTTTGAAAAACGTTCGATAGATGACAGTTATGTTGAAACGTCAAATTCTATTCGTATGTCAAGTGATCAAAAGTTTGCCAAATCGATTGAAAAAAGGCCTTTAGATGTTGGGTCTCCATTAGTTCATTATCCCGTATCTGATGTTTCGGTTATAAATACGAAATCTTTCAGAAAACGATCTGTAGATGAACGTAGAGTCACTTCTAATCATGTTAACAAATTGTCGAATTTCAAATCCATTTTTAAATCTAACGGAAAAGGTCCAGTGTTTAGAAAAAAGTTCGAACACTTTCTCTCATCTACAAAATTAGCAAAAAAATCGTCGAAATATCCTATTTCAGACATAAAGTCTGTTAAAAAACGATTCACGGACGATCCCTTTTCAAAACTAGCGAATTACTACATAAAATACAAAGTATGGGATCACTCTAACCCAATATATCAGAAAAAGAATTTCAATAAAAAAACTGGAGTGTTTGAAGTAAAAAATCATTTGAACGAGCCGAAAAATATATACAAACGATCTCTATTTAAGAAAAAGGTCATACATTTGCATGTTCCAAAACCTCTAGAAGTAATCCGCACTTATGCTCAACATAAACACCCGACTCACAAGCCAAAAATCTTTGCTAACTTGCGAAAACTACACGATTTGAAATACAAAAAGTTAGATAAAGTACACAAAATTGCTAAAAGGTCCATAAATTACGAACACATGTATTTACCCCGTATTTCCGCGGACCCACAAGGAGATATAAGTTATTATGTCAAAAACAAAGAAGGTACGAATTTCAACCCTGATTTGGTGCAAGCAGGGCAGGTTAGGTTAGGTTTGGAACAAGTATTTCAGACTGGCAACATTGAAGTTGTGAGGAGATTTGGCGCGAACTATAACCCTCTAAATCCTGCACCGTTTTATACTGGAATATTGGCCAGTATAGCTGATGTATAGGACATTATACTTATAAAATCACACAGGTCCAAAAAAAATTGCCGTACCTACCCATCATTATCTTCCAGGCCTTGTCCATGTTATTTTGGGTCGGCGTAACACGTATTTTTCTTCTATTTTACCCTGTCATTCGTCACGCAATCGTTTAGGTACTCCTTTTTAGGGTTCCGTGCAAAAAATTAAAAAAACGGAACCCTCATAGGATCACTCGTGTCTGTCCGTCCGTCTGTCACAACCAATTTGCTCCGAATCTACAGGACCAAATAAGGTGAAATTTGGTAGGATGGTGGATGGTGTAATAGTATATCTATTGGGAACAACCTGTATCATTTAAAACTTCCTCCACTATTTCTGATTCTTGTGAACGAACGGCCGGATTGGTCACCGAAGTTCGCTCGTTGGTATGTATTAGATATTATTTCGCCAAATACCCGTTGTAACTTTTGTAGTCGTTTCTTATTAGGAAATTAAAAAGAAAAGATTTTCAAACCTTACTGTGTCATATATATTATTAAATGAAAGGGCTCGTTATGAGAATCTCAAAAATATTTTTGTTATTATTGTAAAAATAAGTAGTTTTGATTTTATTCATGAAAATTGACCATTGGGGAATGGTCAATTTTCATGGAGGGGCTCTAATCTCCCAAACTACTGAGCCTAAAATTTTGAAGAAAAAAATACAAAGTATAGTTCATTGCTTGTAGAATGTAGAATTCTATCAATTGAAAATAAAGTGGTAAACTCGATATAAGACTGGAATTGTACGGAACCCTTTCAACGCGAGTTCAACTCGCACTTGGCCTTTGGTCTTCCTCTCCCTCTGGATCCATCATTTGAATTGCTGCCGTACTCATATCCTACCTAAGGTAGGAAAGGTTAGTTTTGAATGATCGGCTAAATTTTCAGAGATGGTTTAGAATCGATAATATTTTATAATGAAAAAAGAAAACAACATTTTTTTTAAATTTAATTCCTGTCCACCACTAAAAAGCGAACGTGTGGATATCGCAACAGCACAATTCAGTTCAACAACCTAGATAGGTAGCAGTTAGCACACACATACATTTGGCGGTGTATGCACGCACACAAGTGCATTGATTCCCACTATGTTTATGATTTAGGACATTTTTAAGAAATTTTCAAATTAATGCTTCTATTTTATATTTTTCGACAATAATATTTAAAAGGGGGGTTTTAAAGGGTGGCAGCCCCGAGTAAGTCGTGGGTTCAAACCCAGGCAGGCGCATTACTTTGTGTAATTTATTTCATCAGCACTGCTCTCAAAACGGTGAAGGAAAACATCGTGAAGAAACCGGCATGTCCTAGAACCAAACATTCGCAGTTTTGGTTTGATATCTAGATCTTAGTTTAAAATTTTGGCTTGATTGATTGATTTTCGTCGTTGAAAACTAACTCTATATTAAACTACCAAATGAGCAATATTTGTTACCAGGTGTAAATGGACTTTTCACGCAGCTGTCAACCGAGCATTCTGCAAACTGCTGCTTATCAAAACCACGCAAAAATTATTGCCGGGAAACGACTTTTTTCTTGGGGTTTGGTGTGATTATGGATCGGTCATGGAAGAATCACGTTTTTACGTTTTTCCATACTTCTCTATTACCTACTCATCTCGTTAGACACTTATTTTCTAGCCATATCATCCTTCCCACAGTCCATCCATCGTTTCTTTGCTCTTCCTCTACTCTTATACCCGTCCACATTCATACTCAGAACTTTCCTCGCGACATTTCCCTCATTCCTCCGCATACCACGACAACCGACTACCACACAACTTTTCAGTCATTGGCACCACTTTCAGACTTCCCCTTGGATCTTCCATTCGCGTTACACCACACATCCACCTTAGCATTCTCATCTCAACCTCATGCAAATGCCTTTCATTCATCTCTTTAGTGACCCAACATTCTGATCCATACAAGACAGCAGTTCTAACAATTGTTTTATAAATCTTCCCCATAAGTATACGGGGACTACATGAGCTAAACGCGAGTTTTATAATGCAGAAAAAGCTTATGATTCACTGCAATAAACAAAACCAGAAAAATATATGATATTCTTCAGGATATATGATAGTATTAGTAGTAGAGTGTTTTGAATACATAATGCAACTAATTTTACTCGATAAAATAAAAACACGAACTTGTAAAACCATACTAAAATACATGCGATTATTCTGATTTTTTGGCAAAAAAATCTACAAGTAACATATTAGCATTATAGTGGTGTCGATTCTGTTGTGCAAAAACTAAACTTAATTTAGACTATTGCTATCTTTTTCTCTGTAATAAAACGAGAAAGAGACGGACGTAATTTAGAGCTGTCAAATTTAGTTGGAACTAATATTTCCATACAATTGAAGGGTGCACGTAAAAACATGTCGACTAAAAACACGGTGAAGCGCAAGGCATAAACTAGTTTGACATCTCTAACTTAGTTGACTTTTGTAAATCGCAAAAAAAACACTATTTTTACACAATTCGGCCCGCAGTGACCGACTTAACAACCACTTTGCAAGCTGATTAGAACTTTATTCTAACAGTATTTCAAACGAAGTTTGAACCACCACAATTAAAGTTGCTAATTTTGGAAGTTCCTGGCCTTAAACATGGCGAAATGTGGGCGTACCTCTGCCTAATCGTTCGAGGATTACAACCGTGATGTTCATCCTTGATTTTATAGTACAGGCCGGAATTTTTTGGACCTTACCATGCTTTTAAAATGTGTATGGCTTTTCACTATTGTCTATCTCACAGAATGTTTTATTATTTAAACTGCATGCCGAATATACTTGTATTAGATTTTCTTCTGGGTTGCCAATTTAAAAATGTAAAAGGTGTTTATAAATATGAAGAATTGTTTGTGCTTACCATAAAACTTAAATTTGCTATTTTATAAAAATAGTTTGTATAAAAAAGTATGAAACTAGAGTTGTGTTTAAAATATATAAGTTTTTCATTAAAAAATGCACTTTTGTTATTAAAATACCCGTTCCGTGACGTCGAAATTGCATTATATTTAAGCTTTGTAAAATAAAAACGACATTTTCATATTATAGTGATGTTTTATTATAACTTTGACGGTATAGAACAAAAAAATGATGTTATAACTTACATTATGCTAGCTCTAAGCTTTTTAACAAAATTATGATAAAAATCCGGCAAAGGAAACTCAAAAATTGGCTTTAAAATATATAAATATTTAAAGCAACGTTAATCGCTTGAAAAACTGCTTTCAAAATACTGTAATGTATTATAAGTGAACATATAGATTTGGTGAATTAATGAAAGGTTGATTGTATCATATTAGTTCAATTCATTCGTTCTTTTCTGGAGATTTTTTTTTACATTTTGAGTTTCCCTTACCGAAAATAATGAATAATAATAAAAATGATTCTTAAAAGAAATGTTTCTTACACTAAAAGACTGTAAAATATTATTTAAAAGATTGCTTTCGATTTTTATTAAGATGAGATTTCAAAATGTAACTTTCAAAAGTGACTTAGGTTTTTATTATTGTTGAATTTAAGTGGAATCAATATTCCAATTATTTTACATATTTTTTTATAATCTTATAGACACATAAGATAAAAATGATGCGTTTCTTCGCCTAGCCCGTAAAAGACTTAGCCTAAAGTTACATTTTAAAATCACAATTTCATCTTTAGACCCTTGACTTAACTATTTGGTCCCAATTTGTGACAACGTCTCACGATCTTAGACTGCACACCCATCCAGTTCGCGGCCGCACAGCGGTTGCCTTACTTCAACACAATAATGACTTTTTAAACTTTATTTTTCGTAATGATTAACAAATGCATTGATAACAAGTTGCATGACGAAATATAATTATTTAAATTGTTTTTTTTTCGTTATTGGCAACATTATTAACTCTATTATTGTCTGGAATTAAAAAAACAGTAACATTTTTTTACAATCTAATACTTTTCAACTAAGATCGTGTCTAGGAATGTTTAACAATACATAAATATATTTAAAAAATATATAATTAAAAGAGAAGAAACTATCCTACATAAATATGTACTTACTTACGACGACAACTCTATAAAATGATAAGCCTTAACGTCGCTAAAATGTGTCAAAAGTAAAAAGTCCACCATTTTGAATTTTACGTCAAATACGACACAATAGTAATAAAAGAATTACATGAAACAACAAAAACATGTATTTCCACATTAATTTTCGAAAAAGGCACGATTTTTAAAAACTATTCCAATTATACTTAATCCTAAAAATAATAATTATGTATATACTCGTTATACCTATATACAAACTGTCTACTGTCCAATTACTTATTTATAAAAACAAGTCCTTAAAATAAAATGTTATTTTAACAGATTTCAATAAACTGTCAAAAATACTTGGATTATTCCTTACAATTTACCAATACACAAATTGATCATCATCAATCAACAACTACGTATAAACTTTCTTTCCTATCAATCAATCAATCAGTAATTTGACAGCTGTCACAGTGACTTTGACATTACATATGACTCTGTGGTCTCTTCTTCCTACTGAACAAGCCTCCGAAGACGCCCTTCTTATCTTTCTTGTCCTTTGTGACGCCGCTGACTGAAAGCTCGGACTCGCCTGATGACCTAGTTTAAAAAAAAAATGTAAAATAACAATTTAATCGTTTTTACCCTTTGTTACCCTAGTTATATTAATTTAGTTTACACTGTAAAATCATAGTGTCTTATACTTCACTATTAGTCTAATTTTAATTAATAATTAAAGTTAAAATAAACAGAGTGATATTTAAATTAAAGTTATAACATTATAGAGTGTAGTGGGGTAGTACAAAAAAACTGTGAACATGTTGGCTGTTTCAACTCTAATATCTCCGTAACTAGAAGGTTCCCAGGGGTGTCCACTGTCCAGAACAAAATTAATATTGCAATGATTATTAGAATTGCCTTTCGGCTTCGTTAAGAGTCTTTTTATACCCATTATTACAAATATTTACCTAGAAGCGGGTCTCTGATCTAGCGCGGGCGAGCCTCCGCTGCCGGCGACTGACGCAGGCCGAGTGTTGCCTCCACTGCTGCCGCCATAAGCTAGAAAATGATGTAGAACTTTAGTGCCTTGATGACGTAAATGGGTACAGAAAAGTGAAAGGTTGAAAGAGTAAAAAGTTATCTCTTGTTGTGAAAGTGATTAGAATTTAGTAGAGAAATGATGAAAGAGAATGACGTTTTATTTTAGTTTGTCATTAAGGCACGTTTTCATGTAATGCGACACCTAAATAAAAGCGCTGTTGGATCTTGAACGCTTGAATCAGCGTTGCGAGTTGGGGTTTCAACAGCGCTTAAATATTTAGGCTTTCATTCAGGTACCGCTTAAAACCGAGTATACAAGTATTAATATAATTATGAAGCTGTCTAAAATTGGTAGCCTGTGATAAAATATCAAGTTAATATTTTAGTGCAGTTTTGTATTGTGTAGTTATTAATTCGATTAGACCTAGACTTTCAATGACACAACAAAATATAACTTTTACTAGTGGAAGATACAATATGGAAACCAACACCATAAAAAAAAACAAAAGCACACAGAAAAACAAAACATATTCAATCTGAATAAAAATTATTTATAACTACAAACATAGGAAAGCAAACATCAAAATAATTGTTCAACTTAAATACATTGGAGCAGATTTAATGTTAACTACCCTATTAAGGGTATTTACCCTAATAATACCGACTAAAATATATTTAAGTTAGATTATAAGTAGGTATACTAAGCATAATTACATACTTAAATTACAATTAAATTTTAGCATGTTACATATCATAAAATATAAGGAAAATTATGTGCAGCTAGCACATAATTTTCTAAATTGGACATACTATACAAAAAAACAGGATAACTCTATAAAATCCAAGACGCAACTTCTTTTTTTGCGTTTTTGCCAAGCATAAAATATCCACCAACCGACACTGGGCCCGGGCGTTGAATTACAGCCCACTCCCGCTAGAGCGGAAGTCTGTGTCCCAACTAGCATAATAAGCCAAGCAGTGAAGAATAATAAATAAATAGTGGCGGTTAGTCCAATATATAAGAACGTAAACAAGGCGAAAGGAGTATATGAGGATCGTAGGGACCAAAGCGAGAGTTTATGTATGTATGTAGTCCAATATATATTAATTACGAATATAATTAAATATTATATCATACACTGCAGTCGATGCAGTATGTAGAGAAGATGGCTTGCTCCTGATTGCATGTGAGAAATATAAACAATTGTTAGAAAAAATAACCTGTTCATTTTGCATGGAGCATCGCTTTTTTAGAGTAGGCCACACGTTAGTAGGAACAATAACAGCATATTATGCTGGCCTCGTATTTAATTAAAACTTGGGGCTGCGCTAGGCCAGCTGAAAGTCTAAGTGTTACCATGAACGTGCACCCTACTGTACCAAAGAACAAATTTATAACTGAGTAAATTAAGTTTTACTGAAATGATCGTCAAACAGGGACTATTATAAACAAATTTGTGTATGATTGCACTCGTAAAGCGTAAAATATGTTGGTCCTTTGGTACGGATATTAGTAACTAAATTAGTAGGTACCTATTTACATTTGGATAAAGTTACACTACTAGCAAGCTACGCATGTATAGCTAGCTAGAACTACAAGACTTATAGGCGAAGGGTATAAACAAATAATTTCAAGAAAAAAAATATTTAGAATGTACAAATATAAAAATAACTACATAATTTTAAAAAGAATTACATCAGCAGAGTACAGTTATATTTAAGAAGGAAAGATATTTATGAATAGAAAATCTACATACAGACAAAATCAAATACGAACAGAATCGTCGGCATGATTTACAATATAATAGAAAAATAAATTAAAAATAATCGAAATATTATAATGCATACTGCCAAAGCTTCCCCAAGCAAACAAAAATAATTGCTAGCTAGCTTTAACAGCAAAATACAGGAAAACAAAACTAAGCAAAGATAAAGAAACTGCTATGTACTAGAAATAAGACAGTTGCAGCAACTTTAGCACGAAAATAAGGATCTACATAATGTTGGTAAACGATTCGATTTCTATCAATTTGTCAAGATACATATTTGTTGAAATCGAGTTAGACTCTTCTATGTAATGTTACAAGTCCTATAACAAATTGTTCGTTAAATGTGTATTTATTTTGGTTAATTTTCGTGCTAGGTTGTTTTTTTTTTTGGTGAACCATGGAGCCGTTACTAATCAAAACAAACGCTATATACCTAATTCATCTGCCTTATTACCTAGTTGACTTAAGGTAAAAGCACCAGGGTTGACTGAGAAATTCAAATTTTCTTACGTTTTTTGCAATTTCTAGATCAGATTGTATTTCGCTTATCATATTTTAATCAACATACAACCTGACACTGACCTGCAAATTCACTACCTTGGCGCATCTATCTTAAGCACCAAAATATACTGGATATTAAATTACTTAGTGACGGCTCTCATGGTTTACTAGAAGTTATTTAATTTGATTAATCTCTAAATTTTAAATTTCAGAGCCATTACTAAATAGTTGATCAATACAAAAATATTCTTGCCAAAATACAGTAAGTTAGGGGCTAAATGTTAGTAGTGTCTACCAAGCTCCACAACCCGGCTGCATCGGTACTTGAAAAGGCTCAAGAGGTACTTTTGAAAATTATGGTCTTTTGGCACTTTAGAAACAAATGTGCAAGAAGCTTGTACAGAACTTTATTAATTTTTGTAACTGGTTTTTCCATTATCTTACAAGTCAGCTAAAATCTATTACTTTATTTCCAGTTCATTACCGAGTCAGATCAATAGTTTTATAGAAAAATAATGCTATTGCCATTTTGGATTTTTCGCGCAAAGATTCCAACAAGAACTACTCTTAACATAAAAAATGAAATTGCAAGAAAGAAGATATCGCTTCTCTCTCTCAAACAAAAGGTAGTCAAACCATCAAAGAAAAGATATTGTTTTGCTCATAATTGTAGTTTCAGTTGCTAAAAGTACCACCGGACCCCAATTTCGAAAGTACCACTCAACCCACAAACCAACTGACCGGTTTCACTCGTCGAGTAAAAGTGTGACGTGGTCTCAACACCCTGCCAATTATTGTTCTGTCCCGATGCGTATCCTTGCCACGACGTCGTATTCCTCACTTGGGTATTCGCATTGGCATCTCGCCCTTGACCCCAGTTACCCCCCGACATTCTTTGCTGGTAGCTATTCACTAGGGCAGACACTGATTGCTTTTCTCCTTGAGCGTTCGTTCGTTCTAAGTTCGGGTTTCTCTCGGGCAAATTCGGCCCACGGTCGGGTAAGATCGGCGCGCGGTCAGCTAAGTTCGGCGCTCGATCGGGTAATGGTGGACGTTCTGGTGGCCCGTAGAGGGGTAATGGCGGTGCACCGATGTCAGCTAGTGGGTAATTAGTTGTTAAAATCGTGTTGATGAGGTTTACCCTCGTTGGGTAGGGTAAACGTGGTTAATGAAGGGTAAATTTGGTCAATTGTGGTGTTACAAAAATATTATTAGATGTCGGTTTGTGCTAATCAATGGTGAATTTAGCATGAATTGGTTATTTATGTAGAAATGGTAATAACTAGTTTAACTAGTAGATTAATTAATTAGAAAATTTGCTATTATGCTAGTACTCGTAGTAGTAATTTTAATCCAGGATAAGGGTACAAAATATACTCAATGAAAACAACTTATTAAGTATGTATGGTACACATATTACATTAAAAATAAAATTTTAAAACGACAGTCACAAAGACAAAACAGTGCAAAAACGTCACAAAAAACAAACATTTTAAAATTACCCACTTATTTAATCAATTTTACCCTCCTATTCATTTTTTGAGAAACATTTTGAAATACATATTACCTATTCTTTGCATCATTATTCTTAGGCTGAAGGTATAAAAAACTCACCAGTCTGCTGTGATCTAATGAACTCGGCGTTGATGTCGCGTCCGTTTGAGAATCGTGATTTTCCCCAAGAGCTGGATCCTGACGACTGTTCCTGACTCCTGTTAAGATAAAAATTAACTTTTCAATCATTTTCCATACATTTAAATACCTTTCATACAGTTTTATATCTGATTGAAAAACGACAGACGGCCACATACAAGGTGTAAACGGAACTTTAACGAAGCCGTCAACCAAGCATTCTGTACATAAAACTAAGAAACTTTACGCAAAAATTATCGCTGGGAAACGACTTTTTTTCGGGGTGAAAACATTTTACGTTAGGAGTCAAAATATTGTGCTGATGGATGTATACAATACGAGTAGTACAATCGTCGTGGTTTAATATATTTTGGTTATAAATATTCGAAGTATAGTCTTATATTGAAAATCGGTTACGCAACTCAAAAGAGTTGGTCAGGACACCTAGCAAGGCGCAGTGATGACAGATGGACTAAGGCTGTCATCGAATGGCGTCCAAGAACTGGGAAAAGAAATGTGGGTCGTCCGGCGGCGAGATGGGCAGACGAATAAGTTGCCATCGGGTGATAAACCTGGATAAGGCTGCCAAAGGAACGTGGACAATAGGGAATATGCAAAAAATTCAAAACTTTTTTTTTCCTTAAAAATGCCCATAAAAACACTGTGGTACACTTGTTTATCTTTCTAATACAACACTTATTTTACAATTTAATATTTTCTGTAGCGTGTTTTTGGTGAAACGGAACGCAAATTCAAAACGCATCGCCGCCGGTAGTGACGTCAAATGTTATGTGTCAAAGAAACACTTTTATTTGAAAACTACTTAAAGTTTCACAAAAGATGTTATTGTAATATTGTTATTGCAATGTTTGCTTGAATAAAGCACATACATTTAGTAAAATTACTATATTAAGGGTAAAAAATAAGACGTAAACAAGGCAGATAGAGGGAAATGACATCAACCGCTTTGACAGGAATGGCCGCGACAGTCACGGACGTTTGAACTGTCGTAGAAAATTGTAAAAGTTTAAAACAATAATTCCCAGACACCTATCTCTAAAAAAAACACTTTATTTTGGGCCTGAAAACCCGATTTATTTTCAATTAATTGCCAATTCGATTTTTAGTTGCTTTGAAATCAATAAATAGTTCAGTCATTGAGTTGAATAAACAGTGACGTCACAGTTGGCTATTGCCATACAAAATCTATGAGAGAACAGCGTTTTGACAGCTCATAAAAAGTATCTCGATTGATTAGTGTGTTATCTACCCCATTGTTTTGAGCGACAAGCAGTCGTCTTGGGTTGATATTGTACTGTATACTTGTACTGTACTGTACTTTATTGATTTAGGTGAAGAAAAAAATACATACATATTTCCTATTAACACAAGAAAAGAGAGGTTCATTCCCAGCAGTGGGTAAAGTCAGGCTGTACGTGATGATGAAGAAAGTGTTATATTTACCTGAGCACAACTTCAGTGGCATCTTCTTCTTGTGGCGGCTGTCTCGGCGGCAAAGATGGTAGCACTGTCGATTCTGTTATGACATACATTTCCATTATTATCTGTCGTACTTATTTTCTGCTTTCGGCTTCGCACGGTTGCAACATATACATATAAACGTTCCTTTTGAATCTCTGTATCTATTGCTGAATACTGCATTAAAATCCGTTGCGTAGTTTAAAAGATCTAAGCGTACAAACAGCGGGAGCGACTTTGTTTTATACTGTGTAAAGAAATAAATGTTTTGTTTACGGTAAGATGGGTCTTCTACTAACGAATAAGGTACGATTATTTTGTGGTTTACCACGGAAGATAATAAATATAATAGTAATATTATAGCAGAAAGTAGTAGTAATGTAATTTAAATGTCATTATGATATGATAATTATTAATTCTATTAAGCCAAGTCATAACAATAGTAGATACATTTTATAAACGAAATTAAAAAATGGCGTCAGAACACTCCTCAACGCTGTCAACTGGTAATTTGCCCAAGAGACTGGCGGCGTTGCCACGTTTTATAGCAACGCCAAGCCTCAATATTTGCGCACTGTTTTAATTTTATTACCCGACTGCCAAGGAAAGGTTATGTTTTTCGCGCGTATCTTGGTTGTGTCGCGTATTTGTAAATTTCTTTATAACCATGTTCCAAATGGCTGGATGGATTTCGACGATTAAGGTATCCTTAGATTCCTTTCAAAAACCCTAGGAAAAAAAAATGGCGGATTTTTGACGCTAAATTGTAACTAATATTGTTGTTTTATAGTTTAAATCTAGAGCGGCTTGGATCCTCGGCGCACCCCCGTTAAATCACCCTACGCCCCCCAGGTGGGGCGCGCCCCACTGGTTGGGAACCCCTTTTAAAGCTTACTACAATAACTTACCGATAACTCTCTCAGGGGTAGTAGATGACACTCGCTGCGACTGCTGACTATTCCTATGTTCCTGTAGGATCTCGGCTTGAGTACGCGGCCGGCGCTCAGGCTCCGGGGACGATCCTGCTGATGATGAAGACTCTGCGTTCCTGAGGAGTTGGGAGGTTGGTGTTACGGCTGTAGTAGAGTTTCTGGGTTTGGAAGTGGTATGTCGTGGTGGAATTGCGGTAGATCCATTTTCGTTGAAGAGACTGTTGAACTTTTTTGTTGGTGTATGGGCTGTGGCAGGATTTCATGGCAATATGTGGTGATGGAATTGTGGTAGGATCATTTTCGTTGAAGGGACTCTTGATTTTTTTTGTTGGTGTATGGGCTGTGACATTGTTCCAGGGATTAATGGCAATTTATAGTGATAGAATTGTGGTAAGATCATTTTCGTTGAAGAGACTGTTGAACTTTTTTGTTAGTGTATGGGCTGTGGCAGTGTTCCAGGGTTTGATGGCAATATGTGGTGATGGAATTGTGGTGGGATCGTTTTCGTTGAAGAGACTGTTGAACTTTTTTGTTGGTGTATTGCCTGTGGCAGTGTTCCAGGGTTTGATGGCGATATATAGTGATGTAATTGTGGTAGGGTCATTTTCGTTGAAGAGACTGTTGAACTTTTTTGTTGGTGGCAATATGTGAGGATGAAATTGTGGAAGGTCAATTTTATTTTTTAAGAGACTCATTTTACATGTACTCACTCCTGTAATCTTCTTCTGATCTCGGCTGTGGGAGACTCTCCAGGTGGTACGGCAGAGTATGGAGTCAGTTGGAGTTCTGGAGGCAGCTGCGCGTGGAAGGACAGCTTGGCTACCCATTCCTGATGAAGAGAGTATTTTGTTTTGCAGCAGGTATAACAATATTTCAGAAAATTATTTGTGACCATATTTATACAAATAAATAAAATTGAAATGACTGTTTGTTATTTTAAAATAATAGATTTTTACTAAATGCACATGAAAGTATTATATATGGTACTTAGAACATAAAAACATTTATTCATAAATTTTTGTCAGTCTGTTCCGAATAATCACCGCAACAGTTGGACCGATTTTGACGGGACTTTCACTGGTAGATGTTATAGGTAGTAACTTAAAAGACATTCGAATATCTCTAAACAAGAGATAATCGAATGTCTTTAAAAAACCGGCCAAGTGCGAGTCGGACTCGCACATGAAGGGTTCCGTACCGTCGTAGTGGGGAATCTCTTTTTAATTTATTTTTGTTATAGCGGCAACAGAAATACACGTACTGTGAAAATTTCAACTGTCTACCTAAGTATTACGGATCATGAGATACAACCCGCTGACAGATGTAAGGACAGCGGAGGCTTAGTAATAAAGTTCCGTTGGTTACCATTCGGCCCTTAAAAGTAATCACACTAATAATATTTCTATTGTTACTCTTTCATGCAAAACCTACCAGATTAGGATGAAATTTGGCATACAGATAGCTTATAACCTGGATTAACACATAGGATACTTTTTATCCATTCCACGCAGGCGAAACCGCGGGGATAAGCTAGTAAATAAGAATGTTACCTTCATGAGGTCCTTGGAAGAGCAAGCGAACAGATACTCCGCTCCGTCAGCGCACGCCAGCCGGAACACATTGGCGCGCTTCGTGTAGTCGCCGGCCGGCTCACAGCGCGCCTACAGGAAGATCATATTGTTTAGAAAAGGAAGATCTTTGTGTCTGCTATTCTTCTTCTTCTTCATAACGTGTTGGTGACAATTTAAATAGGCTAGTTTCCACCATCAATAAATTGCAAATCTATTTATTCCGTCAGTTGGAAAATAATGGACACGTATTTTTTTGTTTTTGTAAATCAATGAATGTCGACAAAACTCGGGAGGGGCTCGCAATCTTTCGAGAGTTTACAATTTCGCGAGATAGATTATAATCTAACGGTATTTACAATTTAACGGTGGCAAATAGAATAGTGAATAATAATAACAAATAAAAGTACAACTAAACATTTTTATATTTATACCCTGCGGGACAACAGAAGTGATATTATTATTATTTATATCGAACACAAATGATTCAAAATTGTTGTTAGTAACACTTATAAACTATGTTAGTAACATTCTCAGTAAAATAATGAAAACAAAAACATCAAAATAACTACTTCATTCAAAAGCCTATAACTGTAACTAAGTCCGCCTCCCGCTGCACCAGACCTGCAGCTGTGTATACAGGTCAAGTGCCCCAGGAATGGACACTCAGGTTTATCCACTATCACCTTTATGATGCGAAAGGGAATATGCACGTAATTTTTTCTTCGCTTAAATGAATAAAATACAGTACTACCAACCCAAGAAAAGTAAAAGTTAAAAGCACAATAATAATATTAAACTCCTGCAATTTTCTACGACAGTTCAAACGTCCGTAGCTGTCGCGGCCATGATGTGACGTCATTTACCACAATCTGCCTTATATCATTTTTTTTGCCCTTAATAGAATAATTTTACTAATTGTATGTGCTCTAGTCAAGTAAAAGTTGCAATAACAATATTATAATAACATCTTAGTGAAACTTTAAGCACTTTTCAAATGAAAGTGTTTTTTTTGACACAATGAACTTTGACGTCACTACCGGCGTTATCTAGGACGATGCGTTTTGAGAGTGCATTCCGTTTTACCAAAAACATGCTACATAAAACAATAAATTGTAAAATAAGTGATGTATTAGAAACTTAAACAAGTGTTCCACAATGTTTTTAGGCGCCAATACAAGGTATTTTTCATTAATAAAAAGAGTTTTGTATTTCATGCATATTCACTATTGCTTGAAATACCTGCTTCAGCGAACATGCCCGACGCACTACAGATACGATATTATTGCTTACGTTGAGGATAGCCACAGGCGGCGCGGCGGCCTTGGCGCTGGCGAAGTCCAGCTCGTCGCGGAAGAAGCACAGCAGCTGTCCGCACAGCACGGAGTAGTACCCGCGCCACGACCGCACTGTGGCGCGCTTCCCGCCGCACCCCGCCTCCTGCTTGCGCTCCAGGAAGCCTACCGAGACGGACAATACGCTAGTTTCCACCATCAATAAATTGCAAATCTATTTAGTCCGTCAGTTAGAGTATTGGAAAATAATGGACATGTATTTTTTGTTTTTGTAAATCAATGAATGTTGACAAAGATAAAACGCATCAAAACTCGGGAGTGGGGGCTCGTGATGTCACAACGTGGCGTGATGTATTGAGAATTTTAAAAGCGTCGTATCTTCGTCAATTTTGGTTTACGTAACAAAAGAAAAAATACGTGTCAAATATTTTTTGATGATCTGACGGACTAATTAGATTTTTTCAGGATACAAGCCTATTGATTGGAAAATTAGACATTAAAATAGGGGTCCCTTTGCATTAATTCTCAAGAAGCTGAAAATTTACATGAAATTTAGGGATACCATTACAATGAAAATGTGAAAAGTTCGCAAAAATGGTTTTTTTTTTGCGAAACGGTTAGTTTTATATGAAAAAAAAAAATAGCTCGGACTAAAATTGTAGATCATTTAGGGCCAAGTTCACCAACAGTAAAATAACCGACTGTTTCGTAATCAGCCCGCTAAACGTAAACAGTTGTTTAAACATGACGTGGGAATTTTGGTGTTCACCACAACTTATTCTAGCTCGGTTTTGTAAACGAGTGTTTTAGAAATGGAAGACCGAATGATTATAATACAGTCAAATAAGGTGGGTAACTTAACACGTAAAAACCGTACGAATGCGAAACATCTTAAAATGGTTGCGTTATACCCATAGATAATACACTGTATAATAAAGCCTCCTCTACACGTCGGCAGATGCATCTGCAGACGTCGTCTTCGGATGCGTCCGCCGACGTATAGAAGGGGTAATTTGTGCATCGGTTGTTGGTATTTAACGTCCGCAGACGCATCCGCCTCGAATCCGATTGTTGTCGGTTTTTTGGCACAGATCCAAAGGTTTTCGGTCGCATCTGAAGACGTGTAGAGGAGGCTTAATACAAGATTATACCTGAGTTGACAAATTATCTGTTGTTTATGTTTTGTTTATTTTCGTTTGTAATAGTTTTTAAATTAAATACAATGGATAAGAAGCGCAATGCTAATTTTACGCATGAGGAAAAGGAAATTGTCTTCTTGTGTTCGTAGTGTCGTCTGGTGGAATACAAACGAGGAGTTCGCAAAAGTCTTTGAACGGTTTCAAACTCGGCCAAAACGTCATCCTCTTGCAAAATATAATTCAAATAGACTGCATGTTAAATTCTCACAATAATATCTGGATGTAACCTCAAAATTTGTTATATTGGCAGTTTACAAACGTCAAAATACACCGATTAACTACTAACCGGGACTTTAAACAACCTCTCCGAGGTGGGTTAGAGAAAACAGTTGATTAGAGTGTTTAATCGCCTGATTTGCTTTGGTGAACATGAAAATGTGTTTTAAACAGCTGTTTTTAGATAATCAGACTGTTATATTTTCGGTGGACTAGCCCTTAGTTGTCTATAAAAATTGTTCCTACACTTTTTTCCCTAAGATTCAAGTTAGATATAAGTTGTGTGGTAATCTGTTGTCGTGGTATGGGCATGTGATGAGGAAGAATGAGTAAAATGTAGTAAGTACAGTTCTGAGTATGAATGTGGATGGGTAGAGGAAGACTAAAGTAACGATGGATGGACTGTGTGAAGGGTGATATGGCTAGACAGGAGGTGTCTGATGAGATGACGAGTAATAGAGAAGTGTGGAAGAAGAAGACACAAGTGAATTGGGATAAGGGGAAGATATTGATGATTTTATGTTTGGTTTATATATGTATTTGGTATCTATTTTTGTTCTGTCTCGGACCTGAAATAAATGATTTTATTTTGTTTTATTTATTTATTGATGATGATAATGATCCTACCTTCGATCTCGACAGGAGGTAGCTCAGCGATGTCACCGCGGCGATGTCTCCTGAAGCTCTGCGTGCGGCGCCGGGTCGTGAACGATGGAGTGCGCTTTGGTGTTTTTACCACCTACAAATTATTATCGTTGGTATAGTTTTGAGGGTAATTGAGCAGTCAAGTCTAGTCGAGTTTTAGTCGTTTTTAGACTATTCCTTTATTTCAATGTAAAATTAAATTCTCTGTAGCAGCAGCTCGCAGCACTCCATTTAAGTAAATAATACGGCTAAAATAAAATAAAAACCAACAATGGATGTTGAAATACTATAACAAACGACGCGTGAAATCAGCTGTTCACTTCCTGCCTAGCTACAGAGTTCATCGGACTCGTCGTCGCGCTTGCCGTTCGCTACGTACGTTTCGCCACGGTAACGAAACATTGCGTAGAAGTAAATAAAACAAAGTTTATTGGATTCCCATAACGTTCCTGAAATAATATCTTGTACCGGTCATCTTAGTGTCATATATAGAATTCACCCCATCAGGTTACGGAGGGCTGTACCATACTTCGTGTATTATTATTTTACTGTCACTGTTAGCCTACATTACCCCACTGCTGGGAAAAGGCCTCCTCCATGACTTCCAATTGTTTTTATCCAGGGCTAATGTGGACCACTGGTCGTTGGTTTTATCCAACTCGCCCCGCTATCTTCTACGAGGTCTGCCGCGACGCCTTCTGACTGTGTCAGGGCTCCAGAAAGTGGTTATTTTGGCCCACAGCTCATTGGGCATGCGGCAGACGTGGCCAGTCCAGTTCCACTTCAGGTTAGCGGCTTTTAGAGCAACGTCAGTAATTTGTGTTTATTTTAGAATAATATAGGATGTAAATAATGTCATCAAGAAGCCGTCAACCAAGCATTCTTTACATCAAACTAAGTAACTTTACGCAAAAATTATTGCTGGGAAACAACTTTTTTTTGGGGTGAAATATCTTGTTTTGTGGTAGAACTCAATGTAACACACTCAAAACATTGTGCTGGTGGATGGATTGAATAGTACGGGGGTCATGGAGGTGTTTAAAAATGTTACAATAAAAACTTGTCTTAAAAAAAAAACTTGTCAAAAAGTTGTAACTTTGACCCCCAATATCTCCGTAACTAGAAGGTTCCCAGGTATGGTGTAGAACAAAAAAATTATCGCAATGAGAGGTTAAGAGGTTTTTTACACCCTGTATAAGTGAAAGTGTACTCACACTCATACTCTCAGCGCGCTTGACATGCTGCTCGCTCTTGGGCAGCCGGTCGAACTGCGGCGCCGGGGAGAGGGTCTCCTCGGAGGACGCGGGGGCCACCGATGTC
Organism: Xestia sexstrigata; assembly: GCA_941918905.2. NCBI lineage: Eukaryota > Metazoa > Arthropoda > Insecta > Lepidoptera > Noctuidae > Xestia > Xestia sexstrigata. Next base: position 9,833,107 of record OW799230.2, on the reverse strand, counting down.
TGCAAGCGTTCCGACTGGGAAATAATTAAATATAAACGTTTAAATAACGCAAATTGACCTGGGTTCCAACAATAGGGTAGATAACATAAACAAATCTAATTAGTCCGTCAGATAGATTTCCAAAAAATATCTGACACATAAATACGACACATATTTTTTTATTTTTTCACGTAAACAAAATATGAAGACGATACAGTGCGTCGAAAACTCGTGTGACGTCATATTTGGGTACATTTTTTATTGGAAAGTGGAGTCACAAGCCCCCACTCATGATCTTCGACACGTTTTATCTTCGTAATTTTTTATTAATTTGATGAAACAAAAAACAACTACAACAGCCCATAACGTCCACTGCTGGACATAAGCCACTTCCATGATGGGAGGAATTTGCCGTAATCTCCACGCTTGGCAGGCGGATTGGAGATCGCAGTGATGAAAGACTAACAGAAAACGCTGCTGCCCATTCTCTGGTCTACGGAGCGCAAGGTGTTCTGCCTCAGACATTAGTCGCCTTATACGAGACCCGTGAGTGTAATGGGTTGGTTCTATTCTACTCTGCCGGATACCACACGGCTAAACAAAAAACACGTATCCAATATTTTTCGATAATCTAACTGACGGACTAAACAACATCATATTTTTTTTAGTCAGTCATCATCCCTATGTTGCTGCTTGGCAAACATTTTTACTACAGCATTGAGCTCTTCATAAGCAAATTCATGATGATATTACAAAAACGCAAATTCAAGTTATCCTGCCTTTTTTTTTCGCAATTTCTTGGGTATTTTAGATAGGCATTCGCTCAAAATACTGTTATTCAGCTGCATCCGGTAAGACCGGAAGCTGACCCTAACATAAATAGTTGGAAGAAGGCTAGAATAGAATAGCATTTATTTGCAAATATGGGTTATAAATTAAGTAGGTAGTAGTAAGTTTTCATTAAAAAAGAAATAAAAATAAAAAGTAAAAAAAAAAATTAAAAAATCGTGGTCTGAAGATAAATAAACAAACAAACATTAAAATTCCAGGTCATAGACAATACACCATATTCCACAAGTAAAATCAATATTAATTAATTAAAAATTAAAGGTACCTAGTTTAATAAAAAATTGTCCGTTAAAAACTCAGTAACACTGGTAGTATGTTTTATTTATTAATAATTTACGAAGTCTAGGCTAGGCAGATGATAAACCTCTATACTAGCGCTGAGACTTTTTTTTTAATGTCACAGCACCACGATAGGGGGGGGGGGCCTTTTGGCCTCGTACAGGACCAATTTCATTTGTTTTATCTTTTTCTTACGTTTACTTTTCTATTTAAGTACCTACCTTTGTTTTATTTTTCATTCAACCATTTTTTTTGTTTTGTCCTGTGTGAGTCTTTGACCGAGCGGTGGCCAAGGTTTGGCCAAAGAAACCAGGGCCGTCCTAAAGCTCCTTGGGTTGACGATATCGGCAAAGTCTCGGGAAACACCTGCCCGCGTAGCATGACCACCGTAGAAACGAAAGAGAATCGACAAATCAGACAGACAGAATGACAGATGAACAAAAGATTTGTCGATTCTCTTTCGTTTCTACGGTGGTTATGCTAAGCGGGCTGAATAAGAGACGCACAGGACCGGGGAATGTGGCGGAAGAAAGGAGAGGCCTATATCCAGCAGTTTGTGATTCCAGACTAAGATGAAGATGATGAAACTAATAAATACTTTTTTCAATACACTTCCTCGAAAACTGGTTGAATAACAAATTATTGCAGTTCTCGGCTCAATAACACCCTCGCCTACGGCTCGTGTGTTAACTCCGCCTCGAATGCAATAATAAACTTTCTCCATTTGTATCAAAATGTATTATTCTGTCTTCCTTACCTCTCTGACCATAGGCACAGGCGCGGTCTCTCGTCGCCTCTCCTCCGTGATCCTCTCCATCTCCCTCTTCCTGTACTGCTGCAGTCTCTCCGCCTCCTGCCTCTCCGCTGACTTCCGGCGAGCTTGTTCCTCTTCATCGCGCTGGGTTGCGAAGGCTTGTTCCACCTGGAGAGAAATGTGTACATTGGGTTACAAAACCGGCCAAGTGCGAGTCGGACTCGCGCACGAAGGGTTCCGTACCATTATCTATACAACATAAGACAAAACGGCAAAAAAAAAAAAACACTTGTTTTATGGGAGAACCCCTTTTTTTCCGTTTTTGTCCCGAAATAAATAACTATATTTCTATAACTTATTTACGTATAACTGTTACTTAATATGCCACGTCTCGTAGCCATCGGTGTTTCTATAAACAAAGTTAGCTTGAAACATCCTATCCGCGTCACCTACCTGTCACTCGGAGGACTGTGATTCATAGAAAAAAAACAAAGAAAGCTTTTCTGTGACGTTTTATTTCTAACGGTCAGTAACCTAAATGTCAAACGGACAGAGATAGCAACCTTCCGTTACCTGTTAGTAAGTTTTTGAAAATGACTTATAGTACTTACAAGAGTGATTCTCTTGAGCGCATTGAACCTGTCTCGCTGCGCGTCGATGGTCTCCTCCAGGTCTCGATGCCGGTTGATCAGCTCCTCCACCTGGGCGACATTCTCGCCGTACTTGCCGTCGCGGACCAGTGGTACTCTGTGGGGAAGATACACAGTTAGACAGACAAAAATAAGAATATATTGGAATTATATATTTTTTAACACCCTTGCTCGTAAAGCTGATGTAATTCCACCGGTTTTAAATATGTAAAGCGGGTCATAAAAAACGCGTGTGTTACCAAAGCAAATAGTTTAGTTATAGTCCATACAAATTCCATAACAGTATTATTTGCCATTTCAAATATGTAACTGATCGCCGCCGCACGACTCCAGCTAGTGAGCAGCGTGCAGCGCGCTGTTGCTATTCAAATTTCGAACTGGCGCCAGTCAGTAGGCAGCGCTAGCGCGCTGTTGAAATGGCGGGAAAGCAACAGTGTGCATTCACAGATTGAGTTTATTTAAAATAAAATAAAAAACAGTTTATTCGGTAATTTAAAAACTTGGTTGCATGCTCTAGCGTCTTTGCCAACATTTTCACGCAGCCACGGCAGAAAATAATCCTCGCGCCATTTTTCTCAAATTTTCTTTTCTTTGTACTTGTATTGTGAATATCTTTTTTTTTCTGTTTCCTCGCAAATGTGTTAAAAAACGTCGTACGATATACGTGCGTATTGGTTATAACATGCTCGGCTCAATTACGCTCTCGCCTTCGGCTCGGGCTGAAATTCCGCCTCGCATGTTATAACCATCTTATCGCACTAATATCGTAATGTACTATAATTTAATTAATTTTGACAATAAATTACAACCATTTATCTGTAACAAACACAAAAATATTAATTTACTTTGTTAGTAATACTGGCTGTTTTTTGTGTCTTTGATTAAAAAAAAAAAGCGCTGATGCGCGCGCATCGCTAATTTGTGAACAAGTAAAAGATTTAAGTGTTCGTTCAGAAAATTCCGAGTTTTATTTATTTCCTCACAAATATGTTATAAAACGTCGTATGACATACGTGCGCTTTGATAATTACAGCCGAGGTGATGTTGCTAGCCCGAGCCGTAGGCGAGGGCTACAAGAAAGCAGAGGCTGTAATTTTCAACTTACCGCACTTATATCAAAATGTACTAATATCGCCTGCATTCCCCGAAACGGCAGTCAATGAGTGCACCTTCGATTCTTAATTTTTTTATTTACTTCTAGCGACCCGCCCTTGCTTCGCACAGCGCCACCTATCGGGTCCCTCGGCTACATCTAATGTAGCCTATATTTTAAGTTAAGCATCTAGCAGTAGAGCGGTGAAAACTAGTTCAAAATCCATGCATTAGTTTTTGCGTGATGGTCGTACAAACTGATAATAGAGACAGAAAGACAGACAGACAAAATTTCAAAAAACGGTTGTGTTGTTGGCTTCTGTTGCTGTAATAAAGACCCTCTAAAAACGCAAATTCAAGTTAACCTGCGTTTTTTTTACAATTTCTAGGGTATGTTAGATAGGCAGTCGCTCCATGTAAAATACTGGTATTCTGCATCCTGTTAGACTGGAAGCCGACCCCAACATAGTTGGGAAAAGGCTAGACAGATGATGAATGGTACATTATACCTGTTAGTAATCCAGTTATCCAGCGTATCAGCGTCCCGTTTGAAGACGAGCGCGTCGAGATGCCACGTGTAGATCCTGTCCCGGTTGGCCCAGGCGCCGTCCAGCTGCGCGCGGCGCGAGCGCAGGATGGACATGCGGTCCTCGATCTCGGGGGACATGAAGTGCCCTTCCTTTACCAGTTTCTCGCCTGGAGGGGGGTAAGATGTGTGAGTTTTAATATTTTTTTGAGTATACAAAATTTTTGCCGAATTCCTTTTAATTAATTTTATTAAAAATAATATTTAATTAAATTTTGTATAAAACTTTTACATACATATACACCATTTTGGGATGTTGTTTTTTTTTTAATTATTATAAAAAAAAAAATATTATAAATTTTATTTTTCGTGACTTTTTTTAAATATTTTTTATTGTTATTTAAAAACAAAAAACACTAAACATTCAAATTTCATTTTGACAATTAAACACATAACACACTACTAAAGTTTATATAATAATACAAGGTGCAATTTTGCATCCTAGTCAAAATTCAGGACCTTGTCACAAAAGAAATAAAAAAATACAATTTAAATTACGATACCCGGTCAATAATTAATAAAGCTGATAGTTTAAAAGCGAAACGCGGCGCCATTTTTTGAAAGGCCAATGAACTGCTGAAACGTTATGATGATGAGGATAAGAGGACTTACCATCGCTGTACAAGGTATGGAAGGCGTCTTCCTTGGCCTCTATCTCCACCTTGATGTCCTGGTGTCTTGCCAGCAGTCTCTCGGCTCCCGACACGTCGTGCGCCAGGTCCGGGGCTGTCACCCGGGCGAGGGTCTCGTTGGTCCACGCTCTGGGGGTGGAAGTCAATGGTAAGAGATGAAAAAATAAAGATTGAAGACGACATTTACGGTCAACTCCTTCATAAAGGGTGTAAAAACCGAAAAAAGAAGCCTAAAGGCACTTGTTCTCCCCGTCATTGCGATCATTGTTTTGTTCTACACCATACCTGGGAACCTTCTAGTTACGGAGATATTGGGGGTCAAAGTTCCAACTTTTTGACAAGTTTTTTTAAATACATATTTTTAATGTAAGATTTTTACTTTAAACACCTCCACGACCCCCGTACTATTCAATCTATCAGCACAATGTTTTGAGTGCGTTACATTGAGTCTTACCTGAAAACGTAATACGCTAGTTTTCACCATCAATAAATTGCAAATCTATTCAGTCCGTCAGTTAGAGTATTGGAAAATAATGGACACGTATTTTATGTTTTTGTAAATCAATGAATATTGACAAACATAAAACGCATCAAAACTCGGGAGTGGGGGCTCGTGACGTCACAACGCACTCAAAATTATACCACAGCGTGAGGTATTGAGAATTTTAAAAGCGTCGTGTTTTCGTCAATTTTGGTTTACGTAACAAAAGAAAAAATACGGGTCAAATTTTTTTTTATAATCTAACTGACGGACTAATTAGATTTTTCCTACTTTTTACCAAAAAAAAGAGTCATTTCCCAGCAATAATTTTTGCGTAAAGTTACTTAGTTTGATGTACAGAATGCTTGGTTGACGACTTCGTCATGGGTCTGTTTGTAGCACCCGTGAGAAGCCGGAGCGGGTCGTAAGTGTGGTGATAATACTCACAGCAACTCCTGGTAGGTATCGAAGTAGGCTTGCAGCTGTCCCGCCAGCTCGAGCTGGTGGCTGCACTGGTCAGCGCGCTGCACCAGGGTCTGCAGCGCTTCGGTCACGTCCTCCAGCTTCACTGTCACGTGTTCCTTCGCGTCGGGGAAGGCAGTGCCTAGTCTGTTGGGGGAGAAGGGGAATAGTTAACATAACATTAAGACAGGGTTACGGGGCAGGGTTATGCCGAGGTGTACTATCGAGGACACTCCCACCTGATCACCACTAAGCTAATTTTTGCTTGCTCTCGCAACATAGAAACGCTCTCTAGCCCCGCCCCGTTGACTTTGTTTAGAAATAATGAATGAAAAGATACCGAACCGGCCGAGCGCACTGACGACGCACGCCAAACGAGAGTTATTGTTATTTTGCGCGCCAAAGTTGACGCTTTCCTAATAGGCCCAAACTTTAAGGGGGCGTGGCTGGGCGCCTCCGCATGATTTAAGCGAAAAAAAATTAAACTGGTCAGGCGGAAAAGACCACGATAGTACCTAATAGTACACTCACATTTCACCATGTAATAGGGGGCGAGCCTTTTGACATCAACCGGGCATAAATTCAGATTCCGAGGACTCCTTAGACTTTATAGTTGACATTGTAGAAAATAATTTATTATTGCTTTGACATTCCTGTTTTAATTTTATGATTGGCATTGGTGTCGATTCCGTTGTGCACCAACTAAACTTAATTTAGGGTATTGCTATCTTTTACTAAAAGGCAGTGTGAGAAAAGGACGGCTATAGCTATGAACTAAGTTAGAGATGTCAAACTAGTTTATGCCTTGCGCTTCACCGTGTCGACAGTCGACATGTTTTTACGTGCACCCTTCATTTGTATGGAAATATTAGTTCCAATTAAATTTGACAGCTCTAAATTACGTCCGTCTCTTTCTCGTTAGAATAGAGAGAAAAAGATAGCAAAAGCTTAAATTAAGTTTAGTTTGTGCACAACAGAAACGACACCATTATCTTGTGTTTTTATTTTCAGACATTTATCGTTTTTGTTGTTTCTTATATTTTATTGTTGTGAGATTATGTTTCATTGATCGACTTGCTTTGTCATTCTTGATTTTATAATTTTAATTGATAATGGTATTTGTTACACGTAATTAATTGAATTCATCAATCATCATCATCATCAGCCTATTAGTGTTCCCACTGCTGGGACACAGGCCTCCTCTATATGAGAGGGAATGGGCTATAATCCACCACGCGGGCTCAGTGTGGATTGGTAGATGTCACATGTCTTCATTTTTTTTGGTTCTAAGACATGCCGATTTCCTCACGATGTTTTCCTTCACCGTTTTGAGAGCAGTGGTGATGAAATAAATTACACAAAGTAATGCGCCTGCCTGGGTTCGAACCCACGACTTACTGTTCGTAAGTCGGGGCCGCCACCACTGGGCCACCGCTGCTCTTGAATTCATGATGATAAAATTGTACGTCAAATTACAAAAGATAGGGCACATATGAAAATGTAACATCTCACACACTCTGTAACTACCCATTTTAACAAATAAAGATTGACGACCCGAATGGTGCAGCGGTAGTGAGGCTGCCTTACGATCTTAGGGTCCCGGGTTCGAATCCCGGTAGGAGCAAATGTTTGTGTGATGAGAATGGACATTTGTTTCCGAGTATATGTGTAATAAGTATGTATTTACAAACAGAAAGTTTGTGTGTAGTATATCAGCTATCTGGTGTCCACGACACAAGCCTCGTTGCTTAGTGTGGCACTAGATGGCGCCGTGTGTAATGTGCAGCGATGTTTATTTATTTACCTTTCAGCTTCTGTTTGCAGTTTGTCGTGGGCAGCTTTAATGGCGTCTAGATCGGCTTTGAGTGCGTGTAAGCTGCGCTTCTGCGCGTGCAGCTCGTGTAGCGAGCGGGGCGGCGCGGCCTCGCTGCCGAGCGCGGACTCCTTCTCGCCCACCCAGGCCGCCGTCTCCTCGGCCGAGCGGTCGAACTCGTGCACCTGGCGGGCGCCGGCTAGAGCCTAGGAACGGGGGAAATGTTATTAGAAAAGGCTTTTTATTATGATTCACACCGACACATTCAAATATTACTATTTAAGTTACTGCATTTAATGCACGCGTTCATTAAAATCATAACAGTTTTTGTTTCATCGTAATCGGGCCAGGATTTCTAAAGTTACAGCGTTGTATAGTTTAACACCAGTTTATTTAAACTTGCGTTCTTCGCCGCGTGACGTCACACGGCTAGTTTCAAGTCCGATTGCGGGTGATGCGGATGCGGAGTGCTTACATTCATAAAATTTGATTTTTAAAATGGTTTGCACTTATTATTTCTTTCGATGGAATGGGCGGTCACGCATCCTCAGACCAACCTAGGCAAGCGCGGCTTAACCTAAAGATCGACGCGTGCTGCTGTTGTTATCACTACATATTATAAAACAAAGTCGCCCGCCGCGTCAGTCCCTATGTATGCTTAGATCTTAAAAACTTCACAACGGATTTTGATGCGGGTTTTTTTAATAGATAGAGTGATTAAAGGGGAAGGTTAAGGGAACTATGTTGGGGTCGGCTTCCAGTCTAACCGGATGCAGCAGAATACCCGTATTTTACATGGAGCGACTGCCTATCTGACCTCCACAACCCAGTAAGTACTGGGTACTACGATACCCCTTGGTAAGACTGGTTGTCAGACTGTTCAGGCCACTGACTACCTGTAACAACTGTCAAAGATCTACAAATGACAGCCGTGACCAACTGCTTAACGTGCTTTCCGAGGCACGGAGGAAACTTGTTATGTAAGGGTGGTCACCCATCCACAGACCAACCTAGGCAAGCACGGCTTAACCTAAAGATCGACCCGAGCTGCTGTTATTATTTACCCACGAGCTCCTCCTCCTTAGTATATAATTTGAGGGCGGGCGAAGCGGCAGGCATCAGCTAGTTTGTAAATAAAAGGCTTATGATGCTCACCTCCTGCCTAGCGAGCGCCAACTCCTTGAGGTCATCCCACAGGCCCTTGATGTCATCGATCCTCTGCTTCACTCTGTCGGCCTCCGGAGTGTTCTCTTCTAGAAGCACGGTGCCTGCCTCGCAGACACCTTCGATCCTACCCTCGTTGGCTGTGGAGAGAGAAAATACGTTAGTTCTTTATTCCAAATAGTGTAATTCCTTAAAGAGTGTAAAAAACCTCTTAACGAAGCCGAAAGGCACTTGTTCTCCTCGTCACTGCGATATTTTTTCTGTTCTACACCATACCTGGGAACCTTCTAGTTATGGAGATATTGGGGGTCGAACTTCAATTTTTTCACAAGTTTTTAATGTAAGATAGTTACTTTAAACACCTCCACGACCCAAGTACTATTCTATCCATCCATCAGCACAATGTTTTGAGTGCGTTACATTGAGTTCTACTACAAAACATGATATTTCACCCCAAAAAAAAAAGTAGTTTCCCAGCAATAATTTTTGCGTAAAGTTACTTAGTTTGATGTACAGAATGTTTGGTTGATGGCTTCGTGATGGGGTCTTTTACACCCTGTATATACAAACATGGATATTTGTGTACACACACACACACACACACCTGCGAACACATGTGCATATGCTCGCACATGTATATGTATATATATATATATAACAAAACAAAAAGAATTCACCAAATCGGTTCATAGTCCGGTCAATATAAACATTTAAAATAACAACGATTCCCGGAGAGCCAAATATTAGTAGAGAGCTGGGGTTTACCATTACAAATAAAGTTTTAAAAATCCCCATCGATCCTATGTGTGCTACAAAAGTTATTGAGGGTCAAAGGTCAAAATTTGAGGTTTTTCGGATTTTTCTCCAAAACAGTAAATTTTATCAAAAAAATACCTCAAACCAAAGTTGCAGATCTTAAAATTCTCTACAAAAATGGTCTGAATGTTTTTTTTTCTAAGAGTTACCATTCCTGAGATATCGCGATTCTAAGAGTCACATTATACATGACATGCACATATAAGCCACGTATATACATAACAGTTGAACATAGAACCTCTTTTTTTGAAGTCGTTTAAAAATACGTTAGTTCTTTATCTTAAGGTTTTTTTTTACTTTTGACGCTGAGCGGTAAGTTGCAACAGCATATGCTAGCTACTGATCGAACTAGTTCTCTGTTTTATCTTTATCTTTCAATTGCAATTTACTAAATTTTTTTTTACAATGATGGTGAAGCCTAGTCGCAATCTGACCAATATTGATGTAGGCTGTAACTGCTTACCCTGTAACTGCGCGAGGAAGTTGTCGAAGGCCTGCTGCAGCGTCTCCACATGCTCCACATCCAAGCCGTACTCCTCGCTGGCGGCTGTGGTCATCTGCTCGCTGATCCATTCTTGTACCTCCTCGCATTCTTGTACGAACCTGGGGACGAATCAGGATTAGAAGCTAAAATATTGGAAAAAAAAAAAAAAAAAAAAAAAAAAAAAAAACAATAATAATAATAATAATATTATTTTTATTATTTTTTTTTTAATTTTTTTATTAATAATAATATTTGAAAATATTGGATTGTTTACAAAGAATATTGTTTATTATAAGCACGAAACAAATAGGGATGATGACTGACTAAAGAAAATATGATTCTGTTTAGTCCGTCAGTTAGATTATCGAACAATATTGGATACGTGTTTTTTGTTTCATCAAATTAATAAAAATTGACGAAGATTAAACGTGTCAAAGATCATGAGTGGGGCTTGTGACGTCACATTTAAGTAAACAATGTATTCAAATGTGACGTAACACGAGTTATCGACGCACTGTATCGTCTTCATTTTTTGTTTACGCGAAAAAATAAAAAGTATACCATGTGTCCAATATTTTTTGGAAATCTATCTGACGGACTAATTAGTTTTTTTTGTCATTTACCCTATTAAAAGTCATCATCTGCCTAGCCTTTTCCCAACTATGTTAGGGTCGGCTTCCAGTCTAACCGGATGCAGCTGAATACCAGTATTTTACATGAAATGACAGCCTATCTGACCTCCACAACCCAGTTAGTACTGGATAATACGACACCCCATGGTAAGACTGGTTAGACGGGCCACTGACTCCCTGTAACGACTGTCAAATATCTACAAAAGACAGCCGGGACCAATAGGGAATATGCACGTAATTTTTTCTTCATTTAAATCAATAAAATACAGTACTATCAACCCAAGAAAAGTATTAAAAGTTAAGTTCAACGACTGCTTGTCGCTCATAAATAATATTAAACTCCTGCAAGATTCTACGACAGTTCAAACGTCCGTAGCTGTCGCGGCCATGATGTGACGTCATTTACCACAATCATAAAATAATTTTACGAATTGTATGTGCTTTATTCAAGTAAAAATTGCAATAACAATATCATAATAAAATATTAGTGAAACTTTCAGCTTTTCAAATAAAAGTGTTTTTCTGACACATTTCGCAACTATGTTGGGGTCGGATTCCAGTCTAACCGGATGCACCTTAATAAGAGTATTTTACATGGAGCGACTGCCTATCTGACCTCCACAACCCAGTCAGTACCGGGTAATACAATACCGCCCGGAGACTGACGTCACTACCGGCGTTATTGAGGACGACGCGTTATGAGAATGCGTTCCTTTTCACCAAAAATATACTACATAAAACAGTAAATTGTAAAAAAAGTGATGTATTAGAAACTTAAACAAGTGTACCACAATGTTTGTAGGCGCCAATACAAGGTATTTTTAATAAATAAAAAGAGTTTTGTGTTTTATGCATATTCCCTGTAGCTTAACGTACTTTCCGAGGCACAGAGGAAACTCGGTACGATATGGATCGGGGACCAACCTAGGCAAGTGCGTTATACAGGCTGATTGGAAGATGGGTGCAAAGCTTTAAGGTGAAGATAGTACAGACAATTTAGAACTATTTAAGCCATGGTTGTTTTAGACAAAGTCTTACCATTTTTTTTAACTTATTTTTTTTTTTCGAAAATTCCCAAATTTTAACTAAACTGCTTATTTATGGCCAAATTGAATGATAAATGAATTAATTTTTATTTTATTTAATTCAAGTAATGTGTAAGCAATCTAGCAAAACATGTTTTAGGCCTCTGTGTCGTTAGACATTTTTTTAAATTAATTCATTAATCATTCAATTTGGCCATAAATAAGCAGTTTAGTTAACATTTTAGGAATTTTCGGAAAAAAAACATAAAAATTAAGTTAAAAAAATGGTAAGACTTGGTCTAAAACAACTATGGCTTAAATGGTTCTAAATTGTCTGTACTATCTTCACCTTAAAGCTTTGCACCCATCTTCCAATCACCCTGTATAACCTGAAGATTGATCTAAGCGAATGTTATTATTTAGCCAAGAGCTCTTCAAACAAACAAACTTTGAAACGACTTACTTGAAATACTTGAGGCTCTGCTGTAAACGCTGTTGTCTCTTGGCGGACAGCAGCTTCATGTCTTCGTACGTCGCTTTGATTTCGTCGATCCTCTTCTGAAGTTGTTCGCCGTCGATTGAGGAGCGGTCCTGTAAGAGAAGATATTGTATGATCTTGACCTTCTTAGCGTGTCGATGGCAATCTAAATGGGGTAGATGACACAGCAATCAATTGAGATACTTTTTAAGGGCTGTCAAAATGCTGTTCTCTCATAGATTTTGTATGGCAATAGCCAACTGTGACGTCACTGTTTATTCAACTCAATGACTCAACTATTTATTGATTTCAAAGCAACTAAAAATCGAATTTGGATGTTAATTGAAAATAAATCGGGTTTTCGGGCCCAAAATAACGTTTTTTTTTAGTGATTGGTGTCTTGGAGTTATTGTTTTATGGTGTCATCTACCCTATAGTATCGACCCAGAACTGAGCGACTAGTTTGGCGCGTTCAGTACCGTCCATCAGTTCCTGTAGTGAACAAACAACAGGACACGCAAGATACGATATTAAGTGCCCCATCGTTTATGGAACAGCACCACATTTACACTCCAGGGCAGAGTCATTTATGAATCTCCACCTGATCAGGTTTTCCTTACTCCAGCCAAACAAGATGTAGAGAAGTTAAGATCAACGACACGCAGTATTAACTTGTTTTAAAGTATTTGTGACGTGTGATTATAAAAAAAATGACTTTAATATTACATTCTTCGTAAGAGGGCACAGAACCTGCGAGAGATTGTTAAAGAAAATAAACTGTTTACATTCAAAATTACTAACAATGTCCGGCTAATAAACAAAATAAATGGCAAATCCTACTCACCATCAACCCAGCGGCCGCCTTCTCCAACTTCACGACACTGGCATCGAACCCGGTGACCTCCCGCTGCAGGGCGTCCAACCGTCTGACCAGTGCCAGCGCCGAGTCCTCGTCCCGACCCACGTCTCCTGATACCAGGACTATGCGGCGCTCGAGCAGCCAGGCCTCCGCTTCGGAGATCTCCGCGATTAGCTGGTGGACGGAACAGAGAAATAAAATCAAAACATCACTTTGGAGATTTTAATTAATGATATTGCAACACTCGAGGAGGTCGTGGCTAAATAATAACAACCGCTCGGGTCGATCTTTAGGTCAAGCCGTGCCTGCTTAGGTTGGTCTGTGGATGGGTGATCACCCTTACATACCGAGTTACCTCTGTGCCTCGGAAAGCACCTTAAGCAGTTGGTCCCGGCTGTCATTTGTAAATCTTTGACAGTCGTTACAGGTAGTCAGTGGGCCAAAAAGTCTGACAACCAGTCTTACCAACGGGTATCGTATTACCCAGTACTAACTGGGTTGTGGAGAGACAGATAGGCCGTTGCTCCATGTAAAATACTGGTATTCAGTTGCAACCGACTGGAAGCCGACCCCAACATAGTTGGGAAAGATGAAGAAGACAGATGATGTAATAGGGAGCGAGCCTATTGCCATCAACCGGACGCAGTTACATAAAGTAATGCACCTGTCTGGGTTGAAACCCACAGCTTACTGTTCGTTAGTTGGCACGCCACCACTGGGCCACTGCTACTTTCAAAATGTCTCAAATTGCAAACTAAGTATTATATTGCTTCTTACTCTAATGGGGATGGCAACTGTGGAACTAATGGCGCTAGCATCGCTTGTACCAAACATCGTCATTGATTGAAAATCTGTCAATGTCATTTTATATTTCAAAATAGTTTGACCTCATTTGTCAGATTGGGTATAAACTATAGACGCGCCATCAATAATCAGCTTTGACCAACCTTCCCCATTAAAGCGGTGTGTTTTTTGTTTTTGTGCTCACATCATAAATAGGCTTGTGTCCTAAAAAAATCTAATTAGTCCATCAGTTAGATTATCAAAAAATATTAGACCCGTATTTTTTCTTTTGTTGCGTAAACCAAAATTGACTAAGATACGACGCTTTTAAAATTCTCAATACGTCACTCCGTGGTATAAGTTTTAGTACATTCTGACGTCACGAGCCCCCACTTCCGAGTTTTGATGCGTTTTATCTTTGTCAATTTTCATTGATTTACAAAAACAAAAAAATACGTGTCCATTATTTGCCAATACTCTAACTGACGGACTAAATAGATTTGCAGTTTATTGATGGTGGAAACTAGCTCATTATAATAATAAGTCTATGATACGTGACGATTTGTAATTGGCTTTCTTTTTTTGTCTGTTTTATTATCTGTAAGTCCTCCATGTAGTAAATAAATAAATAGAAACCTGTAGCAGCGCGCATCTGTCTTTGATAAGCTGCGTCCTGTTGGCGGCGGCGTCCTGCAGCTTGTGATGCGCCTGCGCAAGGTCCCGCGCGCGGCCCTCCAGCGCGGAGCCCGCAAAGTGCCCGCGCCGGGACAGCTGCCCCGCTCGGCTCAGCAGGCCTTTCGTTATTGGCTCTCTGTGGGTGACAATAATTTGTGTGGTAAACTACAACTAAAAAACGAGACTACCGAAAAAGAAAATCGACTCCTCCTATTGTTGAAGTCGGTTAAAATGTAGCCTATGTTACCGGGGCCATAATAACGAATCGATTGACACCTTTTTTCATCAAAATCGGATGAATACTTTAGGCGCTAACATACGTAAATACAAACATACATATATAGACTGGTAAAATCATAACCCTTCCTTTTGGCTTCGCCGTAGTCGGGTAATAAAAGGGGGATTTAGCTAATTAACCATTCGCACGAACAGCTTGACTACATTTTTTATTATGAGCACAGCCAAGAAGTGGAATTCACTGCCTCACATGCCGTTCATATGACCACAATCTATTTATGTAGCCTATAAGTTGTAATCAATCCCCAAAGGGGTAGGCAGAAGTGTACATAATAGTTACATTACAGTTACATTTAAGCCCCATGTTATAGGGGTCGATCCAATTGCCCTCAACGGGACGCAATTCCAGACTCCGTGGCTGCTACTGAATACCTAATCCCTAATGGAAAAAGCTAATATCTCTTTGCCCGACCTGGGAATCAAACCCAGGACCTCTTGCTCAGCAGTCACGCTTCAACCATAAGACTAACGAGTATTCAAATTTAAGAAAAAAGAATACAGCTAAAATAGATTGTTTACAAAGAATATTGTTTATTATAAGTACGACACAAATAAGGATGATGACTGACTAAAGAAAATATGATTCTGTTTAGTCCGTCAGTTAGATTATCGAAAAATATTGGATACGTGCTTTTTGTTTTATCAAATTAATAAAAATTGACGAAGATAAAACGTGTCAATGATCATAAGTGGAGGCTTGTGATGTCACATTTGAGTAAAAATGTACTCAAATGTGACATCACACGAGTTTTCGAGGTACTGTATCGTCTTCATTTTTTGTTTACATAAAAAAAGAAAAAATATGTGTCCAATATTTTTTTGAAATCTATCTGACGGACTAATTAGCTTTTTTTTGTCATCTACCCTACTAACTTCGATGTCTTTACATAGTATAAAACAAAGTCACTCCCGCTGTCTCTAAGCTTAGATCTTTAAAACTACGCAACGGATTTTAATGCAGTATTCAGCAATATATAGAGTGATTCTATAGGAAGGTTTATATCTACATTGCACCCGAGGGAAGCCAGTTCACAATAAATATAAACTTACCTAGCTAATAACTCAGCTTCCAACGCTAGATGTTTCTTGAGCATCGCTTGTGCCTCAGCCAGCGTCGAACCCGCTTCCTCTTGCCTCACTGCCGGCTCGCGTTCTTGTAACCTGTATGAACCGTATACAATATTATTTGCATTACACTGATAATAGCAGAGATAGTATAGTGCTGTGACTGTCGGACTGCGAAGCCATAGGTCTCGAGTTCGAACCCAAGACACGCACCTCCGATTTTTCGGATTCATGTGCGTATTGTACAATAGGGAATATGCACGTAAGTTTTTCTTCACTTAAATGAATAAAATACAGTACTATCAACCCAAGAAAAGTATTAAAAGTTAAGTTCAACGACTACTGGTCGCTCAAAAATAATATTAAACTTCTGCAATTTTCTACGACAGTTCAAACGTCCGTGACTGTCGCGGCCATGATGTGACGTCATTTACCTCAATCTGTCGTGTTTACATCTCTTTTTAAGGCCTTAATATAGTAATTTACTAATTGTTTGTGCTTTATTCAAGCAAAAATTGCAATAACGATATTATAATAAAATAGTAGTGAAACTTTAACTACTTTTCAAATAAAAGTGTTTTTTTTACACAATAGACTTTGACGTCATCGTTATCGAGGATGACGCGTTTTGAGAGTGCGTTCCGTTTCACCAAAAACATGCTACATAAAACAATAAATTGTAAAATAAGTGATGTTTTAGAAACTTAAACAAGTGTACCACAATGTTTTTATGCGCCAATTCAATATAAGGCATTTTAATAACTAAAAAGAGTTTTGTATTACTTGCATATTCCCTATTATCAATTGCTTCGGTGAAGGAAAACATCGTGAGGAAACCAGCATGCCTGAGAGATATTTCTCGACGGCATGTGAAGCCAAGTCAGAGGTCCATGGGCGGCATAAAAACTCTGACACCAGGTTAGGTACTAACCACACGATAAAGAAAGAAAAAAGGAAGATTGGAGTTTGGTTGAATGTTTGGTAATTTATTTCATCACCACTGCTCACTAAACGGTGAAGGAAAACATCGTGAGGAAACCGGCATGTCCTAGAACCAAACATTCGAAGACATGTGACATCTATCAACCCACACTGGGCCCGCGTGCTGGATTATAGCACATTCCCTCTCATAGAGAGGAGGCCGTGTGTCCCAGCAGTGGGAACATTGTAGGATACAACACTGACCATCTGAACTCCTCGTCTGCATCTCTGTCCCATCTGTGCAGCAGCGCAGCATCCTCTAAGTTGTCGCGACGGATCTGCATCGGCTCCTGCAGTTGGCGGTATCTGTTGGGGAAATAAAGAGCGTCAAAAAATGTATTAAGAGGAAATGAGGCAGGTATTTGAAGAAACTATCGCTGTCGCTCTGCGAGTGCGATGTCGACATTGGTGCGATAAGTATCCGACAAGTAAAAAGTAATAATTTGAGGTTTGGCTCTCGACTATTTCCTCCTTCAATATTCAACCAATTTTAAAGATATTTCATAAACGGAATAAGAAGGATATACATACACTGTGTCCCTATGTAACGGATGTTTTTCTTTTTTCATTAATAGTTGTCAAATTTGTACACTAGGCCTCTGTTGGCAGCGGTCTAAATAGGAAATTTTGAGTATTGCTTGCCGCCGCATCCGTCTTACTCGACACTTGTTGCTCTATCTCACTCACTCACTCACCTCTTGACAGCGGCGTCAGCCTTGCTAAGTATCTCCTGCGCCATGAAGTGGTCGCTGTCAGCGAGCTGGCGCGCGTTGTCAGCCAGCTGCGTCGCCAAGTCCGCCTTACTCGACACTTGTTGCTATATCTCACTCACTCACCTCTTGACAGCGGCGTCAGCCTTGCTAAGTATCTCCTGCGCCATGAAGTGGTCGCTGTCAGCGAGCTGGCGCGCGTTGTCAGCCAGCTGCGTCGCCAAGTCCGCCTTACTCGACACTTGTTGCTATATCTCACTCACTCACCTCTTGACAGCGGCGTCAGCCTTGCTAAGTATCTCCTGCGCCATGAAGTGGTCGCTGTCAGCGAGCTGGCGCGCGTTGTCAGCCAGCTGCGTCGCCAAGTCCGCCTTACTCGACACTTGTTGCTATATCTCACTCACTCACCTCTTGACAGCGGCGTCAGCCTTGCTAAGTATCTCCTGCGCCATGAAGTGGTCGCTGTCAGCGAGCTGGCGCGCGTTGTCAGCCAGCTGCGTCGCCAAGTCCGCCTTACTCGACACTTGTTGCTATATCTCACTCACTCACCTCTTGACAGCGGCGTCAGCCTTGCTAAGTATCTCCTGCGCCATGAAGTGGTCGCTGTCAGCGAGCTGGCGCGCGTTGTCAGCCAGCTGCGTCGCCAAGTCCGCCTTACTCGACACTTGTTGCTCCAGGCGGCTGTGACGCTTCAGCAGGGCTGTCACTGACGCTAGGTCTTTGCCTGTGGAGAGGAACAAGATATTTGATAAGTCAACAGGACGTTTTAAAGGGTTTTTGGGGAAATGGAGAACAGGGTATAAAGCTCTTCATCCCCCATATAAAAGGGACGATCCTCTGACCAGACGGGTGTTGGGTCTGGTGGGCCAGTGACGACAAATGTTGTCGGGTTCTTCTATAATCTTAAGTCGCGGATAACATTGCTTGCGCGATGTATAGTTGGTGCCGGTTAAGATGAGAATAGCGGTCATTGCCCTTTCCCTAACATCTCTTCGTACGAACCAAAACAAATAAACCATTAGTATCGTTTTTCATTACAAAAAATGTTGAAGATCACGATAGATGACGATCCAAGACTTAAACAGGCTTATTTTTGGTTTTCAAAGTTAAGAAGTTTAATAAATATAGGTGGGTCAATGACCGCTATTGTCATCTTCACTAGCACCAACTATAGGATTTCGATGTTTAGTTCATCATCTGTGTCATAGATGGCGCTGTAGTACTCTTTGTAGTGCCGCTACACTATTTGTTGAGGACAGCGCCACCTATGGTCATCAACGGGAGAAACGACGAGAGCGGCGGAACTGTAGCACATGATAAACTGAATACACACACCGGATTGGACGTTTTGCGAATTGGACATTTTGCGAAATGGACATTTTGCGAAATGGACATTTTGCGAATTTGACATTTTGCGAACTGGACATTTTTCGACCGGTGGACATTTTGCGAATTGGGCATTCTGCGCCTAAACGATAATAAACTGCGCCACTGACGCGCGCCATGCACGCATTGAATGACACTGCTAAAAGGATCTATTCACGTGCTCTCTGAATGAATTCACAAAAACAATGTTGTATGTGTTATGTTATTTAAAATAGTTTAATTAAGGACCACGCTAACGCATTAGGATATCCCTGTAATGTTAGTAGTGTTTGTGATAAATAAATAAATAAGAATAAATAATTAACATGCGCCTGCGACACTTCAAGCTGCGTAGCTCGTCTACCAGAGGGCGCCGATGCAAGACTTTCTGCCTCAACCTCCCAGTAACATACTTACATTGCTTACCTCAATAAAACTATTTCACAAGGAGAATAAAATAGTAACTTTTTCTCAAAACCCTTGAAACATAAGATTTTGTGACGGACGAGGAGTGTAATAAATAATGTGTACATACCGTGATCTTCGCTAAGAAGCTGTGCCTCCACGTCATCTAACCAGGCGGTGAAGTCATCCAGACCTCGCAGGTACACCCTCGCCTGGTAGGCTTCTTGGAGACGCTCCCGACGTAGCTTCGCGGCGGCCTGGTAACAAAATTATACTAATATAACATCTCGTCTCTAATCTCTCTCATGTAAAGGAGAATATGTTCCAGCAGTGGGACCCACATTTCACGAGTTATGTTTTCATGATCAGACTATAATGTTCCCACTGCTGGGACACACGGCCTCCTCTCTATGAGAGGGAATGTGCTATAATCCACTACGCGGGCCCAGTGCGGGTTGGTAGATATCACATGTCTTCGAATGTTTGGTTCTAGGACATGCCGGTTTCCTCACGATGTTTTCCTTCACCTTTTTGAGAGCAGTGGTGATGAAATAAATTACACTAAAAATGACAAAAGTGTTACCTGTAATTCTCTCCATTGGTATTCCAGTTCCTCGACGTGTTTGGCGATCTCTTGTGCCGCGTAGTGTTTGGCTTCTGTAACAAGTTATATTCAATAAATAATCATTAGAAACCAGTCTTATCAAGGGTTATCGTATTACCCAGTACTAACTGGGTTGTGGAGGTCAGATAGGCAGTCGCTCCATGTAAAATACTTGTATTCAGCTGAATTCGGATAGACCGGAAGCCGACCCCAACATAGAGGGAAATGGCAGGCGGATGAATAGGGAATATGCAAGAAATACAAAACTCTTTTTATTTATAAAAAATGCTTTATATTGGCGCTTAAAAACATTGTGGTACACTTGTTTAAGTTTCTAAAACATGACTTATTTTACAATTTATTGTTTTATGTAGCATATTTTTGGAGAAACGGAACGCACTCTCAAAACGCGTCGTCCTAGATAACGCCGGTAGTGACGTCAAAGTCTATGTGTCAAAAAAACACTTTTATTTGAAAAGTAGGTAAAGTTTCACTAATATTTTATTTTAATATCGTTATCGCAATTTTTAGCTTAAATAAAGCACAAACAATTAGTAAAATTACTTTATTAAGGTCAAAAAAATTAAATGTAATCAAGGCAGATTGAGGTAAATGACGTCACATCATGGCCGCGACAGCTACGGACGTTTGAACTGTCGTAGAAAATTGCAGGAGTTTAATATTATTTTAAGAACAAGCAGTAGTTGAACTTAACTTTTAATACTTTTCTTGGGTTGATAGTACTGTATTTTATTGATTTAAGTGAAGAAAAAATTACACGCATATTCCCTATTAGAATTGAAACCAGGGCCGTCCTAAAACTTGGTGGGTCGAGGATATCGTCAAAGTCACGGAAAACACCTGAATAAGGGACGCACAGAACCGGGAAGTGTGGCAGAAAAATGGGAGGTCTAGTATAATGTTCTGTCTCCTGCTGATATGGAGGGAAAATTCCGAAAAATAAAAAAAGTTGAAAATTAATGTAAATTTTGGTACTAAGTTTTCGCGAAAATCTAAATTTGCCCATATTTTTTTATCGTGTTGACTCAGGACCTTGATTTTTATACAACTAATAGGGACTATAGACTTCAGTATCTGGTATAAATATCAACTTGCTAGGTCCACCCGTTCTTGAGAAAATCGCTGGTGACAGACGAACAGACGGACAAAAAAGTGATCTTATAAGGGTTCTTCATTTACCTTTTGAGGTACGGAACCCTAAAAAGGGATTAACGTACCTATCAGAGTTTCCCCGTGGTTAGCCACGTCGTCAATGCGCCCCTTGTTCGCAGCCAGTTCTGACTCGAACGCTGCGTGCTTCTGAATCTTACTCTGAAGGTTTGATAACTCCCTGGGGATGAAAAAAAGAGTATTATTATTATATTAAAAGTACCTTCTGCCCTTTTTTATTTATTTTTTCGGGTGGGAATTCATCAAATGACTTCTCCCGCTCTGGGCGAAGCAGGAGGGAGTGTCAGACCTTAACTGACTAAAACCTTTTCCGTTTCTTCATCGTCCTTTGTGTTCCGGGGCCACGGTATCTCTTCCGAACAGTCCCGCAGCCCCGGCAGGCATCCCTTCCTCTTGCTGACTAGCTAGCCCATAGCCCACCGTCCACAGGCCCGCGCCTACGGTGCACGCCCGGGGCGTCTCCCGCGGCGGCCGGGACGCTGTGAGGTTCTCTCCCTCTCACGTTCCGCCACCTCCTTCTCTAGCATTAACCTTCTGCCCCTTCGCTCGCGTTAATTTATAATTTGACAACCGATTCGTGTTGTACTCGGCTTGTGGTAAAATATCGTGCCATAGATTCTTACTTTGATAGCCTATTTCTTGGAAACGTGACACTTAAGAACATTTTGTGTAGAACAAAACTTTTTTGTATTGATATCTATCGATTTATATAGGTTTTACACGTGTCGTGGCCCCAAAAGTCGGACAACCAGTCTTACCAAGGGGTATCGTATTACCCAGTACTAACTGGGTTGTAGAGGTCAGATGGGCAGTCGCTCCATGTAAAATACGGGTATTCAGCTGCATCCGGTTAGACTGGAAGCCCCCAACATAGTTGGAAACAGGCAGGCAGATGATGAGATCTCACCTGTAGTTCTGGTCGTTCGCGATCTGCATCTTGAGCGAGATCCACTCCCTCTCGTGGTACAGGTTCCTCAGGAACTGGTGGAACTGACGAGACTGTTCTAATGTCTCACCACGCTGCTTGCAGGACTCCTGGGTAAGAGATTATGAGAGTTTTAAGTAACACATTTGTACTTTATATCACGCTTGTACCAATTCTCTGACTGGACACCGGAAAGAGCTGTTTTCGACACCAAAAAAGAGCTAGTTTTGGCACCAGAAAAGAGCTGGTTTTGGCACCGAAAAACACTGGTTTCAGCACTAAAACAACTTGGTTTCGGCACTAAAAACAACTCGATTTCGGCACTAAATACAATCTGGTTTCGGCAATAAAATAACCTAGTTTCGGCACTAAAAACAACTTGGTTTCGGCACCAAAAATCTTTTTTTCCGGACCAAAAACAAACTGGTTTTGGCACAAACACTAGTTTCAGCACTGAAAACAACCTGGTTTCGGCACTAAAAACAACCTGATCTCGGCACTAAAAACAACCTGTTTTCGGCACTAAAGACAAACCTGGTTTCGACACTAAAACAACCTGGTTTCGGCACCAAAACAGAACTGGTTTCGGCACAACAACCTGGTTTCGGTACCAAAAACAACCTGGTTTCGGCACCAAGACAGAACTGGTTTTGGCACTAAAAACAACCTGGTTTCGGCAACAAAATTTCCGTCAAACCTTCACATTCCGAAGTTAGTCCTCACCTGAAGCTTTTCCCTCCTGTTGAGGATAGTCTTCAGCCGCTGCTCCACATACTCTCGATCATAATGCTGTTCCTCCAGCATGCTGTGCGCGAACTTCTGCAGCTCGTCCACTCTGTTCAGCTGACTGTGCAGGAGTTTGGAGAACTCTGCGTGCTTGCGAATCAGCGTTTCCACGGCTGTTGGAGAATTTTAAAGTTTGTAATGCCTGCAAAACTTAGGCGTATCTTCGTCTTAGGTCAGACATATTACGAAACAGTGAGGCTTAAAAATATGTGAATTAAACAAGAATATAAACAAATAATAGTAATTTATTTCAAATAATTTATTTAACGTATCATGGCGTTTGCACCAGCGCTAAAATATCGGGAGCTCAAAACAAATACCAATCACGGAAGCGGAACCGGAAAAGCTTAACAGTGTGAGATTTTCATTTTAAACACCTCCACGACCCCCATACTAATCAATCCATCCATCAGCAGAATATTTTGAGTGCGTTACATTGGGTCCTACCGTAAACCGTGATTTTTCACCCCAATAAAAAAATAATCGTTTCCCAGCAATATTGTTTGCGTTAAATTATAGTCCGCGCGCGAGCTCCGAGGAATCGGTGGCTTTGAAATGAAATGATGTTTATTTGGCAAGTAGGTTTTTACAAACACTTTTACAAGTCATTTTTTAAAAACTAGATGGGGCCGGTGTTTCGTACCTGACTACTCTGAGAAGAAACAGCCGAAACAAACCCAGAGGTCATAGTCTCTTTTGAAGTCCTTTCTTAAATCATCGGTGGTTTTCCTCACAGAATGATTTTATAATTTAGTTCGCGCGGAGTACTAAATTATGATATCATTTTACGAGGGTATTATGTACTTCAAATAAAACCAATGATGATTAAGGCTGGGGTATCTGCTAACGACAGGTTTTGTCGATGTAGCTCCTCTTTGATGAATGAATATAAATGTGCAAAAAAAATATAAATCGGCCAAACAAGACTACCGTTAAAACCATTTAAGTTTTGTTTCTATCTCTTTCTAGATAAACGGAATTTAGTATGGATTTTGTACGTCTCTCTGTCTAATCAGCAGTTTCAAATGCTTATAACTTTGTATTTTTAAATGATATTAAAAAAAATAATCACTTTGCTATTTCTGATGTTAATACGCTTTGTTTAGAGTGATAAAAAATCATGGATATAACCTATTGGTACAATTGAAATAATTCAAATTTTATTATTAAAAATATTCTAAGTAAAAATGCTTTACTCTGAACATTTGTAATAATAAAGTTTGAATTATTTCAATTGTTCTTTGAAATTTCGTAACTACTCCTAAACGGCATTAAGTTTTCGTTTTTTTTTTTCACACAAATATTTGTCACTTTTTTCTTCACAAAGTGTACAATTGGCATTTTGATCTAATTGTTTATTAGGCTACAATTAAATAAAAACCACTCATTTCGCACTATTCGGCCAGCAGTGACTGACGTAAGAACCGAACTACAGTACTTTCTCAAGTTATTATGCCTTGTGACTGGGACTGTAGCTTTGTTTTTTATTTGTAATTTTGACATTCAAAAGTGCCGTAATGGTCTAATTGAAAAAAATGCTTTGAGTTGAGTTTGAGTTTGAACCACTTTATAGTGCAAGTTGATTAGAACTTTATTCTAACAGTATTTCAAACGAAGTTTGAACCACCACAAATAGAGTTGCTAATTTTAACAGATACCCCAGCCTTAAGAGGCCCCTTCCCGGCCCGCCTTTGGTCTACGCGAGGATGGTCGAAAATTTTGTTGTTTTATCCAGAGCCACAGCGGTGGCATTCTTTCAACTCCCCTGTCTCACCCAGCCTCGACCCCGCACTACTCGTCTCCCGCGCACCTAATACCGCCTAACGTGATAACATTGAACGAAAAATAGTGTTCGAAAATTTATAAAACTTGTTCCAGGAAATACGTGTTTTTGAATTAGTCTTACAAGTTTGTGAAATAAATATTAGTCAGAATCTCCACTACATTTGCAAGGCTTCTATCAGGATGCTTTCTTTACTTTAACAATTTATGGGAACATTATGAACGGCCAAAGTTGAGGTAAAAGTTGTGCAAAACAGAAATTTTTGGTGGCTTATACTGAATTTGTTTTTACAAATTTTTATTTTTTGCTTCGATAAAAGCCTAGATATAGTCCACAAGATACCTATTAATTCAAAAAATTCAAAGATTCAAAGATATATGTATAAATATGCACGAGCGTTTGTCAAAATTCTCGCGAAAAGTATGGCGGGTTGGCCGCTCTTAAGGTTGAACTGCGCAACATATTTTCCATACAAATTTCGGGGGGCTATTACTCCACTGTTTGACATGGTACATCTAAAGTTAAACATGATATCGTTTTGTCTCATTATTAATTGTGTCTGTACGGAATCAGAATAGTAAAATAAAAAGCCCTTCAAAACTTACGAGCCACCAAAGATTCATTTTTATTGCCAATTTTAACGTAACTTTGGGCGTAAATTAGTAATAAAAGAAGTGTCAAATTTCCAAAACAAAGTCCGTACCGACACAGCACAATTATCGAAGAATTCAATAAATTTTATTTGATAATGATTTATGCAGTGGTTTTTTCATAAAATTCGATTTCCCAAAAGCTTTTTCATATTTTTTTACGCGCGCCTTTTACTATGAATTTTCGTGCATCTCACTGAATGTTTCCCCCGGTGTGGTGCGGGAGGGGGACACGCGATATTGACATGTCCTTCGCTTGATAGAAGAACAAGACTTATATTTCTGTCCTTTTCATTTCATGCATGACGTCAGTGACGTGTCATTTGTTTTTCGCTGAAGTTGAAGGGCTGTGCATTTTTATTGCACTCCTATAATGTGTGTGTTTCGATGGCGCGACCACGGCATTATTTTTTTTTTAACTATGGCAAGATTTTGTAAAAAAAATAATTTAAAATTAAATTAATTAATTTCAATTTTAAATTTCACATTCAGAACATTTTAAAGGTTATAAGCGATACCGTACGTATGCTCCTAAAATATAAACCTAGGATTTTTTATATTTTTTTTACAAATTCAATCTGTTATTTACCTAAATTTCAGGTCTCTGCAACGCTTAGTTTTTAAGATTTCCGTGGCCGCGCGGTTCTCCGCGTTTCGATGGCGTGGCCACGTTCAAACCCTTATAACTTTTTAACCATAACTTTGACAAATTTAAGGTTTTGGGAAATTTGAACCACATGCATACATATTTTTACAAAATCATGGCATAGTTATTTAAAAAAAAACGCCATGGTCGCGCCATCGAAACGCACACCCTATAATATGGTGTAGCGACCTACTTATTTAGAAACTTTATATACATAAAACCTTCACGATATAATTTTTACTTTTCTTCTGATCTGTCACATCTCTGTCTTGTGTTGATAAAATTTATATAGAATTATGAAATTTTTTAATTTAGTTTAGATAGTGTACAACAACAACTAAATTGGTGACCCCGACTTGATACGCCCTGAAAAGGAAATCCTAAACTTTATCAGGCCAAGGAAATCCACAGTACCACGATGAAAACATAAATCAGTTGCCTGCCGACCAACGTCCAGACTCTGCTGGCTTGACAGCCATTTATTTCTCTCGAGGGATTAGCAGACCTGGCGGAAAGCGTCCAGGACATGGTGACCCCAGGCCAACAATAACAAACAATATAGTTATACAATATTATTGTTGCCACTAATCTCGCGAATTGTGTAGTGACCATGACGTTATAAGTTGATAGTAAAAGTTTTAAAGAAAAAGTTTATTTTATTCTTTTTAGCGCATTTAAATAAAAGGTCAGACGAAAGTATTATATAACTTCGTTTTTGTTCGGAACGGTTCGGAACGCTGAGTGTGTGCGTACGAACTAGACGCGCGTGAAGACTAGCGCCTAACTGCTCATCACTGATACTATCTCTGTCGGGCACGATGCCAGGTGAGACAGCGTGCTTTTTGGCCACGCCCACCAATGAGTTCGAGCCCGTGTGATGTGTCACCTTAAGTAAGCCACCGATTCTTCGGAGCTCGCGCGGACTACACTTAGTTTGATGTACATAATGCTTGGTTGACAACTTCGTGATGGGTCCGTTTACACTTACCATCTAAGTTCTCTCCAAGGTCATCGTTGTTCAAGAACGCCTCCTTAGACGCGAGCCAATCCTCCGTCTGTCTCGCTTGCTCCTTCAGCAGCTGTAGCTGATGTGCCTGAGAGAGAGATAGAGAGATATGTTATGAGATTGGTTTCTTGACGAAATATTTTTTTCATGATAAGGAACTTTCTTCGTAACCCTTCTCCTCCTAGGGTTGAAGATGTCGTAATAAAACACCTATAATGTTCCCACTGCTGGGACACACGGCCTCCTCTCTATGAGAGGGAATGTGCTATAATCCATCACGCGGGCCCAGTGCGGGTTGGTAGATGTCACATGTCTACGAATGTTTGGTTCTAGGACATGCCGGTTTCCTCACGATGTTTTCGTTCACCGTTTTGAAAGCAGTGGTGATGAAATAAATTACACAAAGTAATGCGCCTGTCCGGGTCCGAACCCACGACTTACTGTTCGTAAGTCGGGTCCGGGGCCATCGTGCACTTATTTCTTTTGTTTCATCAATTCTATTAGAACAACTAAAAAGCAGAAAATGGTTGCAAATTTTGTCGAGTCAGCTTGTAAAGAAATAAAAGAACATACCTGTGTGAGATACTGTTTCCTCTGCAGCCAGGCCTGGTCCAGAGTGCTGGAGAGCACCTCTACTCTCTTCACCTTCTCGGGAACTTGGTCCGCTTCCTTCTGGAGGGAGCCGATCACTTTCTGTCGACCGTCGATTTCGGCCTATGGACAGAATTTGTAATTTAAGTATGTTAACGAACGACCGCTGTAGGCAAAAGATAGCAACTTTTTAACCGACTTCAAAAAAAGGAGGTGGTTATGTATTCCACCCGATATAACATTTTTTGTTTGTAAAGTTTCATCGCTTTTTAAATTTGCGTTCCTTCATGTCCGATTGCGGGTGATGCGCAGTGTTTATTATTTCTACTCAAGGCCACACTGCGACCACACTTATTCGGATTTTGCCGCGGAGACCGTACTTTAGCGTATCTCAGTAATTTTTAAAGATAGGAAAAAGAAACAGATTCTTTTTCTCGTGATACCTATTTTTTAGACATGCTGATAACAAAACAACGTTGGTGTGACTCTTTATATGGATCGACGCGCGAGTTCACAGGCAGAAAACATTTCATAATACTTAATACTAATTTCTAAAGAGGAAAGATTTGATTTTTTGTTTGTTACGATTTAACTCAAGAACTACTCAACCGATTTTAAAAATTATTTCACCATTAGAAAGCTATATCTTTACCGAGTATTATAGGCTATAAACTATATTCATATCATGTAAATTAGCCGAGCTATCACTATTTTCGCGGACGAAGTGATAAAAAAATTAAACATAAAAAAAAATATATATATATAAAGGGTGTAAAAACCTTTTATCGAAGCCGAAAGGCACTTGTTCTCCCCGTCATTGCGATCATTGTTTTGTTCTACACCATACCTGGGAACCTTCTAGTTACGGAGATATTGGGGGTCAAAGTTACAACTTTTTGACAAGTTTTTTTTTAAATACAAGTTTTTATTGTAAGATTTTTACTTAAAACACCTCCACGACCCCCTTACTATTCAATCCATCCATCAGCACAATGTTTTGAGTCGATCTCGATCACGCCTGATGGAAAGCGTTGGGTGAGGTCTTTGATGGAACGAGCATTCATAATAAAATTCGACCCTGACGCCGTACAAAGATAAAATTCCCCAGCATCTCACCTTCTTCTCATGATGCAGCTCGAGCAGCGCCTCAGCATCGCTGACGGTCTCCGGCGCGTCGGTTTCGTCCATGCGCTTCACGGCCTCCGACACCCACAACTCCAGTTCCTGGAATTAATACCTCAATTTAATACGCTAGTTTCCACCATCAATAAATTACAAATCTATTTAGTCCGTCAGTAAAAGCATTGGAAAATAATAGACACGTATTTTTTGTTTTTGTAAATCAATGAATATTGACAAAGATAAAACGCATCGAAACTCGGGAGTGGGGGCTCGTGACGTCACAACGTACTAAAAATATACCACGGCAATATGTATTGAGAATTTTAGAAGCGTCGTATCTTCGTCAATTTAGGTTTACGTAACAAAAGAAAAAATACGTGTCAAATATTTTTTTGATAATCTAACTGAAGGACTAATTAGATTTGTTCAGTACACAAGCCTATTGAATGCCTAAAGACATTTTGATATAAGTGGGGAAACTTTGTAATTGCAGTCGAGGCGAAATTTACACCCGAGCCACAGGCAAGGTTGTTATGGAGACGAGAACTGCAGTCACAAATGCCCACGTACATTATAGGAGCAAATAGCTGTCAAATATTTACCTGTTTTAATTAATTTGGCAATATAGAAATAAGAAATATGGCTAACTAGAGAACTAGAATATTAATAGTGAATTGCAATTAAAACACTAAATTTGACGTTGTAACCGGTTTATGTGTGGAAAAGACTTTTGGAAAGTTTCTTCCAAATAATTTTTTTACATCTAAAACTGATTATTCGGTGTTACGATATTATTTATTGCATTTCATAATCAATATTCTAGTTCACTAGTTAGCCATATTTCTTATTTCCATACAGTAATATTGCACAAATTAACTAAAACAGCAAAATATTATTATAACTATTTGCAACGTTGCCCACTTTCTGTATAAACACTCTTAAGGCTCTCATCGAACTTATGCGCAGCAATGGTTTCGTCTAACAACGCCGTACGTTTGGCCACCAACTTCTGTGAGTGCTCTGTCTCTTTCACACACATGGTACATTCCCCAAGAGAGAAAGGGATGGCTTACCTTAAGGCTCTCATCGAACTTGTGCTCAGCAATGGCCTCATCGAGTAAAGCAGTACGTTTGGCCGCCAACTTCTGCAAATGTTCCCATCCTTCACGCAGGGACTGCAAGCTTGTTTCTATCTCTTTCTTACGTTCTGGGTATCTGTGGGAGAGAGGGAGATGGATATAGTGTTCATTCGGTCGGTCATCACTGACGCAAGGATATCAAGTTAATTTTTAATACATATTCAGCCTGTAATGTCCCCACTGCTGGGACACACGGCCTCCTCTCTATGAAAGGGAATGTGCTATAATCCAGCACGCGGGCCTAGTGCGGGTTGGTAGATGTCACATGTCTTCGAATGTTTGGTTCTAGGACATGCCGGTTTCCTCACGATGTTTTCCTTCACCGTTTTGAAAGCAGTGGGGATGAAATAAATTACACATAGTAATGCGCCTGTCTGGGTTCGAACCCACGACTTACTATTCGTAAGTCGGGGCCGCTACCACTGGGCCACCGCTGCTCTCCCGAAGATTGATGATGCATACATTATCGTGCATCTTTCTTTTAGAAGTCGATTAAAAATGACGATATATTGTGATATGTCAAATGCATATTTTATTTAACCTATGGTTAATTGTCAAATTTCAAATAATTATTTTTGAGTATCTACTTCCAGTTTTAACTCTAGAATCGTGACCTCATTTGTTTTTGCTAAAATTTAAATGTTATATTATATAAACCGGAGAGGTGATCTGTACCTCAGGATTGTCCTACATCAGACACATTTATCTATTTAAGATTGTGTATATACCAGCACCTGTAATTTTTGATGTCGAGATAAATAGATAGACGACCCGAATGGCGCAGCGGTAGTGAGGCTGCCTTACGTTCTTAGGGTCCCGGGTTCGAATCCCGGTCGGAGCAAATGTTTGTGTGATGAACATGGGCATTTGTTTCCGAGTCATGGATGTTTATATGTATAATAAGTATGTATTTACAAACAAAAAGTATCTATGTAGTATATCAACTATCTGGTGTCCACGACACAAGCCTCGTTGCTTAGCGTGGCACTAGATGGCGATGTGTGTAATGTCCAGCGATATTTATATTTATTTAGATATTTATAAATAAAAAAAGATTATTATATTATCTTCAATGCCACTCACTTCGCGCTCAAAGAGTTCCCTTCTCCCTCCAGCTGTTGTATCTTGTCCCTGATGGCGCCTGCCTCGGCTGCCCTCGCGAGATGCTTCCGCTTCAACTCGTGCGCAGCCGCCAGTTCTCGCCCACGCTCCGAACTGCTGAAGAGCGTCGACTTCTTTGATATGCGTTCCGCGGTGTCTTCTACGTCCCTGTGGAGAGAGAAAAGGGTTTTAAGATGTGGTTGGAAACAAAAACTTGTCATACGGGCAATGTTTTGAACAACAAGTGCTTAGCAACACTAATGGATCAATCTGGATCAATTAAGTGGATGTATCTGGACCAACAACTATATGCATGTTTTTTTTTTATCACTCTAAACAAAGCGTATTACCATCAGAAATAGCAAAATGAAATTATTTTTTTAATATCTATAAAACATACTAAGTTATAAGCATTTGAAACTGCTGATTAGACTGAGAGATACGATACAGCGAATGACGTCATTCGCTGCATCGACGTACAAAATCCATACTAAACTCCGTTTATCCAGAAAGAGATAGAAACAAAAGTTTAAATGGTTATAACTTTTGTGTTGTTTGGCCGATTTATGTTTCGTTTTCGTTTCTTAACATTATTTTTATAGTATTGGACAAGGAAATTTATGCATATTCCCTGTTGTTTCTAGAATTTTGCTTCTAATTCCTCCATATATAGGTGACTGGTTTTTATTAGTCGCTGTTAGCTGTTCAGTACATTTTGACCAGTTAGTCGAGGTCAGCTGTTTTTTCTTTTCGCGATTTCATGTTTGTTCCCATAGTAGCGGTAGTGAGGCTGTTCTTAGGGTCCCGGGTTCGAATCCCGGTAGGAGCAAATGTTTGTATGATGAGCATGGGCATTTGTTTCCGAGTCATGGATGTTTATATGTATAACAAGTATGTATTTACAAACAAAAAGTATCTATGTAGTATATATCAACTATCTGGTGTCCACGACACAAGCCTCGTTGCTTAGTGTGGCACTGGATGGCGCTGTGTGTAATGTCCAGCGATTTTTATTTATTTATTTATATTTAGTAAAAGTTGTTTGTTTTCATGAGTACAACCACGTGTTTAAGTATCGTACACTAATTACCAGGCACCCTATGTTTCACGTTTCTTAATGTTGCCAATATGCGTTGCCGAATATCATTATAAAACGCTCATCATTTTTTGCTTGTTAGACTGTAAGACTTCTGTGAAAAAAAATATATATAGTTTAATGCATCCGAATATACTTTACGATCCCTAGTATCTATCTACGAGTGGCGAAGGGGTCATATAACTCGATTCCTACCAGATTTCCTTTGAAAAATGGCACAGTTAGAATTCTATGGACATAATAGTACATTAAGATATAAGTGCGGTAAGTTAAAAATTACAGCCGAGGCCTTGTAGGCTTGAAAGCAGAGGCTGTAATTATCAAAGCGCACGTATGTCATACGACGTTTTATAACATATTTGCGAGGAAATAAATAAAACTCGGACTTTCTTAAATTAATAAATCTTTAATTACTTGTTAAAGCAGCTAAAAAAATTTGAACAATTTGTAAAATTGATTATTACGTTGCCAGTTGGCATTTTTAATGTTGTCAAGTTATTATTATTATATTTTATCTCCCAAAGTTAACTTTATTATAAAATGTTGACCACTTTTCTGACAAAAAAACTTTTTGCTAAGATTTAAAAAAGTACCGTTCGTTTTAGACGGAGCATCTTGATAAAACGTGCGTTTTATATTACAATAACACAAAAGTACGTAATGAGATACACTACGATATTGACATTGCTGAAATAAGAGAGAGAATAAGAATAAGAGAATTTACGAGCAAATGTGTTATAAATAATATAATCACATAGATACGAGTATGTACTCACGACGTGCAAACTGTGAACTTTTTTTTTTTGTTTATTATCCGTTTGTTTGTAATCTAAATGTTTGTTTTGCGTTATATGTTAAATGTTTATTTTTTGTTTGTCCTTGCGATAAATAAAGATTTTTTTTCTTTCCTTACTCCGGCTTACGTCCCACAAAAATTAACCCTTCGCTACTGAAAACCCATCTTCATGAAACTAACCTGTTAAAGGAATGTACTTCGGCGGCGGCACAGAGGTTCTCCCTGTACTTGTGTAGGGCTCCCTGCAGCGCGCGCCACTTGGCGAGGAAGGCGTCGCGGCGCTGAGACACTGCGGCCGCCTGTTGGGTGGGGCCCTGGGAACAAAACGGTACTGTAAATATTTGACCTAGATATAAGGCTTGTGTACTGAAAAAATCTAATTAGTCCGTCAGTTACATTATCAAAAAATATTTGACCCGTTTTTGTTCTTTTGTTACGTAAACCAAAATTGACAAAAATACGACGCTTTTAAAATTCTCAGTACGTCACGCCGTGGTATAAGTTTTAGTGCGTTGTGACGTCACGACCCCCACTTTCGAGTTTTGATGCGTTTTATCTTTGTCAATATTCATTGATTTACAAAAAATAAAAAATACTTGTCCATTATTTTCCAATGCTCTAACTGACGGACTAAATAGATTTTTATGAGAGCCATGGAGAAGCTCGTGGCTAAATAATAACAGCCGCTCGGGTCGATCTTAAGCTTAAGCCGCGCTTGTCTAGGTTGTTCTGTGGATGGGTGACCACCCATTACGTACCGAGTTTCCTCCGTGCCTCGGAAAGCACGTTAAGCAATTGGTCCCGGCTGTCATTTGAAGATCTTTGACAGTCGTTACAGATAGGCAGTGGCCCGGAAGTCTGACAACCAGTCTTACCAAGGAGTAACGGATTACCCAGTACTAACTGG
Organism: Xestia sexstrigata; assembly: GCA_941918905.2. NCBI lineage: Eukaryota > Metazoa > Arthropoda > Insecta > Lepidoptera > Noctuidae > Xestia > Xestia sexstrigata. The sequence continues at coordinate 9,799,448 of OW799230.2, read as the reverse complement.
GTTGTGGAGGTCAGATAGGCAGTCGCTCCATGTAAAATACTGGTATTCAGCTGCATCCGGTGAGACTAGAAGCCGACCCCAAAATAGTTGGGAAAAGGTAAGGCAGATGATAGATGGCACATTATCCAGGTATCTTCTAAGTGTTTTTTAGAAAGAGTTTAACAAATAAGTATCTCACCTGCTGCAACAGCTTATCAGCGAGCGCACATATGCTCCTGACCCTCTTATCGTCCACCTTCATGTCGCTATCCACGTCATCCAACTTGCGCAGCAGCGCCGTGCAGTGCTCGTAGTCCCTGCCCAGCTCGTGAGCCTGGACCATCATCTCCTTGTCTCTGATCCAGGCCTCGATCTTGTCCAGGTGTTGGTTGAATTCCAGGATGTCCTGGGCTTCTTCTAGACCGCGACCTGGAAGGGGATGGAGGGGTCATAATCTTCATCTTCACTACATATTATACAACAAAGTCCTCCGCCGCATCTGTCTGTTTGTTCGCGATAAACTCAAAAAATACCGCACCGATTTTCATGCTGTTTTCACCAATGTATAGAGTGGTTCTCGAGGAAGGTTTTAGTATATTATTTGTCAAGTTTTTGTATATATTGGCTTAAATATAATGATATTTGTTGGAGGTGTCGGAAAAAAATTAGCCTTCTGGGAGCTTGTCTTTTGGTCGCGATAACCGACATCCACGCGGGCGAAGCCGCGGGCGTCAGCTAGTTACATAGTATAAAACAAAGTCGCTCTCGCTATGTGTACGTATAGATCTTTTTAATTATACAACGGATTTTAATGCGGTTTTCAGCAATAGATAGAGATTTTGAGATTCAAGAGGAAGGTTTCAGGTCAAGGGCGAGCCTCCTTTAATTTTTAATTTATTTCTTGTTATAGCGGCACCAGAAACATTCTGTGAAAATTTCAACTGTCTACCTATTACAGATTATGAGATACAGCCCGCTGACAGACAGACGGACGGTTGGACGCTGTCAACTGATAATGTCTTGAAGAGACTCCTGGCGTTGCCGCGCTGTATGGCAACGCTAAGCCTTTGGCCAAAGTAAAAGTCAGCGATTGGGTCACGAGAAGTGTCAACTAGGCGTTTTGATTATTTCCTTTAAAAGGATGTGAGCACTCGGACCTAGAGTTTCTACCCCTTATGAAGCTTTTTTTTTGCTAGTATTCAAAATGAGAGCAGCGGTGACCCAGTTGTGGCGGGGTTCTAATTTCGAACCCAGACAGGCGCATTACTTAGTGTAAAATATTTCATCACCACTGCTCTCAAAAGGGTGAAGGAAAACATCGTGAGGAAACCGGCATGTTCTAGAACCAAACATTCGGAGACATGTGACATCTACCAACCCGCACTGGGCCCGCGTGCTGGATTATAGCACATTCCCTCTCATAGAGAGGAGGCCGTGTGTCCCAGCAGTGGGAACATAGGGTGATTATGATGATCAAGCCATATATTGAGCCCTCACCTCTCTGCTCCGTGGCAGTCTCCAGGCGCTGCCAGTCCGTCTGCAGCTGTTTCAGCTGTTTGTCCACCTCAGCATCAGGAGCCAGCTGCGTCGCCAACTCCTGGACCTCTTGCAGGCGAGCCCTGTTGGCTGCTAGCTCGGCGGTAAACGCTTGATGCTTTTGCAGTTTCTTGATTTTGTCTTCTAAGTTTGTTACTTCGCCTGAGAAAGGGAGTAAAAACAAATAACATTCATTTAAAAGTTTCTAAAAACCCGACTGCAACTTGTATTATGTACCTATATGTATATATTTGTAATATCCTTTTAATAGGAAATATGCAAGAAGTACAAAATTATTTTTATTTCTTAAAAATGCCTAGTTTTGGCACATATAAACATTGTGTTACACTTGTTTAATTCTCTAATGTACAACACTTTAATATTTTACGTAGCCTGTTTTCGGTGAAACGAAACGCAAACTCAAAACGCATCGTCTCTTGATAACGTCGGTAGTGACGACAAATACTTTGTGTCGAAGAAACACTTTTATTTGAAAAGTAGGTACTTAAAGTTTCACTAAGATTTAATAATATTATTGTTTTTGCTTGAATAAAATTCTTACAATTTTCTAATTGTAAGAACTTTATTCAAGCAAAAATTGCAAAAACAACACACACACACACATATTCATCCATTTGTTTACATCTAATTTTTTCCTAAAAATTAGATGTAAACAAGGCAGATCCAGGTAAGTTATGTCACATTACATGAATGGCCGCGACAGTCATGGACGTTTGAACTGTCGAGTTTAATTTTTATTTTTAAGCGACAAGCAGTAGTTGAACTTAACTTTTAATACTTTTCTTGGGTTGATAGTACTGTATTTTATTGAAGAATAAAATACACGCATATTCCCTATTTTTTTCGGTATTTTTATGATTAAGGCTGATGCTCCAGGGTAGCCCGCGAAATTCAAATTTTCTTACGTTACTTTTTCATTAAATATTCAATCGAGTTACATGAACTTGGAGGGTCGTATTGATGATTTTGATGATTATTATTCTGTAACGACATACTCGTACGTCTTACAGTCGCGAACAATATTTTAATCAACATACAACCTAGCACTGGCCTGCAAATTGCAAAAAACGTAAGAAGATTTGAATTTCGCGGGCTACCTTGGAACCAAAAAGGGAAGAAACGATAACCGTAAGGTTCATAAACGAAGTTTATACAGAGCCATAGAATATTTGTGGTAATCCGAGTATACATGGTAACAGATGGCGCACCGGTATCCCTAATATCGTGTACAGTACAAGTGCTCACCATGTTGATGTTCAGCGGCGAGCTTGGCCAGCTTGTCGGCCACCCAGCCGCGCGCCTCCGCCGCGTCGCGCGCGAACTGCGCACGCGCACGCGACCGCACCAGCGCCGAGCGGCGCCCGGCGGCTTCCGAGTACAGCTGGAGGAACAAACATAGCTCGGTAATCTATACACATCACGCCTGTAATCCCCGAAGGGATAGGCAGAAGTGCAGATTACGGATTACATTGATGGAAAAACCCAATAACACTTTGCCCGACCTGGGAATCGAACCCAGAACCCATACTGAGCAGCCATTTTTGTAATGTTTTTAATGTCTGTACTGTGATGTGATACCCACAGAAGTGTATGTAATATACTAATTGACTACAGTAGATACCTAGACACTACGTAGAGTGCCTTGTTCCTGAAAGGAAGCCGGCCGGAATCAGGTTCTTAGGTGCCTTCGGGTCTGGTAGGGTAGGTAAATAAATAAATAAATTTCGCTGGACATTACACAAATTCACAGCGCCATCTAGTGCCACAGTAAGCAACGAGGCTTGTGTCGTGGACACCAGATAGTTGATATACTACATAGATACTTTTTTGTTTGTAAATTATCATACATATAAACATCCAACGGAAACAAATGTCCATGCTCATCACAAAAACATTTGCTCCTACCTGGATTCGAACCCAGGACCCTATGAACGTTAGGCAGCCTCGTTACCGCTGCGCCATTCGGATAGTTGAGGTAATTGTGTATCATCTCACCTTCTTCCTGCACTCATTGATGTGCGGTAACTCGTCGGCAATGCGCTAGCTCTCAACATTAGAAACTTAACGCTCTATCATATAGGTAACAGTGGCGAAGGGTAAAAAAATGAGTTTTCTGCATTCTGACATCCGAGCACCGGCTTATTTGGCGCCTAGTCTTTGTTGACATGAAAAATGTTGGCGTTTATGTAATTTGTTCAATTCTATAATGTACTGTGATGTGATACCCACAGATGTGTGTTGTTACGACAATGTTTCTTTTTCCAAGCGTAACGTAGTCAGTTCAACGCCATCTACATAGTTCTTGGAATCTATTTTTTTTAAATACTCAAAAAGGAAACCTCTCATTGAAGTAAATGCTTTGAGTTTGAAAATAAGAATCGGCTTCTTCCTTCGTGTCTGGTAGGGTAGGTTTTAGTCTTTTATCTCACCTTCTTCCGCCTCTCATTGATATGTTGTAACTCGTCGGCGATGCGCTGACTCTCCACGTGGTTCTGTTGCAGCAGCTTATCACCGTGGCTATTCAGGGTTGCCAGCTTCTCGTCCTGATACGAAGTAATACGAAATTCGATATTAAAATGCGTTTTATTTCATCATCAACAACATTTCAGCCGAAAGACGTCCACTGTACACATAACATACCTGTGTAGCGAGCAGTTTTTCAAAGGCCTCGTGTTTCTTCAGAGCATTCTCTACCTCCTCAACGCTCAACGTCTGAGATATTTCAGTACCTGCCGAAAAATAATTTAGTATGAATTCACATAAACGTAACAACATCAGGAGCAGCGGTAAGTCGTGGGTTCGAACCCAGACAGGCGCATTACTTTGTGTAATATATTTCATAACCACTGCTCTCAAAACGGTGAAGGAAAACATCGTGAGGAAACCGGCATGTCCTAGAACTAAACATTCGTAGACATGTGACATCTACCAACCCGCACTGGGCCCGCGTGGTGGATTATAGCACATTCCCTCTCATAGAGAGGAGGCCGTGTGTCCCAGCAGTGGGGACATTATAGGCTGATGCTAAGGCAGATGCTGGCATAGGCTGATGCTAAGGCAGATGATGATGATAGACTTACTCAAGGCCGCCTCCTGCGCAGCACACAGGTCGTGCAGCAGCTTGGCGTCCCGCAGGAAGCAGTGCAGGTCTATGAGCTGGTCCAGCGCCACCTGGCGGGCAGCCCAGGCGCCGTGGAGACGGTTGCGCTCTTCTAACAGGGCTTCGCATTTCTCTTCGACTTCCTGTTAAAAAAAAATATCGCTGGACATTACACACACCGCCATCTAGTGCCACACTAAGACGACGAGGCTTGTGTCGTGGACACCATAACATATTTATGTTATGGAAAGCACGTGTTATCTAACTGCAACCTGTCTTAAAATTTCCTTATAATCTAGCGGTTAAGACACAATGATTTTGTTTAGGTTGTCGGATGGGTGACCGCCCATTACATACCGAGTTTCTTCTGTGCTTTGGAAAGCACGTTAAGAAGTTGGTCCCGGCTGTCATTTACAGTTTAGTGTTTTTTTTTTTTTTTTTTTTTATCTTTGACAGTCGTTACAGGTGACAACCAATCTTACCAAGGGGTATTGTATTACCCAGTACTAACTGGGTTGTGGTAGTCAGATAGGCAGTCGCTCCATTTGAACCTTTACAAAATGCTCTAAATTTGCCTGTTTAGACCGCTGCCAACAGAAGCCTAGTGTACAAATTTGACAACTAATCATGAAAAATGAAAAACATCGGTTAAATAGGGACACAGTATATGTATATCCTTCTTATTCCGTTCATAAAATATCTTTAAAATTAGTTGAATATTAAAGGAGGAAATAGTCGAGAGCCAAACCTCAAATTATGACTGTTTACTTGTCGGATACTTATAGCACCAATGTCGACATCGCACTCGCAGAGCAACAGCGATAGTTTCTTTAAATACCTACCGCATTTTCTCTTAATACATTTTTTTTTAATCTTCTTTATTTAAGGGGCTCCCCCATGCACACTAGCGCCACTTTAGTAAAAAAATCAGAACTCGTTAAACACACAATTAATATAAAATCTGATTGACAAAATCAATCTTTTGGTCTTCTAAATTATTTACGTCTGCTTAACTCATTGAAACATAGCTCGCTGTCGTTACAGATACAAAATGGAAAAAAAACGGCTGTTTTTAGCAATTTTTCTAACTGTAACTACAGTGAAGTATATTTTAATGAATTAAATAGACGTCAATAATCTAGAACTCTAAAGCATTGATTTTGTCAATCAGATTTTATTCCCTATTGTGTAACTTATATTAAATGTGTATTTAACGAGGTCAGATTTTTTTACTAAAGTGGCGCTAGTGTGCTTTGGGGGAGCCCCTTAAGGCATTTTTGTTCACAATTGCGACGATGTCAATCCCATCGTACTTTTAAAAATATTAACTTAATTCCTTAACTAATTTAGCTTATAAAAAACCACATGCACTTAATCTAGTTTATTATTTAATAAAAAAATATATAACAATTTTTGCTGCTTCAGAGCTAAAATACCATGGAGCAGTCCAACATCCATTACTAACAATTTAATCGCATTAATAACTGCAAAAGTGTTTTAAAACAAAATTGAGAAAAAATCTCTAACTAATAAGATATACTCACAGCCGCATTAGGATGCTGCGTCGCCAGCTCCCGGCCCATCTGCAGAGCGTCCCTGAAGGAAGAGTCGCGCGCGTCCAGCTCGGCGCGCACGGCCTCGTGCTCTGCGCGTGCAGCCTGCGCGCTCACCGCGTCGCGCACGCGCACGGCGCGCGACATGGACGTGCGGAGCGACACGGACCACGAGGTCAGGTCGCGGACCTGGACGGAGAGGGAATAGGACTCAAATATGAACACGTGAAAGAAAACTCATATAAATAATGTTTTTTTTGACAATATCAAAAATATTCTCATACAATTAATTTTAATCTATACAAATATTATACAGAGGATAGATGTTTTTGTTTGTTTGTACTAAGTAAGCTCCAAAACTACTGGACCGGGCGGATCGCTAGTGTATATATTTATATTTGAAATCTCATTTTAATTTCCTTCATTTTGAAACCGAACTCGAAAGGTTTGGTCGAAAAAGGTCTTGGCGAAAAAATCTGCCATTTTGTTTTTTTTTTTTGCAAACACCTGTCTATGGACACTAGGGTTTTTAAGGAAAATACAACAATATCTTAATCGTCGAAATCCATCCAGCCATTTGGAACATACGAAGTTATAAAGAAATTTACAAACAAACATACAAGATACGCGCGAAAAACATAACATTTCCTTGGTAGTCGGGTAAAAGGCGAACCAGTTTTCTTACCTGTGTCAAGAACTGGTGCAGTTGCAAGTACTGCTGCAGCGTATGTTTCCTCTCATCCGAGGACTGCTTCAGCATGGTCCAGGCTTCCTCCAGTGCTTTCTGCTGCAGTTCTATTTGTTGGACATTGCCGCCAGGGTACAGTTTGCGGAGACGGTTGCCTTCTTCTTGGAGGACCTGCGAGTGTGAATGAGAAAACAATTGGTATCATCACTACATATTATAAAACAAAGTCGCTCCTGCTGTTTGTAAGCTTAGATCTTTTAAACTACGCAACGGATTTTAATGCAGTTTTCAGCAATATATAGAGTGATTCAAAAGGAAGGTTTATACTTATAAACCTTCCTTTTGAATCACTCTATATATTGCTTTACGATTATTTTAAGGCATAAAAATGATTTTATTAAACACAACTTAAATTAATTTTAACCAATAGTAGAAGGATATTTCTAGAGTTTTTTGAACGTTGTGATGGAAGTTTCAATATTTTTTGTTGTTTTTGGTTAAAATTAATTTAAGTTGTGTTTAATAAAATCATTTTTATGCCTTAAAATAATCGTTTAAGGTGGAAGCTCCAAGGTAGTCCGCGAAATTCAAATTTTCTTACGTTTTTTGCAATTTGCAGGTCAGTGTCAGGTTCTATGTTGGTAAAAATATGAATCGTGCAAGTAACACGTGTGTAGTTACAGAATGAGTTTTCAATACAATTTTCTAAGTTCATGTAACTGTATTGAATGATTATTTTATGAAAAAGTTTCATGTAAAAGAAGATTATGCCAAGTGCGTTAAAAAGCCGCGAAGCTAAAATGGGACAGAGCTGGCCATGTTTGCCGTACGCTCGACGAGCTGTAGGCCAAAATAACCACGATGTAGAGCCTCGACACAGCCAGAAGGCGACGCGGTAGATCTCGCAGGAGATGGCGGGACGAGCTGGACAAAACTAACACTTAAAATACACCGTAAATACACACGTCGCATCGGAAGGCCTTCCACTAGGTGGACCAATGACCTGATGATCGGCCGGATGCGAGTCGCACGGGACCGTGCAATGTGGTCACACTCGGGGGAGGCCTATGTCCAGCAGTGCACGTCTTTGGCTGAAATGATGATAATAATGAGTTCCCGACCTGCATCTGCGCGTCGATGGCCAGCAGGTCGTTCTGCGCGGCGTGCAGCGCGCGCAGGGCGGCGGTGGCGGCGCGCAGGTCGCGCGGCGGGGGCGGCGCGTGCAGGGCGGCGCGCGAGTCGTGCGCGCGCGACGCCAGCTCGCCCACGTCGCGGTGGAAGCGGTGGATCTCGCCCGCCGCGTGCAGCCGGGACGCGCGGGACTCCATCTGCTCCACCAGCCGCTGCCACCATTCTCTGTTCGGAAACGTTTACTTACAAGCTATACAGGGCCATGTTGGTCTATAGTGGGCCATGCTGGTCAATAGTGGCTCATGTTGGACAATAATTTCATTTCATTTATTCGTGAACAATTTACATTGTGTTAAATAAACATGCAATTTACATAAAATTATAAGAACTATGAATTATTAATTAACATTCCAAGAAATTCAAAATATGATGCCGAAATATAATGTCGAAACAGTTTTAAAATACTACTAAACAGTTCTAAATGGCCCATGTTGGGAATAAAGGTCCATGTTAGACAATAGTGAGCAATGTTAGATAATAATGGTTCATATTGAACAAAAATGACCCATGTTGATCTATAGTGGTGCATACTGGACCACCATAGACCATGCTGGCTCAAAGTGAGCTAAGTTAGACCATCATGCTGAATCATTGTGACATAAGCTGGCCCATGCTGGACCATAGTGTATTTTTACTGTTATGCCTGATGCTATATTTTACATTGCACAGTGACTCATGCTGGACAATCATGACGCCCATACCGTGTAGTTAACACCCCCCGGTGTCAAAACTTTTATGTCACCCATTAGCTTGACTTAGTTTTACATGCCGTCGAGAAATTATCTCTCAGACATACTGGCTTGGTTTCCTCACGATGTTTTAAATTCCTTCACCGAAGCAAGTGATATAAAAAATGACGAAGATAACACGTGTCAGAGATCATAAGTGGGGGCTTGTGACGTCAAATTTGAGTAAAAAATTTACTCGAATGTGTCGTCACACGAGTTTTCAACGCACTGTATCGTCTTCATTTTTTGTTTACGTGAAAAACAAAATGCGTCCAATATTTTTTGGAAATCTATTTGACGGACTACTTAGATTTTTTTTGTCATCTACTCTATTCGAAGATAGATAGTAGCCCATGATGACAAATTAAAAACCAAGTTGGACCGTAGTGCGTTTAATAAAACGTTCGGTCGAGCCCTTTAGGGAATATAATAAGTGTGATGTGTGTTAAGCCGTTGGTCCCGGCTGTCATTTGTAGATCTTTGAATCGTTACAGGTGTCAGTGGCCTGAAAGTCTGACAACCAGCCTTACCAAGGGGTATCATATTAAACTGGGTTGTGGAAGTCAGATAGGCAGTCGCTCCATGTAAAATACTGGTATTCAACTGCATCCGGTTAGACTGGAAGCCGACCCCAACATAGTTGGGAATAGGCTGGGCAGATGATGATAACAATGTGTGTATTTACGAGTACATACCCAAGTGCTTCTTGTCTCTTCTCAATGTCTCCAATGTAAGGACTCTCAGTGGCCAGCAGTTTCTTCGCCAACTCTTCACATTGGTTAAACCGTTCAGCACCACTTTCCACGCGGTGTCGTAGTTCGTCGAATTTTGAGCGGAGGATCTGAGGTACAGACGGGAACAATGATGTTGATTTGCCATGGCTGACCTGAAAGTCTTTTAACAGACTCCAGACCCAGGTTGACCGCAGTAAGGGGAATCAGGTGGAGATTCATTAATGCCTCCGCCCTGGAGTGTAAATGTGGTGCTGTTCCACAAACGATGGAGCTCTTAATATCGTATCCTGCGTGTCCTGTTGTTTGTTCACTACAGGAACTGATGGACGTTACTGAACGCGCCAAACTAGTGGCTCAGTTCGGGGCCGACACAATTTTAATTGTCAACGACACGCTAAGAAGTCCTACTGTTGCAAAAGTTTTTAACTGCATTGGTGAATAATTAGTTTTAAAGCATCAAGTACTTTATTTATTTATTTAGTACAGTATTTAAAACCATTAACATTAAATTAAATACCTAATAGTTTTACTCGGTCTTCTAGCAGAACCACAAACATTCCAACATTATAGTCTTCCATTCATCAGCAAACAAGTCTACTTACCAATAGATGTTCATAATCTTGTCCGTAGTCTTCGCTGGAGGCGGCGGCGTACTGTTCCTGTATCCAGCTCTCCAGTTCAGCGCTCTCCGCGAGGTATTCGTGTCTGGGGGAGAAGACAAACTATGTGTTTACGGGATATACAGTTGAGCTTAGCCTAATCATTGTATTGTTACGAGCTGGGTATGGGATAAATTAATTACAACCGATTAAACAATTAAGTAACTTTATTAATCACAAAACACTTATAGCTCAATCACAAATACACTACTGATCACTATTCGCTTAGATATCGCACTTCTAGTTCACTTCGATTCGCTTCGTTGTGTAGCCAAAATCAGACTGCCTACTTCCTCTAACACGTCGACTATTTATATGGCGGCCGAACGTTCGAGAAAGATCCACGACTTCCTCGAATCTTCCAGACAATTCCATAGTGGGTCATTGTCCTTCGAGAAACTTCCACAACTTGTACAAAGGAAAGAAGTAGGTACTTTATGCCCTCGGCGTACGGTCGAAATAACAATGACAATTACTGATGTTCTTCTATAGGTAGTTCGCGAATTTGTACCTACATCATTCGAGACTTGTTCTACCTAATTGTAGGCACCTACTACCGTAACTAGGTAAGTACGGGTACGACGTAACAGTATTTTGAATGGTTTTTTTTACTACATTGTTCTCAGAAACTTATAGTGAACACATGTTGTCAAATTAAATCTAATATATAAATATTACGTGTCACAGTGTTTGTTATTCCTAAGAAACGGCTTCACCGATTTTTGTGTTTTTTTTTTTTTATATAAGGTGTATCTGTTCATGCACGAAATCTAAGGGGTCACTGTACGCAAACCCTGAACGCGAAAGAAAAATCAGCTGTTCCATGCAATATGTTCGCATAACTCGTCAAAATGTATAGAACAGTTAACCTTACTTGATTTTAAAAGACTGTCATGGAGTTTCTGCCTTCAGGGGTTCGCTCTCAGAGTGCTCACCATGGCCCATGTTGGACCATAGTGGCCCATGCTACACCATAGTGGTAGATGCTGGCCCACACTGACCCATACTCGACCTTCATAGCCATGCTAGCCCATCATGGCCTATATAGAATCACAATGGCCTATAAAGGCCAATTGTGACTGGCCCACGCTAAACCATGCTGGACCATGCTACCCCATGTTGGACCATCATGACCCATGTTGGACCATCAAACCGACTTTGAGGTTAATAAATTAGTGTACATACCTGCAAACACTCTCGACCAGTGCCTTCTGCCTCTGTGCGGCCAACCTCTGCAGCCGCGCGAGACTGTCAGCCAGCAGCGCGTGCCGGGCCAGTAGGGCTTCGCCCTCAGGGTGCCCGCCGTTGGCCATAGATGTGGCCACGTGGCCCATCTCCGCTATTATGGCTGCGTAGGTGTCGAGCTCTAGTTCGACGGCCTGTTGGAAAAGGAGGGAATTAATATGAAGGTGAAAAACGTATGTGGAGTGTAAGTCATTCATCATCATTATTTCAGCTCCAAGACGTCCACTGCTGGACATAGGCCTCCCCCAAGTGTCGCCACATTGTCTCCCGTGCGACTCACATCCAGCGGATATCCTCCACCTTCACCACGTCACCGCTCCATATAGTGGGAGGTCTTCCAACGCAACGTCTTCCGGTTCGCGGTCGTCACTCCAGAACTCTTCGGCCCCATCGGCCATCCGTTCTGCGAGCTATGTGCCCCGCCCACTGCCACTTGAGTTTGGCAATTCTTCGGGCTACGTCGGTGACCCTGGTTCTCTTGCGGATGTCTTTATTTCTGATTCGATCACGCAAGGAAACTCCGAGCATAGCCCTCTCCATTGCCTTTTGGGTGACTTCCACCTTAGTTGCAGCCTTTCAAAATATCGTAGAATCTAGAAGCCCCTACCTTATGCCTCGTCAAGAGATGCGTAGCCCGATGCCTGTCCTTGGCGAGGTCTGCATGCGCCAGCGCAGCCGCCTTGTCGTTGAGCCAGGCGTCCACCTCCAGCGCGTCGTGCAGGAACTGCTGCGCCCTCAGCGCCGCCTCCAGCGCCGCGCCGCGCAGCTCGGCGGCGTCAGACACGGACAAGTAGCCCGCCTCCAGCTCCGCGCAGAGGGCTTCTATCTGGGAGTCAAACAGGGGTTTATAAAATAAATTAATTGTGTTTTATTTCAGCCAAAATACCCATTTACAACAAAAAAGCTGTCTTTGGGGACTGCCGATAGAAGTAAAAACTAAGTAACTTGTGAATCCATACATTTTGAAAAATCACCCCCCTCCCCCTCCAACCTCAGGCCCCGCCCCAGTCGTAACACTGCACTGCGACGTGCCCCGCGCAAGTCTAAGTGGTGCTACGCCGTAGCGGATCGGCTACGAGTGCTACGAAGCGTGATGTGAAGTGACGATCGTTCAATGTTTTTCTGATAACTTTTTGACAGTGCGAGTCATATGGTCTCGTCTTGGCAACATTATACATGAAAATGTTTTTGGTGGGATTTCATTTCTTTTTGTAAGTTGCTCGTGGTTTTTTTTTTTAAGTTACAATATTTGTAATTTTTTTTTTTGTTTGTGTATTAATAATAGCTTACGTACCAAATATCAGGTTTCTAGGACATTGGAAAGTAATATGTATTTTGATGACAATCAGTGACGAAATCAGGGTTTTTTAGATATCAATAAAATCTAAAGTATTAGAGCTATGCAATGAAAACTTAATATGCTTAATAAGTCCGCTATTGGCAACATATCCCGAGAATTTTGTTTATCTGGTACAATCCAAACCCAAGTAAAAAGGATGAAAAAAAACGACGAAGCGCTTTGAGAAAAAGTAGGTAGTGCCCTTGCGCTTCACTTGACTCGTCTTGGCGGGCCACTACCGTGCCCCCAGATCATGCGAAAAGTTAACATTGGCCTTTGTTACACTCTATCTCTTACCTTCTCTCTCTGCGGATGTCCCTCTTCAACCAGCGAGTTGCCGTGCGCGATGACCCTCTCAATCAGCGGCCTCCTCCCTACCAGCTCGGCCTTCAGCTTGCCATGCTTCTTCTGTGCCGACTGGGCGGCGTGGAGGTCTGTCGGCATGACCTCGGATGCTGCGGCTGCAGATCGTTCGGAGAGCCAGTCCAGCTCGCCGGCTACTTCTGCTGCGAATTTGTGGAGTCTGGAAGGGAAGAGAGATTTGAGTTTGTGTGATTTGTGGCGGATGTCTTTCGTAGAGACCTGTGTATTAATAGTGGGAATGTGAAATCGCAAAAATTTATTAAATTATTTTTTTTTTTTCTTCACTAAAATCAATAAAATGCAGTACTATCAATTCAAGAAAATTAAATAATAATAATATAATTAATTAATTATTAAAAAAAAAAAAAACTACAATTTTCTATGACAGTTCTAAGGTGACTGTCGCGGCCATTCCTGTCATGTCATGTGACGTCACTTACCTCTGTCTGCCTTGTTTACATCATTTTTTTTCCCTAAATTCAAAAACGATTTTCTCATGCAGTGTCGGTTTTAACTTTGATATTTTATAAGGCCCATTTCTTAGTAGTTCGAATTCCAAAATACTATGTTTGTAACAACATACAATTTCAATAAATATGATAATTTTACTGAACGTACGTTCTTTATTCAAGCAAACATTGGAATAACAATATTACAAGAAGATCTTTGTGAAACTTTAAGTATTTTTCAAATAAAATTGTTTCTTTGACAAATAGTATTTGACGTCACTATCGGCGATTAAATATTGGTGCCGATTCTGTTGTGCACAAACTAAATTTAATTAAGGTTATTGCTATCTTTTACTAAAAGGCAGTGCGAGAAAAGGACGGCTATAGCTATGAACTAAGTTAGAGATGTCAAACTAGTTTATGCCTTGCGCTTCACCGTGTCGACATGTTTTTACGCGCACCCTTCATTTGTATGGAAATATTAGTTCCAATTAAATTTGACAGCTTTAAATTACGTCCGTCTCTTTCTCGTTTTATTAGAGAGAAAAAGATAGCAATAGCCTAAATTAAGTTTAGTTTGTGCACAACAGAATCGACAGCCATTATCATTACTGGGTCCTAAATTAATATTTTTATCCGTGGTAGTAATCTTATGGCTAGGCAGATGATAATAGTTATAAAAACTAGTTACTGCAAGCTGCTCTCCAAGGCCTGGCGCCTCCTGCCGGCGGAGGGCTGCAGAGCCCTGACCGCCTGTGACAACGCTGCGGAGTCCCTCTCGATGGCTGCGGCGTCGAAGTGACCTCCCGACACCAGGTCTGCGCCCTGCTCCGAGAGGGACGTGGCCTTTGTCTCCCAGAGAGACAGCTCTTGTTCTAGAGCCTAGGGACAGGAATTAATAAAGGTTTAGATGAAAGAAGAAAGAACATATCTACATTTATTTGGCACATACCACAAGTGCGAACAGTTTAAAAAAAAAATTATAAAAAAACAAAAATCTTAACAAAAAAATAAAATAATGTGATGCCTCGTGGCTGCGCCAAAGAGACCCAGATGCTGTCTTCATGATTTTTATACAGGGTGTGAAAGCACCCTTCACGAAGCCGTCAACCAAGCATTCTGTACATCAAACTAAGTAACTTTACGCAAAAATTATTGCTGGGAAACGACTTTATCTTTCGAGAAACCTCGTTATACGTTAGGAGTCAATGTAACGCACTCAAAACATTGTGATGATGGATGCATTGAATAATACGAGGGTTGTGGAGGTGTTTAAAGTAAAGTTTAAATTTAATTAAAAACATGTATTTGCAAAAAAAAAAACTTGTGAAAAGTTAGTACTTTGACCCCCAATATCTCCGTAACTAGAAGGTTCCCAGCTATGGTGTAGAACAAAAAAATGATCGCAATGACGGGGAGAACAAGTGCCTTTCGGCTTCGTTAAGGATATTTTGACACTCATTGTAACTTACTTGATGTTGATTCAACAATCGCTTACAGCTTCTCAGGTCTGTGCCGATCTCTTCACTCTTGAGCTGCCTCTCCAGATCAATGAGACGAGCCTTTGCGTCTTCAACAGATCTGTAGGGAAAGATACAATATACTAAAGATCAAAACCAGATTCATGTGATGAGACTTTTTTTTTTACAGATCTATTAAAATAAATAAAATTCAACCGTGGCCTGTTCTATCTTCGTGGCCTGCCTAACTTCCATCATTTTATTTCATTTTCAAAATGGCGGCCATGCAAAACTTGTATTATTCAATAGATAGCTGGCATAAATATTAACAAATATTATATAAAATAATGTCCAACCGATATGTTTTTTTGCCAAATATTTTGAGGTCACTTCATTGATCTAATTCAGCGGCCAACCGTGCCGAGCGCACCCGACGTTAGCCGAACGTAACCCGAAAGTACGAAATTTTAATGTTCCGTTTCCCACGTAATAGACGTGACAATAATCAACTGTGTTCGCATACGTCAACGTTTTCTGTATGGCTCTTAAAATTTATAATAAAATACCACAGTCTTATAAAGCATTACCGGTAAATATGTTTAAAAAAAAGATTCGAGATTTATTAACGGACAAGTGACACTACATGACATTGTTACTTTTCTTCAACTTTGTGACATTACACGATTAATTTATTTTATATTATAATAACTTATCAATTTTTATTGCATTTTGACATTGTTTATTTTATCTTTTATTGTTACTTAATTTTTATGACATTATTTGATTAATTTATTTTACTGGCTGATCAATGTTTATGATTGACTATTATGTATTTGGATCTTAGTAATTTAATTTTAATTTTGTAATTTATTTTATTTTGTAAATTTTATAAATTTGTACGCCATATTGGTGAAACATGGACGTACAAAATATTAATATTATGTCGTCCTGCGTGCTTAATTTGCATGTATACGCATGTTTTAACATCTTTTATCTTTTCGGTTTCGGCCGAAACTGGAACCAAGACCGAAGGTTCGGTTTCGGCCGAAACTGGAACCAAGACCGAAGGTTCGGTTTCGGCCGAAACTGGAACCAAGACCGAAGGTTCGGTTTCGGCCGAAACTGGAACCAAGACCGAAGGTTCGGTTTCGGCCGAAACTGGAACCAAGACCGAAGGTTTCGGCTGAAAATCCTGTTTCGGTTGGACACTAGTTACTACTAACGCATCACGTTTCGTCTTAATGTTAGCTTTTAAAGGCTATATATCCCTCAAATGGCTAAGCATGATCCTCCGTTACTCCTAAAATACTGCAACATTAATTTTGAAATAAATATATGGTAAAGTTGAGGATTAATGCAAAGTCTTAAGTGTGACGAAAACACGTATCTATAAACTTTTCTCGAAAAAATTCCAAACTTACCTCCAAATCGAACAATAAATCGCTGCTATTAAAAAAGTACTTTAAATTAGATCATGAATTTTGCAAACTAACTGAACTAACTATAAAGCAGGTCTTATGTGTTTTTTTTTTTAGTATTCGGCCCACAGTGACTGACGTAACGACCGCTTTGTAGTGCAAGCTGATTAGAACTTTATTCTAACAGTATTTCAAACCAAGTTTGAACCACCACAAATAGAGTTGCTAATTTTATGGTTAGAAGGGCCTTAAGCTAACATTAAGACTTTTATTAAGAACATCATACCTCCTATGTTTCCTCTGCTGCGCAGCCTGGCGCAACTTGCTCCCCTTGTCCCTAGAGGCAGCCACCAGCTCCTCCCAGGCAGACTGGAGGCCTGACAGGTGTTCGGACACCTCTGCAGACCGGGACGGGTCGGACTTCTGGAGAGATTGGCCAATCTGAGGGCGGAAACGAGGGATTAATTTATTTTTTCATTAGCTTTTTTATATCAAAAATACAAGATGTAAACAACCCCATCACGAAGTCGTCAACCAAGCATTCTGTACATCAAACTAAGTAACTTTACGCAAAAATTACGGCTAGGAAACAGCTATTTTTTTTGGAGTAAAAAATCACGTTTTACCTTATGGCATAATGTAAACATTGTGCTATAAGATGCATTTAGTATACGAGTTTCTTAAAGGTATTAGTAAAGTTATAACATTAAAAACTTGTTTTTTTTTAAACTTGTGGAAAAGTTGGAACTTTAACCCCTAATATCTCCATAACTATAGAAGGCGTTAAATAAGTCGCGTTCCGTAGCTTAGGGGTAGGTTTAGTACCGATAAAGGAACCCAGTAAAAAAGTTGATCTTGCAATACTTTTTTTATATTGCAAGATCAACCAAATTTAGTACCAAATGCAAGTAATACCTACTATCGCACGCGTTGCATTTTGTCCTTCACTTCTCGCGAGCATTTGAACAAATGAAATAATTTTAATTCTAAACGATTGCTACTTTAAGTTAGTAGATACTAAATTAGGTTGATCTTGCAAATTTTTTTTTTTATTTCTCCTGGTTCCTTTATCGATACTGAACTCACCCCTAAGCTACAAGGTTCCTAGGTATGGTGTAGAACAAACAAATGATCGCAATGACGGGAAGAACAAGTGCCTTTCGGCTCCGTTAAGGGTAGTTTTACACCCTTTAGATAAGATATGAGTATGTACTTACGCTCTCAACATTCCTTAGCTGTTTCTCGTTAGCTTGTAGCTCTCTCTCGAAAGCTTCATGTTTCTGGAGCTTACGCTCCAAGTTGGCTAGGTCCCTGTTAAATTAATAAAAGTTCTGATAAGTAATCTTAAAATAGGGTATAACCAAGAAATACATTTTTTTTATTATTCAAGCAAACATTGCATTAACAATATTGTAATAACATCTTAATGAAACTTTAGGTAGCTTTCAAATAAAAGTGTTTCTTTGACACATGACATTTGACGTCACTACCGGTGACGATCCGTTTTGAATTTGGGTTCCGTTTCACCAAAAAGACGCTACGTAAAAAACTAAATTGCAAAATAAGTGTTGTATTATAAAATTAAACAAGTGTACCACAATGTTTTGATGGGCTAATTAAAGGCATTTTCAAGAAATAAAATAAGTTTTTTATTCCTTGTATTTCCTTAGTGTTATTGAGCATTCTGTTAATTTTCGTAGTTAAAAAAAAAGAATATTTAAAAACGTGACTTGTCTACTGACCTGTAGCTCTGGTCCTTAGCAGTCCTCGTTTTGTCCTGAATCCAATTCTGTAACTCTTCGGTTGCAGCAACGAACTAAAATAAAAAATCAAGTGTCACAATGTTACTTCAAACTGTCCAACATGTAGATTTTTTTTAAACAGCTGGGTCTACTTAAAACTTGTATGGTTTTCAGATTTTCTCCTTTACATGTCCTGTAAGACATGCTCCTTGCCAAATTTCATGATTCATCAACGGGAAGTACCCTATAATTTTTGATTCCCTTGGGAGTGTCGAAATATACTTTTTTTGGGGCATAAACGGCCGATTTTTTTACGTTAACTTAGAAGTCACAGCTTCAAGGGACTGCAGACCTGAATATATGGTGTGGTATTTGGTTTATATGGTTTGACGACCCGAATGGCGTAGCGGTAGTGAGGCTGCCTTACGTTCTTAAGTTTGTGTTTTCAAACAAAAAGTATCTATGTGGTATATCAACTAGCTGGTATCCACGACACAAGCCTCGTTGCTTAGTGTGGCACTAGATGGCGCTGTGTGTAATGTCCAGCGATATTTATTTTATTTCAACTCAATACCTCCAAGAGTTCCTGTGATAAAGGGTCTTGACAGACAGACGGACAACAAAGTGATCCGTTCAGTTTTTTCCTTTTGAAGGACCTCTAGAAAAACTATAATAAACATAAAAATATAGTGAACAACAAATGTTGACATGTGACCTGTTGATGCGCCAGACTGGCCAGCAGGCCGCGGCGGCGCTCTGCGGCGGCGTGCCGCACACCGTCGCGACGCTGCAGCACTGCGGCGCGCCGAGCTGCGATACTGCCGGAATTATATACTGTTAATAAGTGTGTCTTTGTGATATCATGCTTTTATTATTTAGAGGGATCGTGCAGAGAAATGACACTCCTTTATTTGCCCACTAGCTGCACCCGCAAAAAAAAGTTTGTGATCACTAGCATAATGCTAAAATATTTTTTAAAATTGAACTTTAAATTCTTTGTTTAGGGTTTTTTTTCCTGTTTTATATTCTAAATCAATATTTTTAAATAAAGAATCTAAAAAGAAGAAGAAATCAATCATAATATAATCTACCGTAACAAAAAAGATTTAGATTTTACAAAGTGATCGCAAACTTTTTATGATGTGTGTACCTACATCCTTCTAGGGCGATCTCTCCCGGCGTTACCACTCCCATCAGGTGGCCTACCATGACGTCTTAAAGCAGGATCGTTTTAATCTTGTTCCAGTGTGGGAAAGAGATGGCACTAGAAGTCCTCTATAGCTCCGTCTCTTACCCACACTGGAACAAGATTAAAACGATCCTGCTTTAAGACGTCATGGTAGGCCACCTGCTTTGTAAATACCTTTTGTTAATCGCCTATCAATCATCCTCTCCACATGACCGAACCATCTCAGCATACTCTTTTCAATTTTTGTCAGTACATCATCTGCTTCTGAATCATGTAATAATGATACTCACTGTTCAGCAGCATAGTGCGGTATCTTCTCCAGAGCTTCAGCTCTCTGCACGAAGGCCGCCAGGCGCTCGTCCTGGGCCGCCAGCCGAGCCTCCAGCTCCTCGTGACGTTTGATCAGGGCTTCGGCTTCGTCAACTGATGACTACGGACGGACAACGGATAGATATTAATTTTTTTAAACTTCATGTACAAGAGTGGTACATAGGCAGACTTAATGCCACAAGGCATTCTCTACATGTCAAGCTTTGAGTCAAATAGGACAGCATTGTGAATTTGTGATAGAGTACAATAAAAAAAAGACTAAATTTGATTCGATTTGATTTGATTGAAAGCCAAAGGAGTAGGTTTATTATTTTAATAGGATGTGTTTGTATTGTTACGTAATTCAGTTTAGACCAAAAATTTGTACAATAAAAATAAATAAGAAAAATACCGACACTGTTGCTTTCACGGTTTAAAACTTAACTTGTATTGTCACTTACGGGATATGTTCCGTCATTGTTAATTGTTTTGAGCTCCCGATATTCAACCCGCGATCATGGCGCTTGCAACAGTGTCGAAATATCGGGAGCTCAAAACAGTGAGTGACAATATGAAAAATACCATTTTGGTAACATAAATTGATATGCAAAAATACACACAATACAGACAAAATTTAATAAACTAATGTTTTAATATATAATTAGTTTGTTAGTCATATCACTGTTTATCCTATACAAGGTGATATCCTACCACACAGACATTTTCTTCGGTTTTTTTTTTAAACAGTGAGGAGCTCATGGTTAAGCCGTACTTGCCTAAGTTGGTCTGTGGATGGGTGACACATTATATACCGAGTTTCCTCCGTGTCTCGGAAAGCACGTTAATCAATTGGTCCTGGCTGTCATTTGTAGATCTTTGACAGTCGTTACTGGTAGTCAGTGGACCGAAAAGTCTGACAACCAGACTTACCAAGGGGTATTGTATTAGCCAGTATTAACTGGGTTGTGGAGGTCAGATAGGCAGTCGCTCGATGTAAAATACTGGTATTCAGCTGCATCCGGTTAGACTGGAAGCCGACCCCAACATAGTTGGGACAAGGCAAGGCAGATGATGTCAAGCATGTGACCCTTCGTCTTTATTATAATAATAATAATAATAATAATATTTTTTTATTTTCTCCCACAAAGTAAAGTTACAATATAGAGGTGTTACAATTAAATATTGGAGGTACAAAGGTTTGTGGGAGTCAGGAGTTCAAACTAGGATGATACCCTGTGCTATGGACTCCTGGCCCCCCTCGCCGAGATTGGCATTATGACAATTTTAGAGAGACATGTCATTGTAGGACTATTTTAAAAAAAGAATTACAAGAAAAAATACTAATGTAATAAAACAAAAACTAAAAATGCGTGTGTGTTTGCGTGTGAAGTGTGAGTGTGAAGTGGAAGGTGTCATATGTGGTGTGGTGTAGTGTGTGTGTATGTGTGTGAGACAGCGAGAGTAAGATAGTGTACTTTGGGAGTCATATTTTGGCCTGACCCCAGGAAAGTAAGGAATGAATACCGGTAGACCGTAGGTATTATAGATACTGCTAAATTAGCAGTGATGTGACCGTCGGACTGACAAGTCATAGGTCTCGAGTTCGAACCCAACACACGCACCTCTGATTTCTCGGATTCATGTACGTATTGTATAATGTATCACTTGCTTCGGTGAAGGAAAACATCGTGAGGAAACCAGCATGCCTGAGAGATATTTCTCGACGCATGTAAAGCCAAGTCAGAGGCCCATGAGCGGCATAGAAACTCTGATACCAGGTTAGGTACTAACCACACGATAAAGAAAGATAGATACTGCGACAAAACTCACCCCAAACTGTTTGTACTCGAGGTAAGCTTCATGCGCCCCACTCGACGCGTCGATCTGATCACATTCGCGGTTGAAGCTCTGTAGTTGAACCAGCTGCTTCAAATACGCGTCTTTCTCTTGCCATTCTGTTGGGAAAAGGTTTAAAATTAATCACACTAATAATAAAAAGGCGAAAGTGTGTATGTTTGTTACTCAAGTAAAAACTACTGAACGGATTTGGATGAAATTTACACACATTGCATTTGCACACAGATAGTTTATAACCTAGATTAACATATAGGATACTTTTTATACCGGTAGTATGATCCCGTGGGACAATTATCGAACTCCACGCGGGCGAAGCCGCGGGCGTAAGCTAGTGACCAATAATAATGTACTATAGTGTGTGTGCAGTGTATGTGTGTGTGTGCAGTGAGTGTGTGTGTGTGTGTCTAGTGTGTGTGTGTGTCTAGTGAGTGTGTGTGTGTGTGTAGTGAGTGTGTGTGTGTGTGTGTAGTGTGTGTGTCTAGTGTGTGTGTGTGTGTGTGTGTGTGTGTGTGTGTGTGTCTAGTGTGTGTGTGTGTCTAGTGTGTGTGTTGAGTGTAATCGTGTACCTTTAGCGACGGCGTTATGGTCGTTCTCCAAGCTCTTGATCTTTTCGGCCACATCTGTGAGCGACGGGTTGGTGGCCAGCAGCTGCTTCCCTAGCCCGATGACTTCCTTGTACCTGACGAGGACAGAGAATATCATTAATTAGTTTATTAATGAACAAACAGTAAAGAAAAACATCGTGAGCAAACCAGCAAGTCATTATTACTGATAATAATGACTTGCTAGTACTGCAGGGAAAAGGTCTCCCTTCCCTCCTTCCACTTATCTCATTTCCCTAGTTTCCTTCATTATTTGCTTCATCGACCAGTAGCTCAGGCGTACTCGGTGCGTCAAGCAACTTCTTTTTGCGTGTGAGCCTTATTACATCGTTTTTAGGGCCATAAACCGAACTATAACTCACACGTGCATAATAGAATTATTCCTACAAAGTTAAGTTAGTACCTAACTGCAAATTATATGCGAGTAAACAGAACATTAAAAAAAAATCTAAAACTATATTATTGAGATAGCTTAGGCAAAAAGCAGTTGGAAAACGTTAGTTTTAGTTCATAAAATAGCAAACTAAATTTTAAAATTCAATTCAAAGGTTACAGATTTTTTAATCTGTTTCATAACACCGTTAAATAGTAGTCACCATGTTATTACGTCATACGGCTATGTAAACTTAGAAGTATCAACTGTCAACTTCAAATATCACTGCATTTGTTTACACAGCCAACTGACGTCATAAACACAGAGCAATATGGCGTCCACTGCGTACAGCATATTCGTCAAATTACGCACGAAAATTGAAACTGCAAAATTTAAGTGCATTTTTATGGCACATAACAATTGAATAAAATTTTTGTGACTTTTTAGTGGTTCATTAGCCCTATAGAATCTAATTGAGACACTTTTCAAAAATAGGGGTAATACTCTATTGAACGTAAATTGCGGTATCACAGCTCAAAAAATCACGCTCGCTTAGCCTCACCCTAAGGCGTATGGGAGTCGCTGGAAGAAAGATAAATAAATAAATATCGCTGGACATTAACACACAGCGCCATCTAGTGCCACAGTAAGCAACGAGGCTTGTGTCGTGGACACCAGATAGTTGATATACTACATAGATACTTTTTGTTTGTAAATACATACTTATTATACATATAAACATCCATGACTCGGAAACAAATACTAACAACACAGAACAACAGAACAACAACAGATAAAAGATACTAACTCGTCATCATGTGCTTTGATATCATCCATGAGCTCTTGATGCTGCTTGTGTAGCGCCTCAGCCGTCGCCACGTCCTTAGCGCTCGCCTCCTGCGCTAGTTGCTCGCGGACTTTCTGTTGGGAACAGGTAACGGATCAAGCAAATTGTTGTTTTTGATAAAAGTTTTTAAATAAATGCTATTACTCACTACAGGAATATTTGGACGATAATTCTATAATTTCTGCTTCAGAAAATTGTACATCACCTCACCTATTTTGACGATTTAGAATCTTATTGACATTAGCATTAATATTAAGACATGTAACCTAATATATTTGACATTTATTGAAATCGATTATATTCTCCATTTATACTGATTAATCTATTTGACATTTTTATTATATCTACCTAGTAATTTAATGTATTTTTATATTTTATTTAATAAAGTAACAATTTACAAATTTATTAAAATAAACTAAACTAACTAACTTAACTAAAAAATACATTTTTATTGAAATTGATTATATTCTCTATTTATATTGAAATATGCTATGCCTACCTATTAATTGATTTTATTACCAATGTGAAACTTTATGATAATTATTTTAAAAGTTAAATTGTTGTTATAAATAAAGACAATGTAATTAAATATATTTGTGCGCCTCTGGGCAAAACATAGAGGACCTACCTATCTGTAACACCACTATCTAATCTGACCTATGTTTAAAAATAAAGCATTCTGATTCTGATTCTGATTCTGATTTACAAGACTAGGCCTAAAAGGAAATCAAATTATGTGATAAATAGTGCAAATGTAATACATAACAGACGATAATAGGAATATTACAAAATTTTATTATTTTAGAAATCCTACACAGAATAGTAATGTTTAAATACAAGTAATTCTGTGAAGGGTTTTCTCATAGCTGTACTTCATTTTCTAGTTTCCATTAAAGTTGCAAACAGACATCGATTTGTTATTACAAATATTGTAAAAACTAGCAGTCAGCCTTGTGACACAGTATAAATATGGACAGTACCGAAACTAAGCCTAGTTGATGCAATAATTACCTACGCTCCTTTGAAGCCTTAAGGTTGTCCCTTGTAATGTTGTTGATATAGTTTTTTTTTTTATTAAAACATATTTATTCTGTTGTGATCAATCAATCGAATTGAAATAACTAGCTTACAAATACAATTTAAACAGGTTATCTTATGGCGTCGGTTAATCTCAACAAAACACGGAAAACAGTTTAATATTAACACAACGTTGTCATTAGGGCGTAACCTTTTACAAGTTTTGGCGGGAGCGAGCCGCAGTTGGACGATAACGTTTCGTGCGCTCGCGCGCTAGCCGGTGCCGCAGCGCTAGTGCTACTACTACGCGACCATTCGTCTCGGCGCGACACGCAATACTGCCAGCACCGCTAGACTGCCTAAGGGCCCTGTCGATGCGCATGTTTGTGTGTGTGTCGGTTTCGAGCGTTTGTAGGTAGTTTCTGTACTGTCCATATTTATACTGTGCTTGTGATCTCCCGACGAACGAACCAGTTCTCATTCAAAATGTCAAATGAAATTAGCTAGCGAAACAGTCGCTGTATTATACCTGCATCCAGTGAGTCAAAGTAGTCGAACTCCTTCCGAAGATCTGGTGTCCCACAGCAGACTCCAGCCGACTCCTTCTCTCTGCCGCCTGAGCCTGGCATCTCTCCCACATCTGCTGGATCTCCTTCTGGCGACCTTCGACGTTACCTCTCTCGTTGGGGTACTGGGATTTGACCCTGGAGGAAGATAACATCAAAATTAGTTCAAATGGTGTGAAAAGTAACACAAGATAGAATAAGGAGCCATTGGTGTCACTACTGAGGTCACATGTTTGATTTCCCAATTTTGTCTCTCAATGCATACAGGGTGTAAACGGACCTTTCACAAAGTAGTCAACCAAGCATTCTGTACATCAAACTAAGTAACTTTATGCAAACATTATTGCTGTGAAATGATTTTTTTTGGGGTGAAACATTACGTTTTATGGTAGAACTCACTGTAACGCACTCAAAACATTGTGCTGATGGATTGAATAGTACGGGGGTCGTGGAGGTGTTTAAAAATTGTACTTTAAAAACTCGTTTAAAAAAATATTTTGTGAAAAAGTTGGAAGTTGTTTGACCCCCAATATCTCCGTAACTAGAAGGTTCCCAGGTATGGTGTAGAACAAACAAATGATCGCAATGACAGGGAGAACAAGTGCTTTTCGTTTGTTAAGGGTCTTGTCCCTATATTATTTAGCTTAGTCTAGCATCTACTAAAGTGTAAATTACAAATTATTCTTACTCTCCACTTTCATATCGTTCAATAAGGCTGCATGTAATGACAAAATAAGTTTCAAGATTTATATTTCAGTACAAAATCACAGAAGATACATTTTGTAACAACTAAACCCGCGTCGGTCTTACAGACGGATATTCGCTAAATACGGCCATATGTGCTATTCGCACAAAGACAGTATTCGTCCTGAAATGGTCGTAGCAACTAATAATGCAGCTAACAGGAAGTACAAAATGACGTTATCTGTACTTATCTATAAATATTGTTACGTCGTACCCGTACCTACAATTACGCTAGTAGGTACCTACGAGTACGTAGGTAGGTAGGTAGGTAGGTAGGTAGGTAGGTAGGTAGGTAGGTAGGTAGGTAGGTAGGTAGGTAGGTAGGTAGGTAGGTAGGTAGGTAGGTAGGTAGGTAGGTAGGTAGGTAGGTAGGTAGGTAGGTAGGTAGGTAGGTAGGTAGGTAGGTAGGTAGGTAGGTAGGTAGGTAGGTAGGTAGGTAGGTAGGTAGGTAGGTAGGTAGGTAGGTAGGTAGGTAGGTAGGTAGGTAGGTAGGTAGGTAGGTAGGTAGGTAGGTAGGTAGGTAGGTAGGTAGGTAGGTAGGTAGGTAGGTAGGTAGGTAGGTAGGTAGGTAGGTAGGTAGGTAGGTAGGTAGGTAGGTAGGTAGGTAGGTAGGTAGGTAGGTAGGTAGGTAGGTAGGTAGGTAGGTAGGTAGGTAGGTAGGTAGGTAGGTAGGTAGGTAGGTAGGTAGGTAGGTAGGTAGGTAGGTAGGTAGGTAGGTAGGTAGGTAGGTAGGTAGGTAGGTAGGTAGGTAGGTAGGTAGGTAGGTAGGTAGGTAGGTAGGTAGGTAGGTAGGTAGGTAGGTAGGTAGGTAGGTAGGTAGGTAGGTAGGTAGGTAGGTAGGTAGGTAGGTAGGTAGGTAGGTAGGTAGGTAGGTAGGTAGGTAGGTAGGTAGGTAGGTAGGTAGGTAGGTAGGTAGGTAGGTAGAACGAGTCCCGAATGATGTAGGTACAAATTCGCAAACTAACTACAAAAGAACATCAGGAACTGTCATTGTAATTTCGACCGTACGCCGAGGGTATAAAGTACGTACTTCTTTCCTGTGTATAAGTTGTGGAAGTTTCTCGAAGGACAATGACCCACTATGGAATTGACTAGAAAATTCTAGGAAGTCGTGGATCTTTCTCGAACGTTCGATCGCCATATAAATAGCCGACGTGTTTGCGGGAGCAGGCAGTCTGATGTTGGCTACACAACGAAGCGAATCGAAGTGAGCTAGAAGTGCGATATCTAAGCGAATAGTGATCAGTAGTGTATTTGTGATTGAGTTCTATGTCTTTTGTAATTAAATAAAGTTATTTGTTGTTTAATCGGTAGTAATTAATTTATCCCATACCCAGCTCGTAACAATAGTTTAAAAAGAGGAAAGATTTGATTTTTTGATTGTTTGTTACGATTTAACTCTAAAACTACTCGACCGATTTTAAAAATTATTTTACCATT
The DNA here is from genome assembly GCA_941918905.2 of Xestia sexstrigata. NCBI lineage: Eukaryota > Metazoa > Arthropoda > Insecta > Lepidoptera > Noctuidae > Xestia > Xestia sexstrigata. The sequence goes on along the minus strand of OW799230.2, from coordinate 9,772,299 downwards.
AGAAAGCTACGTCTTTACTGAGTAACAGTTACTATATTTTATCCCCGTACTCCCACGGGAACGGGAACTACGAGGGTGAAACCGCGTGACGTCCGCTAGTTGATGATAAAAAAAATATCACAAAAGAATTTTTATCGATCTCATAGACCAACGCGCGAGTGTAGGAAGGTCAATAAACAAATAAATAAGTACTCACGAATCAGCTAACAAACTAATCGTGTTCACTTTCTCCCGCACAGGTTCCAGTTCTCTCTCCAACTGCGCGTGTCTCCTCTGGAGCGCCTGCACGGTGCGAAGGTCTGATGCTGGAGCCGAGCTGGCGGCCAGCTGGTTCTCCTTCTCCGCCATCCAGTCGAGGGCCTCGTCACAGGTGCGGCTGAACAGTTCCACGCTAAACAACAGAGAGGGAAATTTAGATAAATAATAAATATAAATATCGCTGGACATTACACACAGCACCATCTAGTGCCACACTAAGCAACGAGGCTTGTATCGTGGACACCAGATAGTTGTTATACTACATAGATACTTTTTGTTTGTAAATACATCCTTATTATACATATAAACATCCATGACTCGGAAACAAATGTCCATGCTCATCGCACAAACATTTGCTCCTACCGGGATTCGAACCCGGGACCCCAAGAACGTAAGGCAACCTCACTACCGCTGCGCCATTCGGGTCGTTAGACAGACTTCTGACCTGAATCCGAGCCACTTACCCAAAATCCCATATTTCTACCGCTACCCCATTTTACCAGCTACCCAAAACCCCAATCAGCAATCCTGAACTCCTCGAAAATCCAGGGTTCCTTACCTCGAAGCACCTTCCAAGCTCTTCTCCTTCTGCTGCTTCAATCTCAGCAGGCGATCCCACTGCTGTCTCAGTTGCTGCTTCCTGGCTGTCGCCTTGGCTGCCTGGCCGTGTTTCGCAGCCACCAGCTCTTCGGCTGCGGCGTCGATGTGTTCCAGGCGTTTGGAGGCTGCTGATAGGTCGGTGACGAATTTCTGAAGGCGGAAGAAAATATTGGGTGATTTGGGGTACCCAGTAGAGCAACTAAAATTATAGGTCAGTGACGAATTTTTGGAGGCATAAGAAAATATTGGGTGATTTGGGGTGCCCAGTAGAGCAACTCAAAATTATAGGTCAGTGACGAATTTCTGGAGGTATGAGAAAATATTGGATGATATGGGGTGCCCAGTAGAGCAACTCAAAATTATAGGTCAGTGACGAATTTCTAGAGGCATAAGAAAATATTGGGTCAAAATCAAAATCAAAATCAAAGCATTTATTTCAAGTAGGCCAGTTACAGGCACTTTTGAATTGTCGAAACAAAGTTAAATGTAGCTACAGTCCCAGTCACAAGACATAAAAACTGTGAAAGTACTGTAGTTGCCCATTCCCTAGCGTAGATCTCTATGGAGAAGAACGGGCAAGAAACTCCATGGACACTCTTTTAAATCAAAATATTGTTACAAAATCTTGGTTACATCATTCATGTTGAGATGGTATATTATGTGAGAACAATGTAGCAAGATGTGCACGTTAAGTGTCCATAGTAAAAACAAAAAAATACAATTCTAAAATAAACATACAAATAAGCCATGGCAACTAAGAGTTGACCAGTCACAACTGACAGCGCCCGTTCACGAACATGACGCATGGATCAGCACCATTCAACTCAACCATTTTGAAGGGAACCGAATGATCCGACACACGCGCCACCATCAGCGAGACATTAGAGTGAGCGTGACATACTCTCAACCGCCAGGGCACATTCAAGTCAAGAAAAGACGTAGGATTTCAGTGAATGATAGCTTTCTAGTACATAGTACTCACACAATATGGGCTGTGCGATTATATAATACTAGAGATTGATTCTATACAATGCAAAGACAGTTGTACAATCTTCAGCAGCTCCAACAATTCTATTTAATACTATCAATTTATGCGCCCCTGTCCATGTGGAGCAGGACCAGCATTGAGCCACGCATTTTTATCTGCGATATAATCGCCCAACTTGTAATAAGCTTGCTTACATAGTGTGCGTTTGATGTTTTAAATTTCGTCTCATTCAGTTCAAGAATACTTTGTGGAATTTTATTATAGCATCTCAAACAGTACCCCATGAAAGATGAGTCCACTTTAGCGAGTCTGAAGCCTGGCTGAACTAGTTGGTCCCTATTTCTAGTACTGTAATTATGTCTATCACCTCTTTTACCAAAAAGATGCAGATTTTTTCTGACGTACATTATGTTTTCGTAGATGTACTGACAATGTACCGTCATGATGCCAATATCCTTAAACAGTTCCCTTAGAGAATCGCGCCTACGGAGATTATATATAGCTCTGATGGCTCTTTTTTGCAGAATAAATATAGACTCAATATCTGCAGCCCGTCCCCATAGCAAAATGCCATAAGACATTATACTATGAAAGTAACTAAAATAGACCAGTCTAGCGGTATCTACATCAGTAAATTGACGAATTTTTCTAATAGCATATGCTGCTGAACTTAGACGCGCCGCAAGGGATGCTAAATGAGAACCCCATTGTAGCCTTGAATCAAGCGTAATCCCCAGGAAAACCGTTTTATCTACGAATTCAAGTTTCTCTTTATTTAATATTATTTCACAATCACTACTTTTAACATTGGGTAAAGCAAATCTTATGCATTTAGTTTTTTTTTCATTTAATACTAAATTGTTTGCTGTGAACCAATTATGGACCTGAAGTAGGGCATCATTCACGTCATCTAGATTCTGGGCCCGTCTATTTATCTTAAAAATAAGGGAAGTATCATCAGCAAACAACACCATATTTTGAGGTTGGTTTTTCAATAAATAGGGTAGATCATTTATATACACGAGAAAGAGGAAAGGACCCAATATTGAGCCTTGTGGAACCCCCATTTTTACTTTTAAACCTTGTGAATTAACACCATTTATTTGAACACGTTGTTGTCTATCACTCAAATATGATTTTACCAAACTAAGTGCAAGTTGACCTAATCCGTAATGCTCAAGTTTCAAAAGTAATGTGTCGTGATTTACGCAATCAAATGCTTTGGAAAGGTCACAAAATATTCCTATGGCGTCTTGAGACTCTTCCCACGCAGTAAATATGTGCTTTAATAAGGTTACACCAGCGTCAGTCGTACAACGTCCCTTGATGAAACCATACTGTTGATCATGTAAAATTTTGTTGGTGTTAAAATGATTGAGCATTTGATTAAGCATTACCTTTTCAAACACCTTGCTAAAAACTGGCAACACGGATACAGGTCTATAATTATTAGTATTTTACTGTCCCCGGATTTGAAAAGAGGTATGACTTTACTGTATTTCATTAGATCAGGGAAAACTCCTTGGTCTACACACAAATTAAAAATTAAAGCTAAGTATGGGGCTATAGTCTCAAGTATGGATGCACAAACTTTGATAGACATTCCCCATAGATCTTCGGTCAGTTTGATTTTTATTTGCCGGAAAGCTTTAATAACTATCATAGGGTTTATGTGTTTAAATTTAAATTCAACCGTGCAGCCAGATACATTCGCCTTTAATAAACCAATTGAGACTTCAGGTGAGGAATTAAGAGCTTCCGTCGTCTTTAATGGTATATCGGTAAAGAAATTTACAAATTCTTGAGCTACTTCCAGATTAGAGCTTTTAGGACCACATGCTGAATCTAATGTGTAGCTAGTGTTACTTATTTTCTTCCTGTTAGTCTCATTATTTATGACTTTCCAGACTGTCTTTATTTTGTTTTCTGCTGTTTTGATTTTGTTGCTAATGTGCAGGGCTTTAGCAACCTTGCATGTATTTCTAAAAATTTTTGAATACTTAGCAACATACCGGTTAAAAGTTTCGGTGTTTATATAAGGCTTAAGGCCATAAAGCTCAAATAGTCTTTCCCTACTTTTTCTGATACCTCTAGTTGCCCAATCACTAAATATGAATTTAGGGCTAATACTTTTTGTCTTCTTTTCAAAAGTTTTGTTGAATTCCGTGTGAACTATTGAAAAGAAACGATCATACAATTGATTTATATTAATATCGTCATGGCTCATAACACCTAACTTGTTCTGTAGGGAAATATTATACCTATTTAATTTGCTAGAAGTTATAGGTCTAAATTTGATCTGAACTTTTTGCAAAGGTGTATTACACCTAAAAGTTACAGTTTGTCCGCTATGGTCAGACGGCAGACAGTTTACTATGGCTTTATCTAAGTAATCACAATCGCAGAAAACATTATCTATACAAGTCGCAGAAGATGGAGTGACTCTAGTAGGTTCTATAAAAGTGTTGGTCAAGTCAAATGACTTAAAAAGATTTAACAACCGACTGCTATTTGAACTTTCTTCTAAAATATTGATATTGAAATCACCACAAATAATTGTAGATTTATTACTGGCTGCAATTTTTGCCAGAACATCTTCCATTATTGATTCAAATAAGGAAAAGTTTTGATAGTTTGGGGGTCTGTACACACACACAATTACATGCTTATCTAGCTCAACACAGGACAGTTCGACGCAATGTTCAACCGAGAGACCTACTATGTCATTTCGTTGCTTATATTTGAAACCTTTTTTTATTAATATTAGGGAACCTCCACGAAGCATAGTTTTATGGTTAAAGCAGCTACCCACCATATAGTTTTCATAATTAATAAGCATTTGGTAATCCTTTAGCCAATGTTCAGTAAAACAAATAATGTCAAACTTACTATTCTCTAAAAACAATTCAATTTCTAATAATTTGGAAGAAATGCCTTGGATATTTTGGTGGAATAATTTTAAGGTGTTCTGCTGAGGCCCTTTTTTACTAACTATCTGAGTGCAAGAAGATACCTTGCTGTTGGAAGGATTAACAATATTGTTAATGGTACCTTCTGTTGTCTCACTTTCTAGTTTAAATTAATAATAATATTTGGAGTAAGGCCGGAGACTTCCGTGCCATCCTCAGACAACAAGACCCTATCACTAATAGAGCTTAATTGAGGATTTTCCACGGTGACGCATGGATCCTCCTCAGAATGTTTGTAAACATTTATAGCACTAATGCTATCTTCATTTAAAGTCACCTGTACATTAGTATTATTACTAATAGTCGCAGTGTTAATAACATAACTAAACTTAGACATACTATTTATGTCTGTGTGAATATTATAAGCTAATAGCCGAGCTATTTTGTGTCTACAACTAATAGGTAGAAACACTTTACCCCGAGTCGATCTAAGTTTATCAACAAAAGTGTTGATATCAAGATACATAAGTTTGTCACTATAATGACCTGCTAAAAAATATAAATGTTTATTTAACATGTGAATATAATTGTTTTTTCTGTTACATAAACTTTCAAAATATGGAAAAGAACACAATATTATTTTATTACACTTTAACTTCAACAACTCTGAAACACAGTCAGTGATGTCTTCCTTTTTAATCTTTGAACTATTACCAACACATATTGTAATGGTGGTACTAGGATCACAAACAGTCTTTGTTACTGATGCCATAATCTGTTTGTAGGTTGACCCTGGCATACAATTGTTTTGGGTACAATAACTCAGGTTATTACTAATTAATTTACCTAGCCCCCTACCTATACTGTCAGAGAACATAACTGAATGATTACATTGGGTGATTTGAGGTGCCCATTAGAGCAACTCAAAATTATAGGTCAGTGACGAATTTCTAGAGGCAAAAGAAAATATTGGGTGATTTGAGGTGCCCATTAGAGCAACTCAAAATTATAGGTCGGTGACGAATTTCTGGAGGCATAAGAAAATATTGGGTGATTTGAGGTGCCCAGTAGAGGAACTCAAAATTAGTTACATCAATACCAATGAAGTATAAGTGGGGTTGACTTGCATTAAATAAGGTAGATCTGATTGATTTTTATATGTTGTATACTCGTGTGATGAAGTAGTTATGTCAAATCCAATTTTTCGACTTCCGAAACCCTCCAGATCATTGTAAAAATGTTAACAGCAAACTTTGAACAGCTGTATCTTAGAAGCTTTTTGGTCTAACGTAACCAAATTGCTTTAATTTTGTTGCAAATTTAGTCTTCTTAAAAGCTTGCCTAGGGACTTTTACTGTAGCAAAAGTCCTTGAGCTTGAGCTTCTTGAGTTATAAGTCGAGCTACACGATAACTGACAAATGCTTGCACTGACTGGACAGGTCCACTCAAATCTGTGTGGTCCTTTCTTCAAAAGACCATCTCAGACACTAATCTGCATGGTCCTCATGTGAGTTGAGCAAGATTATGTCTGGACTTCAAAAGAGACCATGACCTCTGAGTTTGTTTCCGCTGTTTCTTCTCAGAGTAGTCAGGTACTGAACACCGGCCCCATCTAGTTTTAAAAAATGACGTGTAAAAGTGTTTGTAAAAACTTAGTTGCATAATAAACATCATTTATCATTTATACTTGGTGGAAATGACAAAAGCTAAAAAAAGTACGAAAAATTAATGGTTTTTTAAAAATTTAACAATAATCCGTAGGGTTTTAGAGGTCGAAAAATTGTATTTGACATAACTATTTCATCACCAACCAACTCACCAACTACTTTATTTGATGCAAGGCAAAATGTGCAAATTCCATGGACTATACTAAAAAAACAGATTTTACCTGTCTGCGGAATTTAGCTTACTGCTCCAATTTGGCCTTGTATTATCTAAAACCCTTACTAACTGGGTAGTGGAGGTCAGATAGGCAGTCGCTCGTCGAAAGGCTAGAGGCAGATGACACTGATTATCGAAGACCCTTACCTCATACTTCCTCTTAGCATTCTCAACGCTATCGTCAGCATCATCAGCTCTCAACATCTTCTCCTTATCCTTGATCCACTTGTCGAAGTCATCGCACTCCGCGAAGAAGCTGTACAGCTTGATCGCATCTTCTAGTTGAGCGCGACGCGCGGCGGAGAGAGTCAGGAGTTCATCTATAAAGAAATAGTCATGATTGATTGTATAGCAGTAAAAAAGCACATAATATGTTCATCATCTGTGTAGCCTTTTCCCAACTATGTTGGGGTCGGCTTCCAGTCTTACCGGATGCAGCTGAAGACCAGTATTTTATGTGAAGCGACTGCCTATCTGACGTCCACAACTCAGTTAGTACTGGGTAATACGATACCCCTTGGTAAGACTGGTTGTCAGACTTTCGGGCCACTGACTACCTGTAACAACTGTCAAAGATCTACAAATGACAGCGTAGGGAGTTTAAACAATTTGTCTTTTTTTTTTATTGCATTATTAATAGAAAATTTAATGTGATCGTAATGAAATAATAATTTGATTTTCGTTTTTCCCTTTTATTTTTGACCTTTTAATTTATTGTATTATTAATTATTTTAAATTGAATGTGGGTTATTATCGTTTTGAATAGGGTAGATGACACCATAAAACCATAATTCCAAGACACCAATCTCTTAAAAAAAAACCACTTTATTTTGGGCCTGAAAACCCGATTTATTTTCAATTAATTGCCAAATTCGATTTATAGTTGCTTTGAAATCAATAAATTGTTGAGTCATTGAGTTGAATAAACAGTGACGTCACAGTTTGCTATTGCCATACAAAATCTATGAGAGAACCGCGTTTTGACAGCTCTTAAAAAGTATCTCAATTGATTCGTGTGTCATGTACCCCATTTGTTTTTCTTTAAGTAACTTATCAATGTTTTTTTTTTATTATATTTGACAAGTTTTTCGATTGTCATGTTTTAATAGTACCTACTGTTTTAATTTACATTGACAAGTATATTTTTATTGTATATTGTTGTGTACTTGATTTGGTAAGTTAGACTGGAAACCGACCCCAACTCAGTTGGTAAATAGGCGGGTATGTCTCCACCGATCACAGTATCAGATCACGCTAGGTAGCTGATGATGATATTGATGTGAGTCACCATAATCCTTCTGTATGCTGGTCATCCTGGTGTCGACGCTGTCAGTCCTGGCGGTGGGCAGGGTGGGCAGGGTGGCCCGGCTGGCCCGCCTGGCCTGGCTCGGCTTGTTGCGCTTGACCGGGACCACCTGCTTCACCAGCACCGTCTTCTTCACGCGCTGGACTGTGCGCACCTTCTCGGGCCGGCGGACTTGCACCTGGAAATGGACGACTGTTTAGAACTTTAGACGTTGGGGGGTTGAATTTGAATATCTCTCGGCTGCCACGGCTTATTTGAATTAATTGGTTTTTTTTTAGTTTTTACTGTGGACACTTTTAACGTGCACATCTTGCTACATTGTTCTCACATAATGTACCATCTCAACATAATTGATGTAACCATGTCCATGGAGTTTCTTGCCCGTTCATCTCCATAGAGATTTACGTTAGGGAATGGGCAACTATAGTACTTACACAGTTATTATGTCTTGTGACTGGGACTGTAGCTACATTTACTGTTCATCTTTGTTTCGACAATTCAAAAGTGCCTGTAACTGGCCTACTTGAAATAAATGCTTTGATTTTGATTTGAATGTTACCGATGACTAATTCTTGTGATTGACCCTTCAAAATCTAATAGCAATCTCTTATCAGCGACAATAAATGTCAAAAAAACTTGCTATCACTGCATGTGAAGTTTTATAATAATTATTAAGGTTTGAATTCCGGTCACGCTGACGGTTGATCGCGTACGTCAGCGAGAAAAACAGTAGCAAATACGCGCCGCTGACGTCAGCGTCGCAGTATGATGCTATATAGAAAGCAATGTATACTCGTACGCGCGACCGACATCAGCGTAGCAGGAATTCACATTCTGACCGACCGGAAAACGTAGTAAGTATTTGTAAATCTACATCTACACTAAAATTATAAAGAGGAAAAATTTGTATTTTTGTGTGTGTGTATGTTTGTAAATGAATAAACTAAAAAACTACTGCGCCGATTTCAAAAATTCTTTCACCATCAGAAAGCTTCATTCACCCAGAGTAACATAGGCTATATTTTATCGCCGTACTCCCACGGGAACGGGAACTACGCGGGTGAAACCGCGTGACGTCCGCTAGTCATAGATAAATATACTCACAGGCACAACTCTAGGTTCGATCTCCCTGACGTAGTTGGCAGGCACGAACCCATCCGTGCGGTCAGCCTTGCGGACCGACCACCAGTCCGGGTTCGTCTTGTTGATGAGGAACATGACCTCACCCTTCTGCATCGAGATGCCCTGCCCGGTGAAGGCGTAGAGGGCCTTTACCTGTGGACAAAACCGGTGTTTAAATATATGTATACAGAGTGTAAACAACCTCATCACGAAGCCGTCAACCAAGCATTCTGTACATCAAACTAAGTAACTTTAAGCAAAAATTATTGCTGGGAAACTACCTTTTTTTTTTTTGCGGTGAAAAATCATGTTTTGTGGTAAAACTCAATGTAACGCACTCAAAACATTGTGCTGATGGATGGATTGAATAGTACGGGGGTCGTGGAGGTGTTTATAGTAGAAATCTTACATTAAAAACTTATAATAAAAAAAAAAACTTGTCAAAAAGTTGGAACTTTGACCCCCAATATCTCAGAAGGTTCCCAGGTATGGTGTAGAACAAAAAAATGATAGCAATGACGGGGAGAACAAGTGGAATTATCAAAATCGCTGAGACAAGTATAAATTAATTTTCAATCGTCAGCCTAAACACGAAAATTTGAGATTTTAACTTTAAAACTGACAGACTTGTATACAAACTTTCATCCCCTATTTAGAGGTTGAATTTCGAAAAATCCTTCCTTATTCGTTTTCTACATTATAAGGGAACCTCTGTGCAATATTTCAGTTTTCTAGGTCCAAGGGTTTGGGCTGGGCGTTGATCGACTGGTGACGGTGCGACACTTTTTCGTGCGTGCAGTCGGTGTTCAAAAAACTTAGTGTTGTGACTCACTTGCGGGACGCTCCTCTCCTCCGTGACGGTCCTGTGCTCCAGCCTCTCCACCGGTTCCTCCTCCCAGACCTCAGTGGGCACCAGGCGGGACTCGTTCACCCACTCCTCTTCCTCTATTGCTGGGGTTGACTCTACTTCAGTTGGCAGCTGCGGGAGAACAATTCATTATTTCAGTAAGGGAAGTGTTTTCTAAATAATGGTAAGGAATCATCGTCGTAGAATCTAAATTGAAATAGGTCGGATTTTGTGGTAGTCTGTACCAGGCCCGAAGGCATCTAACAACCCGATTCCTGCCGGCTTCCCTTCAAGAATAAGGCACTCTTCGTAGTGTCTAGGTAGATAGTATATTACAAACACATCTGTGGGTATCACATCACAGTACAGACGTTTAATACATCATAAAATTGAAAACATTACAAAAACATATTTCAAGTCACAGGCAACGGGTAGCGCCAAATAAGCCTGTGGACGGGTATCAAAATTCAGAAAATACTCTTTATTGTTTTCTTCGACTTCCCCTGACACAATTTTGACTCTTGGCCACTGGTCCATACTAAAATATAGTTGAAATAGGAACTTCTTCTTAGCGTGTCGATGGCAAATTTTCATTAAATATGTTTGACCCAAAATATAGCTATGCTAACTCCGCTCGCTGGTGCAGTCATAAGATCGTCAAGTGCGCAGGTGTCAGGGCATGCGGCGCATTTATTCTGAGACTTGAGACTAGTTTTGTCTTTGTTTTTTTACCTGCAGGCAAGTGATCCCCGCCGCATTGAGCCTGGCGGCATGCGCGCTGAGCGCCTCCAGCTCGGCGCTGTAGGCGCGGATCTCGTCGTGCGTGGCCCTGTGTCGCGCTAGTAGCGCGCCGGCAGACGGCGCGTCCCGCCCGCAGTCGTCCGTCGCCACCAGGGGGCGCTTCTCCTTCATCCACGATTCCGACTCGTTCGCGTCGCCGTAGAACTGTAGGGATGCAAAAATTACATTAGGAAGGCAAAAAAGAGTCTTTATGAAAGTTTTGAGTATGAATGTGGATCTGTGTAAGCGTAACGATGGATGGACTGTGGGAAGGGTGATATGGCTAGACAGGAGGTGTCTGATGAGATGACGAGTAATAGAGAAGTGTGGAAGAAGACAAGCTGCGCCGACCCCAAATGAATTGGGATAAGGGGAAGAGATTGATAATGAGGCAGACAAAAAAAAAAGTGAACCGTCGCGGGACACCTGGCAGATGTGAAACATCGAAATTATTTTGTACAAATAATATGCTTAAAAAAAAGTCAATATAAAAAAAAAAAACACATAAAATAAAAACAAAATGACTCGATTCACAAAAAGAAAATCCTTATGCTGGGATCGAACTAACCCAGTGCTGTGCCCCGAGACCAGGTGACTTGTTGTAAACCGTGGCGAAAATGTAATAAACAGGTCGGTAATGTTCGATATTGTTCGGGCCAGGTTGACAACTTGACAGTTGGCGACGCGTCACGCCCCTTTTTCTTTTTATGTCTATAGATGTTTCACATAAAAAAGAGATGTTTTCGACGAGAGTTAAAGATAGTCTACCTGATGAGCCTCTGCAGCATCAGCGAGCTGCTTCTCCCTGGCCGCGGCGAGCTCTCGCAGTATCTGCCACTGTTTGTTAAGCGATGTTAGGCGGCGCTCTATCTCAGCTGACTTCGGGTGCTTCGCATCGATTAGGCTGTAAGGAAAATACCAAAACAAAATAAATTTATTAAAATACTAGCGTCCCGCCCCGGCTTCGTACGGATACAATCTAGATATAAACCTACCTCTTGAATCACTCTATCTATTGCTATAAACATGAAATAAAATCCGTTCCGTAGTTTAAAAGATCTAAGCGTACAGACAGCGGGAGCGACTTTGTTTTATTCTATCTAAAGATTAAGTTTACAAAACGTCTACAGCCCGCTGACAGACAAACAGACAGACGGATGGACGGACAGCGAAGGCGTAGTAATAGGGTCCCGTTGGTTACCTTTCGACTACAGAACCCTAAAAGCTAAGGTTTGACTCATATAAGATTAAAGTATTAGATTTAAAGTAATGTAGCGACTTGCCCAATCTATGAATTTGTTTGTCATCATCTGCCTAGCGTTTTCCCAACTATGTTGGGGTCGGCTTCCAGTCTAACCTTGTCACAAGTCGTTACAGGTTACCATGCCGAGTTCCCTCCGTGCCTCGGAAAGCACATTAAGGCGTTGGTCCCGGCTGTCATTTGTAGATCTTTGACAGCCGTTACAGGTAGTCAGTGGCCCGAAAGACTGACAACCAGTCTCACCAAGGGGTATCGTATTACCCAGTACTAACTGGGTTGTGGAGGTCAGATAGGCAGTTGCTCCATGTAAAATACTGGTATTCAGCCGCATCCGGTTAGACTGGAAGCCGACCCCAACATAGTTGGGAAAAGGCTCAGCAGATGATTACGTGTTGACCTTACCTCTGTCCTTTAGCCCTGTGTCTCTGGGACACATGGTCCCTGGCCCGCAGCTCGTGTAGTAGAGCAGTATGCTTCTGTCGCAACGCCAACACGGCGCGCAGCTCCTTAGCGGCGACGTCAGTGCGACATATACGCTGCTTTTCGGTTACCCAGCCTGTAAGAGAGAATTGTTGTTTGTAATTAACAAGAACTTAGGAAAGAAAGGAAAACACACACACACACACACACACACACACACACACACACACACACACACACACACACACGCGCGCACGCACGCACGCACGCACGCACGCACGCACGCACGCACGCACGCACGCACGCACGCACGCACGCACGCACGCACGCACGCACGCACGCACGCACGCACGCACGCACGCACGCACGCACGCACGCACGCACGCACGCACGCACGCACGCACGCACGCACGCACGCACGCAGGCACGCACTTTAAACAGTCATTAGTTCACTGATTTACACTGACATTTACTTTCTGCTCGCTGCTTCTCTGCTACTTTTGGAGTATTTTGGCAGTGACCTCATCCGGACAATCGCATGCCCCTGAAAGCCTGATGGTTGATCTCCTGACGCATCCAACGAGTATGGCATTTTTTATATACCATTAAACCCAAGTAGAGAAGCACTGCACCCATGACGCAGATAATAATTGTTGTCATAATGGTGTGGATGCTCATATGTATGCCAATTTGCTGCTAATTTGCACTTTTTCCAGCACCGGCTGCATTTTGGGCCAGGAAAACCTCTTCTTTTGTTTGGTAGGATTGACACGTCTTGAATAATTTTGCACCAATTAAAAATTTTGCCAATTGTAACGCGACACGACCATTATGCGCGGCTTGCCCGAAGGCAGGGTCGCCATGTAGGGATAGGTGTAATTGAGTAGACGACTTGATGTATAATACTGATATTTATTAACAGACCATTCAATATATAGACTTAGGCTACTTACACATACACACGGGCATGAGGCCCACACTACAATTTAAGATTACGAAGTTCTTGGGGGGACTACAGGAGCTAAACGTGAGTTTTATAATGCAAAAAAGCAAATAATTTACTGCAATAAACAAAACCAGAAAAATATATGATATTCTTCAGGATATATGCTAGTATGATAGTGGTGTCGATTCTGTTGTGCACAAACTAAACTTTATTTAGGCTATTGCTATCTTTTACTAAAAGGCAGTGCGAGAAAAGGACGGCTATAGCTATGAACTAAGTTAGAGATGTCAAACTAGTTTATGCCTTGCGCTTCACCGTGTCGACAGTCGACATGTTTTTACGTGCATCCTTCATTTGTATAGAAATATATATATATATAGTCGGACTAATAATACGATAATAATTAGTCCGACTATCAACAAGCGAGGTGTGCGACTCATCTGAGCATTATAACTATTAATTGGTACATAATTATTATGGATCAGTGTTCAGTAGACTGGACACTGTTGTGATTAGGATGCCTACAGCTAAAATGGAGCTGCTCTTTCTATTCTTCTTGAGATGAGAAAAGTATAGTTCCAACTAAATTTGACAGCTCTAAATTACGTCCGTCTCTTTCTCGTTTTATTAGAGAGAAAAAGATAGCAATAGCCTAAATTTAATTTAGTTTGTATACAACAGAATCGACACCAATGTAATTTATTTAATTTCATACTTATTTTAATTTGTGTTTTAATTTGATTCTAATTTGTTGTATTTTTATAAAAAAAAAATTTTTTTAATAATTTTAATTTTTGTGAACTTAATTTTAATTGTGATTGATGTTGATTTTAATTGTGTGGTTCATTTTTTTTTTTTTAATTCTGTTTAATTGTACACTATGATCTTAAGTTGGTTGTAATAAAATAAATAATAATAATAAATATATGTTGTTTAGAAATACTGTACCTTCTTCCTCATCATGGTCTTCTAGGAACTGGAATAGGTTCCTGGCGTCTTCCAGTCTCGCCTTACGGTCTTTAGCGGCGGCCACCAGGCTTCAAACAAAACATATTATTGTTGATTGATATACAGGGTGTAAACAGACCCTTCCCGTACCCGTCAACCAAGCATTCAAGTACATCAAACTAAGTAACTTTACGTAAAAATTATTGCTGGGAAACTACTTTTTTTTGGGGTGAAAAATCTCGTTTTACGGTGGGACTCAATGTAACGCACTCAAAACATTGTGCTGGTGGATGGATTGAATATAGTACGGGGGTCGTGGAGGTGCTTCAACGTAAAATTATTACTTCATAAACATGTTTTTAAAAACAAAACTTGTGAAAAAGTTGGAACACACAATAAGTACGAAAAACTTTATTCCGAAAGTCACAAATACGGTTTTCAAAATACCAAATACCAAATTCATAATTCCGAATGATAAAATTCCGAATATAATAACTCTGATTTATCATTTATCATATTTTCATAATTCCTGAATTTCAATATTCCGAATGTTCATAATTACTATTCTTAAAATACCGAATTTGAATAGTCCGACTTATTGATAATACGAAACATTAAAAATAGTACATGTTGAGAATTACGTGGCAGGGACGGAAGGGGGCAATTTTTTTTGATTTTTTGCGATAGGACGCAGCATTTTCGAAATAAATAAATAAATCAATTTATTAACACACAAGTTACAAATTATACAAACAAGAAAACAATAACAGTGAGCATAGTTAAAAGAGTACAAAACTAGAAGAAGCCGTGGGCCCCAAACTAGGCACAGCCTGTATTTTGGTGCCCCAATATAGACAATAAAGTCAGATTGAATAACTGACTGTTCAGCGTGACACAGCTCTACAAGACACAAGAAACAGTCAATTTTGAAAATTATAAATAAACAATTATGAAAAAAGTAATAATAATATAAGCAAATTTAGAAGAAAACCTGCTACGACTCCATGACGCGCGCTCGCTTTATTTTACATTACACACCCAGTTTCTATCACAAATGTCGTCGTCGCTCCGCCGGCCTTCGGCCTACGCTCCTCATTCAGCTAGCAAGACTTTTACGACAATTTTAGCAGTTTACTTGAAGTATTGAAAATCTGTATATCGTTTTTCGGACTAACGATCCATCGAACATTTTGATTCTTCCGGCATATGAAAATCGGACAACAAGCAAATTGTATTTACGACTTTCGGAATTATGAATTTCTTGATTTTAAATAATAGACATTATAAATCTTCGCTAATATGAAATTCGGACTTTTGATAATCGCAATATCGAAATTCAGAATAAAATATTTCGGAGTTTTGGGTGTTCCCAAACATGTCTAAGAACCATCGCGAAGCAACTGGCTTTCAAATAAAAATCCGCATCCAAATCGGTTAAATCGTTTAAGAGCTACGGTGACACAAATAGCGCTCAACCTTACAAAACCCCTCTTTTAGCATCGGGGGTTAAAATTAGAACTGTAATCTTTAGCACATACCTATCATAATCCTGTGACAGCTGGTTGAGCTGCGCAGTCAGCTGCTGCTTGGGTCCCTCCCCGCCCTCGGCGCTGGCCCCGTGCCTCACCAGTCTCCGGATGCTCTCGTCCAGCGCTCCCAGCTGCAGCTCCTGCAGCGCGTGCGCTTGCAGCAGGCGTTCTACGTCCACTAGGTGACGACCCACGTCTTCAGATTGAAATTGGGCCTGTAGGGGAAGAGAATCATGTTTTAGATAACATAACATTACGCCCGTAATCCCCAAAGGGTTCGGCAATGGTGTATCTAATAATTAATTTAAAAACAAATAAATAAATATCGCTGGACATTACACACAGCGCCATCTAGTGCCACACTAAGCAACGAGGCTTGTGTCGTGGACACCAGATAGTTGATATACTACATAGATACTTTTTGTTTTTAAATACATACTTATTATACATATAAACATCCATGACTCGGAAACAAATGTCCATGCTCATCACACAAACATTTGCTCCTACCGGGATTCAAACCCTAAGAACGTAAGGCAGCCTCACTACCACTGCGCTATTAGGGTCGTCAAATCCAGACCCCGTGGCTGCTACTGAGAAATTCCTAATGGAAAAACCAAACCATAAACTCACATTTATCATAAACCTACCTTCATCTCAGTGAGCGTATGCCCCACAGTGTCAGCTTCCCTCAGCAGAGCCATGAGATGCGCCAGCTTGCCCAGCGAGCTCCTGTGTCGCTCCAACAGCTCGAGCAGCTCGTTCCAGCGCGTGAGCACAGCTTGCTCCGTGCGCGACACAGCTTCGGCGCCGTGGTACTTCTCGCGGACCAGTTCCGCTGCCATAGCTGAGAGGTCTTCGAAACGCTCGGTTCTGGGGAAGAATTAAAATATAATCATGCTGGGTATAGGCCTCTCTTTGCTTGTGCGAAGGTCCACGCTCTTGTGCCAGCCTCATCCAGGATATTTCCGCAACGACAACAATGTCGCCTGTCCATTCTTTGGACGTCACTCGGTCACAGCTTTACTCCACCTTCCATCACCGCGTCTGGCTAGGTGTCCTGTCCAACTCCATTTTAGTAAAAATAAGAGATTTAATTAAGAGTAAAATAACATGACGTTTTTATATCTCGGAGATCCGCAAGAGAACCAAGGTTACCGACGTAGCCCGAAGAATTGCCAAACTTGCGTGGCAGTGGGCAGGGCACATTGCTCGCAGAACGGATGGCCGATGGGGCCGAAAAGTTCTGGAGTGACGACCGCGAACCAGAAGACGTTGCGTTGGAAGACCTCCCACTAAGTGGAGCGGTGACGTGGTGAAGGTTGCGGGAATCCGCTGGGTGCGAGACGCACTGGACCGGTCAATGTGGCGACCTTTGGGGGAGGCCTATGTCCAGCTGTGGACGTCTTTCGGCTGAAGTGATGATGATATCTCGGAGGATAAACACAACAGATATATAGTCTAACCCAGTACTAACTGGGTTGTTGAGGTCAGATAGGCATTCGCTCCATGTAGAATACTGGTGTAGCGTCTTCGTTAATTGTTTATTAATATTATAGGTATTACTTTAGTGAACTTAGTAAGTAAATAGTATTTTAAGTTAACTGTCAAGTACCGCTAGCTTTAGGATTCTTGCGGCAAGCCCGCAGATGTTATATTGCAGGTTGGAAAAGTTTCCTTGCCCAATTTGTTTATTGTTTATATTAGCTTTAAGAATTTAGAGGTTCTTTAGTATATGTTTAACTGTGCTATTTTTATTGTGTGACCTAGCTGTACAGAAACTTTGTACAGTTTTAGTTTGTAACGTGCCGCTCCGAGCGTATCCCAAGTGTTCTATAATACGGTATAAGCATGATTTTTTTTTTATCACTCTAAACAAAGCGTATTAACATCAGAAATAGCAAAGTTAAATTATTTTTTTTATGTCTAAGAAAAATAAAAAAGTTCTAAGAATTTGAAACTGCTGATTAGACAGAGATCCGATACAGCGACTGACGTCATTCGCTGCATCGGCGTACAAAATCCATACTAAATTCCATTTATCCAGAAAGGGAAATAAACAAAAGTTTAAATGGTTATAACTTTTGTGTTGTTTGTCCGATTTATGTCTTGTTTTCGTTTTTTGTCATTATTTTTATAGTACTTTAACATTCCGTATCGAAATTAAAAAAATAAATGTGTGCATATTCCCTATTGCTCAAATGTAAAATTAGCCAGTAACTTTTCATCTCCAGGTTCGGTCGCTCGGCATTCTTGCTCCTTGTAAATTATTTTAATAAACTTACTCCATCACCAAGTAAATTAAGTACTTATTTTGCGATTCCCATAACGCCGATACTAGTTAACCGACCTATGTGCGCGAAACTAGTATTCAGTTGCATCCGGTAAGACTGGAAGCCGACCTCAATAAATTTTATTTATTTATTTATTTAAAACTCTTATACTATCATTACAGGTTACAAACCTAATGCGATAGCTAAGACTACTTGTAATAATTATTAACTATTTAAAATAACCTTACATTACTAACAATTACACAATAGGTACATTAATACAAAATTACTGATAACTAAAACGATACAAACCTAACCTTATACAAAATTAACTTAAATATGTTTTACAGTCAAAAATTAAAAAGTAAAACAATAAACATAAAATAAACAATAAACCTAAAATTACACTAATTAATGCTTTCGTAACATATTATATTTAAAGTTACCTTTGCTAGTTCACTCAATTTGGGAAAATGTCAAGCAGAGGATGACTTACCTAGCCAGTATATCAGCGGAGATGGCCTCATGTTTCTTGACGGTGGCGTCCACTTGTGCCAGATTAGAGCCGTAGCGAGGGTCTGACAGGACCTGGATCATCTCCTTTAAGTAGCCCTTACGGAGTACTGACTGTAGAGGAAGGAATAAAGTATTAGTTATAGCTTATGAAAAACCGGCCAAATGCGAGGTGGACTCGCGCACCGAGAGTTCCGTATAAACTTGCAGGTATTTTACAGTAGCAAAGGGTCAATTTTTGTGAGAGGTAAGCCGGAATACAAATCTTGAATGCGATTATATTATTTGTCTATAGAATATTGACTGTGCCATTTTTAAAGGGAATCCGGTAGGAATCGAGTTGTATGGTACCTTTGCCACTGGTGATTTGTTATTGATTTTTTCCTTATCATGTCAAATTTCATGATTCTAGGTCAACGGGACGTAGGTGGCCTATGGGTTTCGATTCTATTAAACGGTGTTTAAGTCGCATTTTTATAATTTATTTATTTAAACTTATTTATTTACTAAATAATATTAAAAAAGTGGTACATAGACGGACTTTGCCACAAAAAAAATGTGGCGATTATACCTATAAACGACTAATTAGTAGACACAATAGTTAAACAATATTGACATGAATCTCCTGGAGATTTAGTAACGGACGGGAGGATATATGTCTGTGGGTGCTTTATTTGTTCTATTCTTAGTAATCTGAATATTCTGAGTATCGCAAATCGAACGAAGAAAGACGAACGCACACACACTAGGAAGGTACACTTTTGAAAGCCAATGAACGCCAGCTGCATACAGTCAAACAATTTTATTTACATTGAGTCAAGAACAGCGCCATCTATCATTTTTTTTTGTGGAGTTTGGGCTAGAAAAAATTTCATTGAACGTAACTTACTTTAGTATTAAACTTGTAGTTGAGTTGTTCCAATCTCTGTTGTCGCAGGAGCTCTGTCCTCAACGCGATTTCACGCGCATGCTCCGCCTGTTGACAAAACAACATATTTAATACATAAAAATACCCTTCTACACTAATATTATTATAAAGAGGAAAGATTTGTATTTTTGTGTGTGTGTATGTATGTTTGTAATGAATAAACTCAAAAACTACTGCGCCGATTTCAAAAATTCTTTCACCATTAGAAAGCTACATTCACCCAGAGTAACATAGGCTTTTATTTTATCCCCGTACTCCCACGGGAACGGGAACTACGCGGGTGAAACCGCGTGACGTCCGCTAGTATTTAATATAATAATACCCTTATATTACATATACGCTTATAACATAATAATTAGGGAAAAAGTGGCCCGAAAGTCAGACAACTAGTCTAACCAAAGATTATATATAGTATTACCCAGTACTAAGTGCATTGTGGAGGTCAGATAGGCAGTCGCACCATGTAAAATACTGTTATTCAGCTGCATCTGGTTAAACTGGAAGCCGACCCCAACATAATTGAGAAAAAGCTAAGGAGATGACGTAGAAAACCAGACACCTAAATGATAATTCCAGATCTGGGGAGAGTAGCAATGGTTTCTAAGGAAAAGCTACGTTGTCTAACCTGTTCCAGTTTCTGCCATGCCCGCTCTAGGTCTTGGGGCAGCTGTCCCTCCAGCGGTACCCACGCCTCGCCTGTGAGGCTCTTCTGCATCGTGTTGATGTCAAAGTATAGGGCTTCGATCTCTGAACGCTCCTTGTATCTAGAGGGGGTGAAGATATGAGTTTCAAGAGTGTTTATACAGAAAGTGAGTAACAAATAATAAATAAATATTGTATAATAATAAATTCATTAATTAATTTGGCAATATTACTGTTTGGAAATAAGAAATATGGCTAACTAGTGAACTAGAATATTGATAGTGAATTGCAATTAAAACACTGAATTTGATGTTGTAACCGTTTAAGTGTAGAAAAGGCATTTGCAAAGTTTCCAAATACTTTTTTTTAACACGGCAATAATTCACGTCATTGTTTTACCCGCAAGAAACAGTGTAAAATTGCGAGAATAATTAAAACGTGTTACTCTTAAATATTTACAAATATATTATTATTGGTTATTATATTTACTAATAAAAATATTTAAACAAATTATGTTTTTTATATACATCCCACGCAATCAAGCACAGATTACAGTATTAATTTATACTAAACTACGCATTTTGATAAATCTCACGGGAGTTTCAGAGGGGTGTGATGGGGTCAAGTCAAATCTCACGATATCTCACCAAGGGGGGATGAGGAGTTAAAAAATCGCCAAAATTACCCCACGTTATAATAAACACCCCCTTTTTTTAAATAAAATCATCAATTAATGACCTCTCCCGCTCTGGGCTGAGCGGAAGGGAGTGTCAGAGTTGTACTGACTAAAACCCATCAATGTTCCTTCTTAGCCCTTTGTGTTCCGGAGCCGCGGTATCTCTTTAGAACAGTCCCGCAGTTAAGTACCCATCACCCAAATCAACCACATCACTTACTTGGGAGGTTTCTCCACAGTCCTGTACTGCTTGAAGGATAACAGCAGTCTTTGGATGCCGTCCAGCGAGTTGGGGAACTCTCTGCCGTTTAACTCCTGGATCTTGAGGAGTATCCACTCCAGGAGGACGCTGAACAGCTTGCTGTATTCTCCTTTACGGTCATCGCAGTCCATCATTTGGCCGATAATCTGGTGAAGAATTATACATTTTAATAGGTTAGTTTCCACAATCAATAAATTGCAAATCTATTTAGTCCGTCAGTTAGAGTATTGGAAAATAATGGACACGTATTTTTTGTTTTTGTAAATGAATGAATATTGACAAAGATAAAACGCATCAAAACTCGGGAGTGGGGGCTCGTGACGTCACAACGCATTAAAAATTATACCACGGCGTGACGTACTGAGAATTTTAAAAGCGTCGTATCTTCGTCAAATTTGGTTTACGTAAAAAAAAAAATACGTGTCAAATATTGTTTGATAATCTAACTGACGGACTAATTAGATTTATTCAGGACACAAGCACATTGTAGGGAAAAATATAGTCGAAAAAGCAAACCTCCTCCTTTTTGGAGTTAGATCTAAAGATATCTAATTTAAAGAACAAGAATTTTTAATTTATGTAATGTATTTACGTTAGCGATCCTGCGGCCACTCTTCTGTTCATTCTTCATCCTGGCGAAGGTATGGTAGTAAGACGCCACGTACGTCATCACTGACTTCTCGTCAGGCCGGCTGGTGTCCACATCTGGTGGGGAAAGAATGGTATAAATAATGTCGTAATTTGAGAGGAGGCTTATATGTTTAATAAGTTGTAAGTAGGTTTAAACCCAGGCATTGTGTAATTTATTTCATTACCACTGCTCTCAAACGGTAAAGGAACGCGGCGTGAGTGCGTATACCGAGTTTTCCTTCACCGTTTAGATCTTTGACAGTCGTTACAGGTAGACAGGTAGACAGTAGCCCAAAAAGTCTGACAACCAGTACCTTACCTAGAGGTATCGTATTACCCAGTACTAACTGGGTTGTGGAGGTCAGATAGGCAGTCGCTCCATGTAAAATACTGGTGTTCAGCTGCATCCGGTTAAACTGGAAGCCGACCCCAACATAGTTGGGGAAAGGCTAGACAGATGATGATGCTGAAGCACACACGTGTCGCGAGACCGTAGGGCTTTAGCAAAGCAGTTATTGACTGGTCTCAGGATGATAAATGATGTTTATTATGCAAATAGGTTTTTACAAACACTTTTACACGTCATTTTCTTTATTAAACTAGATGGGGCTCGTGTTTCGTTCCTGACTACTCTGAGAAGAAACAGCCGAAACAAACTCAGAGGTCATAGTCTCTATTGAAGTCCAGACATAATCTTGCTCAATTCACATGAGGACTATGCAGATTAGTGTCTGAGATGGTCTTTTGAAGAAAGAACCACACAGATTTGAGTGGACCTGTCCAGTCAGTGCAAGCATTTGTCAGTTATCGACTTATAACTCAAGGAGCTCAACGAAACGACGAACGATATCATCTTAATACAAGATCTTACCTTCAGCATCAAGTAGACGTGGGATGCCCAAATGTTTGTGTGCGACATCGAAGGCATGGTTGAGCGTCTCCACGTGTTCCGTGACCGGGAGCTCCGACCAGCGGAACAGGTCGGGTCTGAAACGAGATCATGTCATTAGTTTGCGGGGTAATGAAATTGGACGCGATAAGGAATAGATTTTTCATTTCTCATACTCGGAAAGTAGTGTTTGTTTGATCAGAGCAGCGGGTCGAAAACGATGCTTCCCTCCCTTGGGCGCGAAAGACTCATAGTAATTGCTTCCCTCCCAAGGGCGGGAATGAATTTTAAAAATAGAACTAAAATTGGTTATTTAGTCGGCTATAATTTTTTTTACATAATTAAGAAAAATATCGATTAAAAAAAAATGCTGCGGTCTTGTGAGTGTATACGGCCAATGTGAATTAAAAAAATACCTATTAAAGTGGGATGGCCCGCGGCGGTGACGCGGGCGGTGTGTTCCATATTTGAAATTTAAATTAAAAAAGACTATTTATGTATAATTTGGCGGGATTTCAAAGAAAATTTAATTTATTTAAAAAAAAGAATTTCACAAATTGTTCTAACTTCTCAATTAATTTTAAATAGGTACTACTCATGTTATTACTATCAATAAATATTTTAGAAAAACAACTATTTTTTACTTTCCTTATATTTGAAATGAAAAGTAGAGTGTTTAACACGGGTGAAAGTCATCAATTCCCACTCGGACTATAGCCGCCCTCGCTTCGCTCGTGCGTCTAAATACCTTGTATGGGAATTGATTTCTTTCCACCCTTGTATAACAATCTACTATTTTTACCCGACTGTTTTCAAGCAATTCTTATGTTTTTCGCGCGTATCTTGTAAATTCTTTATAACCTCGTTTCTTCCAAATGGCTGGATGGATTTTGACGAGTGTCCTTAGATAGGCATGTAGGACGAGTTGATGAATTACTGCTTTAGATAGGTATTTAAACAAAAATGGTTCAGCGCTTAATTATAAGGCGTTAATTTTTTTTGGTATCAAAATGAAGGAAATTGAAACGTGATTACAAAAATATAAAGAGACATTGGTGCCGATTCCCTTGTTCACAAACTAAACTAAATTTAAGTTGAATGCATCTTTTTCTTTCTATTTCATTATGAAAAGGACAGAAGATAAAATTAGTTTAATCCTGTCAAATTAGTCAGCACCTGACGTAATTTGATGTAATTTTAGTAGTCAACTTTTTAATCGCGTCTAAATGTTGTATGGCGCTGATTAATTTGACAGAACGTAACTAAAATTTATCTTCTGTCCTTTTCTTAATGAAATAGAAAGAAAAAGATGCACTGAACTTAAATTTGGTTTAGTTTGTAAACAAGGGAATCGGCACCATTTTACAATTTGTTTCCTAATAATTAATCAAACATACTTTTCGTTCTATTATTTCATTTTTTCGAAAGTTTATTGACAAACGTTTTTGATACACGTGGACATTAGTTACTGCAGTTTTCTGCTCCGTAACAACCTCAACTGAGGCTCGGGTGTGAATTCCGCCTCGAATGCACTAACAAAGTTTTCCCACTTTTAACAAAATGTAGTACAATACATATTTCTTACCTGTGCGCGTGTATGAGGGCGTTGAACCCGAGTCCAGATCTCCAGGAGTCTGTAAAGTTGTGTATATGTACTCCATGGTAACCAGAGGTCTTACGTTGACACCAAAGCAGTAAGGCGTCTTTGGCTGATTTCTTCTCTGATGATTCGTTTTCTTCGTCCTGGGGAGAAGGGAGCAACATTAGTGTTTTGTTTTTTGTTGAGATAAGTAAAATATAACGGTTGTATTCCTTGAGGGCGAAAACAGAGATGTATGGTTCTCCAGGCTGCACACCACACCAGACTTAGATACCTAGTTACCAGGTTAAGCCGTTGGTCCCGGCTGTCATTTGTAGATCTTTGACAGTCGTTACAGGTAGTCAGTGGCCTGTGAGTCTGACAACCAGTCTTACCAAGGGATACCGTATTACCCAGTACTAACTGGGTTGTGATCAGATAGGCAGTCGCTCCATGTAAAATACTGGTATTCAGCTGCATCTCTGCCGACGCCAACATAGTTGGGAAAAGGCTAGGTAGATGATGGTGGTACTTACAACATCAATTTCAATCTCCTGGATCTGGAACCGCAGAATGATGGTCCAGATGAGCCCGAGGATCAGACGCGGGTTGCCGTCCACTATGTCTTCGGCTCCTATTGACTCCAGGCGCACCTGGAACAGAACAGAGAGGGGTTAATAACGATTGTAATCACATGATTGTGTTCTTAGCGTGTCGATGGCAAAATTTCATTAAATATGTTTGACCCAAAATACAGGGTGTAAAAGACCTCATCACGAAGCCGTCAACCAAGCATTCTGTACATCAAACTAAGTAACTTTACGCAAAAATTATTGCTGGGAAACTACTTTTTTTTTTTGGGGTGAAAAATCATGTTTTGTGGTAGAACTCAATGTAACGCACTCAAAACATTGTGCTGATGGATGGATTGAATAGTACGGGGGTCGTGGAGGTGTTTAAAATAAAAATCTTACATTAAAAACTTGTATTTAAAAAAAAAACTCGTCAAAAAGTTGGAACTTTGACCCACAATATCTCCGTAACTAAAAGGTTCCCAGGTATGGTGTAGAACAAAAAAATTATCGCAATGACGAGGAGAACAAGTGCCTTTCGGCTTCGTTAAGAGGTGATTTACACCCTTTATAGCTATGCGAACTCCGCTCGCTGGTGCAGTCATAAGATCGTCAAGTGTGCAGGTGTCAGGGCATGCGGCGCAAGATGGAAGATGAATTACACTATCTTCTCTCCCTAATATCATAAATACGAAAGTTTGTATGTGTGTATGTTTGTTACTCTTTCACGCAAAAACTACCGAACGGATTTGGACGAAATTTTCCACACAGATAGTTTATAACCTGGATTAAGACATAGAATACTTTTCTTTCCGGTAGCAAGATCCCATGGGACAATAGGCATGATGACAGTATCAAAAAATCGCAAATCAGTCCGTCAGTTAGAGTATTGGAAATTAATGGACACGTATTTTTTGTTTTTGTAAATCAATGAATATTGACAAAGATAAAACGCATCAAAACTCGGTAGTGGGGGCTCGTGACGTCAGAACTAGGTAAACATTATACCTAGGCGTGACGTATTGAGAATTTTAAAAGCGTCATATGTTCGTCAATTTTGGTTTACGTAACGAAAGAAAAAGCACGGGTCAAATATTTTTTGATAATCTAACTGACGGACTAATTAGTTTTTTTTTTGTCGTATCGCCTATTATCGAACGA
The DNA here is from genome assembly GCA_941918905.2 of Xestia sexstrigata. Classification (NCBI taxonomy): domain Eukaryota; kingdom Metazoa; phylum Arthropoda; class Insecta; order Lepidoptera; family Noctuidae; genus Xestia; species Xestia sexstrigata. The sequence goes on along the minus strand of OW799230.2, from coordinate 9,746,378 downwards.
CACGCGGGCGAAGCCGCGGGCAACAGCTAGTTATTTACATTATTGCAGTATGCTACTTAAATGAGGAGCTCGTAGCTAAATAATAACACGCACGGATCGATCTTCAAGGTTAAGTAACGCTTGCCAAGATCCTTAAGTGGATGGGTGACCACCCATTACAAACCGAGTTTCTTCCAAGTTGGTCCCGGTTGTCATTTGTATATCTTTGACAGTCGTTACAGGTAGTCAGTGGCCCGAAAGCCTGACAACCAGTCTTACCAATGCCAATGCACGCCCATAACGCTATAGCAGACTATTCAGAAACCCTGACATCAGTAGATACCATCTATTACATACCGTGCCTCGGAAAGCACATTATAATGCACCGAGCAAACAATACGTAATTTAAAAATAATTGCATTCGCTTGATCCCTTGAAGCATCGTTATTACTTATCCTTTAGTTATGCAATTAATATGTAAGATATTTAAAGATTCACTCATAAACATCGTTCACTTTAGAAACACCATTACTTTTAGTTTCCTCGAAAGAAAAAAAATCCAAAGTAATCTCTAAAAAACAAAATAAACCCTAAGTACGGCGTAAATACTTCACGAGAGATCATCAGATTTTGAATAATAACAAAAAAAAATCGAAATGTGTATTTGTTACGTTGATTGAATAATATGAAGGAAATACCTAAATTAGCGTGCGTTCCGCCCATTCTAACCAGCACCCCTAGCCAAGTTGACAATCTACAATCGTTAACGCTAGTAGAAAACTATTCAAATGAATGGGAATGACATCATCTCAACGTTAAATCACGTGATCAACACAAACGACTAGAAAATTCGTAGACAAGTTTACATCGTTCAAAATGATAGAATAGAATGTTATCGTTTCTACAATGTTGATCGCTAAACTCTTTGGTAGGAACGCTCACCATAGACTAAAGTGTAGGTTTTTTCTACAGACTCGATCGACTCAGTCGTGTCAACTTGGCTACCAATTTAGCGCTTTCTACAATCGCGTACGCCGAGGCGTTCACGATTGTAGAAAGAGAATCGATAAGAAACGTTTGTAACTTGGCTAGGCCTGCAGGGCCGCCACGCTTCCCCCCTATCCGCTTTACTCCTGCTTCGTCCTGCTTACGAATACCTAAAATCTATTAGCACCAGAAGCTCGGTGCGCTCGTTCCGGCTGTCATCATGACTCTAAGGCATAACATAATGAATTAGTCTATCAACGTTCGTATTGCCGGGCCAAAGGCCTCTTCTCCATGTTGGAATAGGGGCCTTTTAGTCTCGCACAGGACCAATTTCATTTGTTTTATCTTTTTCTTTGTTTTCTTCCTTTCTCCCATAAATGTCTTCAAAATATTGGTAATAATCTAGGACATGCCTGTTTCCTCACGATGTTTGCCTTCCCCGAGCCCGACCTACGACACATAATCCAAGGCCTTGACCAAATTGCGGTGACTTAAATAGGGACGATATGATCCACTATTTAGAGCAAGGAAGACATACACAGTTAGAAACTAATACGGGATAAAATGGACGCCGAGACGCGAAAACAGTTACCACCACGTATTCTTGTATTCAGCACATCATTCCAAGCCCCGGCACATCAGCTGCATAAAAAAACACGGTCAAATTGTATGGAACAGTTGTTTTTTTTGTATAACTTTTAATAATTTTAACAAAGATTTGTATGGCCTACATGTAGTTGTTCCGGGTCTGTCTGTTTGTGTTTGTGAGTTTAAATGTTTGTAAACGCACCCACGATACGAGACAAATTCCTAGTGTGGGGGGCAACGTTTTTATACCTAGTAGAAAGGTAACTTAAAAAAAATATATATATCTTTACAGAGTATAAAAACAAAGTCGCTCCCGCTGTTTGTACGCTTAGAACTTTTAAACTACGCAACGGATTTTAATGCAGTTTTCAGCAATAGATAGAGAGATTCAAAAGGAAGGTTTATATCTACATTACACCCGTGCGAAGCCGGGGCGGGTCGCTAGTTATTCATCAAATTACAACATGGTAAGCATAAACAAGCGTATAAGGAAGTCTTGCAACTGCCGTGTGTAACGTGTGTTCCACGGGCTTCAAAGATTACGCAATAATACTACGTACAGTTAGAAATATGCGTAATATTTGCTTTGTTTATCCACAATACCTGCGTTCTGATTCAGTTATTTTGACGTACTACTTGCTTAAACACCGTAGGTATGATGAACATAGTAATTCGATATAAT